>OW026366.1:266742123-267985623 GCA_932273885.2 Leucozona laternaria | reverse complement strand
TATGATTTCATTTATAGGGAGTAGCAACCAGTGAAATAAATAGCTTTACTAAAGGAGGTAAATACTAATGTCCATTGGGTTTTCTTTTTTAATTATTTCTTAATTTTACAACCATTTTCCGAAATTGAAAATAACATACAAAAATATTTCTTCAAGCATTTATAACTTTGATAAATAATCCGAAGAATGACATTAGTCAACAATGTTTTGTAGGTATGTAATGTAGGAACTTTGAAATAAATTAAATGAAACACAAACTGATTTCACAGGATTTTTGTTATTGGATTGTTTTTAGTTTAGAACCAATTAATAAAAATATACACTTATGCATCTGCTGTTATAATAAAAATTTGCCAATCAATTTTCAAGGCTTTATAACATCCAATTCAATATGTATGTTGAATCATAACTAAACCATTAGTACATATGTATGTACATAGGTATAACTTTTATTTCTGCTGCTGTTGCATTTACTACCTAAAAAAGTCACTCATTACAAACAAACTTTCTTGGTTCTTATATTAATAAGATGATAATCAATTGTTTCTTCTAAATAAGAAATCATAAATTGCATAAAAACTTTAACATTTGAAAGAAATAGAATTACCAACACAAAAAGGAGAATTATTGTGAGCTGTCAAAGCGCCAGAAAAATAGAAAATAGATCTATTCGGGCGTTGGGTTCCAGCTTACGATATTTACAATCTAAATCTGCGCAACGCCTGAGGTAACATTAAAGATTGCCACATATAAGAGTCCATTGTTTCTCTTCAATATGTAAAAGTCGGAGCGAGCGAACGCGTGATTGTGGTTTGGCTATTATTCATTTTCGTCTTCGACGTCTTCATCAAAACAATTATATTAATTATCCTCGATTCTCAGTGAATAATAAAGATGAAGGAGTTTCTTCGATCCTTCAAAAGTCAAGCGGTTTCTTGACATGGAATGAACATACGACCAAATTGAAAAAAAAACTCTTTCGATTTTAACGGAAGAGGCTTGAATAAGAATAAGTTTTTTTGCCAAATTTGCCCGATTTGGATGTTTTATAGAGGTCATATTCCAAGAAAACAATTGGTTTTTTAATATCTTTTTCATAAAGAATCTTAAAAAAGTTGAATTTTCTATTAAAAGAGTCCCAATCTTCAATTCCATCACAATTCAGATGCTTAAACAAAAACTGGCACACGATTTCATTTTGACTAACTGTCAGCTTCCCATTGCCAAAATGTGGGGTGTAAATATTAAGCTGAGAGAGCATATTTGTTTAGAGCCATATCCACGCTCGATTTCAAAGATTTTTCGTGTTGCGCCTTAAATCTATCTGGGAGTTTTAAACTCAACCAAAGATGAACTGCTTCTCCAGCAGAACAATCAACCGCTTGATACCTGTTTATTAAAGTGCAGACTGGATCAAGAAGCTCGATGTATGGAACTCTTAACATCATCAATAAAGTTTTCATCAAACATCAACAAAGCTACATTCTGCTTTATTTTTTGGTAGTTGATTCTGCTGCTACAATTTTCATTAAATCATAATTTTTACCAAGCATTTATATGAATCACGGTATGGACACCATCTGGTTTTACAGGGCAGTATAATTCTAGAGCCTCCACGATTTACTACCATTTTTTCAAAATCTACTTGTTTGACCTCTTTTAAAATCAAAGCAACCTTGGCATTAATACTTTTGTCGATTAAGTCTTTGGCTTAAAGATTTCCAATAGGACTACTACAAGTGCTATGCCATATAAAATGCTCTGAATTCTTTCCCATTCTCTTCATAGTGCTGGCGTTGTCAGATACAACAGCGTAAACTTGAGTGGAGTAAATTTCTTTTGCAAGATCTACAGATTCTGAAAGTATATTTGTTAGCTTTTCTGCAGTCTCTGATTCTCCAGATAGGTCCCAGGCCTGAAGAAATGCTTGTTCGCCTTCAGCATTATGTAGCATTGAGACGACAGTCTTGATGTTGCTGGAACTATCAGCAAAACAGAATCCGAACTGATAGATGCCTTAATTGAAGAAACAAATTTATCATAGGCCTGATACAAAAGCGTTGTTGAAGTTTTTTTCCACCTGGAACCTTATCTGCATACGCAGGTCAAATTTTTTTTATAAAATTTTTAAAATGAATTGAATCAACAATAATTCTTAACGGAATGTTGCATCTAAAAACCAGTTTACCCAAACCTTCATTCAACTCGTCTTCCTCTCTTTCCGACAATCGTTCCATAAATTTAGAAACAGAGTTTGATGGGGTTGGACAACGTTTCGATCGTAGTATGTTCTTATTGAAAGTTGTTACAGGTGGGGGTGGGCCCAACGACAATGATGAGGAACTGCAATTGTTGGAACTTAATGAAAATGATGAGCTTGTTGTAGTCGCTACTTGTGATTGAATTAATTTCGCTTGAATCAGTGTAAAGGTAAGAGTTGTTGGAGAATGAGTTGAACAACTGTCAATGGGTCGGTTTTGTCAGCTGCTTCCTACAGAGAATGCGTCAGATTCAATTTGATCGATATTAGTAAAATAAAAATACTTACACAGCTATTTAAAACATAAACATTATTTTTGTCAACATCGTTTGTAAGAGAGATAGACATCTAACAATTAACATTTGTGAGTTAAAAATTTTATACGAAAGCACAATTTTGTACTACCGTCTCAGAGTTTTGAATGCCGGAGCTCGAGCTAAGACCACTGTCATCAATTAAAACAATCTTAGAAACATCACCGGATTCAGATGCCGCAGGTGATTGGGATGATTTGCCAGGTATTCCTTTCCCAATTGAATGTTAAAGCATATGGTCAATAAATAATATGATTTTATGGTTTATCTAATATGTTTCTACGTTTCTGCAGTGTTATCAGGGCCGGACTAACCATATGTGCAAGATGTGCAAATGCACAGGGCGCAAAATTCCGGGGGCGCATTACCAGGTGCAAGGAAATGTAAGACGATATTGCGCAGGCAAATATGTACTGCCATTTGCATTAACCACAACCACAAAACTTGTTGGTTACTCCTGGGTAATGTAGAAAAATCTTATGCATCTGTATCAGTGTATGTGTAAAAATATAAAAAAGAGGCACTTTCCACAAATCTTGCACAGGGCGCAAATTTGGCTGGGGCCGGCCCTGAGTGTTATGTAAATTTTTATTGCAAACTGTGCAACATGCTACATATTTGTTGTTGGATTTCATTAAAAGGAAACCCAGTTCATCAAAAGCTTTATTTTTGCGTCGACCAGACATAATGTTACTATCAAAGAACTCAATTTTTCGATATTTAATTGAAGTCAAACACTCACCTTTTCTAAATACAAATAAACCTTGCGAAAGAACAATCAAGAATGACAGATTAGAATGAAATATCCTCATTGTCTACATTGTCGACATTGTCTACATTGTTGACACAATTGTCTACGTAGAAAGGTAGACAATCAAAGTTGACGCGTAGACATTGTCTCTAAGCCAACAATCATGGTAGTTGGTCTCATATAAAAAAATCAAGACTTTTTCTGCTGTAAAAAAGTGCATAAAAAAATAATTTTAAAAAAGGGTTTTCCAATAAGAGGTGTTATTTTGACTTTCAAAGAAAAATGGCATTTTTTGAGATAAATGATCGGATGTTTATTTTATTATAAAGAGGAAGGTATGCCGTTGATAATGAAATGCAACATCAGCCAAATGGCCGCCACGACCACGCTTACAGGACCATATCCTTTTCATGAAATTTTCCATAACCAAATCGCAAGGTGGCTGCCCTATGTCCTCGATAGCCTCACGAATTCCATCTTTAAGTCTTGAATCGACGCTGGGCTGTTGGCGTAGACCTTATCTTTCACGTGGCCCCAAAGGAAGAAGTCGCAAGGTTTTAAATCACAAGATCTCGGTGGCCAATTGTGATCACCTCTTCGAGAGATATCACGGTCCGGAAACTTTTCCCGTAAAAGATCGATGGTTTCATTGCTTGTGTGGCACGTAGCGCCGTTTTGTTGAAAGTAAACGTTGTCCAGATCAATACCATCCAATTCCGGCCATAAAAAATCATTAATCATCTCTCGATAGCGCAATCCATTGACCGTAACTGTTGCTCCAGCCTCATTTTCGAAAAAGTAAGGTCCAATGACCCCGCCGGACCATAAACCGCACCAAACAGTCACGCGTTGAGGATGGAGAGGCTTTTCAACAATAACTCTTGGGTTTTCCAAGCCCCAGATGCGACAGTTTTGCTTGTTGACGTAGCCTCCGAGGTGGAAATGGGCCTCATCAGTCAAGATGATTTTTCGATGAAATTCCGGATCATTTTCATGCATTTCAAGGACCCAATCAGCAAAGACACGACGTTGTTGATGATCAGCCGGCTTGAGTTCTTGTGTTAACTGAACTTTATAAGCCTTAAGACCCAAGTCTTTATGCAAAATACGGTGTAATGACGTTTGTGGAATGCCTAATTCCAAAGAACGACGAGGAATGGACAAACCTGGGTTTTCTTCAACACTTTGGGCTACAACAGCAATATTCTCAGTTGTTCTTGAGCGACGTGCACGGGTTTTATTCTTCACATCACTAACTTGTCCCAACAGCTCGAATTTGTCCACCAATTTCTGTATTGCGGTCCGACAAGGTGCTTCACGACGACCCAAAAATGTTTTAGTTTTACGAACCGTCTCTGCCAAATTTTCACCATTTTTATAGTGAATTTTAATAATTTCAATGCGTTGTTGAAGCGTGTATCGTTCCATTTTTATTAATGGCGTAGTTTCTGCTTGTCAAATGTCAAAAAATGACAGCTTCAAAAGTGACAACTACCGAAATAGCGGGCTATTCAAAATAACACCTCTTATTGGAAAACCCTTTATATAAGTAATGTACCAACTTAACATACATTTATTTAAAAACTAATAAAAATCTATGAATTGGAATTTGTTATAGTTTTATTTTTTTTTGTTCTTTTTTTTTGGAAGCAAGCCCCCTCCGAAACAAATTCATGGCTATGGCCCTGACAGGCACATAGACCCACAGACCCACAGACCCACAGACCCACCGACGCACAGACACACAGACGGACTGAAGCACGACAAGGTTACTGGACTTTTTGCAAGACTAATTAATTTTGTTCAATAATTATGTATTAAATTTTAAGTAAGTTAAAGAAATCAAGAAGTTGTTATTATATCGTTAGCCGTTCAGATTGCTTGACCGTTCAGATTGCTTGACCCTTCTGCCGGCCAGCCCATGTCCAATGAAAGGGAATAATTTCAAATAGGAACTAGTTCAAAAGCTAGATCTACACTACAAATCATAGAACATAAATAATTTTTCAACCCTTTATCACCTACTTTCCAGAACATAGAAGGTTTTTGTTTGTTCGACGATTGCTCTTCCTGATGGCAATAATACATTGTTAAAGAGTGCCGTTTCAGCTTTGTTGGAAGAAATACCGCGAGGCAAATAATTTTATAACAGGTAAAATTTATTGAAGAGCACATTATGCCGTTAATGTTGTGCAATAATGGACTCCCATTAAAGTGACTTATGACCGCGATGGCTGGTTTTTCGGTAATGCAACACTGTTATGGTCTTGTAGGTATACACAGGCAGACTAAGAGCCAGACACACACACACACACACACACACACACACACATACACACATATTCAAAATCACAGTCGATTTTAACGTGAAATTTTTCTTATCTGAAATTGCATAATGAGAACAAGAGTGCATTATTGTCACGCAATTATTTTTCGCCCAGCAAATTTTCGATTACAAGTTTCATGTTTGTGTTTATTTAAATGAACATTGGGGGAGTTGTAATTTAACAGAAAAACAGATGCTATAAAGCAAATAAGTAGGTATTATTCGCTTCATTTGCTAATTGGCTTCAATTAATAGGGAGCAGAGCGAGGGTAAAGTAGAAGTGGGTCTATAGGTATTGAAGCGAGTACCTCTAGAGTGATAAAGTGGAAAAGTAGGTGGATGATTTAACTACAATAATTAAGCAATCCTGAAATTGAAAAATACATTTTAGTTATTAAAGCACTTTTCTACTTTATTCCAATCTATCGAAGATTTCCCATCATTTCTTACTTTACAGTTATAACGACACAATTTTACATACAGAGGTGTAGCAAAGATATTCAGCAATCTGCTGCCAGGAAATGTATGAACCTGTGAAAGACTTGATTTAATTTAACAAAAAGAATGTCTTGATGCCAGCAACCTATAACATAAAATGTTCCCTTCTAATTTTTCTAAAAGGTATTAGAGGTAGGTACTTCATTGAAAATTCCCTTACTTACTTTACTATAATTGTAGCATCAAGTTTCACATCACGTTCAAGGTTCAAGTGTAAATGTTAATTCCCCCCGAGAAAAGGTGCACCAACCATCAGCTTGATAATCCATGCTACATATAGATAGGTATAATTTGAGTTTGAATTTCCTGTTCCTTTAATTCCTGAAAATTAACCGTAAATTACAATGTAATTGAGTAAAGTGGTTGTAAGCAAAGCCGGATCTCACACGACGACACATTGATGCTTCAGATAGAAGCAATCCACTTGTTCCGTGCGTCAGTCGCCGCTAACGTCGTCGTCTTATCAGACATATATCGTCAGCTTAAATTCATTTAAGCACCGTAAGGTTCTATGGAAAAATTTGAATATTAAATGAGAGCACGTATAACGGTGAACAGTGTATGTAGGTAGGTATGTTAAGTGAGTAAATAGATCTCTTTATCGAAGGATTAATGGTGAAATTGATGGCTGGTTTGATTACTGCTGCCTGCAAAAAGGAAATTCATTGAACTGAAGTGAATTACGTGTTAAGTGGCAGGTATCAAGGTGTTCAAACACAGACAGGGAGGTGTTCTGCAACTCATCTATTGAATTCTGATGAAATGAAATTCATGATTTCGTTTTGAATGAATAACATTATAAAACATAATGAATTGATGAAATTTGAGCGGTATCAATAAATAGTGATTTAAAATTAAAAAAAAAAAAATACAAGTGAAAGTTTGAAAGATTTTTTAACATATTTATAGGATCCCGTTTAAGAGAACACCTTTTTAGCTTCTCTCTTGAAATAGTGAACAATGTCGATATCATAGAGTACCTATATTACCTAGAGAACCGACTTAGGCGGTCGTTCTCTTCCACCCTACAAGCTGTACTGAGAGGAAAATGCCCATTAAGTTTTGTATGGGGTTGTTGTCCAATGCATTTTAAATGGGACCGAACCAACATGGCTTCAATTGAAAGGACTTCGCTCAAATTGCTCAAAGTGCTCAATAAGGTGGATAAGACCGCCCAGGGATTCAAAAAAAAAATCCGTTAAATTCAAAAATTGAGAAATTTATTAATTTCGTAGTCAAATTTCTTTTTTTAACCTTTTGTCAACCTAAACTATGAAGAATATCGGTCATTGTTGCTCTCGGGTAGTAAATTAAATAATATTTTTGAATATTTATGTTTAAAAAAAAAAACAAAAACACCTACCGAAAATTAGAAGCGCACTCTAGTTTCTTAGCTCAAAAAGGTACGTGTCTACGATTTAGGTGTGCAAATCGTAGACATGCACCTTTTTGAGCTAATGCCACCACTTTGTTCACAATTAAACCGTAGACACGTACCTTTTTGAACTAATGCGCCAATTTGTTTTTATATCCACCATTCACACGGGTTCACGGATAAGGAAAAAAGAGTAAACTAAGAGAGTTTTCACTTACTCACCTCAAATAAAACTTGCGGGTGTTTAAGGCAAGAGGGGTACCGGTCGGTTCTCTAGGTAATATAGGTACTCTATGGTCGATATAGTGAATATGCCAGGTTTTAATTACTTCACTATATCGAGCTTCTACTGGAATATTATATAGATATTACCTAGTTATTGCTCTTAAACGTGAGGAAAACAGTTTTATAAGTCAATATTCACTCAAATACAAACAAAATGAACGTCTTATCGTCAAGTCAAATGTCTATAGCGCAACTATTTGCAATTTTACGCAATATAGAATTTATATAGGTAAGAGTTTATTTTCCGTTCAATTTAGGTAGATAATAAAGGAGTTTTTTTAGGTCAACTAAAATTCGATAAAGTATTTTTCAAAAAAAATTAATTTAGATAATTTGAAAAAAAAAATGAACTTGAAGAAATTAATTTAAATAAAGTGTGTTTTTTTTTTAATACGTGTGGTTTTTAATCTGGCAATACTTTTTTCGGAGTTGCTCTTTTTGACAGCTGTCACTTGATTTATGCTCAGTTTAGTTTGCCATTACATAATTAAACTGGGCCTCTCGGCTGGAATTTATTCGCAACCAACCGCGGCGGCCACTTGCCCGAAATAGTTTTCAAAACATAATGGCAAACCCTTATCTTTATAATAAAGCTAAATTCTTGGCCATACCATTAAATTATATGCGTTTTATTTATTGTTGAAAACCACACGTCTAAAAAAACACCCTTAAAAATAAATATATCAAGAAAAAAGGAAAACAAAAAGGGATTTTTTGAAATACTTTCCCTAGTTTTTACACTCAAAACTAAACCAGAAAATTTTAAAAAATCATTTTTTGCGACTTTACAAATTGATCTACAGGGTCATTCATTAAGCTTCTAGTATCTTTATATTTAAATAAAACAAAGTGTGTGTGAGATATCATTGAAATTTTGTATTAGTTTGAAATGCCTATTGATGTTTGGAATATAAAACTGTTCAAATATCCGCCGCGGCTTCTCTGGGCGGTGAACATCCAAAATGTCTAATTTTCCATGACTCTGGCATCACATAAATCAGGCTGAATTTTACCGATAGCATGAGTTATGTTGGATTTGACGACCGCTGTGGTTTGTGGTTTATTCGCATGGACCTGTGACTTTGCAAAAAAACCCCACAAGAAAAAGTCTAACGGGGTCAAATCACACGATCTCGGTGGCCAGTACACATCACATCCACATTCGATGACCATGCCCTCGAATTTCTCGTGCAAAATTTCCAATATGGTGTGACCTGTGTGGCACGTAGGGCCGTCTTGTAGAAACCACTTGTCGTTGCTGTCCATATTGTCCAATTCAGCCCAAAAGAAGTTGGTTATCATCGATCTATAGCACTCGCCTTTGAAAGCGATGGTCTTGCCAAATGCCAACGTTGTTCCCAAATAAATATGGATATATAAACGCCCAGAAAGTTGCCGGAACAGAACACCCATTTTGATCATTTGAACGTGTTGTTGAACGCTATAGCCGTCCATGATTATTTTTCAAAACAGACTGAATAATTGACAGCCAATTTGACAGATGAAGCTTCAACAATATGGCCGCTATCAACTGCCAAAGTTTGGAAGTCCCTATTGGAAGACCCTTTACTTTGATTATCTCTACAAGCTCAACTATTAATCCGTTCAAACATTTGTTAATTCTGTGAATTTAAAAGTTTTGCATTATATGCCCACCCGGAAACTGATTTTTGTAACATCTTTTGCCTAAATGGGCCACTGTGCGGTGCATAATTTTATTTGAATATTTTGTTGTCATCAAAGATCTCGGTAAAGTTCCTTCAAAAACTATAAAGTAGCTGTGGAGTTCCCAGCACTCAACCTGTAAAGGTAAATATGTTGAATTTTATCCTTAAGTAAAAGGTTTTCCAATAAGAGGTGTTATTTTGAATAGCCCGCTATTTCGGTAGCTGTCACTTTTGAAGCTGTCATTTTTTGACATTTGACAAGTAGAAACTACGCCATTAATAAAAATGGAACGATACACGCTTCAACAACGCATTGAAATTATTAAAATTCACTATAAAAATGGTGAAAATTTGGCAGAGACGGTTCGTAAAACTAAAACATTTTTATGTCGTCGTGAAGCACCTTGTCGGACCGCAATACAGAAATTGGTGGACGAATTCGAGCTGTTGGGACAAGTTAGTGATGTGAAGAATAAAACCCGTGCACGTCGCTCAAGAACAACTGAGAATATTGCTGTTGTAGCCCAAAGTGTTGAAGAAAACCCAGGTTTGTCCATTCCTCGTCGTTCTTTGGAATTAGGCATTCCACAAACGTCATTACACCGTATTTTGCATAAAGACTTGGGTCTTAAGGCTTATAAAGTTCAGTTAACACAAGAACTCAAGCCGGCTGATCATCAACAACGTCGTGTCTTTGCTGATTGGGTCCTTGAAATGCATGAAAATGATCCGGAATTTCATCGAAAAATCATCTTGACTGATGAGGCCCATTTCCACCTCGGAGGCTTCGTCAACAAGCAAAACTGTCGCATCTGGGGCTCGGAAAACCCAAGAGTTATTGTTGAAAAGTCTCTCCATCCTCAACGCGTGACTGTTTGGTGCGGTTTATGGTCCGGCGGGGTCATTGGACCTTACTTTTTCGAAAATGAGGCTGGAGCAACAGTTACGGTCAATGGATTGCGCTATCGAGAGATGATTAATGATTTTTTATGGCCGGCATTGGATGGTATTGATCTGGACAACGTTTACTTTCAACAAAACGGCGCTACGTGCCACACAAGCAATTAAACCATCGATCTTTTACGGGAAAAGTTCCTGGACCGTGTTATCTCTCGAAGAGGTGATCACAATTGGCCACCGAGATCTTGTGATTTAACACCTTGCGACTTCTTCCTTTGGGGCCACGTGAAAGATAAGGTCTACGCCAACAGCCCAGCGTCGATTCAAGACCTCAAAGATGGAATTCGTGAGGCTATCGAGGACATAGGGCAGCCACTTTGCGATTTGGTTATGGAAAATTTCATGAAAAGGATATGGTCCTGTAAGCGTGGTCGTGGCGGCCATTTGGCTGATGTTGTGTTCCATTATTAACGGCATACTTTAAAATGAAATAAACATCCGATCATTTATCTCGAAAAATGCCATTTTTTTTTGAATATCAAAATAACACCTCTTATTGGAAAATTTATATGACCCTTAGATTCAGACGTTGGTTACTCCAGATTTATCCTGTTAAGTTCAGCTTTTCTCGAATTGTACATGTGTGGCTTGTTAAGCTCTGCTACTTTATCATTCCGATAAAAGTAGACAATCCTTCAGTGAACATACCTTTAGCGCTCTTCCCCTTTCCTTCTTGTTTTTTTTATTAATAAAACTATCCAAAATTTGACTGACCCTAATCGCGACCTTGGATGGTTACCACCACGAGGAGGTGATACATATTAGTAGTTGACAAGACTAAGATTAAGTAGATTAGCTTGTTGTCCATTTAGTTTTCATAAAGGCCGATTCGACATATGACCGTCAACTATCCTCAACAAATTTCAAGCAAACCCGTTAGAGTAGGTACTTTTCGAGACCAGTTTTTTGTAGTCATATTTTCCAATCTTTAATTTCCATTTGAAAAAAAAAAAAATTGTTTAGTTTTCCATGAGGTATGAATAAGTTTTGTCTTACCTTTTTAAAGTTCATTCCGTACATTTAAAAAAAAGAAAGAAAAAAGATACCGACTAAAGTCTAAAAGTTTCAAATACAAATTTATCGTATTCTAGTAATTCTATATCAAAAAATCAGTCCACAGTATAATTTTTCTTGAAAATTGACCTAACAAAGCAATCACCCAATTCGCGCTGCATCGTTAAACTTCTAATCCTTTAAAATTTTAGCACTCTTTTCAGTTTTTCAGCGCATTCCATCACTGTCAACACGAGTTTTGCTGTCAGTTATTTTTGCGAAAATTTACGGGTATTTCACATCAATTAAAGTATGTCCTGCGTTAGAACAAAAACATGGCTAAGACCCATCACAATCCTGTTAGCTATAGGGCAGGTCTTTTTTTGTCAGCATGTCCCATTGAAATTTACTCCTTAAAAAAAAAAAAAAAAAATATATATATGTAGGTATGTGTGTATAGGTACATAACATATATATGCATGTTGTATATATGTAGATACTAGGGTATAAACAAACGAAATTGTCCAAATAATAGTAGTAAAAACCTGGATGCAACGCTCAAAAGAAAGACAAATCACATCACAATGCAGGTTTACGTATTTTTACGTATGCAACCCATAAATTCAATGGGCAACAAAGTCGCTAGACATTTTGCTGCAATAAAAGTCCAATTTATTGCATCAGATACAAAATGTTTATGCTATATCCATGGGATAGTAATGTAAGGGGAGACGAGAACAAAACAAAAAAAAAAAAAAACTAAACAAGTATCCTGATGCAGCAGTTTTTTTTTTTTTTTTGTGGATTTGTTCCTGTTCCGAGGATTTTGTAACAGCAATAATAAATTACGGTGATTTTCTCAAACGATGACCTTAGAATGAATGTTTTCTGTTTTTTTTTTTTATTTTTTTATTCCAACGGTAAAGTTAAAGTGCTTTTAACGGCTAGGCCATCACAACAATGGAGAACACAACCTATGATATTGGGTATGAAAACCACTTAATTTGTCAAAATAAATTGAACAAAATATACTTGAAAATTAGATTTTCACTTCGAAAAGAAATTCGAAAAAGCTGAAATTTCGTGTAGAGTTTTATTTGTACCTTTGAAATATTTTCTAAAAAGTACCCTACATTTTAAGTAGTGGGGTGACAACTGCAAAATTTTTTTTTTATAAATTGCTCAAAAGCTATATCAGTTTTTCGGAAGAAAATTCAAGCTAAAATTGTGGTTTATTCAATTCTACACAAAAAAGATTATGACACTTTTTTTCATTGGAGCAACAGATTTTGATAAAAACGTAAGGGAAACACTCCCTTACACAGTGGTGATGTGTATAAAATTACATTAAAACCAACACGTTCTTTCTCAAAATCTATTGGAGTAACAAAAAATAATTTTATGACCTTCAATTCTTGTTTTGAAATTTGTCCAACAAAAAAATGATAGTATTTGTCCAAGTCCGGATTCCTGAATCTACATCGTTTGCCGGAGAAATTTAATTAAAAAAAAAAAACAACAACATTTTGCTTCAATTAAATATTTAATGTTTTACTACAAATCTAGTGGGCTGCTTATGGACTCGATGTCGATAACAACTGAAAACTTTCTCAGCCAATTTATTGAAGAATGTAAGACAAGAAGGAAAAGCAAAACGTCCAAGTTTCATCGAATTTATAAACGCAATCCATCAAGTCAACAAGTTTTATTCTTCGATTAAATTTAAGCATTTAACAAAGAATTACTTTATTTTTAAAAATAACATCCTTACCCCCCGTGATACCAATCATTTTTTGTGCTACAAATTATCAAAAAATGCAGATAAGGATCGTATGCAAGGTTTTGTCAATTTTAAAATTGGAATTCCGGTGGATGTTGCATCTTTAGTCTTTGTTGAAAGTTTTTGGCCGATAGGTGTTAAGATTCGACCTTTAGTGAATATGCAAAAAACTCCTCGGAGAAGAATGTAGGAATAACTTTGACTTAACAAGGAATATTATACCATCTTCCCAATCTATTTGTCGTTCGGCATTGAAGATTTATTACCACAATGCTAGTGGTCTCCGAATAAAAGTAGTCGATCTTTTTAAAAATACCTGCGTTACATATTATGATATTATAATTATTGTTGAATCATGGCTTTACAACGGAATTGCCTCTTCGGAACTTTTTGATTCCAGTATCTAATGGGTGATTTTTTAAGAGGTTTAGAACTTTTTTTTAAAAAAAAACACAAAAAATTCGAAAAAATGAATGAAATATTTATTTGAATCAATAGTTTGAACCTTGCAATTTAATGTTTAAAGATAATTTCATGCAAATGTTGACCGCGGCTGCGTCTCAGGTAGCCCATCCGCTGAGTCCAATTTTGGCATACTCTTTCACACATATCGGCCGGTATCTCACGAATGAATGCATGGATGTTGGCTTCCAGTACGTCAATCGAAGCGGGCTTGTCCCTATAGACATTAGCCTTGACATACTCCCACAAAAAATAATCTAATGGTGTCAAATCGCACGATCTAGGCGGCCAATTGACCGGCCCGAAACGTGAAATTAACTGTTCACCAAACTCGCCTCGCAATTGCGCCATTGTTTCGCGTGCTGTGTGGCATGTGGCACCGTCTTGTTGAAACCACATATCATGCAAGTCAAGAACTTCCATTTCGGGCAAAAAAAAGTTTGTTATCATCGCTCGGTAGCGTTCACCATTGACAGTAACGCTGCGATTCGCATCATCTTTGAAGAAATATGGCCCAATAATGCCGCCGGCCCATAAACCGCACCAAACAGTGGCTTTTTCGGGATGGATTGGTAGCTGTTGCAATGCTTCTGGCTGATCTTCACTCCAAATGCGGCAATTTTGCTTATTTACGTACCCATTCAACCAAAAATGAGCCTCATCGCTGAACACAAGCAGCGCGCGATGAACATTTCGAACCGAGCACGAATTTTGATAGTAAAATTCAATAATTTGCAAGCGTTGTTCATTTGTAAGACGATTCATGGTTAAATTGCAAACCAAACTGAAGCTGTTTGACAGTGACACAAGGTACTAAACACACGTCAGCTGTCAAAACCAGTGTTGCCAAAACCAAACCAGCTTAAAAATCACCCGTTATAACATTTATCGTCGCGATAGATATAAATCATCTAGAGAACGTGGAAGTGGGATAATTATTGCTGTTCGATCACACCTATGCTCTAAAGAAGTCGTCTTACCATCTCCTGACATTGAACAAGTCTGCATCTCAGTCAAGTCAAATATGCTTTCCAAAGAAAATGTATATTTTATTGTAAGTTATGTGCCTCCAAGTAGGTCTCTTGATTTGTATGAAAAACATATTAACAATATTGAGTTTATAAATAATATTGGTTCAATATCTGATAACCTGTGTGTCTGAGGTGATTTTAATCTATCCGATATACAATGGAAATGGTCCGAAGCTGACAAAATGTTATTTCCATTTAATATAAAACAAGTTCTCGAAGTAATATTCATTGACTATTTATATTCTTTAAACTTAGTGCAGGTAAATGATATAGAAAATTCTTTAACAAAAATACTTGATTTGATTTTTATTTGTTGTGATGAATTCAAAGTTAATTTAAGTAAAGCACCTTTTTCACTATTAAACGAATCTATTCATCATAA
This sequence comes from Leucozona laternaria, assembly GCA_932273885.2. Lineage (NCBI taxonomy): Eukaryota > Metazoa > Arthropoda > Insecta > Diptera > Syrphidae > Leucozona > Leucozona laternaria. Next base: position 267,970,539 of record OW026366.1, on the reverse strand, counting down.
AAAAACTATTCTTTGAAATTGAAATTTTATACTTATTCGCTAAATGATGTTAAACAAAATGTAAGATCGTATAATTTTTCTAAAACTAATTTTGTTCAACTAAATAATGATTTCTTAAATATTGATTGGTCAAATGAATTTATATTTCTTGACCTAAATAATATGTTCATCCGCTTCATTGAAATTGTACAAATGGGTTTTGAAAGATTCGTTCCTTATTCGTTTAAAAAAAAATTCATCGGTTTCTCCTTGGATTAATAAGCAGCTTCGTGATTTAAAAAGAAAGAAACGTAAAGCATACGTGATATACAATAAATCAAAAAATCAGACTGATTATAATAATTTTAGCAAATTGCGAAAAGATTTTGTAGTCCTTGGTGAGTAAGTTATATAGCCAATCGTTCTGGTCGTTTGTCAATTCAAAAAGAAAATCAGTAGGGATTCCAAATACCTACCATGTTTTTCAGAGGTGTTGAATCATCACATTTAGACTCCACAGTCGAATTGTTTGCTAATTATTTTGAGTCTGTTTACTCGCGTTCAGGATTTAATAACAGTTCGCTGAATAACATAAGAAGTAGGATCGATATTAGAACGATCGAGTTAAGTAGCGCCGAAGTTAATTCCGCGTTGAAATTACTTCAATCTAACTATAGTTCTGGTTCAGACGGCATTCCTGCCGCAGTACTCAAAAATTGTTGTGATTCCATTTGTACTCCTTTTTATATAGTATATTCAATAAGTCCCACCAAGAAGGGAATTTCATTGAAGAATTTAAACTGTCTTACTTGGTTCCTATTCATAAATCTGGTTCTAAAAATGATGTTGAGAATTACAGGGGTATCTGTAAACTTTCTGCAATCCCCAAATTGTTTGAAATTATTGTGAAAAATAAGCTTGATTTTCTTACAAGTGAATATTTATCAGAAGTTCAGCATGGTTTCGTCTCCTGTCGATCTACTGTTACCAATCTTACATATTTCACTTCGTACGTCACTAATGCAATGGAACAAAAATTTCAGTTGGACGCAGTTTACACTGACTTTAGCAAAGCATTTGATTCGGTAAATCACCAAACACTTCTGAAAAAACTTGAGATTTTTGGTTTTCATTAACACTTTCTTCTATGGTTATCCTCATATCTAACTTTTAGAACACAACGAGTTAAGCTTGGAGATACATATTGAAAGGTAATTCGGTGTACATCAGGCGTCCCACAATGTAGTCACCTGGGTCCGCTCCTTTTCATAATTTTCATTAATGATATTGTATCGGTCTTTAAATATTGTAAATGTGTATTATATGCGGATGACCTAAAATTATTTTTAAAAGTTTCGAGTCTTAATGATTGTCAACTTATTCAATCTGATATTGATTCTCTGTCAAATGGGTGTCACATAAATGGCCTCAAATTGAATATCAAAAAATGTTATGCTATTTCTTTTTCCAGAAAATCTCAATGTTTGTTTTTCAACTATGCAATTGAATCTGAAGCTTTAGATAGGGTCTCAAGTATTAAAGACTTAGGTGTTTTTCTTGATTCCCCCCTTTCTTTCAAAAGTCACTTCGATTATTTGGTCCCTAAGGCAAACTCGTTAGTAGGTTTCATAAAACGAAATGCAAAAGATCCCTTCGTATTATTATCCTTGTTTATATCACTTGTCAGATCACTTTTGGAATACGCAGATGTTATTTGGAGTCCTGAATATAAAGTCCATTCTGATCGGATTGAAAAAAATTCAAAGACGATTCATGAAATATATGTTTAAAAAAATGGGTTGGGACTTCAGTCCTGGGTATGAGGCTAGATGCCAATTACTTGGAATAAAGTCTTTACATTCAAGAAGAAAAATTCATAGTGTAATGCTTATTTGAGACTTACTATGTTACCATATTAAATGTCCGTCGCTTCTTGCTTTAGTTCCAATCTATGTTCCAGCTAGGTCTATGAGAGCTAGAGTATTCTTATTTCAAAGAACTCATATGACAAACTATGGTTGTAATGAAACTCTATCAAGGTTAATTGTATATTTCAATGAAGTCTCTACAAACATTGATTTTCTTAATAACGGGTGATTTTTTAGCTGGTTTGGTTTTGGCAACACTGGTTTTGACAGCTGACGTGTGTTTAGTACCTTGTGTCACTGTCAAACAGCTTAAGTTTGGTTTGCAATTTAACCATGGATCGTCTTACAAATGAACAACGCTTGCAAATTATTGAATTTTACTATCAAAATTCGTGCTCGGTTCGAAATGTTCATCGCGCGCTGCTTGTGTTCAGCGATGAGGCTCATTTTTGGTTGAATGGGTACGTAAATAAGCAAAATTGCCGCATTTGGAGTGAAGATCAGCCAGAAGCATTGCAACAGCTACCAATGCATCCCGAAAAAGCCACTGTTTGGTGCGGTTTATGGGCCGGCGGCATTATTGGGCCTATTTCTTCAAAGATGATGCGAATCGCAGCGTTACTGTCAATGGTGAACGCTACCGAGCGATGATAACAAACTTTTTTTTGCCCGAAATGGAAGTTCTTGACTTGCATGATATGTGGTTTCAACAAGACGGTGCCACATGCCAAACAGCACGCGAAACAATGGCGCAATTGCAAGGTGAGTTTGGTGAACAGTTAATTTCACGTTTCGGGCCGGTCAATTGGCCGCCTAGATCGTGCGATTTGACACCATTAGATTATTTTTTGTGGGGGTATGTCAAGGCTAATGTCTATAGGGACAAGCCCGCTTCGATTGACGCACTGGAAGCCAACATCCATGCATTCATTCGTCAGATACCGGCCGATATGTGTGAAAGAGTATGCCAAAATTGGACTCAGCGGATGGGCTACCTGAGACGCAGCCGCGGTCAACATTTGCATGAAATTATCTTTAAACATTAAATTGCAAGGTTCAAACTATCGATTCAAATAAATATTTCATTCATTTTTTCGAATTTTTTGTGTTTTTTTTTTTTTAAAGTTCTAAACCTCTTAAAAAATCACCCATTATTAATCGTACAAAATTTAAAATTGAAGTATTGTATTTATTCACCTTTTAATTTGTCTCTTGGAGTGCTTATATCTGTTAGCTGTAATATTGCTTGTAGATTAAATAAATAAATATAATAAATAAATAAAAATAAATAAAGATACGAGGCCGATTCTAGGAAGCATCGTCAACTTCAAATACAGCAAGTTTTACTGCTGGTCTTCGTACAGTACCTGATTTGGTTATCACTTCAGCAGAGCGGACCTGTCCATCTACACCAGGAAAGACTTTAGTTATTCTTCCTCGTATTCATTGGCTTCAATGAACTTGGACATCACCACACACTAAAGAGGAGGCCATCTTTCTCTTAGAGGAGTTGCCTTCCCAAAGCATTTGGATTTTGTTGTTAGAACTTGAAGATACTCTAGCATTCATCTCTTCCAAAAATGGTTTTTCAGATGTTGTCTCACCTTCCATTCCTTACGTAAGCATAGAGCTCTAATTTTCCACAGGACCTGGACTTTGCGTTGAATATTGGGTATACACCTAGAAGAAAGTGGTTAGGAGTAAGTGGTTTATCATCTTCAACTGTCAGTGGGAGGTGAGTCAGAGGCCGACTGTTGACAATATTCTCCGCCTATAACAGTACACTATGAAATTTTTCCAATTTTAGAGCTACTTCTTGAAGACTATACAACAAAAGTCGTTTTATAGATCTGACAAGTCTCTCCCAACATTCATCGGGGCGGCGTGTATGTTCGATCGGCAGTTAAAGACCCATTCTATCCATTTTGAAGAGAGCTCTGTCTTGATGTCTTCACTGTCGAAGATGTCATAACTTAAGAACTCTTAGTTTGCCCCAACGAAATCCGTGCCATTGTCGTTTCGAATGCGTTACGACGATTGACAATATTCCTGATGCACATGACGCAAGCATCTGTTGTGAGATTGGCAACTATCTCAAGATGTACAGATCTGATGATCAAGCAAATAAAAATGGCAATCCAAGGTTTCTTTGTCCGGCGATGTATAGTAATGTTGACGGGCCAAAATAATCAAGACCGGTATATGTATAAATGGTCTGACAAACGGGGTTAATCGATCTTCTGGAAGTTGTCCCATGAGAGGAGGTTTTGGCTGGAGCGCATCGGAAACAGCAAACTGGACAGTCATTCCTAATCTTTTTGAAGGTGGATCCAAGATATGGTACCAACAATCTTTGCCGAACCTCATTTACTTCAGTGTCATCGTTTTGATGACGTAGACGTTTGTGGAATTCTTTGAGAAAAAGCTTGGTTACACCATGATTCTCCGTAAGGTAATTGGTCTTCTGGCAGTGAAGGGAATGAATCTGGCAGCATCTATTTGTCCAAGCACACGAAACAAAACTTATTTATCATGATACAGAGTAAGTTTAAATATTTTACTTCCTCTTTTAACAGAAAGACCTTGGTGAAGAGCAACTATGTATATCAGTATTGAAAGCCTTCTTCTGTACTTGACGACATACAAAACTTTCGGTAAGATCATTTGAAGATATCTCTCCACTTCCGATTGGTTCAATAGGTCTACAATACGTAAATTGTTTATGTGTGTTTATGCTATATGGTTCTTTGTAGCTTCAAGATACTGGAGAACCTGTCTTCGTTAAAAATTGGACTAGGGACAAGTTGTTCGTTAAGAACATACTTTAGTTCTTCCTTAGAATCGCGACTTGTGATGTAATTAGGTATTTGAGGCCAATTGCATTAGTCCAATTTTAGAAAGGAAAGTCCGACAATTCATTTACTATGAGCTTGAAATTTGGGGAGATGCTGTACACATTTAGCTGCGTCTGCTGGGTTGAGCTTGGAGTGGATCCAACTGCACTTTCTAATTTGACAGCTTTCTAGTACTTTGGCCACAAAATCCTTGTTGCGTCTAGGGTCGGAGCGAAGCCAATAAAGCAAACGTTTTTGATTTACTCCAAAAGGTGCTGGCCGCAAGTTGCAGTTCATGAGACTGAACGATATAGATTTGTAAAGTCGGATACCTAGCACAGATGCCCATTCCTCTAGCCGTGGTATTGATAAAAGCTTTTTCGGAGCACCTCTGGTTTTTCCACTGACCTTTATGTTGAATACGAAAGTATGTTACGGCACTGAATGGGCATTCTCTCTGGAATCCACAAATGTATGAAGTTCGACCTTCTGAGCTTGAGTTAAATTAGGAAAGTGACACATTGGAATCTTCAACTGAACGCAGTTTAGGTAGCTTCCCTTTCTATTGCATCGGATAAAAAGCTCCTCGTGTATCGGTTGATCCCATTTAACAACAAAACGCCAAGTTTCTTTATGTAATTAGCTGAGCAAGGTGAGCAGATGGTTCCAAATACCATTGCCCTCATCACATAAACGTCTCTATTAGGTCAGTATCTTGAAGCCGCCAAAGAAAACGTTGGTGAAACATTTTCCTTATATCACCTGCTGCTATGATAGAACGTAGACGGAAATTGAGCAGAACTATGACTTATGGTACCAAGTCGTCTGAACCCTTTAATAAAAAAGAACTTAATGAAATGCCACTCACCTCTGCTGCTGCATCGAATACTAGACGGATTTTCTCTGGCTTTTTAGGATTCTGTACTCCACATTGAGGAAGATACCGGGTTTTTGGTGAAGTTGCAGAAGACCATCAAGCAGGCTGTTGTGCGCCTGAGGCACATGAAGATCTGGGCTGACATCTAAAAAGTGTACAAATCCCTGACCGTGCGTGACCGACCCCGACGTCGCATTGCTCGCCGTGAACCTTTTGGTCGCTTACTCCAATGACTAAGGTCTCCGCAAGACCTTCCGCGAGATGTTCACACATACAAAATTTTGCCCCTTTTACCACATAATACCAAAAGCAGTTGTTCAAGCTTAGGGAACTTTTTAAGATGTGCCTAATAAGTAGGTATACTATACGTTTTCAAAAATAACGGTCATGAAAAAGCTTATAAATAATAAATAAATTTGGCTGCGCGACAACTCGTGTAGAACCAGAGTCTAGTAAATTACAACTCTGAAGCATTCCTGTGTGCATTCCTGTCGGCATAAATGAAGGAGAACTAAAATATTTGCCGAATCTACATAATAAAGGGTTTTCCAATAAGAGGTGTTATTTTGAATAGCCCGCTATTTCGGTAGCTGTCACTTTTGAAGCTGTCATTTTTTGACATTTGACAAGTAAAAACTACGCCATTAATACAAATGGAACGATACACGCTTCAACAACGCATTGAAATTATTAAAATTCACTATAAAAATGGTGAAAATTTGGCAGAGACGGTTCGTAAAACTAAAACATTTTTGGGTCGTCGTGAAGCACCTTGTCGGACCGCAATACAGAAATTGGTGGACAAATTCGAGCTGTTGGGACAAGTTAGTGATGTGAAGAATAAAACCCGTGCACGTCGCTCAAGAACAACTGAGAATATTGCTGTTGTAGCCCAAAGTGTTGAAGAAAACCCAGGTTTGTCCATTCCTCGTCGTTCTTTGGAATTAGGCATTCCACAAACGTCATTACACCGTATTTTGCATAAAGACTTGAGTCTTAAGGCTTATTAAGTTCAGTTAACACAAGAACTCAAGCCGGCTGATCATCAACAACGTCGTGTCTTTGCTGATTGGGTCCTTGAAATGAATGAAAATGATCCGGAATTTCATCGAAAAATCATCTTGACTGATGAGGCCCATTTCCACCTCGGAGGCTTCGTCAACAAGCAAAACTGTCGCATCTGGGGCTCGGAAAACCCAAGAGTTATTGTTGAAAAGCCTCTCCATCCTCAACGCGTAACTGTTTGGTGCGGTTTATGGTCAGGTCGAAAATGAGGCTGGAGCAACAGTTACGGCCAATGGATTGCGCTATCGAGAGATGATTTATGATTTTTTATGGCCGGAATTGGATGGTATTGATCTGGACAACGTTTACTTTCAACAAGATGGCGCTACGTGCCACACAAGCAATGAAACCATCGATCTTTTACGGGAAAAGTTTCCGGACCGTGTTATCTCTCGAAGAGGTGATCACAATTGGCCACCGAGATCTTGTGATTTAACACCTTACAACTTCTTCCTTTGGGGCCACGTGAAAGATAAGGTCTACGTCAACAGCCCAGCGTCGATTCAAGACCTCAAAGATGGAATTCGTGAGGCTATCGAGGACATAGGGCAGCCACTTTGCGATTTGGTTATGGAAAATTTCATAAAAAGGATATGGTCCTGTAAGCGTGGTCGTGGCGGCCATTTGGATGATGTTGTGTTCCATTATTAACGGCATACCTTCCTCTTTATAATGAAATAAACATCCGATCATTTATCTCAAAAAATGCCATTTTTCTTTGAATATCTAAATATCACCTCTTATTATCATATTTTTTCGTATTTTTTTTATACAAAGTGATTCGTATAAAGTGTGACAAAAAGCTAGAAGAGAGATATGAGAGGGAGGTAAATTCCCCCCCGTTTAGTCAGGATGCAATTTTCTAAAAAAAAGTCTTAAAACAGAATAAAAATTATAAAAAAACAACGGTTAGACTTACAATGCCATGATACACCATTTTGTAAAGCCAGAAATTTCTTCTTTTATTATGTCTTTAAATAAATTTGGTTAAGAGAATAGTTTTTGAAAAATAAATTTTCAAACTAAAAATTTTGAATTTTTTTTTTTTTTTAAGTAGTTTTTTTGTTTCTAATATTCAATGCTTTTATTTATCTTTAGTCAAACACTAAAAACCGAATGCTAAAATCTCTTCTAGTTCTTAAGAAAATTGAAAATAACCGAAATAAAATTTCCCCTTATTTGACTCCAATCCGTTGCTTAAGTTGCTCTAAAAATCCTATTTCCACTAAGTTGCTATTAAAGTAGATTTGGTTATTTTCAATTTTTTCAAAAATTAAAAGACATTTAAGCATCTGGTTTTTTGTTTTTGACTAAAATCTAATAAGAGCATTGAATTTTGAAAACAAAAATACTACTTAATCACGTAAAATTTTGAATAAAATTAGTTTTTTTTTATTTTTTTTTTTTTTTTAATTTCAAAATTCAAAACTTAACATTATCGCCTATTGTATATTTTTCGTATTCTTTTTTAAAGAAGTTAAATGCCTTTTTATCATTAAAACTTTACACACATTATGTATAACAGATATAACATCATGTTATAAGATATATGAATTTTGTTTCCGTTCAAAAGTCTTTTGTCCTTCTTACCTTTGTTATTTTGTTTCCTTAAGACTAAATTTGCATCCCTTGGGGTCACCCAGCAAAAAGTGTTCGGCTTTAGATAGCAATCCCACACTTCGTCTTTTTCACTAGGTATACTCTCTCTATACCACTTCACACATATGTGCTCCTCGCGTGTTATACTCGTAGGTATTTTAATATTATATTTCTTCGGCTTCTGTAATCACTGGCCCGTAGTCGAGTTATTATGAACCAACAGGACATACCTCAGGGATTCCATAATATTAATTGTCTTTTCACCCCCTTTATCCCCAGCATCATCATATAGTCTTTGCAGGGCAGCCCTTTATTATTAAATCTATAAAACGTTCTCAACTTTGCTTCATACCAAAATAATTATAAGAGAGATGAGAATCCAAGGTATGGTTATTGCTTTGGGAGTCATCTGTAACCACTTGTCCACCTTTGTTCCTTTCTTTTTTCCAACCCATAGCTAAAGCAGAAGGAAACTTTCATAATTGTAGTCTTAAGCAAACACCGACTGTTTGAAGATGGGGAATGGGATCGGGATGTGCTATAGAGCTAGTGCGAGATACTTCTACTCGTATATAAGAGATCCCACAGCAGAGAGTGAAATGTCTGTTTACCTTGTATAAATCCAGAGCACTTAGGTCCATATCCAATCCTTAGTGTTTGCACTTGTACTCATAATGAAAATAGAAAGCTTTTTATGCCAGCAACTGTGTGTTGAATAAGATGACCGCCAGACAATCAGTTTTCCAACCCCCGCCCATACCCCGGTCAAGGGGATGATGGGGCACAAAACCGCATACTTTTGTTACCGTTGGTTGTGTAGATATAGTCGTCCTGGTTGTCGTCATCGTCATCGTCATCGTCGTCCTAGATGGTTTTCCATTGCCCAAAGGCCACCAAAGGTTCAGGTTGTTCCTTCCTGTAGTGATGGTGGCCGAGAGTATTTAAGTAAAAGATTTCTTTTGCTCCTTTAAAACATTTTCTCTTTTTTTTTCTGTGTCCTGCTGCGGATACGGATGTGGGATTTTTGTGACTGCAGGGACATTTTATCAATGTCTACTGTGTTGGCACCGGTAATATAAGATGGTATTTTGGAAGAGCTATACTTCAGCCAAAGATGTGAGAGACTTGACCATCAGTTATAGTTATAAGCTCACTTATCGGAAGCACGGGACGTGTGGAGGTCGCTATGCTCGATGCGGTAGAAGACGGCAAGGAGGGGGTCGTTATGCTCTTCCTGTACACACAGCAGCACTCAACTTTTTGGTGTAATTTATTGTTAACAAAGGATTGGTCAGCAGGGATAATGGACCAAGGTTGTTTTCTTTTTGTGTGTTCTTTTCCGTGCTTAAGGATGAAGTCAAGAAAAAGGAAAGTTTATAGGCAAGTTTACAAGGGGATTTTAAAGGTAAGACGATATGAACCCTTTCTAATTCAAATAATAATTAAAGGGCTAAGAAAATGCAAGAACATGAAAGTCAAACAGAAAGGTCTCTGTTGTACCAGGCTTTATAGTATTTATGAAAAATTTGAATGCATCTGGGACGTATTCGTATATTAATGAGTTTAAATTTTTGAAGAAAACGATAAATTTTCAATGTTCAAACTGAAATATTTTGAACTTTGTTTTTGAAATTCATTTAATGTGAATGTATTTTTTCTTGGAATTTTTTAATAATGTCCTCTCTGTTTTTAAGATCTTTTGGAAAATCCCCTTATTGGATTTGACTGATGCGAATATTTATTGATTCTAACTGCTGCCTCACTTTTAATGACACTTCGAAAATACACCCTTTTAATAAACTTAGGTCCAGTTTTTTAGTGCAAGATTAAAGTTAAACCTGAGATAACTCAACAAATTTTGTGAGTTAACTCAGGATTAACTGAGCAGATGCTTTTGATATTTTATCTACCAAGTTTGTTTAGTCGTTTCCGCATGCATCCTCCACTGAAAAACTGCTTCCTGAGTATACTGAGGGTGAAATTACTTTTAGACTTAGTTAACTCTGGTGGTTTAACTTTCCACTGAATAATTGGGCCTTAAAGTTGGTATTTCAGGGGAATAAACAAGTTATTTCATTCTTTCGCATACAAATCCAATACAGTAAGGTTGGGATATCTTGCAGGTCAGTGAACTGGTTCATTTCTTTCCTATCCAACGATTATTACCGTATTCTTTATCTACCCAATTCTTAACCTCTCCAACATAGTTGCTAGGAGTATGATGAAGCTAGTTAAATAAGTAAAATGTCCTCCAATAGTTCTGGTAAATCATTTCACAAAAACTCTAGATAGTGTGTATAGAACTCTGCCTGGGCGACAGTTCGAAGGGGGCCGATCCTTCGTAGCCCTTTTGTATGATGATGGTGAACATTTGTGATCCCAATTCTTGTAGTGAACGTAAATAATTGGTTTTGTAAATGCAGTCATTTCAAATAAAGTTTCTAAGTAACTTTTACCATGATGAAAAAAAAATATACACGACTTGGTCGCACGAAGTTGCTTTTATGTGCGATCAGATTGTGGTTCTAAATTCTGAAATAAATTAGTTATGGGAGCCTCAGATTGCCAAAACTTTGCTCACTTGCAGGTAGTAGATATTATGTGAGTATACAACAATTAATACTACAGCCCCATGTTACACATAAACAATATGCATGAAAAAAAAATTATATTATGTAAACTGGAAAATTGGTTTAAATCAACAAAATTAGAAACAAATTGTTTAAATACTTCTGAAAATGTTTCGAACCCAACGAGATATAACCCATCTAGTTTCTTATTTAAATCTTAATTTATGAGAAAAAAAAATTTAAAAATCGTATGAACGGTTTAAAAAAAAATATTTTTTTGTACCTATATAAAATTTCGTTTAGCATTAAAAAAAAAATTGATACGCCAATTTTAAGTATTTATTAATGTAGAGCTAAAAATTTAATTTTACAACAAATTCTTTTCACCGTTTTCGAAATATTGAATTTTCAAAAAAAAGATTTTGAAATTTTTTTTAAAAATTAAATTTTGATGTGCAATATTATTAATATTTGTTAAAAGCTTCTGTATGAAAAATGAAGTTTTAATCAGTTAATAAGATAAAATCAAAAAAACCGTTCTATGAGAGTGAGAGGTACTGTAAATGTTTAATTTAAATATTTTATATGTAAGATCGTACTAATAATTATCAAAGTCGTAGAAGACGTTTTTGAGCAAAAAAAGATTTTCTTAATGGTTTTTAAACATTTGTATTTGAGGTACCCAGGTTCATGCTACCGTTATTTTTGGTTATTAGAATAATTGTTGTTTAAAATCTTCTGCATAAAGTTACAAAACAGCTTTTTGCTGAGTTTAATAAAATTCGACTAAGTCGTTTTCAATATACCTATAATAAAATATTTCAAAACATTTAAAAAAAAAAAAAATTTTGAACATTTGGGTACACAAAATTATTTAAAATGTGTCAATAATTCTTTATAAAAAAATAATCAAAATCATTTGAAACATTTTCAAGAAAATAGAAAATCCAAAAAATGGTTCCTTGGGAGGGGGCGTTAATAAACATTTTTCTGAACCATTTTATTTATTTAACGGCAGCTTATTAGTAATAAAATTCAAAGAATTTTTTTTTTTTGAAATCTGTTGACCGATTTTTAGAAAACATGATTTTCAATTGTGGCGGGAAAATTTTGTATAACAGGTACCTACCGTTATTTTTAGTCCCAAACAAAAATTAAAAAAAACGTGTGAAGGAAATGCCCAAAAAAAACGCTGGGTACCAAGTTTAAAGAAAATCGACCAATCCGTAGAGGCTGTAGCCCAACAGACGGACAGACAGACGTTCTTGCGAGACCCATTTTTTTCTTCTTCCCTATCATCGTAATATCAAGTTTAATCAAAATTTCGAGTTTGACTTTTTGTACGAATCCATAACTTTTGCCTTATAGTACCTACATATATATATGTATCTACATATATAGCAAGTAAGAAAGTGATACAATTTTTGTTTGATAAATTTTTCAAAGAGGCCTTCATACCCCAAAACTTCCTCTTTCTGAGAACTTTTAAGCAACAGGGTAAGGAACCCTCATTAACAGGTGTAGTTGCCAATAAACGAGCACACTTTTAATACTTTTTAATAGCTATTCAATTTCAAAAAAAATATTGAAAAATACCTACTATTTCTTGGAAAATCTTGTTATAAACGTAGGTAAAGTATGATAAATTCCCTTTTTTACCTTGTTCCAGTTTTCCCAAGAAGCATCATTACCTGGGGGTTTTCCGAAATCCGCGGCATTTAACCGGCATATCAACGACTTTTAATCGGCTTAACTTCATTGTTATTAAACCCTTTCTGTTAGGGGGAAGCCTTAGGAAAAATTTGATTCTACGGCATTACTTCTTTTTGTTCAGATGCCTAGCTGCTGGGACTATTTTTGGTACTCTGACAGCTTCCTCACATAATTCGTTGAAGTGTAACATTTCATACAAATGCCCGCATATGTTCGTCACCCGCTCAATTGGAAGTACCATTATTCATGTAAATTCATGAGTGGTTCGTGTGCTACAGGGCATTTATTATTAAATATAAGCAAAACCATGATCTTGTAGGTATCTATCGATTTTGGTCCGGTAGTTCCCACTAATTTTCAAATTTTCATTTTCAAGAGTTCCCTATCGATGTGCTTTGATCGTTAGTTTTATGTGTTTCTCTGCTTGGTTCCTTCGACTTGCTAATTCACCAAATCTTCTGGTATTGTTGTTGTGATTCTATTTTATGATGTGTATGTGTGTGCATTGCACTTGCTATTGCTAGTTTTCTCACAACAGCTACTAGCACACTAGCAGTGTTCTTGTTCTTGATGCGTGATTAGTTATTCATCATAAAGTGTACTGTTTCATGCTTTATTTGAGTTATTCGATGCTGGGCTTTCTTTGTGTCAACACATTCATATGGGGTTACGATAGGTTGACCTCCCGAAGGCTGTATATGTGTATATGTGCAAAATAGTTTATACAGTGGCGGCAGTCAGGGGTTCAGTTCTTTTATTGTTTTTTTTTCTTATTTTCTTGATTTTTTTCTAATATCGGGTTTTTTAATAAGAGCGCTGCAAAAGTTTTTTTGAATAAAACAAAAACGGTTTTGGATATCAATGAAATTCTTTCTTCCTGTAAAAGTACGTTTGATGCCATTATGTATGAAACTCAATTTATTTTGCATGGCTACCACGGGCACGCTTGCAGAAGTCCAGACGCTGAACCCAATTTTCGACGGTTTTCATGCATAAATCGGCCGATACTGCTGCAATTTCAAGTTCGATATTCGTACGAAGTTCATCAATCGTAGCTGGCTTGTTGGTATAGACCATAGACTTGGCGTAGCCCCACAGTAGATGACTCATGGAGTACGTGTGGATTGCTGCCTGACCAATACCGCATATTTTGTTTATTGACGAAGCCATTCAGCCAGAAATGAGCCTCATCGCTGAAGATGATTTTTCCATGAAATTCCGAATCAGTTTCAAGTTGTTGCTCAGCCCAATTCACGAACATACGACGCTTCTGGTGGTCAACCGGCTTCAGTTCTTGCGTCAATTTAATCTTTTAAGGATGTAGGCCAAGATCTTTTCGCAAAATTCGCCACAACGAAGTCACAGAGATGCCCAACGCTTGAGAACGACGTGTGAGAGACACATTTGGGCTTTCTGCAACTGAAGCCTCAGCGGCAGCAATATTCTCGCCACTATGGGCACTTCTTTGTCTCACTGGCACGGGAACATTTGGATTCAAATTTTTCCACTAGACGCTCAATTGTTGATCTGCAAGGACGATTATGACCACCATAAATTGGACGTAGCGCTCTTAACGTTGTGACCACTGACTCCGAATTTCGGTAGTAAATTTTAATAATTTCGACTCGTTGTTGGCTCGTATATCTTTCCATCATGAAATGGCAAACCTTACTAAAGAGAAATGTCAAAAGAGCGGCAAGAAATATGGCGTCGTTTGCTGTCCCTGTTGCTCTTCTTTTGTAGCGTCCCTTTATAACTAATGGGAAAAGTGTAATGAAACAGAACACTTTATACCATTAGTATTAACAGAGCTATTTCCGTTAACATGGGTCAAAAGGTTCACCAAAGTATGATTTTCCTAAATGATAAATGATGTCGACATTGGAGATACCTATAAACACTCTACTATAGAACGATGCTTTTCTTAGAATACACCCAAGAATCATTTCCTAAATTATCATTGACGAATATGGGGACACCCTGCATAACTTTTTGTATTTTTCCCTTCTTTTCGATTTTCTAGTTTTTTTTATTTAATTTTGAGTTTTTTTTTTAGGTGGTTTAACATAGTTTAATTTTAATTCATTATTTTCTTCTTGTTTTTGTATTTCTCAATACTTATATTTTTTAATATTAAGCACTTCTACAGTTAGCATCTTAATCCCCTGTTGATGAGTCTTATATATAATTTCCTCTTCTCGTCATTATAATCTGCCACAAAATTATCACCAAACAAAACCACCCTCCCCATCGTCCCCCATTTCAACAATAAACAACAACAAATTACCGAAACTCTTATTCATTTCTTCACTAAAGCCTATCAAGGTTTACCTACCTTTCGGCGAAAAAGAACCCCCAAGGGAGTAATCAACAATTCTCATCAGAATGGCAATCTTGATTAAATTAAGGACTTGCCATCAAGCCAATTACTTTTCCTCCCTCCCCCAACACGCGGCTTTGACTTGCCATCATACTGTAGTACACCTGTGCTTTTGGTCTGTTCACTTGAATACAACTTAATTAAGGCAATTTACTTTGATCCTCTATTTAGAGATGACTGGCAATTGTCAAAATTTCAAATTGCCCAAAGGGGTTGCAAACACAAATCAAAGCTTACCCTATAATAAGCAATAAGGAGACGACATAATAAAAATTACGAACAATGAACAAAAAAAAAAAAAAAACAGCTGAAATAACAAAATTTTGTACCTTTTGTTCGGTAACCAACCTTCAACCACCCGATCTCCGCTGGGTGGATGTGGCGACTACCGACAAAAACTCATAAAAAGGTGAAAACATAATCTGGAAATATGGAAATGAAAACAAAAAATAATAAAGAATGGCTATCCCTTGCTTATCACTGCCCTGGACCCAGACCCATCTTGGTTTCCTGGCACACTCTTCATTCAGGGGAGAAACCATATTTTACGCATTCCTCCTATATCGATAGCCACAACTTTGAGGTTGTTTCCGAGAAAAAAAAATAAATAAGGTCCAAGAAAAAAAAAATTGGAAACTATAAAAAATATAAGGAAACAGGGATTGGGTTTTGTTGGTGTGTCCTCAGGGCAGACCAAACTTTATGGACGCTCGTAAATTATAACTATTCATACAGAATTGCAGGAGAGAAAAATATATATTTATGGCATAAGTCTATCCTAGCGTTTAAAGAAAGCGGTCATCATTCAGAGATCGAACCTCCAAGTATTGGATTACAGACGAAGAAGAACTTTTGCAACATATTGAACACTGCTATAAAAATACAAATGTTAAAATGGTCAACGGTAAGAAGGAAATCGATATTGTTTTTTTTTTTTTCTTCTTCGGATAATGTCATGTATCGAATTCCTGCCAGTAAATTTATGTATATGCTTTATCTCTGCTTTATTTTTGCTTAAAGGCAAAACGAGGTTAAACAAGATGATTTATATAGGTAACCTTTTTAAATGATACAAATATCAAATTATGCCTTCTTTATGTCTGAGAGATCTCAAAAAATCGATATTAAAATTCGAATTCGGGAATTATTGAGTTTTGTGTATAAACATTCCTGTAGATATTTTTTTGAAGTTCATATACAGCAACATCTGTATCATCCATTTTTAACATAGAGCTTGAGCTTATATTTTTACATTCAAACTTAAGCTCAATATTTCGTTCACGAAAAAAGCGACGACGGTCAGATGCGAGTCTTAGTTATACAAGACCGAATCCGAAACCAGACAAATTAATATTTACCTATACACGTGCATTTAATAGTGTTTCATATTATTTCTAAAAAAAAACAAATATGTATCCATTAAGTCAAATTTATATCTAGATAATACCCTTTTTAAAAAATATTGAAATTTGTGAATTACAACGGAAATAACACACATATGTGATTTATTTAATTTTATGCTGCCAATCGCTAAAAAGTGTTACAAACTACAATTATTTAATATCAGACTTGAAATTATGATCCAAATTTTAAACGTTCCTTTAGTAGTATAAACTACTGATTTTCGCCTTTGCATGAATAACTCTCCATAATAAGTGAATTTAAAAAAAAATCATATTTTCTTTGTATTTGGATTTGGAAGTCACACCCACCAGAAAAATAATTTAAATCCACAGCTTTTGTTGCGACTTCAAAATAAGTCACGTTAGTTTCAAAAGACAATGGAACACTAGGGGCCTGTACCACAATGCTACAAGAACCTACTTGTAGTACAAGTGAATTTCTACAAGTGTAACAAATTTTTGTAACACAAAGCTACTAGTTGACTGCAGCGCTGCCACCCTATAGATGATTGAGCGCAGTATATATCAGAAAAAACGCAGTAGATTGCAACATACCGCAGTAGATCTTACAATATACAAACATTTTTTTTTTTTCATTTCATAAAACTAATTTTTTTAATTTATTTGTGGTTTTCTTTGAGAAATTTAAATCTTGCTACCGACCTTACGAAACAATAGAATCAAACAAAAACAAATGACATAGGTAATGTGTCAGTTTGCTGTTTTTGAGCAGATAGCAGCAAGTCAATGTAATTTGAAATAGTTGGTGGATGCATTCAGAGTCAACATAGTTGCGAACTTCAGATTTTGGATGGACGTTCATAGAGCTAACTTTTGTAGCTGCGCAGTAGATTTTCGTTTGGGACTAAGCGCAGTAGATCTACTGCTAAAGGAGTAGGGTGGCAGCACTGGTTGACTGGAAGGTCTACAATTGTAAGAAACAAATACTACAATTGGGAAGTAGCATCTTAATGAGATGAAACAGAGCAGTTAAGACTTTTAAATCTTAATATGTAAAACGTCGGCTTAGTTACAACATTTTTATCTCAAGAACGGCTGGACCGATTTTAGTGATCTCTGCCAAAGCAGAATAACTGTTAAAACATCGGAAAAATTCACTTTGTAGCGTAAAATGGGGTAAAATGAAAAAGACTTATCCGATTGAAAAAATCCTACATGCGTTTAAAAGGTTATTCTTAGGAAATGGTTTCAAGGATATTTTTTTTTAATTTTTCTATTTGAAGGGTGAAATGGGGTAAAAATAAAAAAATGTCCTATCTAAGAAATTCTTTTTGTGGTTGAAAGCCTATTTTAAAAAATTCTATTTAAAGAGTTAAATGGGATAAAAACAAAACAGTCGTTTTGGAATACAAAAATTCTTCCAGTGTTGGGTAAGCAATAAAGGTTGGACTTAGAGGATCATATTTTTGCAAATTTAGCCTTTCAAAACCTGAAGTGGTTGAAGTAGTATGCGATTACAAAAGTTTAAAAAAAAAAAATATTTTCTTTTGTAATTTGTATGCGAAGCTTAGGCTTGTCAACCCCTGCGAGGCCGGGTGGGCCAACTAGTTAAATATAAAGAATCGATCATTCTATAATCAATAAAAATGTCAATAATTTTGACTATAGTTATTTTGTCCACCTTTTTAACCGAAAAAAGTGGCAATTTTTAAAGTAATCCCATTTGAAGTGAATGTAGTTTTTCGTGAATGTCTGCACAAAATGTTTTTGAAAAGTTCAGTATTTTAATTTTTTTTTTGTAAGATTGCATTACCTTCTGTACCTTACTTAATAAATGAAATAAAAGTGAAGTACATTTTTTTTTAAACGTTTCCCGGTTAATTGCAATGCGTTTTCTTTGCTTACCTATTATAAATTGATTAATTGATTGCTTCAACGGCCTCCTCTCTACAGCTTTATCATAATTATTTGGAGTTAAGATTACATTGCCTTTTTTTATATTTGGCCGGCACTAATGGGGTTTCGACTACCCTTAAAATGATAAACACAGCACGAGAGATTAGGTAGGTTGGAGGGGATTTAAAAGGAGATACCGATGCACATTGGTATTGAATGTCTGAAGATCGCAATGGGAGGGGAAAATTGAGCTGGGTATAGAGCATTCCATATTCGTGTAGTGCGACTAAGGAAAGAATCCCTGTACTTAACAGTACGTCCGAAATTGGGCTCAAGGGTAAACTGATGAGCATTCCTACAAGCGCGAGTATTACGATTGAATTGTTTAAGGGGAGGAATGCAACTGGCTATTTCACTAGAACACTGTTTATAGAAATAGCGGTAAAATAATGATAGACATGAAACATTGCGACGGTGTTCAAGAGATGTAAATGTTTCCGTTATAGTTCTTTCACCTATCATTTTTAGAGCTCTCTTTTGTATTCTATCCAATAGACTCAAGTGGGTTCTTGGGGCACCTGCCCAAATATGGGAGTTGAACTCAAGTTTTGGACGGATAAAGGCTTTGTAGATAACAGCCAGATCAGAGGGGGAGAAAAATTTCTTGCATCGACGGAGAAAACCTAAACACTTAGCAGCGTTTTTGTAGATGTCAAATATGTGGTCGTTCCACAAAAGGTGGTCTGTGACACACATACCGAGTACTGAAAGCTGTTCAGTTTCCTCTATGCAAGTGCCACTCATAGATAGCAGCATTGGGGGTGGGTTCCGCTTTAACGACAGGAGACAGCATTAAGTTTTGGAAGCATTAAATTCTACACGGTTTTTGATTCCCCATTGGATTGTCAACATCAGAATTTAATGAGCTTATCATACGCTGCCGTTGAAGTTCCACATATGAAGAACATGGATGTGAATCTAGAAACGAATATGAAAAGCTGAGGGTACTGTCGTCAGCAAAACAATTTAATGGATTAGAAGTTTCAGACAACAAATCATTGATTAAAATGAGAAAGAGAGTCGGAGACAATACGGAGCCCTGGGGCACACCAGCATTTATGTTATGAATATCAGACTTAAAACCATCCAATACGACTTGTATTGAGCGGTTAGAAAGGTAATTTCTAATCCAACGAAGAAGAGATTCATCGATACCAAATGCACGCATTTTCGATAAGAGAGCTTGATGCCAAACTCTATCAAACGCCTTTGAAATATCAAGTGCAATAATCTTACTTTCGCCAAAACGATGTAAAGATTTGTGTCACTGTTCGGTGAGATATACCATCAGATCACCAGTGGACCTATTGCTACGAAAGCCATACTGCCGGTCATTTAGAAGCTTTCGTTCTTCAAGATATTTCTTAAGCTGATGATTAATCAGCGTTTCCATGACCTTGGAAAGAAGGGACGTAAGTGCAATTGGACGATAGTTAGAGGGTGAAGAAGATTCGCCTTTTTAAGGGACAGGCTGGACAAATGCTATTTTCCATCCACTCGGAACGAGACCAGTAGAGTAGGACAGATGGAAAAGCTTACGCAGTGGTTTTGCCAGCGTTGAAGAACACCTCTTCAGAACAATGGGAGGGATACTATCCGGGCCTTATCTATCCGAAGATATTCAGAAATCAGTCTTAACGCATTTTTAGGAATTATTTTGTACTTTAAGGTTGTCCATCTTTATGAAGATTACAAATTTCGCAACAAAATTAATCATTTTGTGGCTTCAATTTGGTAGCACTGCCATTTGACACCTGTAAAACTTAGCTGTCATTTGAAGTATCATAATTTTAGTTGAATGTTTGTCATTTGCGATAATGGATCCCTTAATATTAGAACAACGCGTTTAAATTACTAAAACTTACTACAAAAGTGGTAAGTTTCCGCGCAATACTCGTTATAATCGACCGACTACGCGAAAAATCGGTAAAATTGTAAAGAAATTTGCAGATAGTGGAAGTGGTACTGATGTCGTAAGGCCTGTGCATCATCATAATTCACGCTCAGTTGAAAATATTGCAGCTGCAAATGCAAGTGTTGATGCTGATGATCTGAATTTATCGATTTCCCGGCGTTCGCAGCAGTTTATAACCGATTTTTTTTGGCTTGCGATTAAAGATCATGACTTCGACGATATGTAGATCCAACAAGGCACACAACACCACGAATTATATGGCTTTATTGCGTGATAAGTTTCCTGGTTGCGTAATTTCACGTTATGGCGACGTCAATTGGCCCCCAAGATCATGCGATTTGACAGTGGAATCTTGTATTTGATGAATAACTGGAAAGTCTTACTTCCCAAGGCATACGCTGCATTGACTTTGCTGATGACATCGTAATAACAGCATTGGGGAAGTTCGAAGGTACTCTTTGCGATATAATCCCAAGAGGACTGTCAATAACAAGGAAATAGTGTCTTTCAGTGGGACTAAACATCAACCCCACCAAGACAACAATAGTACCATTTACCAAAAAGAGGTTTCTTCCAAGCATGAAACCTATTCGGTTAGCAGGAGAAGAAATCGTGATCCAGAGAGAAGTTAAATATCTAACTATAACACTAGACAGTAAACTCCTCTGGAATAAGCACGTCGAATTAACCGTCGGAAAAACCACAAAAGCCATCATGATATGCAAGAGACTTGCAGGTAAAACATGGGACTGCAAACCAAACATCTTCAGATGGATGTATACCATGTTGGTAAGACCCATAATTACCTATGGTGCGGTTGCATGGCATAAGAGAACCGAACTAATTACAGCTAGGAAATCACTAGAAAAATTACAAAGGCTCGCATGCATATGCATCACTGGAGCAATGAGAACTTGCCCTACTGCAGCAATGGAGGTTATCCTTCACTTAACCCCACTACATGTGGCTATAGAAAGTGCTTCTAAAGGAGCCATCTTGAGATTTGCAAAAGAGGGAACTGGGACGGGAAAAATCATTAGTTATAGAAAAAAAGACTCGATTTGCAGGTCCAGATGGTATGACCAAAAAGTATAACTTTGTAAAGAACTTTCAAACAGAGTTAAGTAACAAGAGAGAGTTGGTAGGTGAATCGGTGAACTACACTCTTAAAGCAAACGCCATCAAGTGGTTCACTGATGGATCGAGAACAAGCAAAGGGACTGGTGCAGGGATCTTTGGACCTATTATAACCAAACTATCCTTGTCGATGGGACAGTCTACTAGCATCTTTCAGGCAGAAGTAAATGCCATTGTGAAGTGTGCTGAATGCAATCTCGAAAGAAATTACAAAAACCAAAACATTGCCATCATTTCAGATAGCTAAGCCGCACTCAAAGCACTAAACTCATACTCCATCAGTTCAAAACTGTTATAGGAGTGTGGGAGTGTGTGGGCAGGCTTAACGAATAGGGCAAATAGGAGAAAACGTGATTAAAAATAAAATCAAAACAGGAGAGGAGGTAAAAAGACAAAAAACCTGGAACGAACTCCCAAAGCTGAGACAAGCCAAACTCCTACTTGGAAGCTACAATCAGGAACGCTTCCTCTTCTGCATCAGGTTAAGTAGGAACAAACTCAGAATAATAACGGGTCTCCTCACTGGCGATTGCAAGCTAAGAAGACATCTTAACATTCTTGGCCTAGCAAATAGTGCCACTTGCAGATTCTGCAACGCCCACGAAGAGACGCTGGCCCACATATTGGGTAAATGTGGCGCACTTATGCACCAAAGACATAGGCATCTGGGCAACCACCAGATAGAAGAGAGCAAACTATATCCACTCTTAAAGTACTCCAGATTCTCGAGTTCCTCAAGAAAATTAATCTGGGGGACGAGCTGTAGAATGAGTAACCTCATCCAGCCTCAAAAAGGGGGTCACAATAGATCTTTAAGGTCGCAGTGTAATTATACCCAACAACATTCATTCATTCAATCATCAAGACACACCATTATGTACAAGCAGACCTTGAATTTTTGTATCGAGTTTTTTATAGTTTTCACCATTTCAAGTCCGAAAACGAAGAAAAATAAAACTTTTTTTGTTAGAATCGGAGAACTTTAAATTGAAATTAAATAAAGAAAAATATTTATACTATCCATGAAATTAGCTTTATATTTGGCACATAATTTTATGGGATTAATTTTTGTAATAACTATTTAATTGAGCATGTGGCTACGGTAGCTGACGCATACGTAATAAGACGTATTACATATCCTGATCTGGAGGTTCGATTTTCATACACTCTTCGTAATAAATCAGGCTGTATTTTGAGAATAACGCGTCCAATGTTTGCTTCCAATTACTCAATTATATCTGGTATATCGGCCGAAGTAGGAGTGCAACTGTACATATATTCAGAGATAATAATCTAATGGCTTCAAAACGAGGTGGCAATTTCGTGCAATTTATCTTTCGTCAAATTTTGCTTTCATTACATTAAAATCAAATTTCGGACGCTATGACATGCGGTACAGTCCTGCTGAAACCAGATGTCTCAAACATTAATAAATCTTTAAATTGAGGTAAAAGTTAATAATCATGTCCATGTACAGCTCACCGTTGCACAAAGGAGTATTTGCATCAAAAACCTGGCCAAAATTATTTTTCTTTATTTTTGTTATCATTTCTATTAAAAACTAACAATATACAGTTGAATTTTTTTATTTTACATATGTTTTGATGAAAATAAATGCCAACAAATCTGTTATGGTAAACATATAAGGGTACTTGATGTTTTTTTTCTAATTAGGTGAACCTAATCGCTGAATTCTTCCCACAAATCTTCATCAAATGAATCTTCGCTAATTTCATCTTCACCCCAAGACATCAAGCTCTCGTTTGTTGTATGTGAGTCCTCTGGAAGAAGCAGTTCTAGGGTCTCTTGGAAAAATGACCGTTTCGTTTTCGATGGTGACTTTCTGAGGCAACTTATGAGTGGATCAGAACTCAGCAGCAATCTGTTTAGGACATCCATATTACAATCTCTCCTAGAGAACTTCCTGGCATAATTAAGACGGTAGAGTCTGTAAGATCACATTTTATTATAAGGTTAGGTTTAACTTAGTTTTTTTTATTTAATTAAAAAAAAAAAAACTTACCTGGCATGTTTATTTCTAGCTTCTGATGCCTCTTCTGAAAGTTGGCCAATAGGAAGCAGAGCGTTTTGTATGACTAGAGATCCATGCATTAAAATTTTATGCATGGTTGGAGTCATAGGGTACCATTGGTATAACTTGACATAAAGCCTAGCTGTTTCCATGGTGTACAACTCAAATTTGCCAGCATTAATTTTGAAACCACTTGAAATCCTCTCTAAAATGATGCGATAATTTCGTACTGTTTTCGCGATAACCCTGCTTCAATAAACATGGAAATTGCTTTTAGTATCGACAATTTTTCTTTATTTTCCTTAAAGCTATCGTAGTATGCTTGCCTATACTTCTGAGCTCTTTGAGGTGTTTTTAAAATTTCTAAGCAAGATTATTCCCAGACTCTCTTAACTTCATCTGAGTCGCAAACGCTGGCTCTTCAGTTTGAAAATTATCCCGTATACTTTCAGTTTTTCTCCTTTTACTCCTATCGCTTAATTCTTCAAATGACTTTCCAGGTCTACCTGGTATGACAGTAGTGATTGGGATTGTAAAAGTTCCTTCAAGCCAAGATTTATTTCTTTCTAAGAAGACATTTTTTTCCTAATTAATTCTATCCATTTTTGCTTTAGATCACACAAAACTTTTGCTACTTTTGGCTTGAAATTGCAAGTTGTTCTTTTGAACAAGAAGAAGTAGTACTTAGTAAAAAAATTTTTAAGTAATTAATTTTTTCAATAATATTCCCTTGGCAATTTTCTTCCATAATATCAAATAAATATTGTTTCGTCACTACTCTGGAACCTGATGATCCTAATAGGAAATGGTGCTATGTATTAACATGGTGCATACATATAAAATACATAGATACATTTATAACATAAACATTCACGGCACAGCACATTCTCATTAAGTTAGTTTAATAACTTATTTCCACCTGCCAACATCTAATTGCTCAAGTTTTTTTTCTACGTACCTAATAAATAGTTCTCAGTATTTTTTTTTTCTTTTCATCCCAATCTAAATTTAGATCCCACAAAAAAAAAACTAAACAAATAACACCAGTAAGATTCATATAAAAAAAAAACCTTGCATAACATATTACTGCTTTTTACACGAAAGTGAAAAACTCATTGACCGACAGTACTGTAGATCGCACGTAGGAGCAACCAATTTTTGTTTCATTAACTTGACGAATATTCAAGGTTAGGTAGGTAGGTAGAAATGGCGGCCAACGAGCCAACTAGCTCGCTGACCCAATTAGCGCAAAAAGCGCCGTTTTGATACCAAAACTCGTTTGAACCTATGGTTTAGGAATGGGTTTGTGGAACAGGAATGTAAAGCCCCGAGTAAGACAGCATCAGAAAGCCGAATATCGTCTCAGAGCCATTTAGTTTCGTTTAAGAAAGAGATCAAGTCTTTGATCTTCAGTTCGGAAAGTTCATCAAGGTCGTTAAAGAAAGCCTTTCCAAGTGATTGCAACCTAAAACGGGCTAGGGCTACAGAGGAAGTGAACTAATGTTTCCTTTTCCTGCTGATTCGCACATCTACGGCAGTGGGTGTTGTAAGAAATACCCAGTTTGGCCACATGCTCTCCTATTGGCCAGTGCCCGGTGCATGTTGCAACGACCCTGGCAATGTCTTGTCTTGGTCTGGACATTAGATCCATACTAAAACAAAATCATTAAAACTTGAAAAATAACTTAAACAAAATATTATCTTTTATAAATTAGTTCGAAGCCCGAATTGAAACAAAAAAACAATGACTAATGTTTTCTAAATTCAATTGAAATTGTAAATAAATACCTGAAGCAGAATTCTCCATTTAAATTTTTTTAGCTTCTTATCACAACACTTCGATATCACTTATTGAATTACATTTACCAAAGTAGCACGCTTTAAAATAAAAGTGCAGTAGATGCAACTGTTAACTTTGAACTCAATTTATCACAACTCACGATCAACAAAAAAAAAAAAAAAACAAATACAGCACATTGACCCATGTGTATTTAGCACCCGCTATACCAAGCTTTTAGTTGTCAATTTTACTTTCCAGAAAATTGACTTTTGGCCAGATTTTTAGTGCAAATACTCCTATGTGCGTTGGCTGTAAACGTTTTGACTGTAATCATTGTTGAAGACATATGGACCAATGTTTTCACTGGTTCCAAAATTAGTGACTAAAAATTGCTGAGCTAAGGATAAATATTTGAACTATGTTTGTACTACTGCCTTTTTTCTGTAAAATACTTACAACGAAGTATCTCACCACTGGTTTCAACAACTGCATTTATATTAATAATTTGAAACCAGGATGTTCTCAATCAGGTTTCTTATTTTTATTTGTCAAAATAAGAAACTTGACAATTCTGTTTGTTTTGTTGATAATTTAGCACATTCAAAAACAATGTTTCCATAATTTTGTTTTCGTATATAAGTATATTTGCTACATATACAAAATGGCGTAAAAAACCCACACAATTAAATCAAGGCTTCTAGCTATGGACATCTCTTTGTTTAGGTAAGAAAAATTAAAACTTTCAACTTAATAAGTTTTTACAATAATGAAAAACTAATACATAAATTGTAGATCTAGGTCAATTTTAGTTTATTTAAAATTATTTTCAATCCATCGCTAAGCCCACATTCATACTTATTATATTTCCTATATAAAAAGGGTCCCGTAGAGAATAAATAATTTATACAATTTATGGCGGTTTCAATATGCAGTTTCCTGGAAATAATTCAACAAAGTTTTTCCTTTCACTCAAAATGTTGGTATTAGTCTCTTAGTTATGATAAAGCTTGAAATAGAATGTTTAGTCTTGTTGTTGTAAATACCATTTATTTAATTTAACCATTTAAAACAAATTTCTTTTTTTAAATATTTTAATACAAAACATCTTGAACTTAAACACCAAAACTTAACAGAAAGGTCAACTCCCAGATACTATATAATCAACTTGATATACTTTGCAAAACCTGTTGATAAAAAAAAAAAATAATCAAAATGTCCATCAGGCCCACAATTCACACTCATCTTCACTTATAATGTATATCGATTTCAACATACATAATATTGCTGCAAGGTCGCATTAAATTTCTTCTTAAACAATATCGATTCGTTGTTTTCTAAGAATACATTGGAGTGCCATTTTGTAGGGGCGCCCTCTTCCCCTAGAAGTCAAGACTATACACTTCATGCTTAAACATCAGCATCCCCCAGCCCCCTCAGTGGTTGTATTCATTCAATAAACATAAAACATATAAAAAAAAAAGCCTTTCCCACTGGCCCCATCACACACAGAAGAATAAATCCCTTCACGCTTCCCATTCCCGCTCGGATCCCTAGAGGAGCTATAATAGCACCTACCTATACATAAGCATTTATAAAAAACCCACACACATAAATAAACATCCCCAATAGGGTACTGAACTTTTGCCTCTCATCGTTTTTCTGTTTTTTTTTTTCATTATTTTTTTTTTCTTCTTAGGATTATTAAGAAAGTTTTTATGTGCCATGTACATCAGGGAGTACATAGGACGAACTCAGTCTAGAGTACATGACACATAGAGCTAGGTGCCTGTGCCCCGTGTTTCACTACCTCTGGTCGTATAGGTAGGGCTTTAAATAAAAGTGTCACACCTTGTTTGCGGTTGGTAAATAATCAACCATTGGCTGGAATAAATCACTCACACAAAACCTACATTGAGCGTGTATGAGAAGGTACCTAGGCCAGCACCTGAATAGGTGGAGTCTACGGTAGTCGCCCACCTTTCTTTTACCATGGAAAAAGGTACACCATCAGTATGAAGGGCGACTGGGGAGTGTGGTGGAGAGCTTACAGGTTGAAGAAAGTGAACACGAAAACTACGCGCACGTCGTCGCACAACCAACATTGGAAGCATTATCCTTAGAGTCTATGAGAGCAAGAGAGAGGGAGAGAATCCTTGTTGATTTGTAGAAGAAAGAATCCTTCTACTATACCTATACACAGCAGCTGTGCCAAACCAACGAAAACAACAACATCATCTGTGGCAGAACACATAAGAACCGTTTGTTCCGTTCGTTCATTCAGTCATTTATCTCTCTACCTAGCAATACAATTAAAGCGCAATAAACTTTAAAAGCTCTCCGTGTGTTTGAACCTAACCTGCGCCACCCCTTGTGAGGTACAATGTATATATACCTACCACCTATTTCTCAAGGTGGATTCTGGCGCCCTGGCGGGGTGTGAGGGTATTTCTTCGGCAGGTAGATTGGTTGGATGCCTTTTCTGGATTCTTTATTTCTCTATATTCTTTGGATATTTTATGTACCACCAGGACAATGTGATGAATTGGAGGGGTTGGACTGATGTTAGCATGCGCGTTACACACCTGTGTGTAATGTTAAATGCGCGTCTATGTGATGAAGCGCTCTTTGAGGAGTTTATGCTTGAGGGATGTTTTTTTTTTTTTTTTTTTCATTTTAGGCACCGTGGTTGTGTTTTTCCGACGGCATTTCCAAATTTTCTATTCAGAATCCATAGAATACTGGTCTGAGAACTGAAACTTGACCTACTTTACGACGGTATCTATAAAACACTACATAAACAAGTGTTAGGAAAAGAATTTTTTGGAGTGCAAAGCAGCAACAATTTTTTTTTTGTTTTATTAATTAATAATTTAGAATTTCAAAAAGGTAAATGATTTTATATTCAAAATATTTAATTTTTTTTATTAATAATTAATTCATTAATTCAAAAGTTTAGTGTGCCCTTTGTTCATATATAGAATGGCAACTATTACTGCGTACTTTGAGAAATTTAATTAATTTAAACAATTATTTTCTTAATAAAAAAAATAAAATGAATAATTCATTCCAATTCAAATAATTTTTTTTTTATAAAATTATTAAGCATTATTTAAGGCGTTTTTGTTTAAGACTATATTTTTATTTTCTTATATACTAAACTATTAAACAATTTTTTTTATTTTTACTTAGTGTACCTACCTATACCAACATTGAAAGTTTATTTTTGGAAAAGCTCAATTTTAGTTAAACTTAATAAACACTGTATTTATTTTCTCTTATACGAGGAGAACTCTGTTCTTATACCATTCAACTTCGAATTTTCGATATGGAGAAAAATGAGAATTAGAATAAATGAAGCTTTTTTAACAAACACGTGGTTGTTTTCAGAGATAAAATTTATAATTATATACTTGCCATGTCCTAGGATAATGTTGTTCTCGTTTTTTAATAGCTAGGTAGATAGATATTTTTTTATTTTTTTGAAAAAGGAGAATAATGGTGGTAGGTAACTGTGGAAGAGGTGGCATATTAAGTAAAATGAAATTACATTTCTATATACATAGTTTCGTGAAACCTTAGCTTTCATGTTTATTTGTTTTTTTTTTTTTTTGAAAGGTAATATATCTTGATGGTTTTTCTCATCAATCTTGGAAATGAAATAAGAGTTTGATTGTTTTTTAAAGTTAACTATTTGCTTTTAGTTAAATTTTCTTTTATTATTGTAGAATATATTATTATGTTGTTCAGTTTAAAAATAGTTTAAGGTGACAATGAAGGCTAAGTTTACGAACTATTGCATGTTTTAATTTTGAATAAGACTCAAACTATGAGTAGGTTAGGGTAGTTATTTTATTAATAATAATTTTCACTGAATCTATAGTTCATATTGGATTTTAAAAGAAATCGATGTAATTTGAACTGAATAAAAATTGCTTATGGACAATTAATAGGTCCTTACTATATCCATCTGGTATGATCCGAGTTCAGGTGAGGTCACCGTGTTGAAACGCCAAGTTATGTGAACCAGAAGCAATTGACAGCTATTTTGTATCTAAGCAGAAAAAAAGGAAAAAAAGATGAGTATACGCCACAGTGTACATATAATACTTAAACAAAAATTTTGTTTTGCCTTAACGCTCTTGTGTTCTAAGGATCGTGAATTAGTGGTTTCAAGAGAAAAATCATCAAATTTTCCAGTTAAGGTTGTGTATGCACATAT
The DNA here is from genome assembly GCA_932273885.2 of Leucozona laternaria. Lineage (NCBI taxonomy): Eukaryota > Metazoa > Arthropoda > Insecta > Diptera > Syrphidae > Leucozona > Leucozona laternaria. The sequence goes on along the minus strand of OW026366.1, from coordinate 267,941,251 downwards.
AAATTCGGTTTAAGTTGGGCATAGGGGAGGAGCAAAAACTCAAAAATACTTTTAAAAAATTTAGTTATTTTGTGCTCTCATTTTAGACATTATAATAATTTTTTAATAATAATTTGAATTTTTAATTAAAAAAATCTAAAAGGAAGTTGTATACAAATTATCTTGTATACCTATCTATTAGAGCTAAGAAATTTATTTAAAATCATTAAAGCCGCATTTCATATGAAATTTGAAGAAATTTTTAAAAATTTGTTTATAAGGGCCGTTTTTTAAAATGTTGGAATAATTTACTACCACGCATTGTTGTATTCTATAAAATTTTATTTATTGGACTAAATGGGTAATAAATGCACATATCTAAAAAAGAATAATAACATTAATTCTCTAGTGCAAGATTTTTCCAATCTCCTTACCACCACTAAAAATTAACTTATGGAAGTCCCGATCAGATTAATTTGCATTTCCTTATTCAATATTTTACGCTGCTATATAAATATCTACATATATATTTAAAAATGAATTCCTTTTTCCCTTAGTCACGGCATCACTTGAGAACGACTTTGCCGATTTCGTTCATTTTTTTTTTTAATTTCTTAAAAGGTTCTTAAGGAAAGTAAAATAAAGAAAATTGAGCGGAAAGGGTGAAATGGGGTAAAATTAAAAAATGTCTGATTTAAGAAAATCTGTGAAGGAAATGGATTTAGAGACATATTTTCAAATTTTGTTATTTGTAGGGTGAAATGGGGTACAAAAAAAAAAAATTTAATATGAGATTAGATCTTAATTCTGAAAATACTACCAACCAATTCCACAATGGTTGCTAGAGAATGACACTCATATGGGGACCAAACTCACGAAGATGCTGTATTTTCGTCAAATGCTAAACAAATAAAGAACGTTGTTTTCTATAATTTTTTTTCTACCTCATGCTTCCCATCAACACCGATTGATTAATGGAACAAATATAAAAATCATATATGGCCGAAGATATATTGCATCAGATGCGTCTCAGAACATCACATTAGAATATTAGTTATAATTGAGGACATTGTAACGAAGTTACACCTTTTCATAGCAGCGCCCATCCTCCAACTCAACATCTTCAACATCATCAACTCGATCACAATTTCATCACATACCTCAAGGCGCCCACGAGAATTGATGACGAGGTTTGCCGACAACAACAGCGCACGACAGCACAACACAACCAATGCGCACGACAACAATTCAACGACTTATATTAAATTAATGGGTAGTGTTTTTCTACCTCACTCGATTCACACTTCCTTGTTACCGCCGAATCTATAAGCAAGGGTGAAATGGCCACTGCAAATGAGAAAAATTTTATCCTCCGTGGTTCTGCTATTTCAATCTTTTGAACTTAGTGGTTTCAATGAATTTTTGGCTTAAAGCCGTAAAAAACCCCTTCCCCTCCTTATTTTTGCCACAACTTCTTGATGCGGCTACGGATTAATCCCAAACCAATTAAATCCGCCTCCAATTCGATATGGCTAGGGAGCTAATCCCAAATAACACTTTTGCCTTAAGAATCGCTTGGAGGCTAGGGAATTTATCCCACCGTCCGCCTTCGTACCGTGCCTTCACTTCGGTGTTGGCTAGAGGGAGTTTATCCCACCCAGTGTTACCTCTGAGTATTTTCATAAAGTGTCAAAAAAGGTGTCCGAGAGGAAAAAAGGTGTCCATTAGAAATTTCAGTTAAAACACAATATTAAATTCAAATTTTAATGAACAAACAAGTATTTCAGAAATTGCGTAAAAAGTTTTAAAAAAATCTTAAATTTCATCATATTATTTCTTTAATACCAGTTTTTTAAGTTTACTATTTTGAACCAAACTGTTCTATATTTTTAATTTTAAAACAATTTTCGAAATCAATATCATTTTATTGGCTTTTAACTTCCAAGCTTTGTACTCTTTCCCGAGATTAATTCTTTTCCCAATTTTATAATTTCTATGTCCAAGAAACTTTACACAGATAATTTCTTAGCTGTGACTTGTTCACATATTTTTTGATAATATTTCAAAACATTGGTTTTTATTAAAAGTACTTCATGGTCTTTAATTTGGGGAGTATGAAAGATGGAACTAGAAAAAGATATGTGTGGTGTAGGTATTTTTATTTTTTGATTGACTGACAACGTGTTCCGTTCAATTTTTCGAACAAATTGTTTTTTTTTTTCTTTTTAAATAGTGTCCAAAGGGTTGCTAGATTTCTAAAAAGTGTCCAAAATCGATGTATTTTTAAAAAGAGGTGTCCTGGTGTCCGGGTGTTGAAAAGGTGTCAAAATGACACTAAAGTGTCCCCAAAGGTAACCCTGATCCCACCGCCTGTCGTCGGACCGTGCCTTCACTTCGGTGTCTTATCCCACCTTCTGTAGCCGTATATGCAATACCGTGTAATTTATTTAAGTTATAATACAATTGTAAGATTTATACGAAAATAATCTGTTAATATAGTTTTAAGTACAACTGAAATAAAAAGTGTCTAAAGAACTGGAGTTCTGAACTTTCTAAACCCGGCTTTCTTCGGTAAGAACCCTGGACCCACTGACCTACCTCAGCTGGAAACTAAAAAAGCATCACAACATTACCAACAACAAAGTATTAATACAATTAGGAATGAAAACACCCATTCGCCCAATTCACGACAAATTTAATCATGAGTTGAGAAGCGAAACCCAATACAATTCCGAGACTTTGAGAAAAGCCGTTTAAAGAAACGTTCCCCTTTTAAATCAGGAACAAAAGTATGTATGCTCATGAAAGTAGTCAACAATGCAGTCGTCCATTTTATGGAAAAACGTAAAAAAAACTTGAATTAAATGTGAACATTTGAGTCGAATTGCAGAACGACCGATATGGAGAAGTTTTTTTTTCAAAACAATTGCTTGACATTGGTTATGAAAAATTTCAGTTGACACATCGTCTGGATACATTACGTTTCCTGTCAATTTTCGTCACTTTACTGATTCAAAGACCGAAGTCATCGAGATAGTGTTCCTATACATTGCTCAAAATTACAAAAACCATTTTTGGTTGAGCAAACGTGTTATATTTGCTGCAAAAAAACGATACTAACCAAGATGATGTTCACTGGAATTTACCGGATTACTACCTTATAGTCTGCATTTTAAAATTTGATCGGTAATCATTATATTATGCGGAATATAAACCAGCCACGTCAAAACGTCATCGAAGATACAATTTTGAAAGGGAAGCACAAAGTCGAAGGCGTATTGATTTCACGCATCCCAATGATTCTGAACGACATACCATTCGACTTTAAACGATTACAATTTCCAGTGGGGCTTGCATCGTAAAGCCAGTCGTTAAGTGTTTGAGGCATCAATCTTGCAAATCCATGTTTCGTCAAACCTAGAACTGTGTTTTGAACGCGTTTAAGCCAATTGATATGGAAATGGAATTATATTATATTAATTTGATATAATTTTATATTTTTGGGAAGTGAAATTTTTTTAATAAATTAAATAATTTCATTGGATTTTTTTTTAATTTGGGGCTTGGCACCCCTTCAAACAGGTGTATCTCTAGAGAAATAAACAAATTATAAATTAATTCGTAAGCAATTGGTGGTAGCACCTTTAAGTTTTTGTTCGAAAATTCAATGAAATTGACGGAATAAAGAATAGTCAAGTCTAATAAACTGCCATTCAAGTATGAATAGTACAATGAATAATAATATGAAATAATTTAATACCAACGAATGATTTAAATAAATTTTTGATGTGTAAACATCTATGCTGGCGGTAGAGTGAAAAAAAAACGTGAACGTTCGTGTGCAACGTTACGTCGTGCACTTTACGTTGTAGCACGTTACGCTACGAAATCTGATTTGCCCCGACCAAAACAAATTGATTTTAACGCGACCGACAATTAGATTATACTTTATCGCGACCACTCATTTATATTGTTTTTGCCAACGACGAAAGCACGATTTTATCATTTTAACACTTATATTTTTTTCTTTAATTTTTAATTATTCCCCGAACAAAATGGACGCGACACTAGTAATTAAAAAGAAAACAAAATCAAAACAAAAATAATAATAGTCAATTGACTGTGGGTATGGTAGATCAATGGCTGTAGGTATGGAAGGATATCGGGTGCGTTCAGTGATACAAATGCGAACTTAAATTCTACGTTTACATTATACTGCTTTTAAACGATGCAATTTCTTCTTGCAATTTTTAGGCACGTAGGCGAGGGGCGTAGGTGGCTGGGATATACAAAATAGCTGAGGTTGAACAAATTGCAGAGTGACATTCATTTGAGGTTCGTTCAGTATAAAATTAAGACTGAACTTTTTGTAAGTTTTACTCGATGGAAAGATGGAGTTTCATAAGGGTTGCAAGTTCGTTGACAGTTCTAACTGGATATTTTAATTAAGTCCCTGTCAGTCAAACCATTAAGTTCCTTTGGAATTTGGGTAGGGTGTCATTTAATTGAAACCACGATCTTAGTGCTCTCCGCTGACAGTTGTTGTTTGTCGATGCTCAGAGAGTGATTACCATAAACAATAAGAGTGAACTACGAAGCAGGACCTTTCAGTACCGAACCTTCACCGTTCGTTGGACACTTCACCACCAGCCTTTTAGTGCTTGGAAATTTCGTTACAGCGGTTCCCCCACTGGGTATTTCGTTGCCGTTCTTTCAACATCAAGCTTTTTAAGCACTGCCTACAGATAGGTAATATAGTGTTAATTATTCAATAAATGTTTCTTTTGATGACGTTCAGTACCAAAAATCAGGCACTTGGACAAACGTTGATATTTGCACATATTTAACCGTGAGTCCCGGCACTCAGATATTTTTTAATACACCCATTATCTTGCGTCCCTCTTGATCAGAATTTACCAACGAATTTAGAAAAAAAATTTCAAAAAAAAAACATCAATTTGGAAAATAGAATCGAATTTGATTGAATTTTTTTTTATTTAGAGATACAGATATGTGGCACGCACCAAATTAAGATTGTTTGAATTGGACTTAAAAATAAAATGCATAAAATTATTTAAAAAAAATTAATTAAATAAATATGGGTTGGATGCAAATATTTCTTATAAAATGGTTTTATATTATACCTCTATACTATCTTCTAGTGTTATTCGATTTTTGATAATATCGGGTTTTTCAATAAGAGCGCTACAAAAGTTTTTTTTAAATGAAACAAAAACTTTTTTGGATATCAATGAAATTCTTTATTCCTGTGAAAGTACGTTTGATGCCATTATGTATGGAACTTGATTTCTTTTGCATGGTCACCACGGGCACGTTTGCAGAATTCCAGACGCTGAACCCAATTTTCGACGGTTTCAAGCATAAATCGGCCGATACTGCTGCAATTTCACGTTCGATATTCGTACGAAGTTCATCAATCGTCGCTGGCTTGTTGGCATAGACCACAAACTTGACGTAGCCCCACAGTAGATGACTCATGGAGTACGTGTGGATTGCTGCCTGGCCAATACCGCATATTTTGTTTATTGACGAAGCCATTCAGCCAGAAATGAGCCTCATCGCTGAAGATGATTTTTCGATGAAAATCCGAATCATTTTCAAGTTGTTGCTCAGCCCAATTTACGAACATACGACGCTTCTGGTGGTCAAGCGGCTTCAGTTCTTGCGTCAATTTAATCTAGTAAGGATGTAGGCCAAGATCTTTTCGCAAAATTCGCCACAACGACGTCACAGAGATGCCCAACGCTTGAGAACGACGTGTGAGAGACACATTTGGGCTTTCTGCAACTGAAGCCTCAGCGGCAGCAATATTCTCGACACTACGGGCACTTCTTTATCTCACTGGCACGGGAACATTTTGTACTGTGCCTGTGGATTCAAATTTTTCCACTAGACGCTCAATTGTTGATCTGCTAGGACGATTTTGACGACATAAATTGGACAGAGCGCTCTTAACGTTGAGGCCGCTGACTCCGAATTTCGGTAGTAAATTTTAATAATTTTGACTCGTTGTTGGCTCATATTTCTTTTCATCATAAAATGGCAAATCTTACTGAAGAGAAATGTCAAAAGAACGGCAAGAAATATGGGGTCGTTTGCTGTCCATGTTGCTCTACTTTTGTAGCGTCCCTGTTGAAAAACCCTTTATTATTATGTAGATAAATGTATTAGTGTTTTAGTTATTGTTTTGTTCTGTACTTAGTAAATGTTTAAACTGATTTTAAATAATTTTATTTTCTGTAATAAATTGATATGATATTTATTTTAACCAGTTTAATTTGAATTTCAAAAAAAAAAGTTTCAAAAGTTTGAATCATAGGTACTGAAATTCAAAATTGACAAGAATTAGGTTTAGCAAAAGTAATTTTTGAGAAATGTTTATTTAATTACGTATTAAAAAGTTATTCAGGTACTGTTTTCGTACTTTATTTTTCAGCAAAATATGTACATCTTTAACTCTATTTAATTTTATAAAACAAAATTTTGAGTGGTTTATAATGTAGTCACATAAATTTTTAGGGTTGTTTTACACACTATTGAAAATGATATCAGCTAGTTGTCACTCCCAACTGCCCAGACGCTATGAATAAGCCGATACCTGGAATTTATCGTAACCCTTATAACCACCATAAAGCAGTTGGTATGTTGGAAATTTTTGATGCGGGATTTTGGATTGGGCTAAGGGCCGATGGAGCAACTTTGAACCCAATTTGGAAAGCGCACTTGCGGTTGCGATCATTTAACATCCGTTCAAAAGGTAGCCCTGGATGGCAAACACACGTTCCTCACTATTCCCACAAAAGATGTCGACTGTCCTAAAAAAAAAACAAGACCTTGTGTGGTTCTACCTGCCAACTGAGACCACTCTCGCTCTTCTACGGCCTTTACAGCCTGAATCGCACCCATTTAAATTAAAGGAGTCATGTTGCCGCAACATGTATTTTTAATTTTTTTTTTGATTTTTTTTTTAAATTTACATTAATTTAATAAAATTTACTTTATAAAATAAAGTTTTTTTTAATGCTTTAATTTTATTTTTATTACTGTTTACTATGGGTACTTGACATATTAAATTTTTTATTGATATCCTTGTACAAATTTTATTGTTAACACAATTTGTAAAATACATACAGAGCTTTTTTCTTTTGAAAAAAGTTGTGAAAATTCGACAAAATATGGGACAAAATTATGATACAGACATTGTTTATTTAAATTAAGAAGAAGAGTGACGTAAAAACGCCAATATTATCCATCACACTATAAAATCCTCTTTATAGATTTTCTAATAAAACGAAAGAAGATAAAATCAATTATTTTTTTAACAATAAACTCATTCAAAGTTTTTTTTTAAGCCCATTATTTTTGGGTGTAGCTAATTGAGAAAGAGAAAAATGTATGAAGTGTTAAAAAAACTATGTAAGTAAATAATAATTTAAGTAATATTTTTATTATACTAAAAATTTTTTAAAAAAATTAAAACTAAATAATATAAAATATGCACAACTGGATGACTTGAACTTGTTCTAGTGGTTAACAACTGATATATTGCCATAAAATTAACATGTTATTATATTTTTAACAAGAAAAATCAAGAAACATTTTTACCAAATTTGAACTTAATAGGTCGACCCGTTTATTGGCTCTATCTCAAATTATAGTGGACACAAAGCCACACGGGTGCACGGACGCACAGATGCACAGGCCAACGGAAGGTATGAGGAAATCCATTTTTTCTGACTTCTCGATTATCGTAGTGTTCGGTTTGATTACAACCTTGACATTTTTTTCTACACGAAATTAATGCAATTGCACTATAGATCGAGTAACAACCTTATCAACCGTGGTTCATTAAATATTTATGTTTCAGGCATTTTGTTTGAAGACCTATGTGTATATCTGCGTTTAATTTTTTCACAGATTCGCAGGTTTTAAAAACTAATTTTTTGTATTGAATGTGTGGGGACTCAAGTCGAGTTAATCCACCAACACTCATCATAAACATAAAATCATTTATAAATACACGCCCTTAATGATTTGATTTTTGTTCATACTGTACTTTAGTTACTATGTTAATTTATTATAATTATATTAGAGTTAGAATAAAAGTAGATGTTAAGAAGAACGGCTGTCTTTCATTCACAACACATCTACAAATGTATATGAAGGTGTTGTCGTCCAAACTTGCTTGTCATGAACCCAAACTTATTAACGTCGTTTGGTGTGATTTTATCAAGTTGATGATCTTTTAAAACATCTTCATACAAATTCTTTATTTTTGAAATTTAATGCCTTTTGCATGCCTTACATGAAGCTATATAGAGAAAAAACGAAAACATTCGAATAAAATTATTTTGTCTGCCATTTTAATGAGATTAAGAAAATACTTAAGTAAGTTTCGTCTCGTGGCCAGCCCTACATAGTGTGCAAGATATTGATTTTTTTTTCTTAAGAAATTGCGCATACGCCACAGTGTACATTTGAACTGAGTAACATGCACCATATGTTCGGTTAAAGAAAAAAATAGTATCACTCATCTTAACAGGTCCCTGTTTTCTAGAATATATAGAACCGTACAAAAATTGACTCAACATTAAAATATTTAGACCTACATGATTTCAATTCTTTTGAAGACGAAAACGCAATTTTAAAACTTATGTTTAAATTTCAATGAATTTTTGTTCGACCAATACACATTTTTTTAAATATTGCCTCATAACTTGAACATTTTCACTCAGATATTTGTAAACGTTAAACTTTAAAAGTTCATTACCATATTTTCAAGAATACAATCTTCGATCTACAACTTTAATTGAATAAATCAATAAACTGCAAATCTCCACTCAAGCATCCAAAGCTAAAAATGTCTGGACTTTTTTTCCATGCGCCAAGAATCACAAGACATCGGCAAACAAGAAAACGACAAATGTTTAATTTACATTATGCAAATCATTAAGAAGGTAACTCCTCGAACAAACCACTTAAAATGCTTTTTCGAGAGGAAGATAAGAAGGTCAACGATATAGAGATGGCATCGTTGTTGCTCCCCTAAAAATGGTACAGCAACACAAACAAAAAAACACCGGGAACTTATTCTTAAGAAAAGACGTTGTCTTCAAACTTTGTCAAGTGAAACCTACCGCGAAAGTGGATTCAATTGTATGTTGGACAAAAGCAGAACTTCTACCTTGCCAATATGCAATTGCGGTGGTTATTTGACTTTGCCTGGTCTATATACGTACTCGTCTCGTGGAAACAACTGTCCACGGTGAGGTCCTTGAATCTCATGCATTATTTAAAATTAAAACAGAAAAATCAACAAAGTCCTGTCGGGGAGACATCCATACAAATTTTAAAGGCAAACTTTCAGATTTAAAGGGAACTCCCCGCGTACGCCGCGCGGAGGAGGATACAGTTAAATAATTCAAAAAATTCATAGCTGACAGCTGAACTCCGGATATGAAGTCGTTCAAGTATTATCCAACCCGGCAATCATAGCATTCATAGCCATTTAAAACGTCCACGTCACCTTTCCTGCATGTGTGTCCCGGTTCATGTCCCTGGTGGAGCCTGGTAGGTGATGATGGTATGACTGGGGACGAGGAGCATGGTCATTGTTTGCTTTTAGAGTTCCATTCACCTTTTGCTCACTTCTTCTGCAGCACTGTTCAAATCTTTTCCAGGACTTTTGGCTGAGCACAAAAACCAACAATCATTCATTTCAGTGTCCATAAGCCAAGCACCTTTAGAGTGGCCACAATAAAAAAAAAACATTGTTCTCGTCGTTGGCGTCGTTGTCGCTCGGACATATGAATTATTATCGCTCAGTGGAAACAGCATACAAAAAACAAACGATAAGTTTCCCGAAAAGAAGGATCTCAATCTGACAGGATAGCCTCTCTAAGTTCAGTTCATCTCTTTTTTGTTCGTTTGTTCCTTGTTTGCTGTTGTTGTTATTTTCTTTGTTTGCTGTTTGTATGCATTCATACATGAATGCATGGACGCTTTTTAATAATGAAATGATATACCTATACCACCGTAGCATGCAATAACAGTTCAAGATATCCTTGTACACCGTACACGGCACAGGAACAGGACATGAGATGCCAGGACGATGGGAAAAAAATTCAAAATAGAAAAAAAAAAACGGTTTCAAGTAGCACAGTGAAACTTTTGCATATATGAATATTTTAAACACTGGGAAGCTATTTTTTTTTTTTTTTATTTTGGTGATTGTTATGGTTCTTCTTTTGAATATTTTTAGGATTTTTAGTGCAGATTTGAGGTGGAATTGGCCTGAATTGTGCTTAGTGCTTCTATGGGTTTGTGAACATCTAAGGCAAGGAGTTTTTATTTTTTTTTTCTTAGTTGAGAAAAGTTTTTTGTTTTCATATGAAAAGTTTTAAATTATCAGGTGAATACTTCAAGCTGAATAGAAATCTACATACAAGGGTATAATGGAGATACATACTCATGAAATTAAATAAGAATATGATATATGGAAAGCGATTTAATTTTTTTGTTAAATTTTCAAGGCACAATTTAACTTTTATTTACCAAAATAGTTGAAAGTTAAGTGGGCGGTATAAAAGATGGTTTGTTGATAAGTGTAATTCTGATAAATACAGAACTTGACCGCAGATAAGAGCAACAGGTTCCAATATCTGAAAATAAGAAAAAGCACACCATCACTGTCTGAGATAATCTGTCTCTTTCGTTACAAATATCTATGATCTTCAGTTGGAAATGCATTCAGGGTCTCGATCTTATCCCATTCGACTGAGGATTATATATGCAGAAATATATTTTTATTAATATCTCATTTATGGTATTAAACAAACATCATGTCTTCATTATCGTAGACTTAAAGAAAAACATCATAAAACAACTCAACAAATGCCTTGTTCAATTTACGTGATGCACTTGCAGTTTTAAAGTTGTAGAAATCTCAGGAACTAATATACGATATCAGCAATATATTTTATTTTATTTAATTATTATTATTATGGTTGCTTTTAAAAGTTGTCATATTATGCCGAAGTAAAATTGTTGTAAATACAAAAAGGGGACATATTATTTCAACCAAGTTTTTGTTTATTTTAACATTGCCTCTTGTAAATTTTAATTTTACTACGTATCCCTTTGAGTTTTTATGGCTGAAGAAATTAACCTGGTCTTATTTTTAATTAGTATTGTGTATGTTCGTAATAACACAAAAGTAATAAGATCACCTTATTTTCTGTTTCTTTACCCAAAAATTAAAAAAAAAAACAAAAAGCTGGGTCACACGTACTTGTTCTTATGTTTAAAAACTGAACGTACATTTATCCTTGATTTGAAAAGAAAAACATTTGCTTTATGGAAGCCTATATATTACGTCGTCCCATTAGTATAGTTTGGTTTAAGGAAGTATTATGCCAGTACACAAATGAAGAATAAATATCCGTTTTGCACATTTGAATGGATTGTATTAACAGTTTTAAATGGAAAATTGTTAACTATTATCATAATTAGAAATAAATTGATTAAACAATTGCTAAAACTGCTTTGATACCAACGCGATGGACATTATCTGAGTTCTTAAACATATCTAAGTTTCTGAGAAAAAATTTATAAGTCGTTGGTTTTTAAAAAATATATGTAGTTACATATATGCCTAAATATGTCTAATGTACAATTTTTTTTAATTTTAAAGAAAAAAAATCGGTAGTCGAATTACAGGATTTATTATAATAATTATATTTTTCACTATGCTTACATTAATAACCCTTATATAGTTATATACTAGATGATCCTGATAATTTTATTCCAGAAAATCCATTTGTAACTCCTATTCATATTCAACCCAAATGATATTTCTTATTTACCAATGCAAGTTTACAAATAATCTTTGGAGGACTAAAGGCTTAACTACATAAGCCCAAAAAGTGAAAAAGTACAAAAGTGAAAATTTTCAAATTCATTTTGGAATAGTTTTTCTGACTGGAAAACTTATAAAAATGATGCAGAAAGCTTAAATTTTTGTTTAAAAAAAAAATTGTAATTATATTCTTTTTCACAAAACAACTGCGCTAGCGGGAAAAAAAATATTTTAACTTTTGTACAAAAGTACTTTTTGGCTTATGTAGTTAAGCCTTAATTGTTTTAGTAATATCTATTGCTATTTTAATAATTATACCATGAATTTAACTATGTAGTTATTAATAAATGGGGGAAAATAGAATTTAAAAAAAAATAATGCTGATTTCTTTTAATCCAAACAATTTTTTTTTTTAACGTAGATACTGGAGCCTTCCTCGTTTACTGAGAGAAGTAAGTACATTAAAACAGCCAACAAAGAGTCAAAACTATTAAAATTTACTACCGAAATTCGGAGTCAGTGGCCTCAACGTCCAATTTATGGTCGTCATAATCGTCCTAGCAGATCAACAATTAAGCGCCTAGTGGAAAAATTTGAATCCACAGGCACAGTACAAAATGTTCCCGTGCCAGTGAGACAAAGAAGTGCCCGTAGTGTCGAGAATATTGCTGCCGCTGAGGCTTCAGTTGCAGAAAGCCCAAATGTGTCTCTCACACGTCGTTCTCAAGCGTTGGGTATCTCTGTGACGTTGTTGTGGCGAATTTTGCGAAAAGATCTTGGCCTACATCCTTACAAGATTAAATTGACGCAAGAATTGAAGCCGCTTGACCACCAGAAACTTCGTATGTTCGTGAATTGGGCTGAGCAACAACTTGAAAATGATTATGATTTTCATCGAAAAATCATCTTCAGCGGCTTTGTCAACAAACAAAATATGCGGTATTGGTCAGGCAGCAATATACACGTACTCCATGAGCCATCATTGCATCCCGAAAAAAATACGGTTTGGTGTGGTTTATGGGCCGGCGGTGGCGTCATTGGGCCGTACTTCTTCCGTGATGATCAAGACCGGCACGTTACTGTGAATGGGGATCACTACCGTTCAATGATAACCGAATATTTTTGGCCCCAATCACAGATTAGCCACATGAAGATGAGAATCCCCGGCAGCCATTTTAATTTGCCTACAAGCTTGAACTGGCAGTTATCAGATAAAAAATGAGAATGTGTGTATAAAAATCTCACACATAGACAGTAAGGATCTTCACACACCGGGTTAAATTGTTGTTGCAATTCACATCTATTCATGGACGCGGGAAAAAATTACAAATACAACAATGTAAACAAATGGGTTTTGGAGGGTGAAACGTACGAAACATTCTCATCTTCACATGGCTAATCTGTGGCACGGGTTATAGTTTGGGGATTTAATTACTAACGGGATTGTGCGTTTTCGGAATATTATGGAATTTTGGGTTTTCTGGATTCTGGATCTTTTAGGATTTCGTTTCGGTTTCGGGAATACGAAGTTTTCGGGAATACGAGTTTTTTTTACTTAGGGTTTTCGGGATTTTGGATTTTCTAGATTTTGGGATTTCTGAAATTTCTGGTTTTCTGGATTTTTGATTTTGCTAATGTGTCCGATTTCCTAAAAAAACAGCTTGGCAAAAATAACAAAATTTAATAGTAATCGACAAAGTTGTTTTCGATATATTGATTTTTCAAAACATTTTAATTTTGATTTTAAATCCCAAAAATATTTTGTTTATATAAAGTTATACTTAACATTTTTTTTGTTTGTTTGTTTTGTTTTCTAAAAAAATAAAAACGAGAAAAAGTGTTTCTATGTGAGTGTTAACAACCATTTTTTTCAGAATTTTGTTACCCAATACAATTTAATGAATTGTTTTTCTTAAAATCTGTGGAGCCGTTTTTCAGAAAAATAAGGCTGAACAATTATTCTGCTCTACTGTTTTATTTTTGGTCGTCGAGGGAATATTCAAAAAAAGGTACCAATTTTAAAGTAAATCAGGTTGATCCGAACAGACAGACAGATGCAGACCAAGAGAATTTCGATAACCACTTTTTTCGTCTTCCTTATTCTCGTAATGTCAAGCTCAAATTCTCTAGTTCGATTTTCTTACGAATTCATAAATTGCCTTATAGAACATCATAAACATTTATACATATTGTGTCCACTCATTGAAATTAGTGGGAAAGCTGCAGCTAATTCTTGTACTTCAACTGTTAACATATCGTTCAAATAGTGAACAAAGTGAGTTCTAACATATTTACATAAAAAAAAATAAAATCAATAATCAGATTTAGTAAAAATTATTTGTTTTTATTTCAATTGTTTTAATGTATATTCGAAGAAAATAATTATGATAAAGGGTCCGCCAAATAACTTTTTTTTTCTTTGAAAATGGAGCAAAACATCGAGTGAAGCTTCAGCTGTGTGGCACGTAGCGCCGTCCTGTTGAAACCAAATGCTGCCAATATCCTCCTCTTCAATTTTTGTGAACAAAAATTCGTTCAACATGGCCCGATAACGATCGCCATTGACTGTAACGGCCACTCCTTGCTCATTTTCGAAAAAATGGCCCAATTATGCCTTTGGACCAAAATCCGCACCAAACAGTAACTCGTTTTGGGTGTATCGGCTTTTAAATGTATGCGTGCGGGTTTTCTGTGCCCCAAATGCGACAATTTTGCTTGTTTACTACCCGCCAAGATCAAAATGAGCTTCTTCTGAAAAGATGATTTTTTTGGCAAAATCGGCATCTTCTCTAAGTCGATCGCAGGCCCACTTAGCGAAGCGTATACACAACCATATTCGTTCAGCGGAAGGATAAAACTAATTACCTGTCAAATCAGACATGAGCTAAGTGTTGCCATTCACGAAATAAGCACTAGTTGAAAAAAAAACCTTAGATGGCGAACCCTTTATATACATTGTTTATATTTTTGTTTATAAACATTTCTTATGGTCTAGATGTTAGTAAAAATCATACACATATTTTTCAAAAGTAAGCTGAAATTTCATTGTGCTTTGTTATTCATCACAGTTTTCGGATAAGCATCACATTGTCCTTCAACGAAAACTTCAAGAATTCATAAGAAAATCGTCAATGGCTGAGCATTTTCTGAATACAACTCACATTTTGTAACCAATTACTGACCTTTGATATGGCATACTTTAAATATCCCAAATATGAGGTGTTTACAATCTCTACAGCCTTTAACAACTTTAAAAGAAAATCATGAAAGGAAACTAAACTATGTCTGAACAATTAATGAAACTGACTGACTTTTTTTGATATACCCCACAATGGAGTTCTAAGCTATTAAAGCTGGCTTGACGACGTGATAAGTGTTCCATTCATTTACCCCACTTTGGGAACAAAAATTATCTGATATCATAACACAGTAAAAAAAGGAGTTGTTGCTGTTTCATCGGATGCAATGTTACTTAAAGCTCAAATCTGAAAAATTAAGAAAACAATAAATAAAAAAAACAGAAACAAACTGAAAAAGACACTCGCGTGAACCACTCAAGAGAATCGCAATGTTATTATCCCTTTTCTTATTCCATAACCATCGCATTTACTTTAGATTTTTCCCATGTTATTTTCATCTTCTTTCCATTTTTCAATATTTCTGACAGAACATCATAAGAGCCAATCAAGTTCATCAGGACTCTTGTCTCTGCTTTCACCTTGTTTCATCTGCAAACAAAAAATAAAAAAAAATATCTCAAATCCGGAATACAAATTTCCAAAGTGGTTCCATTGTTTTGTCAACCATGCGGCGTCTGTATACTGTAATATATATTCCTTACCAATGACGGTTGCAGTTGTATCTACTGCCCAAAATTAGGGCGCCAACTCAACACGTATTTAAAATATGTGCAGTACGTTTAAATAAGTAAACAATACTGGTCTCGTTGATTCAGGAGAATTGATGAACTTGGTAGCATGCTTGTTCAGAAAATTATTTGGAAATTCGACTGAAGAAGAAAGCATCCGATTTTCGGGACCAATCTCTAGCCTCATCAAAAATTCTACAAAAATAATGCATCCTAACATAAAACCTTTTTTGTTTATTCCGAAATATAGCCTTTTGCGAGAAAGTGCCCACTGACTAATCTTTAAAGTATATGGATTGTCATGATAAAGCCCCTCTTATCTTAGCCAATAAGATTCGGTGAAAACTGTGGGCCCCTTCCATCCCTGTTAACTTACATAGATCATGCATACAGAAAGGGCTAAGAGTGTACAAGACTTTTTCTGAATTTGATTTAAATTGTCATCGTAAGACAAGAAGGTAAAATTCTAGGGCGCAATTTAACCTGAATACGACTCTGTTCAAAACCCACCTTGAGTACACTAAATAGCCAGCTCAACTAACACACAGGACCAAATCCCACTGAGGAGCGGATGAAGAACAAAAAAAAAAACCCTGAACCGAAAACTTTTCAATTTTATTATAATGAATAATAAAAAAAAAAAAAAAAACATAAGAAAAAAGAATCCACGGGAAAAGTTTTTCCCTTAATTTTTTGTCATTTCTCCTAATTTTTTTTTATATAGAAAAATGTTCAAGAAAAACTTTTCCATATCTAGGAATTTGCTTATTAATTTTTTTTTTCATTTCTTCCGGACGATGGCGATGCAAAGAAGCTCATCTTCACCAACCGTGACTAATGGGAATAGATGCCGGTGTTGTCCACTTTTTTTTTTGTTCCCTCTCATTTTAGCTTTTTTCTGTTCAGTGTACGAATTTATAGGGAATGTCCTTAGAGTTCTCCTTGGGTTCATTAGACTAAGCACAAGAGTGTCGTCGTTCAGGAAAGGTGTTTCGGTGGATGGTTTTCATTACAAGTTCGGGTGCTGACATAAAACTTCTGACGAAGGTTTCAGTAGCATTCTTATTTTTGAGTACTACCTAAGTATTATTTTTTTTTTTTTTTTTTGCAAGACAAGGACGAGATGTAGAAAAACAACAAAATTAACAACAACAGCAGCAACAACAGGACAGACAAAATGATAAAACACTTTTCAGTTAATTAAAAAATAAAAAGGATAATTTTTCACCGCTCATCTCCTTCAATTAGGATGAAACACTTGTAAGGTAATTTTGTTTAAGGGCATCTTCTTGAATTCACTTAGAGGTTTTTTTTTTTCATCGGTGGTATCTGCGAAGGGGAATGTTATATCTTGAAGTGGACAGGGTAATATATTTTTTTTTTCTATCTTAATTTTCTGTGGTTATCGTTATCGTGGATAACGTGGATGCAGATGAGAGTGTAACTGTTATTTGGAAGATTTGTAGACATTAGCTAATTAGGTGCAATTTCTAAACTAAGGGCAGGGATAAATAGAATTGTAATGCTAAACTGCAATTACGTTTTACGAGAAGGAAGCAACAGGGAAGAGAAACCCTATCACATTTTTTTTTTCTTTTAAACTCAATGAGTGACTTGAGATTTTATAAATACAAACAATTTGTTTGATTGAATAATTTCTAAAATTATTTTGAGAGATATGAGACACGGTAAAAAATATGAACGACGAATTTTTTGATATTTATGCGGCACCAATTTGGAGTTTTTTTTTCATTTAAAATTTAAAGAACATAATCTAAAAATTCTCTAATAATTATCGTAATTGATTTGCTATGAGGGTGAAATGTTAAAACTGGTGTCCCCGGGTAGTTTCAAAAATTACTGAACTGATCAATGTGGAATAATTTTGTAATGCCACCTCAGCTATTTTCTCAGGAAGTAGGAACAAAAGAACAGATATCGCTCTGAAGAACCAGCCCTAAAAATTTCAGTTATGCGTAGGCCTCACAAGCCGACCATGAGAGAAAAACGCGATTGTGATGAAAATACAAGTCATAGCCTCGTGTGAACGGACTGATAATGCTGATGACGACCCCCCGATACATACGTGTAGTGTATGTACTGTACATGGAATGTACGTACACTCAACCGGACACGCATGGCAAAACAGCTTGCCGATATCCTCGCCAAAATTAAAGCTGTTGACACTACCAAGGAAGAATTCAACGAACTTCTCGCAAAAACTTATGAGCAATGCCCCAAGACCAATCAACGTTAAAATACTCCTGGGAGATTTAAATGCCAAAATTGGTAAACAAGGCATCTTTGGTAGGACAACCGGAAAACATAGCCTGGCACGACATCACGTCCGGAAAAATGGACTCAAGCTTATGAACTTCATATAGCAGGAGAAGATGATCGAATCTGCAACCAAATGTATCATACGTACGTGCAGATCAGCCAACAGTGATTCGGTTGGTGCCAGGCTGCACGTGCGAATATCCATGTTAGGCAAATATCAACCACGATAGGAGAAAATTCAATGTTAGAAGACTGCAGTTGGAAGAGAATGCCATGGCCTATGCCGACCAAGTATCGTTAGAGGTTGCGTAAAAACCCTACTACTAATGAGATGAGTCCAGAATACCACTGGCAGCAATGCCAATAAGCCATCAGAAATACTGCAGAAGAGGTGGTAGGATTCTCACAGCCGCCGCGCCGCCGAGAAACCCCTAGTTTGACTCCGAATGTGCGCAGATAAACAAAGCCAAATCGGAGGCTAACAAGTTGTGGCAGTAAAGAAGGACACGGGCCTCCCATCAGCTTTACGTTGACAAGAGAAGGAATGAAAACCACTTGCTCAGAAAAAAGAAAAAGGTTCATGTGCAGCGTGAAGTCGAGGGGATAGGGATACAAGGTTGATTTGGGAGAAAACAGGGCGGAGCTTCTTCAGAAGAGTAAAAATAAAAACGACAAAATTCACTAGCCCCCCTGGAGCCTGCAAAGGTAAGCATAAGGAAAGTCCATGGTTGAAACCCAGTTGATGTTAAAATTCTGGAGAGATCATTTCAACCAGCTTAATGGCGATGAAGTCCAAGATCCCGCCAACGAGCAGCTAAACCATGATGATCTGGAGTTTTACCCACCATTACCAGGCTAAAATCGAAGAAAACTGCCGGTGACGATGGTCTACAGCCAGAACTTTTCAAGTTCGCTGGAAATAATCTGGTAAAAGGAACATACACCAACCCGTAAGTAAAATTTGTTCAGAGGAAAGTATGCCCGATGAGTGAAAACTCAACACCATTTACCCGATCCATAAAAAAGACGATCGCCTTTGCTGCACCAACTACAGAAGCATTAGTCTTTAAGCACGATCCTGTCAAGCCGATTATGTGAAACCCTGAAGCCATTTATTACGAACTGATTGGTCCTTATCATGGTTCATGACTCATGAGTCATGTACGAATAATAATTTTATGCACAAAATATTGGTTCCTTTGAATGGCGCTCTTCCATCTTCCATGTCAATATGAGTTTCGGTCGTAACAACCTTTGCTCAGGTGTCCATTGGAGGAGTTCGTATCCTTCTGGCTTCCCAGTCATGTGTTTTGTTGTTGCTCATTGTTGAACTCTGTGATTGATAGAGTTTGTATTTTTCGGGTTTAAGGTTTCGGGACCGAGATTTGCACGATGGGCTGAGTGGTCTTAAGTATCGTTCGTTGTTCATGCTGTTCTGCAGGTATACGAAGCAATTCGTACTCTCGATCATTGACTTCGTCTGTCTGTTGTTTCAAGCAAATCCGCTTATCCATTTAGGCTCTTAGCTCAAATTACAGTGAACGCACATACGCAAAGATACACAGATACACAGACCATCAATATTACAATATTTAGTGTACCTAAAGGATTGTTTCTAAGAAACCTGTAATTGTTTCGGAGAGTTTGCCATTTTACCCTGGTGTGTAATTATAGTCTAGGTTCCCCTACCAATTGTTAAATAGACATCTGGCACTAGTTTAATCAAATCACTGTCTCAAACTTCAATTAATTATAGAGCGAAATTAATATATCCCTACTCAATTCATAGTACACATTTTATTAGATAACAAATATAGGTACATAAACTAAAGCATGCTTTTGCTTTAAGTATAATGTAATCAATTATGCCAAATGTCCCAGCACCTAAGGAACTTTTCAGTAAAAGTGTCACATATTCCCTCTTCTTTGCGTCTGTCTTTCTCCATCCCAACCGATTTATATCAATGACCTTTACTGCAAATAAACTTTTACCCCCCAAACTCAACTCCAAACCCATATGACAAAATTGTTGTATTTCACACTTAAGATACCTACTTTTAAAAAACACCGTCTGTAGATGTTTTCAAGTGCTGGAAAAATATTGAACTTAAAAGTTTCCCTTGAGTGGGTATAGACACGAACACCGGCACAAAAACTACGTCTCCACTCTTACGATATTATATTCGATGACCATCCGTTTCATCCTGAAATTCTAAAAAAGAAAAAACAAAAAAAAAAAACTGTCAAAAGCTAAGCAAACACCACCAGAGACATTTTAAGGAAAAAAGAATATAGTTTAAGCACTCCACACAAGAGGTATCCGAAACTGACGTGTTCCACTGCCCGGAAATGCATTGTGAAATTCTTTCAATAAACTTTCATCTTTAAGCACCGCAAACGAAGCGCATCACTCAATGTCCTGCAGATATATAACTCGCTAGGGGGCAACTCCCAAAAACTAGCAATTAACTTCCATAGAAAAACCATTTTTTTTATGACCATCACCCATTAAAGATCCATTAACTGTGTTTGAACGAAAAACAAGCAGTATCCACAGAACACAACCCACAAGGCATTAGCACTTTTCTGCTGAACAAAAACAGCAAAAAAAAAGTTCCATCAAATGTCAATCTTTGGTTTGTTCCCCGCGGCCCGGGGGGAATGGTGGGTTGGCAAATGCCCTCAATAGGTCTCTCCTATATCAGAGTACCCCCACATAACATATATCTACATACATACACACTGCCATGTGGTGGCAATAAATATACGCCTGGACAGCAGCGGCACAAGGTATAAAAGGTGAACCGGACAATGATGCAGCTCTATGTGCATGTAACGTCCACCCGGTGCTGTGGTCACAAGGAAATCAAGTGCTGTCCAGGATCAAATATTTTGCCAGCCGTAATGGGTGAAAAAGCCTGTGTGCACAAAATTCAGCTCGGCCAGGAAGTACAATTGCAATTTATTGCCGGGCACTCACTTTGAATGTTGAGGTCATATGAAGTGAAATGGGGGCAACCCCACTGAAGGTTATAGCTTATAGCCTTGTGGAAATTGAATGCTGATGCTGCATTTATCCTTACATATGACTGGGGGCTTGCACAGGTAGGTTGCTATATTTGTGTTTTGCTTTTGAGTTAAGGGGAGTTGGAGGAATAAAATTGGCGTTACTGGGTGCAAATAATTGACGATGAAGTGGTTGGGGTAACACACATATGGGGGTGGCATAGGGTTGGTATTGCGGGACGCAGTCATTTGAATTTTATTTGAAGGCAAATTGCATTATAACATGGATCGGTTTACCTATGAATATGCTAAGGGTATATAAAAGTGAAAGATTGGATAATAATTTTCTAGGATTTATTGAATTTGATGTTGTCAATGATTTATTTGGCTGATTTCATACAGGACCATGAGCAATTTCAACATAGATAATTGCTTAAGCGCTCAATGAAGTGTTGGGGTAGAGTTTTGCCATTTAGAATGGCCTGCAGGCTATTTTGGGAATTATTGAAATAATACAAAGCGCAATTAAAAAGTCATGGAAGTACTGGATTAAGTCAAAATATGAACTCGTGCAATCAAATGGGGACTTGCTAATGCGTTTAAAGTAGAAGACAAAGGGACTAGAGACGTTTCCAATTATTATTTTGTGATGTGCTTTTTGCTTTCCAGCCGAGGTTATGCTCGCCGGTCTCGCCAGGGTCGTTCTGAAGAAAACACGAAACTTCAAAGGAAAAAGGTCTTAGAACCTTATTACAAAATCTTTATTGAAAACAATTCTATCTTTATTATAAAACACAATATTCTCTATTCACTATAGTTCACTGGTACTTCGGTTAAATCTGGTAATTGGATTTTTTACGGGTATTCGGATGACTTGCGTTGCTGGCCTCTAGTCTAGCTGTCGTGTACTGGTCCCTGTTGATTCGAGTTTGGCAATAGGACTTGGTGTCTGGTCTCGGTTTATCTGGCTTCGGCTTATTCGGTTTTAAAAACTGGTACCACTATTACGATCTCAGGTTTGGGACGGGATGATGCGGCATTCGCATGTCTTCAGCAGGTACTACGCCCCTGGTGGCACTCAAAACAACAGGCTTAAAACGCTCTGGTACATCAGCAGGTACTACGCCCCTGGTGGCACTCAGAACAGCAGGCTAAACGCTCTGGTACATCAGCAGGTACTACGCCCCTGGTGGCACTTAAAACAGCAGGCTAGAACGCTCTGGTACATCAGCAGGTACTACGCCCTTGGTGGCACTCAAACAGCAGGCTAAACGCTCTGGTAGATCAGCAGGTACCGAAGCCCCTGGTGGCAATTAGGACGTTTGACTTCGAACTAAGATTCCTTACCACTGGTGGGGGGAAACCTTAGTAAGAAATGGCTGGGCAATCTCTCCTACCTAACTTTGTCTTTCAAAGAAACCCCTTACCACTGGTGGGGGGAAGCTCCGAGGAAAACAAAAGAAACTAAATGACCAGATCGAATCGACTTGTCTACGACTGGATGTAAAATGATCAATAAAACCAAATTTACTTATGTCGTCTGACTTTGCGTATGACCGAACGGGTGATTTTTGTCCATCGAAGTAGGTTCTCTTGTTACATTTTCAGTAAAGACTGAATGTGAGTTGTATAGTGATGAACGAAAAAGAGTAATCGTGTAGATTTTGCTGTGACGTCATGCGTCCATGGTATGTGTGAATTGTGTGTGGTAAAGTACAATTCTCAAAGTAAAAGAAGTGAAGTAGCATGGAACGCTTCGTTACAATTTTCCGAAATTTTGTATTTAAACTTCATTAAACTTTTAAAGTATGATTGTTAAACCTAAGTAAATATATAATGAATATAAGTCAATAAGCCATATACCTAATAGATAAATTGTTTTTAACCGATTTTGTTATGTTTCAAGAATTGAATTTATCGGATATATAGCTTGGTTTAAACGAAATAGGTCTTCATTCAAGAACAATCTTGTTCCAGTTCTTGATGAATAAGATATTGGATTGTCAACCATCAAAACAACAAAGCCACTGGTTGACCTCCTTGTTTCGAGATCACCAGCAAAATCTGCATCGCTATAGCAAAAGCAAATCCTCTTAACGGAAGATCGTCTGACAATCCCAATCGAGTAAAGCAATATCTAGCCTAGATACACATTATGCTCCCAACAGCTTCACGAAATGGATAGAGCGTTGAGCAATGTGAGTGGTCATCCATGGGGTCATCCAATTGGTAGTTGGCAATACATGGAGTTGAAACTGGATTCCCTTCTGACATTTTAAATTTTACCAGCATACGCTGGATGTAACTGGACTGATTCACATAAATTATTCCATCTGGTTGATGAGTTATTTGTAAGCCCAGGCAGGGTTGCCGTTTTAGCGATCTTGTCGATATATCTAGCGACATTTCCACTTAGAAAGCGACCGAAAAATTTTGATGTCGCTAGATTATTTCTACACGGTTAAAAATATTGTACTATTTTTCAGTAAAATCTGTATTGTATTTCGGACCAAACCAAAATTTTATTAGAATTAAATACATGCAACGGTTTAAAAACCTGGTTAATCCTTTTTTAATATTAAAATGTAATCAATATTATGAATACAAAAAATTTCCCAATAGCTGTGGAAATTGTTCCCTCAAAATAATACATTTGGTTTAAAATTTATCGATTTTATTTTTGCAATTGGATACAAATTATACTGAAATTCTATACTAGTTTGTTGAGTTCTAATCTCGTTTATATTATTATTTAATCTAATTTTAATAGAATTTAAGACAAATTCAAGTCGAATTGTTTTATTCGTATTGAATATAATACAAAAGGATATAACTTGTAATTTCGTTGAATGAATTCTAAGCACATGAATATTTATATGCAATTCTTCATTTCTGAGTTAAAATGCACAATATATTAATTTATAATATCCCTGTATTGAATTTAAAAAAAAAATTTATAAGAATAGTAATCCAAATTTATTTTTATGCAATAAATTTAAACCAGATTACTTAAAATGAATCCAAAAATGTATTAGTTTACAAAAACATAATAATGAATGATTATTTTTATCAGAGTATTTATCTTATAAGTCAATCACTAAGTTATTATCTGAATTATAATGGTGACATTGTTTTCTTTATTGTTTTTCGCATAAGTGAACTAAAATATTATTGCGATTGAAATTTTATCTACTGATTTTCACATTTTACCTCGAGAAAATGCAAAGCGCCTTCAAAATAATGCATATTTAAAATTTTTAATTTCGATTTTTAATTAGAAATGGGGTTACCATGCTTTATGTTTTTAGATCTTTTATTTTCTCTTTTGATACAAAGCGAACAATTTTATACAAAAATGACACATAAACGAAAAATATCGTTCTCCTTCTTGTTTTGCAGTTCGACGGCGAAATTGATAATTGTAGCAGATTATTTGGAGAAGAAATAGTTATAGTACAATCAAGTTTGGAATGCTAAGGTATAGTAACATTTGAAATGCCAAATGAATTGTGTATATTTGAACAATTCTGAATTGTGCACGCCTTATACCAACACAAGATAAACGGTGCATACAACTGAAGAAAAAAAATTTTAAAAAAATAGTTAAAATCATTTCTTTCAGAAACACCCATATATGTACATATTTACATAAAGATCGGTACCCACATTTTATGGTAAATACTTCCTTTTAAAACAAGAAATAGTGTCATCTCATAAAAAATAAGAAGCAAAATATGAATTTAATATTAAACGTACAGATTTGTAAAGTCGTGGTCTCAATGGAAAAGACGTGTTAGTCATTTAGATAAAATCATATTTTTTTAAGTTATGGTAACCCTAAATATACAGAAAACATTTTGTTCATTTTTAAATATGGCTGATTTTGCTTCCTTGCTCTTTTGCTAAAATTTGAATTGCATTTTAAAATTCTTGGATTAAAAAAGGACGTTTAATATTTTAATCAAATAGAAAAAATTAAAATTTAATACTTTTATTCATTGAAAAAAATCCGGATTATTAAAATAAAAGTTTGCAAGGTTAGATTCTAATTTTCAGGTAGAGCATTCTAATATTCCAGGATTACATTTGAATCCTTCGGATTACATTCTAGTCTTTTGAGTCATACATTCTAATCCTATGGATTAAATTCTTATATTTTCGTTGTTACAAATAATATTTTTAATACAAAACTATTATAATGTAAATATGAAATTAGTGCACAAAATGTTTTATGGTTATAGAATATTACAAAAATAATACTTTATGTGTTACACACTTCTGTAATACGAAAAAGGTGAACACAAAATATCCCGAAATGTTAAACCTTGTGCATATTTATATTTCTTTAACTGGGAGTGTAATACCATTTTTACCAATTTGTGTTGTAGTATAACCCAAAATATGTATTATTAAGTATCATTTTAGACTTAGTTTAGTTTGTTGGCATAGAATAAATCGTTCCGTATTTAAATTTAAACCAGCAGTTAAAACTATTTTGTATTGAATTGAAAATATTTTCCGTTTTAAATACGGACTTTATTAAAATTTATAATTTGTTGTATTACTTTTAGGGAATTATTTTTTTAATAATGCTTTTTTATGAGTCATTGTCATGAATTTACCTTATCAAACTACAACAATTTAGACTTGGTTTCATTTCTGATTTAAAATAAGCGGTCCCGTATTTAGATTTAAACCAATACCTGTATTGTTTTGAAAAGCATTACTTTTCGGAAATTTAATTTCAAGTAATCCTGTCACTAATGCTTTTTATGAGACTTCATCTTCAAATATAATATCGATTTGTTGTATTTTATTCTTTTTCGTCATAAATCAGGGAAATATTAAGCATTTAATTCAAAATATATTACTTCTTTGAATATACAATACAAAATGTATTAATAAAATGTGTAATATTTTGGGAATTATTAAATCTAATACTGCTAGCATTAAAAATATGCTGTAATACTTTAGTACGACTGAAAAGTAGTCCAAGTTTTTAACCATGTAGATAGCGACTTTTCTAGCGACTCTGAATTTGTGAGTTACGACATGCAAATATTTTTTTTTATTTCAAATTACGTCCCTGTTGGTTTGGTTGGAATAATAATTTGAGATTTGACCACATTGCAAACTAGTGTTCGATTAACATCGGTAGTCTATCGATAGTATTAATAGTTTTTTGCCATCGGTACTATCGCCGATAGTTTAAAAATAGCAATACTATCGAAAGAATATGCCATATACATTTTGTTTGAAAACTCTCATTTTCTTTTTCCTCTTCATTAAAATCAGAATACATAGGTTTTTATAAATTTCACCTTTTTCACGAAAAAATTATTTTCTTTAGTTTTGGAGACATTTGTTTGTTTTTAATTTTTTGTTTTGATTGATTTATTAAGCTTCAAGTTTCAAGTTCAAGGTGTTCAAGTGTTCAAACTTAAATTTATTTCCATCACTTTAAAACCCTACACTAGGCTTCATTCACACGAGGATGGAAATTGAATAGAACAGAACAACAGAACCGTTTAATTGATTTTTTTAAACCACGCTTAATTGATTTTCGCCCTTAATTGATATTAAAAAACTGCAGATAAGAAACTTAAAACATTAAAATGTTACGTTATGTTACAGACAAAATGGGGAGTGAAATTAAACAGAGAATACTGTATTTATAATATATTCAATTTTATGTATGCTTTAATAGGCTTGTGAGAATAAATTGTTTTTTTTTTTTTTTGTTTAATACTTTTATTTTTGATCGTATATATTCCTAAGTTTTCTTGTTGCCTATTAAAAAATAAATGGGTTGTTGAGAAAGAAAATTGTTTATAGTTTTTTTTTTTTCTGGCGACTTCCTTCTAGCTACTTTCTGTTCTCGAAATTTTAGCCAATCTAGCGACTTTTAGAGGTTGGTCTAGCGTTTTTTTATTTTCAGGTTGTGGCAACACTAAGCCCAGGTAGAAATTTGCTTCGCTTAATGTTACCTCAAAATTTCATTGAAGCTCCTTGATAACCTCCAAGTAGAATTTGTTTACCACCCTGATTAGATGAGAAAACGCATGGATCCGCCTTACATTCAATGAATCCTATAGTTTTTCAAGAAGTTAAGTGAATTTACGGTATCAGCATATTGAAGCCTGTTTTAATCCATAAATACTTTTTAAGAGCTTCCAAACACGTACCGAGCGGTCTTCATATGCAGGAGGTTGGATCATATGTAAACTTTTTCTCTTAGTTCTCTAAATTATTCTCCTTTACTGATATGGATAAAATAGCACGAATAAATGTAAACCTAACCACTGGGCTGAAAGAATCTTCATAATCTAGTCCTTGCTGCTGATAAAAAAACTTTGCCATCAAGGCGAGCCCTATAGCGTTGAATTCGGTTATCTGAAGAGAGTTTAGTTTTAAATACCCATTTACATACTAATTATTACCTTTTTGTTGCGTGGTGCGTTCACCAATTCCTAAGTACAGTTGTTTCTATGGGACTGGATGTCATTGCTGCCTGCCACTGCTCAGCTTCATTGGTCTTTAAAGCATCTTGATAACAAATAGGCTCATCAATTTGAGCTATAAAAGCATAACCTTCTTCCGCACAAGCAAACATGCTCGAATTCTGATCATTTGTCTTTGTATGACTTCGAAATACTCTCCGATCTCTACTTGTCTTTTCATCAGACTTTTCCTCATTCACCTCGCTTTTCTCTGCCTTCAATGACTGCATTTCAGCTGCCACCAACTTAAGGTCCTTTAGAACTTGTTTCCATTTATAAATTTTCTTTTCTTTTCTTGCTTCTTGACATGTCATTCTAAACCTTGTGACTGACATAAATGTTTTGCTCTGGTTTGAACAATACTGAACTATAGTTTCTGCTGTTGTCTGAATATCCAACAAAAAATGCAGACCATGAATTTTTGTCCCATTTCCTTCGTTTTTCATTCGGTATGTGGACAAACACTTCACTCCCAAATATTCTTAGGTCGTCGACGTCCGCCTTTTTTCCATACTAAGACTCAAATGGGTTCCTTTTTGTATAGGACTTGGACCAAAGCGATTGATAAAGCGTTTTCATCTTGTGATCGATTTCCGTTTCTTTAAAATGTAAGTGCTGTTCAATTAACAACGGCACTCCAGCTTCAATAAAGCACACTGTCCTGGAATTCGAAAAATCATCTTTAAACAGCAAACAAAAATGGGGAACCATTAGTAGAGCTCTCCTACATAGGTCCGCATAAATCTGTGTGGATTCATTCGCCACATTTCGCCACAAAGTGAAACGCGATATTAAAAAACTCAAAAACTGCCAGTGACTGAGGAGACTGATGGAAGTTTCGCATACCCCGAAGAAGTAGCTGATGAACTTATCTATGGACGGCCTTAAAAATCATCTGGGTCAGATATGATTTCCAACTATCTACATCAACCCCAACTCCAATACATATGTAACGGGTGATTTTTTAGCTGGTTTTGTTTTGGCAACACTGGTTTTGACAGCTGACGTGTGTTTAGTACCTTGTGTCACTGTCAAACAGCTTCAGTTTGGTTTGCAATTTAACCATGGATCGTCTTACAAATGAAAAACGCTTGCAAATTATTGAATTTTACTATCAAAATTCGTGCTCGGTTCGAAATGTTCATCGCGCGCTGCTTGTGTTGAGCGATGAGGCTCATTTTTGGTTGAATGGGTACGTAAATAAGCAAAATTGCCGCATTTGGAGTAAAGATCAGCCAGAAGCATTGCAACAGCTACCAATGCATCCCGAAAAAGCCACTGTTTGGTGCGGTTTATGGGCCGGCGGCATTATTGGGCCTATTTCTTCAAAGATGATGCGAATCGCAGCGTTACTGTCAATGGTGAACGCTACCGAGCGATAATAACAAACTTTTTTTTGCCCGAAATGGAAGTTTTTGACTTGCATGATATGTGGTTTCAACAAGACGGTGCCACATGCCACACAGCACGCGAAACAATGGCGCAATTGCGAGGCGAGTTTGGTGAACAGTTAATTTCACGTTTCGGGCCGGTCAATTGGCCGCCTAGATCGTGCGATTTGACACCATTAGATTATTTTTTGTGGGGGTATGTCAAGGCTAATGTCTATAGGGACAAGCCCGCTTCGATTGACGCACTGGAAGCCAACATCCATGCATTCATTCGTGAGATACCGGCCGTTATGTGTGAAAGAGTATGCCAAAATTGGACTCAGCGGATGGGCTACCTGAGACGCAGGCGCGGTCAACATTTGCATGAAATTATCTTTAAACATTAAATTGCAAGATTCAAACTATCGATTCAAATAAATATTTCATTCATTTTTTCGAATTTTTTGTGTTTTTTTTTTTTAAAAAGTTCTAAACCTCTTAAAAAATCACCCATTAGTAGGACTTCAAAACATATGAGCTCAGCTCCCAGATGCCATAGCATACTCATCCTCAGCCTGCCCAATGGATCGCAACTGACAAATACCCCAAACCAAATACCCGGGTATCTATCAACTACATTTCAACCCACACGCGAATTAGGCTTTCTATCTAATCCACCTTCTAAAGCTTTTCAACAACGGAAGAAATCAGTTATGAACTACTATTTTTTGATTTTAAAATTCAATGCTCTTATAAATTCTTTGTCAAACAATAGAAACCAGATGCTTAATTTTCTATTTCACCGGAATGCAGATCATGATTGTAGACACACTTATTTATTTTATCGAAATTGTTAGAGCTGTCTCCGAAACAAAAATAACTTCTTTCATAATAATATTGTATGCAGGTACCGTTATTTTTGGAGCTAAATAAATTATATTTTCCCCTCTAGAGAACCACTAAAAACATAGGAGCTAAATTTTAGACGATTTAGTAAAGTGTTAAATCATTTTAAGTATGATACCAGGTTAAAAAGAGGATTTTGCTAATTTTCAACGAGTTTAACATGATACTATCTCTTTAAATTTTAATAAATTTAAAATCGCCAAATAGCTGTTTTATCTTTTTAACATATTACTAAATCTTCTTTCACTTTGACATAGAAAAACTTTAAAAAAGTCTGTTTGCTTACTTTTTTGCACGAAATGTCAGTGTCTTAGACGCGTTCAGCTTGAGTTTCGTAAGAAAATGGGTTTAGTATGATATTAGTTATAAAGTGTTTAAAACTAACAAGATTTAAGTAAAGGGCTTTAAAGTTAGTAAAGTGTTAACTATAGCATCATGCTAAAACCTTAACATGAGGCTGTTTAAAAATTTTGCGCTATTAAGTTTAAAGTTTCATGAAAATAGATTCTCTGGTTTTGGCTGTACCGACAGACACAGAATTTCAGCTGCGCATGCACTACAAAGGAAATGGTTAAATCTTAAGGGGAGAGTACGATAACTTTGTCGCCAAAAATTGATAATGGTTTCTTGTAGAAGGGTCAAAAATAAGCATTTTTTACTATGGGTGGGGGGTCTACCTCACCCCGTTTAGGAGGTAGGGGCAATTTTAGAAAAATGACTTAAAATTAAAAAATAATTATTAAAAAACAACGGCAATATTTACAGTAATTTAATATACCGTTTTTGAAAGCTAGGAATCTAAACTTTAATCCTGCATTTAAATTAAATTATTTTAGCCGATAGTTTTTAAAAAAATTCGCAGGCAAACTCAAAATTTAAAAAAAAAAATGGAAAAAAAAGTTTAGACCAATTTTTCTCAAAGTTTTGAAATGATGCGCTATATTAGCTAGTAAAAGTTAATGAAAATATTAATTCT
Organism: Leucozona laternaria; assembly: GCA_932273885.2. Taxonomy (NCBI): domain Eukaryota; kingdom Metazoa; phylum Arthropoda; class Insecta; order Diptera; family Syrphidae; genus Leucozona; species Leucozona laternaria. The sequence goes on along the minus strand of OW026366.1, from coordinate 267,910,488 downwards.
GAATCGAACACAAAAAACTAAAACGATTTATGTCTTCCAGTTTTTGAGAAAATTGAAAATTACTAAAACTACTTTCTTATGAGATTTTTGTTTTTTGGTATTTACGTTGATTAGGTTCATCTTTGTAAGTTAAGTACAGCAATTCATTATCGTTACCGAGAATGCACCACGAGGAGGTAGAATTGCATTGCATTCCGCGTCCCAGTCGGTCAGTTATTGAGTAAGTCAGGAGTTAGTTAAAAATAGTAAAGTCAATGTTCATTTATTAAAGAGAGGGATGTAAGTCTCGTCAATGAAGTCATCGTCCGTACTGGTGTTACTGTCAAGTTCATTGAGTTCGTCGTTGATGGTGAAAAGCCGAGGTTGTTTTGGCGGTAAAACACCCTCTAAGTGCTCACAGTAAACAGTGGGAGGGTCGAAGTCCTTTAGTTGCAAACCCATACTTTCTTCACCATCGATAAAACCTGGGTACACTTTTTTAACGTCTAGTAAAAATTCCATGATTTGGGAGCCCAAGTCGTCTTTATATTTTTGTTCAAGGCAGTATTTTCTATAAAATAAAAGTGTCATATTGATGAAGGTGGTGCGTTGTTTTCCGCCATAAAATAGTTTTTTTTAGAAGCTTGTTTTCTTCGCCGCCAATGTTAACATCAACGTGAGACGCTATTTCACGACAATAGTTAAAGTAATCTATTATAGTAGATTTACTAAGCTCACTTTAGGTGCATCAAGCCAGCAGGACACTTTTCCCATATAAACGATCCAGAATTGGATATTTGTTGAAAATGAATTAATCGCTAATTAGTTACGGAAAAAAAAATTTATCGCACTTTCGGATTCCGAAAAATTCGGTGTCCTGCTAAGTTGTCGTCAAGTTAGCAGGACACCCAATTTCTCGAAATCCAACAGAGCGATTAATTTTTTTTTTGCGTAACTAATCAGCAACTAAATAGCAGCTAATTGCTCCATACTCTTCATTCTGAAAATTGAAAAGTGTCCTGCTAACTTGATGCACCTGCTCTCTTTTACTGTAGTGATGGTGCTTTTTGAGCATTACAATTGCATTATATAGGTATGTAAGACACACACATACATTATTAAGAAAATTATATATTTGCTGCAGTCGTACAGTATTATCTAATGTGAATTTTTTATAGTGCAATACATTTTCATGTCTGAAAATTTTAAATGTGCAACTTTGGGCCACGTATATGTATATTTAGAAATCAGCTGTTGACTTGGATATATAATTATAAGACAAATTGAAAGTTTAAATCCAGATTCTTTAAATGCAAAAGAAATTTGAATCCAGATTCTTTAAATGCAAAAGAAACTTTGCATACACCCAACCTCGCACATTCCCCAAATCCTATAGTGTGCCAAGCAGGGGGGTTGCAGGGGGCAGCATGCCCCCCCCCCCCCCCTTACATATCTCACTATTTAAACGCCGTAGTGCTGGGTGCTAGCATTGTATACATGTAAGCAACAAAAAAAACTAAAATCTCATACAAAAGTAGTTTTAGTAATTATCACTTTTCTCAAAAACTAGAAGACATAAATCAATTCGTGGTCGATTCAAAAATTGATATTTGCATTGACCACAAAAAGCCAATTCAGCGCATCGTTTCACAATTTTGAGGAAATTCAGTCTACGGTTTTTTTTCCATTTTTTTTTATCAAAATTCTGAGTTTGCATGCGAATTTTTTTTAAAAACTATCAGCTAAAATAATATAATTTAAATGCAGGATTAAAGTACAGATTCCTAGCTTTCAAAAGAGGTATAGTAATTTACTGTAACTGTTGCCGTTGTTTTTTAATAATTATTGTTTCATTTTAAGTCATTTTTTTCTAAAATTGCCCCTACCTCCTAAACGAGGCGAGAAGGACCCCCCCTCCCATAGTAAAAAGTGCTTGTTTTCGACCCCTCTAAAAAAAAACCGTTATCAATTTTTGGCGCCAAAGTTATCGTACTCGTGCCAGGCTTAACTACATACATATACTCAAAAAAGTGAAAAAGTACAAAAGTGAAAATTTTCAAACTCATTTTATAAAAGAAAGATAAAATTTTGGTTAAGAAAAAATTTGTATATTCTTTTTCACAGACACAACGATTACCACAGACACCTAGAAGCTGTCAAGAAATCTCGTCATTAACATTATAGTGAAGCCAAATTCAGTTTATATACATATACTATACATACGTATAGGTATAAGGTTTTTCAATAAGGGCGGGTAGATGTTGAAATGGAACATTGTAGCGTTCGCTGTGTGGCCCGTAGAGCCGTTCTGTTGCAACCATACATATCGTTCACATCCATATTATCCAATTGAAGCCGGTAAAAATTGGATATTGATCTTACCTTTTATTGGTGCAAGAACGTTGGCTGATTGGTTCACTGTATCAGTCGACTCAAATTTGGCCACCAAGCTTTGGAAGAGGACTACCATGTAGACCGTAAAATGGGTGCAACGCACTCTAGTGCACAATGCTGCCTACCTAACTGTATATGACATTCTAATCGAAATTCGAAAGAGTATATTTGTATGTCATCAAAGAGGCATGGGACATAGGAATTGTAAATTTGATTACTTAACAGATTTTATTATTGCGCTTAGATATTAAGAATTCATAACATGTATAGAGAATAAGTATATATTCAAGTTCTTAGTGTGTAAGATATGTTTTTGTATATATAGGCCAAGTCTGGTAAAATAAAGATTCATTCTGATAACTAGAATCAACTCGGCAACATCGGCTCTTCAGCCTGCCCTTTTAAATTTTGTTGTATTACAGCACAGATAGGCTCTTTAGCCATCAATACTTTCGGCTTGGGGAGCACCTTTTATATCCCCCACAGCTATATAGGTGAGGTAGGATAAAAACGAATTGGGAACAAAAACAAATAACTTTACAGCACGTATCGTAGGTTTTAGTCTACTAACCATAAGTTTTATTCAAAAAAATATTTGTTTTGGCTTAAACTTACTTGTTACCTACTAAATTTAAAAACTAACTCTGCGTATTATAATTGCCCAATTATACTGAATAAAGCAAATAATTATAAAAATTTTCTCCAATTCTGTAAGGTAAACGATAGGATTATTTTGACTGGCTTAAGGTGCCTGGTAAGTGCCAAAATAAGTTGATGATACAACCCCTTTCAAAATATACACAAATAAAATTTGATAAACTGACGTATTTCTGGTGGCCCTGGGATCTTACTCTAATAGGAATGCAAAGTAACAATGTAGAGTACTGAAATGTTTCCACTTCTGAAAAATGTAAAACATATGTATTTCAGTTTAAAACCTTAAATTGTACGAACTCAACGTTTCATTCAACTATTTTCTATCGCACCTTTAACTCTGAGCCAATATGGAGTAGGTATATACGCTCTATTTCATAATGCTGATAAATTTTATTTAAAATAAAAAAAAACTTTCCTTCTTCTTTCTATGGCATCACCATAAAGGAAATGTTAATTAAAAACTTTTCCATCCACTTATTCTCTCTAAACTATACCTTCAGTCTAAATCTCTTGCTAAGTGGTATTTCTCGTCATCCGGTATAACACCGAACGATAATCCTGCAGCTAAAGCGTTCTTTCTCATTTTTTTTTGTTCGTCCTTTTTTTTTGCATATAGCTACTATAACACCGAAGAGCTTTTCTATGGTAAATACCTTCGGTCTATGTACATACATATATAAATTCCGTTCTTCTCTACAAACTGGTCACAGGGAAAAAGAAGTTATTTTAAACTCGCATTCAAGCGTATAAGATAAAAATGGATCAGGACTCAAGGCCCAGGACGAAGTAAAAGAACTAAGCAACTTAAGTGCAACCTGAGAGATAATACCGCGTTCCTGACAAAACAGACACAAAAAAAAAGATATCCCTTTTCCATCGGATTTTGTTTTCCTGTTTGTTTTTATTGTTGTTTTTTTTTTTTTTTTGTCAAATTTTATTCCGTGAGTAGTAATACCTACCTACCTAAAAGTTTTATGACAAAAGTGTTTATCTGATCCTGTAGACAACAAAAAAAAGATGAGCAGGGTTTAAGGTTTCTCTCCTGTCAGGTTTTACAAGAAGAGAAGTCTTTTTTTCGTCATAAGACTGAACAAAAAGTAGCAACTCCCGACTCCGATGGTACGAAAAAGGCGATTATGAGTTATTCTTCGTTTCACACTCTGTAAAAAGAATACGGTGGGGGATGATGGTGTGTGTCCTTGAAGGTACGCAATGCAGGGGAACTGATTTAATTAACGAGGTGATTAAGACTGGACGACCGTGAAGTTTTGTTTTTACATCGTGATGGTGCCGATGCTGTACGGTGAAAAGAAACAATGGAAATCCACCGTGCAGCTGGGTGTCCTTTGGTAAATATTTGGCGTCTAAGATCTTTACCAGGGGGAAACTGGAAAATGATGTTGAAAAGATTTTTATGGAAATTTGTTTAAGCGAGGAAAATTAAAATTTTACCTTACCTTCGTTGAACTTTGTTGCCAGCCGGAAGTTATGTAGTTTGGTGTTTTAATTTGTTGGCGCCGGTGTTTACAATTTGCCTAAGCTTAAATTTAATTAAAACATTGTTTAAGAGGTGTGGGAGGTCTATAGTGTTTGTTACTTCATGCAAATCGTATGACTCTATTATGTAAAGGTAGAGGATGTTTTTATGCGAGGATAGACAAATCCTTCAAGAATATTTGACTGAAGCAGCTATAATGATGGTTGAAGAATGCCTTGGTGTCCAATTAAGGAGAACTCTTTTTTTAGTCGAGAGTTATTCCTGAAAGTCGAACTGCATTCCTTGGATGATTGCGTTTTCATACTGCAGAACTGCTTGAACCTTGAGCCGCCTGAGTAAAACTTCTTCCAATATTTTGTTAATGTTGTTAAGGAGTTATAAATATTAGGCCATGAGAAGCAGAGTGGCCTAATTGATTTTTTATTTAATTTTAAAAATATGGCCTTTTCGAAACAGTTATTTGAAGAAGTATATAACTTGAATCGTATGCAGGGCATACGAGTGTATAACTCTTTTACCTCTTCTTACTCTACAACATATATTTATCTCTTTCACTTAAAATACAAAAGAAAATATGAAAGCGAAATGTAATGTAAAGAGTCTGTTATGTTATGTGTGCGTGAAGTTAGCATCGCCATTTTTGATTTTTATACAAAATTTGCTCAACTTGTGCCGTAAATAAAAGGTTTTCGAATAAGAGGTGTTATTTTGATATTCAAAGAAAAATGGCATTTTTTGAGATAAATGATCGGATATTTATTTCATTATAAAGAGGAAGGTATGCCGTTAATAATGGAACACAACATCAGCCAAATGGCCGCCACGACCACGCTTACAGGACCATATCCTTTTCATGAAATTTTCCATAACCAAATCGCAAAGTGGCTGCCCTATGTCCTTGATAGCCTCACGAATTCCATCTTTGAGGTCTTGAATCGACGCTGGGCTGTTGGCGTAGACCTTATCTTTCACGTGGCCCCAAAGGAAGAAGTCGCAAGGTGTTAAATCACAAGATCTCGGTGGCCAATTGTGATCACCTCTTCGAGAGATAACACGGTCCAGGAACTTTTCCCGTAAAAGATCGATGGTTTCATTGCTTGTGTGGCACGTAGCGCCGTCTTGTTGAAAGTAAAAGTTGTCCAGATCAATACCATCCAATTCCGGCCATAAAAAAGCATTAATCATCTCTCGATAGCGCAATCCATTGACCGTAACTGTTGCTCCAGCCTCATTTTCGAAAAAGTAAGGTCCAATGACCCCGCCGGACCATAAACCGCACCAAACAGTCACGCGTTGAGGATGGAGAGGCTTTTCAACAATAACTCTTGGGTTTTCCGAGCCCCAGATGCGACAGTTTTGCTTGTTGACGTAGCCTCCGAGGTGGAAATGGGCCTCATCAGTCAAGATGATTTTTCGATGAAATCCAGATCATTTTCATGCATTTCAAGGACCCAATCAGCAAAGACACCACGTTGTTGATGATCAGCCGGCTTGAGTTCTTGTGTTAACTGAACTTTATAAGCCTTAAGACCCAAGTCACTAACTTGTCCCAACAGCTCGAATTTGTCCACCAATTTCTGTATTGCGGTCCGACAAGCTGCTTCACGACGACCCAAAAATGTTTTAGTTTTACGAACCGTCTCTGCCAAATTTTCACCATTTTTATAGTAAATTTTAATAATTTCTATGCGTTGTTGAAGCGTGTATCGTTCCATTTTTATTAATGGCGTAGTTTCTACTTGTCAAATGTCAAAAAATGACAGCTTTAAAAGTGACAGCTACCGAAATAGTGGGCTATTCAAAATAACACCTCTTATTGGAAAACCCTTTATCTTTTCAAAATTCGCAACTTTGCGAATTTTACTAATAAATTTTTTTGCAAAATTACGATTTTCTTAAAAATTTAAGTTGTGCTGTTTTGTGCCTAGTTTGGGCTGCAGAAAGCCGCAAAAATAAAAACAAAATGGATATTTCCTACGGTAAGAATTTGTTTTTTTTTCAATTAGAGTACCTTCGGAAAACAGTATCAATTAGTAACGAATAAAACGTTCTATTTCATAAAATATATTTGTTTTAAAAATAGTATATTTTTCGATTAGTTGGATGTTTTTTTTTTCGGAAATTAATCTTCTTGCGTTTCAATTTTCGGTTTCAGCTTGAGAGTAAAATGCGTTTTGGTTTAAAAAGTGAAAAGTATTGCCTTATTAAGAGGACGTTTTATTCGTTAGTAATTGATAATGTTTTCCGAAGCTACTCTAATTGATAAACAAAACATTTGTTGCCGTAGGAAACATCCAAATTTATTATCTTTTAGGGTTTTTGCAGCCCAAACTAAGCACAAAATAGCACAACTTTGATTTTTAAGAAAATCGTAATTTTGCAAAAAAATGTATCATTAAAATTTGCAAAGTTGCGAATTTTGAAAAAAATATTTACGGCAGAAGGCAGCCCGAGTTGAGCACATTGCAGCATAAATTTTTTTTTTTGAAAATCCAAAATGGAGATGCTAAATTCACGCTACGGGGCTTCGCAAAATTTCGTATTGCCCATAAAAGTTGCAAATATGTTATTTTTTTTTATCTTTTTAATTCTTAGAACGAACAATTTTTGAATTGCTGCGACATTGTTACCAGGTGGACGAACTTCTCATTCCGCCTTAAAATTGCCATTGAACATGCAATTTATTGAAAATCCCACGTGCAACATTTCTAAAGCATCCAACATGGGAAATGTATTACCGAAATGCAAATTAATTGTGTGGGATGAGTGTACAATGGCTCACATAAAACTCGCTCGAAACTCTTGATCGATGATTGCAAGATTTGCGTTGAAATTTGGGAATGCACTAATATTGCTTGCAGGGGATTTCAGGCAAACCTTACCAGTAATTCATCGATCAACTCCAGTGGTGGAGTATTATGTTAAATTTTATTTGAAAAATTTTTTTGCCTAAGCTGAGAGTTGAACAAAGACCAATCGTCTTCAGAGCCAATCGCCGTTAGCGTTGCACTACCGAAGTCACGTGATCGGTCTTTAATTTTTAGTTTGAATGTTTGTCTTTCAATTACACTGGGAAAGCTGATGGAGTGATTCTCTTTCGTGAAAAAGGACATATGGCGACGGATAACTTATAACTTAAAATAGAGCAGGGGCTTAGAATTGAAGATATTCACTGGGGAAGATAATTTACAAAAATTTACTCCTACCTACATTCCCGTTTAAGTTTAAGAACTTTTATTTGTAAACTTTAATTTTTTTCTTTTTAAAAACATTTAAATTAGAAAATGAAAATAATGGATGCGTATGAATTAAAAAAAGAAAATAATAAAATAAATAAAAATAATCGGACAAAATGTCATACGGATGGACGTTTTTAAAAATATTTATTTAGCCACTAAAATTGAAATAAATGAAGGTACAACTGATTGGACAGGCTGTTATAGAATGTTAATTAATTTATTTTCTTTTATTTAAGATGTACCAAAGAAAATACCCCGCTAGGAAAAAAAAAAGATTTGGAACAAAACGAATTTTTTGAAAAAGATAACCAAATAATGAACAAAAATCTTAGTAACAATGAGTCACAGCGGATATTTTAAAAATTCAAAATTTATTTAAAACTGAAGAACTTGAAGAAATGTCAGCTGTTGTTCCGCTTTGCGAAAAAAAATGAAAATATAGAAGAAAATTCAGAAGATGAATAAAATTTAATAATAAATTTTAAAAGATTTTACTGATATGAAAAGTGAAGTTAGGAACCTCTTGCTATTTTATCAAATAACGGTTAAGTTAAATTTACGCCCAGCGAAGCGGGCGGGTAACAGCTAGTTATAAAAAAAAAATTTGAATTTAGGTAATATCAAAGCCTTTTTTTATTATTTTATTTAATAAATACTTAACAGAAAATCAAGAATAAAGTTAAAACATTGTAATACATTATATTACTTAATGTAATAGTTAGTCTTACATTACATTATGAAAACCCTTATTTCAATATGCTTATTTCATCTTCGTTGTTTATTTTTAAGTAAATTTAAAGTTTCTTGAGCTTACATAAAATGATCGTGAAAAAATGTGTCCTTTTTAAAAAATGTGTCCCCTACGAAAAAATAGTCCCCTGGGACACTATATAGTATCCCAGTGGTAACCACAGATTAGCCATATGAAGATGAGAATGTTTCGTACGTTTTACCCTCCAAAACCCATTTATTTACATTGTTGTATTTGTAATTTCATCCCGCGTCGATGAATAGATGTGAATTGCAACAACAATTTAACCAGGTGTGTGAAGATCCCTACTGTCTATGTGTGAGGTTTTCTTACACACATTCTCATTTTTTATCTGATAACTGCCAGTTCAAGCTTGTAGGCAAATTAAAATGGCTGCCGGGGATTCTCATCTTCATGTGGCTAATCTGTGGTGGTAACACTGCCTGGTACTTAGATAAGAGTGACACAAAGATTGATATTCAGGCTTGAGAGCTCATTCCGGCATTAGTGGACCTATTTGGAGGTTGATGTGACCGCATCAATGGCGTTAACAGCCGCCTGACTGTCTGTCAGAATTGCAGTTTTTTTTTTATTTTGGTTTGGGTTTTGTTTGAGTATTTTGCATTTTTCCATTATAGCCAGTAATTCTGGCTGACAAACTTTAGCATAGTCAGTAAGTCGAAAAGATTGGGAGATATTGAAGGACTCAGAGAAGATTTCTCAACCCACACCACACTCCATCTTTGAGCCGTCAGGGTAGATAGTTGTGTCGAAGTCTCTTGCCACCAGGTCATCATTCCAATCCTCTCTGGATGGAATTTTAACGTTAATCATTGGGAATCAAGCTTGCTATATTGGCGCATGGTCTTATTGCGCTGCAAGATAAAATACATTTAATGTGTAAATCGAGTGGCAAAAGATGCAGAAAAACTATTAAAGCATCCGTTGGGCAAGATCTTAAGGCCCCTGTGGTTCCAACACTAGCTGTTCTTTGAATCTTTTTAACCTTGTTGATGTTATATGCCTTGGTTAGAGTGGACCACCATACAATCAATCCATATATGCTGCTGTGTACGTCCATAGTATCATCTTTGACTGTAGGCCCCACTTTTTACCAAAGGTTTTTCTACAGGCATAGAAGGCTATGCAGGCCTTCTTAACCCCCGTTCTTCAATATTTAATTTCCAGTTTAATTTATGGTCAAGAACTACGCCCAGATATCTAGCACTGGATGAAAGCAACAGAGTGTGGCCGTTGAGTCTGGGGGTAGAGTGAAAGGGGGTACTTAAGTTTTGGTAGTAGGTTAGCTTAGGTTAGGTGGCTGCCAAGCAGAAGGCTTAACAAACTTGCCAAGCAGAAGGCTTAACAAACTTAGACCATAGTTGGTCCATTGTGATACCACAAGAATCTGGGAACTTTCCTTCCTATTCGTTTAACCACTTAGAGCTTCTTACGAAGCGTGCGAGATTAATTATGTCAACATTTACCAGATCACTAGGATAGTTGTAGTAGTACTCTCCGAGATGGAGTTTACGTCGTTGGGATAGAGCAGGACAAGTGCAGAGGAGATGAGGAATCGATTCTTCCTCTTCTTCATCCATACCGCTTCTGCAGAAATCGTTTGAGAATATTCCAAGTTTCTTTGCGTGCCTGCCTATCAAGCAGTGCCCGGTAATGACACCTATAACGGAGCCGATATGCAGTCTGCTTAGAGATATTAAACTCTTAGAGCGCTTCAGGTACAGCTTTGGCCATATCTGTTTTGTCGCTACACAGGTGGTGATGTTGTTCCACCTTAGGTTTGTTTTCTCACTTGCATCCTGCTTCAGCATAAGTTTACACGTAGCAATGGGATGTCTACCATACTGTCACACCGAGGTGTATAGCCAATGAGTAATGCTGGGTTTAAGACCCCATTTGTTTCCAACGGCTTTTTAGCATGAACAGAGTGCAACAGTTGAGTATTTGATTCTTTCTTGTATGTTGGGCTTCCAACTTAACTTTTTATCTAAGATAAGGCCCAAATATTTGGCTTCGTCTGAGAATTTAAGTGGAATTCCTTTGATAGACGGAAGGTCTATGTGAGGGATTTTGTATTTCCTTGAGAAGAGGACGAGATCTGTCTTATGAGGTTTAACACCCAGTCCACAGCGATCTGTCCAGTTTATTAACTTGCTTAAAGCATTTTGTAAGAGTTCTTTTAAGGTGCGGAGATGCTTTCCTGATACGGCAATAGCAACATCGTCCGCATAGGCGATCACTCTGTAGCTCTCCGCTTCCACGCTTGTCAGCAGCTCATTTACTACCAAATTCCAAAGAAGGGGAGATAGAACACCGACTTGCGGCCGGCGTACCTCTACTGACAGATCTTCTTGTAGAAAAACCGCCCAGCTTTGAATTGATCATCCTGCTTGTCAGCATTTGATTAATCAACTCGCCAAGCGGAGCATCCACATTCAGACCTGACAGTGCAGATGCCATTGCAGATGTGTCGACGTTATTGAAAGCGCCTTCGATATCTAGGAAGGTAACCATAGTGAACTCTTTATGTTGGAGGGAGTATTCGATTGTTCTAACCAGTGTGTGTAGAGCTGTGTCTACCGATTTCCCTTTGCAAAAAGCATTGGTAGTAAAAAGCATCAGTTCCGTTTTGCTTTGGTTAACAACTAGGTCACAAGTATAATAGCCCAATTTACTATCATTTCTCAAAGCCATTTCCGTGATTTCACTTATCACGGGCTTGAACTTTCCTGACACCAGTATTACCAAATCATCGGCATACGCAACAGCCTCCCCTCCACATCTCTTCAGCTTGACGAAAACTTTATTCATGATAAAAGCCGCAAAAGAGGGGATATCACAGCTCCCTGTGATGTCCCCCTGATGTAATCCTCCACACCTATGTCAACGAGTAATTCTGGGATGGATTCAGTTAGAACATTGTTAAAGGCCCCTTCTACATCTAAAAAGGTAGCAAGTATATTCTTTGATATGGATTGTTTTCTCAAATGACGTTACTTTATCCATTTGTCCCCACCCCTGCTGACTCTTAATAGTGTTTCAGTTTAATACTAATAATCATTAGGAGCTTACAAAAATGGTTAAGTTTCTCGTTTTCAAATGACGTAACTTACTTAATTTTGTTTTGTTTTTGCTCCTTTGAGGGTCTGTGGCCACTGCACCCACCACAATTGCTTGGTACAATTACAGCTTAATTCTCCCAAGTAAATATAACAACATCCAAATTTGTTGTTATCAAATAATTTTTGTTGTTGGTTCTAAGACTAATTTTTTTTTCTTCAGCATTTCATTGGCATAAAAACCTTTTAGTTCAATTGTTCAATCAGTTTAGATAAAGAACCAGAACCTGAATCACTTTTTTTTCAGAATCAAAATCATCAATAGATCTTGAATCAAGAGAATCACAAATAATAAATGGAAAACTATGGCAATTGAAGCTTCAAAAATAGTTAAGGCTTCAGGTTTACCATATGACAGTGATATTTTTTCAAAAACAAAACATTCCTATAAATGCCACACCTAATAGATACTCCTTCCAAAAATCGTGCTTTTCATGTGGCTTCCATCACGCAATCGGAAACAAAAAAAGAACAATCCGGTTCAAAATGGATATTTGCCCTACATCACAAGCAGCGAAGCTCCATTTCTATATATACACCATCAACTTTCACCTTGCCGCCCCCAAACCCACCTCCAATATATGGGTTGGTATTATTTGGTCGTAAAACTCCTGGACTGTATCCACGTCTCTTCCAACCATTTGCACATTCAAACAATGAAGTGCAAAATGTCCTTCGGGGGTCATAAATTACTTGCGCTTCTACCGCAGCATTTACTGTTCATTCCGGTTGAAATTATTTGCACGTTGCACCTGTAAAAACCATAAAAAATCATCAATCAGCTGGTGTAATGGATTGGAAGTAATTTATGGGATTAATAGGTCCTGGCGCTAGGCTTGTAATGGAATTTATGCCGCCACCGTGCGTCGTCATTGGTCCTCGACACCCGCTGCCTCTGCCCCTCTGTGTGCGTTGTCGCCATCATCGATTGTCGCATGAATGCACCGCTCCTTTGGCTCTCCCATCCCCAACCATACGCCAGAGAAATAATATTTTTTACTGCGTGAATTTTATTTGCAGTATCTGTTCCAGGTTTCTGGTCGAGGCAGGCAGCACAGCAACAGAACATTTTCGGATGCACTGAGCCAAGGATAATGATGAGAATCTCACCAAAAATCATTTCATCATCACATCCCGGTCCTGAACCAAAAACAGAAAACTGAACCTGAACCTGAGTCTGATGCCACACGATGATCATGATGATGATGATGATGATGGGTGTATGCCAGCGTCTCGATAAGGATTATTGCTCGGTTTATTGCCACCGAACAACCTTTTTTTATTCATTACCATGAATTGCTTAATGTTGCAAGAAAACCTGAAGCAGTCAACAGAAAAACACATGTACAACATCCACACCACACCTCTGGTCTGATGGGAAGAAGGACCAAATCTTTGATCTCAATATTATACTTACACCTTTTCGTAGAGCATTTGTGGGTTGGGGACTGAGAAAAGATGTTGGAGGGGGAGGCTAAATCAGCAAATTTTGCGTTATGCCTTTAATGAGTTTGTCCTTGTGGCACCTTGTTTGTCAGAAGAAGGAAGTTCGTTCCAGAGGGAGTTTTATTCCTAAAGGTATGCTGATGCTTTCCTTATCGGGCTCACACATGCTCGGATGGTTTCTTAAGCAATTTCACACAGTGTGAATTGCTTGTAAACACCTTTGATGTAATATAAAGGTTATTTTGCTGGGTTGTATATGCGATAATGTCGAGAATGGGAAGGAAGTACTATGATAGTGATGTTGTACGCGTAATTAGGGTGTAATGATTAATTTTCGATAAGGATTGCTTTAAGTTTAGTGATTTTAGTAGTTCGGTTACTGCTTACACCTTAAACTGGCATCCAACTGTTAAACTTTGGAGATCCAAGGAAAACAACCTTTTGAAGGTTTGAAAAATGACAACAGAAACTTCAGTTTTCTTCAATAACTTATTTTTTTTAATTTCATTTATGTACATAACTCATACAAATTATCATGTTCAATTATTACTCATCACCTAACATCTCAATTCAGCACAACTGGATGGACTCAAAATGTATGTTTTGAGTATGTAAGGACCATAACAGCCTTTAATCTCCTCTTTTTTAATAAAGACAGCTAATAATGAGGTATATGACTCATTTTTTTAAATAACTCATAAAAAAACATGATAAACGACATGAACTCATACAAAATCTTACGGTTTGAACATCAGGTCTGCATAATGTTGCGAAGCAGAAAGATGTAACGGGTGTTTTTTTTTAGACGTGTGGTTTTCAAGAAGAAATAAAACACACAAAATTTAATGTTATGGCCAAGAATTTAGCTTTATTATAAAGATATGGGTTTGCCATTATGTTTTAAAAATGATTTCGGGCAAGTGGCCGCCGCGGCTGGCTCAAATAAATTCCAGCCGAGAGGCCCAATTTTCGATCACTTTTTGCAGCAATTGAGCCCGTATGTCAGTAATAATCCGCCGAATATTCTCTTCCAAAGCGTCAATTGTGTCCGACTTATCTGCGTAGACAAGCGACTTCACATAACCCCACGTATCAGTGGTATTAAATCGCACGATCTTGGAGGCCACGCCACAGGCCCACGACGCGAGATAATGAGCTCACCAAAAGTTTCCTTCAATAAATTGATTGTTTCGTTGGCTGTATGGCATGTAACGCCACGGTGTCTTGTTGGAACCAAGTCATTAATCCCCATTGACTGTAACATTATGGCCGGCTTCATTTTTGAAGAAATATCGATCAATGATTCCCTCTGCCCATAAAGCAAACCAACCAAACAGTGACTTTTTGAGGATGTTACGGTGTCTCAACATGCACTTGAGGATTATCATCACTCCAAATATGGTAGTTTTGTTTATTGACGTATTCATTCAACCAAAAGTGAGCTTCATCGCTAAACGAAATTCGCCGAAAAACTGGTAGTAACCTCGATTGAGTTTCCTTATCTGTCATGACTTCTATAAGATTTTTTTTTAAGAAAGCCCTATAGAAGGTTTATACATACTATGACTTGTAGCATATTGCCGTTGATCCCAATTTTAATAAAAAAATTTATAAAAATTGGGATCAACGGCGATCTTGTTTTGGGCATATTTGGGCACAATTTGGAAGCGTTCCCAACCATGCTACAAGTGATAGTATGTATAAAGCTTCTATAGAGCTTTCTAAAAAAATAAATCTTATAGAAGTCATGATTTCGGTAACTGCTTCTTTTAAATTGTTTGTAAGCTAGATAAAGAAACTCAATCGATGCTAGTACCTATTTTTCGGTTAGACCTCTTTAAATGAAGTAAGAGAAGCTAAATGAAGCTGTAGTTTTTATAATGATTGAATAAGTTATTTTATACAAGTTGCTGTCATTAATTCCTTAAAAGGCTTCTGGTATAATTTTTTAGAAGCTTTATCGAAGAATTGGCTAAGGCTGTAAGATTTTATACTAAAGAGGCTCAAATTTGTATAAGTCGTTTTAAAGAAGCTTTTTTAGTACGGGAAAATTATGTGATTATGTCAAATTAGATGTAAGACTGCTTTAACTCGAGAGCGATTTTTAACCTTCGTTTCTCTTTTTGGTTTCCTTTTAATTGCAAATACCTTTTAAACGCTGCGATTTTTAATGAAAAGTTAACTTTATGCAAGTGAAGAAATATCATCTCTCAACACTCTCTTTACTCCATTTGATTGAGCGCAGTTATCTGAGTGGACGATGAATGAAAATAAACAATAAGGAAAAGTGAATTTGCAGCACTTGTCACTTTTTTTTGTGACACCTGTTTACACGCTGCATATACTTTGAGGCAATTTAGATTGGGGTGATTGAGTCCGGTGTCACGGGAGTTTATGGGTAAGAGAAGTGCTGTGTGAAAAATCTCTTTAGGCGTCAAGAAATTATACAATAAACTGGACTAAAAGTGTGATCAACCACAATTGTTTAAAGATTTTTTGCACACAGGCATCTAGCGACTTTTGTTATTCACTTTTTGGTTCAATTTATTTCTTCTTCGAAAAAAATTGTGTTCGTTCTGTCTAATCAATCTGAACTGGCAAGATCAAACAAAATGTTCGTACCCCTTTCACACATAGGAATGTCTAGCGCATATTTTTTTCTCTATCTCACATTTCGCAAACAGTCTTTATTTTTTTTATAGAAGTTTGGGTTTGTATAAGGAATTATTTTGAAGTTCTATAAAATAAAGAGGCTAATTAAGTTTTTGCATCTTCCAAATAATCTTTTAGATGGCCGAGTGGGTAGAGTAGTGGACTATTACAGGAGTTCTGAGTTCGATCCCTAAAAAGGTAAGGAAAACATTTGTGTTTTAAAATTATTTCCAATACATTAATTAACAAATAATCGAATGTGATACATGTTTTTCAGATTAAAAATGGAATAAATGCAATAAAAATCACTTCAAAGCAATTGAAAATAAAAACTTTTTTTTTCCTATTTTCTTCAACCTCTTCAAGGCTTGTATTATTAGTTTCTGATAGGTATAATAAAAACCCTACCGGAAAGTTCATACTTTTATAGTAGGTACTTTTGTTAAAATTTTATAGAAACATTTCCGAAGCTGGAACTTTTAAAAGATCTGCGTATGGTACTTGCAAGAAGCTTTATCGAAATCATTATAGAAGTTTATAAAAGGTTAAATAAGCCTCTATAATATTCTCCTTTTTATGGTTATCGACACTTTACAAAGGTCTTAACGAAATTAGAAAGGCTATTCAGTAAGACCTTACCGATGCTGAAATGTTAGTTGGGTTGTTCAGAAGTAAGTCTATTCATTATGAAATGGCAAACCAAAACTGAGCATAGATAAATCAAGTGACAGCTGTCAAAAAGATCAACTCCGAAAAAAGTATTGCCAGATTAAAAATCACATGTCTAAAAAAATACCCTGTACTACATTTTGCAAAATATGTTAAAATTAACTCACTAATTTTTTTTTTTTTATTTTCAAACAAAAAGCTGATTTTTTGACTTGTAGACGTTGATGTTAAGACCATAAATAAATAAATGTCTTAAACTCAGGAGGTGTGCCACATGTTTTAATTTAATCGTTTATTCTATACAAAATAGCTTTACAAGGAAAAAACGTGAAATTTTAAATAGAATCCATTTAATCGATGTTTTTACAAATAGGATTGATTTTTATTTATTTACCCGAATTAAATTGAAGTACATAGTAGAAACATAAAGGCATATATGTACATAGCAACAAAGAAAATCTGATCTATATGTTTGTTTTTTCTTTTCAATTAATTTTCGGAAATACTAAAGCAATTTCATGATTTTCATGAGCGTCCTTGAGTCTTTAGTTCAATAAAATCATCTACCCTGAACTCGTTGTTGGTTATTTTTCCTGACGTGAGACACACATAATACATTCACCTATTTCAAAATTCATTCCGTTTAATTTCAACCCAAAAATAATAAAAATGAATGAAAAAAAAAATCAACAGGAAGAAGAATAATATTTAATCTATTTGTGTACACTCCATGTCTCTTGATTATTGTCGTTAACTAACTACTCGTGACTTATTCGGATTTGTTTTTTTGTTTGTATATCTTTCACAAATCAAAACTTTTTTTTTCTGTTTTTTTCTGATTCACAATGCGGCAAGGAAACGAGACGTGAGCGTGGCGAGAACTCGTTGTAGTTGTCAAACCAATTTCAAACAATGAAATCATACCTGGATATATACAATGCGGCGTTTCTCGTCGTCACGTCATGCCAAGAATTCGAAAAATTGAAAAAAAAGACGACATCAATTATGCCTAACAGATAAAGTTATATACATGAATCTATTATTTTGTAAGTTATTTTGTTTATATTTAATTGATTTTTTTTTTCAAAAATTATTTTTTGTAGTAAAAACGCTCGCTACATTGTGAATTCGGCGACAATTTTGTAACTAGAAAAAGATGACAGTGGTTCTCGTCACGCTCACGTCCCATTTTCTCGTCCTATTGTGAATCGGGTATGAGCTTTGTTAATGACAAAAGAAAAGAATTTTAATCATTCTCACTTTAAATAAATAAATATAAAAACTTGAACACAATTAGGTATCATTGATGGATTGGACTTAAGTAAATATGTCTTAAAAAACTTGTTAACAAAAAAAAATGTTCAAAAAGAAAGAAATTTGGTTGTCACAATTGATTTGTAAGGAAAAGATGTGGTTTTTTAATTTGTGTTCCACTTTAATCTTGTGTTTTATAGTCTCTTAGGTCCAGTTTTTCAGTACGAGATTAAAGTTAAATACGTGTTAACTCATCAAATTTGTTGAGTTAACTCAAGATTAACTGAACAGAGGCTATAGATGTTTTATCCACCATGTTTGCACGGTCGTTCCGCATGCATTCTCTACTGAAAAGCTACTCCCTCATTTAACTTGGGGAGAATATACTTCTAGAGTTAGATTCATCATCATCATTGGCTAGACAACCGGGGTCCGGTCCTGGCCTCCTTCAACAAGTCTCTCCACCCATCCCGGTCTCGAGCCGCCGCCATCCAGTTGCGGACCCCAAGGCTCCGGGCGTCCTGGCCTACGCCATCTCTCCAGCGCAAGCATGGTCTACCACGCTGTCGTCTACCATAGAATCTACCACAAAGAACTTTCCGATCAGGTTCCTCTTCGCTCATGCGAGCTAGGTGACCTGCCCACCATAGTCTACCGAGCGTAATTTTTGTCACGATATCTGCTTCAAGGTAGATTGCGTACAATTGTACCGTCTCCGGAATCGTCCTTCCTCACATATGGGGCCAACAATTCTCCTTAAGACTTTTCTCTCGAACGCGGCTAAAAGGTCGGAGTGCCTTTTGCTAAGCACCCAAGACTCGGATCCATATGTGAGTACTGGCAGGACCATGGTCCTGTACAGCAGAAGTTTTGAAGTTATGGTGAGATTTCTGGATTTGAAGAGCTTTGACAGACTATAGTAGGCTCTATTGGATTTGAGAAGCCGCCCGCGTATTTCTTCTTCTATATTGTTATCGGCTGCTACTATTGACCCAAGGTATTTAAAGGATTGCACCACTGCACCTTGATTGTTTGACCAACTGTTACTCTCGCATTCGACGCCACCATGTACTTTGTTTTACCTTCACTAATGTGCAGCCCCAGATTTTGTGCCGCCTGCTCGATCTGAATGAAGGAATCATGTACAGCCCAAGCAACACAATTGTCTCTTCAATATAATTATCTTGAAAAGTTATTTTCTGAGAGCTTTCAACTCTTCAAACAATCTTAAAGAGGTCATTAACAAACAAAAGGGCCTAAAGGGGAGGAGCTTATTGTATGGGACGAAGAGTTCTTCATAAAGTGTTTGTAAGAGCTCATAAAGATCTATTTTTTGATTGATCTTTAAAGAGTTACGGAAATGGTTTTGAAGATGTTTTTTTTCTTGTGAATAGTGTAAACTTAGAGGGAGAAAAAGTATAAAGAATTAATTTCTTTCTCTTTTACACAAATAAAATTTAAATACAATTTAAATGAAATGGCACTAACTTACAAAAGACATGACGTTTTATTTATTTTCATTTCAACTAGATCTATAATTCATTTTATAAGGGACGTTAAACGCGTTTTATCAGTTTAATGATGGTGTGTTTTGATATGCCAGAAATAATTTACTTCGAAATCGCATATTCTACCCCACTTAAAATAAACGCGCCTTGGAATAGAAACGTGTTTATAAGTTAAATATCGAGAAAAATAATGCAATAATAATAAAATTCTATTGACGATAAAAAAGAAAAGTCTTTTAAATTGTCTCCCAAAACCCAAAGGGTTACTATACAATTCACAACGATGATAAATTAGATAAATCTATTTAAAAAATATGTTCCACCATTATTAAATTAAATGAAAATGGCGAAATAATTTTTTTGTGTATGCATCGAAAAATATTCTTACCTAAAGGGTGACTCGTTTTCTGAATTCTAACAAGTTTTTTTTTTTTAGGGGATTTTTATATTATCATCATGCAACAAAACTTAACACATTGAGCGATTTACATTTTAGGGCCAGTTTTACAGTCGACACTTACCGGAATAAGTAGCACTTAAGTTTTTCATATTAGTACATTACGCTAAGTTTCACAGCCTAAGTCGAACTTACCAACATCACCAACATCGAAGACTTATGTAAGTCAAATTATGAGCGATTTTTTTTTTATATAAGGCGGTGTGTGAATGGGAATAAAATTGCTGTAAGTTGTAATGAGTTGAATCTGTACATGGAAACGTCAAAATTAATTTTGATAAAATATTCACACACGGCATAAATATAAGTAAAATATGCAAAAATTACTTAAAATATACAAAAGAGACTTTCCTATAGGAAAATACGTCAACACAAAAGCGTCAATTTCATTTGTCTTCATTCCTTATCTATGTGTCAAGCGAGTGCTTCCAAACTCTAGATGTGTCAAAATCATTTGTCTCAAACATCTGTTTAGTTTAGTTTAGTTAAAAAAACTTCTGAAAATGCGGAAATGTTCACATTATGAACAAGAATTATGCCCCATTCACACTTATGCTCGGTAAACAGCCAAAAGAATGAATTTTTCCATTCTTCTGACAGATTTTTGACAGTTTACTGACAGAATACTACCAATTTGTCAGTCGTGTAAATCCAGCATCACACATAAAAATATTCGCTTTGCCACTATTTCATCTTTCAGTTTCATCAAAGTAATGGCTGTCACATTCTTTAGTTCCTTTTTTCTATTGATATTTAGACGGACAGACAAAAAAAAGTCTCATGGGCTTACCCAATAGTAGAAATTCTATGTAGATTATCTTTTAAACATCGATTTTGACAATTTCCTCTCTATACTTCCTTCTGCCATGAGTTTAACAGCTACGGTGGAGAATGTATGCAGAACGACTAAAGAAACTCAGTGGATAAGACATAAAAAGCATTTGTTCAGTTAATCCTGAGTTAAGTCACCAAATTTGATGACTTAACTTGGGTTTAACTTTAATCTCGCACTGAAAAACTGGACCTAAGACAAAAAAAAAAACAGTCGAAAATCGTCATTTACCACGAATAATATTCAATTTGAGATCAAACACGGTTTTAACCAAAGGAACCTTCATAAAAGAAATGATTTTATTTAAGTTCGATGAATACAATAACTTCACTGTCTTAACTGTATATGAGAATTTTAATTACACACACTTTAAAATTTAAGTATTATGTGCATTGCAAATATTTATTAAAATATATATATTTAACTAAAACAATAAAACATTATAAAAAAAATTCGTCTGTCTAATAAATTAAATTTCATCTAACATATACGTTTAATAATGTCACCCTTTAAAGAAAACATGTGTATTTTATATAAATAATCTTCGCATTTGATAAACCGATTAAAGAGTTTGTTAAGAAGTCATTAAAACATCTCAGTTGTGTAAGCACTTTTTCTTAGAGTCAGACTCCTCTTAACGACTTCATGATAAGATATCAAAAATGTCAAATGAAAAGGACAGATTGAATAAAGTGTCAACAAAGAGTGAAAGAAAAAATATAACTGTAAACAATTGTGTTCGTTCCTTCACATTGAATTTCAATTTCACTGAATCATTTAGAGTTCTTATCGCGATTAAGAGTGATCACCTACAATAATTGTTAAAAGAGCTATGGAAAATCATAATTTCCAGATAGTTAAGTTTAAAAAAAGAAACAAATTTGAATATGAAGTTGTACTCAGTACAAACGCGCAATTCAGAAACGTCGGATGAAACAAAACTTTTTTTCGTCAACCAAAGAGAAAACAAATACTTCTTGAAGATAAATTGTAAAGCCGTCATAAAGACGTTTTATAAAAACATCAGAAAAATATCTTCATGATGTTTAAGAAAGAGTAAAAACAAATACTCTTAGTGCACTTTAAATATGCTCCTTTTAAAATAGTTTTTAAGAGGGTATACAGAGAGCCAATATTAAACAAAATTGTTGTGAAGGTCTTTAAGACGTTTGAAAGACTTTTTTGTAATAGTTGAAACATGCAACACTTATAAAGAGCAAATTAACTGGTCATAAAGTGGGATGGAATTCAGAAGATTGAACTAACTGCTTGTTAAGAGGTGATAAATTTGTTTGGAATACTCTTTAAGAGTTTATGTGTTGCTTGGGAGCTTGCTTGGTTCTTCCGATGATGTCGATGTTGTCTGCGTAAGCCAGTATCTGGCTGGACCTGTTGACGATGGTCCCTCTTTTTGCCGTGCCAGAGTCACGGATTGCTTTCTCCAACGCCAGGTTTAAGAGGAGACAGGCCAAACCATCCCCTAGTCGGAGTCCATTAAAGATGTTGATTGGTTTGGATTGCAATCCGGCTATTTTTACTTGGCTTTTTACGTTGGTCATGGTCAACCTACATAGTCGTGTCAATTTATTTGGGATGCTAAATTCTCTCATGGCTTTGTAAAGTTCTACCTAGACATTTTTCCATCGTCTGCCTAAGGGTAAAGAGTTAGCTTACTCTGGCTTAACTCACCACTAAAAAAGTGGGCCTAAGTGATGTACCTATAGTTATTTGTTTTAAATTGCGATGGACCAATAATCCATAGAATTTGGTTTGCATTACCTTGATTTCTTATTTTTATAAAAAAAATTTGGTCCTTCGAGCCGGATAGTTGTTTTAACAATCTTGTTTTGTTAAGAATCTTGTTTTGTGAACCTTTTTACAGAACGAATTATGGCCTTAATGAGATGTTTAATAGAAACAACAAATACAGTTCATAAACATGTAGATTTTTTTCAATTCTGTCAATAGAGATGTGTTCAAGCAACGATTGTTATTTATTTTAGGTAACTTGAGTGTTACTTAATTATAACAGAGTTTATATCTACTAGTCTTAAAATGTAAATGAATAATCTGTTTGATGAAATAAACTAAAACTAAGAAATCGCGTATACCTACTTTTGAAATTCGAGTTCTAGACGATAATTATTATTTGAAAAGGAAATATACCTTCATTATATTTTATATGTTTAGGAAATTGAACTTTTTTATTGCATGTTTTTCTGCCGCTTGGAAACTACAGAAAATTTCTGTTTTAGCGGTTTACAATTCGATATTTTTTTTAATTTAGTTTCTGCTTGTTTTTTTTTTATAAGATTAAGGAGCAACCGAATTAGGAAACCCAAACCAGCTTACGCCCGCTAGAATTCAAAGCACACCTACCTTACATACATTATATCTGGAGGAATTATAAAGAAAAAAGGTCTGGAATTTTTAAAACACTAAATAAAAGCAGAAGATGTATGTGCTTTGGATATTTATGTATTTCTGATATTGAACTGTTACTTGTTTCAATTTTATCAACAATTTGGATAACTCGAAGTCTTGATAAGTCGAACTATTTTTGTGGATAGTAGTAGTTCGAGTTATCGGAGTTTGACTATATTTTTATTAAAGAACACAGCAGTGTATAGTAATAGGCGCGTTTGCTAGCGTTGTTTCAAATTCCACTTTATGAAAAAAAGAATTTTTTTCAATATTTTAAGAGTAGAATTTAAGCTACTCAACTCCTCCCACCTTAAAAGAATTAGAGTTAAATCTCTAGTAGCCTCATTTTCGGTAAAAACTGTTACGCTTCAGGAAAAATTTATTAAGTGTCTAAGATTCTAAGCACAAATGATCTCAATCTAGCGATACGAACTGTATATTACCGGAGTAGGTAAAATGTAGATAATTCAGTATAAAAGACTTGAATTATCGGATTTGTAGAGCACAAGCAAAAATCACCATTAATCACTTACGAATTCATTAACCTATTCCGAGGAGAGGATGTGTTTTCGATCGGAGGCACTCGACATTGTTGGCATTGCTTTTAATTGGATCCGATTCTTCACGAGATGTGACTTTGAAGCTCATTCGTTTCGATGTAAAATTCGAAATGTTCCCAGTTCCCATGTCTATAATATATTATATAATAATGATGGGCGGTATATGTCCGTCCATTTAATGTGGATATTCATCTATTTACCTATCTATCTATCTGTCTGCATCTGCATATCTTTTGAGCCGAATGCGAATTTCATTAATTTTAAACCGAAAATAAAAAAAAGTATCTCTGATGCGGGTATATTAGCACAATCGTGAGACCGACGTGGTCCGGTGGCGCGAGGCGCGGCGGCCGGCGGCCGGCGTTTGTCTGGCTGATTTGGCTCACGCTTTGGCAGTACGTAAATAAATTCTATCAATGATCCGAAAAGCAAGAGTACTTATACCTACTTACTTATGGTGGCGCACTGTGTGCTTTCCTTCACAATCAATCTGTCAGTTGGAATAAGTTTAATTAACTTTAAGTGAGACACAGCGTAATTCTTTGAGAAAATATTCTTTAAGAGCTTCTGTGAATTTTGTGTTTAATTATTTTGAATACTGTTGAAAATTGATTTCAGTAAATTTCAACATATAAATAAAAAAAAAATTAAAATATATATTCTAAATTGAATGTTGTTATTTAGAAAGAGACGTCAAAAATCATTCGAGTACACACATATATACGATATACATTTTAATTCCTTTTATTTGGACATGCAAACTTTTCTATAATAACATGATAACACGACTCTGACAAATTTAATTGGAACAACTTTTAAGGGTGAAAAGGTTTTCCATGATAAAATAAAAGGTCTAAAATTTAGATCTATTTTTACAAGTCCTATTACTACTTTAAACAAAAGAAAAAAATCATGTAAAATTAAACACAAATCAACAACTTATCAGGTTGATATTTTATTCAATATATCTTTCATCATGTTAAAAATTTTAACTTGACATAACTTTTTTGCACGAAAAGTCGACAGGAAGTATTCTAGATATTACTCTTGACTCAGATACCGTTCATCACAGGATTATGGATTGGAAAGTATCGAAGGAACATTCGTTTTCTGATCCCAGATATATCCAATTCAGTTTGGAAGATGAACCTCCTAGCTATTTAAAATTCCGTAACTACAGGAAAACTGAATGGCTTAAATATCGGAAAACCCTTGAAAGTCAAGTTAAACTTACACGCTTAAGCCCGTCCTCTAACATAAGGGAACTTGACAACAGTGACATCAGAGTCAATGAACTCACTCTCTGACCCTGAACAAATCTATATAACAACTTTCTATCCTCTAACTCCAGCAAGGGGAAAAGGAAGCCGCATTGGTGGAATTCAGGGCTTGAGCTTATAAGGAAAAACTGCAGAAAGATTTTCAATAAGGATTTTCCTATAAGGAATCTTTAAATATACATATATGTATAAGAAGGAATTAAGGAAATCCTAAAGATCCTCTTATAGACCCTTCTGTGACAAAACAGAAGGAACCTATAAGAAGCATCTAGATTAAAAAAAAAATTCTCTCAACTAGTCCAGTCATGTCCACCTGCCTGAAAAAAGCAGACGGCTCATGGAACAGTTGTTGGGAGGAATCTCTCGCCGATCTGCTACTAGATACTCACTTCAATCTTTAGGGGACAATCTACAATGGGCGATCAACAACTTTGAACCGTACAAGTCCGCAGAATCAGACGGCAGAAGACCAGCCGAACTCCAAATGAACAAAGACATCGTTTCTTCCAATTTTGGACAAGCGTTTCAATAGAGGTTTAAACTTACTCAACATTTCCTTGTCTTGGAGGGAGATTAAAGTTGTATTTATACCTAAAGCTGGCAAATATTCCCATTTAAACTTATCTCAGACCTATCAGTCTATCGTAATTCCTTCTTAAGACATTTGAACGACTGATTGATATCCATCTTATAGAACAAGCATTAATTCGAGGCTTCCGTCTATGGCTCAACATGCTTTCTGCAATAGGAAATCAGTGAACACAGCCCTAAACAAACTGGTTAGAACCATTGCATACTCCATCCACGCTCTAACATAAGGACTACACTATGGTTGTTTTCCTAGATATTGGTAAAGAATGAGCTGGAGACAAGCCTGGAAGCGGAGATCTACAAAGTGATTACCTATTCAGATGACGTTGCTATTGCCGTATCAGGAAAGCATTATAATACTTTAAAATAACTCTTACAAAACGCTTTGAACAAGTTAATAAACTATGGGCAGATCGCTGTAGACTGGGCGTTTATCCTCATAAGACAGATCTTGTCTTCTTCTCCAGGAAATACAAAATCCCCCATATATACCCTTCATCTATCAAATGGATTACACTTAAATTCTCAGACGAAGCCAAATATTTGGGTCTTATCTTAGATAAGAAGTTAAGTTGTGAAACCCAATATAAAAGAAAGAGTCAAAAAGGCGCCTGTGGCACCCTTCTAATAGAAAAAAGCCGTAGGAAACAAATGGGGTCTTAAACCCAGCATTACCCATTGGCTAAACACCTCGGTTGTCAGACCGATTCTTACATACGGTGTGACAGTATGGTGGACCGCTGTAAATAAAGCGACGAACTGCGAAACACTAAGCAAGGTCCAACGGTCAGCCTCCCGTTGCATGGACGGAGTACTTCGTACAACCCCTTCTGCTGCATTAGATATTATGTTCTATTGAGCACCTCTCGATATATATGTTAACAAATAGCTGCAAGCACAGCCATTTGCCTTAAAGCCCCCTCACAGTGGACAAATAATGATATTGGTCACACCATCATTCTGAACTCATTCGGAACAATTCCAAGTAACATTGACTACACCATCCCCCAGTTACAGTTCGATAAAAACTTCCAGGTCACCATACCCTCCAGATCTATCTGGGAGGATTTGGCATTCCTGGAAGATGAGTAAATCCATTTCTAAACTGACGGATCAAATACTGTTGACGGGGTTGGTAGAATGTCATATTGTTGTGCTTATGCTCAGACAGGATGAATTGAAATCTCTCATTTCGCCTCCCCAATCACTGTAGCGTGCAAAGCTTCTGGCTATAAAAGAAGAATTTTCTTAGCTTAAAAAAAAACGTGATATCTATTAAAGACATCCGCATCTTTTCAGATAGTCAAGCTGCCATAGAATCCCGAGAATCTTTATCTCTAATACCAACCCTATAACATCCGCCCTTAATTGTCGATCATCTCTCGTTGAGATGGCACAGCAGTTTAATATTCTGGACATTACAAGAAATTGCAGGGCAGACGAACTAGCCAGAAGTGGAACAACATTACCAATCTTGGCAAATATAGGTACCCATACCCATTGGTACATGCAAACTTATGCTGAAGCAAGATGCAATACAGAAAACAAACCTAAGGTGGAACAACATCACCACCTGCGTGGCGACAAAACAAAAATGGCCAAAGCTAGATCTGAAGCGGTCCAAGAGTTTAATATAAGACTGCACATATCGCCTCCGTAATAGGTGTCATTACCGGACACTGCTTAAAAGGCCAGCACGCAACGTGGCTCGGAGTATTTTAAAATTATTGCTTCAGAAGCTGTTTGAATGAAGAAGAGGAAGAATCGATTCCTCATCTCCTCTGTACATGTCCTGCCGCTACGCGACGCGACGCATACTCCATCTCGGAGATAACTACGACAATGATCTTAGTGATCTGGTAAATGTTGACATAAGTAGGTAATCTCACAAGCTTCGTAAGGAGCTTCAAGTGATTAACGAATAGGGTGGAAAGTTTACAGATTCTTGTGGTATCACAATGGACCAACTCATGGTCTAAGTATGTCAAGCTTTCCTACTTGGCAGCCACCTTAACCTAACCTAACATCGGTCATGTTAAATCAACACAATTCACATGAAAACCCAATATGAAACATTTAAAAACTTCACTACTTAAAATGAGTAAACCTGTTAAATTAATAATATAAAAATCTAGATAAATTAATCCAGCCTCTGTCTGTCAGTATTGGACATAGTGGAGCTTTTGTTGATTCAGCTCTTCATTATTAAGCAGGTACATCTTCTATTTTAGGAGCACTTTATTTTATTACAACAAAACTGACAGTACTTGACTGTGAATATAATACTCAAATTAACCACGTTACCGTTTTAAGCTTGCACGCGCCAACCAGGTTGAATTAATATGGAACACACTGTAACTTTAAGAACGTCAACCTGTGTAGCTTACATGATATTCCTTGTTAAATTACTATTGGAAGTGAGTCTAGATGAATTAACATGGTACACTGAAACTTTCATAATATCCATTCTGAGATTTCTACAATTTTATAAAAGGGAAAAGTGCACCTCGGTAATTAATAAATAACAGACTTTATAATCGTTAACCTGAAGCAGGGTTGTAGATAAATGCAATCATTTGTGAATACGGCCTTTAAACATTGGTCATTGGACTCAATTAAAATATTGTATTCATTGAATTCACTTTGAGACTTCGACTTCATATATTATGCAATAACCATTCATTTGGCATTGAAAAGATTACAATCATTTTGTTTTACCATTCATTCATTTTACAGCAATCACTTGAATGCAATCTTATGGAAATTCATGTATTCTTTGCATAATTTCCTTTTCTTTGCATTCTTTTTAATTCCTTGCATTCTTTTGCATTCAATACATTATTTGCATTATTTGGCAATCCTTTGCATTCGTTTGCATTCGTTTCCATGTGGTCATATGGCTTGGAATACTAGGAGTAGGTAGTAGAGATGTTGCCATGCTATTGGGGAAAAAAGTTTAATGAGGTGGAGAACGTACAATTTACGTAAGGAAAAAACAGTGCAAAGAATGCAAAAAAACTGAAAAGAATACAAATAATGCATGAATTCCTTAACGATTACATTCAACTGATTGCTGTAAAATGAAGAGTTAAACAAATGATTACAGTCTTTTTGATGTCAAATAAATAGTGATTACATAATTTGAAGTTGCAGTCTTAAATTGAAGTCAATGAATGAATTTTTTCTATTGACGTCATAAAAGATTGCATTCAAAAGAGATTGCATTCTCTTACAACACTGATCCTGAAGTTTTCCCTAAGTTGATTACCCTGGGCATGAAAATCCATTCCCTAAAATATGTAGCCAATTAAAAAAATATGCACGAATGGGTCCCACGAACTTGCTCTTATGCGCGATCATATTGTGGTTCTAAGGTCTGAAATAAATTAGCTATATGGGAGTCTATTTTATCCATTTGCCAAAACTTAGTTTAGTTGTAGGTGGTATTATGTGAGTATACAAAAATTTACAATATAGCCCAGTCTTGCACACATGCAATATGCATGAAAGGAAATTATATAGTTTAAACTGGTAAATTGTTTTAAATCAACAAAATTAGAAAGAAATTGATTAAA
This sequence comes from Leucozona laternaria, assembly GCA_932273885.2. Lineage (NCBI taxonomy): Eukaryota > Metazoa > Arthropoda > Insecta > Diptera > Syrphidae > Leucozona > Leucozona laternaria. The sequence goes on along the minus strand of OW026366.1, from coordinate 267,881,582 downwards.
ATACTTTAAATCTGTTTGTATTTTATCGGACTGTAATCTATAGGATTTAATGAAAGAAACACAACACGTTTTATTTAGAGTCGGGAAACTATGAAAACCCGACTATAGATTTACTTTATTTAATATCTCTACCAAACGTAACGACACTCGAACGCTATTGCTATGTGAGCTATACGAGCTATACTTTATTTCGCTATACAATTGTTCTGAAGGAACATGCTATCTGTACGGTGGTTCGGACGGAACTGATCTATAGAATATCCTCGAATCCTTTATAGGTATTCGAAGTTCTCTTTTACGTTAGTGTTATATTACTTATACAAATGCAATCTTTATATAGCGTTCGATACAGTGCCAGCAAAAATTAACAATTTTTATATATGAATGAATTTCTATGAGTGAATTTAGATTAATATATATATGTTACCATACATGCGTTTCTATTAATATCTTAAATAAATCTTTCAGCTTCCATCGGGATGATGCAAATCTTTTGTAGGGGGCGTTTCAACTTGCCTGTCTCTGTCTGTATGACAACTGATCTTACCAGACCGTCTCTGCTGGTGATGAGCTCACAGATTCTGCCTAGTGCCCAATGCGCTGGTGGGAAGTTTTCACTTGCTATTGTTACTAACTGACCGACCTTGATCTCTTCTTTTTCTTTACGCCACTTCTTACGCTGCTGGAGAGTGGTTAAGTACTCGGTACTCCATCTATTCCAGAAATGCTTCAGCATTAACTGTCGATCTTTCCATAATCTAATGCCAACTGCGCTTGGCTGGCTGCTGAGATCAAACGGAATTGGAAGTATAGTTGGCTCGCCCACAAGGAAATGAGCGGGTGTCATAGCCTGTACGTCTGATGCATCATCGCTGAGAGGATGAATTGGCCTTGAGTTGAGTATGGCCTCTATCTGTACCAGGAGCGTGGAAAGTTGCTCATATGGAAGGACCTTCAGTCCTATGACTCTCTTTAAGTGATATTTCATCGATTTTACTGCAGCTTCGTAGATGCCGCCTTGATGTGGTGCGGCCGGTATCATGAAGTGCCACTCTGTACCTTTATGACTTAGATGGGAAAGTGCACCATCACTTGTCCAATTCTCTATAGCTTTCTTCAGCTCTTTATTAGTACCCACGAAGGTAGTGCCGTTGTCACTGTACATACGTTCGCACCTGCCTCTGCGAGCAATGAAACGCTCATAACATGCGATGAAGGCTAACGAAGTTAAATCTGTAACCAGGTCGATATGTACGGCTCGAGTCTTGAGGCATACGAAAATTGCGACGCAGCATTTATTCTTGGTGATCTGACTGCCTTGTCTATCTATCATCTTCATTTCTAATGGGCCTGCATAGTCTACACCGCAGTGTAGAAACGGTTTGCCAATCTGTAATCTGTCAGCTGGTAGCTCTGACATGAGTTGATGTTCTAATCTTGAGCTGTACCTTGCGCATGTAACACATTTGTGGAGGTAATTCCTTAGTTCATTGCGGAGTTTGGGAATCCAGTACCTCTGTCTAATGTACTGCATCATTATCTGTACTGCCCCACGCTTTGTGCTGCGATGTGCGTGATCTGTAATCAACCATGCTACTCTTGAGCTATTTGGAATTATGATTGGATGATTCATTTCATATGAATTGCTACTTCTGTCTAATCTGCCACCTACTTTCAGTAGACCTTTGGCATCCAGAATCGGCTTGAGCGGTTCTAGCTTGCTTCTCTCAGGAAGACTTTTATTTTTCTTTAAAGATGCTAATTCTGCACTATAGTGTGTTTCCTGTGACCTCGCCACAAGATATGACATCGCTCTTGTTCTTTCGTCTAGTGTAGGTAGCTGTACTCTGCCGGCGTGCCTCTTTAATCGTATCTTGAACGTTGGATTCTTAGACCAGTTATCTATGAAGCGAATCGCATAGCTAATTATGTTGACTAATTTCTCTAGCTTGTTTGAGTAATCCAAAAGTGGAAATCTGTACTTTGTTTTCTTTAGACTTATGGACAGCATTGGTTTGCATGAAATAACTGCCAAAACCTTTACTTCTTTCTGTACTTCTGATGACTCATCTTTATTTAGACCTGTTTCCGGCCAATCTGTACGCTGTAGCTGAAGCCATTTTGGACCTTCTAGCCATAACTTATTGTTTATCAAAGCAGATGCCTGCACGCCCCTGCTCAGCAGATCTGCTGGATTATCTTTTGTATTGACGTAGTGCCAGCATCTTGCATCAGTATTTGTCTGAATTGACGAAACACGATTTGCAACATATGTCTTTAGATTGTGCGGCAATTTTCTCAGCCAGTGTAATACGACTGTGGAATCTGACCATAGAAAGTATGACGCCTCTTGCCATTCCATGGAATCTCTCACTTGTACTAGTAGCCTTGACAATAATTCAGCTGCCGCTAACTCCAGCCTTGGGATCGTGATTGTCTTCAATGGAGCTACTCTTGTCTTTGATATGAGTAATCTGCATAAAGCTGTACCATCTAGCTGCTCTGTACGAATATAGACGACTGCACCATATGCTGTGCTTGATGCGTCTGAAAAGCCATGAATCTGTACTGTTGCTACCCCTAATGTACCCAACCATCTATCTATACGAAATTCTTCAAGGAGAGTTATACCATTCCAGTAGGTTCTCCATCTTTCTTCTATCTCTGGCGGAACTTGATCGTCCCAATCTGTGCTTAATCTCCAAATGTCTTGGATCATGATCTTTCCAATGATGGTGACCGGGGATATGTAACCATTTGGGTCATATAGCTGAGCCACACATCCAACTATCTTTCTTTTGGTGAGTGTGCCGTCTAATCTTGGTGTTTTCACTTCGTAGGTGAATTGATCTGACGCTATTAGCCATTTTAGACCTAAGATGGATGATTTCTCTTCCCCCGAAAACACCAATGAGGCATCACTGGTGCCAGCGGTCATCTCATGCATGAATTTTTTGGAGTTTGACTTCCATTGGCATAATTCAAAACCGGCGCTCTTTAATATTCTGTGTATGTCTTTTGCTAGCTGAATTGCTTTGCCTTCATCTGCCTCACCTGTTGTACAATCATCCATATAGAAATCGTTTTTGATCGCTGCTGAGGCTTTTGGGAGATGACTTTCAGCTTCTGTAGCAGCTTGCATCACTGAACGGACTGCTAAGTGCGCTGAGGATGTAAGGCCAAACGTCACCACCGTGAGCCAGTACTCCTGCAATGGTTCGTGCCTGCTTTCTCGCCAGAAAATGCGCTGGAGGTCCCATTGCTTTTCATTTAGCTTGACTTGGTTGAACATTTTCTTAATATCACCACATACTGCAATGCGATGTCTTCTAAAGCGCATTATTATTTCGTGCAGGTCTCTCTGTAGCTTCTCGCCTAACATCTGTACATCGTTCAACGAAATGCCCCTATCTGTACGACAACTCGCATCGTATACAATGCGAAACTTCTTTTCTATACAATGATGAGGTATGTAGTACATCAAATCTTCTTTGTTGGGATCTCTGGTTGCTGGCTTCACATGGCCTAGCTTGATGCTCTCACGCATCTTTTCTATGTAAGCGACTTTCATTTGCTCGCTTTTCTCTAACTTTCTTTCTAGGTACATGAATCGGCGCAGTGCTATTGCACGCGAACTACCTAATTCAACGTAATCTGTCTTTAATGGCATTTCGACAACAAAAACACCATCTTTGTCACGATAGTGTGTTGATATGAAGTGTTCTTCCACAAGTTCTTCTTCATCTGTGCGTTTGGTGCAGGATCCTACTTGATCCATTTGCCAAAGTCTATTCAAAAGCTCATCTAACTGGTTGCTTGATGAGTACTCAATTGCTGGGCAGGCATATTTTGATCTCTCGCTGTTGTCATGACTTGAACCTAGACATACAACGCCTAGTGTTGTTTCCAACAAAACTGTACCATTTGAGCATCTCTCTAATACTGATTTAATTGATTTGGCAAAGAAATTCACTCCTAAGAGGATTTGTACCTGCCCTGGTTTAAAATATTCAGGATCCGCGTATCTGTTTGGAGCTATATTTGATCTCTTATCTATACATATCTCATTGTGAGGCAATATTGGATGCCATTGGCTATCGTCTGGCAGGAACCAAAAGGGTTCAGTAATGTGGTACCCAGATGAACTTGAGGCATACCATGGTACTATTTTCAGCATGGCTTGGCGTGTTATAGCGAATGGTGTACCATCTATGCCAACCAGTTTCCCAGAAACTTGCTTGGTTTGTATCTTTAAATCTCGCTTGAGCTTACCTGTAATCAGATTCAAATGAGATCCTGAATCTAACATTGCTCTATACGGACCGTTAACTATAACTATATAAATTTATTGAGTTCTTAAAAACAAATTCGGTAGCGCTGGTTTTGAGAAAAATAAGTTTTTTCTTTTTGGCCAAGAAATTTTGTATGACAGCTACTGTTGGTTTTGATCCTAAAAAAAAGAGAAAAAAACGGGCGGGGGGGGCGAATGTCCAAAAAACGCTAGGTACCAACTTTAAAGAAAATCGACCAATCCGCTTAGGCTGTAGTCGAACCGACAGACAGACAAACGGACGTTTTTGTGAGACCCTTTTGTTTCGTCTTCGCTATCATCGTAATGTCAAGTTTGATCAAAATCTCGAGTTCGATTTTTTTGTACGAATGCATAACTTGCCATATAGTAGGCACCTATATTCGCAAGTAAAAATTGTCCGATCCTTCAGTATTTGTTTTGATAACTATCCATATTTATTATGCCTCTGTCAATTATAATTCAGACTACTTGCATATGCTTTCAGTAACTTTCACTTACACCTTCTGCCGCATCTATAACATACATATACATAACATATACTATATTCTTCTCCAACTCTATCCGAAGTGACAACACAATATAACTCAAGAACACATGCTAACACACCATAGAAACTTCAAGTCAAGTGCAAAGTTCATTGTCGACAGCAGGACCCAGAGTCTGGTATGGAAGCAGAGCAGCCAAAGCATCAGCTTGAATTCGGATTGTGCCAAGAATAAAAATTTTCCCTGCTGCAAGTTCATTGATTTTCCCGCATCTTACTTTGGTTTGTTATGGGTTGGAAAGGTCACCAAACATTCTACATGTGTGATGTTGGCGGTGATGGCGGTATAGGTATAGAGAATCCTCAAACCAAACACACATCCATGCCCTGGAGTCTGTTTTTTGGAAAAGCCAATTTTTAGCTTCATTTCGAACAGAAAAAGCACACAAAAATATCCAAGAGTAGTCATGGGGAATGGTTTGGGGGGCAAACGCAAAAAAAAAAACCACGATGACGACGCTTTCATCTGATTGTGTTGGACGAGCTATCTTCCCAATTGCCGATTCCCAGCACGTTGCCTATGGTGCTGCTGATGCTCCAACGAAGCACTCGAGGCAATATCCAACTGGTGGATTCGATTTTAGAAAACGTTTTTACTTTTCCACTTCCGTCCGACTACAGTTCATTTCACCCTCTATATATGGACGAGTATATATGGACGTGGCAGTAAAATATGCGTATATGTACTTGCAAGGAATAAATCATCTGTGAAGGTGTTACAGTTGTCTGGCTTTTTTAACACCTTAATTTCACGCTTACATGTGTGACGGCTTAAGCCAGAACTCTGCAACTTCGTTCACTCGCTACCGCGCCCGCATCATCAACCATCACCCGCAAGGCTGCAGTGGTTTTCCATACACCTATAGTCGAGTCGGGCAGTCGTTATTTTGGTGTTACTTTACGAGTCCTTGTTGTTGCAAACTGGTATCCTGTTGCGTAAACAAATCGTGCGACTAACGTGTCTCTCTGTCATAAATCATCGGGCTTTGCGTTTGGCCTCCCGCTTTTCGGGTGCTAAACATTTTGATTTGTTGACGCCTCACTCTCGGACGAGCATATATACATATGAACGCGAACGTTATGGGTGAGTATGGGAGCATAAGGGGTGGTAAACACATAAAGGATTCTAACTTTTTGACGGTTACTTATGGCATTATCAGGGTTAACGATTTTAAACCGCTTTTAGACTTTGGGATTTGTTTTCCTGGCCTGTCCACAGCAACGGCTGTTGTTGTCTTTTCTGACGTGTTGGCGCGTTATGCTCAGCCAGCTGCTACATACACAGATATGAGATTGTTCTTTTGGTGGAAATTCAGAGATATCTTATGGATTTTACTGTCCAGGTCCAGATGTGTCTACTCAAACGTAAAGGTAAATGATGTTTTGAGCTTAAAGGGCAAAACGATACTCCAAATGCGTCAAGCCCATGTATCTACTTTTTGCGGCTAAAATTTACTAGGCCATCATAAATCAATGAGGGATAAGGAAGCCGAAGAGATAGATGTGTTACGTATGTGGCAATGGAGTGTTTTTTTTTACGGGGTTTTAAAGGACACACATTTTGAATTTGAGATATTTTCAAAGAGAAGATAAGGTTTTTGATGAAATTTTTCTTCTAACTGAAGATTGATTTATATAAAATAAAATTAAATAAAATAAAATAAAATGAAATAAAATAAAATAAAATAAAATAAAATAAAATAAAATAAAATAAAATAAAATAAAATAAAATAGAATAAAATAAAATAAAATAAAATAAAATCAAATAAAATAAAATAAAATAAAATAAAATAAAATAAAATAAAATAAAATAAAATAAAATAAAATGAAATTAAATAAAAAAAAATAAAATAAAATAAAATAAAATAAAATAAAATAAAATAAAATAAAATAAAATAAAATAAAATAAAATAAAATAAAATAAAATAAAATAAAATAAAATAAAATAAAATGAAATTAAATAAAATAAAATAAAATACTGAGATTGTTGTCAAGATCATCATCGTCTTGGAGAATGCAAAGCATTTATAACGGGTGATTTTTTAAGAGGTTTAGAACTTTTTTAAAAAAAAAAAACACAAAAAATTCCAAAAAATGAATGAAATATTTATTTGAATCGATAGTTTGAACCTTGCAATTTAATGTTTAAAGATAATTTCATGCAAATGTTGACCGCGGCTGCGTCTCAGGTAGCCCATCCGCTGAGTCCAATTTTGGCATACTCTTTCACACATATCGGCCGGTATCTCACGAATGAATGCATGGATGTTGGCTTCCAGTGCGTCAATCGAAGCGGGCTTGTCCCTATAGACATTAGCCTTGACATACCCCCACAAAAAATAATCTAATGGTGTCAAATCGCACGATCTAGGCGGCCAATTGACCGGCCCGAAACGTGAAATTAACTGTTCACCAAACTCGCCTCGCAATTGCGCCATTGTTTCGCGTGCTGTGTGGCATGTGGCACCGTCTTGTTGAAACCACATATCATGCAAGTCAAGAACTTCCATTTCGGGCAAAAAAAAGTTTGTTATCATCGCTCGGTAGCGTTCACCATTGACAGTAACGCTGCGATTCGCATCATCTTTGAAGAAATAGGCCCAATAATGCCGCCGGCCCATAAACCGCACCAAACAGTGGCTTTTTCGGGATGCATTGGTAGCTGTTGCAATGCTTCTGGCTGATCTTCACTCCAAATGCGGCAATTTTGCTTATTTGCGTACCCATTCAACCAAAAATGAGCCTCATCGCTGAACACAATTTTTCGATAAAAAAGCGGATCCTCGGCCAGCTTTCCAAGAGCCCATTCACCAAAAATTCGGCGTTGTGGTAGGTCGGCTGGCTTTAGTTCTTGCACCAGCTGTATCTTAAAAGGCTTTACGCCCAAATCCTTCCGCAAAATTTTCCACGTAGTGCTGTAACAAAGGCCTAACTGCTGGGAACGGCGCCGAATCGACATTTCGCGGTCTTCTGTCACACTAGCTGATACGGCCGCAATATTTTCTTCACTACGCACAGTACGTAAACGTGTTGGTGGTTTAATGTCCAACAAAGTAAATTTGGTGCGAAATTTGGTCACAATCTTCCGAATAGACTGCTCAGAAGGTCGAGAATGCCGATCATAAAATGGAAGCAGCGCGCGATGAACATTTCGAACCGAGCACGAATTTTGATAGTAAAATTCAATAATTTGCAAGCGTTGTTCATTTGTAAGACGATCCATGGTTAAATTGCAAACCAAACTGAAGCTGTTTGACAGTGACACAAGGTACTAAACACACGTCAGCTGTCGAAACCAGTGTTGCTGAAACCAAACCAGCTTAAAAATCACCCGTTATATGATTCCTTAGAGGGAAAATTCGACTATTCTTTTTAGCTCATCTAGAACGACTAGCTGTCATACATCGATTTTGGTTTTTTCACAAGATTTCTCGAAAGCGATTGCAACGATTTCGGTTAAATTTTTCACACGTAATGAGGAAACTGCGTTTCAGGTTTTTGCCTATAAATCGTTTTTTATACGGAAAATTTCCCTTTACTTTTATTCACGTACATATATCTCTTCAATGGCTTAACCGATTTTATTAAAATTTTACAATCCGGTGGCCAAGGAATTTTACAACTAACTTTTTTTAAGGAAGTTCGTGCAATTGAAAACAAATATGAATGACACATATTGAACAAGAATGATGTTATGACGACATCTAAAGCGAGAAAATATTAGAAGAGTCGAAAGTACTAAAAATTTGATTTTTTTTTTGATTTTTTTGTTTTGAAAAAATAAATTTTTTTTAAAAATGTTTAAATGCAATCTTGTTTAAACTATTGAGAATCACCAGATTGCAAAAAATAACAAAATCGGTTTAACCACCAAAAAAGAGGTTTGTGAATAACCAAAAAATAAGACAATATTTTCTCAAAAAAACGTGGAATGGCTATTTTTTTAAGTATATGAATTTGTTTTTCCAAAAAAACTGAAAAGCAGTTTTGTACAATTATATTGATCATTACAGGAACGAAGTTTAATCAAAATCTTTAGCGCCGTTTTCGAGACTATTTAAAAAAAAACAAAAAGCTTATATGGCAGCTATCCGTTCTAGATGACCTAAAATAAGATAACCAAATTTGAAGCAAATCGGCCAACCCGTTTAGGCTCCAGTTAAAATTACAGTGGATGCACGGACGCATTGCCGCATGGACGCATGGACGCAGGACGCATGGACGCATGGACGCATGGACGCATAGACGCACAGATCGACGGACAGTACCGAGCCCACTTTTTTGGACTTCTCGATCACCATAGAGTATTGATTACCACCTATTTCCCCTAACGACCAAGTAAAAATACAATTTATTCTCAGAAAAACTTCTTCAAACTTATTTTTAATAAAGTGTAACGTAGATTTTCTGGTCCTAAAACATATGTATATTTATTAACACAGGTAAGGCTTGCTAGGGACCGAGCTGGCTGAAAAAGCTTATAATGGTTGAGGCCCTGGTCCACTCCGGACTGTAAATAAGTTAGATTTTTATCATACAACATTCGTCATAGTTCGGTATAAATAAGCAAATATATTTTTGAATCCATACGATACTCAATTTCATTTTAATCCGAATGAAAATCAAAACAGTGTTCTTTCTATTTTCTATTTCAGTAGCCGTATTTTGATGAAAGTGTATAATCAGGTAAGTAAAATTTGTACTCGCAAATAATAGAAAATCAGTGTTTCATGTACAAACAAAATTATAAAAAAAAAAATATTTGATAAAGAAAACCACTTTTTTTTTGTTCTTGTGTTATAAAAACTATGCCCAGCCCTTCTCAAAATTTCTCGATTTAATGATTAAGAATCTTAATTTTGTTGCATATTTGAGATTGGATTTCTGTCAAAATCTCTATGGAAGTTGAAGTGAACTTGTGTATTGAGATAAAGGCAAATTATTAAAACGCCAATTTTTGTGGAAAAACGCCGTTTAGCGCTGCTTTAAATCCTTTTATTATTTATTTTTTTTTTCATTCCATTTATTATTTCAATATAAATTTACATTGACACATTAAGATTTATATCTTTTAAACTTTTAGAGCATCTAAATAAATTTTACAAAATTTAAGATTTACAAAAAAAAGAAAACTATGTTTACATTTGAACTAGATTATTCAAAAAATAAATAAAAACAGAAAGAAATTATGAAAGAAATCCACAACTCAAGAATAGATTATATTTATTTATATTATCTTAATATTAATTTGAAAAGTGCAAAAATAGTTTCTTCCTAAATGCTGCAGGTGCGATAGTGCTTTGCAATTCATTAGGAAGTAAATTCCATAGACGAATTGCAGTTGCGTAAAATGAGCGTTCTGCAGTGTAGCGTAAGAAGCGTGTTAAGATTAAACCCCTCTGAGAGTGAGCAAAGTTGAGAAATTCACTTAGATACCCAGGACCTCGATCATGGATGATATCATGAAGTCTCAAGAGAAGCCTGAATTTCAAGTAATCATCAAGGTTTCAAAAAGTTTACAGTTTGTTTCTTCAGCCAGAGAGTGGTGGTAGATCCCCAAGGAGATTCTTTTAGCACATCAACAACGAATACAGTCAGTGAATTTAAAGTGCATTTTCAGGACTTTCCAACGCAGTCGATTGATATAGCTAGAATCTCATATGCATTTCCAGTAAATCAAGTACCTGAGTTGGATTGCATCTTTGAGCTTGACGAGATATATTCTGCCGTATCGTTATCAAAAGATTTTAAAACTCCGGGTTTGGAAGAAAGGACATTCTAATATGGTGTCTAACTATAGAGGACTGTCTTTCCTAGACACGCTTTATAAGTTATTTACTACCGTCCTATTAAATAGACTGACGTCTTGGTTGGAATCAAATCACATCATAAACTAGTTTCAAGCTGCCTAGAGGAGTAACTACTCTAATGTGGAGCAAGTCTATAACCTTTCATGTATTATACAAATTCAATTAATTCAGAAAAAAAGCTCTATGCATTTTTTATCAATTTAAAAGCTGCTTTTGATAATGTTGGAAGAAATGCTTTACTCTACAAACTATCGGCGCTGGGAATCTCTTCGAAAATGATCGCAATACTTAAGTCTCTTTATCAGGATACTGCTGCTGCTGTTTGGGATGGCTTGAGTTCGTCCGACTTCTTCTCCACCAACAAAGGTGTCCGACAGGATTGTGTACTAAGCTCACTGCTTTTTGTCCTCTTCTTGAATGATCTACACGCTGAACTACCTGTTGGACTATTTTTATATGGTCTTCAAATTAACGCATTTTTGTATGCTGACGACATTGTGCTCGTATCGGATAATCCAACCAATCTACAACAACTCATTAATAGTTTAATTTCATATTGTAATAAGTGGAACCTTGAAGTTAACCTTGCCAACACTGAAGTAGTCATCTTTCGAAATGGAGGACGCAGAGCCGCATGTGAAAAATGCTTCTTCAATGACACCGAAATAAAAGTGTCAAACCAAATTAAATATCTAAAGTGTAGTTTTCAATTATAACAAGTCTTGGAATGAACATTTAAATAGTAAATTTTCCAATAAGAGGTGTTATTTTGATATTCAAAGAAAAATGGCATTTTTTGAGATAAATGATCGGATGTTTATTTCATTATAAAGAAAAGAAGGTATGCCGTTAATAATGGAACACAACATCAGCCAAATGGCAGCCACAACCACGCTTACAGGACCATATCCTTTTCATGAAATTTTCGCAAAGTGGCTGCCCTATGTCCTTGGTAGCCTCACGAATTTCATCTTTGAGGTCTTGAATCGACGCTGGGCTGTTGGCGTAGACCTTATCTTTCACGTGGCCCCAAAGGAAGAAGTCACAAGGTGTTAAATCACAAGATCTCGGTGGCCAATTGTGATCACCTCTTCGAGAGATAACACGGTCCGGAAACTTTTCCCGTAAAAGATCGATGGTTTCATTGCTTGTGTGGCACGTAGCGCCGTCTTGTTGAAAGTAAACGTTGTCCAGATCAATACCATCCAATTCCGGCCATAAAAAATCATTAATCATCTCTCGATAGCGCAATCCATTGACCGTAACTGTTGCTCCAGCCTCATTTTCGAAAAAGTAAGGTCCAATGACCCCGCCGGACCATAAACCGCACCAAACAGTCACGCGTTGAGGATGGAGAGGCTTTTCAACAATAACTCTTGGGTTTTCCGAGCCCCAGATGCGACAGTTTTGCTTGTTGACGTAGCCTCCGAGGTGGAAATGGGCCTCATCAGTCAAGATGATTTTTCGATGAAATTCCGGATCATTTTCATGCATTTCAAGGACCCAATCAGCAAAGACACGACGTTGTTGATGATCAGCCGGCTTGAGTTCTTGTGTTAACTGAACTTTATAAGCCTTAAGACCCAAGTCTTTATGCAAAATACGGTGTAATGACGTTTGTGGAATGCCTAATTTGAGGAATGGACAAACCTGGGTTTTCTTCAACACTTTGGGCTACAACAGCAATATTCTCAGTTGTTCTTGAGCGACGTGCACGGGTTTTATTCTTCACATCACTAACTTGTCCCAACAGCTCGAATTTGTCCACCAATTTCTGTATTGCGGTCCGAAAAGGTGCTTCACGACGACCCAAAAATGTTTTAGTTTTACGAACCGTCTCTGCCAAATTTTCACCATTTTTATAGTGAATTTTAATAATTTCAATGCGTTATTGAAGCGTGTATCGTTCCATTTTTATTAATGGCGTAGTTTCTACTTGTCAAATGTCAAAAAATGACAGCTTCAAAAGTGACAGCTACCGAAATAGCGGGCTATTTAAAATAACACCTCTTATTGGAAAACCCTTTATATATGACAATGTAATATCGCCTTAAGAGACGATTTTGAAAAATTGAACTTTGATTTGAGTTTAGAAAAAAGAAAAGAAAGATCAACACAATCAAAGGCCTTAGAGAAATCTAAAAGAACGATAACTGCAAACTTGTCAGAGTCAAGTGCAAAGCTGATATCAGTTGTCACTTTAATAGCTGCGGATTCACAACTGTGCGACCTGCGGAACCCCGATTGCCATTCAAATAGTAAGCGGTGTTCATTAAGGTAAGACTGCACTTGATCGTGCAGTACTTTTCAAGTACCTCTTCTGAAAAAGATAAAATGCTGATAGGCCTGAACTCAGTGGGCTAGGTAGGTAGATAAAATGGCGGTTCTGAGAACACCTGTTCCCAAAGAACCCAATTAGCGCTGTAATGCGCCGTTTTGATACCATAACTCGTTTGACCTGATTTGTTTCTTGATATAGAGGTAGTGTTGGTAGTCTTAACAGAATTACTTAGGGGACTAGGTTATCGTTTTTTCACTCAGCCCTACAAGAACACCAGGCTCACACCTGTGTGCTAGGTGGTTCTCGTAGGGTTGCGATCCAATCATATAGCCCTTCACGAGATCCACTCGTGGTTGTGCCTTTACTAAGCAAGGTAATACCTACTAGGTATATGTCAGTGCTTTACGGTTTGCACCAGTTATGGAGTTGGTGATTGTCCGAAAAGTTAATAACGAGTTTGCCGATTGATAGGGACTAACCTATCACTAGATTTACTTGTGGTTGGGCTTTGTCAGAACTTTAAGTCCTTCACCAGTTATGGACTAAGTGGTTGTCCGGAGAGTTAGTAACGATATTTGTATATGAATTTCGTATTTGTAGTGTTTTACCTAACTTATTAGGCCAGCAATAGTCAATCGGGAATCGGCCTGAACCGGAGTCAATAGCGATACAGTCCACGACTACCGACTCACCGAACCCCGGTAGACCATCGCTAGTCCTTACTATTCAAATGTAACAGCTGTGATTAAGTTATTGTTTGAACTATTAAATCCATCTGGTGCTGTTTAGAAAAGAGATAAAATCGTTTATCCTTTTGTTCGACAGCACGGTTAGGTGCCAGGAAGCGAGACCTGGCCAGGGCTGGGCAATTACAGAGAAAGTGTTCAATGGTTTCTTTCTCTAGAACTCAGTGGACTTGGAGGGGTTTAATTTCTTAGGTATAGGAATTATATTTGAATTTTTCCACTCCTACGGAAATTCACCACTATATAAACAAAAGTTAAATATATGGCGAGCACGTAGTTCATTATAAGCGGTAAAATAAGCCATAAAAATGTTGGTGAAATATCATCTGGACCAATCAAAAACATCGATACAAGCAAAACAGAAATAATTTTCAGTGTCAGGTATATCAAAAATAATTTCGAGACTTTCTGAGCTATAGAGAAGGGGTGAATCAGAGCCTCTACCATCACTTCAGGGCGAAAGGGACACTTGTTTTTGCTATAGTCTTCTGTTACTCCAATTTTTTTCAAATTGCTCCAAAGTTGAACGTTTAGAATTACGAATAGTAGAATTGACTTTGTTTCGATCATAAATATACTGCCTTTTGTTAAACTCTGTTGAATCACTAGCTGAACGTTCTTATAGGATTAGTTCTATCTAAGTCGAATTGGAAAGAGCAGAAAATAAAATCTTGAATAAACTCAGAAGTTGGTCTTATTTGGTCATAACCTAGAATTCTTAGACTGGAACTCGTTGAAAACATATCCATGAAAAACATGAACTAAGTTGGCCACCTATTGTTTACCACTGAAAAACCCATTTCATCACAGAATTGATTTAAAAGTCGCGTAGAACTGTTACCTATTTATTAAGACATTTACGTTAAAATCACCTCCAATCAAAGTATTATTGTACTTTGGACTAAGTCTCACTAAAGTTTCTCGCTTTCAATTCTGGAAACATAATAATATACCTACGCATCGACAAGCCCACCTTTCCTTGAATCCAAAAGTTTATAGACACCATAAACCATCACGTATAACTTTTTGAAATGATCCAGAAGTTACCAAGTTGCTTTTCCGTAATAATTTTTTTATGATGAAACCTCTTCCGTTCTTCAATCGAAAAGAAAAACATTTTGTTAGCTCAAACCAAATAAAAAAAAAAGATAATGAGAAAAAATACAGCGGCAATAAATCTAGGTAACAAAAAATTAGACACGTTCTATACTTATTTCTTATTACAGTCGTCAATCAATGTCAAAATGAAAGCACACCTAAAACTCGACAATTTGCTGATGCCAACACGTCAAATTAAGAAAAAAGGATATCTATCCGTCCAACCCTTTTTCACCCTTTGTTGAAGTATACCTATACAAAAAACATTTCCTATACTATAAAAAAAAAACAGAGAAAACGAAATTAAAAGTGTTAGAAATGGGTATTTTCACTCTTATTACGAAAATTCATCATAAATGAATGCCCCACGCTAAATGAGCTACGGTTGCCTTTATACCTTTCTAAGCCATATCTACCCTTGATATTATTGGCATAACACTCTCTCTTGCTTGGATGCCTTCAAGTGGTATAAGAAACTTCATCAATTCTCCGTCCATTGGCCATCAATAACGCGCGCACAAGAAACTTTAGAAATCCAATTGAAGAATCGTTTCATGACATTTTTGTAAAGGATATCCATAGAGCTTAGAGGACAAGGTACCTCTTCGAACATCATTCTATAACTATACACTCAGAAGAAGCCAAGGAGGACGAAGGAAGGAAGAAATAACTGACAAAAACCCTGATGAATAGGTGGCTCTAAACCTTGTGTACAGTATACGCAGTAAAAATATCGAAATCGTTTATCATGACGGTCCTTTCTCATAATACCTTTATTTAATCTTAGAAACAAGCTCATTAAGCCCGCTTTTTCGCACAGCCCGTCAGATACTATCGCGAAGAAGACATTGATTGGTGGGTCAAAAGTATACGCTTTTCATTAAAACCGATATAGTGCGATGGGCATGATGGCGATGGGCTCATATAAGAGGGTTCCAGGTTATTTCTCAATGGAGATGGAGATGGAGACTGTATAAAACATTGAAGGCGGGCACAGTGGGTTTCACTTTGCGTCCTGATGAATAAATTCAATAGGAGGACTTTAAGCGACATTTAATCCTTTGGCCATTCACCGATAGATGTTTGATGGGCACGTTTTTGCACCCAAATACATAATACAAAGAAGAAGCGCTTAAGAAACGGTTACATTGTTCTTGGGGACATTTTAAGACACCAATCTGTCATGGGTAATTGATTGCTATCGATTTGTTGGCAATATGGGGGATGGTGGAATAATAGAGTGCGTGATTCAGATAAGGGTGTGCTGCTCCTGTCCTATGTAATCTTGTCAAACTAATTAGTATAGATATTCTGTGAGAGCTCATTACAGCAGAACCGAAATTTGGAGTTGTTCAAGGAGTTATCAAGTAAATTGTGCGGTTTTAAAAGTACACAGCTAATAGTTTTTGCCTTTATTTAAGGGGGATGATATCTGTATAAGAGTTTAAATTGAGTAATTTCGTGAGATTTGTTATTATTTAGTCGTGATTAGTATTGAGAAAGTTATATTTATTGAATTAAATGAGGTGAATTAGGAGGATAAGCTACAGCGAGAGGCAATTTATCGTCTGTTGAAGTTGACTACAAAGTTCTCGTTGAGTTAAAAAAAAAACGCAAGTAACAGGGTCTTTATTTAAGCGCTTCCTATTTATAAATTTTGTGTGAGATATCATATTAATTTTGTTATTCATTTGAAAGGCCTATTGATGCCATTATGTATAGAATTTAACATCGTTGAAATGTCCTCAGCAGCTTTTCTGGGAGGTGCGCATACAAAATGTGATTTGTGGCTTATTTGCAAAGTCCTCCGACTTCAGAAAACCTCACAAGAAAAAGTCTAACGGGGTCAAATCGCACGATCTCAGTAGCCAGTTCACATCACCTCCATGTTAGATGACCATGCCCTCGAATCGCTTGTGCACAATTTTCAATGTGACCCGTAGCGCCGGCACTGTCCTGTTGAACCCACATAAGGTCGTTGGTATCCATATCATCTCATTCAGGCCAAAAGAAGTTTGTGATCATCGACCTGTAGCGCTCGCCGTTGACGGTGATGGCCTGACCAACGTCGTTCTCAAAGAAATATGGACCGATGACGCCGCCAGCCCAAAATCCACACCATGCAGTGACTGTTTTGGGTTTCATTGGACGCTCTTGGATCTCATGTGGATTGGTATTGTCCCAAATTCGACAATTTTGTTTGTTGACGTACTAATTCATCCCTAAATGGGCCTCTAATAGCTGAAGATGATTTTTCGATGAAAATTATTGTCAGTTTCCAACTGCTCCATGGAGACCATTGCGCGAACACACGTTGTTGTCTATGGTCTTTTACCTTCAGCTCCTGGGTCAGTTGAACTTTGTACGAATACAGACCCAAGTCAGACCTTGCGTTAAGTCGACGTACGGTGGTGGTTGATCGTTTACTGAACCAATAGCCGCAAATTTATCCACCACATTGCGAATATTTCTCTGAGTAGGATAATTATGGCGCTCGTAAAGGCGTAAAATGGGCGAAGCGTACGGAACGTTGGCCGAACAGAACACCCACTTTGTTAAAACAATTTTATCATTCTGGGATAATTTCCGAGATCCTTTTTATAGTATATGTACCTCTACAACTGGGGTCAGTCTATTCTGATTGGGAGCTAATAAGTCATCCAGATGGGCATACCAAGTCCCAAGTCTTCAACCTCCTAATCTATGTCATACTTCATACTTCGAACGTTAGTCCAAGGTCTGTCATGGTCGTGTCTAGCTTTAATATGCACGACTGGATCTGCAAATCGCATCATGGCTAAATTGACCAACATAAGCCTGATATATGTGCCCATGGCCATGAGCTCCTAGGCCACACATATGAGCAGTTCTCTAGCGATGACATCAAAACTGTCCTAGGCGATATTAATGCCAAGCTATAGGAAGAGAAGACAAGTGGTACAGTTTTGTTGCCAGCATCACGTATTGAGAACCACTGGCAACATTGCAAAGAAGCCACTAGAGATGTTGCTTCTGCCGTGCTACCCCACCAGTCCCACCACAAAGAAATCCTTGGTTTGACGATGAATGCGCCGACAAGCATAAAACAGCTAAAAAAAGAGGCAAAATAGTGCTGCCAAGATAGATCAGAGCTGCATGCGAGCTCTACGTGCAGAAGAGGAGAGAGGAACACCGGCTTCTCAGAACTAAAAAGAAGGAGCATGCGAAAGCACACAATCAAGGAAATAGAAGGATGTCGTAGCAGGAATGAAATTCGGAAGTTTTAGCTAAAGGTAAGAAAAGGGTCCGCCGAATAACTTTCTTTTTTTGAAAATGGCGCAAAACATCGAGTGTAGCTTCGGCTGTGTGGCACGTAGCGCCGTCCTGTTGAAACCAAATGTTGCCAATATCCTCCTCTTCAAATTTTGTGAACGAAAATTCGTTTAACATGGCCCGATAATGATCGCCATTGACTGTAACGGCCACTCCTTACTCATTTTCGAAAAATGGCCCAATTATGCCTCTGGACCAAAATCCGCACCAAACAGTGACTCGTTTTAGGTGTATCGGATCTTCAATGCGACAATTTTGCTTGTTTACTACCCGCCAAGATCAAAATGAGCTTCATCTGAAAAGATGATTTTTTTGGCAAAATCGGCATCTTCTCTGAGTCGATCGCAGGCCCACTTAGCGAAGCGTATACACAACCATATTCGTTCAGCGGAAGGATAAAACTAATTATCTGTCAAATCAGACATGAGCTAAGTGTTACCATTCACGAAATAAGCACTAGTTGAAAAAAAAACGTTAGTTGGCGGACCCTTTAGTTCATACCTGCCAAGGTTATAAGCTCCAAACGAAATCCTGCAAGGACGATCAAGGCAACATCGTTGTAGAATCGGTGCCCATGCTGAGTATATGTTCAAATCATTTCTGCAAACTGTATAACGGCGAAGATGAATCAACCTCTGCAGGCAGATTCCATCATTCAACCTAGACGACGTAGATTAACAATTCCGTCCACCTGATCTCGAGGAAAAGTGAAGAATGAAGTCATCCATTACTAAACTGAAGTCGAATAAAGTTGCTGGAACTGACGGCCTTGCTACCGAGCTGTTCAAAGCGGCAGCCAATGACCTGGTTATAGGAGTATGCACTATAGCTTATCTACAAAATACGGTCGGAGAAAAGAATTCCCGATGAATGGAACCTCAGAATTATTTGTCCGATCTTCAAGAAAGGAGATCCTCAGACCTGCGTCAACAACAGAGAACAGAAGTATCAGTCTATCTTTAACATCACCTAGAAGATCTTTTCTACTGTACTATTGTGAACGCCCGAAGCAATTCTATAACAACCTGTTAGGTCCATATCAGTGTGGTTTTAGGCTTGTACGGTCTCTTAACGACCAAATATTCACGTTATCCAGGAACTTCAAATAGATACCCACCACCTTCTCATCGATTTCAACGCCGTGAAAGACAGCTTCTGTAGATACGAGCTATATAAGGTACCTTATGTCTAGTTTTTGCATCCCTGCCAAACTCGTCCGTTTGTTCAGTATATGACGATGGAGAACGCACCTTGCTCCATCAATGTCGACACCTTTGATGTCAAAATGAATTCAGTCAAGACGATGCGCTGTCATGCGACCGCTTTTTAACATCGTTCTTTGAAGAATAGTGCAGAACTCTGCCGCCAACACTGTAGAGGTACAACCTTTCAAGAGACAGTTCAAGGACTCTCATTCACACGAAGATATTGACATCGAAATCAGTTTTTGGATTTCTTCATCATCGAAATTTTACATTTGATTAATTTTATTTTACATGAAACCACTTGCCTTTTAGAGCACGAACAAATAAAAATAAAACAAAATGAGGTAGGTAAATTGTTGTTTTATTTTTAAATGAATGCAAATGAACTTGTGTCTGTTAAGCCTATACCCATAAATACCTATTCAATTAAAGATTTAAATCACCATCGAAAAATTCATAGAATTTCACTTCAATTTAATGCAATCTTAATCGGATATGATATACCTACAAAAATAAACAGTGCAATGCTTACCTATAGGTCTAGGTATATCAACCTATATGCATACATATATACAGACTGTATCCACTTGTAATTAATTTATTTTTGGAAATTTCCAAACCCTAAATCACGTTCTCTAAAGTTTTAACTCTACATTATCATGCCCCGTCCGTGATGGTTTCTATTGATGCGTGTCTCATCTGCTGCACCTATGCTACGTATATACATCATTTGTGGAATTTGTATCAGTGCAGTGGCGCGGATGCGAAGAGAGTCCTTGCATGTAGTATAAGTTTAGCATTCGATTTCCACTGGACTGTTCTTTTGTATGTATTATGTACCTACATACATTTATCCATTGCATTGTGAAGTTTCTCGTCTTCGAAATATCATTGTGTCTGGCCTTATTTTTAGACACGTCACGCATTTTTCTGCTCTCCTGCCGTCCACCAAGACTAAACAAAGCAAAAACTATTCCCCATACGTGCCAACAAATTGTTTTATCTCCAATGCAATGGAAGAACACTATGATATATTGCACCGCACATCGTCAGTCGAGGCAGGTGCAGTAGGTAGCTATACCTCCCCACAAATAAAACACGGTTGAATGAATTTACAGTGATGTGAAAAAAAAATTGGAAAAACTTTCAAAAATACTTGCGTTTTTTTTTTCAAAGAAGACAGATAAATTTTGTTACCATGTCCAGTTTCTGATTCACAAAATCCTCGTTTAGGTATATGAAGCGGGTTATATTAACAAACACCATTAAAAGCTTTTACCAGATAAATTCCACTAAGCAAATACTAAGGTATGAACTGAGTCTTGTGAATAAAAAAAAGCTAAAACTTCAGTTTTTAAGTGAAAGGTAGGTTTTTTGAGAATAAAATATAACTTAAGCTACATAGAAATATATGCCTACGCTAAATTCATGTGCTTAGTTTTAACTTATTTTTTCTAGCATTTAACTTATTTTTTATAGCTTATGCTTCAATTTGAGTGATTAATAACAGTTTTAACTAGAGTAATAGAGTAAAAGCTACAAACATATCAAGATTAAAAAAATCTCTTGTCTAAGTTTTAAATAGTTCTTGTTTTTAGAATCGAGAAGGGTGATTTTTTAGCTGGTTTGGTTTTGGCAACACTGGTTTTGACAGCTGACGTGTGTTTAGTACCTTGTGTCACTGTCAAACAGCTTCAGTTTGGTTTGCAATTTAACCATGGATCGTCTTACAAATGAACAACGCTTGCAAATTATTGAATTTTACTATCAAAATTCGTGCTCGGTTCGAAATGTTCATCGCGCGCTGCTTCCATTTTATGATCGGCATTCTGGACCTTCTGAGCAGTCTATTCGGAAGATTGTGACCAAATTTCGCACCAAATTTACTTTGTTGGACATTAAACCACCAACACGTTTACGTACTGTGCGTAGTGAATAAAATATTGCGGCCGTATCAGCTAGTGTGACAGAAGACCGCGAAATGTCGATTCGGCGCCGTTCCCAGCAGTTAGGCCTTTGTTACAGCATTACGTGGAAAATTTTGCGGAAGGATTTGGGCGTTAAGCCTTTTAAGATACAGCTGGTGCAAGAACTAAAGCCAGCCGACCTACCACAACGCCGAATTTTTGGTGAATGGGCTCTTGGAAAGCTGGCCGAGGATCCGCTTTTTTATCGAAAAATTGTGTTCAGCGATTAGGCTCATTTTTGGTTGAATGGGTACGTAAATAAGCAAAATTGCCGCATTTGGAGTGAAGATCAGCCGGAAGCATTTATGGGCCGGCGGCATTATTGGGCCATATTTCTTCAAAGATGATGCGAATCGCAGCGTTACTGTCAATGGTGAACGCTACCGAGCGATGATTACAAACTTTTTTTTGCCCGAAATGGAAGTTCTTGACTTGCATAATATGTGGTTTCAACAAGACGGTGCCACATGCCACACAGCACGCGAAACAATGGCGCAATTGCGAGGCGAGTTTGGTGAACAGTTAATTTCACGTTTCGGGCCGGTCAATTGGCCGCCTAGATCGTGCGATTTGACACCATTAGAGTATTTTTTGTGGGGGTATGTCAAGGCTAATGTCTATAGGGACAAGCCCGCTTCGATTGACGCACTGGAAGCCAACATCCATGCATTCATTCGTGAGATACCGGCCGATATGTGTGAAAGAGTATGCCAAAATTGGACTCAGCGGATGGGCTACCTGAGACGCAGCCGCGGTCAACATTTGCATGAAATTGCAAGGTTCAAACTATCGATTCAAATAAATATTTCATTCATTTTTTCGAATTTTTTGTGTTTCTTTTTTAAAAAAAGTTTTAAACCTCTTAAAAAATCACCCATTAGTGGTAATTAGCCGATTTTAGAGATGGGAAAAATTATATAGAAAACGGTTGGAAATTAATGAAGATAACTTTCAACAAAATGTTCGGTGGCAATTTTAAGGAGATTCATAAGAGCGTAGAGAAGCTGCACTGACTTCTGAGGGGAATATGCAGATATTTTTGAGCTATCTGAGTGATCCTGAATTTTAGTACATCGATCCACGTGTTTAGGATCCACCTCAATGGACTTATCCATACTTATTCGTAATGTTAAGTATGATATTTAAATATCGAAAATTTTGTTTACACCAAACAAATACTCTTGCCGTATAGAAAAAGTTAAAAGTTTTGAATAACAAACAACAAACCATATTAATTGTATGGCAGCGGTCTACTTTAATGAATGGTACGCAAATGCTCGCTCATGAGCTGCTTGTGAGTGTGCAGTTCCGGATGATACTTATAAAAAGATCTCGCTCGTGAGTTATTAGCTGTGAGCATTTATATTTTTGCTCATGCTCACGAGTAGGTACTAGATTTTAAAGAGCTCAAGCCATGAACACTCTCATATAATGCTCGATAGCGAAACTGGGCTGCCATTTAGCGTAAAACCGGAGCGATTCGATAAACATTTTAGAATGATAACACATTTAACAATTTTACGTAAAATATTCATATTCATATTTTTATTTTCCTTAAATTGGCTGCACAGAATTTTTTATTAACTCAAATAAATCTAAATAGTTATAAGCTGCCGTTAAATAAAAAAATATGCACGGCTTGGTCGCAGGAACTTGCTCTTGTGGTTAAATATTGTTTGTAACCCCACATTGAAGATGCATTATGTACCTATATATTTAAAGAGAAAATATTGAAAGACTCAAAAGCACTAAAAAATTATTTTTTTTGTTTCTAAAAAAATGTTTTTAAGAATTCTTAAATGCATTATTCTTTAAACTATTGAGAAGCATCAGATTGCAAGATTATAACAAAATCGGTTCAACCATGGCAAAGATATACGCGAATAAACAAAAAATAAGACCATTTTCTCAAAAAACCTGGAATTCCTAATTCGGTAATGTGAATTTTTTGAGAAAAACCTGAAATGCAGTTTTCTTACAATTGACTTGCTTATTACAGGTACGAAGTTTAATCAAAATCATTATAGCCGTTTTCGAGAAAATTTGAAGAAATCCAAATATTTGTATGGCAGCTACCCGTTCTAGATGAGCTAAAACAAAAATTCGAATTTCCCCTCTAGGGAATCACATAAAAATACTACCAAAAATAGTACCAAATTTCATGCAAATCGGTTAACCTGTTTAGCCTCTAGCTCAAATTGCAGTGGACGCACTGACGCAAAGACGCACAGACGTACAGACGCACAGCCACACAGACGCACAGACCGACGGACCGCATGACGAAACTCTCTTATTCGGACTTCTCGATTATCGTGGTGTTAGTTTTGATTATAACTTTGAAATTTTTTTTTACACGAAACCAATACTTGCCCTATAGAGCAAGTAAAAAATGGTTCAGAATGCTTGATTTTCGCTTTTCTCGAAAACGGTTCAACAGATTTTGATCAATTTTTTTATAAAGACGGACTAATACATTTTAAATAAAATTGTGTACCAAAATTTTCAAAAATATAGATATTATTTGAATTTTTAAAAAAGTTTGAAATTTTTTTTTTGTCGAATTTTTTAATCTTGAGAAAAAGCTCTTTTGAGCAAATCTTACCGATTGAAACTAAATTTTGCAAACAGAAACTTTTAATAAGTTTAAATACCTAATCAAAATTTTTTTTTTTTGAAAATTCGATTCGATCTCGAAAACAGGAAGAAAAAAAACTTAAAATTGGCATAATAATTTTTTTTCTTAAAAATATTAACGAAATTTTATATATAAGAAAATTAATTATTTTGAAAACTACTCCTACGATTTTTAATTTTTTTTTTCTCATAAATTAAGAATTACATACATATATAAGAAATCAGATGGGGTCAATTTATCAATTTATTTCTAATTTTGTTTAATTAAAACAATTTTCCAGTTTAAATAATATAATTTCCTTGCGTGTGCAATAATATAGGCCTATTGTTAATTTTTGTAAGTTTTGGCAAACGGATAAAATTTATTTCAGACTATAGAACCACATTGTGATCGCACATAAGACCAAGCTCGTGCGACCCAGTCGTGCACGTTTTTTTAATTTTAAATCAAAATTAGATTTGTAAATAAAATCGTTGATTTTGGATTGCATAATATTAGCAAAAGATATTTTTGATAATTTTGTTCTCAGCTTTGTTTATATTCTGGAAAGTGCTCTTAATGTCAATAACCTAAAAGTGAAATCTACTGTTTTTTAGAGCATATTATATCATAATACAGCAGAGTCTGGTTTAAAGAAACACGGAAAACCCAGAACTTCTGTTCTGTTTCTGAAAACCGATTTGTTTCTAATGAGCTTGTTCCTATTAAGTACAATCTACTCTAGTACTCATGAACACAAAAGACTTGCGGCTACGCTCACCATTGCTCAAAACTGCTCATGCTCATGAATGAGACATGTATAACACATGGTCTTTTATAATTTGCTCATGAGTGGGCATTTCCTTATTTTCTGTTTGCTCACACCTCACACTCAAACTCAATAGTTTTTGAAAACTGCTCAAACTCGTGAGCAAAATATGAGCAGAGAGCTACTAAATGAGCAATTATGAGCGAGCATTTCTATATCCTGGGTTAGGCTCTCTCTATATCGATGTACAGTGGAGAAACACTGACGCACAGTCCCACAGTTTGTCGCGGGACATTATAGTGAAATACTCTTCTTCTGACTTCTTCATCATCGTTATTCGCGTGTATCTTTTAAACGGTTTAACCGATTTTTCTAAAAAAAAATTGCAATCTGGTGCTACATAACAATATTGCATTTAAAATATTTCAAAACCGACCAAAAAAATCCATTTGTTCAAACTTGAATACATAGATATCTGAAATCTATGAAACATCAAAATCAATGGAAAATATATAATGAAGGCCAATTGTTTTGCCACATTACTGTTTATGCGAATTTAATTTGGATTTCTTATTAAGATACAATTTACGAGATTGGTTTTACTTTTTTTTTGTATTTGTTTTTTTTTTGTGATTTTTTGTTGGCAAAAGCATCGCATTTCCTTAGGTATACTTTATTTATGTAGTTGTATCACTTTAATTGAATTAAATATATTAGATGGGAAGATTAAACTTGATTTTGAAAATTTTAATTGTTCCTGATATGATAATTGAGAGACGATGTTTTCGTCGTCTAAGTCGACGTGTTGTCACGTTTCACGTTTCATGTTCAACTTCAATATTGGATGGTAATTGACCATCAAAATGACATTTCCTTGTTGGCGCGTGGCTCGACTTCTTTGCTTGATTGAATTCCTTCCTCATTTCGATTATTTTTCTTCTTCATCATCTTTTTGTGGTGTAAATATTTATAAATTTAATTTTTTAAGTTCAAAGCATCTGACATCTCCTCTCTATTGTTGGTCGGCGGCGGCGTCTCTGCTTTGATAGGAAGATCAGAGTATGGGTAGGAAAATAATAATATTTTTTTCTTAAGAAAACCGCAACCTACCTACTGCAGGGCATTTTTTTTTTCAATTTTTCAATTTCACCCAACCATTTTTATGATGTCCTTCTTCATCCAAAAGTCCTTTTAACATTTTCCATCTCTCTAAAAGCGGAGACCGAAAAAAAATAATATAAAATAATCCAAACAAACAGAACGAGAGGTGAAGAAATCTCACGCCAACAAAACGTGTAGTATATACCTAACCACTCGCCGCCGCTGGCGACCAAGAAAAATGAAAAAAAAGCTAACAACGACACCATCCTGCGATATCCTTGAAAGTGTCACCGACACTCAGGCAATTATCTTAGGTGTAAAAACAAATTTAAAAAAAAAAAAAAAATATAAGAAAAATACGAAAACAAGAATGAAATTAATTTTTTTCTTCCGTCCTCAAGGGGCCACAACAACTCCCCCTCCCCATATCATCCCCAATCAAGGTCCTTGAAATAATTGCCCAGGTCCTCTGTGTTGCTGCAGGTGAAGGTAAAATAAGTTCTCATGTAATTAAAACCGCAATCAAGACTCAGGAGTGTTCACTTATTTATTTTGTCTTTTCCTTTCCTGCAATTGCACTTTCAATGAGCAACAATTAAGTTCATTTACTCCGCATGCGAGTCCTTTTTGTTTATCCTGTGTTGAATTTCAAAACCTTTGGTCGCATGCGGGAGGGGGGGGGGGTATAAGGGGCCCAAATAACTTAAGTGGAGATATATGACAACAAGGAAAAAATCCTTACGAGAATTGCCGAGGGAAATATCTTTCCTGGTCCTCTTGTAGATTTAGATTGACGACAACAACAACGTTACCGACGACACGCGGTACCACATTCCTACAACAGTCCTTTGTCATATGTGGAAGACGAGAGTCCTTGACGCACACGTTGACTTCACGTTCATATGTGGATATACCTACATAAATGTACCTACTACCTAGATAAGTTCTCGAGCAGGAGGAATGTAACAAAAATAAACTCACGACTCATGAAATCATTTTAGAAACAAACTCCCCATTGCAATTTCTGGAGTATTGAGACTAACATTGGCGAAGTGGCTCGGGGAATTGCTGAAATGACTTGTGTGTTGTTTTTAAGTGAAGTCATATACCTACAACATAATAATATGAAGGTGGGTAGCATTATAACATAATGTACCTATAGGACTTTTGATGTTAACGGAGGAAGCATAAGATGTACATGGTGGTAAGGTGGATGAGGGATTGTGGCCCGTGCGTCGCGCGTCGTTGATGAAACAGCCCGTGGGATGTGGGATTATAATGTGACTCAAAAAGGTGATGTCATTTCAACAGCTGGTAGATAAAGTGAGGTTAGACGCTGTCTGTACATTAAAGTATTTGTTATTTTTTGTAAAGGACTCGGCACAAATTAAGCGAGATTGAGTTTTGTAGATTCCATGAATTGACTAGCTTCAAGCTCAAAAAATTCTAAGCAATTGGTCTTTATATTACATTTTTAAGTTTTCAGAAAAAAGGTGCTTTTTCAACTGTTTTTTTGATTATAAACTGCATTTCGCAATTTTTTTGGCGTAAAATAAATTAATAAATCTATGGAAGTCCTACCTTTAAGGTGTATCACAATGGACAAACTATGGTCAAAGTGTGTCTAGCTTCCCGCTTTGCAGCCATCTTAAGCTTACCTATCGTACCTTTAAGGACCTAATTACACCCTCTAGCTTATAAAAGATTTCAAAAACTCTCCATTTTTCTTGAAAATTCCCTAAGATAGAGAAATGTTCTTCTGTATCTATTTCTCTTTAGCTCAATGAACTCCAGTTAAACATTTATATTATAATAGATTATTTGATATTCGTCTAACATCACTTACCGCGTAAACCATGCACACATGATCCTTCATCGATTCGCAACAAATCAATTATTTTATAAATTGAACCTTGTTCAAGGGAAATAAAACTAGACTATTAAATTCATACCCCCTTTCTTCCTTCCTTTCTTCAATCCCATTTACCACATTGGCGCGACAGAAGATTGCCATATAAACATACAGAGACAAACCTTTATATGAAGTATGAAAACCCATCTTCGTAAGTGATGATGATGGTGGATTTAATGTGAAGCAAAGAGATTTAACGTAACAGATTGCAAAAATAAAAGAGAAATCCTTAACTTACATCTTATTATCTTTCCATAAGGATCTACACAGAGGTATAGGTACAAAGGATAAGATGAAGTGGCGGACTGACAGAAAGTTGTCCACTATGGGCCTCATAACCGCAAAGAGAGGGGCGCTTTTATTTTTTATTACTTACTATTTGGTGGTGCTACAGTTAGGATAGGATATGGAGTGAACGTTAGCCTCCTCTACAGTTATGCTGATTGCCTTCAGTTACACACTCGATGTTGATTGAGGCCTCCTTCCACAGTGTGCGCCACTTTGAGCAAGAGAGTCTTTCTCTGCTATTTTGTATCTCCTGTTTAGACTCGAAAACTCTCCCAGGCGGGTACTGGTGTCGATGAATTCATATTTGCTCAACTTATAGTAAATTAACCCACAGCTAACTGACGAAGCAGTTTTTCGGCGGAAAATGAATGCGGAACGAGTAAAGAAACTCGGTGGATAAAACATCAAAAGCATTTGTTCCGTTAATCCTGTGTTGACTCACCAAATTTGATGAGTTAACTCGGGTTTAACCTTAATCTCGCACTAAAAAAACTGGACCTTAATGTTCGTTGTTGAATTTTTTCCTCCAGAGCCTGTCAAAGCAAAAAAAAATTTAAAATAAAGGAAAATTGTCTTATATAAACAAAATTAGAAATAAATTGATTAAAATGCTATTGAAACTGTTTTGAAACTAACGCGATATACCCAATCTGATTTCTTAAATCTTAATTTATGAGAAAAAAAAAATTAAAAATTGTAGGAGCGGTTTTAAAAATAATAAATTTTGTACACGTAAAATTTCGTTAACAATTTTAATAAAAAATAACTGGTACGCCAATTTTAAGTATACTCAAATTAAACTAACTATCGCGCAATCTACTATTCAGTGGACCCTTGTGCAGCGTTCCATTCTTTTCTACGGTCAATGCTGGATTTTGATTAAATTTAGATTTTAGGATGGGCTTATAGCCATGTTTAAAAAGAAGTTAACTTTAGGTTGGTTTAAGGAAATTGTTGCTGTGTTGTTATTTAAAATCCACTTTAAGTGTACGTGTATGTTTCGTTCTGCCGTTGTTGTTAATTGTATTATGAGCTTCCTCGCTCTCTCTATAGATGGCGTGCGAGTCTCCAGCCCATCCGCTGGCTCAACACGATCGAATCAAATGGTAACCTACTTTGTCATCCTCTCCGAGTCAACCTTAAACTCCCAGAGGACAACAGACTCAAAATGGGGGTCGAAATGTAGGAATGGTTGGGATGGAGGGGAAAACAGATATCAAGGGTTAGACCATGACCAAACAACATGGTCAGAAGAAGGTTTGAAGAACCGCAATTCAAGAATGGTTTTTGTTGCGGTAAATCATACCGTAACAATATGAGTAGTTAAAAATGTAATTTTACAAACAAATTTTCCACCCGTTATGGAAATATCGAATTTTCAATAAAAAAAATTTTAAATACATATTTTTTTAAAAATCCAAAAAATATTTCTTTGAAAATTTTGATATGCAATTTTAATTATATTTGTTGCAGGCTCCTCTATACAAAATCTAGTTTTCATCAATTAATAAGATAATGAGATAGTTGAAAAAAAAAATCGTTCTGAGGGGTAGTAGATAGGTACTATTAAAAAAAGTAAAATGTGAAATTTAATAATTTTAAATGGTAGATCATACTAATTTCGATACATGAAACAAATTTTTATCAAAATCGTAGTAGACGTTTTTGAGCATTTTTATAGAAGGTACCGTTTTTTTGGTTATTAGAATAATTTTTGTTAAAAATCTTCTATATAAATTAAAAAAACTGCTCTTTCCAGAGTCTCAGTCGTTTTTGAAGTAGGTATTGAGTTTTGAAAAAAAAGAAATCAAACTTTTTTTAAAAACCCAAAAACCATGTTTTTGAAAATTTTGTTACACAATAATATTAATGTATCAATCCATTCTTCATAAAAAAATTGATCATAATCAGTTGAACCGTTAACGAGAAATGCGAAAATAAAAAAAAAAATAGTTCTTTGGGAAGTGCAATTGATAACCATTTTTATTAAATGGGAGCTTATGTGTAATGAAATTTATAGAATTTTTTTTTTAAATCTTTGGAGCCGATTTTGAGAAAATGTGATTTTCCTTTTTAGGCGAAAAATTTTCTTTGACAGGTATCGGGTTTTTCAATAAGAGCGCTACAAAAGTTTTTTTAAATGAAACAAAAAATGGTTTTGGATATCAATAAAATTCTTTATTCCTGTGAAAGTACGTTTGATGCCATTAAGTATGGAATTCGATTTCTTTTGCATGGCCACCACGGGCACGCTTGCAGGAGTCCAGACGCTGAGCCCAATTTTCGACGGTTTTCAAGCATAAATCGGCCGATACTGCTGCAATTTCACGTTCGATGTTCGTACGAAGTTCATCAATCGTCGCTGGCTTGTTGGCATAGACCATAGACTTGACGTAGCCCCACAGGAAATAGTCTAACGGCGTCAAATCGCACGACCGAGGCGGCCAAGCGACTGGACCATTTCGTGAGATAACACGTTCTCCAAACTTGGTTTCCAATAAATTGATTGTGACATTCGCTGTGTGGCTTGTGGCGCCGGTGCCGTTCTGTTGAAATCACATGTCCTCCAAGTCCATATCATCCAATTGGGGCCAAAAATATTCGGTTATCATTGAACGGTAGCGATCCCCATTCGGAAGAAGTACGGCCCAATGACGCCGCCGGCCCATAAACCACACCAAACCGTAATTTTTTCGGGATGCAATGATGACTCATGGAGTACGTGTGGATTGCTGCCTGACCAATACCGCATATTTTGTTTATTGACGAAGCCATTCAGCCAGAAATGAGCCTCATCGCTGAAGATGATTTTTCGATAAAAATCCGAATCATTTTCAAGTTGTTGCTCAGCCCAATTTACGAACATACGACGCTTCTGGTGGTCAAGCGGCTTCAGTTCTTGCGTCAATTACATCTTGTTAGGATGTAGGCCAAGATCACGTCACAGAGATGCCCAACGCTTGAGAACGACGTGTGAGAGACACATTTGGGCTTTCTGCAACTGAAGCCTCAGCGGCAGCAATATTCTCGACACTACGGGCACTTCTTTGTCTCACTGGCACGGGAACATTTAGTACTGTGCCTGTCGATTCAAATTTTTCCACTAGACGCTCAATTGTTGATCTACTAGGACGATTATGACTACCATAAATTGGACGTAGCGCTCTTAACGTTGATGCCACTGACTCCGAATTTCGGTAGTAAATTTTAATAGTTTTGACTCATTGTTGGGTCGTATATCTTTCCATCATGAAATGTCAAACCTTACTGAAGAGAAATGTCAAAAGAACGGCAAGAAATATGGCGTCGTTTGCTGCCCCTGTTGCTCTACTTTTGTAGCGTCCCTGTTGAAAAACAATTTAGATACCCTTATTTTTGGTCCTAAAAAATGAAAAAAAACGTGTGGGGGGAATATTCAAAAAACGCTAGGTACCAAGTTTAAGGAAAATCGACCCATCCGTTTAGGCTGTCGTCAAACAGACAGACAGACGGCCGTTTTTGCGAGACCCACTTTTTTCTTCTTCCCTATCATCGTAATGTCAAATTTGATCAAAATCTCGAGTTCGATTTTTTGTACGATTCCATAACTTGCCATATATGTACATAGTACCTACTTATATAACGCAAGTGAATGAGTAACTAGAAAAATTCGCAAAAAAAGAGCGTTTTATAGACTATACAGTTGGTCCAGCGAAGCGTCTTGATGATCTACGACATCCTATGAAGCCTTCGGGTTTTCAACTAGCTGACATAGGTTTGTTAAAAAAGGTCAACCCCAGACCTTGGTTTGCTTCTCAGCATTTTGACGCTTTGCCCAAATAGGGTATTATCGTAGATAAGAAAGAATGCAGCACAAAAATTAGCTTGGCGTTGAAAAGTGGTTCAATTCGTTTGTTAACTTTTTTGTAAATTTCTCCATTTTTGAGAAATTCGTTTTTTACTGAAAAAAGATACCAAACAGACCTTATATAGTTCATTCGGTGAATTCAATTATTCACAGCGAATCCATAATATTTTATTGAATCAATTTTTGAAGTAAAACTTCTTTTCCGGCGTTGGGAGTAAAAATTTTCATATGGAGCTGTCAGTGACATGTCAAACCGAAACTTTTTATCTGTCGAAAACCGACAGAATTTTTCGCGACAGATTTTGCATAGCTCTATATAAAAACTTTTAACCACCAATAATTATTTAAAAAAACATCTTTTTATATCGAAAAAGAATGTTTTTTGGCAAAATAGCCACAAAAACTAACCGGCACAGCATTTAAACACAAAATTTCATTAAAAAACCACATGACAATTGTTTTTTTTTTTTAATTCAACAGAGCGAAGAACAGCTACCAGAACAGAAAACGATATTCATTATTAAAAAAAAAAACACAAACAAATATATTTTTCGACCATATTTTTAATTTAAATTATTAAACACTTAATGCTAGATAACACAAGTCAGTTTTTTCCAACTTAACTTATAAACTAACAACTTAAAATGAACAAATAAATTTACCTTAAATAAGAAAAACACAAAGTAAACAAAACTATCTCGAAGCAGGACTATTCAGTGCCGAACTTTCACCGTTGGACACTTCACCACCAGATTTTCACAACCAGACTTTTAGTGCTTGGAATTTTCGTTACAGCGGTTTCGCCATTGGGTAGTTCACGGTCGTTCTTTCAACACTAGGCTTTTAAACGCTACCTGCAGATAGGTATGCAGTGTTCATTATTCTGTTTCTTTTGGGATAAAAATGTGGTTAGTCACAATAGGACAGAGATTTTTTGCCAAGGCTGCTCTTAAACGATGCAATTTCTTTTTGCGATTTTTAAGCACGTTGGCGAGGGACACGTATGTGGTGGCCGGGGTAAACGAAATTGCATTTACGAAAAAACGTGAAAACAACTAGATTCTATTTAAAAGCTCGGGAGGCGGGTCTGGAACTTGTACAAAGGACAATTTTTATTTTTTGGAAACAAAACATTTTTCATAAACTTATATATATATAATTATATATATATACTTATATATATAAGTATTTTTATGAAATTTTATGAAAATTCATTAATTTTGTTACGTTTTTTCGTTTTCTAGACAATAACCAAAAACTATGCATTATTTTACTTTCCCTGGATTTCGTTTGGTTTACTGTCTCTTTTAATTTTGTGTTATATATAATAATTCAATGTTAAAAAAGAATAGTTTCTTATCTTTTGAAATTGCTTATTATAACTTAAGATAATTTTATGCATTGCAATGTAAAGTGAAGTCTTGCTAAACAACCGAATTTCTGTACCTATATGTTGCAATTTTCATAAAGATCAATTTGCTATTATTTAGTGCGTTTAAAAAATAAAAAAATTTGCCTCCCACCAATAAAAAATAGTGTTATTAAATGATTTTATAATACTTTCGATCATTTATTTTTAATTTGTCATTTTTTGCAAAAGTTTCTGTTTTGCACAATTTCCTAAATAAAATGCAAATGATTAATTAATAAGCCGAAAAAAAGACACGATTTTTTATTTTTGTTATTCAACACAATATAAATGAATTCTTATTGTGAATTAACCATTTCAACCAAAACTACCCTACTTTGCCAATACGAAAATAAAATATCCAGCCACGAAAAATCTGACACCTAAACGGGCGGCACTCAAATATTGAGCACTTAAATGGCAGCACTTAAATATCCAACACTGAATTTGGAACATCCACCAGACTTCAGTCTCAGACAAGTAAAAAAAAAAATCAATAGTTTGACAGAAAAATATGTAGGGAAAACAAAAACATGTGATTGTGATTGGTCGATTGTTTGTTTTCCCTACATATTTTTACGTCAAAATTAGAAAGAGAAAAGACAAAGATAGTTTCTGGAAAAGCCTAATCGGCGGTGGTGAAGTGTCCGGCTATCAATTTTCGGTGGCCAATAGTACCGTACCGAAACTATCTTGTTGAATGTTGACAAACGTAGACGAGCATTGCCATATACGAGGAATCCTTAACCCGCTGACAAATCTAAAACAGCATTGCCATATGCATTTGGAATTAGTCCTCGAACACAATGGATGCGATAAAAAAACGAGACGTGAGTGTAACGAGATCTCATCGTTCTTGTTGAATTAGTTTCAAACTATGACGAGGATATGCATAATAAAGCATTTCACGTCGTCACGTTACGTAAAATTAATTGATTAAGAAATTGTAAATCAGAAAGCTTTAATAGCCGTAGGTATTTTAATTTCCCCCAGATCTGATCCGGATTGGATTTGCACACGAAAATACATTTATTACAAAAACAATTCAAGGTCCAGCTTTGTTTTTGGATTTGCAAATCCATTTTTGAACACACACCTTTAGTACTTCCTTGCAAAAATTAGTTTTAACGCTGATGGGTAGATGGCTTTTTGAGTAAAAACGAAGACAGCGAACACCTACAAATAAATACACAAAAGGATAAAAAGAGATGGGTATATAACATTTTTTTCACCGTGATCCTGTTTGTTTTATTATCATGATCTTATACGGATCAGATTTGAAGGATAATAAAATGCAGCTAATATTATTATTTTGTTAAATCTCGTCAAAAGTCTCTTGCCATTGAATTGGGAAATGGTTTTATAATTCCAAAATGCTTACAGTGAATAATGTCACGCTCTCGTCTCGTTTTCTTGCGTCTCGTTTCCTTTCTTAAATCTCGTCCCAATTTCGGAGATTTTACTGAGGTGAATCGGTGAGTTGAAATCGGTGAGTGGAAATTGCTAAACCATGGATAAAAATTTGAATCAAATGAGAACCTCAGTTAACTTTCCGGAATCGGTGTACTAAAATTGCTGAACCACGGATAAAAGTTTGACCGACATCGACGTTTGTACATCTGGCCCTTACATGCCACCTCCACTGGGCATGAACGATGCTCGGATTATGAACATGTCTAGAAAAAATCCAATGGAGGCACAAAAATCCATGTCCGTGCAGCAACATATCGACGAAAACTACTTTTTCAACACGACATGACCGCTGTTCAAAGCTTGGGCATGAGATTTGACGTTTCATGTGTGTGAGTTTTTTTCTGGTTCTCGCTGAATGTGGTGGTAAATGTTGAAGGAAAAAGGTAGAAGTAGTGGGGAAAGGAATTTCTGTATGTTGTATGATGTTGGGCATCTGAATGCCCTGTGGAGTCGGGGTGTAATGGCTTAGCGAAAATCGTCAACTTTAGTTTGATTATCTAACCAATTTGTAAAGAATTCATTATAATCTTTAATCAAAAAATTAATTGTTATGTTGGTTTATACAAAATGTTTGTACGTTTATAAGTAAGAATATGACAGAGGCGAGAGGCTTTGTTTTTGAGAAAAGAAGTTTTACTTCTAGCGCGCGTACGTCAGTACACACATATGTTTTTTTCTACATACATACTTCACGCATGCCTGCCAGTTATAAAGTCTTCTCGAAAGCAAAAGTCGATTGAGAATGTGGTTTTTAGTATCTGTTGAAATCCCAAGGGTGGCATGGCGTCTAGAAAGGAAGCATTTTGAAATTTGGAATATAGAAAAGTCCTGCCTTATTGCTCATTATAGTGTGCCGTGTCCTAATACATTGTTTCACCAACAATCATTTTCGTTATAACTGGTGTTTCAAATAATGCCGTTTTACCTTAAACATTTGTATGGCATTAATGAACTACATTTTCATAATTTTTCACAATTCACACTGTATAAGATTAAACAAATGGCCTAGGCCTATATCAGATGTGTTAGACCAAGTCCGCTCCCGATAAGACGTAATATACCCCAACCCAAGAAACCACATCGTTGGTTGTAAAAAATTCAAATTTGATATCCTGTTTGCATGTTGACAAATTGTGTTTCACCCCCAACCAACAGCTATACTAACAAAATAAATTTAAAATGCAGAGGGATGCGGTGTCCGACCACACCGTTTTTCATTGTCGTAAACATTTCACTTACCGTGTCTTCTTAGAAACCACCTCAATCTATTCAAATTCCAGAGGCCTCCCCTTGATGGAGAAGCGCGAGTGTGATGGAAATTATCCCACAACCGTATGGAAGGTGTTGTTTTTTTTTCATCCAGATTTTCAGTATCTTATTCCCGATTCAAAAAAAAAAAATATGAAAGATGAAGATGAAAATGAAAATCAAGGAAATATGATGATGATAAGATACGTGGCAAATAGAATTAAAATGAGACATTTTTTTTCTGTTTTTTTTTTCATTTTTCCCGCAACATCGGCTGCCTTTACTTTTCACATCAGAATGTTGGCGAAGTGAAAAATCGTAAAAAAAGCGCATTTATTATCCTGGCACGCGGAACTAAACACCCACCTCGATTTGGGACGGTATAGAATATAGAATCTTGGCGGAAGCGCGTCTCACTGTATTATTTGTCATTCTCTATCCACGTAATTTAATATGGTTTTGCATTATTATGCGTTCTTAACTCCTGTTTGTTGTTTATTTTTTGTTTGTAGATTTTTTTTTTTTTATTTTCCCGCGAATTAAGTGTTTACATTTTTATTTTTCAAACCTAAGGACTGTGACTTATAGCTGTTTGCCTTAACCACGTGCCTGTGTGGGTGGGGAGAACTTTTGGGGGATAAGATGTCCTCAAGGATACAAAGAATCTGCTACTGAGTGTTTGAATAATTTTTTTTTTTTTTTGAAGATGATGACGCGAAAAAAAAACGCGTTAAGAATTCTTTTAACGCATATTCAAAAATGAAAAAGATTTTGTTAAAGTAATCCTTGAGAAATTTGACAGGGATAATGTGGTAATTTGTGGATGCGGATGAAATGTTTTAACTTATATTAGGACAAAATAAAATATACAAAATTTGTCTTTGTGGAGATTTATAAGGGCAATGTTGATGTTGATGGCGAAAACTGTTGATTTACTTGAGGATTGACAGAGATTTCTTTGGATTGGTGCGAGATTATCCGGTGAATAAGCGAACCAATTTGCTTATTAGAATTTTTTTAAGTATGTTTTTATATTCCTAAAATAGACTTCTTTATGGAATAAATAACAAAAAAAATGAAAAATTACATTCGGTCAGGTCTACTCTTAAATTTTTATTTAGTTATTTTCTTTTTGGGATTTAAATAACGGGTGATTTTTAAGCTGGTTTGGTTTTGGCAACACTGGTTTTGACAGCTGACGTGTGTTTAGTACCTTGTGTCACTGTCAAACAGCTTCAGTTTGGTTTGCAATTTAACCATGGATCGTCTTACAAATGAACAACGCTTGCAAATTATTGAATTTTACTATCAAAATTCGTGCTCGGTTCGAAATGTTCATCGCGCGCTGCTTGTGTTCAGCGATGAGGCTCATTTTCGGTTGAATGGGTACGTAAATAAGCAAAATTGCCGCATTTGGAGTGAAGATCAGCCAGAAGCATTGCAACAGCTACCAATGCATCCCGAAAAAGCCACTGTTTGGTGCGGTTTATGGGCCGGCGGCATTATTGGGCCTATTTCTTCAAAGATGATGCGAATCGCAGCGTTACTGTCAATGGTGAACGCTACCGAGCGATGATAACAAACTTTTTTTTGCCCGAAATGGAAGTTCTTGACTTGCATGATATGTGGTTTCAACAAGACGGTGCCACATGCCACACAGCACGTGAAACAATGGCGCAATTGCGAGGCGAGTTTGGTGAACAGTTAATTTCACGTTTCGGGACGGTCAATTGGCCGCCTAGATCGTGCGATTTGACACCATTAGATTAATTTTTGTGAGGGTATGTCAAGGCTAATGTCTATAGGGACAAGCCCGCTTCGATTGACGCACTGGAAGCCAACATCCATGCATTCATTCGTGAGATACCGGCTGATATGTGTGAAAGAGTATGCCAAAATTGGACTCAGCGGATGGGCTACCTGAGACGCAGCCGCGGTCAACATTTGCATGAAATTATCTTTAAACATTAAATTGCAAGGTTCAAACTATCGATTCAAATAAATATTTCATTCATTTTTTCGAATTTTTTGTGTTTTTTTTTTTTAAAAAGTTCTAAACCTCTTAAAAAATCACCCGTTACTTGTTTAGGGTAAACCTAATCCATAGAAAAGCAAAAAAAGTCTAAAAATAAGACTTTCTATTGGTTCTTTCTTATTTTAAAATTTCTATAGGTAAATGCTTTGTTTCCACATGAAAGTATTTTTAAGACACATCTAAAAGGCCTTCTGCACACAAAGCGTCTCGTCATATACGCATTTATATGTACTTTTGTGTATAACTCAAGTTTGATGTATTTACTATAAAGCACCGCACCCGAAACATAAGTTGAATCTTTCATGCATTCCTCGCAGTACACAAGCTACAAATTGCCTGGCTTAAACCAGAGTTCAGTCTCAGTATGCAGACGTACGGTTTCAAGTCTGAATTTATAGCGGAGCTTAAGTAGACGCAAAGTCTTACGTGTATGTTATAGCAGTCTAGTAATAGTAACGTTTGCGCTGATTGACAATTAACCGTTAAAAGTTGTATGAGATTGTATTTATTTAGCATATGTGTAAAGACTTTGACGACCTCTCTAAGTTCTCCATCGTCATTACAGGGATGCCAAAACTACATTTCTCTATAATCTACAGGTTTTTTTTTCACAAGTTTCCTTAAAAGGCAAGGTCGTTGGGTTAGCTTAGGTTAGGTAAGAAGGATCTCAATGAATCCGTTGTGGTCCCCAGTATGTAGTTGAGATGAAGATCGGTCGGTAAGGAAAGATTTAGTGGAGCTCAGGTGTGGGTACAGGGTGCCTCCCTTAACCATCCTGAAATCTGAGTAAATTGTATTATGTTCTCAGTGCGGTAAAAACGAGATGTCACTCAGTTCGTCAAAAATGTAATCTCCGAGGAGTGTCTTTCTGGTTCGTGCTAAGCTAGGCCATTCAAAAGGGAAATAATAAGAGTCCTCCTCCGCCTCTTCATCTAGATACCCTCTACATAAGTCAGATGAGCTGATGCCCATTCTGCTCATGTGGGTTCCCATTGAGTTATAACTCGTTAGCATTCCAACCAAAAGGAATAGTTAAGGTCTTGTTAGTTTGAGAAGGAGGTCTGTTTTTCGCTTAGAGAGGTCTGGGCCATAGATTCGTCGAGACCCGACAAGTATATGAATTGCTGACCATATATCATTAGCAGCTTCGAGGAAACATTGGTGAATTCTACTTTTTTCTTGTTCTAGTGGCATACAAACAAAAGATTCCGTTTGGCTTAGATCAAGAGAAGATCCGTTTCATTTCCATAAAAGTAAATAGTTAGGGGGTGTATATGTACATATATGTTCTCCTTGTAAGGCGGGAGGTAAAATTTACTACAAAATAGAAATAAAAATAATTTAAAGACAAGGACAACACGTAGCTTTTTTAAAGTCAGAAATCAATTCTTTTAATTTTCTTGACCCAACCTACATACATGCTTTAGAATTGTCACATCCTATGCAAAAAAATCCTGTATAGCTCGTCCTCACTAATAATGGCCTTGAAATCGTTGAATATGGGTGGCTGTCGATTCAAAGTTCTGAATAGATTTTTCCATGATCTGCAGTTATGTGGAAAATTGCTCGATGTTGCCCTTTTCTGGCTTGAGTCACCTATTACTTAAGCTAGTTATAGTTAGTTAGTTAATCTGATTTCATTAAGCATTCCATTTAACACATTATAAATATAAAAAATCACATAAATAGCATGGCATTGCCGTGCCCGTCTGCCATGTTGACAAATAATATTATAATTTTCATAAAATAAATTTCAAAGCAAACTAAGAATTAACAACAAAAAAAGAAAAGGGTTGAGTATTTGTCTAAAAATTTTGATTTATGATCCTCTCTCGATACGCCAACGCCACCTTACAATTATTATAGAATTTTAAGACCTCTATTTCATTTAAAAGAGATATGATATCATCGTCCGCGAACCGTGAGGCTGTTAAATCCGAAGAAAGATCCCCTTGTTTCCATTATAATAGGACATTTGCCTATAAAATGCATTACATCCTCTCCTTCATTCTGATTGCATAGGCTGCATAAAATAGGCAAGTCATCTCGATGTGGTCTATAGTCAAGGTGAAAGAGTTCAGCTCTTAGCTTAAGCATCATGAATATTTGATCCCCGCTAATCTCGTCTCGAAAATTGTTTGATTGTCCCAGATTATAGCACAGTCGGCTGTGTGACAGGAACTTCTAGCATCTTCAGTATATTTTTCTCTTTATTTGACATGCATTCTTGAAATTAAATTGTATAGAAAAGGTTTCCATCCATTTACATTTCCGACATCTAGATTAAGTTGAATTCCACACCACTGGGCCAGCTCCATCCACTCAGCAAACCAACTGCTTTTATGACGAATAACTCGAAGGACTTTTATAATATAATCCACATTTAGCTTGAGCGTACCTACGTATGCAAATCGGTGAGAGTCCTGTTTCAGACATCAGAATGTATATAATTTGGAGTATTAGCAGATCGACGAAACATTCTATTCCTTGTAACCCCACACTTGAGCTGCGTAAAGCATAACTGACTCCGAAACTGCTTCAAATACCTACATGAAATTTGCTACTATATGAGCTCTATACTTTTGTTTTGCAATTTTTCCACGTAGCACCAATTCCATTCTTTGCCATCACAGGTTTTTCATTAAGATGTTTCTCCATACTTAAATTATTAGTAAAAAAGACCCCAAGATACCAGTATAAACCCACTTTTCATTGGTACACCGTCCAGCACCTCTTTTGAAAATCATTACTTTTGATTTATCCAAATTGACTATTAGACTCCACGTTTTGCAGTATCTGAAGATTTGATTTATCATCAGCGATATAGATTCTGGTGAGTTTAAAAACAAAACTATGCCGTCTGCAAAAAATAATGCCTTGATTAGGTTTCCTGCATACTCAATACCTCCAGATAAGCAGTCAGCGAGGTCTTCGAGGGGTTCAGCGCAAATCAGGACGTTTCTAGCTATCTCATCAAACGCTGACTTAAAATCTACAAAGAAACAATATAATTTGTTTTCCTGTCAATAAAAATTCCCCTGCAATGCTTCTCAGAACAAAAATGTGCCTAAAATTAGCTTGGAACTCCCTTATTAATTTATTAGTTTCTATCCAAGTGCTTATTCTCCGCTGCAGAATGGAAGTGAAAAGTTTATAACAGAGATTATGAATTATAAAGATTGGAAACCTCGGCTGTCATTCGGGTTTGCTTACAAGCTAAACAATATGGCTGCCCGTGGTGAAGTAAGTAAGTTGCATCAGGATGCGTGTATTAACTCATACTAGTGCAACTTACTGATTTCCACCACGATATTTTGAAAACTTGATGAGTTTCAATGGGCACGTTCAAAAACTAATAAAAACGGCGAAACGAACTATCAAGTGTTCACGACACCTAAAATCATTTGGTTTTAAAGTTTCATGGAGCATTTTGAACAATTATATTTAAAGGGTAGTAAAATAATAATCAAAAATGCAAATTGACAATAAATCAATACATAATTAACGCAGTAGATAAATTTAATCGGTTAGTGAGAGAACAGAATAATGCAAAAAGTCTTCTTTCCATTTGATGTTGAAAGTGATGCTTTAGGAGTGTTCCTTGCTTTTCTATTTCATTTAGAAATGCTGAACACTGATTTAACAAAAATGTGCATAAATATAAAGCCTTTCATCGGATAACTCCTCAAAGTGATTTTAGCCATGGAACATACAATATTTTTCTATATTATTACTATTTCCTTCTCTTACACCGTTTGCATCATCCGATCCGATCTGTTCTAACATTTCTTTCTCTTATTAAATTGTATCTGTATTCTGTATGTACCACTCTTTCTTTGACATTTCGCCAAACCTCATCTACTACTTTTTAACTCTGTTTACCCTTTCCCCTTTCAAACGCACAGATGGCACTATAGTTTTCAACCAGAATTTCATACCCCGTTGACACCGGATGTATTACGATGCTTTGCATCATATTTTTATCACTTTCGATAATAACTAATTATTTCTGTTTGATGAAATTACCCTAAGGAAGCTGCGAGTGTCGATTTCTTTAAAATAACATATATGTGTGTACTGACGTACGCGCGCTAGAAGTAAACCTTCTTTTCATTCAAACAAAGCCTCTCGCCTCTGTCATATTCTTACTTATAAACGTACAAACATTTTGTATAAACCAACATAACAATTAATTGTTGATTTAAGATTATAATGAATTCTTTACAAATTGGTTAGATAATCAAACTAAAGTTGACGATTTTCGCTTAGCCATTACACCCCGACTCCACAGGGTATTCAGATGCCCAACATCATACAACATACAGAAATTCCTTTCCCCGCTACTTCTACCTTTTTCCTTCAACATTTACCACCACATTCAGCGAGAACCAGAAAAAAACTCACACACATGAAACGTCAAATCTCATGCCCAAGCTTTGAACAGCGGTCATGTCGTGTTGAAAAAGTAGTTTTCGTCGATATGTTGCTGCACGGACATGGATTTTTGTGCCTCCATTGGATTTTTTCTAGACATGTTCATAATCCGAGCATCGTTCATGCCCAGTGGAGGTGGCATGTAAGGGCCAGATGTACAAACGTCGATGTCGGTCAAACTTTTATCCGTGGTTCAGCAATTTTAGTACACCGATTCCGGAAAGTTAACTGAGGTTCTCATTTGATTCAAATTTTTATCCATGGTTTAGCAATTTTCACTCACCGATTTCAACTCACCGATTCACCTCAGTAAAATCTCCGAAATTGGGACGAGATTTAAGAAAGGAAACGAGACGCAAGAAAACGAGACGAGAGCGTGACATTATTCACTGTAAGCATTTTGGAATTATAAAACCATTTCCCAATTCAATGGCAAGAGACTTTTGACGAGATTTAACAAAATAATAATATTAGCTGCATTTTATTATCCTTCAAATCTGATCCGTATAAGATCATGATAATAAAACAAACAGGATCACGGTGAAAAAAATGTTATATACCCATCTCTTTTTATCCTTTTGTGTATTTATTTGTAGGTGTTCGCTGTCTTCGTTTTTACTCAAAAAGCCATCTACCCATCAGCGTTAAAACTAATTTTTGCAAGGAAGTACTAAAGGTGTGTGTTCAAAAATGGATTTGCAAATCCAAAAACAAAGCTGGACCTTGAATTGTTTTTGTAATAAATGTATTTTCGTGTGCAAATCCAATCCGGATCAGATCTGGGGGAAATTAAAATACGTACGGCTATTAAAGCTTTCTGATTTACAATTTCTTAATCAATTAATTTTACGTAACGTGACGACGTGAAATGCTTTATTATGCATATCCTCGTCATAGTTTGAAACTAATTCAACAAGAACGATGAGATCTCGTTACACTCACGTCTCGTTTTCTTATCGCAT
Organism: Leucozona laternaria; assembly: GCA_932273885.2. Taxonomy (NCBI): domain Eukaryota; kingdom Metazoa; phylum Arthropoda; class Insecta; order Diptera; family Syrphidae; genus Leucozona; species Leucozona laternaria. Next base: position 267,838,216 of record OW026366.1, on the reverse strand, counting down.
CCATTGTGTTCGAGGACTAATTCCAAATGCATATGGCAATGCTGTTTTAGATTTGTCAGCGGGTTAAGGATTCCTCGTATATGGCAATGCTCGTCTACGTTTGTCAACATTCAACAAAATAGTTTTGTTTACTTTGTGTTTTTCTTATTTAAGGTAAATTTATTTGTTCATTTTAAGTTGTTAGTTTATAAGTTAAGTTGGAAAAAACTGACTTGTGTTATCTAGCATTAAGTGTTTAATAATTTAAATTAAAAATATGGTCGAAAAATATATTTGTTTGTGTTTTTTTTTTTAATAATGAATATCGTTTTCTGTTCTGGTGGCTGTTCTTCGCTCTGTTGAATTAAAAAAAAAAACAATTGTCATGTGGTTTTTTAATGAAATTTTGTGTTTAAATGCTGTGCCGGTTAGTTTTTGTGGCTATTTTGCCAAAAAAACATTCTTTTTCGGTATAAAAAGATGTTTTTTTAAATAATTATTGGTGGGTAAAAGTTTTTATGTAGAGCTATGCCAAAATCTGTCGCGAAAAATTCTGTCGTTTTTTGACAGATAAAAAGTGTCGGTTTGACATGTTACTGACAGCTATATATGAAAATTTTTACCCCCAACGCCGGAAAAGAAGTTTTACTTCAAAAATATTAACTTAAAGCTCACTCGTGAATGGCCGGCTATAGATTTATGAACAATATGGGTGCACCCTAAATTATTCTGTTTGCACCATTGAATCTGTATTTTCCGAACACATCCCGATATCCCACCTTACGTCCGCCATTTTCGTGCTAAAAAGCTGATGAGTTGAAATTTTTTTAAAGATGGCTGCATTTTGTACACATAAAAAATGGTGGAACTGTCAAAACAGAACAAACCCACCTTGTTGAATTGTTGTTGCAGTTCACATCTATTCCTCGATAGTTTCCTGGGCCGCTCGTGTTTCCTTTCTTATGAATTGGAAGTATCAAGGCTTCTTCGAAATGTTGTGGCGTGGGATAGATTCAGTATCCATTATTTTGTTTTTTGCCGTTCAATTTTTTGACCAATTTCCAGAAATCAGTTGCATTACTGCATTGTGCTAGTCACCTAGACTCAGAGTGTAAAAGTCACCTATTATCAGCTATCAGGTTGTTGACGAACGGTCTCAGGCGTTCTCTTATACCATGTGACAAAATATATTTTGTTTGGAGGCAATTTCAAGGAGACTATAGTGCCTCTATATAGTTCGAGCCATTTGTCGCATCTTATGCAACACACCCTGTGTATAGCTCGTCTCCATATATATTGCTCAATAATTTGGCCCTGAAATTGTTCTCCCGCTCTCCTTTCTTGAGGATGGTCTGCCGTCAGCTGAAATCTTTAAAGCTTCCGAATTTGGTAAGGTAAATTAGTTAGCAGCTTGAATGAAACCTAGCATTCTCAAAGTCCCAACTTCAAAGACATCAGTAAATTTCATATCGATATAACATTTTTGAATTTAAGAAATAAAACGACTCATAATCTTGTTTGAAAAGAAGGGCTATTCATCATCCGTTTTCAACTGTGGGTCCTGATATTTTTCTTTTAAAGAACGTATTCTTTAATATTGATTTTAAAATTTAACATAAATCTTTAAAGATTATTTAAGGTCTCCAACCTCTCGTCATACACTGCCAATAGAAATCAATTGAAATACTTTTTGAAAAGTTTTTGCAAAGATTTTCTAATTTCAATAAAATCAAAGATATTCATCAAATCAGGAAAGCGCATATATAGAGAGAGAGAGAGAGAGAGGGTGGCTGATGGGCTATGGTTTAAGAAGGTGCGGGTTTCCGAAACTTTTCTCGACAAACTTTCTAAGAGAAATATTCTTTCCTACAAACAGCAGCAATGGTTCGAAGAACATAAAAACTTTTTCACCGGAAATCAGAGCCAAAATTCCTATAAGAAAGAAACGCACGAGCGACCTACCGTCAGAAAAAAAAAAACCAACAACAACAAAGATTAATTTTTGTTCGACCCGGCTTGACTGGGCTAGAGAACGTAAGGACATGGCGTCTTCAGGTTGCTATAGGTATACATATATACCTACTCGAATGGCGGTTCGCTGCGAGTGCTGGCGATGTGGAGTATGTATAAGAATGATGAACAGACGTGATTCGGTTTGGCCCTCTAACGGAGGAAGTTAATTGAATTTAATTGCCCACTTAGTGGTTCAATGATTTTGGTCAAACGTGTGGGATGAATCAAAGCGTGCAGCACAATGTTAGTTGGCGATGGAGTCACTTTTTACCTTTTATAATGCACTCTGGCTCAAGATGGAGGATATACATATTATATACGGTATGTGTGTGCTTGTGTGTTCCTACCTAGCTATTTTAATGTGTGCTTGGAAAAAGTTTTTCTTTTTTTCTGGTCATAATTCTTATTTCTTGTGCACTTTTACGTGAATAGTCGATGCAGAGAAAGTAGGAGTTATGAAAAGACAGACACTCGGTAGCGGAATACATGGATAGTTGAAGCTAAATTAAGTGGACTGCAACAAGAAGTGACGTCAAGAGGATTCATTAGTAAATATTATTTTTTTTTTTATAAATCGATAGATTTAAAGGTAATAACAACAAAGATGAAAAAAATGGAAAGAATTACTTCAGTTTAATTGGAGTGATAGAAAATAAGTCATTTAAAAGTTCGTTACATTTTTAAAATTAATAATTTTCTTAAAAATCAACTTCATTTAGTATTGAAGGTTTGAATGAAAAAACAACCACTTGAGTGAGCTATACCCCCAAGTCGTTATATGCTGGAGTTATAGCTATTTCACGGCTGCCAGACCGATCATCAGACTCCTTTTAGTGAAGCTTAGTCTATTTATGTACGTTCAATTTTAATTTGAAAAACTTTTTGCCTAGCTGAGAATTGAACATAGACCAAGCGTCTTCAGATCCAATCGCACTACGCATTGCGCTACCGAAGTCACGTGATCAGAGGTCCAACCCAATGTAAGTTTTATTGTTTGACCATATTGCATTTGAATTAACTAGCATTTTTATTAGCTACACACAGGCTGGTTGTTGTACATACATTCGGTTATTTTCTTTTTTCTCCGTACTCGATTTATAGGCCAACAATTCGTTGGACATATATAAGGAGGGATATTGTGCGAAAGATTTGACGCGGGTCAAGAATTGATTTTCATGTTGAAAGTTGGTTTTTTTGTGATAACACACTCAACAGGCAATGCAGCTTTGCAGCCTTAATGCAAGTGTGTTATCACACAAAAACCAGCTTTCAATTCGGAATAATTTGTTGTTTGGTGTAAATTGTTTATTTCTCCAGAACTACATATCTGTTTGTTTGTAGCGCACAATTCTGATACCTCTCACTCTTATCCTGGTATTTTTTATCCACGTACGATTGATTTGAATGCATTTATTTGATTTGATGCCGCTACTGCTCTGCAATTTTTGGCCGCCAATTCAAACTTGGTGGCTTAAGCGCTCGATACACGGTACAATCTGTCGTACCGACTTGAGTTGTACCGATATCAGTTGCGATATCGAAAGTGAGCACACACACCATACGACTAACTCACGATTTCATCAACTGTCGTATGCAACCGCTTTTTTTCGCTCGACAGCATTCGACGATGCTGGTTTACACACACGATACAATCATCAATTTAGTACCACACTAAAATGAATCTCAGCGTTGTGACCTTAAAAAATAAATCCTCGTTATACATTAGATATATATTTTTGATTTTATTGCAAAAAAAATTAATTAAACTTTGTCCCCCGCATTTCTAATCAGTCCTATGGAATATTGAAACAGTGGACAAAATCGATGTCTACGATGTCGATCGAATTTCCAGCGCTAGCAATGTTAAGTATAGAGTCTCGTTAAAATAAAATCTTGCGGTTCTGTTTGTTATGTCAGTTGTCAGTTGTGAAGCAGACATTTGTGCGAGAGGTGCTGGACTGTCCGTTTAGTTTATCAATTCTTTGGTAATTATTTACAAAACAAATTTGTATATTAGCAGGCATATTTTTGTTAGTATTAAGGTAAAGGCTAGATAAAACGATATTAATATTGAATGTATAATATTTCTTATGTTTTTTTGCCCAAAAACTATGAAAATACTCAGTCCCCTGGAAAAAAGTAATATTTGTACGCTAAAATGGGTTAAAAATGAAAAAAATTGGCCGATTTAAGAAATTCTTTCTGTGTTTGAAAGGTTATTTTGAGTGGATGGCTTTAATAGTATTTAAAGGGTGAAACTGTGTAAAAATGAAATGTGTTATCCGATTTCAGAAATTCTGTTTGTCCTGGAAAGGTTATTTTTAAAAATTTGATACATACATAGGTATAGAGTGAAATGGGATAAACACAAAAAAATTGTTTTTGATAACAAAATTGTTTTCTTTCTGCGTTAAGAAGTAGATTATAACCCATTAATAAATATATTAATTTATATTTTCTTTTTAAATTTGTATCAAAGCTTAAACGGGTCAGCTAGTTTTTAATATTTGCCAAAAACGCTTTTCATACATTGTTAAGTCAGCAACAGGTGTAAAAACTTCTAGATTTCCAATTATTAGGCCCGTGCTTTTTTGCTCAGAAGCCATACGTTTAACAAGTAGAAGAAGTTAAACAAGATTTCAATTAATAAATATGTAATTCTTTATTCCGTAAGGCTTCTCTAGAGAATATCTTTTGTATAACTTAACAATAACTGTTGCGGTTTTCACTATTTTTAATGCTAGCTTCCTATAGCGCAATAAAAACAGTATACTTGTTAACTTTGAATTTTTATTTGTCCATCTATAAATCGAACGATACTAAAGAAGTTGCAGGTTTGTAACAAGCAGCTTAGAAGGTAAAAGTGAGAAGAAACTGAGTAGGGTTACCAAACGACCCCATTTTAGAGTGACAGTCCTCTTTTTCATTTCACAAAAATTAAATTTCCTCCAAAACTTAAATTCGGAAGGGGACGCAAGAAGTGTCCCTTTTTTTTTCTACATTTGCAATTTGTATACCTATTGAAAGTATTTATCTTCTAACTTTTCTTGATTTGTATCATGTTCACCTCATAGTTATAGGTATATGGTTACTTTTCTTTGAATTTTTGAACAACAACAACAACAACTTAAAGGTGCTAACACCAATTGTTTACGACTTAATTTATAATTCGTTTATTTTGGCTAGAGATACAGCTGTTTCAAGGGGTGCCAAGCCACCTATCATCAGTCTCCTCTTTATTAGTGGTGCTGAGCTTTAATCCAATTTTATTATGAAAAATTTTCTACATACCCACCATAGGAATCGAACCCGCCTATATCAAATTTGCTTAGTCTTAGAAGCCGTATGCACTACGCATTCTGCCACTTGAGACCACTGACGTCACAGAACGAAAATGGGATGTTATTGTTTATCAAATGCATTTGGAGCATCAGCATTTTTCTAAGCGCCTTTAAGTATGCTGTCTTGTTCCGCCTCCATTTTTCTCCATACTTTCTAGTACGTATCAAAGGGGGAGAGGTTGGAAGATCGGTAACAGAACAGACTATTAAGTAATTATTATTATTTATTTTACTATTCATACTAGAATGTCTGTTATGGTTATGGTAAGTCCTTTATGACGGCGATTATAAAATACTTATTTCTTTTACGCGACCTTTATTGAGATTGAAAATGTAGTCCTAAGTGGGCTTAAGGTCCTTCTTTAAAATAAAAACAAATTTTAATATTGATAATTTATATCGTCTTTTTCAAGATTTTTAAATGCATCAAGAGCTAGGACATAGCTGCTCTTTTCCAATAAGAGTAAAATAAAGGGTTTTCCAATAAGAGGTGTTATTTTGATATTTAAAGAAAAATGGCATTTTTTGAGATATGAGATGATCGGATGTTTATTTCATTATAAAGAGGAAGGTATGCCGTTAATAATGGAACACAACATCAGCCAAATGGCCGCCACGACCACGCTTACAGGACCATATCCTTTTCATGAAATTTTCCATAACCAAATCGCAAAGTGGCTGCCCTATGTCCTCGATAGCCTCACGAATTCCATCTTTGAGGTCTTGAATCGACGCTGGGCTGTTGGCGTAGACCTTATCTTATTATCCAATGCCGGCCATAAAAAATCATTAATCATCTCTCGATAGCGCAATCCATTGATCGTAACTGTTGCTCCAGCCTCATTTTCGAAAAAGTAAGGTCCAATGAAAGGTCCATAAACCGCACCAAACAGTCACGCATTGAGGATGGAGAGGCTTTTCAACAATAACTCTTGGGTTTTCCGAGCCCCAGATGCGACAGTTTTGCTTGTTGACGTAGCCTCCGAGGTGGAAATGGGCCTCATCAGTCAAGATGATTTTTCGATGAAATTCCGGATCATTTTCATGCATTTCAAGGACCCAATCAGCAAAGACACAACGTTGTTGATGATCAGCCGGCTTGAGTTCTTGTGTTAACTGAACTTTATAAGCCTTAAGACCCAAGTCTTTATGCAAAATACGGTGTAATGACGTTTGTGGAATGCCTAATTCCAAAGAACGACGAGGAATGGACAAACCTGGGTTTTCTTCAACACTTTGGGCTACAACAGCAATATTCTCAGTTGTTCTTGAGCGACGTGCACGGGTTTTATTCTTCACATCACTAACTTGTCCCAACAGCTCGAATTCGTCCACCAATTTCTGTATTGCGGTCCGACAAGGTGCTTCACGACGACCCAAAAATGTTTTAGTTTTACGAACCGTCTCTGCCAAATTTTCACCATTTTTATAGTGAATTTTAATAATTTCAATGCGTTGTTCAAGCGTGTATCGTTCCATTTTTATTAATGGCGTAGTTTCTACTTGTCAAATGTCAAAAAATGACAGCTTCAAAAGTGACAGCTACCGAAATAGCGGACTATTCAAAATAACACCTCTTATTGGAAAACCCTTTACATTATAACTTCTTAAGTATTCCGCTGTTATAAATTCTCATTTTAAAATTCACTTTGTTTACAGAATTGACACTTCAAGTATCAATTTTGGTATTTTTGACTATAACTAACATAGGTTTAGTTAATATTCCTGTTTTAAGTAAATTTAAAAATTTTTAAAAATTTCTTTTTCAAAAAAAAATGTGTACAAAGAAACTAGCAATTCAAATTTTTTTTGCCGCCCCAATTTTTGTTTTATTGTTAAATCAAAAGGACCAAATCACCCTTTAAAGTTGGCCAACAAATTTCGCCAATTCAATGACTTGAACACTAACAAATGCCCACAATTTATTTCCTTAATCCCTATTGCATGGTTTTCAATAAAAGATCAAAATCCTTTCACCTTGTTGCCCAAAACGAAATGCGCATAAAAATCACATTCCAGTTTCCATCTATTTTTTTTTTGTCTTGTAATAGACATACATACATGCAAAGGTACTGTAACGGTCGGTATTTTAAGGGTTAAGTCATGCTTTTGAAAAAAAAATATTAATTATATGATGAAAATCGGGAAGTAGAAAAAAGTATTTTTCTTCTAAAGTCTCATTTACTACTCGTCCTATTGTTATCAAATTCAGTATTTAAAAATGTGGTTTTTGGTCAAAAGGTTTTCTGAAAAAAATGAGGGTAAGAATAACTTATTTTTCTCAAAAAAAGGATACAACGACTTTGAACAATATCTGATGTGTGGATACCGTTGTTAGGGTCTATATTTTGGTGAAAACGAATTTTGCTATACTTTAGGGTTTATTTCTAGATCCTCTAGAAAAAATCTGGTAAAAGCGACCCGATCAGGGCTTTATTTTCCTAAGCCCCCTTCCCCCCCCCCCCCACCAGCCATTGCAAATTTATAAATCATTGTTATAGTTTAACCGACCGCCGAGTCTTGCACCGAAGGTAACTGCGCCAAAAAGGGCTACAGGATACAGTACATCGCCAACAAAAAATAAGGATATACATTTTTTTGTATTCGAATCAAAACCCTTTTATTGCTCACTCAACCATGTTGCTATTCTCACTTTTCATATCCATATCCTCCTATAGTTGTGATGGCGCGTTGTTGTTACAACAGCGGCAGTGAAGGCGACTTCCGCATCCGATAAACGTTTATGACACGGTGCACATTCAGGAAGACGATTTATTCCTGCCGTAGTAGATTGAAAAAGGAAAAATCTCGAATCAAGGAAGCAATCTATTAATTTTTTTTTTTTTTTTTCAAATATATTATGCGTGCGACATCATTTTTATCATTTTTTTTTTTATACATTTTACTCCTTTAGCCCCATTTTGAAAAAATGAAAAAAAGAAACTATGCTCTGACAAGAGGATACGAAGCAATGCGATATGAATGGTGAAGGTGATGATGGTATCTTAGGAGAGAGCACGTCTATTCGGCAAGGCTTATAGAGAATCTTGGATGGAATTTTTGTATAAAAATTGTTTCCTTTATGTGCATCGTTTAGAGAATGGTGTGTACCTTTAACCGCTCACAGGAAGGATAAGGTTTCCGTAGACATAGTAAACCATCAGCTCAGGCAATTGATTTATGCTTTATTAAATCTATTGACTATGCAAAGTTTGTTGTGGCACAACAAGATGGTAGTTTAAGGAAAAACCATCACCACGTATACCTAAGCTCTTTTGATGTTGACTTTGCGATATAGAAAATTGAACTTTAGTTGAGTATCTATTTTTAAATTGAATAGGTATAGGCAGGACTTATGGCGAAGTAAAATACGTGCGTTGTTAATAAAAAAAATCATAGAGATATTATACGTAATGCTCAGTACCTAATGATGGTTACTGGGATATATGTAATATCGTTTTTTTGCACATTTCATTTAAATTAATGTAAGTACATTATGAAATCAAAAATAAAATTAATTTACATTTATTTTTAAAATTTAGGCCCAGTTTGTCAGTGTGAACATTTTGATTTTAATAATTTCTTCATCGAGTTTTGTAGGCCATTTGGCATTCATCCTACACTGGAAAACTGCTTCTGAGTTAACTGTAGATTAAATAAATATTCATAGTTAACTTAACTCTTCTTTAAATCACCACTAAAAATTGGACCTTAAAGTTTAATCAAATGCCATTCCAAAGTAACGGAGAAGAATACAAAATGGCTTGTAGTGCGGTTTGTCTCGTTAAAAATGTCATTTTCTTGTACGAAACTTGGTTGTTTTTAAGAGTTTAAGTAATGAAAGTTTATAAAAAATACAAACATAGTAGCAGAAAGCGCGCTTTAATTTCAATTATTTCAGATTTTCAAGATATATGAAGTTGAATTTAATTTCTGTGCATGCCTCTTCCCCATGTAAAACAGGTTCGGGATGATTAGTGCCATGTGAACAGAAATTCATTTGATTGCACTAGAGAGAGCTTTTGCTACTCATTTAACCAATTGGAATTGCCCTTGAGAGGTCGTTGATGTGTCAAATTGTCTGGTTTTGAATTTTCGATTGCCAAAAGCAAATTTAGTAAGTAAGTGCCATTTTACAGTTATTTAAGTTATGAGAGTTGAGTAAAAAATGGTAAAATTAAATGGCTAAAATTTAAAAAATTAAAAAAAAAAAAAATGGTAAAATTAAATGGCTAAAATTTTTAATTGATGAACCTCTGTGAGTAAGAAAAATTTAAAGTTGAAATCAAAGGTTGTACAATATCATGTGCAGGTTCTGGAAGTTAATTCCAGAATATTAAAAACTTTTGAGAGTTGTGTGAATATTCAGAGAGAAACGATTAATGCCAGTATACCTTTCGTCTTCCTTACGTCTTTTCTGAAGAAAGTGGCATGCAGTATCAAATATCTAAAAATCGAAAAATATCTTAAAAAGAAGCTACATTAGCTGAATTTGCACATCAAATGGTCATCGCTAAACAAGTTGGCAATAAGTTCAGTGTCCTTTTTTTCACGGAAAGAGTTGGTATATATAAAGGGTTTTTCAACAGAGACGCTACAAAAGTAGAGCAACAGGGACAGCAAACGGCGCCATATTTCTTGCCGTTCTTTTGAAATTTCTCTTCAGTAAGGTTTGCCATTTTATGATGGAAAGATATACGAGCCAACAACGAGTCAAAATTATTAAAATTTACTACCGAAATTCGGCGTCAGTGGCTTCAACGTTAAGAGCGCTACGTCCAATTTATGGTCGTCATAATCGTCCTAGCAGATCAACAATTGAGCAACTAGTGGAAAAATTTGAATCCACAGGCACAGTTCAAAATGTTCCCGTGCCAGTGAGACAAAGAAGTGCCCGTAGTGTCGAGAATATTGTTGCTGCTGAGGCTTCAGTTGCAGAAAGCCCAAATGTGTCTCTCACACGTCGTTATCAAGCGTTAGGCATCTCTGTGACGTCGTTGTGGCGAATTTTGCGAAAAGATCTTGGCCTACATCCTTACAAGATTAAATTGACGCAAGAACTGAAGCCGCTGGGCCACCAGAAGCGTCGTATGTTCGTGAATTGGGCTGAGCAACAACTTGAAAATGATTAGGATTTTCATTGAAAAATCATCTTCAGGTATGAGGCTCATTTCTGGCTGAATGGCTTCGTCAATAAACAAAATATGCGGTATTGGTCAGACAGAAATCCATCCAATCATTGCATCCCGAACAAATTATACGGTTTGGTGTAGTTTATGGGCCGGCGGCGTCATTTGGCCGTACTTCTTCCGTGATGATCAAGACCGGCACGTTACTGTGAATGGGGATCGCTACCGTTCAATGATAACACAATATTTTTGGCCCCAATTGGATGATATGGACTTGGAGGACATGTGGTTCCAACAGGACGGCGCCACAAGCCACACAACGAATGTCACAATCAATTTATTGGAAACCAAGTTTGGAGAACATGTTATCTCACGGAATGGTCCAGTCGCTTGGCCGCCTCGGTCGTGCGATTTGACGCCGTTAGACTCTTTCCTGTGGGGCTACGTCAAGTTTATGGTCTATGCCAACAAGCCAGCGACGATTGATGATCTTCGTAGTAATATCGAACGTGAAATTGCAGCATTATCGGCCGATTTATGCTTGAAAACCATCGAAAATTGGGTTCAGCGTCTGGACTTCTGTAAGCGTGCCAGTGGTGGCCATGCAAAAGAAATCGAGTTCCATACATAATGGCATCGAACGTTCTTTCAGAGGAATAAAGAATTTCATTGATATCTACAACCGTTTTTGTTTTATTTAAAAAAAAACTTTTGTATGCGCTCTTATTGAAAAACATTGATACATATTATGTAGTTAAATAAAGTTAAAGTGCAATCGTGAAGAAGAAGGAAAACTGGATCGCACGAACTTGCTCTTCTGGTTAACAACTATGTGTAACCACACATTGAAGATGCATGATGATTGATGAATATATTTAACGAGGAAATATTAAAAGAGTCGAAAGTATTAAAAAATTGTTTTTTTGTTCGATTTTTGTTTTTGTTTACAAAAAAATGTTTTAAAAAATTTGTAAATGCATTCGATTGCAAAATTATAACAAAAGCCTGAAACGAAAAGATAATTGTTCTTACAATTGACTTGGTCAATACAGGTATGAAGTTTAATCAAAATCGTTAGAGCCGTTTTTTTTTTAGAAAATTTGAAAAAAATACTAAATATTTGTATGCCAGATACCCGTTCTAGATGAGCTAAGACAAAACTTCAAATTTTCAATTTAGGCTCTAGCTCAAATTATAATGGACGCACAGATCCACGGACGGCATGACGAAACCCACTTTTTTCCTTCTCGATTATCGTAGTGTTAGTTTTGAGTACGACCTCAAAATTTAGTTTACACGAAACCAATACTTGTCCTATAGAGCAAGTAAAAATATGCACGCCTGGCAGTGTCGTAGTGAGGGAGGGGACAAGGGGGCACATGCCACGGGCGGCACTCTGCTAGTTTACCATTATTAACACATTTTCAGAGTAAGTAGGCAATGGGTCATTCCTTGTATTGCTGAACAAAAAAATCCTACGAACGCTACTACCTAGTATACAAGTACGCCATACACAAAAAATAAAACTTTAAACTTTCTTAACCTAATGTCACGAAAAGGCATTGAAAAAAGAATTCTAACTTCGAGCTACATTTGCAGGCAGGCAGTTTTTTTGTTCTAAAGAAAGAAATCATATTTCAAAGAATAGTTCGGTTTGGTAACGTGAAATTTTTCGAAAATCTACGCAAAAACCCATAGAAAAAAAAACAGTTTGGGAAACTTGGTGAAAGTTTTAGTTACCAAACAGGCATAATATCTTCTCATACACGAAAGTACCTAAATGCATATTATACTTGAGATTGAAAGCGTACGGTTAAGAGCAATTGAATCGTCTACAGGAAAAACAAATGAACTAGAAACTAAAACCCACTCTAACTATTAGAACTTATATGACATTTTAGACTAAAAGTTAGTCTGCCTAACATAACAATAATGCTTCGTCTTTTTCTTACAATCGCAATAAGTAATGCAGGCTGTGAGAGGAGTTTCACAAAATTGAAACTTATTTAAATCCACAATGAGCACTCTAAAGCTGGCCATACACGATAGAGCCAAATAGCTGGCCGAGCCAAATTGCAAAGTGTGATTCGGCTCAACCGATCCATTTGGATTTTCAACCGGTCGGAAATCCACGAGCCAAATGGCTCGATCGTGTATGGCCAGAGCTTCAGGGCTTGTTTCACAATGTCTGATTAAAGTTCTAAGTAAACAAATTGAAACTTATTATTCAGTTATATTTATGTAAACTCTTTTTACGTTTCACTATATCTGAATAGTCAAACTTATAAGTAAAGTTCTAAGTATTTTAATGGCCAGATGAAGTGTCGATTATAAAATTCCCATGACAACGAAAATATTAATTAGTTTTTTGAATTTTTCATCAGTAAAAGCTATTTTGTCTGTAAAAGTAACTGACCCATACATTTATTAATCAATAAATTGTGAAACACAAAGTTTTTTACTGGGAGGATTTAATTTGTGGATGATTTAACTGTCACTTAAGTAATTGACCTTGAACTTAACTCAGACATTGTGAAACAGACCCTAAGGCTATTAAATCTGGGTATCATGGCTAGAGCAGGAAATTACAGAGGCCATCGATACAGAACAAATAATAAGAGATTTTGCTTCGATGAAAATAATGAAATAAATTTTAAAGTACTTTCCTTGTAAAAATAAATTAAATAAAAATTAATTACATAATATGTAGGTACTTACATTAGGTATACCTATTTAAATATTTTTCTCTTTTACTTAAAACTAAATTAAATACTTTCATCCTTTCTTTTAAAAATCATTTTCTTAAACAAAAGAGAATGCCCAAAAAAAAACCCAGAGCGGTTAGTTAAAAAAAAAAATATGTGGATTGAAAGGGCATTAATTGTAGATAAAAAATATGAAATTACTTTCTTTAAAAGTTATCCCGGAGCTGGCTATAACACTTCGTTAATGCAAATAAACAAAAATGTTATAGCCAGCTCCGAGGATCGCTCGAACTTGTTCTTGTGGTTAACAACTGTAGGTAATGCAGACACACCGAGAATTTAAATATTAATGGTTCAGTAATGTGTGTTTTTTTAGTGCATGAACATAATCCGTTAAAAAAATAATGTCCACGTAAAATACAACAACAATTCCGCCTAGCTAATGGGATAAACTTCTCCACATTTTATGGATCCTCAACTACCATGTCAATATATAAAACCAAGTTAAGTTTGGTGATGATATATGGATACCACCAGCACCCACGTTTTTGGAAAAGGTGTCATCAGGTATTCAATATTTCGGGTAAAGAAGGACAGCCCCTCTTATAGTATTATTTTTCTACTCAAGGTTTCTTAAAAAATTCTGGACAGGGTACTGAAGAAGTGAAGGATGGGCAGAGTATGCCAAATTTTGTATTTATATTTCAGTTAACAATTATCGATTATTAAAGTGCTAGAGAAATTTGATTAATCTTTAGATACCTAACAAAAGCTAAACATTTAAAAAAAAATGATTCCTTAACGTTTACTCGCATAAGTTTCAAGTTACCCAGAGGTTACTGAAGAAATAGACATCAAGCTTAACAAAAACACTAGTTTAAGAAAAAAAGATTTTAAAACACCCTATCAAGCTTTTTTCTTATTTTTGTATCAATATTGCATAGAAAGTTCCTGTATGAGCGCCTTTTTAAATTTCATTCACCATTGTATAGTTTATTGTGTATTTATTCTGATGACCCACAAATTAAAACAAAGAGAAACGCTCTTTTTGGTAATACTAAACAAAAAATAAAAAAAATGTTCAATTCATCACTGTATTGCTTGGATTTGCTCTTAGTCTCCCATTTAGTATATTAATTACAGACTTTTGGCTATGTTTAAATATTATTATTAGAATATCCAGACGGCAAAAAACCATGTTTTAAAGATAATTAGTTTATAATGTATATGTAAATACTATTTATGGAAATCTATCTATCTATCTATCTATCTATCTATCTATCTATCTATCTATCTATCTATCTATCTATCTATCTATCTATCTATCTATCTATCTATCTATCTATCTATCTATCTATCTATCTATCTATCTATCTATCTATCTATCTATCTATCTATCTATCTATCTATCTATCTATCTATCTATCTATCTATCTATCTATCTATCTATCTATCTATCTATCTATCTATCTATCTATCTATCTATCTATCTATCTATCTATCTATCTATCTATCTATCTATCTATCTATCTATCTATCTATCTATCTATCTATCTATCTATCTATCTATCTATCTATCTATCTATCTATCTATCTATCTATCTATCTATCTATCTATCTATCTATCTATCTATCTATCTATCTATCTATCTATCTATCTATCTATCTATCTATCTATCTATCTATCTATCTATCTATCTATCTATCTATCTATCTATCTATCTATCTATCTATCTATCTATCTATCTATCTATCTATCTATCTATCTATCTATCTATCTATCTATCTATCTATCTATCTATCTATCTATCTATCTATCTATCTATCTATCTATCTATCTATCTATCTATCTATCTATCTATCTATCTATCTATCTATCTATCTATCTATCTATCTATCTATCTATCTATCTATCTATCTATCTATCTATCTATCTATCTATCTATCTATCTATCTATCTATCTATCTATCTATCTATCTATCTATCTATCTATCTATCTATCTATCTATCTATCTATCTATCTATCTATCTATCTATCTATCCTATCTATCTATCTATCTATCTATCTATCTATCTATCTATCTATCTATCTATCTATCTATCTATCTATCTATCTATCTATCTATCTATCTATCTATCTATCTATCTATCTATCTATCTATCTATCTATCTATCTATCTATCTATCTATCTATCTATCTATCTATCTATCTATCTATCTATCTATCTATCTATCTATCTATCTATCTATCTATCTATCTATCTATCTATCTATCTATCTATCTATCTATCTATCTATCTATCTATCTATCTATCTATCTATCTATCTATCTATCTATCTATCTATCTATCTATCTATCTATCTATCTATCTATCTATCTATCTATCTATCTATCTATCTATCTATCTATCTATCTATCTATCTATCTATCTATCTATCTATCTATCTATCTATCTATCTATCTATCTATCTATCTATCTATCTATCTATCTATCTATCTATCTATCTATCTATCTATCTATCTATCTATCTATCTATCTATCTATCTATCTATCTATCTATCTATCTATCTATCTATCTATCTATCTATCTATCTATCTATCTATCTATCTATCTATCTATCTATCTATCTATCTATCTATCTATCTATCTATCTATCTATCTATCTATTATACTAGAATGTCAGTTTATTAGACTTCACCATTCTTTATTCCGTCAATTCCATTGAATTTTTAACCTCAACAACAACTCAAAGGTGCTACCAAGAATTGTTTACGAATTAAGTGGTTTTGATTCCTATGCTGGGTATGTAGAAAGTTTTTCATAATAAAATTGGATTAAAGCTCAGCACCACTAATAAGGAGGAGAGGAGGAAGATAGGCGGCTTGTCACCCTTTGAAATAGCTATATCTCAAGCCAAATAAATGAATTATAAATTAATTCGTAAACAATTTGGTGGTAGTACCTTTAAGTTCTTGTTGTTTTTCAAAAATTCTATGTTTACTTATAGCAAAATCGTTGCCTTTGGTAAGAAGCTCTTGTTTTATTAAAACATTCTGAAACACCCTGTGAAGCATTTTTCTTGAAATGTTCACCCATTGTTAGCCTAAGAATATTTATTTAATCAGACAAAAACTGTCACGTTATCTTTATTCTTTTAAGTGTTATAATTTTTGGAATTTTTGCAGGTTAATATGAGCGACTGTGGTGTATGAATGTGGATTACTTCAATATTCGAGTACGAAAAAGTAACAATTAATTCAAAAAAAAAAATAGTAAAATATCTCCAAAAAGGAGGATAATAATTTTTCCTTTTTAAGTAAATTTGTGTTAATAATAAATTGCCCTTCCCCTCCCTCCTAGGTGAATATAACATAATAACAGGTATAACAGGTATTATTAAAAATTAGACAGGAGAACATTTTATTTTAATGGCATTCTCATAATCACTATAAGAATGAAAAAAACCTACAAGACTACTTCCATTATTGAACTTTATATGGCTATCTTTCTTCCACATCAATCATCTCTTGCCAGGCAGGGTATAAGGTTGCTGTGACTGCAAAAACATACAAAAAAAACTTAAACGATACAAGAAATTCCCTTCAGATGCCTTCAAAGACATTTAAAGATAATTTTCTACCCCATAAAAATGACATTAACCTGCACTATAAAGCGTCGTTTCAACCGTGCAACAAACACACCGACCCGACCAGCCAAAAACTCGTCCAGGTTAACTATCCATATAGAGGTATAGATAGCTCGTGTTGTTAGCCCATAACAATGCTCATAACTTTTACGTAACATTTTTATCGGAAATTGCCAAACAGCATTCACCCACTTACATACAACTACCACCTCGTTCTAGAGTCCTTTTTCATCCATCCATTCATATATGTATGTAAGTGTATGAATTGGATAGGTACACATCACATCAACGGAATTCACCCACAGGACACTGAGCAATTTCGTTACAGTTCATTAGACATCATCCGTCGGTGATGCTGATGCTCCTCGCTGACTCTTCTTGTTGGTTTGGATGGTTTGGATGATTCCAGGGGATCCTTTTTATGCGTTGCATTGGTCAAACACAGGATATGTAGTTATGTGCGGATGTGTGTACTTTAGTCTACCGGTTGCCCTCACTTTCGCCACACAATGGACTAAAATGTTTTTCGATTGTTCGGTTTAATTCCCATGCAATTGCAAGTGTGTTAGTGTGTGCAAGGATAACCGACCAACATAAATTTGGCCAAAGATGCTTCTTCCTTTTTTTATGGTAGATACAACAATAACCAACCACGTCATCCATTTTCTGCTCCTCGATTTTTTGTTGTATATCTGTATCCAAAACGTCTTCTCCATTAACTGTACAGGGAAGATATTAAGAAAGTGTAGGGAGTGGGTGGGATAAAGGGTGGTTTAAGGGTTCAGTGAATAGGTATACCTTTTGGCCTGGTAGCGCACTATTACGGGACGAGAATGCCCTCTTTTACGGTTTATAACCTCATTGTCCTTCTTTTTTTTTTTTTCATTTTCTTTAATCATCATTATCTGAAATGTTGTCATCATCGTTGTCGTCGTCGGTTTTGCCCCCCTCCGGGCTGCGCTCTACTCATCAATCGCATCTTAAAGGCTCGCTCGCGTCGACGTTGCTCGTCGTGTATACGAACAGACCTCCTTTCGACTCGATTAAAGGGATCATCGAGATTTGTCAGCAGAAACAGCAAAGCGCTTTAGGCACTTCTAAGATAGGTTGTTACAGCCTACAAAGGTAGTGTATATGACGATGATGGTGTGCACTTCAAGGATATATAGACTTTGTGTCTTCGTTCCTCTGTCCTAAAGTGGATCCACATCACCTACACGAAACCTCTTTCCATCGCATATAGACATCACGGCTAACTAAGCAAACACATTAGGTGATGGTATAGTCAGTCAGAGTTGGTGGCGGTGGCGGTATAGTCTGTATATGTGTTCTGAATGCGAATCAGCTTCATCATCATCATCATCATAGAATCACTTTTGCAACATCAGAAAGGAAGAAAGAGATTCTTTGGCCTATCTCTGCTTATAATTTCTTCAAGCATCTCGTTCATATCTGGGACAAGGTGTATACCTACTAGGTATATATACACTCTTAAGCCCAATCAAGTCTTTATAAGGCGCACATGAGACGATATACACCCCGAATCACTTGATTTAGGACCAATTTTTTATAATAACTTTCTCAGGTGGGACGTTTTTCCCCTTATATGGGCTTTTTCGACATATTTGGAGCTCTCGTCTATAAGGGCGATTTATCCGGCTCTCCAGCTAGGAGATATACAAAGGTTCAAGTCATCAAGGTTCAGGGTTAGGGATTTTGCTAATTAACACCGTACCCATTCAAACAAAAATGAGGTTCATTGCTGAACAAAATTTTCTTATGATGCGTCGTCCGAACCGAACCATTATTTTGGTAATAAATTTGCACGATTTGAAACGTTGTTCAAGAGTAAGTCTATTAATTATGAAATGGGAAACCAAACTGAGCATAAATCAAGTGACAACTGTCAAAAACACCAACTCGGCAAAAAAGTATTGCCAGATTGAAAACCACACATCCTAAAAAAATCACCCTTTATAGTATCCTGATAGTCTGAACGTTCTGAGGGGCTAACATAATTTATCGTCCCTCTACTTCGTATGCGGATATCTGTGACGCCACAACGCCGAGCGAATGCTGTAAGAATGCACAAGATCACCAGGACTTTTGCTGTTCACGTCCCTCTTAACCTTTAAGCAATCCGACAACCACAATCAAGTGCAGATGAAACACTGTCAATATGCCATTACTGCTATTTTGCTGGGTTTCACTAGGCCCTCCAGCTCCATTCTCCAGGCATCTTGGTCTACAATGCTATATGCCAGCGCAACCACAGGTCTACGTAACAAAACCTTAATATATTTATAAAAAAAAACATGTTCTCATACTTCAAAAATATTGTAAAAGAATCTGTGACTTTAATCAACTGATGTGGAGTGTAAAAAGAAATTATTGTACCAAGGAGTACTAAATTCAATATGGCAAAGTCTGCAGGATATAATAATTCTCCATATTATATATACATACCTACTCGTAATACACCTACAAGGTAAACTTTTCCACTCACCCAATCCGCTATCGCCACTCTGCCATTGTCTGGGCCTTTGGAGAGCAATGAGGTGTATAACAATACACTTTATATACATATATGTGGGCCCCAAGGATTATGGCAGGCAATGAATGAATCGAAAAAATTCATATAGAAAGGATCCAACTTGAAAATCTGCTGTTTAAGTCCTTAACAAAGAAATTGCTTCATTGGCGCTTTTCATACGTTTCATGCCTTTAGAGATGATGACGAGGACTACGGGCGGCAACGAGGATGACGACGGGGATGACGAGGGGCAAAGCAAGTAAAAGGACTATAAGGATAAGAGGACGTAATCGATTGATTCAATAATCGAAATGAGGATAATGCCTGCCACGTTTATATTACTGTGTAGCACTTATTTCTTTGTGAATGGAAGAAATGATTCACGCGGCCTATTGAGAACGACCAAACGCTGACGCAACGCATCATAAAGGAGCAAAAGCGTTCTCGCAGGTGGCGATATAAATATGGTAGCAGGATTGAGCTATATGCTATATCTATATTGGCGCTGATGATGATGATGATGCGAAAGGCTCTGGCGTGAGATAATGCTTAACTGCGTCTACTGCAGCAATGTCTGTGTTGAATTCATGTGGTGATAACTGCAGCGGAATAAATCTCAGTAATAACAATGAGGAATTATCTTGCCGGATGCTGAGGGTTCTCTTTTTTATTTCATTTTGTTTTAACAAGAAATTTGCCAATCGCATTTTTATGTTCAAGCTCGCAAGTAAATTGAATTTGTTGAAAGCGTTAATGAATTTCAGATGCATATAGTTTTGGGAAAAAAAGTTATATATGTACCTATTATAGTAATCCTACACATCAAACTGAGAGCTGTAAAAGAAGAATAGAAACTATCGACCTGTCCAAATCATTCAGCAACATAGAAAATTCTCAAGAAGTCAGCTGGCTGATTGGTGTCCAGAATAGAAGATTTGGTTTGGATTCGATCTACCAATCGAAACTTTCATAATCTAAATGAACGACTGAAGTGTATGTTTTTATATTAAGTGTGGGTTTTTTCATATATTTTTTGGGCGCACTCAAAGGGTATTGTGACTAAAGTTACAAACATAACACACAGTGTTAGTGCTTATAAGAAAGTTAGAGGGGATTTGAAAGCAGATACAGATGCACATTGGTTGTAATACTGTTTGAATTGAACATCGCAATGGCAAGGACAAATTGAGCCAGGTAAAGCATTCTACATTCGTGTAGTACGACTAAAGAAAGAATCTCTGTACTTAACAGTACATCCCAATCCCAGAGGTTGGGTTCAAGGGTAAACTGAAACTGTTTTAGGAAAGAAATGCAATTGGCTATTTCACTAGAACATTCTGTTTATAATAATAATGATAAAATAATGAAAGACATGAAACATTGCGGCGGTGTTCGAGAATTGCAATTGCTTCCGTTAAAGTTCTATCACCTCTCTTTTGAATACTATCTAATAGACCCAAGTGGGATATTGGAGAACCTGCCCAAATATGAGAATTTTATTTAATTTTTGGCTAATTTAGATTACATTATTTAGGTTTTGTGTGACCTTTAGTACAGCCAGTTAGGCTCATCAGTTTAGATGCTGCTGTTCCCTTCTAATGACGCAACATTTTGGTCGATGGTTATCGACTCAAAATAAACAGCGCATAAGAACTGTAAATTATATATTCTAGGACTTGGTTAAGCTCATGCACCCAGAGTTTTTTTTTTCAAAAAGAAGTTTTAGTCAAGTGATCATTTATTTATAGGAAGAGAGTCAGATTCAAAAAGGAGCACTGGGGCACACCAGCATTTATTTGATGAATTTCAAATTTATAGCCTCTAATACAACTTGTATTAGTCGGTCCGAAAAGTAATTTCTAATCTAACGTAGAAGAGATTATTTTTGATAAGAAAGCTTGATGTTAAACACTTTCAGATGCTTTTGAAATTTCAAGTGCAATAATCTTACTTTTGCCAAAACGATGTAAAGTGTTGGAAAGTATTAAAAACTTAATTAAATAATTTCCAGCAAGCTCATATATTTTATGTTATCAAAACTATTTATGTCAATTGATAAAATAAATTATATTTTCATTCTGTTCTAACGTTCAAGCAAATAAGTTGTTTTTACTTCTCGAAGGAAATAGAAATTATATTTCTTAAATCAAACCCATATTTCATCAGGTTATGGGCCCAGGAATTGCATCCATACAAATAAAAGATTAAGAAATATAAAATGGATAAATTTACAGATACCGTTGAAAAATTAAAAGGACGAGAAAATTTTCATAAATGGAAATTTACAGTCGAGCATGCTCTGAAGCTCCAAGGATTTTGGAAGTCTATTCTCGGAACCGAGACAAAGGAAGATACCAATGAAAAGGCTATGTCAAGATTGATTTTGTACATTTCTCCAAATTTGTATGCGCATATTCAGGGAATATCGACTGCAAAAGAAATTTGGGAGAAACTGAAATCGACCTATGATGATTCCGGACTCACCAGGCGATGCACAGTGGTTCGGTTTGTATGGGAGAGCGGAAAAAAGTCTGTTTTATCTGAACGGTTCAACGGATTTAAATGAAATTTGGCAAACATGTTTATATTAGTCTTATACATATTTGGTCAAAATTTGTTTGAAAAAAAATAATTAGAAACAAAGTTATTGACATTTTTCTAAAATTTGAGGGATTTGATGTTTGTATGGGAGAGCGGAAAAAAAATCTGTAACATCTGAACTGTTTAACGGATTAAGATGAAATTTGATTCGCATTTTTAAATTAGTCTTATACACATTCTGTCAAAACTTGGCTAAGAAAAAATCATTAGTAAGAAAGTTATTGACTTTTTTTCTAAAATTTGAGTGTTTTGATGTTTGTATGGGAGAGCGGAAAAAAGTCTGTAAAATCTGAACTATTAAACGAATTCTAATGAAATTTGGCAAACATGTTAAGATTAGTCTTATACATGCTTGGTCAAAATTTGGTCAAGAAAAAATTGTTAGAAAAAAAGTTATTGACATTTTTATAAAATTTGAGGGTTTTGATGTTATATTTAAATAAAAGTTTTTTTTAGTAAAATCTTAACTTTTTATTTTGAATAAAATATTATTATTAACTATGTATCACTACAAAACACCGAATAAGGAATTTCGATTGAATCCATTTTAATGTATTCAATTCACTATATATGTTTGTTATTATATTTTACTTCACTTTCACTTATTGGTTGATCAAAGAGTAAACATTTTTCTTACACACCTTGCACAAATGCTCAATAACTCAATACTGACTTTTTTTTCATTAATCCTTTATATATATAGATTTAAGTAAGAGATTTTATTCTAATAAGCCATTACTAATCCTTACAGGTAATACAAAATTACGCAATACAGAACAAAAACAAAGCAATAAAACTTTAAAAAGAACACCTTTTTTATTTTTACCTGCCCTACTTTTAGCGAAAAATAAAAAAAAATAAAAGATTATCCCTAATCCTTTTCTTTATTTTGTATTAAGCTCTATCATATAATTCAAAATATCATAAAACTATATTATTTTTCTTGTGTTGCTTTCAAGAAAATTGAGTTGAAAGTTGAAAAATTTTCCAGGCAGAAATAAATGGTTTCGCAAAAATCGAAATTCTCAGCCCTGGGTCAATGTATTAATTTTTTTTTATTTTTAAAATAAAGTTTGACATTTTTTCTTAAAATAATGGGCTTAATCAGTTCATTCTGACAATTAATACCGAAGTAATCAAACTTTTTGGTAAACACCACCGTCAAGACGGAGTTTTTTGAAATCCGATTAAGTGAAACATTTTTGAGCATAACTTCCACATCTGCACGTATCTGCAGCTGATTTTTTCTGTGCTTTAACATGAATGTATGGAGCATATGGTGGCATACTTACTTTCTTGGTATCTTTTGGAGCTGTTTTTTTAAATCAAAAAGTTAAAAAAAAAAAGCATTTTTTCTTAGTACTAAAGCTTCAGGCTACTTATAGAAGGTATCTTTTATAAATAATCAATATTTTTTTTTATTTTTAGATAATCGAAAATAGACCAATTAAATTATTTAAGAAGCTAGAGAATTTATCTACAGGAACTTCGGAAAAAAACATCTCAAAACTTGTTGAAAATACGGTTCGCGATTTGAGTAAAATTATTTTTCAACTTTGAGGGCTTGTAAATCAGAACATACAATATATATGTTAAAAAATACTTTTAAATCATACGCTCGGGTTATCTAAGAGTACTTAAACATAAAGTTTAAAACGATAGACATGACATTTTCAAAAGACTTTTTTCCGCTCTCGCACCACTGTGCGATGTGGCTTATTACGAAAATTAACTACAACTCAACTAGTTAATTGTTCCAATATTGGTGAGTATGTCGATACAATTATAGATACTGCCCAGAAGCTAAACCAGATAGGCATGAACGTAAGTGAAGAATGGGTCGGTAGCTTGTTACTAAGTGGTTTGCCAGATCATTTCAAGCCCATGATAATGGCTATTGAAAGCAGTAACATAGCTATCACTGGAGACAAAATTAAAACAAAATTACTTCAATATTATGACAGTTATAACAATCAAGATGCAGGTGCAAGCGGCGGAAGTGCTGCAGCTCTGTATAGCAGTAAGGGGAAGAAACCAGATAAAAGAGATCGTCGAATTGTTGAAGCCAAACGAATCCTATGCTACAAATGCAATAAAGAGGGACATATTGCGAAATTTTGCAAAAATAAAGCTAAATCTGTAGCTGCTGGCATGGGAACTGGCTGGCTCCTGACTTCATTTGTTGCGCATTTTGATGTCAATGAAATCAGTAGTTGGTTCATAGATTCGGGTGCTTCTTCGCATATGGCAAGAAACAGAGAAATATTTTCTACGTTTACCGAGTTCACATTAGACGAGTTTGTGACGGTTGCAAATAACACCAAATTGCGAGTTTGTGGAAAGGGAGATATTATTGTGCGAGTGTTCACTCGAAATAAATATCAAGAGGTAACGCTGAAGAATGTTTTGTTGGTCCCAGAGATCTGTGCCAATCTATTATCTGTCAGCCAGATGACTAAAAATGGTTTGAAAGTCAATTTTACGAATTCGAAATGCGAAGTTTTTAGTCAAGATATGCTAGTTGCAACAGCGAGTGTCGTTGATAGTATGTACAAGCTAGATGTTGGGAATGAGCATAAAATATTTCAAGCTACAAGCAAAGATTTATGGCACAAACGGTTGGGACACGCAAATAACGCTGATGTAAGAAAATTAAGTCAAGAAAGTTTTCATGGAGTGGAATCTACGAAAGACTCAAAACAAAAAGAATGTATTTCATGTATTTACGGAAAGCAATCAAAGATTCCATTTCCGTTATCAGGAAGTTCTTCAAAAGAAGTTTTAGAACTGGTACATTCCGATGTATGCGGTCCTATGGAGAGGGCGTCAATTGGAGGCGCAAAATATTATGTACTATTTCTCGATGATTTTTCCTGTAAAGTTTTTGTTTACATTATGAAAACAAAATCTGAAGCTATAAAGTATTTCAAACTTTTCAAGAATCTTGTTGAAAACCAGACCGGAAAAAAGATAAAAGTACTGAGGACAGACAACGGCTTAGAATTCTGCAACTCAGAGATGCGACAGGTTTGCGGAGAAAGTGGTATAGTTCACCAAACATCGGCACCATATAGCCCGCAACAAAATGGTAAAGCAGAACGTATGAACAGGAGTTTAGTTGAAATGGCTCGCACTATGATGTCAGATGGTAATTTAAATAAATTTTATTGGGGAGAAGCAATAAGCACGGCTGCCTATTTGCTAAACAGAATCCCTCGAAAGAAAATTGAAGATAAATTACCTGAAGAAATTTGGAGCGGTGTTAAACAGAACCTCTCTTACTTACGAATATTCGGATGTATTGCAATGGTTTTAACGCCTAAAGAAAAGCGCAAGAAATGGGACGTGAAATCCACGAAATGTGTAATGGTAGGTTACTGCGAGAACAGCAAAGCATACAGGCTTTATGATCCAATAAAAAGACAGCTGTATATAAGTCGTGATGTGAAATTTATAGAAAATCAAATGTATTTTTCAATAAAAACAAATGACGAACTGAATGGATTTGCAAAGGAAAGTTCTTCAGATGATCCAGATTTAGTGGGAAAATGTCTTCATGAAAATCTTGGCCATCAAAAATCAGAAGAAAGAAGAGCAATTACGGAAGAAATTTGTATTCCCAACAGTTCAATTCATGCACCAGAAGAAGAAATGGAGACTAACTCAGACGATGACTTTCAAGAAGCAGAAACCGAGGTCCAGGAAGTGGTAACCAATGTTTCTTTTTTAGAAGAAGAAGAAAATGTTCCTCGTCGAACAAACAGAATTCGTAAGACACCTGACATGAGTGACTATGTGACCTATTTTGTTGATGGCAATGATACCAATGATGATCCAGAGAATTACTTCCAGGCCATTAATAGTGTCAACAACATCAATTGGACAAATGCAGTAAAAGAAGAATTCAAGTCACTAGATGAAAATAATACATGGAATATATCTGAATTGCCCGAAGGAAGAAAGGCGCTTACTACAAAATGGATTTTCAAAACTAAGCGAAATGAAAAAGGTGAAATTTCAAGATACAAGGCAAGACTTGTTGCACGAGGATGTGCACAACGTAGTGGTGTAGATTATCAAGAGACGTATTCACCAGTAATCCGCTACAGTTCAATGCGATATCTATTATCACTGGCGTTGAGTTTGAATTTGCGGATTGATCATCTAGATGCAGTGACAGCATTTCTGCAGGGTGATCTTGATGAGGAAATTTACTTAAAAGCTCCAGAGGGTCTTGAAATTCCAGATGGTAAAGTGTTAAAATTGCACAAACCAATTTACGGGCTGAAGCAATCCTCAAGAATGTGGAACAAGAAACTAAGCCAGGTACTTCAGATTTTCGGACTCAAGCAGTTGAAGACAGACCAGTGCGTTTACGTTATGAATGATAATCCTGAAGAGATTTTAATTTTAATGGTGTATGTCGATGATATATTCATTCTTTGGAGAAATGAATCCCAGAGAAATAGATTGGTGGATTATCTAAAAGAAAATTTTAAGCTAAAAGAACTCGGAGCAGCGAAATCTTTTTTAGGGCTTCATTTAGAGTATGACTACAAGAAGAGATTATCAATTAATCAGAAGCAGTATATTCTAAAGATGCTTGATCTTTATGGAATGAAATCCTGCAATCCAGTAAGTACACCTATGGATTCAAATATAAAACTAAGTAAAGAGCAAAGTCCAACTAATGAAAAAGAGAAAGCTAAAATGGAGAAGATCCCGTATCAAGAGCTTATAGGAAGTTTGTTGTTCGCAGCGCAGCTCACACGTCCTGATATTTGCTATGCAGTCAATTTACTAAGTCGTTTTAACAGCAATCCAGGCATGGAACATTGGAAGGCTGCTAAACGTATTTTGAGATATTTGAAGGGAACTATTGAACACAAACTAAACTATATCAAGGAAGAAAATGCATCAGTGAGAGGTTATTGTGATGCAGATTTTGCAAATGATCCGGATGAACGAAAGTCAGTCACCGGATATTTATTTATCAGACAAGGTGGAGCCATATCTTGGGGATCCAAGAAACAAACAACGACAGCATTATCAACTTGTGAAGCTGAGTATATGGCAATGGGAGCATCAGTTCAAGAAGCCTTATGGCTAAGAGGACTTGAAGAAGAGTTGTTCAAAACGAAAATAAAGCCAATAGACATTTTTTGTGACAACCGTGGAGCAGCTGATCTTGCTTTCAACGAAGCATATCGGCAACGTACTAAACATATTCAAGTGCGTCATCACTTCGTTCGAGAGACGATAGTCAACCGCCAGATAAGTTTAAAAGCTATTGACACAAATGAGATGGTCGCTGATATTTTTACGAAGGCTCTTCCTAGTATCAAAAATGCAAAGTTTTCAAAGTTAATGGGTATATTTTAAATTATGTTAAATTCAGTTTTAGTGGGAATGTTGGAAAGTATTAAAAACTTAATTAAATAATTTCCAGCAAGCTCATATATTTTATGTTATCAAAACTATTTATGTCAATTGATAAAATAAATTATATTTTCATTCTGTTCTAACGTTCAAGCAAATAAGTTGTTTTTATTTCTCGAAGGAAATAGAAATTATATTTCTTAAATCAAACCCATATTTCATCATAAAGATTTGTGCCACTGTTCAATGTGAAGTGTGGTCTAATATCAGATCACCACTCACCAGTGAACCCATTGTATTTTTTTTGTATATTGTAACGATTTAATAATTACCCAACTACTTTGAATTCGAAACAAGAGAAAATCCTCTAACTGTTTGCAGCGCCATCTCTCGGAAAAACTAAATATCAAACCTTCAACCCTTCACAGCGCCATCTTGTGATTCAGCTGAGTATCAATTCCAATGTTCCATCTGTCAGTGACTGGAAAGGAAACTTCTAGAAGGAGATATGCTCGAATATTCCAGTGGATACCAGTGAAGACTAGAACTATTTACTTCCCTATTTATAAGGAGATGTTTTCGAGCGAGTAGGGACAGTTTTTAATTTTGAATGTGATAACGTAAAGTAAGAAGTAAAAGTGTATCCAGAAGTGAATTAAAAATTGCATACTATTGTGATTGGAGAATAATAAAATAGATTTGAAATGAAATAAAGTGTATTTATTTTGAAAAGTAAATAAGTGGAAGTTATTATTTAAAGCAAATAAGTTTTACTATCGAACCTAGGTAGAACATTACAATATTATAGTATTGGAGGAGACCGTTATATTGCCTATATCTCATCGCGGCTGTTGAAAAAGAGGATACCAATATACCAATAGCATAATATTCCAAACATTACAAGAACCGCTGGTCCGCCCAACTTTTCGTGGTTGCTTCGGTTAGAAAATATACTTTTCCGGTTGCTTTTTGGGCTAAGTATAGCTATATCCATAAGAATTTTGTACAAATTGCGTATCAAATGAAAGCTAAGACTGCCCTCTGTACGAATCATGAAGTTGAGCAGACTTTTTTGGTTGTTGACACGAGCCCAACAGCTTTTCAGTTTTGTTTTTTACTGAATGATTTTAACTGAAATGAAATAAAGGTGGTAAAAGCCATTTGACCTGGAATCGTATAGAGAGCAATCTTAGCTTTCATTTAATAGTCCGTTTATATAGGGTCCGCCATCTAACGTTTTTTTTTTCAACTAGTACTTATTTCGTGAATGGTAACACTTAGCTCATGTCTGATTTGACAGATAATTAGTTTTATCCTTCCGCTGAACGAATATGGTTGTGTATACGCTTCGCTAAGTGGGCCTGCGATCGACATAGAGAAGATGCCGATTTTGCCAAAAAAAATCATCTTTTCAGATGAAGCTCATTTTGATCTTGGCGGTTAGTAAACAAGCAAAATTGTCGCATTTGGGGCACAGAAAACCCGCACGCATACATTGAAAAGCCGATACACCCAAAACGAGGCACTGTTTGGTGCGGATTTTGGGCCAGATTTATATTTGGGCCATTTTTTCGAAAATGAGCAAGGAGTGGCCGTTACAGTCAATGGCGATCGTTATCGGGCCATGTGGAACGAATTTTTGTTCACAAAAATTGAAGAGGAGGATATTGGCAACATTTGGTTTCAAAAGGACGGCGCTACGTGCCACACAGCCGAAGCTACACTCGATGTTGCCATTTTCAAAAAAAAAAAGAAGTTATTTGGCGGACCCTTTATAAATCTCTAATAGACTGCGGTGGGCATATATTTATCCCAAATATAAAGCTACTTGAAAATTTTTTTGCACAGTACCGGTACTGCATTTTTATTAGAGTAAAAAGGTTTATTATTCACATACAAAGTTGACTTATTCTTACACCGACTTCAAAATCTTCGAAATCACCTGAAATTATCATACCTACTGCAAACAAATTTGTTTTATTTTTAACCAAGAATAGCATATGTAGTTCTGTTTAATGTTTAATGGATTGTCAGGTTTTTTGGTCACTTTTCTTTTATTCAATAATAACTACATGGTGGGCTAAATAAGAACTACATACATTATAATATTATGTCAAAACTGTGTGCTCTCAGAAAATACTCACGCTTGCGGAATTGGGCCACAGGATTGAGCATTTAGAACAACTGGTATTTTTTTTAACGTCGCGTCGTTGTGTTGATGTTTCAGGACTAACTGCAAAACTTTCAAGAACAACCTGGATGTTTTCGTCCGATTCTCTATAACACATCTCTAACGTTCCCATATCGTTGCTCAAATTTGGACACCACAGGACGAATTATAGCACCTATTCAAACATTTTGAACACCATAAAATTTTAGTATTATTGACCGTAATTTTGTAAAATTGTATAAATTATTGACCGGCCATTTCCCAAATATAATTGGATAGTTTTTGTTCTTTGTGCGATTGTCTTTTATTCTATTATTAGATCTCCCCATATCTTTAAGCTGGAAATTTTTGCCCAGGGCCAGGCTTTGTTTTTATATGAAGGGTTTATAATACAAATTTTATATAGGTACTACTGTAATACATCAGCCAAGAAGAAGACTTAGCACTATTTAATAGGGTAGATGGATTTTTTTTTTTTTTTTTAATTTCGATTTCGGCTACTGACAAAAAGTTGTCACTATGAAATACATTAAAAATGGTACTTTTCAAAACTCCGAAATATTTCATTTTGCACTGCCCCAAACCCTTTGAAAATTTGTAAAAATATGTTTTTTTTTTTATTAAACACATCATAATGGAAAAAATAGGGTAAAAGATTTATTTTTTGTATCTTTGATTGACGCGCAATATATATGTAATTATAAATTATGGACTAAGGTCTCAGTTTACGAATGGCTTAAATAACAACAAGACATGACTAAAGATTATCTTGAAGGATTTGGCTCTTCCCGCTAAGAGCCAGTAGACATTAAAAAACATTTTTGTTTTTAGGTGGAGAGGCAGCTCTGTCGTCACATTCGAACGCCCTTACAATAATTATTACGCCAGGAGCAACTACGTGGCTTCACGGAGCTGGTTTTATAATCAATATCTATTATCTAATAGAACTATTAAATTACCAGTGGAACTGACTTCAAGACTTTGTTTCATGAAACTTGTTCGTTTGCCAAAGTTATGGACTTCTGACCTATGTATATTCAAAAAAAAAATAAACATCTATGGGTCCATTCATAGTGAAATAATGACCCTATGGCCCACGGCATATATTATTGAGTCAAAGACTTCTTGGAGATGACATTCGAAATCTTCTTAATCTTTTTTCCTTGTGCCGTTAAAAGTTTAATGCGTAATTGTGAGACGAGCTTCTGTATTGGGCTTTGAATTTTTTGTTCATAGTATCGATCGTATCGCACTTCCCTTAGGGATTAGGTCCTGTATTGACAAAAGTTTCACTATACATACATTACAAAATAAGTTTTCGTAGTCAAAGCACAAGACGTAGCGTCATAGGTCCAGAGTTCAGGTGGCTAATAAATCCACAAATTAACCATTGTGGTTGGTCAAAAGTCCTCATAAAATTCCTGTGGACTTTTGAGCCATCCATCAGCATATTTGAGCAGGCTTAAAAGGATGTTACACAGAGAATGTGTTTTTCAAATTGATCTTTGCACTATTTTTTTCAAACTATGTACTTATATTGCGGCCGTTATACAAAACCATATTACTGCCCAAAATACAACCCAAACAAAATTGAGTAAAAATATAGGCCGTCGGTCGATACACTGTGCAATATTATTCTCCAAGATTATAACCTTTCTGCCTTTTTATTTTGTATTTGTTTATTGCGTGAAGAAGCTGCAACACAAATTATATTTTTTTAAATATCCGAAATAATGGCGTAATACAGCTCTTACATGGTAAATATTACTGCACAATACTTGATACTGGCCATAAATATTGCCAATTCTTAAATTAAGTTGTAAAGGGTTTTCCAATAAGAGGTGTTATTTTGAATAGCCCGTTATTTCGGTAGCTATCACTTTTGAAGCTGTCATTTTTTGAAATTTTGACAAGTAGAAACTACACCATTAATAAAAATGGAACGATACACGCTTCAACAACGCATTAAAATTATTAAAATTCACTATAAAAATGGTGAAAATTTGGCAGAGACGGTTCGTAAAACTAAAACATTTTTGGGTCGTCTTGAAGCACCTTGTCGGACCGCAATACAGCAATTGGTGGACAAATTCGAGCTGTTGGGACAAGTTAGTGATGTGAAGAATAAAACCCGTGCACGTCGCTCAAGAACTACTGAGAATATTGCTGTTGTAGCCCAAAGTGTTGAAGAAAACCCAGGTTTGTCCATTCCTCGTCGTTCTTTGGAATTAGGCATTCCACAAACGTCATTACACCGTATTTTGCATAAAGACTTGGGTCTTAAGGCTTATAAAGTTCAGTTAACACAAGAACTCAAGCCGGCTGATCATCAACAACGTCGTGTCTTTGCTGATTGGGTCCTTGAAATGCATGAAAATGATCCGGAATTTCATCGAAAAATCATCTTGACTGATGAGGCCCATTTCCATCTCGGAGGCTACGTCAACAAGCAAAACTGTCGCATCTGGCGCTCGGAAAACCCAAGATTTATTGTTGGACCTTACTTTTTCGAAAATGAGGCTGAAGCAACAGTTACGGTCAATGGATTGCGCTATCGAGAGGTGATTAATGATTTTTTATGGCCGGAATTGGATGGTATTGATCTGGACAACGTTTACTTTCAACAAGACGGTGCTACGTGCCACACAAGCAATGAAACCATCGATCTTTTACGGGAAAAGTTTCCGGACCGTGTTATCTCTCGAAGAGGTGATCACAATTGGCCACCGAGATCTTGTGATTTAACACCTTGCGACTTCTTCCTTTGGGGCCACGTGAAAGATAAGGTCTACGCCAACAGCCCAGCGTCGATTCAAGACCTCAAAGATGGAATTCGTGAGGCTATGGAGGACATAGGGCAGCCACTTTGCGATTTGGTTACGGAAAATTTCATGAAAAGGATATGGTCCTGTAAGCGTGGTCGTGGCGGCCATTTGGCTGATGTTGTGTTCTATTATTAACGGCATACCTTCTTCTTTATAATGAAATAAACATTTGATCATTTATCTCAAAGAATGCCATTTTTCTTTGAATATCAAAATAACACCTCTTATTGGAAAACCCTTTATTTAAATTGATTTCAATAGAGCTGATTTCAATTTGTTTAGATTTCAAAGTTTCGGTGAAGTTAGTGTTCTTTTTCATTTCTTTAACCAGGCAATGAACCTCTATAACCCACAAGTGGTTTAAAGATAAATTAGGGACTTTTGGCCTATGAACTTATGACCCTGTGGTTATGCACAACATACACTGTATTCAAAATACTAACAGGTCACTTTTTAATTGATTCAAAAAATTAGTTATTCATATTTTTTGTTTAATTCTACTGAAATAATATTTAGTAGGTACTGAAAATATAGAGTACTGTATCAAAAATAGGTTACAATTTTAAGTGGCTTGGGGCAGTATTAAAACTTTTTTGATTCAAAAAATATTTTGGATTTTGTTAGGGCGGCCGAACTCGATTTTCCGAAAAAAATATTTTTTCATACCAAAACGATCCACCCTACTATTTAATTGGATTTGTTGATTTATTGATTCAAAATAGCTTTTAACGGCCTTTAGTCCATAAAAATTGGCGTTTCGTCAGTTGTACTTTTTAGTACTTCGCAGTAGATAATGAATGAAACGCTTTAATTTAGCAAAATGTAAAATCTAACCTTAATATTAATGTAATTTCGGTTTTTTGTTTTATATTTTTTTCTTCTTAATTTCCTTTTACTATGGTACCTTATTGTTGTGTTCATACCTTTAGTTACTTTTTTACTTGCGATATAGGTACTATATGGGAAGTTATGGATTCGTACAAAAAATCGAACTCGAGATTTTGATCAAACTTTACATTACGATGATAGAGAAGTCAAAAAAAGTGGGTCTCGCAAAAACGTCCGTCTGTCTGTCTGTCTGTCTGTCTGTCTGTCTGTCTGTCTGTCTGTCGGTTCAACTACAGCCTAAACGGATGGGTCGATTTTCTTTAAACTTGGTACCTAGCGTTTTTTGGACATTCCCCCCACCCGTTTTTTTTCTCTTTTTTTTTAGGACCAAAATTAACAGTAGCAGTCATACAAAATTTCTTGGCCAAAAAGGAAAAACTTATTTTTCTCAAATCCAGCGCTACCGAATTTGTTTTTAAGAACTCAATAAATTTAAATAGTTATAAGTTGCCGTTTAATAAAAAAAATGGTTCCGAAAAATGGTTATTAATGGTACCTCCCAAAGAACCATTTTTTTGATTTTCGCTTTTCTCGAAAACGGTTAAACTGATTCTGATCAATTTTTTTATGAAGAAGTATTGACACATTCTAAATAATATTGTGTACCAAAATTTTCAAAAAAATATTTTTAAGATTTTTAAAAAAAGTTTTAATATTTTTTTTTGAAACTCAATATTTCAAAAACGACTTGGTCGATTTTTATTAAACTTGGTAAATAGCAGTTTTTTTACTTTATCCAAAATAACGGTGCTCCCATACAAATGTTAAAAAACCGTTAAGAAAAATATTTTGTTTATCAAAAACGACTCCTACAATTTTGATAAAAGTTTTTTTGTGTGTTAAAATTAGTACGATCTACCATTTAAAATTTTTAAAGTTTATATTTTAGGTTTATTAACAGTGCCTCTCATAGAACTTTTTCTTTGATTTTCGACTATCTCAACATCTGATCAACCGAATAAAATTAGATTTTTTATACAGAAGCTTGTAATAAATATAAATAAAAGTGCGTATCAAATTTTTCTAAAAAATTATTTTTGGATTTTTAAAAAAAAATCAAAATTATTTTTTGAAAATTCGATATTTCGAAAACTGGTAGCAGATTTTTTTGTGAAGTTCAATTTTTAACGCAACATTAATAAATGCTTTAAATTGGCGTACCAATTATTTTTCTCAAAAATGTTAACGAAATTTTATATATACAAAATTAATTATTTTTAAAACCGCTCCTACGATTTTCAAATTTTTTTTCTCATAAATAAAGATTTATATAAAAAATCAGATGGTGTACATCGCGTTGGGTTAAAGCGGATTCAAAGTATTTTAATCAATTTCTTTCTAATTTTGTTGATTTAAAACAATTTACCAGTTTAAATAGAATAATTTCCTTTTATGAATATTGCATATGTGCAACACTAGCCTATATTGTTAATTTTTGTATACTCACATAATACCACCTGAAACTAAACTAATATTTGGCAAATGGATAAAATATATACTCCTATAGCTAATTTATTTCAGACTATAGAACCACAATGTGATCGCGCATAAGAGCAAGTTCGTGCGACCCAGTCGTGCATATTTTTTTTTTTTGTATTCGCGCACTCAAGTTTATAATGATAAACATAGTGTGAGCGTTAGGAAAATAGGGAAGGGTTTAATAGGAGATACCGATGCACATTGGTTTTGAATTTCTGTATATTACAATGGGAGGGAAAAATAGAGCTATAGAAAGCACTCCACATTCGAGTTGTGCGGCTAAAGAAAGCATCTCTGTACTCGACTGTACGTCCGAAATCGGGCTCAAGGGTAAGCTGATGTGCATTCCTAGAAGAGCGAGTATTACGGTGGAATTGTTTTAGGTTCCAGAGTAGTAATTGTATCTGTTATATTTCTATCGCCTATCATTTTAAAAGCTCTATTTTGAATTCTATCCAAGAGATTCAAGTGAGTTATATAGGAGCACCTGCCCAGATGTGGGAGTTATACTCAAGCTTAGGACGGATAAAGGCTTTTGTAGATTATCAGAAGGAGAGAAAAATTTCTTGCATCGCCGAAGAAAACCTAAACACGTAGCAGCGTTTTTGGCATTGTTAAATATGTGGTCATTCCACAAAAGGTGGTCTGTGATGTACATTCCCAGAACTGGAAGCTGTTTGGTTTCTTCAATACAAGTACCGTTCATGGATAGCGGCATATGGAGGGTGGGTTTCGCTTCAACGACAGGAGACAGCATTGAGTTTTTGAAGCATTAAATTCTACGCGGTTTTTGATTCCCCATTGGACAATGCTATCAAGATCAGAATTTAATGAGCTTATCATACGCTGCCGCTCTAGTTCCACATCCGAAGGACAAGGATGTGAATCTAGAAACGAATATGAAAATCTGAGGGTACTGTCGTCAGCAAAACAATTTAATGGATTAGAAGTTGCAGACAAAAGATCATTGATGAAAATGAGAAAGAGAGTCGGAGACAAAACGGAGCCCTGGGGGACACCAGCATTTATGTTATGAATATCAGACTTAAAACCATCCAATACGACTTGTATTGAGCGGTTAGAAAGGTAATTTCTAATCCAACGAAGAAGAGATTCATCGATACCAAATGCACGCATTTTCGATAAGAGAGCTTGATGCCAAACTCTATCAAACGCTTTTGAAATATCAAGTGCAATAATCTTATTTTCGCCAAAACAATGTAAAGATTTGTTCCACTGTGAGATATACCATCAGATCACCAGTGGACCTATTGCTACTTAAGCCATACTGCCGGTCATTTAGAAGCTTTCGTTCTTCAAGATATTCCTTAAGCTGATGATAAGTCAGCGTTTCCATGACCTTGGAAAGAAGGGACGTAAGTGCAATTGGTCGATAGTTAGAGGGGAAGAAGACACGCCTTTTTTAGGGACAGGCTGGACAAATGCTGTTTTCCATCCACTCGGAAAGAGACCAGTAGAGTAGGACAGATGGAAAAGCTTACGCAGTGGTTTTGCCAGCGTTGAAGAACACCTCTTCAGAACAATAGGAGGTATACAATCCGGGCCAGCGGATTTAGGTACATCAAGGTCTTTAACAACTCTTTCAACTGCACGAGTGCGAAAGAAGATTCGTCCCATGAAATAGTTTGCGCTCTCAAATACAGGGGGAGTCATAACACTTACTGGCAACGTCGAATTAACAGCAAACTGTGCTATAAGCAAATTGGCTTTCTCTAACGAGCTAACAGCATTGGTGTCATTGAAAACGAGCGTTGGAACCGAACACGAGGTAGTTTTTCGTATTTTTTTTTGCAAATGACCAAAAATTTTTACTACCTTTGGGACATTGTAGTATTTTCGCCTTAATTTTTAGTCATGCAAAAATTTGGTTCGTCGAATATGGACGTTACAGGTCTTTCTAGCTTGTTTGAACTCATGCCGGTTTTCTTCAGTGGGGTTGGCCTTATAACTTCGGAAACTTACTTCTCCAACCCGGATAACCTCTTTACAGCTCGAATAAAACCATGAGTTTTCTTTTGGTTTGATAGATTTTTCCCTATTCGGGATAAAATTTCTCATTCCAAAAAAAAATAAGTTTGTAATCATATCTGCACTGGAGTCTACGTCACTACCGAGGAAGCATAGTGACCAGTTAAAGTTGTTGAAGAACTTCCTGAACTACTTCAACCAGTCAGAAGTACTTGGAAGTACGTACATAGTTAATGGAGCCCAAAGGACCACACCTCTACTCAATACTCATGTAATATATCAATTTATTAAACTTTTAGATACGTGCAATCTGCAATGATAATTTAATTAATTTCAAAAGATGTGTTCTTTTGGTCCTTGCAAATTAATTTTTAGTATATTATCCCAGTAGATGATGAATGGTACGTTTAAATTTTGCCAAAAGTGAAATTTTAACCTCAATAGCTCAATGTTGTTGTTTGTTTTGTTTTTTTTTCACCTTAGAGAAACTTGAACAACAATAATTTTATTTTCTACTGAAAGTACTGAAATGTCGCCTTTTCCGTGGTTCGTATACGCATTAACTAATTTAAACTACTTTGACCACAGTAGAAGTAATTTGTAGTTGACTGCAGCCAGAAGTACTTGTCAGTAGATAATATACTGGAGCCCAAAGGAACACACCTAAGATAACTTTTCAATTCGTACCTATTTATGTATTTCACTTGCTCAAAAATAAATAGGATGTCAGTTAAGAATAACTGCCATTTCAAAGTTATACGCTAATTAAAAGCATTTGTAGGTTTTAACTATCGCATATCAACGCATACCGACTCATAACTTTAGTAAAGACACAAACCATTAACAAATGATATTGTAGTTGAACCTACCTTACCGAGCGGAAAATCGAACAGCTGTCAGTTTTGAGTGTCAACTGTCAAAACCGCACGACCATTTTCGTTTGCTATTCCTCTTGTACCACTCGTGTTTTCGTGCGTGATAAAGAAAATTCATAAAATTCCAATTTGTTGAGCTTTTTATTTTTTATTTTTCGGTGCAGCAATATTTTGATTCTTCATTCTCATGTTGTAATTTCAAAATCATTTGTCTAATTAAAAAAAAAAAACAATTACTGAGTAAGACGATAAATCAATCAACGCAGAAAAAAACACTTCAAAAGATAAAACGCATTTATCCCCAATTCCAGAAGAAGAAGAAAACTTTTTATTATTTTTTTTTGTTTGTTGAAAAAAGAAAAATTGATTCAAGCCGATGTAAGTGCTTTTGAAGGAATTTAAAACAAAAAAAGTTCGTGTTTATATCGTTTCTGATCCTGAATAAATGAAAAATTATCAATTTTCAATTATTTTCAGTAAGAAATATCTTTAAATATCTAAGAAAATAATTAAGAAAAAAAAAATGCTACTCAGCCGAAACAAGTAAAGAAATTAAATCTCGCCTATAGTTTATTTTATTTACATATATTACAAAATGCCCTGGTTTTCTTTTGATGTATTCTATTTATTCGCTTATTTATCTAATTAACATGATTTATAACCTCCCACCTCACTCCCCAAAGCCCCAACGTTTTCACCTAATTTATTTTTATGGAGATCTAATTCGAAGTGGAGAGTTATTTTTATTTGTTGTTGTTTTTTCTTTCACAAATCGAAAAACTGTTTAATTCTTGTAAATAATATTAATTTCAATTTAATTAATTTCTATAGGTCGACAGTATAGCTGGACTTAGACACACGCAGACGAGTTGCTTCTTATTTATGAAATTAGTTAATTATATGCCTCCTTGTGCTTGTGTAAGTACTCATAAGCGTTTTCGGCGAAGCACTTACTATCATTCAGTATTTTATCATCTCAAAATTTTCGGTCACGAGTCACAGTAAGTCTTATTTATGCTCTGCAATTACCACCTCCCTTGAGGTTTTCCATTTGAAATTAGCTTTCGATTTTATGAAAATACCTTTGATAGAGGTTATACATGTGTATCTTCCTTGATGGCCTCTTCGCTCCCATGTGGCAGGGGGCGGAACTCTTTTTCTATCAATCAAAGTCAGCAAAGTTGATAATGATAAGCCATCTATCTACGTTTACCTGGCAATAGTCGATACGACAGTAATAGAAGTCAGGTAGTCTTGAGTGTGTTGATCAAGTCTAGATAGTTCCACTTTATATTCCACAAGGGATAAAAAGGTTCAAGTATCGATTGGATTTGCTTTGCTTTGCATCTGCGGCTTTTAAAAGAATCAGATTTTTCTTTTTATTGATATTTCTCATTTTTGGCAACAAGCCAAATGGAAAACGTGATTTTGATGTTGCTTTTCCTCAACCATTCAGCGGCAAATGAATGACACTTGTTAACCACAAAAAGTTGAAAAAGCTATTTGATATAATCTATTTTTAACATCACACGTTTTTTGATTATTTGATTTGAATTGAAGAGATGAATAAAATGTTACACCTCCACATCATTGGTATGATTCTAATCGACATGAACTCGTGACCTGTGAATGGATTTGATGTCTGATAAGCCCTCCATGGACAATGCGCCTGAAACAGTGCGATTTTTTTTTTTTATTTGCCCATCATCCGATTGACTTAAAATATTTGTATTCAAAAACTTTTTGGTGTCTACTGATAAGAGGTGATAATATATTATTATGTGCAATATTTATGTGTCTTCGTGCTTACTTTTTGTTTGGATTCATGTCACAATATACAAGGCCACAAAATGGTATTCTAGTTAAATAAAATAATGGAATTTTGTTGTTGTACAATGAACATGTGGGAATGTTTAGACTGTATTTTTGCTAACAAACTGTCATTATGTGTGTAGATGCGCAGAACAAATCTGAAAAGTATCGGCTAAAAAGATTTTTTGTGTTAAGAGTCACAATCCACCAATCCAGTCTATGTAAATAGTTTTATATGGGATAGATAAAAACTTATCACAACACAAATGCTTACAGGATATGGAGTGCTCATTTTTTTTCCAAATGCGAAGCTTTCGTAGGGGTCGCTACTCAAGTTTCAGTAAGTTCAAAGAAATTCAATTTCACACTTTCTTTATTGTTTCGTTGGTCATTTTCTCTTTGATTTAAAGGTACTACAATACAATACAATACGAATAGAAACAAGCACTCCATTTTATATATCCTCTAAGCAAAAATATGATTGTCCCTTCCCTAAGGGGATTTTTACAGTTTCTTTTAATTATTACTTAAATTCATTTTGTTTAAATAAGAAATGATGCTCTGTCATTTTCCCTAAGTGTATTTTATCTTGACGATGCGTTTAATAGAATTCAAGATATAAGTTTTTTAAGCGAACCTTATCGGATTTTTTTGGAGACTTTTGTTGTTGATTTTTTGCTTTGGATAAAATCTCCAAAAAAAAAAAGCCGACAAGGTTCGCTTAGAAAGCTTATACTTGAGTTCTATTTAATCAGATCGTCAATATAAAAGTCTTTAAACTTAGGGAAAATGACAGAGCATCGTTTTCTATTTAAAAAAAAAATTAATTTAAGTGATATTGCTTGTAAAAAATCGCTATTTTCAAACCCCCACCACCGGCGCCAACAAAAAAACCTGCCAGACTTTTGTTTACGATATAATGACGCATACACCTACTTAGATTATTATAAGTGCCTAATTTTGAGGAAGAGTATGTGAGAAGTGTCAGTGCTGCGGCAGCTGATATGTTAGTTTTGCAAAAACAAAACTTTATTAAAAAAGACTATTGAGATTTTCACGGTTCGGTGCAACTCTTCTAGTATCATTGTAAAAGTGTTACATTCCAACACATTTGCAGTTTTGCTATACCTTACACCATTGCAACAGAAAGATACATCAAAGAGCCTGATTACACGATTCCTTTTTTGGGTTGTTTGACACAGATGGACAGATAAGGTTAGGGATGTAGAAACGTAGCTTCATTCCCCCTAAGTTCCTACCCCAACCGAAAAAAAGAAAACGTAATCAGCCTCAAAGAAAAAATTTGCATTCTATATGACAGCACACTAAATATTAGCCTAGTTGTTATATGTTTTTGGCCGCGTTCAAATTTATATCCAAAGCGATCTTTGTGTTGTTGTAATCCTTTGTAAAAACACATCTGGTATACTCATCTATCCGATGAGAATTGTCAAGAACAGCTGACTTCAAAATCTAACTGAGGAATTACGATCACATTTTTGATATTGTTGGGATCTCGAAGATCCTGAAAAGCCTGAACAGGCTAAGAAAATCCGTTTTAATTGAAAATAGCTCCCTGAAAACAAACTGAGAATTATAACGTCATAACTAAAAATATCGTCAGTTTTGAGTGAGAAAGATATTTGAGTCCCACCCATTGCTTGGATCTAAATGGGTTT
Organism: Leucozona laternaria; assembly: GCA_932273885.2. Lineage (NCBI taxonomy): Eukaryota > Metazoa > Arthropoda > Insecta > Diptera > Syrphidae > Leucozona > Leucozona laternaria. The sequence continues at coordinate 267,797,169 of OW026366.1, read as the reverse complement.
CTAATTATTCCTAAGACAATGTTTTCATGACAAATAAGAGCTAGATTAATTAACATCAGATATTTTAACCATACTATACTTCTTTGCAATGGACAACAGGGATAATGCTCCTGCAAAGCATATGAAAAATAGTTTTCTTGATGCTGTTATGTTTAGTTTACGCACTAAAATTAATGATGGTTTAAAGGGTTGCGTCAGAAAAATGTTCAAACAAAAAACTGTATCATTCTAACGTACATCTTTTCCTTTACAAATTGATTACATACCAAATATTATCAACACAATTATATTGGTGTGTTTTAAGAAGAATTTTTTCCAAATTAGTTTATACTCGTACACTCAATTGTTTCCCCTTCTTCACTTTTGGATTTCATAAAATAAAGGCAGCGCGCTACCCTAATAATTTTAAATGCGTTGCTTTGTGATTTCACTCCTAAATGAATAGAGAAAAAAAATACCTAACAATTTGAATCGAAAACATCATCCAGATTCTTAAAGAGCCGGTGCATTATTTAAAAAAATAGTTTTCTTTCTACTTCAAATCCCTTTCATTGCCAAATTACATTTATTGTGAGCTGTCAAAATTCTTCTACGCAGGCATTTTGAATGAAAAATTGAACGAACCGAAATAGAAATGAACACTTTGTTTGTTTTAGATTCTGTATTGAAAATATTAAAAGATTTTCTAAATGCAATACTTTACAATAAAAATGTGAATGAAAAAAAGATTATTTGACTGAGAAAAAAAAACAAGAAAATCGTTATTAAAATTTGAATAGGCTATAAAATATTTTCTAAAATTGGCCAAATAGATTAGGCTGTCATCTTCGATATTATAAATTGATTGTTCATCGATTTCCAACGTATGCATCTTTCATGGTACTTCGCGTTAGCTGATTTAGATCGATTATAGACAAATATGGTTTTGGAGGCACATTTAGGGTTTCAACCTGAGCAACTCGGGATGATTTATCCGAAAGAGCATTTCTTCTTCCTCTTGGATCATTGGAAAAATCCAAATTATCAAACTTTGCCGATTTTATTGTTAACAAAGAAAATTGATCATTTGCTGTTGTCGAGCCAGCTGTGTTAGCCGCCATGCGACGGTAATTGCGATAGCCAAATTGACTGCTGGGTTGTCTTAAAGGTGATCCTTCTTCTGATGATGCACTATCATAGCAAATCGATAGATTTGTGTAACTTATTGGGGCATGGCAACGTGTTGTCCGTGGTCGGGGTTGTACGTCGTAGCGAGATTTAGATCTACTCCGAGAATGATGTGTTCCAGGTCGATTACGTCGTTTCGTATGAATTTCCGGTACTAAAGGCACGGGAAGAACATTGATGAAGCGGTAATATTGAAGAAAACTACGCGCTAAATTCCTTCCTAAACGAAAATCTAAAAAGAAAATACAATTTTACACAATTTAAAAAAAACACTTGCACGGGCAAAAATGAAATATGGAAATAAACAACAAGAACTTAGTGTGACGACAATACATAGAGTTTTTTCGAAGATGACGATAAAATGATGTTGAACGACTTTTTTCCACCTTAAGTGGATGAACTGTGAGTTCACCATACACATCTGACAAAGTGGTCAAATTTTTGCGGAAAATTTGTAATTCAAAATTAATTCGCTCGGAAAAGTTAGGATTATGCAAACAATCAATACTTTCGAACTGAGATTGAGGCAGTTTAATCTGCGAAAGAAGTTCATAGAGTTTTTCCATATACAAAATTTGTTAACCAGCATTTCGGTCTTACTAGCCTTATGTTACTAGCGTTAATTTTCCTTCCGCAGATCGCGCAAGCGAACTTAAACCTTTGATCTTTCCATAATCATTTTTACTTTTTTCTCCTACACATTCAGTAAAAACTTTTTGGATCTACTTAAGGTTATAGAAGCTTTGACATCTGTTTAATTTATTGTGAATTGTTCAGTCGTGTATGGCAATACACCTTGGAAGGTTATAGCGTTGAAAAACTTTGTCTTTCTTCGACTTCAAATTATATATGGTGCGCGCCGGGGCTATGTGCCACGAAGTGGATGCCACGATGAAAATTCTGCACGACCGTTTTTAGGGCATGGTTATCTCGCGCTGCGCCGATCTGAACTGATCACCGATATCGTGCGTATTTATGAGTTCAGATTTCTTCCTTTGGGGCTATCTTAAATCCCAGGTCTTTGGGAATAAACCGCAAACAATTAATACCTTCAAAGTCAGCATAATGAACGACTTCCAAAAAATTCATCCAGATTTATGCGAAATAGTCATCGAATATTGTATCAAACGAGGGGGACATTTGAACGACGCGACGTTATACTTAATTCCATAAAACTTTCTTTCAAATACAAAAAAAAATAAGTTGACATCTCACATTCAAGTTGTTGCATTAGCATTTAAAAATCGAACGCCCTTATGGATACTTGTAGATACGGCAATGTCGACACAAACAACGTTGCTACCAATATACCCGTAATATACGATAACCAAGATTAATTCTGTATAATTCGTACTTACATCCATCTTCCGTGTATAAAGATACCGTCTTTCCATCCTTCAAAATGTATCCACCCATTGAGACTTCCAACGTATAGGCATTCACTGTATCACTCAATCTTTCACAACAAAATCTCCTTGCACAACCTGCTTTCCTTTCGTCTGCATTGAACATCATATTTGACGTCACGTAATCATTGGCATTGGATGCAAATAACCGTGGAAACACCAGATGCCTTTCATAGCGATAGACGTCTTCATAAGTATTTCCATAAATAAATGCCCCATTCAGGCTGGAGTGTGCATGCAGGTCAATCACAAAATCAACTTGGTAGAACTATAATTAAAAGGTAACATATCTCTTTTTATTTGAATTTCTATCCAATCAAAAGTTACTGCTACTTACATCTGATCCATCCAGTTCCTTTAGCATATTTTTAATGGCAAACAATGTGGGATGCGAAAACTCTGTTGCAATATTCCACGTTCGATTCAAATCTTGTCCAATCAAATTGCACTTATTGTTTCCCAAAAACACTCCGTCTGGATTGACCATGGGTATAATTTTAAACACAAAGCTTTCTCTCAAAATCAGAGCAATTGGATGATTTCCAATAAGAAATTCAATAAAACCTTGGCATACGTACGAAGCTGGAGCTTCACCCGGATGTGATCTAGCTAAGATTACAATTGCACGTATAAAATTCTTATTTATTCTAGCGCCACGCTGTCGAGGCACATGATCCACTGTTATAAGGTCTAGATTCCTATTTTGCTAAAAGGATCAACAAAATATAATATTGGTTTGTTTATTGATTTAATTATGAATTAAATAAAACTTCTCACCAGTGTTTTAATCATTGTAGTTTTAGTGAATCGTTTCTCAACCGACCTCGCTTCTATGACACTCAAGTATGACTGTAGTCTGGAATAGCTATAAGGAGGAGCAAGAGCAAATTGGAATACATCGTCTTCCTTATCGAATGAAAATGCAAAACTCAGCACGTAGTGATTTTGATGCAACACAGATCTGTAGTAGAAAACGTATTTCTTGGGGATCCTTTGCCATTTTGGCCGACTTGAAGACTTCACCAAGGGCGTCAGACCAGAATTGAAGAGATTTCTTATCTTACTCATGTTGACGATGTTGAAAATCACTCGTTGGTCTTGTTTGACATTGTCCACGGTGAAGTTGAACCAAAATCGAAAACGGGGATTACATGTGTCCGGTCGAAGAAACAAGTCATACTCAAATTCTCCGACTAAATCTGCTCTTCCAAGGTTGCCTGTTTCAAATGCTGCATCAAAGCAAAGGTGACCACGTTTGGCTTTTCCACTCTGACCAGGTGGACGTATTATAACTCTACTTACATTACCTAGACCTCCTTCTCCATCGCTGTCTTCACTATCTGAAATCAAATATAATTACAGATGGTTAGTTATAATTTTTTGGATTGTTGAAGGTGTACCCTCTTCTAGCCTTTGGTACATGCTAGTATGCTGTAATGGATCACATGCCATTCCTATCATTTTGCTAAAAATTTAATATAAAATCTTCCAACTATCTGAACCTATCTAATCGAATTCTCGAAATAAAGTGACTATGGTTTAAATAACACCATCGATTGTTGCTGGTCGCAATTCGAATTGTTCGAAGAGTTCCTTGTTACAAATAATCACACGTTGAGTAAGGGGCATGAAATCGTGTCAGAATTGCATGCGTGATTATCCACTTTTAGATTTTCTTTATGGCCACAAAGGAGGTGCCATTTCCAATTCCTTAAAAGCCAAACACTTAAGGTGTTTGATTGCCACAGTACTTTTACTTTGACTGCCGCACAATTTAACTATAACAAGGCACCTTTTCAGTGAGTTATGTACGTAGATTGCTGATGTAAATTGATTCTCTGTGCCCTGTCGGAATTTTATTTCCCGATTTGATGTGTATATTGTTACATGTTCTGCGGCAGCAAACTCTTATATGCCCCCCCATTTGATTATTACGTTGTCTTCTACTTGAAATGTGTGAAGACTATAATAACCTTTGTATTCAAGTTTCTTTATTTTTACCCAAGATTTTAAAGGAAATTGAAGTAACTGTGTATTTCAGTATTAAATATAGATTTTATGCAGGAATTTAATGTTTCTTAGAACCAACGTTAATATATTATCATTTTGACCTAGAGTTTTAATTAATCGCAATACAAATTGAGTCTAAATTTATTGGAGGAATGAATAGATTTTAGGAATTGGATAAATTGACAATGTTTCGTATAGTGTGTTGTGGAAGGGTGTGTCTTTATTGCTCCAATGTATTTCATATGCGTAACACCATATTTGTCTCGTGTGTGTTGTGTCGAAATACCTCATGTGTTTCCGGAATTTTCATCAGGTTGTGGAAAAGAGAGTAAAGTGTTCTTTGAAAGAGAAACAACTGTGTTCGAAAGCAAATATTGACAGTTTGCAGTACGGCACGCTAGTCTATAACACTCCACACGAGACAAGTGTGGTAAACGCTGTTCGTGCATTGAATTTCGCAAATATTTTTTGATATATTTTAATTATTAAAACGATATTCTTATTTGTAAGAACTATAGTAGGTACACATATAAATTCGAAGCAAAATTATTCTAAATTAAAATTCTAGTACTGCACTGCTTATAAAAGATACTTCTACTTAACAATATATATTTTTTTAGTCTTCTCACAGAACAATTATTGTGTTATTAATCTCTAATGACTTTGATTCGCGACGACTTCAGAGGAGTTAAAAAATTAAAGGTGATGTGATAAGAAGCCAAAATCAGTCTTTGAAGTGTCAGTGTTTGAATTTGAAATTATCTTTATATAAAAAAACGAGAGCAAATTGAAAATGAAAACTCCTGTAAGAGAAACCATATATGTATCTAGTCTAGAGGTATGTATATATAGATTGTTGATGTAAATCAAACCAAAATATCATAACATAATATTATAAGAAGCCTTGGTAAAGGTTAGCGAGAAAAAGTGAATCGGAACTTTGTAAATTAAAATAAATTAATAGCTTGTGGAGAACCAGGGGCTAGTGAGTTTCAAGTTTCAACTCTCAACCATTCCAGTCAGTTGTTGTCAGTCGGGAGTAATAAAAATGTACCTACAATTTTCTGTCAATTTTGAACAGTTAAGAATATAGTCACTTTTTTCATGACAATAGAGAATTTGTCACTTCCTCTCAAGAGGCAGAACCCCTAGCTGGACTCGATCCCAGACCAAAGTGTTACTACTGTTACTATGGAATTCGTTTTTTTTTTTTATTTTCTACAGTCAGGAGCGTTCCATTTCATTTCGCCATTTCGGTCTTATTTTTCTTATGAAATTATTTTTAAAAAAATTTATGAGCGGTTAGTAATTTTTGGGAATTTTGTTCAAGAAATTGGCCGTAATGCTATCGATGTCAATGTTTAAAAGTAAAAGTTTTTAGCACTAGTTTCTAGGAAAACAATACAGTAGATGACGGATATAAAAATTCCCATACGTACTACAAAAAAAAAAACGCTTATAAGATTGACATCCAAACAACCATACACATTCCCATTAAAATGCGTGTTAACTTAAGCTCTTATAACGGGTGATTTTTAAGCTGGTTTGGTTTTGGCAACACTGGTTTTGACAGCTGACGTGTGTTTAGTACCTTGTGTCACTGTCAAACAGCTTCAGTTTGGTTTGCAATTTAACCATGGATCGTCTTACAAATGAACAACGCTTGCAAATTATTGAATTTTACTATCAAAATTCGTGCTCGGTTCGAAATGTTCATCGCGCGCTGCTTGTGTTCAGCGATGAGGCTCATTTTTGGTTGAATGGGTACGTAAATAAGCAAAATTGCCGCATTTGGAGTGAAGATCAGCCAGAAGCATTGCAACAGCTACCAATGCATCCCGAAAAAGCCACTGTTTGGTGCGGTTTATGGGCCGGCGGCATTATTGGGCCTATTTCTTCAAAGATGATGCGAATCGCAGCGTTACTGTCAATGGTGAACGCTACCGAGCGATGATAACAAACTTTTTTTTGCCCGAAATGGAAGTTCTTGACTTGCATGATATGTGGTTTCAACAAGACGGTGCCACATGCCACACAGCACGCGAAACAATGGCGCAATTGCGAGGCGAGTTTGGTGAACAGTTAATTTCACGTTTCGGGCCGGTCAATTGGCCGCCTAGATCGTGCGATTTGACACCATTAGATTATTTTTTGTGGGGGTATGTCAAGGTCAATGTCTATAGGGACAAGCCCGCTTCGATTGACGCACTGGAAGCCAACATCCATGCATTCATTCGTGAGATACCGGCCGATATGTGTGAAAGAGTATGCCAAAATTGGACTTAGCGGATGGGCTACCTGAGACGCAGCCGCGGTCAACATTTGCATGAAATTATCTTTAAACATTAAATTGCAAGGTTCAAACTATCGATTCAAATAAATATTTCATTCATTTTTTCGAATTTTTTGTGTTTTTTTAAGAAAAAAAAAAAATCACCCATTATAAGAAACATATTCCGTACTATTGCTATCACTGAAATTACCCTGTGATGCGTCGTGCAACTTTCACAAATTTTCTGAAAACACCTGCTAAAGAAGTGACAGATTGAAGATGAGCGAGAAAAAAGAAGCCTATAGATTCCGCATTGTTCTCTTTGTAACTTGAGCATCAAATCCTGAGTAAAAAAATGTTCAGATTGTTTGCGAAAATGACCGAAAAAACGAACAATCACATGACCGATTCTTCTCAAAAAAGAGCAACAATTTCGCGATGAAGTTGAGAATTCCTGATTTTAAAACTAATTTCGGGTGTTCAAAAAATAAGAAAATATTTTGCTGAATAAAATTCACGGAGAAGCCGCTTTCGCCGATGTAACAGCTATCCATCAATTCAAAGCAAACGTGCTTCTAGTTAAGTTAGGCAATTACAAGCTTGATAAAATCTATTATTGCGGATACGACCGGCTTAATGTTCAAGCCTCTTCCTGCTGGAACACATGCAGCAGCTAGCAACATCGTTCATAAGTGAGAACTTGTTTTAATCGATTTCATTATTATTTAAAGTTAATTTTCGTTCTTGCGTTAAGCTGATAAAAGAACTTCTCTTTCTTATACTGTACATACATATTTTTTATAAGAAAAGAACACTTAGCATTTTTTTTTACTTTCTTATATTGGTCATTTACTATGTGTTCTTATTTTTCTTAACTTCAATTTATATTTCAAAGAATGCAATTCAAATTTGTTGGGCGCTATCTATGTGGCGACCACGGTTATAGTTAGTTAAATTATATTTCATCTTTATAAGTGTACACAGCCTGTTCAATTTTTCAATAAACTGGGCCCAAATTACCCTGCACAAAAATCAGTTTTCTTTTCATAAAAAAAATTTAATTGAGACGCCCATCCAGAGAACTATCTTTGTCGATTCACATAATTCTCCCCCTCTTATTGGAAATATGAAAAAGCGAAAAATTCTAATTTTTAAATTTTATTTGAAAACTTTTTCATACGGTACATCTTTTTCTATCAGTTAAAAAGAAATTTGAGCCGAAATTAAGTACCCCTTGGCAAATTGGTGAGTGGGTTAGTAATTTAAGATGTTATATCAAGGTTAGTGCGGAGAATGAAACTAATGTTTCATTGTTTGATTAATAATTATTTTAAAATTGACTTCTTTATCCGAAAGCTGTATTAACATAGCAGCGTCGATTCTCGATCCTGCTTTACATTTCTGACAAAATGGAGCAAATATTATAAAGCCTTCTTGGCATTTACACTTTTATGAACAATCTCGATTGGAGGAGACGACTTTTCACGAAATTTACAATCTTCACAGCTGCATCAAGAACTTTTTTTGAAATCAGTTGGCGGTCTTCCTACTACAAGTACATACCGAAGCACAATACAATGACTGCTTCCTGGCGCAATGTTTTTATTTTTGGACACGACCCCTTTGCGGCTGAGTCAATGTCAATACATTATTCCCAATTAATGCTGTGCAAATCTTCCTGAATAGATATATGGATTGTATGCCTCACGAATATAAGAAGTATTGAAAGGCGGGCAACATCCGTGCATTACCGAGTTGCATGGCAAACATATATCATAAGCAAACATACTTCCAATAATTATTTTTGTGTTTTTACTTAAAAAAAAAAAAAACCCAGGGTAACGCGGAACTCAGTTTTAGAACCGAGTAGAATTACCAAACAATTCAACTAAAAAAATTTTTTTTCATGAGTACTGCAAATCCTCCAAGAGCATCTCTTGTCATGAATAAGTGCCTCTCACTTTAGCCGTTTGGATTCGACAGAAAGTTGTAGGTCCCTTCCAATCTTCCTGATAACACGCACACAGGAATGTTATGGTTGAAATTTGTTAGTGACTAGGACTTGTCTTTATTTTGTAAGGCAAACTCAATTAAATATAAACTAAAATCGTTTCAAAAGCTCTTTGTTGTCTCTCTTATACATTTTTTGCTATTTTGGGTTGATGATTTACACGTGACAAACACAAATATAAAATAAGATTTTCCAAAGAGGCTCTTCTGGGCTCAATTTAACAGAAAAGTAAAACTTTTTTCTATTCAATGGGAACATTTCAGTTCCAAACTGTTCTTATTGAAGTTCAAGGAGTACCTATATCTTGAACCCCTAAGTTGGATTTTAAATAAGTTTGAATATTTGATCTGTCTTGGTTGATACACACATTCCAAATCGTTGGTTGACCCTGAATATAAATGATTCAGTAATAGTGACTCATTGCCCCGTAGTGCAACTTACCGTTGCTAATCATTAAGTGTAGGTTTACGAAACTTCGATGTCGATGTATTAAGACCCTTCTGCACAGAAATATTATATATTATAACTTTATTCTAATGTAAATATAGTTTCTTTGAAGCAAAACCTAGATAACAAAGTTTCTATCATATTCTTAACAGCGGCCACACTTACCTGAATCACCCATCCTTTAAAACTCCTGCTTGTCTGCTTTTAATGCATTTGGCCTTCTTAAAACGTGCCTGACAATCTACCTGAAACAATCTCTGTAGGTAGTAGATTTACCTTCAATCTACTTCACTCCATCCATTTGACGCAGTTTCTTGTTCCTTAAAGGAATTTTGCCTACAACTATTACACCACTCTATAATAGTATGTCTGGCGTCCCTTTGTATACCGTGCTGACTCTTGGTTTGGCTTTGAAATTTACTACTTAGGATACTTTAAAGTTGCACAAATACACGCAGGCAAAACACTTCCCAATATAGGGTACATTCCTAAAGGATATCGTAAATTGAAATCTTTTGTTCCTTTTTCTTAAGTTTGTCCTTAGTTAGTTTTTGTTATTTCTTTTTTTTTTTGCTCACAACTTTAGAAATTCTTATTTGCATTCAAATAGATTGATTTACACACACACTTTGAGTGGGACAACAAATTTAAAGAAAATACGATTTAGAATGAAATTCTCGATGTTGGGTGTTTGATCGATAAAATAAATATCTTATATGGTTGCCATACATATAGGAAACTTATTTAGTTCACTAGAGCAAAAAAAAAAGAGGTAAATAATGCAAATTCCTGCAGTGGGAACCAATTAATTGCGAACTTTGTGCAGTGATTACGTTGCCGGGCATAGAATAAAGGAAGTAATTATCCATATATACATAAATAACATAGGTGAAAGCTTGATGTAACCTGGAAATCCCGTGACACATGTGCGTATCAATGGATTTTTTGTGTATTTAGCATAAAATTTCATATTCCTTCGTGTTTGTACGCCATATAGAAGACTTTTTGATATAACTTTATAGGAAAAGCAGACTTTCTCTTGGTTTGTCAGAGAAATCAATCGATTTCGATTCAGCCTGAAAATAATGGTACCTAAAGTATAATGTTGAGTTAATCAAAATTATTTTTAACTTGAATCTTCAGAGTATTTTTAGCATTTATTAATAACTTTTGTCTTTCGAATTGTTGTCAAATTTGTAATATAAGAAAATCTGTAGCATACAATGTAGAACCTCAAGTAAATGGAGGTGCCCCTTCTTGATTCGTTTTAGTCCGAATTGTTCTAGTTCGTCTATTTTAAATGGTTAATTTTTCCTAACAGGAAATTTTTCCTAACCCAGAAATTACTGTAGTCATCATTTTCACCACTTTTTTTTCAGAGCTTTTCAAAAGATAAACATTTAAGGAGAGTATCTAATTCAAAGTCGGAAACAGCACATGCATTAATTTTCAAAAAACAAAAAAAAAAAATATTTAAATAAAATCACCATAAATCAAATTACTCAAATAGCTTTCGTTCCTAGTACCTCTCCCCCGCAACTAACAGAATTCATAAACTGTATATACAAAAAATAGCTTATTTTAGAGCACTACTGCATACTTCCACCTGGGGTTATACCTTTCCCGGGAAAAATTTACTTGTTCCGCTTTAAATGCTAGTTCCATAGAATTTCTTGGCGTTTTTTTTTTACTATTAATTTAAGTCATCGAACTAATAAAATTCCCCTAATTTTTTATTTAATTTTATTTTCCAGATTAGGAAGTGTTCGACCACCAAAGCGCTATCGAGGCGAAATGGAGGCATCATCAGCATCTGAAATTGTCATTATTCATGGCAATTCACATCCTGATTTGGCGAACATGGTCGCCGATCGAATGGGACTAAAGAGCGGCGGTTGTTCTGTATTTCACAAAACAAATCGTGAGACCATGGTTGAAATTGGCGACTCTGTTCGTGGTAAAGATATATACATCATTCAAACTGGAACTAAGTCAGTTGTTGAAAAAATTATAAATTGTTTATAAATATTGAAATTTATTTTAATCCGAATATTCTAAAGGGATGCAAATAACAACATCATGGAGCTGCTTATTATGGCTTATGCTTGTAAGACTTCATCGGCTCGTTCTGTTGTTGGAGTAATTCCATATTTGCCATATTCAAAGCAATGTAAAATGAGGAAGCGTGGATGTATTGTTACCAAATTGTTGGCCAAGGTGAGTGAATGGAATATACCTTTTTTGTTCAAGTTTCTAAATGAGTCTTTTATTTCAAAAAATAGATGATGTGCAAATCTGGCCTCACACACATAATCACAATGGACTTGCATCAGAAGGAAATTCAGGGATTCTTCGATATTCCCGTGGATAATCTAAGAGCATCACCATTCTTGTTGCAGTATATTCAAGAGAGTGTATGTTGTTAAATATTTGTTTGGTGAACTTGTCTGGGAAATAATTACCATATACCATATCGTAGTTGAGTTAGTTTAGGTTTCTTTTAAGAAAACCTTGAAACTGTTACTGTTTCTGTTTCAATCTTTAACTTGAGCACACCATACACGAATCAACTTTTTTGTCAACTCAGTCGTTGTGTGTTTGTATTTTTTTTTAAATGTAGGCAAGTCATTTGACTAAATGTCAAATCAAATCCATTTTAGTTTAGTTTAGTAGTTCAACCTAACTATAAACTTGATTCACCTTTTTTTTGTATTCTTCAGGGACTCTTTCATCCAAACATCTCTTTTTTTATTTGTATTTCCTCATCATCATATAAACATGCAATAATCATTAAAGCTAATATTCTCTATAACTTCTTTAGACAAATAATGTGTTTGACAGTTGAAGCAATAGTCTTTCAACTGAGTCTTTTACGTATAGAGACTTAAAATCAATCAATGTTGGCGTGGAGTGATTGCCTAAACATTGATGCTCATGTCGATAGTAAACTAAATTTTATTCAAAACACCAAGTGTCCTTGGTATAATATTCAATCAAGGATCGAAGAAAATATTATCTCAAATTGCTTAAATCTGCAAATCCAGTATTTCTGTTTTCGTAACCAAGTAACTTGCTTTATTCGGTCAGCTAAACGGAACTTCTGCGCCTGGAAATTTAACACTACCTTCCTGCTAAACAACTATGGGTAATTTTACGTGAAATTTATGTTGGAAAACGGCAAATATATAAATGTGAACTTAACCCCAATGTACTGAACTACCAGTTTACCGCTTCAACTACCTACCAATTTCATACCCAAAGCTGATATGACTAATGAATGTGCTAATCGTTTTAGTTTCAAGGTTGTTTCTGCTGATGAAGTAGTAAGTATTTTTAAGTCCCTTAAATCTAAAGCTATTGGAGAAGATGAAATTTCTCTTCGGTTTATAAAAATAATGTTACCCTATGTAATAAACCCTCTCACTCACTTGTACAATTACTGTATTGCGTCCTCAAGTTTTCCAACTGCCTCGAAAGTGGCTACTGTCCTTTAAAAACCCGTACCAATCAAACCTTCAGATTAGCGACCGATAAGTATTCTGCCCTGTTTTGACAAGGCTCTATTTTGGGGTCAATTCTTTTTTGTATATGTATTAATAAATGACCTGCCGTCTGTTTACGAGCATGTATCTTTTAATCTGTATGCTGATGATAAAGAAATACCTTTTACGGGGAATTGGCCTTATGGATGGTCTGATCATATCATTCGCATAAATCGGCTGAAAAAAATGGTTTTATCCTTAACCCTAAAAAACCCCAAGCATTAGTGATAACTACAAAATTGCATATTAACGATGATCTACCATTGATAACCTTATATAATTCAACCGTATCTTATGTGAATTCTGTGACCAGCCTTGGTTTTGAAATAACTTATGACGTATCTAGCAGGAAGGACATTTATTTTGTTTTAGGGCGCATATGCGGAACTCTTAGAAAAATTTGGATGTCAAGCAGTTTTACTCCTAAGGAAACTAGACTTCGCTTAATCAAAACCATACTCATGCCAATCATTTCTTTTTCTGAAGTTGTATATCCCAAAATAGACTCCTCGTCTGAACACAAGCTCTGTGTGGCATTCAACGATATGACGAGATATGTTTACAGTCTTCGAAGATACGATCATATATCACCATGTATGCTTGTCATTTCTCCATTTAAAATGTTTTAATATTTAAGATGTGACGCCAAATTTTGTAAAGGTCTTTACCCTTGTTTTTGTATATGAAAGTAATATCCCGACAAGTTGTGCATAAAATTATTCGTTCTCAAGCCATATTAAATTTTTTTTTATTCTCATAGATTCCCGATTACAGAAATTCGGTAATTGTAGCCCGTGACCCTGGCTCGGCTAAAAAGGCTACATCATACGCTGAGCGTTTGCGTCTGGGAATCGCTGTCATACACGGAGAACAAAAAGAAGCTGAAAGTGATGAAGTTGATGGCAGATATTCACCTCCACCAGCAAGGTTAGTAGAGTTACAAGTTTTATTGTATTCAAAAAAAAAAAAAAAGATTATATACATATATAGGTAATTTATGTTAGTTTAGTATGCTAGTCGTGCGGTTCATTAAAGGTGATGGTGAAATACTTTGTCATATAGAAAATAATTAACTTAATATTGTATTTCTTTTGACTAAGCAATTCATGCATCTTATTTGTCTTTTAAAAAATGAAATTGCACATAACTATGAGACAGCTAGTAAGCGATTTCTTTTTTATTTTGTTAAGTACATTTCAACTATCAATTTGAAAATGTATTTTGTTTGTGTTAGTGTGTGCGCGAAATTTAGAATGAGAAGAGGTCGTTTTATTCATTTCATAGAATTCTCTTGAAAAAAAAAACTTCCCTAAACCTTGTACATACGCAGCTTTAAATAAACCAGTTTTTTCTGTAGCTTCCATTCGAACCCGATAACGAAATGATCTCGAATGAAAAAAAGAAAACATATTTTGAACTACTACAGTGAACTCTATAATAACCGTTACGTTCAGAAGAAAAAAGGGAGTACGATCGGCAACTAGTTACTTTTTTAACTGTCATCAATGCCAAAATTGGAATTTTACTTTCAACATTTGCCTTCCGTTGATAGTGCAGATAGTACTCATATTATAATAATAAATATTTTTATCTGAGAAACACCTCACACAAATCTATTACCAGTTGTGAATTATAATTTTTCAATACTTCTTAATTATGGTGTACTGATAATTAAATCTTTTTCATAATTTTGATAAACAACCCCTTCACCCAAAATATTACGTGCAAAAAAAAAAAAAAAACAAATCACTGAACAATTAAATTCGAAGTGCCACTTTCCAATAAAAGTAGCCTTGATTGGAACGCAATTTTTCGACAGCTGGCCAATCAGTGACGAGAAACTTGCCTTGCCCTTATGTCTTCTGAGTTTACCCAATAGGTCTGTTTCTTTACTCGCCTGCGGGATCCCGTGGTATCCCAAATCTACCCGAAACGTGTTTCTTTACTTTTTTCTGGCACGAAAATGCCAGAGCTTTTGAATTTTTTGTTATTTAATTCATTTCCCCTCCAGCAAGAATCTACCCGAACATTTTACCTACTGCACTTTCTTGCTTGTCAAACAAGAAATCAGCTGATCGGAAAATTTGAAAATTAACTTGTCAAGTAGTGTCTACATAAAAAAAAATAAAACAAAAAAAAAAAATTTATTAAATGAAGCAATGGCAACAAATATAACAATAAATATTTCTCCTGGTTCCTTTGAAAGAGCCCAAAATGGTAAGTGCCAATCAGAAACATCCCAAATGCGTTTCTTTACTTTTTATTTCTGGTCAAAAATTACAACAACAACATCAAAAAGCTCCAGCCCAAACTTTTTCCCGAACTTTTTCTCAAACTTTTCCCAAAAGTAAAGAAACAGACCTAATGTCATCGCTATTTCTTGCTCGTAAAATGACATAAACGTTTTTGTTTGAGTAAGGTCAGGTTGTCATTGCTGTCAGCAGAAAAACTGACATACTTAGACCATTAATTAGTCCGTTTTGATATCACATGAATTGGGAATACTTTGTGACTACTCGTTAAACACCTTGGGGCTCATTATGAAGCGTTCGCGGATACTTGGGTCGGTGTTTGCGAGATCACGATGACCAATACGTAGTGGAAATCTCTCAAATAGACTTTACGTCTTTAGAATAGAGCAGGACATGTATTCAGAGAAGTTGAAGAATCATTTCTTCCTCGATACAGATTGTATAAAAATAGTTTGAATATTTCATCTGAAGTGTACTTCAGAATTTATCGGAGGTGAATAGTTTATTTCTATTTAAAATAATAAGCTGACCTTTTAGTTGTTTTTTTTTTTTATCATTCTGTGAATGTATTCCGTAGCGAGTACAAAATATCTTGTAGTTGAATAAATGAAAATTAAGCCATTTTAACTGTGAACTTGGTACACTTTTGTTGACCCATTTTTTTGTTCACTTCTTTTCACTAAAATGTATGTATGTTCGCCAAACAAATGTTCGAAAAATGAAAATCAACAGAAATAGTGTGATCAATTTGTAATCCAGTCAGTGTTCATGAGTTGCATAACTTGCTTGTTTTGTGTAGGATCATTAAACTTTGTAATAATACTAACAGATAAATAGTTGGTATTGATTTTGGGTATTCAGGGGCGGATCAGTACATTTGCTATTAAGGCATAACACTAGTAGTATTTGTACTGTGAAGTCATTTTGGGGCCCAAAGTTGATATCAGCTTAGTTAATTGTCTGATTTGGTTTTTTGTGTCTGTTTTTTCGTAATGGTAGGTGAATTTAGGGTTGATTACAGCAACATTCGGGTACTTAGGCAGAATTTTTGTGCTGCATATGTCCATACTGCGAAAAACAGGCCAGCTGTTTTGGCACTAAGCGAAACCCAGGTAGGGGAAAATACTGATCACTCGGAATTCAGCCTACATGGTTATAGCTTAGTGCCTCTATTTTTCCCACATCATGGTCTCGCCGTGTATGTTCGAAATGATGTTGCTTATCAGCTTCAGCCACAATATGGTTCATGTTGGAATACCAACTTTAATTTCATGTGGTTTAAATTCACCGTCCATAAGCGCATCATCCATACTTGTTTTATTTATCGTAGTCCTAGTTTGGATAGTAATTCGACTTCTAATGAATTTGATGCACTATCCGACTCCATCCAGAGAATTATTTCCCATTTTCCGCACAGTGAAATCGTTGTTACGGGCGATTTCAATGTACATAATTCTTCGTGGCTACGCTATTCGGGTCAGACAACACCCGAGGGAAGGTATGCCGAGATTTTTGCTGAGTTAAACAACCTGACTCAGCTTGTTGACGAGCCCACTCGGATTCCTGACGTTGCAGGTCAATCCGCCAACACTCTAGACTTGTTCCTTACTTCTGACCCTGATAAATACACTATTAGTGTATTATCGCCTCTAGGCACATCAGACCATTGTATCATATCTGCAAATTTCTCGTATCAACAAAACCCTGTTAAAGAAAAAACTCCTAAGAGAACCGTTTGGCAATACGAGAAAGCCAACTGGTAATATCATTAGCGTTTAAATTTTTGTTCAGTTCTGCGCATCTGTGAAAATGGCGGATCCAGTGTCTCTTTACTTGTCAAAATGCTTATATTTGTTGTTGTTTCTAGTAATGCCATGTGCAGTTTTCGTAGACACTCGAGCCGCCATGTTTAATTCTTGACTGACAACCTGCGCAATATATTACCTTAGATTTGTGTACTGTGCGTCTAAATGTTTTCTTCAGGAACTTTAACTGGTCACTATGCTTCCTCGATAGTGACGTAGATTCCAGCGCTGATATGGTTGCAAACTTAGTTCTTTGTGGAATGAGAAATTTTATCCCGAACAGGGTAAAATCTATCAAACCCAAAGAAAACTCATGGTTTGATTCGAGCTGCAAAGAGGTTATTAGGGTCAGAGAAGTAAGCTTCCGTTGTTATAAAGCCAACCCTACTGAGGAAAACCGGAAAAAGTTTCAACAAGCTAGAAAGACCTGCAACGTTCACATTCGACGAACCAAATTTCTACATGATCAAAAATTACGGCAAAAAATACTACAATGTCCCAGAGGTAGTAAAAATTTTCGGTCATTTGTATCGTCTCCAACGATACTCCTTTTGTCAGCTCACTCGATAAAGCCAATTTGCTTGCAGCACAGTTTGCTGTTAATTCGACGCTGCCAGAAGAAGATATGACTCCCCCTGTACTTGAGAGCGTAAACGATTTTATGGGGCAAATCTTCTTTCGCACTCGTGCAGTTGCTAGAGTTCTGAAAGATCTCCACATTCACAAATCCGCTGGCCCGGATAGTATCCCTCCCATTGTTCTGAAGAGGTGTTCTTCAACGCTGGCAAAACCACTGCGTAAGCTTTTCCATCTGTCCTACTCTACTGGTCTCTTTCCGAGTGGATGGAAAACAGCATTTGTCCAGCCTGTCCCTAAAAAAGGCGTGTCTTCTTCCCCCTCCAACTATCGACCAATTGCACTTACGTCCCTTCTTTCCAAGGTCATGGAAACGCTGATTAATCATCAGCTTAAGAAATATCTCGAAGAACGAAAGCTTCTTAATGACCGTCAGTATGGCTTTCGTAGCAATAGGTCCACCGGTGATCTGATGGTATATCTCACCGAACAGTAGAACAAATCTTTACATTGTTTTGGCGAAAGTAAGATTATTGCACTTGATATTTCAAAAGCATTTGATAGAGTTTGGCACCAAGCTCTCTTATCGAAAATGCGTGCATTTGGTATCGATGAATCTCTTCTTCGTTGGATTAGAAATTACCTTTCGGACCGATCAATACAAGTTGTAGGTATTGGACGGTTTCAAGTCTGATATCTACAAAATAAATGCTGGTGTGCCCCAGGGCTCCGTTTTGTCTCCGACTCTCTTTCTCATTTTAATCAATGATTTGTTGTCTGAAACTTCTAATCCATTAAATTGTTTTGCTGACGACAGTACTCTCAGCTTTTCATATTCCTATCTAGATTCACATCCATGTTCTTCAGATGTGGAACTTCAACGGCAGCGTATGATAAGCTCATTAAATTCTGATCTCGACAGCATTGTCCAATGGGGAATCAAAAACCGTGTAGAATTTAATGCTTCCAAAACTCAATGCTGTCTCCTGTCGTTAAAGCGGAACCCGCCCCCCATGCCGCTATCCATGAGCGGTACTTGCATAGAGGAAACTGAACAGCTTTCAGTACTCGGTATGTGTGTCACAGACCACCTTTTGTGGAACGACCACATATTTGACATAGCCAAAAACGCTGCTAAGTGTTTAGGTTTCCTCCGTCGATGCAAGAAATTTTTCTCCCCTTCTGATCTGGCTGTGATCTACAAAGCCTTTATTCGTCCAAAACTTGAGTACAACTCCCATATTTGGGCAGGTGCACCAAAAACTCACTTGAGCCTATTGGATAGAATACAAAAGAGAGCTCTGAAAATGATAGGTGAAAGAACTATAACGGAAACATTTACATCTCTTGAGCACCGTCGCAATGTTTCCTGTCTATCATTATTCTACCGCTATTTCTATAAACAGTGTTCTAGTGAAATAGCCAGTTGCATTCCTCCCCTTAAACAATTCAACCGTAATACCCGCGCTTCTAGGAATGCCCATCAGTTTACCCTTGTGCCCAACTTCGGACGTACTGTTAAGTACAGAGATTCTTTCCTTAGTCGCACTACACGAATGTGGAATGCTCTACCCAGCCCTGTTTTCCCCTCCCATTGTGATCTTCAGACATTTAAAACCAATGTGCATCGGTATCTCCTTTTCAATCCGCTCCAATCTACCTAATCGCTCGTGCTGTGTATATCATATTAAGGGTAGTCACAACCCCTTAAGTGCGCGCTAAATTAAAAAAAAAAAAAAAAAAAATGGTTTCAGCATTATCACCAGAAGTCCAGAAATTAAAGATATAAATCGAAGGCAATCCACGTCAAAGCGCAGAAAAATGGCCCATACTCAAAAATTACTTTAATTGAAACCCTATCAGATTACAAAAATAGTAGAGAACATAACACAGAAAAAAATGACAGTCTACCTTCAAAGGTCAAAAGCGCCTTAAAAAAGCCTAATATTTTTCGGAGATCTTTAATAGTGTCTGTTGCTGAAAGAAAATATGTCACAATGAATGTTTTGACTCCGATTTGCACTTCCACTAAATTTATAGGCTGAAGGAATAACTTACACCTGCTTTTTTATAGTCGTTTTAAAACACAGAACGCAGCGCAACGATAATTCTCTGGACTCAGGTAATAAGAGCTTATGTAAAATATTCGCATCTTTTTGCGTTTTTGACTTAGATAGACTTAAGTAGCTTTTTGATATGAAAAACATAACTCTAGAGATTCCGAAAATAGCTCATATTTCTCAAATTTTAATTAATTTTCTGGCCTTAAGTATGCCCTTTTTACCTAACGCAACAAATGTATAAAACGAGTTTGCTATTCGTAAACAGGAGCATGGTTCTATTGTGGTTTTTAAGCTCATGTAACCACAAATGTCAGATTTCCACTCAGCCCTCATCGACCAGTATGTAAAAGTTAATCATGCAAATGTGTAGCGGACAAAGGTAAATGCTAATTGATGGTCACTTGAACAATTCGGTGGCAGCTGGACCATCTTTTGAATCTCGTCTGACAAACCAATTTTTACATAATCATGATTCCTTGTTCATTTATTCTCAACATTGGCATCCTCGCTCACCAAACTCGAACTCGATGGATTTTTTCATATGGTTAATTTTAATGGGTTTTCAAGTATGCAATTAAAAATGCATTATAAATTGGTAAATTTCAATTGGTGGAACCG
Source organism: Leucozona laternaria (assembly GCA_932273885.2). Taxonomy (NCBI): domain Eukaryota; kingdom Metazoa; phylum Arthropoda; class Insecta; order Diptera; family Syrphidae; genus Leucozona; species Leucozona laternaria. Next base: position 267,777,000 of record OW026366.1, on the reverse strand, counting down.
GTATAGATCCGTCTATGTATAATGAAAATATTAAATTGTGATTCATTAAAATTTCTTATGGTAGGATTTCTGTCTGCCCTTCAACTCAACATGTGTGATAAGCAAACAAGCTATGGGATAGGTACATGTTTTTTTCTCATTTCTGGAAGAGTTAAAAATGCTTTTAACATTTTAGCTGTAAATCATAGCGTTGATTTGTATTAAAAGCTTTTCTAAGACTACGTAATATTCCTAAAATTAAATAAATAAAATAAGACTGATAATGTAATGCACCATTAGAAAATTCAGTTGTTGTGTCGCTTTTTAAAAACAAATCACAAACACAAATGATCTAAAGTATTAAGTAAAACAATAATAATGTGTAAAACCATAGTTGCACAATTCTTTTATTGTACGTATCCCTTATCCAATGTGTCCCTTTTAGCAATATTTACAAAGATATTTCCTATACTTCATATCCTTAACCTTGTATTAAACAATTTTCCTTATTCCTTTAGTCAATTGTTGCAAATTATAAAGCTAACTTTTGTTTTGCCTTTAATTTTGTATTTTGGTTAATTTGAACGTTAAAAAAAAAAAACCAAACGAAAAATCGAATCGAAAAAAAAAAAACAAAACAAAAATCTATTTTCTGTCACACAGTACATATAGCACTACAATAGGGAATTCAGTTGAAATGTGCTTTCCTTCGACCCCTACTAGTAGGTTTGTATGAATCCAACGACAAACATAAATTTCCTTTAAATTAAATCGAAATATGTATTAAAATTTATTTCTTTTGCATGTTTACTTTTTGCAATATGAAAATATTCATACAGTAGTAGCAGGCAGCGTACAGTGAGCGTATCAGTGGGAGTACCTGGACATCCACCAAAAGAAAAGCCCCCAATCAATGTTGTTGGTGATGTTGCTGGACGAATTGCTATTATGGTGGTAAGTTAAATTTTGTTCTTTTTGTTACAGCTTTGCTATAATTCGTATTCCTGTTAAGTATAGAGATTTTTTCCTTAGTCGTACTACACGAATGTGTAGTTCGTTGCTTATGTTTCGCGGCGGTTTGGTACAACCTTAACGCAATATCATACAATCATAACTTGAGCGTTATCTAGGTGGACTATGAAATTTGAATTTCGGCAGATGTCTTTAATTCGTTCATTGCTTTGTCCATAGACATTTACGGACGAGAAATTTTCACAAGAACTTACATATTTATTTTGTTTGACCTCAAAGCAAATACAACAAACTAATTTCTTATCTTTCATAACACCAATCATAATTTTATTGCATTAATCTTTTTCACCCATAAAACACTATAGGCCTGTTTCACAATGTCTGAGTAAAGTTCTTAGTAGTTACTTGACACATAAATATAGGTACAGGGTCATAAGTTCACAGTTCAACAAATATTTTTTTAATTTATTACCTATTCTTTGACAACTGTGTTTTTTTTTTTCTCTTGTGGACGTATGAACCTGTGCCAATATTTACATATGTGTCGAGTAACTAAACAGAACTTTACTTATAAATACATTGTGAAACACAACCAAAGGGTTTGTTTCACAATGTCTCAGTAAAGTTCCCATTACTTACTCGACATTTAAATTATCCAAAAATTAATTCCTTCCAGTTAAAAACTTTACGTTTCACAATTTATCTTAAAATTAAATATTATGTGTCAATTAGTTTTCCAGTTTTTCAGACAAGATAGATAGATAGGGTACGTTCAGCAAACACAAGGGACTACATATGTAGTCAAGTGCATTCATTGAACGCAAATTTTACAAAGGAAACTAGTTATTTTGTGAGATGTCATTAATGCCGAAATTGGAACTTTACTTCCAACCTTTACCCTCCGTTGATAGTGCAGATGGTATTTATAATAATATTTGTATCTGAAAAACATCTCACACAAATCAATTACGAATTGTAAATTATAATTTTTCAATTCTTCTTACTTAAATTAAATCTTTTCTATAATTTTGATAAAGAACTCCTCCACCCAAAACAATAAAACAAACGTGGAAAAAAGAAGTCACTGAACAATGAAGTTCAGCTTGCTGTTTAATGACAAAATATAATCAGCTGATATTTTGACATAAATGCACTTGACTTGAAATGAAGGGAGATATTTCCAGACTTTCAGCTTTCCAGTCACTTTCCAATAAAAGTTGCCTTAATTGGAAGCTGGCCAATAGAGGTCTTCCAAGATTTGTCTTTGTCTTTTCTCTTTCTAATTTGACATCTAAAAACAACAACAAAAAAAGTCCCTGGTTGGAAAATATTTACATGCTCTTGGCAGTGTTAAAAATCCGGTCATTTGATAATTTTTTGTATTTGGAACTGAAAACTTAAATTTGCGATCGAATTAAGTATTAATTAGTGTTTAAACATTTTAGTGAACATTTTCTCAAGTGTTTGATAAAAAAAACTAATTTTATTACATATTAATCACTTTTATTAAACACAAGACTTTTTTGGCTCGCCTTTGTGCCTTCGGCATTTGGTTTTGTTTTCCAACCAGGGAGTGCTGTCAGATTGTTTTTTTTTTTTTTTAATTTCACACTGACACTTCTGACTTTTGGTGGCAGAGATCCATCAAAGACGAGAAACTTGCCTTGCCTTCAAGTCCCTACGTCTTCTGAACCTACCCATAGATTTATTGACTTCATTTTAAATTAATAAACAGTGAGTTTAATACATTAATTTTAAGACATGACTTAAAGCCGTCCGTCCGAGTTTGACTAACTTTATAAAAGTATTTAAAAAGATTCTCTAATGATCGCTCTTCTATATTTTATTGATTTTTGACAGTAGTTATACAGTGTTTTCCATTCGCTTCCATTCAAAATGATTTTCATCTCCAACTCATCCAAGTTTTTTTTCCGTAAAACTGAAGTCTGAATTCACTTAGTATAGGACACCTACCCAAGAAATGATAAACGTTCACCATATCACGTAGATTGCACAGAGAGCAAACGAGTAGTAGGTCTTCCCTATGTAGGATAAAATTTAATTCCATTATTTCACCTCTAACTTTGAAAATTGTAGAAATAGCATCAATTGAGTAACTTTCGTTAAAGTAGTTGTTTTCACATAGGACGTGATTCAGACTTGCATATATTTCTCTGTGTACTAAACTTTTAACATGTTCGATGCTATCGGCGTGCATTTTCCCATCGACTGCTGAAAGCAATTTGTGAAACTCTTCTTTCCATTCACTAATATTTTCCGTGCTAATTGTTAGGTTGTACCCACAATATTCTGACAACGACTTCCATTCCTCATAAAATAATATTTTGGTTTCGATAACGTGATTTGCTACACGTTTAATCAATCTCTCACCATCTATAGATATGCATCTCAGAATGAAGTTGAGATTAAGTTTGAGTGTTTCCACAAATAATGGCGGGAGTCCCATGCAATTTTTGTTTGCATTGCTGAAAAATACAAAAAAATTATTAATATTTTCGTTGCCATGTAAATTTGATAATCGACACTTCATCTGGCCATTAGCTTTACTTATAAGGTTGACTATTCAGATATTGTGAAACGCAAATGAGGTTGTTAATTGAAGAATAAGTTCCATGTAGCCTAATTGAAACTTTAATCAGACATTGTGAAACAAGCCCTTAAGCTAGCAAAATATACTTAAAGGCTCAACTTGTAAAACTGCAATGTGTCTATCTTTGTATGCCTAAGAACGTTCGAAACCATTTGAGAAATTTGTTTAACAATACTGACATTGAATAGCTGATTTAGTGTCTTTGGTCGTGGTACTGGTTTTCAGCTTTTTATGATTTTATAATATCTAATCTTAAAAAAAATAATAATAAATAAAGTAAACAACAATAGATAATGTAGTCTACATAAAAAAAAAACACAGGAAATCATTCTACGAGTATCTAAGAGATACAATTTAAATTTAATCTTATCGAATGATAATAACAACAATTAATATCTTTTTCTTGCAATTTTTAAATAGGATGACCTTATCGATGACGTCCAATCATTTGTTGCTGCAGCCGAGGTGCTGAAGGAAAATGGAGCTTGTAAAATTTACGTCCTCGCAACACATGGCTTGTTAAGTTCTGACGCTCCACGATTAATTGATGAATCACCCATTGATGAGGTATACAAAATATACGGATGCAATTTGAAATACAACTTACCAATTGTTTTTTTTTTTTTAATTTGTCTTAGGTTGTGGTAACGAACACCATTCCGCATGAGATCCAAAAATTGCAATGCCACAAGATCAAAACGATTGACATTTCAATTTTGATAGCCGAAGCGATTCGTAGAATTCACAACAAGGAGTCGATGTCATATCTCTTCCGGAATGTAACGCTAGAAGATTAATCATCGCATGTATCCCACTGAATGCAACAACATAGTTTTATTTTATAAACATTTTTTTTTCTTATTAGTTGAGTTCTACAACTTTACAGAGCTCATTTATTTTTTTAATTTCCTTATTAATTTAAACTATTCATAATGCACTACTTATGTTTTTGTGTTACAAGTATTTTTTTTGCACTGCCTCTGTTATTTGAAGTGCGTAATTCAAACAGATCCTTTTCAAACAAGTATTTTAAGAGAAACAATTTTATACTTTTTTGAAAATAACGTGAATTCGTTTGAAAACGAACTGTTGACCAAAAAGCAAAAAATCAATGTACAACATCTTATTAGAAAGTGAAAAAAAAAATAGAAGTCTATAAGTCATTCATTGAAGTTTGCTGGTAAAGCTTGAGTAATGATGGAAGGAATTTTTTTTTTTTTGTTAGAATCATAAATACTTATAAATGAAAACAATATTATTATTATCAAAATCGATCATTAATATTTTATTAAAACCATAATACATTGTATTAAAATAAAAAAATATCAACAATATTTGTAGAAATGTATAAAAAAAAATAAGTGAAATATAAATTGCTATTGAAAGATGAAATTGTCTCTTTATTATTTAAAGGCAATAAATTGTATAATTGTTGCCATCATTAACTAACGGGAATTGTTGTATTTTACAAGGTGATTATTTTTTAAGCGGATATAATATGTACATACATGCACTAAAAAACACACCTATTGTATTCTAAGCCTCAAGTAAGTTGGATGGTTTGAAAAATTAAAACACTTGATTTTAACCCTCATCTTAAGAGTTTTTAAGTTTTTGTCTCTTAAGTTTAAATAATCAGCCTTATTATGAGTTTCACCCGAACAACATCCACCCGGAAAATTTGACATTTCACTTTTCGCCTATTGTGAGTTTCCCCCGGAATTTCATGATAAAAAATTCCCCTTATTGTTAACATTCATTTCGGGCGGAATGTAATGTCATTTTACTTCTTTTTTGTAGGCGAACAAAATTTCTTTCGGGCGAAACTCACAATAGCTTTTAAAATTCCGGGCGAACAAAAAATTTTAAGGCGAAATATTTTTTCGGGTGAAACTCACAATAAGGCTAAATGTCGTTTTCCTTTGGACGTTTGGAAGCGTCCGGAATCCAATAGCAACAAAAAAACAGTCAACCAACGCTTCTGAAAAGGAAATTTCGCTACTCGATCATTGTATATAGAACCTATAGTACTACCACGAGACTGATTTTTTCTTCTTTATATGTGGCCGTTACGCGGCGCTGGGCTCGTCGATTAGTTGGCAGTGGAGACTTGAGACAGAAGGAAAAAGTAAGAAGTAAAAGAAAAAAATTGAAGAGAGGGTTGTATTTCATTGTTCTGACAACAATAAGGGGAGTAAAGGAGATAACTAAATCAGACATTTTTGCCATGACAACGACCAGAATATAGGAGAAAAATCGCTATATGTTTACATTTGTATGTAGGTATTCCAGCGTTTATTATTTTTTACAAGGAAAACTTGAGTAGGTAGGTATTTGAATGTATAAGAATTAATTCTTTTCCTATTGCCATGCTATAGGCATATGTTTATATATAATTACTTTATGATTTTATTTTTCAGCACAATTTGAATTTGGTTTTTAATTTCCAGTTTTGATTTTCGTCGATTTTTAAAGCAACGTTGTTAAATTTCACTATAGATTAGTAGAATACAACGTTGCTACATTTTGAATTATGGTGCATAGGTAGGTGTACCCAATTTTCAAGTATAGTAGGTACATAGGTATAGCTACATATTTAATAGATTTTTGGTAAGCTTTTTTCACAGTAGGTATTTTATTATGTTTGTTATTCAATATATATATATAGGTATACCTACAACCTATCTAGCTTTCTTTTTCGAAAAAAAAAAATACAACCTAGGTGTCTACCTATTTATGAGTAAAAAATTCACTAAAAAATAATAAAAAAGGTACCTTTCTGTCCAAAAAAATATTTTGTAGGTAGGTACCTGACTAAATTATACAATTTAGACAAAAATTAAAAAACAAAATTTTTTTTAAGTAGGTACCTATTTATGTATGTAGGTATTGAGATTGAAAAAAAATTGAAATGAAAATAGGATTACATATAGCCAATTTAGGAAGATTTGAAAATATCAATGTTTTTTTTGGAAAAAATTTGCTTTCATCAGCAAACAATTTTTCAAAAATTAAAAAAAAAAATTAAATTTGGCTAATGAATTTTGAAAATCCATTGAAATACACCTAAAAAACATTTTCAAAAAAAATTAAGTACATTTTTTCCGAAAAAAAATAATTTATATTTTTAAAAAAATTTAAAAAAAAAACAAAAATTTGGTGTTTTAATTTAATAAAAACAATTTCAATACTCCTAAAAACTACTTTATAAAATAAAATTAAGTTAAAAAACAGTTTTTGTGAGCATAAATAAAATTTATTATTTCAAAATGAACTCTTAAACTTATTCGCAAGCAAATAATCCCACTCTAACACCCACTTAGTCGTTACTATGAGAAACAAACCAACCTATATCCCCAATTTTACTAAAAAAAAGGTCAAACTTATAAGAAAAAGTAAGACATGATTACCATATTTGTTAATTGTTTAGCATTTCAAACCGATTTCTTAAAAAATTTAACTTAATTAAGTATTTCTAACTTGTGTTATCAGCATGTTTTTATTAAATTAAAGCCGAATGCTGAAAAATAAGTGTCTTGTTTTAAATATCCAGAACATTGATAATTAATTTTTGAAAAAAAAACACATTGATTTTAATTTAATTAGGATACTTTTCTCTTCAGTCTAAACTATAAATTTGTCTGAATAAAAACCTAAGGCCACATGAATTTAAAATTTAAATGAAAAACTGCACATAAGAAATTCATCAGATGATATTCAGGTATGATGGCAAACTTAAAACCGCTCAAGTTTCAGCTCAAACGGATTATTTTTTCTTCATTTTTTAACTAATTTTTATATTTCCATGTTCGGCTCAATTTATAGAAAAGTTTAAACAAATTATTTACGTGAACTCCTGGTTCATCAACAATTGCATTGTCTAAGTTTCAGCTCAATCTGATGGTTAGTTTTTGAATTTTACAACATAACGAACAATCATCTGTCAATACCTTTCCATATATACCTACCTAGATACTAACCTGATTTAACCTGATATCACAAAAAAACCTTAAATAGAGCCTTTCTAATATATTTATACCTATGTATTTACTTAACTTAAATCTCAACGGAAAACCTACCTACAAAAGCGTATAATATCCTTCGCTATACAATTCAGTCAAAAAGTTTTCATTTAAAACAACATTATTGTTCTTAGTGGTAACCGAGTTTGAATAATTTGCATGCATAATACATTTCCTCTATTCCCACACTACGTCACAGGCAAAAGGCAAAAGCCAAAAAATCAAGCCTTCTTTTGAACAATATATATTTTCGTTCTTCCTATACCCAAAAAACAAACAAAAAAAAACATTTTCCCCTTTCTTTAAAAAATGATAAAAGCAAAAACAACCCCTTCCTCTGCAAAAAAACCAAATCCCATTCATAAAACAAAAAAGCACAAAATTGTTACTTCCTGCCTCCCTCTAACTTTCATAAATTTAGTGGGCTCTCATTTTTGTATTAAAAAACTATTCTCCTTTGTTGGAGAATTCAAAGTCTCCACTTTCCTTTGCAACAATTGTTAGCAACATTAGCTTTATGTGTGGCCGTATGGTAGCGCGTCGGTCGTTCGTCATCATGATAGTACTATAGATTGTATATATTACAATGACTCGATTTCAAATCAGAATTTACTCAAGAAGCACTAATACATTTAAGCTCTAACGTCAAAACAAACTCACTCAAATGTCGACGCCATAGGTTTCTAAAGGGTGTTTTTTTTTAAAGGTATAGAACTTTGAAATAGAATAAAACAAAGATAATTTTTTTAAATTGACATGAAATTTACCTTATTCGAAAGATAATCTTCTGGCCTTATAATTTAAATATGGTTCCTGGCATATGACAGCCATGGCTGGCTCGGACGTAGTCTAATCTGGAGGTCAGATTTTCGATGACTTTTTCCAACATTTGTGGCCGTATATCGGCAATAACGCGTCGAATGTTGTCCTTCAAGTAATCAATCGTTTCGGGCTTATCGGCGTAGACTAGCGACTTCACATATCTCCACAGAAAATAGTCAAGCGGCGTTAAATCGCACGATCTTGGAAGTTGGAGGCCAATTCACGGGTCCATAACTTGTAACTATGCGGTTACCAAACGCTTCCTTCAATAAATCAATTGTGGCACCAGCTGTGTGACATGTTGCGCCGTCTTGTCGAAACCACAGCTCCTGCACTTCATGGTTGTTCAATTGATGAACGAAAAATTCAGTAATCATGGCTCTATAGCGGTCACCATTGACTGTAACGTTCTGGCCAGCATCGTTTTTAAAGAAGTAGGTACGGACCAATTATATTCCACCAAACCATAAATCACACCAAACAGTCAGTTTTTGTGGATGTAACGGTGTCTCAACATACACTTGAGGATTATCATCACTCCAAATACGGCAGTTTTGTTTATTGACGTATCCATTCAACCAAAAGTGAGCTTCATCGCTAAACAAAATTTGCTTATGAAAATTGGGATCAACGGCAATCTTGTTTTGGGCCCATTTGATCACAATTTGGAAGCGTTGTTCAGGCGACAGTCTATTCATGTTGAAATATCAAACCAAACTAAAAATAAATCAATTGACAGCTGACAAAATGGCCGCCAGTTAAAATAGTGTTGCCAACTTAAAGTTATGTACCTCTAAAAAAAACACCCTTTACTTCTCTTGCAGCCAATAACAAATAATGAACTGGCAGCGCATTTCAGCGACACTACGATTCACCAATATAATGACAAAATTTCGACACGGTAGTTGACTTCGGTTTATGCCGACTCTGAACTTTTCGTTGGTTTATGACATTGGCTTTATTGAACTCCTGACTTAACAATTGCAAAATGTTTTTTTTTTCGGTGTTGTCACTGAAGTCATCCAGAGTAGGTATCCAAAAGTTATTTGAGTCCTTGGTTCTTTATTCCTTGAATCAGCAAACATCATACTCTGTGTCCTGTGTGTCTATATTTCTAACGGCAAAGACCTCAACAATCTTCTCTGGTCGTGTAAATTACACACATTTTCGCTACTTTCTTCGCTTTCAACATGCAGAAGCAGATATGTATATACTTATTGAATCCATGCTCTAATTTGTATGCTTTAAATTTCAGATTTAGAAAATAAAGTTTACAACAAATCCACACGGCCGCACAAAACAAAAATACAAATCGTGACGGAAACCATGAGCTCCGATACTACTGCTATCGCTTTCGCCACTTTCGTTTCGCCCTATTTTTGAAAGCGAATGTGAAATGACATTTCCATTTTTACAGCGTAAATTTCCGATAGGTTTTAATTTGCGGATTGATCTATCGACGGGCGAAATTTATTGTTTGGTTTTGTTTGCAAAAATTAAAAATGTTAGTTTTATTGTAATAATTAATAATATATATGTAATTTAATTGTAATAGTAAAGCAAATTAAAAAAAAAAATAAACACCTTGCACAAAAACACTCACTGAAACGAAGAGGAGAAAAAGCACTTCTTAATATTTGTTTTGAAATTCGGAAGTTTGAGGTTTGTTCCACTTTCACACGTTCGGCATATAAAGGGACCGCCAAATAACTTCTTTTTTTTTGAAAATGGCGCAAAAAATCGAGTGTAGCTTCGGCTGTATGGCACGTAGCGCCGTCCTGTTGAAACCAAATGTTGCCAATATCCTCCTCTTCAGTTTTTGTGAACAAAAATTCGTTCAACATTGCCCGATAACGATCGCCATTGACTGTAACGGCCACTCCTTGCTCATTTTCGAAATATGGCCCAATTATGCCTCTGGACCAAAATCCGCACCAAACAGTGACTCGTTTTGGGTGTATCGGCTTTTCAATGTATGCGTGTGGGTTTTCTGTGCCCCAAAGGCGACAATTTTCTTGTTTACTACCCGCCAAGATGCGTATACACCACAGATTAGCCATATGAAGATGAGAATGTTTCGTACGTTTCACCCTCCAAAACCCATTTGTTTACATTGTTGTATTTGTAATTTCTTCCCGCGTCGATGAATAGATGTGAATTGCAACAACAATTTAACCAGGTGTGTGAAGATCTCTACTGTCTATGTGTGAGGTTTTTACACACACATTCTCATTTTTTATCTGATAACTGCCAGTTCAAGCTTGTTGGCAAATTAAAATGGCTGCAGGGGATTCGTTCAGCGGAAGGATAAAACTAATTATCTGTCAAATAAGACATGAGCTAAGTGTTACCATTCACGAAATAAGCACTAGTTGAAAAAAAAACGTTAAATGGCGGACCCTTTATATAAAATAATATAGAATCCATTTTTAATTAAAATAATATTTTAATTTCATTCAAAAGATAATAAAAACAAGTTTTGTTTGCAAATCGCAACAAAAATCAAATCAAAACAAAAATGGAAGTATAATTTACGACTCGATAATTGATCAATAATTCGAGTCGAGTCGAAAAGGAGATATCGAATTGAAAACGATTCGCTTCGTAATCCAGAATCGGGCCACAGCTGTCAAATTTTTGGAACTATAAATGGAAAATGGGAAGTAATATTTGAAAATAATAGAATGTTCATTTTCGTCCTCGTTCCATTTTAAAATAACCAATATGTCGAGAGCGATCCGCCGCGCATTTGAGAATAACCCCCCAGTATTTATACTGGTTGAAGTCGAAGGTCTTTTTTCCAATCCCAAAATTTCCCGAGAATAAAAAGCAATGTGGTTCCAATTAAATTTTTAATTTGATAACAGGTATATACGAAAATAAGCAACCACATATTTTTACTTGTGAATATAGGTACTATATGGCAAGTTATGAATTCGTACAAAAAATCGAACTCGAGATTTTGATCAAACTTGACATTACGATGATAGCGAAGACGAAAAAAGTGGGTCTCACAAAAACGTCCGTCTGTCTGTCTGTCTGTCGGTTCGACTTCAACCTAAACGGATGGGTCAATTTTCTTTAATCTTGATACCTAGCGTTTTTTGGACATTCCCCCCACCCGTTTTTTTCTCTTTTTTTTAGGACCAAAACTAACAGTAGCTGTCATACAAAATTTCTTGGCCCAAATGGAAAAACTTATTTTTCTCAAAACCAGCGCTACAGAATTTTATTTTAAGAACTCAATTAATTTAAATAGTTATAAGTTGCCGTTTATTAAAAAAATGGTTCCGAAAAATGGTTCAACTGATTCTGATCAATTTTTTTATGAAGAATTATTGACACATTCTAAAAAAATATTGTATACCAAAATTTTCAAAAAAAATATTTTTTGGATTTTTAAAATAAGTTTAAAATTTTTTTTTTTTTGAAAACTCAATATTTCAAAAACGACTCCGTCAATTTTTATTAAACTTGGTAAATAGCAGTTATTTTTAACTTTATTCAGAATATTTTTGACAAAAAATATTCTAATACCCAAAAATAACGGTGACTCCGATTCAAATATTTAAAAACCGTTAAGGAAAATATTTTTTTTCTCAAAAACAACTGATAAGATTTTGGTAAAAGTTTTTTGGTGTGTTAAAATTAGTACGATCTACCATTTAAAATTTTAAAATTTTATATTTTACGTTTATTAACAGTACCTCTCATAGAACGGTTTCTTTGATTTTCGACTATCTCAATATTTGATCAACCGAATAAAATTCAATTTTTTATACAGAAGCTTGTAACAAATTTAAATAAAAGTGCGAAGCAAAATTTTCTAAAAAATGATTTTAGGATTTAAAAAAAAAAAATTCAAAATTATTTTTTGAAAATTCGATATTTCGAAAACGGGTAGCAAATTTTTTTGTAAAGTTCAATTTTTAACTTAACATTAACAAATACTTAAAAGTGGCTTACCATTTTTTTTCTCAAAAATGCTACTCAAATTTTATATAAACAAAATTTATTATTTTTAAAACCGCTCCTACGATTTTCAAAATTTTTTTTCTCATAAATTAAGATTTATATAAGAAATCAGATGGTGTACATCGCGTTGGGTTAAAACAGATTTAAAGTATTTTAATCAATTTCTTTCTAATTTTGTTGATTTAAAACAATTTACCAGTTTAATTAACATAATTTCCTTTTATGCATATTGCATATGTGCAACACTAGGCTATATTGGTAATTTTTGTATACTCACATAGTACCACCTGCAACTAAACTAAGTTTTGGCAAATGGATAAAATAAAGACTCCCATAGCTAATTTATTTCAGCTATAGAACCACAATGTGATCGCAAATATGAGCAAGTTATTACTTACATAATATATGTTCTGTGGAGAAAATATAAGTGCTTTTTTTAATTAAACGGATTTAATTATGGATCCTTATAGTACATACATATGAATGTATATACAGTGCGCCACAGCCCTAAAAATACATAGGTATACATACATATCTACATACATACATACATATGCAGCTTAAAATCAGGAAAGGTTGGTTGTGTGGGCCAAAATCTGGGGTTCTTCTTTTTAATTTTCACGGATATGTAATATTTTTTTCAAAATGTCTTGAATACAGTAGTTACCAAAAGTTATATTATTTATACATATTTAATTTCAACTCCGATTAAACAATTTTAAGCTTTTTACTTATTGGTCATATACATAAGTATGTTAGTACATTTTTTGTACTTTTCTATTTTAAGCTGTTAAAAAAAATAAAATCATGTAGAAAACCACAAATAATGTGATTTTAATTCAAAGTAAATTGTTTCATCACAAAAAATAAACATTAATTGATATTGAAGATTCCCCGCTTGACTCAGTTTAGCGGGGACTTTTTATTCATATCTAATACCTTAATATTTATAAGTAACAAACAAATTAGTAATGACCGAAATCAATGTGTATATTTGAACGTTTTAACTTTAAATCTGTTGGAAGGTATGTACAGATATGTAGTTATATTCAAATACTTACATATATGTGCATACTTCATATAGTATTGTAAATGTGCCCTTGAAAATTAAAACAAGCAGAATTACCCCCACCAAACGAATTCAATTCAAAAATGTTTTAAAAAAAATCTCAACTCAATAACGTTTGTGGTTTTATTTTTATTTGTAACAACACATATTTTTATAAAGAGGCTGTAAATGTAGATATGTATTATTAGGAAAGAAGAAGAACGAAAACAATAGAAAAAAAAAATTATATTGTTTTTGTTTTTGTTTTAGTGGACTGTGATGAATTAAATTCAATTGGAAGTTTTTTTGCGACCTTTAGTCCAAAATGCGTTTCGCCCAGGAACGACTATTGGGCTCATCAGTTAGGTTGGGTTAGGTAGAAGGGCTGACAGTTGATCTTGTTACCGTCACACTTAGATCTATGTAGATCCGTTGTGATACCCTAGGAAGTTGTATCCCACTTAATGTAAAAACCTATGTGTTCTGTTAGCAATCAAGCCAATTAGAGGCATTGACGAAGTTCAGAAGACTGTTCGCCGAAGTTCTAGAAAGATCCTCTAAATCATCAAAGAAATGATTACCTAAGTGTTTCTTTCTTAAGTGACAGAGTGCTGGGCAGTGACAAAAGAAGTGTAAGGTGTCCTCATGTGCTTCTTCATCGCTGCAGCCTCTGCAAAGGTCGTCAGTACTGAGCCTCATTTTCTTTCTGTGGTATCCCAGTAGGTTGTGTCCGGTGATTATGCTGACAAGGGAACGAAGATGTTTTTTGTTCATTTGCATAATTTTGTCTGTCCTCTGCTTATTGAAATTGGGCCACAATTTTCTAGTTGTGGCGCATGTTTCAAGCAGGTTCCATCTTTCATTGTTTTTTTCTGATATTTTGTTACCAATATCCTGTTTGATGTTACAGTTCGGTACTTTAATATGTCGTTCGGCTTGACTTGAATCAAGTGACGATCCCGTTCTCGCCAGTTCATCAGCTCTTTCGTTTCCTTGTACATTGCTGTGACCAGGAACCCAGCAGAGTCTAATGTTATGCTGCATGCCAAGAACCCTAAGCTCTTCGCGACAGCAATTTACAAGCTTCGAATGTATTTCGGTGGCGGAAATTGCTTTAATTGCTGCTTGGCTATCAATAAAGAGGGTGATGTCAGCTCGTGGTATCGCCATCATTGATATTTGCGTAGCTGCTTTGGTCACTGCCAAGACCTCAGCTTGGAAGACGCTGCAAAAGTCTGGAAGTCTGAAGGAGCTAGCTAGTCCCAGAGTTTCCGAGAAGATTCCTGCACCAACTCCAGTGTCCATCTTAGAACCATCAGTGAAGACGGTTATCGTAGATTCGTTACTGAGGGGTTGGTTGTTTTTCCACTCCTCTCTATTAGGAAAAGAGGTAGTGAATGGTCTGTCGAAGTTTAAATGGGGTGTTATGTAGTCTGTGCAAACATTAATTCCCACATATCTCTGAAGAATCTGAGTATGACCCGTTGTGCTTTGCTTCCAGCAGTTAGTCTGGCTTAGTCGCAAGGCACTGTATGCTGCTGATTCTTGCACGAATAGATCTAAGGGTTTCAGGTTGAGTATCGCTTCCAGCCCCGCTGTGGGGGTGGTTTTCAACGCCCCTGTAATACCTACGCATGCTAATCTTTGAACTTTTGTTAAGATTTTCAGGTTTGTTGTTTTCTCTGTCGCGTTCCACCAAACTAGATTACCGTAGGTTAGTATCGGTCTAACTATTGCCGTGTACATCCACCTGATAATTTTTGGGTTTGGTCCCCAGGATTTTCCGAAAATCCTGTTGCAGGAATAGAATGCGACCATAGCTTTCTTTGCTCTTTCTTTGGTGTTGAGACACCAGTTCAGTTTCTTATCAAGGATCACACCAAGGTATCTGGCCTGATCTGAGATTTTGAGAGGTGTCCCTTCTATTGATGGTAGTCTAAACATTGGTATTTTCCTTCTGTTAGTGAAGAGAACCAATTCTGTTTTCAATGGATTAACCATTAGACCACATTTCTTTGTCCAGTTGTTGACCTTTGACAGGGCAAACTCGATCTGTTCACTTATAGTGGATGGGAATTTTCCTGTCGCAAGTAGTGCTAGGTCGTCCGCATAGGCTACTACTTTGACTCCACTATATTTTAATTTTACAAGAATTTCGTTCATAACTAGTATCCAAAGAAGTGGAGAGAGTACCCCTCCCTGGGGTGTTCCTCTAGATGTGGATACTTTTAAACGTGATTCTCCAAGTTCTGTGTTTATATGCCTGTTTCTTAACATGCACATAGTCCAATTTATAATTGAACTTTCTATATTCAGCTCTACAAGGGTTCTCTTAACTGCATCACTTTCCACATTATTGAATGCTCCTTCAATATCCAGAAAGGCAGCGAGAGTGTATTCCTTGTCTTTGAGAGTTTTTTCAATTGTATTAACAACACAGTGAAGTGCTGTTTCTACGCTTTTGCCTTTTGTATAGGCATGCTGCATTGGAGAAATTACCTCCGGGTTCAGTGTGCTGCGAATATAGATGTCCAACAGTCTTTCGAAGGTTTTAAGAGTAAACGACGTGAGACTGATTGGTCTATAGTCTTTAGCTTCCGTGTGACTAGGTTTACCAGCCTTCGGGATGAAAACAACCTTGACTTCACGCCATACTTTAGGTACATATCCCCATCTGAGGCTGCTTGAGAATATGTTTTTTAGGTGCGGAGTAATGAGGTTTTCACTTTTTTGTAACATCATTGGAAAGATGCCATCTAGTCCCGGGGATTAATAAGGGGAGAAAGAGTTTATTGCCCATTTAATCTTGTCTTCCGTTACAATATCCGACGGTGCTCTGTGCTCTGTATGGATCTCACTCACCTGGTTATAGCTCGGGTTAGAGTTACACCCGGGAAAATGAGCATTAACTAAGAGTTTAAGAGTTTCACTGCATGATTCTGTCCAACGACCATTTGGTTCTTTTAGGGAACCCAAGGTAGTTGGCTCTTTAGAGAGAATTTTCCTTAGTCTAGCTGATTCATTGGTGCCTTCTACTTCATCGCAGAAGGTTCTCCACGAGCTTCGTTTGGCTCGCTGTGTTTCAGCTTTGAATTTTCTTTGACTGGATTTGTAGTTCTCCCAGTCTATGTCTAATCTAGTGTGTTTGGCGATATTGAAAAGTCGCCTAGTTTCTTTCCTAATATCGCCCAGTTCTTTTGTCCACCAAGGTGGTTTTTTGTTGCCTTTACTACCTGATTTTAAAGGACATCCTTTGACAAAAGCATTGCTGAGTATTTCTGTGAATTTCTCGGCAGCTTTGTCTAAGTTATCAGGATTATCAATTTCATTGGTATTAAGCAATGTGATTCTATTCTCTACTTCCCCATTAAAAATATACCAGTTAGTTTTCCTAAAATTTCTAAAAGGTTTTTGAGAATTTGTTGTGTTAAGTATAAAGAATTCAATTAACCTATGATCGGAAAAAGATTCTTCCTTAAGTACTTTCCACTGTTCTATTGAGACGGTATTCGAGTTGCTCACAAGGGTGATATCGAGTACTTCCTCGCGGTTCTTAGTCACAAATGTTGGTTCATTACCTCTATTCGCTACTAGTATGTTATTTCCTATGATAAATTCAAAAAGAGACTCACCTCGATCGTTGATGTCGGTGCTCCCCCATTGAGTATGATGTGCATTAGAATCACATCCTATCACAAGGTCCCATTTCTCCACAGCTGCGCGTTCAACAAGTTGGGACGTGATATTTGCAGGTGGTCCCTCCGTTCCATCGTAAGGCATATAGCATGATGCCAAGATAAGCGGTGGAAGCCCATCGCGCTCCAACTTTATCGCAGTTTGGTCTAGGTTACTGTATGTAGATAAAAGAAAGAGATTAATCTGTTTTCTAGCTACAATACATGGGCTCATCAGTTAGATGTTGTCGTACCCTTCTAAGACGCAAGATTTTAGTCGATGAATACCGACACAAATATATTTGCAACACGGACATGCTGCAAATTATATTTTTCTAGGCGAACTTGTATTATTATATGAGAACTTAATTTTCTTAAGACTTGTACGTTGTACATGTTAATCTCTTGACGTTAATTGATCTCTTGATTGAAGTTTAATTTAATTGCGGAAAAATTCTCATAAAGCTTTTTGTAAAACTACATAATCTGCAAGGAACAGAGAAGCTCCTTCGAAAAAATTGGAACAGTTGCGCCATTTGTCAATGGACGAGACTAGAGACATGCCAATTTATAACAGTTTTTCAACATTAAAAGAGCTCGCCGTTCGGGCTTCTCGTAACTTGAAAAAAAAACTCAGTGGCCCTGCGGGGCCGCATAAACAGTAGGCACTTTTATAAACCAAGCCATAAGCTCTGATGGCCTGAAAAAAAATATTTTTTTCAAAAGGGTGTAATGTAATTAATTGTGGTGTGGAACCAGGAAATTCTTTTGACCAGCGTTTTTCGAAACAGATATCTGAGTTGGCTTTTGTTAATAACTCTGTAGTAGAGGGAGTGAAAATTAAGTTGAGTGTCACAATTCACAAACGACTCCCAGGTCACGAATAGAAGTTACGATACGAAAGAATAGGAATATTTTTCGGGAGAAAGTTATATCTTGACGTTTGATTATGTTAATCTGAAAAAAAGGTTTTTTTGGTACAAATAAAAAATTTATTTTAGTCTATTCGTAATAAAAACAAATCTTCAATTGATGAATTTGGTTTCGAAATTTTCATGTCATCAGGGAAGAATTTAAAATCAGATTGATATCATTTCGATATCATTTATAGTCAACACAAATATAGAGGGTCCTAAATGGCTTCCTTGAGTTACTTCAGACAGTGCCTTAATAGGATTGGGAAAGAATTCGATGCTAACGGTTAACTATATAAGACCGGATGAATGACACAGATGTATTAACCTCGGTCAATATTATGGACTTATCACCTGTGTAGTTATGTCCCTGCGCACTTTTACTTGCTACAGTAAATGACGCTTATAAGAAAAACGCTGATTTATAATTAATTTTTTTTACAACAACTATTCTCAGTTTTCCTTTTAAATATGATATGTAAAGGGTGATTTTTAAGCTGGTTTGGTTTTGGCAACACTGGTTTTGACAGCTGACGTGTGTTTAGTACCTTGTGTCACTGTCAAACAGATTCAGTTTAGTTTGCAATTTAACCATGGACTGTCTTACAAATGAACAACGCTTGCAAATTATTGAATTTTACTATCAAAATTCGTGCTCGGTTCGAAATGTTCATCGCGCGCTGCTTGTGTTCAGCGATGAGGCTCATTTTCGGTTGAATGGGTACGTAAATAAGCAAAATTGCCGCATTTGGAGTGAAGATCAGCCAGAAGCATTGCAACAGCTACCAATGCATCCCGAAAAAGCCACTGTTTGGTGCGGTTTATGGGCCGCGGCATTATTGGGCCTATTTCTTCAAAGATGATGCGAATCGCAGCGTTACTGTCAATGGTGAACGCTACCGAGCGATGATAACAAACTTTTTTTTGCCCGAAATGGAAGTTCTTGACTTGCATGATATGTGGTTTCAACAAGACGGTGCCACATGCCACACAGCACGTGAAACAATGGTGCAATTGCGAGGCGAGTTTGGTGAACAGTTAATTTCACGTTTCGGGCCGGTCAATTGGCCGCCTAGATCGTGCGATTTGACACCATTAGATTATTTTTTGTGGGGGTATGTCAAGGCTAATGTCTATAGGGACAAGCCCGCTTCGATTGACGCACTGGAAGCCAACATCCATGCATTCATTCGTGAGATACCGGCCGATATGTGTGAAAGAGTATGCCAAAATTGGACTCAGCGGATGGGCTACCTGAGACGCAGCCGCGGTCAACATTTGCATGAAATTATCTTTAAACATTCAATTGCAAGGTTCAAACTATATAAGAAACTTTTGTATGACACAAAAAAAGTCCCATCAAAATGTTCCTTAAATGTCTACGAACACACCCTTAGGAAATACATGCATTTCTGAACTCTCAAGGATAAGTCATCTCATAAATATATTTTTTTTTTCTGAAAGAGCATTTTTAGTAAGAAACTTCTGTTTTTTTTTTATATCTGTGTTTAAGACAGGTATAAGAAACACACTGTTGCTGCTATTCTATCGATGAAGACTGGCGTTCTATTAGTCCAGGTCGCACTTGGCATGCTTGTTTAGGGCACAGCTAGGAACGTCGGAGGGTGAGGTTCTTGACCCGCGAATAGCCAGACGCTAACCAAAGAATTATATTCATGCAAAGATTTCTGTTTTGTGAGACGACGGACGGACACTTTCGTATTGCAATTAGTCGTTTGTTAAGCAGAAGGTGTCGACTGCTTCGAGTACCTTGCTCTGTTATTCCCTCCCTCTGACAGTTCTCAAAACACAAATGTTTCTTATTTAACATCTCTACATCTGTCATTAATATGACCGTTTAGGATTGACTAGCTTTGTAGTGCAATTTTGCATTCACAAACCTAGTTGAATTTGGACTACGTAGAAACTACATTAGTGAATGCGCCATTGACTTATTATATATGGACTGCCAGGAGCCAACTTCACGTTGACGCCACTTTAAGCTATGCGTTACAAGCGCCGAGTTCAGTCCTATCGGAAAATACAGATACTACTGTTTGACATTTGTATCGAGGATTTTTTTGAAGGATTTTTTTCCATCTTATTTCAATTTTCATTGGGTACGTTCAGCAGACACAAGGGGCTACATTTATGTAGTCAAGTGCTTTCATTGAACGCAAATTTTACAAAGGAAACTAGTTATTTTTTGAGATGTCATTAATACCAAAATTGAAACTTTACTTCCAACCTTTACCTTCCGTCGATAGTGCAGATAGTATTTATAATAATATTTTTATCTGAAAAACACCTCACACAAATGAATTACGAATTGTATATTTACAATTTCTTCAATACATGCATTCTGTCTTTCCGACATCCTTCACGTTGTGTGACGCTGAACGTGACTGACTGAAATAAAATTTTCTTTCACTTAAATCGATAACCATTACCGCTGTTTGTTGATTTCATTGGTTGCTATTGTTAATTAGTTTCGCAATGATTCAACTTTGTTTTCATACTTTTTTTAATTAATAACAACAAACTAATAAACAAACATCATCGAGAAGAATTCTGAAACTGAATTGCAAAATAAAAACAAACAATAAATGTCAAACCAGTGCTAAGGGTTATTTGAAAAAAAAATCCCTTAACCAAATCCGAAAATTTCCTTTTTTTTACAAACAACTTCTCGCTTAATTTTCAAAACTGTTAATTCATACAAATTTTAGTCATGTCGAAGTTCATAAAATAAAATAAAATTAGTAGAAACTGGCAGATTTGAAAAGTAAATGAGTAGAGGTAGTATTTTGCTTTACACTTTTTGCTAAGAATATTGAATATATTTAGTAGGCGTGTTTTTTGCAAGTCCATATGGATTTGTGGAAAAAACGACATCGGGACTTCTTACTTACAGTACGTAAGTCCCGATAATTATCTGGACTTAGCTAAGTCCATATAGATTTAAGTTGTTGTTGTATTTACGTGTAAAACAATTAGTTCCGATGTTGTTTTTTCGACAAATCCACATGGACTTGCAAAAAAAAAACGCCTAGTAGTTTTATGTACACAGTTTAAGCGCGTTTTTATAGGGAACTCCAATCCTCTACAATTTCGGTTAAGATAAATTTTACTGATAAATTAAAAGTAAGGTTCGTTCCTTTTCTCCAAATTTTTGGGCATTTTTGTACAATTTTGGACTGAAATGCACAAAAATCAGAATTTTAAAATAAAGGAATGAACCTATGAATAAGTTATAATTAAAAAAAATACGAACGTTTTCAAGAAAAATAAGATATCTAAAAAGCTGCAATATTGCAGGTTTAGACAATAGATTCCACTGTCTTAAGGTAGGTAAAAAGTTAGAAAACTTCAGACATTAAAAATGTTTTATATAACTTGGACGGCCGTCTAAAGTAAGACGGCGTTTATAAATACGACTGTACGAATTTTTCCTTGAAATAATGTTTTAAAAATATCTTCCTTCACTACATCTCTTGAAATGGAGAAAATAAATTTCATTGAAAAATCTTTTATTTCGAATATGACTCTAAAATCAAAGGTTTTATAAAATAAATCAAAATAGGATTTTTTTCAGTGCTCCCCCAACACTACGCCGATTGGTGACTACGTATGACCATAGATGGCCTTACCTTCTATGAATGAAATTTCATTCTAAGGCGAAGTATGTAACAGATGGCGCTAAAAATAGTATTTATTATTGTCGGTAGGCCCGAACTTGTCGCTGATTTCGCTTTGAGAACTGGAACCATCATCTTCGCAGGTTATGTATGGAATTGACAACCAACTAGCAGTCCATATATAATAAGTCAATGGAATGCGCCCACTCTATATGAAGATACCAATCTCGGCTGTCTACGAGTTTGCCTACAAGCTCATATAGGGGAAATTCAGGAGAAACACGCACACATATGCAGTAAGCGCACATCCACCACGCTTTATTTGCACACACATGCAGTAAGCGTACATTCACCACCAAAATGTCGGTTATTTACGAGTTTCAATGGGTATGTTCAAAAAGTATAATTAAAGGAGCAACGAGTTATCAAGTGCTAACCCAACCTTATAAGGATAAGTTTGTGGAAACAAATTGAACGTGAAAATTTATAATCAATTTAAGTTGTTTGGTATTGTATTTCGCTCTTGAATTATTGAAACAGACTGTGAACATGACAAAAAAAAAACGAATGAGAAATCAGAGAATCAACGCAACTGTTGTAAGACAACTTTAGGCGTGTTTTTTTGCAGGAAGTGACTAGACATGCCAATTATAACAGATTTTGTTTATAAAATTACTGTTTATGCGGCCCCGCAGGGCCAGGGTCCTCCGCCGGTGGGCATAATTCAAGCACCTAAAGTTTTTTTTTAAGTAGTGCGAAGATCGTAAACGTACGCCCGCTTTTAATGGCCAAAAATTGTTATAACTGTTATAAATTGGCATGTCTCTAGTCACGCCCTTTTTGCAAGCCTGGAGGAAATTGATCGAAAAATACTATGTCGCGTCGGGGCTAACGAATTTACATGTTAAATGCAACAACAACTAATCCCCTCCAGGTATAGCTAAGAGCACATAATTTTCGGGGCTAAACTGTTTTTACGGCAATTGCATATGAACTTCTAATCAATAGTTTTTATGGAAACTCCATTTTTTTCTGTGATGGCTTCGATAGATAATCCCCAATATCATTTCTTTTTAACCTCCCCTCCCTCCGGGCTTGCAAAAAAATACACGGCTTTTAAGAGCATTAAGGCTCTCCAAAACCAAAGCGAATACTTCAGAACGACGACGAAACTTTCGCCTGTCTTAATTTATTTACATGGAGATTAATGGGAGCACCCACACTGGTGCGATGCGAACCTTCGAATATTATTCAGTCGTCGCATATTCGCGCGAATGTTTCGCGTTGGTTTGGGACAGCCTTTATGCTATGTATATGCGAAACCAATAGAAAACTACCGATGACCGAAATTTCAATGTATAAATTCTATCTTATCACGTTATTTATTTTATAACAGACTTTTCTGTGAAATGCCAAAGATTTAAAAATCATTGTGTAACATCGAACTACTCACAGGATGTTTTATTTAAAAAAAACTTTTGTAGCGCTCTTATTGAAAAACCCGATATTTGTGTTGATAAAAATTGTGTTTGGAGTGTCAATAACAAGTCTGGCAAGTAGTTGCGGTGTATTCCAAATAACACCTATGGGTCAATATCACCCGCCCTTACCGCACACTCACGCCTTCGAACCGCTTGTACGAACCGCTTGCTCAATGCACCTTGCACAGCGACGAAATTGGAAGGGAGATCGACCGACAGATTGATGTCTCGAGGTCACAAGATGGACTGACCTATATTTTATCGAAGAGTTCGCAAGTGCAACGAGCAGGTTTTTTGGATTGCGGCCGTGGTGAGTTAGTTAGTCGAAAAACTGTTCTTAAGAGTTCAGAGAAATGACGATTCTCTCTATTATAGGAGATGTGCATAGATCGCGCCAATGAGTTATGGGCACGTGGGTTTAGAAGTTTCCGATGTTATCTCCCTTTTTCCTTCTCTATTGGCAATAGAAACTATGGGAGATCGATAAATTAAAGGGCTTGGTTCGAGCATGAAAAGGACGGGATGAAATGACCTGGAATACGTGGTATCAGCATATAAGAATAACTCCGAAAGGCTTTCGGGATTGAATTGCTTGATACCTATTTTCTTCTTATGGGCTATTAATTCAGATGCTTGGCTGTGAAACACGAGGTTAATGGATAAGCTCTATGTTAATCAATGAATTTTTGTAATTTTCTTTTACGTGGATGATGATCCAAACGGAATGGAAACCACAAGAAGAAAGAATAACTGAGTAGAGACGAAAGCCTGGTTGGGCTTGAGGGCAGACATTTTGGGCATACTACTTCCGGCGAAGCAGCTGATTTCGAAATTGAGTTGGTCGGTTTTTCTTTCTCTTTTGTAGATCACAGGGTGATCAAATTGTGCTCACCCAATTTGTATGGAAATCCACACGACATCCGTAACAACACGCTTATAAGAAACAAAAATTGTGGCATTTTGGAGATTCTTATAAGCATCATTTACTGCATCATTAAGTAGCATAAATTTATTTTGGCAAGAAATAATTTTTCCAAAAAAAAAAATCTTAACTAAGGTTTTCTGAGTAATATGAAATTATAATATCGTTTTTAAATAAATAATAAAAATAACCAACGAAATTATAATTAAAATTCGTCTATAGTTGTTGGATTCCATAAACAAACGCTTGAGACACTGCACTGCAAATTTGCAGAAAACTAAATAAAATACATAATAAAGTTCAGCGTTAAGCTTGTCACATGGAGATAATCAGATAATAATATATGCATAATAAAGTCAGCTGATACGTAAGCAAAAATTCAGCTGACCATATACAAAGCTATATATCACTGGTTCTGGCTAAAGCAATAAATCATAGTCCTAAATTAAGTTCAAAAATAAAATGAGTTTGTTTAAAAATAACATTTTAACTATACGTTTTAATGAAAGTAAGCTGAGTCTTATAAAAACAAAATTTTTTAAGCATACTAATTTATTCTACGGTAATAATTATAAATGGTTTTGATATGTTTTATTTGAGGTTATTATATGTTTTATTTGAAAGTTCTTTTTTTTTATAAAAAGAATTTTATGGTATTAAAGAAAGACGCAACGTTGGAAAAAAAATAAACAAAAATGATAGATATTGGTGAGTGGAGTATACAACAATCAGGTATCTTTTAATTGATAAAACTTGTTTAATATTATTGTTTGCTGATATTTTCCTCGTGTAAACTGCGCTGAGTGATGATAAGATATTTGCTTACTTTTAATGAAGGCTGGAACACCAGTAGCGTTAGTAAACATGTTTTTTGTTTTGAATTTTTTTTTTTAAATTCTACCAATATCCTCTGATGAAAAAATATTGAATGTTATGGCATTCAGAAATTTTACAAAACTAAAAATACTTCAAGTATTAAATAGCTTATGTGCTGTCTAAATAAATCGAGTTTAATTTAGTCTGACTAGCTATATATGGACAAGTATATGTATGTTAATGTATATACTGGTCAAGTTAAGGTTATTGATCTCCACAAAAATTGAGATAAAATTATATTCTGACAAAGCAGTCATTTGACTAATGGTCACCTATACGAAATAAAAAGCTGAATGTTCAAGGTTGCTAAATTTATCGTGAAACTTGTTTGTGATCGTTCCTTGAAACATTCTTTTTTTAAGGGTAAACTGACTCATTTGTAGTAGTCAGTACCGGCTTTAGGGTAGGGTGACTCAGCCAGCAGCCTGGGGCGCCAAAACTATAGGGGCGCCAGAACTAGAGCGGTGCAAGAACTGTAGGGGCGTTGAGCGAAAGAGCACCGCCCAGGAAGCGCTCGAGGAAGAGATGAGTTCAAATTATTTTTCTTATAGATTCCTGCCATTTACAAAAGGGAATGCCCATTTTACTATGGAGCTTTGGCTCAGTGTACAAGATATTTTCAAAATCGTTAGTGGGAAAGTCGAGATATTCGGGCTTGAAGTTGCCGATTTCAAAATAAGGATTTCGGACTTTGTTCCAAATAATTGTGAATAACTCTGGCGAAATAATTGATGTAGAAAAATGATATTTATATCAAACGAAATGTATTTTTCTTGTCTTTAAAATAATACCAAAGTTATTTTACTATGTTTAACACATTTAAGACATTGAGTTATAACTTCTAGAAAAGCCACTTTTTTGCGCGGTCTTTGCCACACCGATATTTCAAATAATTCAGTGATGACATATACTTTTGGTGGTGATTTATTATTCAAATTGGAAGGTTGATATTTAATAATTTTTAAATACTAAAAATGCCTGGCTTTGAAAACCGTAAAAGAAGACCAGAAATGAACAAAATTTGAACAGGAAAGAAAATCCATGAACATCAACAAGTACCTTACAAAAAAATCTTTATCTACAATAACACCTGAAGGAATGGGCACCACAAAATATTTCGCCCAGGGCACCAGTTTGTCTAAAGACTGGTCTTGTAGTAGTAATCGTAGTAGTAGTAGTAGTAGTAGTAGTAGTAGTAGTAGTAACGGATTATTCATTTCTTGGTTTCAAGTTGGTAGCGATAGCATTTGACATCTGTCAAACTCAGCTGTCATTTGAAGTGTCATAATATCAGTTCAATGTTTGCCATTTACGATAGCGGATCGCTTAGCAATCGAACAATGCGTTAAAATTATTAAAACTTATTGCAAAAGTGGTGATTCAAAAGTAGCCACTTGGTTATAGTCCTCATAATGAACCGACTTTGCAGCCAATCAGTAAAATTGTGAAGAAATTTGAACAGAGTGGAAGCGATACTGATTTCGTATAAGGCCTGAGCATCATCGTAATGCACGCTCTGTCGAAAATATTGCTGCTGCTGGTCCGAATTTATCGATTTCCCGGCGTTCACAACAATTGATCGAATGATAACCGATTTTTTTTGGCCGGCGATTGAAGATCATGACTTGGACGTTATGACGTTCCAACAAGACAGGGCAACAAGCCACACAACACGACCAATTATGGCTTAATGTTTTGAGAAGTTTCCTGGTCTTGTAATTTCACGTTTTGGCCACGTCAATTGGCCACCAAGGTCATGCGATTTGACACCATTACATTTTTTTTCTGTGAATATTAAGTAGCTCTAGAGGTGTTGTATTTATTATTGATGGAACGATTTATTGAAGTGGGCTTCTACCATTTCTGTTGTAATTCCTTGGGATTTGTATAGCATATCCTGGCCTCTTGGGCCCATGGTCTGGTGTTGACCTCGTGCTTTATTGGTTGAATGAAACAATTATCATCTTGGTACTCTAATATTACCGTCATCTTAAAAATAATGGTCTACCAGCAGAACGTTAACATTTCTGCCATTATGTCTTGTGTTACTGTTTTGTACGTGCTTTAGAGCTGAATTCTGAAGTTTTTGAAGCTTTTGAATGTGGGTGGTTACTGCTTTACCCAAAGCAAGTTTTCCATATCGTAACCTGGATTCTACCAAAAGCCTAATAAACCTGTCTTAACCAGCTTCAGAGGCGTGGTAATGCAAATGAGAAAGAGCACATAAGGCCTTCTTGAAATCCATATGTAATTTGTCGATGTTTGTCAAAAACAAAATGGCCGTCAGTTTACTACTTCAAGATACTTGTAGTTTTCAACTATTTCAATGCATTTGTTCGAAGTGATTGGGCAAGTATCATTTCTGCAGTGAATCTGCTTTTCCGTCATTTTGAAATGAAGGCTTCGGATATGCATCTTTTTTGTTTTGGAAGCATTTATCACTAATCATGATACCATCTAACAGCGCATTGAATTCATCTTGCATCACCATTGTCACCACATTGCCGCCTCCACCGTACCCAGAGACCTATGACGAACAACAATTCAATTATCACCAGAAAAGCGAATGGTACGTTTTCCTTTAAAACTCGTATTAACTCGTTCGTATACAGAATAAATAAAAATGGACCCAAATTTGATCCCTGTGGTACTCCCTATTGCACTTTCTTTTCCTCTCTTAACACGTTGCGTCGTTTATCTTGACGCAGAACATTCTGTTACGAAGATAATCTGTCGTCCAGTCAGCCATCACACCGCGTTTCCCAATTCGTCGTAGCGCTTCTAATAGGTTTGAGTAGTTTAGAGTATCAAAAGTCTTATACTAAAATCCACGAACAACACAAGCACATGATGACCTTTATTTAAGCTGTCGTTCACGCAGTTATCAAATTCTCTAAACAGCTTTCCTTTGTGTTTGTTTCTTTAAAATCCGTACTGGCTATTGTGAAGAAGAGAGTGTTTTTCAACAAAACCTTACAACCTTTTAGCAATATCACACCTTCTAAGTACTTTTCTATAACCGGAAGTATTGATGTTGGCCTATAATTATTCAGTTGATGTTTAGCTCTTTCTTTTTGT
The DNA here is from genome assembly GCA_932273885.2 of Leucozona laternaria. Taxonomy (NCBI): domain Eukaryota; kingdom Metazoa; phylum Arthropoda; class Insecta; order Diptera; family Syrphidae; genus Leucozona; species Leucozona laternaria. The sequence continues at coordinate 267,748,988 of OW026366.1, read as the reverse complement.
AGATCGGACTTAAGCGCTGTTGGTATTTTTGATTGAATGAGGCTGAGGTTTATAAATTTAGAAAAGATTGGAGTAAAAGTATCGGCATACTGTTAATAGTAGTAGTAGAAGTAAAACTCTTGATAGTACCCAACTTACACATGTTACATACATAACTTTACATATGTTACATTAACTTTAAGAAGTTTCAAGTTATGAAAGTTGTTTTATTTGCAAATAATTAAAACATTACAACTTTTCTTCCTAACATTTTCAATTGAACATAATGTTTTATGTCTACGATTTATTGAAATAAAATAAATCAAAAAAATTGACGTGCGTCATTTCATAGTTGTTTTGTGACGCAGTATAACACATAAATATGATTGGAATAAACAGGTACAATTGAGCCATTAATATAAGGAATATCACCATTATGCATTGCAGGTGGTAATATTATGCAAATCTTATATATTGTTAAGAACTTTTAACCTGTTTAAAATACTGTGGGGTTAGTACATACCGCCTAAACTACTGGCAATTATAACTAAATTATAGAAATGTACATAAATTAAATGTTTTTTTCCTCAAGAGAATGTGAATATGAGGTAATACTTGTAGCTTATTACGGGGAACTTGTGATGTTTCAATTAGCATTATTATGAAAGAACAAAACATTTTTTTTTTTTGACAAATTAAGTTTTTTGTTCTGCATCTCATGAAAATGATCTTGTGGTTCAAGATTTAAACCATAAACAAACTTAAAACATTTTAACTTGTTTTATTGAATTGACTTAAGACATTGCCAGTACGATTCAAATCAAAATCGTGAGATCCGTTTCTCTGTTTTTGTAAAATTTCACTAACTATATTCCTGGGTAACATCTTGATTTTTTAGTATGAATTATAAGTAATCTTGACGATTAATATCAGTTGTTGAATAAATAAATTTGGTGCCTTAAAATCGAGTGAACTGGCGTTGGTCCATTTTAATTTTAAAAATCGCGATTTTATTCGATAGCCAAAAATTTCTTTCAGTAGACATATATTTTGACAGACTGTATTGAGCTATCGGTCGATCTTGTGGTTCCACCTTTCAGAATTGCTTCCACACTGAGACCTTAAAAAAATTGTAATCATTATTGCGCAGTATTTTACCGTTTCGAAAAAGTGTGGTCCAATAATACTTTCTGATGTTCAACAATTATTTTTGGAATTTAGGTTCCCCATTTTCTGAAGTTTTGTTTCTTCACGTGACCATATGGGCCTCATTGCTCTTTATGGGATTGTTAATAAACTAGTTGTTTCCTCGGAACAATTTTTGAAACACCAGACCATTGACCTATTATATATGGACTGCTACGAGCCAACTTCACGCGGATTCAATCGAAAACTTATCGCAACGAGCGCCAGTTGGAGCAACACGAAAAACAAGGTATAACTTTTGACACTTCAATTTTGTTTATATCTTGTCAATAATTTTGTTGTTTATTTTGCTTGTGCTTAATTTGTGAGGCAATAAAAAAGTTTTCAAAAAAATTGCAGAATTTGTTAAGTTAGCCAATGCTGCATAGAACGGTAAGAAGATTAAAAGGATGATCGCAGGCATAGAAGATAAACCAAAGGAGACAATCCAAAGCAAGGACAAGTCGAAGACAACTAATGTAAATACAGGAAATAAAATAAGACCTATTCGGCAGATGGCAAACGAAAGTGATGAGGATTAAGGCTTAACTACATAAGCCCAAAAAGTGAAAAAGTACAAAAGTGAAAATTTTCAAACTCATTTTGGAATAGTTTTTCTGACTGGAAAACTTTTAAAAATGATGCAGATTTTGGTTTAAAAAAATGTTTGTATATTCTTTTTCACAAAACAACTGCGCTAGCGGGAAAAAAAATATTTTTACTTTTGTACAAAAGTACTTTTTGGCTTATGTAGTTAAGCCTTTATATGAACAGAATGACAGCCCAGTCTCTTAAAGAGACCGAATACGAATCAAAGTAGGTAAAATCCCGAAAACCCCTAGAAAAGGCTGAATTTGTTAAAATGGACCCAAAAGAAACCAAAGAACTTATCAAACAAGCGATAAGGGAATATAATGAAGAAGTATCTAATCTATCAAGGCAACTAATGATTTTTTATAAAATAAATTTCTTACAGTCCAAAAAAAAAAGAGGGAATGGAAGAGTTCGAAATGGATGTTTTCAAGTTCGGTGAGTTTGTGCACGCACCTTCAACGTTAACTACTCTGCCCCGGAAGGCGGTTCGTAGCAAATCTGTTCCACGGGTAAGATTGTTTGAAAAATGTGTTAATGGCATTTTTATGTTTTTGTATTTATCGTCAGCCTGGCAAAAAAGATAACCTGCTGTTGAAGTCCATGCTTAAAAGTGCAAGTGAGGAAGCGATTCATAAGGTTGTACCAAGTGCACCACAAGCACAAACAACTCCTACGAAAATTCAAGGGAAAACCGAAGGACCTCCTATCGCCAATGCAATGATAGAAAAGGAGCAAAACAAGGTAAGCGACATGTATGCAGCTTACAAAGAATAAACAGTCAAATACATAAGAAATATAGATCATTATTTTTTGTTTTTTTTATTTGTAACGAGAACGTCATGACAGCAACCTACATATTGTTTCAATTGCTGTATTTGACTAGGTTAGATATTCAATAATTTCACAATCCGTCTGAAGTTTTCTGTAATCTGTCGACAAATCGTTTGGCAACAAATATCGATGTGTCAATGAAGCGCTCAACGCAATTAGTCATGTTTCTGTACTGCTGTCTAATTTTGATCCCGGTATTGACATACACTTGTCCCAACAGATTTCATTTGGCACCGATGTTAAATAAAAAAAACTATGTAAGATTTTCTTACTTGAGCTCTTGATTGCCGGCTCTTGGTATTTATGGAATTGAAATCAGACATTCGGTGTAAAATTATTTTAAATTTGCAAGAAATATAAACCACTCGTAAAGGTAAGAGATTGTGAATTTTGACAAATAACGTCCGACTTCTTTCGTGGCTAGAACTAGCAGATTATTCACCTCGTTGCGACGTTTGTCCAATGGAGTTGCAATACCGAAGGACAACTCACACATTTGTTTGACCTTAGTCGAAGTTTTGGCATTTTTCTGTGCCCATTCCTGCATTATGACTTGCAGCCTGGGCAGAGCGGGTTGAACCGTTGAACTGCCTTAGGTATTCCCCGGATCAGCTTTCAACGACTCTGTGGCATCTCTGTAGGCCTTTTTGAACTTTTCCAAACCTTCATATGCCTGAAAACGACGAAACAGAGCTTTGGGGTCGTTTGGAGCCAGTCGTAGTGGTACAGAGAGCAATCGTCGATGGCTTTGGTGAATTCGTTCTTCTTCAAATAAGCAGCAGCTCGATTCTTGTAAAAGATTGCCAAATCCTTGTGCATCCCGCGAGTATTCGCGAACAAATCTTTTCTTAACAATTCCGGCCATTGTTCTGGAGTGCGGATTTTATTTGAAGTGATGGCCTTAAAGACACCGTTAATGCCAATTTCAACATTTTATATTATTTAGCTTCAAAAAAAGTAAAAAATATGTTATTAAGGTAATGTGATGAAATAACTCATTTTACAATTAAAAACTTATAGAAAAATAAAAAAATCGAACAAATGTCAAACCGTGACCTTCAACTAAAACAAATGGCACTCTGTTTCATAAGTAATAATAACAGATGTCCGTAGATTCTATAGCAAATAATGCTTGGTGAGCCCAAGTCCCAAAAGATGGCCTTGTGAATTATTACTATTGTTTGCCACTTTGCTCCAAGTAGCATCAGTGTCGCTAAATAGTGGTTGAATCACGTTTACTGAGACATTTGTATGGAAATGAGTCTCGACTAGCAGTCCATATTTAGTATGTCAATGCACCAGACATATTGAAGGCGCATTTTTGAATTATTTTGTTTCAACTCATGAATCAGTTGCATTTTATACGGAAAAGGTGTACTTTACTTGCACCAATGTTTACTTTATTACGAACTGCCCGAGATCTTCCGGCACGCAGAAGATCGTAAGTAGCCACTATATTGCTGAAAATACTGAACCAATTGATACAATTGCGCCAAAAACCAAGGGAAATTTATGAGGCATTGGCTTATTTAATTTAATCAATAATTTCATTGATAGTTGCGGCTTTAAAAATTCGCGGCAATTAAAAATTCAGTTGAAAATTTCATGAAAAAAATTTTAATTTCTCACATTGTAGAAAAAGAAATCACTCGGGCGTATGTGGATTTTTTTTTTGCTGTTGGCTGAAATAACGAATTTTTGTTTTTAATTACTTTATGGATCTGTCTAACCTGTTTCAGCCTTTATAGGTTAAACTTCGTTTAAGAATCTAAAAATAGTAATCCTTAAAATAAAATATGTGTAGGGGAAGTACGTCCAAAATGACATCTATGGACAAAATGACATACCGACCATTTCTTGAAATCTGCTATACTTAATACAATCCGCTCAAATGTAACTATATAGTTGCCTTGGATAATTTTTAAAATCTTTTGAAAATTATGGCTCATTTCACAGCCATATGTTGTCACAAAAAGAAGATAATGACAAGATTAACATTTACATAGGGCTTTATTTAATAGAAATCAAAGGCCTTCGACAAAATATGTACATGTTTCCAAAATTTTAAAACTAGAATGCTGCTCTGCCCGATTTCATTTTTGCACATCTTATAGCATCTTATAGCATCATATGTCTTTTTTAATATTTAAAATAGTTGCAAGACCGTTTAATCGCTCTTAGGTCATTGATGTTGAGCGAAGATAGGTTTTTATAAGTTTCGAGAAGCTAGCTTCACCTGATGCAACACTTACAGGAAACGTTAATAGTATCTTAAATGTCGTAAGTAAATTTGGATACAATTCAAGTAAATGTGAAGCTAGATAGTTTAAAATTGGCAAAAGTTTGAAGTTCAAAAAGTCCATTCGTTTTGATTGAAGCATTTTCTAAAGGATATTTATTTTGCATAAAAACTCGTTCCAAATTACTGTTGACAATACCAACTTGAATTTGTGTACGCGTTTAGCAAGTTTAGTTGCTTTAAGAATTTAAATTTCATCGAATTTCAAACTTTTTGGAATATCAATTAAAGCATCTGTAATAATTTTTCATAGAATGGACAACAAATAAGAAAGAAAAAAGTAGACGGATGTGTAACTTTTATATCGTTTTGAAATTATTGTACTGATTTTGCCGCCCTAGTCGAGTGCTACCCTAGGCAATTGCCTATACGCCAGGTTCGGCACCGTGTATAGTTCATGGCAAAATTAAGAAAACAAACTAATTACTGACCATAACATCAAAGCTCTCTGGAATATATTAACAAACATTTTCCAGACCATAGTATGGACAAAATGACATACAATAACCACGTACAAAACGACATACCTAAAACATGCTCCAAAAGGAACTTATATTACTGGTAAAGGTAAAAGGAAGCGAAAAAGTCAACCCTATTACCTTGTATTAACATATCAACACATTACATAAACGAACTTCAAGTAAAAAGTGCTAAAATGCAATCATTGGGCTCATGCATCTTGTGCTGAGTATCCAAAGAACATCAAACAATTCATTTGCGAATTATGCATTTACTATGAACCTGAAGGTATAGTTTTTTCACAAAGTTTTCTAGAAACAAGTTTTTAGTAATAATTATTAATACATTTTAGACAAAATGAACTTTAGAACCACTATAGACTCACCAGATTTGGTGTGTCATTTTGTCCATATAAAATATGTCATTTTGTCCATACTATATTGACAAAATGATTTTTTTAAGAGTTTTTTTTTATAACAATTTTTTATATTATATAAAGGGTCCGCCAAATAACTTTTTTTTTTTTTTTGAAAATGGCGCAAAACATCGAGTGTAGCTTCGGCTGTGTGGCACGTAGCGCCGTCCTGTTGAAACCAAATGTTGCCAATATCCTCCTCTTCAACATGGTCGCGGTGATGAAAGTTCTTGCAGCTATGGTTTGTAAAGAAGTCGACAAAGGAATTCGAGTCACATTCCCCGATATTTGCTGTGTTGCAATAGTGACATCTTTGAACAGTAAACGCTACCATTTAAAGAACGATCCAGATGATTTCGAACAATTTTGAGTTAATATATGTAAGTTATAAAATGTGTTTTTTTAGACGTGTAGTTTTCAATCTGGCAATACTGTTTTCGGAGTTGTTTTTTTGACAGCTGTCACTTGATTTATGCTCAGTTTGGTTTCGCATTTTATAATTAATAGACTTCCTCCTGAACAAAGTTTGCAAGTCGTGCAAATTTATTAGCAAAATAATCACGCGCTATGTCCAATATTCGGTCCACATAATCGCCCAGTAGAGTCGGAAATTCGAGCAACCATGGATTGGTTTCGCACTACGTTTACTCTAGTAGATGATGCGCATCCTCAGAGATGCCGTACAGTGCGCACCGAAGATGCTATTGCTGCTGTGGAGCAGAGTATCGAAGAAGACCCGAATGAGTCCATCCGCTATCGCGCGCAGCAATTGGAGGTGTGCTCATCCATTATTAATGACTTTTTCGTGCCTGAATTGGAGGATGTTGATGTGGACGACCATTTTTTTTAACAAGATGGCGCTACATGCCATACAGCCAACGAAACAATCAATTTATTGAAGGAAACTTTTGGTGAGCGCATTATCTTGCGTCATAGCGTGGCCTCCAAGATCGTGCGATTTAACACCGCTGGACTATTTTTTGTGAGGTTACGTGAAGTCGCTTGTCTACGCAGATAAGCTCGAGACGATTGACGGTTTGGAAGAGAATATTCGCCGCGTAATTGCTGAAATATGACCCCAATTACTGCAAAAAGTGGTCGAAAATTGGGCTTCTCGGCTGAAACTTATTCGAGCCAGCCGCGGCAGCCACTTACCCGAAATCATTTTTAAAACATAATGGCAAACCCTTATCTTTATAAAGAAGCTAAGTTCTTGGTCATAACATTAAATTATATGCGTTTTATTTTTTCTTGAAAATCACACATTTAAGAAAATCTCCATTTACATGAAAATTTCAAATTTGGCAACTTTTTTAATGTGGGAAATTTGTCTTAGCGAACGAAATAGGCAATTTAATTTCACAAGTGCGAAATATCAAAGTAATAGTCTCTAGTCAACTCTCAATTCCCTTTCATATGAACAACTGGGTGAAATTATACAAAAATGCCACTTGTCTTTTATCGCAATTCAAAATGTTCAATACCTTACCGTTTTCTTTATTTACATTATTTTCAATTTTTAAAACCTGAAATAATGAAGGTACCAAAACATATTAATTAACACCAAAAATGTAAAACAACTTACAAACATTTTTTCCAAAGAATACTGAACCTATGGTGCAAATTAAAATTCAATTAAAATACTATCAAACATTATGTAAGCTTCACCTTTATTTTGTTGACATTAAATATCACTTTGTACATACCTACTATTAATTTTATCTTGTTGTTTTGTTTTACTGTATGAAATATTATTTGATAAGAGTGTATGTAGTCTTCTCGCATCAAAGTGCTTTGTTCAAGTTCTGATAAAGTTTTGTTGTTTCAAAATTGTATTTAACATCATATTTCATCAATATTTAAATTGCATACATTTTATTGTAATATTTTTTAGGTATTGGTAAATAATAATTTCACAATTTATTGGAAAAGAGATCGGTGTCAAAAAGATAACAATTTGTTTAATTCTCAATGTAAATTACACAGTCACAACACAACACATTATAAAGGGTCATTCATTTTTCGGTTTCGAAAGTAAAGCTATATAAAACACACCCAGCTAAACACCAACGTGGGCGGATCCAAAACGGACTTGTTTTTGCTTGAAGGGGATCTTAAGATTTTTTTCACTGAACGCACCCATCCTAGTATGCAGATCGTAACGTTGCACACCGTAACGTTGTACGGCGTAACGTTGCACACGAACGTTCACGTTTTTTTTCACTCTACCGCCAGCATAGATGTTTACACATCAACAATATCATTCAAATGGCCGCCTCGGGAAGATTTGCAGCATGCGATTCTTATGAGGTAATTTTTAACCACTTTTTCGCACATTTCCTGCGGTATCTTGGCCATAACTTGAGTAATGTTGGTTTTTGATGTGTAAACATCTATGCTGGCGGTAGAGTGAAAAAAAAAACGTGAGCGTTCGTGTGCAACGTTACGTCGTGCAACGTTACGGTGTGCAACGTTACGATCTGCATACTAGGATGGGTGCGTTCAGTGAAAAATATCTTAAGATCCCCTTCAAGCAAAAACAAGTCCGTTTTGGATCCGCGGACGTTGATGTTTACACATATTAACCGTGAGCCCCGGCACTCACACAATTTTTTAATGCATCTAGAGTTTGGGGATTATTGGCGTTATCACAGTATTTTTCGTAGCCCAACAGAAAAAAATTTAACGGTGTCAAATCACATGATCTTGGTGGCCAATTGACGTCGCTAAAACGTGAAATTACGAGACCAGGAAACTTTTCACGCAATAAGTCCATAATTTGTCGTGTTGCGTGACTTATTGCCTTGTTGGAACCACATAACGTCTAAGTCATGATATTCAATCGCCGACCAAAACAAATTGGTTATCAATCGACCAATTTCTGCAAACGCCGGGAAATCAATACATTCGGATCATCAGCAACACTTGCACTTGCAGCAGCAATATTTTCGACTGAGCGTGTATTACGATGATGCACAGGCCTTACGACATGAGTAACGCTTCCACTCTCTTCAAATTTCTTCACAGTTTTACCGATTGCTTGCGTAGTTGGTCGATTATGACGACCATAATCAACGCGTAATGCCCTAAAAGTGGCTAATTTTTAATCACAACTTTTGTATTAAGCTTTTATAGTTTTTACGCGTTGTTAAGCGATTCATTATCGTAAATGGCAAACATTCAACTAATATTATGACACTTCAAATGACAGCTGAGTTTGACAGTTGTCAAATGCCAGCGCTACCAACTTGAAACCACGAAATGAATGACCCTGTATTATTTTATTAAGATAATTAAGACAATTAATTGAGAACGACTGCACCAAATTGGGTACTTCCTTCTATGGGTTTGTTCCTAATTGTACCGCGAAGGTTTAGGAAAAAAGGAAAGTCGCAAAAGTCTCAACAGGTGGCGTTGTAAGCGAAAAATTCGTTTTTCAGTTCAATTCAATTACCGTTCAACAAATGGCGCTGTAGGCGGTTAGGAAATGTGTTTGAAAGGTGTTTCTTTAAAAATGGCTTAAAGGATATTTTTTTTGAATTTTATTATTTATAGGGTGAAATGGGGTAAACATAAAAAGTGTCCGATTGAACAAATTCGTTTTTGTTTGAAGACTTGAAATGGTTTGAGGGGAAATGGGGTAAAAATAAAAAATTGTCCGTTTCGAGAAATTCTTTTTTGATGTGTATCTGATAATAATTAAAGATGATTCTCATTGGCTTTTTTGGTCGGGTCACAAATCGGACATTCATCCGAAAAGATGGCACTGGCTTGCCACAGCGTTGAAAGTGGCCACTAACTAGACTTTGATGGGGTGAAGATCTTGGCAATGGAGAAACATACTTGCGAACGCTAAACGTTAGAAACACTACACATAATCAATAACAAGAACAACATGAACCGTAAACAAAAAACGCTGGGAAAAATAAATGAATTAATTGAATTACGAAAAGGCTTTCGGGATATTCTTTTTCAAAATGTACGATTTAGGAAATTCTTTTTTGTAAAAGGTTTTTCTAAGGAAAAAGCTTTAGGGATATTCTTTTTTAAATTTTTTTTTGGGAGTAAAAATAAAATAAAATCGGGTCTAAGAAATTCTTTTTGTTTTTAAAAGGTTGTTTATTAGTGGATGGCCCCATGGATTTTTTCAGAATTTATAGAGTGAAATGGGGTAAAAATGAAAAGTAGCATCTGATATCAAAAAAGTCTGTTTGTGTTGGAAAGGTTATTTTTAAAAATTATATATTAGTAGTGTGAAATGGAATAAACACAAAACAAAAAGGTTTTTGATTACAAAAATTCTTTCTGCGTTGGGAGAGTAATAAATGTTGGACTTAGATGATCATATTTTAACGAATTTCGCCATTCATAACGTGAAGTGGGTCAAAACTCAGTTCATCATCATCGGCTCGACAACCGGGGTCCGGTCCTGGCCTCCTTCAACAAGTCTCTCCACCCATCCCGGTCTCGAGCCGCCGCCATCCAGTTGCGCACCCCAAGGCTCCGGGCGTCCTGGTCTACGCCATCTCTCCAGCGCAAGCATGGTCTACCACGCTGTCGTCTACCATAGAATGTACCACAAAGAACTTTCCGAGCAGGTTCCTCTTCGCTCATGCGAGCTAGGTGCCCTGCCCACCGGATTCTACCGAGCTTAATTTTTTTCACGATATCTGCTTCAAGGCAGATTGCGTACAATTCATGATTGTACCGTCTCCGGAATGTCAACAATTATGACAAGTTTTGACACATTCTAAGGCCTTTTTCCTCATCAAAAAATCTACTTAACTCATCTGTCGCGTCGAAAAATGTACATACAATGCCATTTGAAAAACGACACGGAAGAGAAAACGAGAGAGTCGTCGAAAACGACAGACGATATCAGTATAATAGAGGTGAATTCTTATAATTGGGTTTAACTGTAGCTTGGCTGCGGCAAAGCGTCTTATTCAAAGTGCTTAATATTTTATAAGAATGAAAGTTAAAAAAAAAAAACACTGTTTGCTGCCACTCGGAATAAGAAACGCGCCTTCAGATCTGTCAGAGTCAGCTGCTTTCGTGAAAAACCCCAAGCGTAACTTGTCGTTTTCTCTTGAGAAAAAATAATTGTGTAGGTAAGGTACGGTATTTTGTTGCTGAATTTAACATTTTATCTGTTGCCATTCTACTCTGGCCATTGTCTTATAGAATTTATGGCAATAATTAAAATGTCCATATTCATTAAAAAGTGTTTATTACAGAGATTGTTTATGTGAAAATGTTTTGACAAATTGATACATAATTGTTCTTATCACATTATGAATGTATATATACTATTGAACCTTTATGTAGGTATAGCTAATATAATTATTTAATAAATTTAATTTAGTTTATCATTCATCAATTGATTCGTTGTCACAGAAAAACCACTTTTTATTTCAATTAAAACAAAAAAAAAAAAAAACGATCTGTCACAGTTCACTACAACTAAGTAAATAAGACTTAAAAACTTACTCACTGTTATTATAATTTCCCCACTTTCACTTTTCTCAAATTTCCCCAAGTTATTTTTGTATAAATTTACAATTATTTTTCTGACATCATATAAACGATTTGTTTTTCAATCTCGACACCGTTTTTACTTAAAGCGTTTATTTATTTTTTGTATTTATTGTGGTAGGTAGGCAGGTGATAGATAATCACTTTAACCGTAAAATATTGAATGAATCTAGCAAAAAAAGCGTGTGATCGGTAAAAATAAAACGTGAGAAAATGGCTTCACGTGAACTCTGAGGGGGTTATTAATTCAATTTATGAGTTATCATTAAATTAAATTACTTTTCTATTACAATTCAGAATTATTGGTTTATTGTTTGTTACAAGCAAAATGGTTTTGTGGTTTCATCATTTAAAGTCGGAGATTCATTTTATAGAAATGTTTTTATTATTGTTTTTTTTTTAATGTTCTTTTAGAGGGAAATGTACCTGTATTGCAACAATAATACACAAGCTACGTATAAGCTATGAAGGTATATGTATGAGAAATGAGGATAAAACAAATTACAGAAAGGCAAATATTAAATGTAATTTAGTTCAAGTATCTCGACGTATACTTAATGGTTCTTTACTACCGTCACGGATGTACATACATATTCGACCCTATCGAGATAACCGTGCGTCGGGGCGGAATTTTCTCCGATTTCCTACAAACTGGAGACATTTTGCTTCGAGAGGCAGTTTTTCAATCAGCTGATCGGAAATTTTGTCCGGCGAAATTCAATGCATGCCATTTGTATGCGATGGTTTGCGATAAAGTACTTCTGATGGTTGACTCGAAGATCTGCTGATTACAAAAAATAATAAAGATAATAAGATATATACATACATATTTACAACCAATTATATTGATATTTAATTAAAAAATTTATCTATTACACATTTGAAGAATTTTTTTTCTTGAAACAATCTCTATTCATACAAAGGTCAATTTCAAACCATAATAGATTTAGAGAACGGGTTATTAGTTCATTTAGACCATAATTAGTTCTATGAAGAGGAGGATAAAATAACTCATTTCTGTTGCGAAAAACTCGTGATGGAACATAGAAAGGAATTAATAAAAGCAGTTCAAGAGAGGTTATTCTAAAGGGTTTTCCAATAAGAGGTGTTATTTTGAATAGCCCGTTATTTCGGTAGCTGTCACTTTTGAAGCTATCATTTTTTGACATTTGACAAGTAGAAACTACGCCATTAATAAAAATGGAACGATACACGCTTCAACAACGCATTGAAATTACTAAAATTCACTATAAAAATGGTGAAAATTTGGCAGAGACGGTTCGTAAAACTAAAACATTTTTGGGTCGTCGTGAAGCACCTTGTCGGACCGCGATACAGAAATTGGTGGATAAATTCGAGCTGTTGGGACAAGTTAGTGATGTGAAGAATAAAACCCGTGCACGTCGCTCAAGAACAACTGAGAATATTGCTGTTGTAGCCCAAAGTGTTGAAGAAAACCCAGGTCGTTCTTTGGAATTAGGCATTCCACAAACGTCATTACACCGTATTTTGCATAAAGACTTGGGTCTTAAGGCTTAGAAAATTCAGTTAACACAAGAACTCAAGCCGGCTGATCATCAACAACGTCGTGTCTTTGCTGATTGGGTCCTTGAAATGCATGAAAATGATCCGGAATTTCATCGAAAAATCATCTTGACTGATGAGGCCCATTTCCACCTCGGAGGCCACGTCAACAAGCAAAACTGTCGCATATGGGGCTCGGAAAACCCAAGAGTTATTGTTGAAAAGCCTCTCCATCCTCAACGCGTGACTGTTTGGTGCGGTTTATGGTCCGGCGGGGTCATTGGACCTTACTTTTTCGAAAATGAGGCTGGAGCAACAGTTACGGTCAATGGATTGCGCTATCGAGAGATGATTAATGATTTTTTATGGCCGGAATTGGATGGTATTGATCTGGACAACGTTTACTTTCAACAAGACGGCACGCTACGTGCCACACAAGCAATGAAACCATCGATCTTTTACGGGAAAAGTTTCCGGACCGTGTTATCTCTCGAAGAAGTGATCACAATTGGCCACCGAGATCTTGTGATTTAACACCTTGCGACTTCTTCCTTTGGGGCCACGTAAAAGATAAGGTCTACGCCAATAGCCCAGCGTCGATTCAAGACCTCAAAGATGGAATTCGAGAGGCTATCGAGGACATAGCGCAGCCACTTTGCGATTTGGTTATGGAAAATTTCATGAAAAGGATATGGTCCTGTAAGCGTGGTCGTGGCGGCCATTTGGCTGATATTGTGTTCCATTATTAACCGCATACCTTCCTCTTTATAATGAAATAAACATCCGATCATTTATCTCAAAAACTGCCATTTTTCTTTGAATATCAAAATAACACCTCTTATTGGAAAACCCTTTATTATGAATAATATCTTTAATGAACAAAATACATTGAACTTGCCTGCGACATTTGAGCGTTTTTAAATCAATAAGAGAACACCTTGATTTGTAGTCTGGTAAAGACTCAGAGCCCAGTGAGGATCTTTTTTGAACTCTTTCAATTCTCAAAATATAATTTTCATAAAATGGAGACCAGACGACACAACAATATTCTAAAACTGGTAGAACTATAGACATAAATAAGGTCTTCAAAGTATAGGCATCCTTAAAATCTTTGGAGTTCTGTTTCAAAAAACCTTAAAGTCAATTACCTTTCGATACAATGTAATCAACATGAGATCTAAAGTCAAGCTTTGAGTCAAAAATCACTCCAAGATCATTAACTTCAATTACCTTCAGAAGACTAACATCAAAGAATTTATATTCAAAATCAATGAGAGATGAAGATTTAGATACACTAAAATTTTACATTTAGAGTAATTTAGCTGAAGATGATTGTAGTCGCACCATTTAAGAAAATTGTTGATATCCAACTGCAGAAACAAGCAATCTTCAAGTGAGGATATTGGAGTAAATACTTTCACATCATCAGCATACATCAAGCAGTTACAATATTTAAAAATGGAAGGTAAATATCATTTGTGAAGATTATAAAAAGAAGGGGGCCCAAATGACTCCCTTGTGGAAGACCTGACACCACATCTATAAGATTTGAGACACATTTATCTATCTTACAAGCTTGTTTTCTGTCAGACAGGTATGAATCTAACCAATTTAAAAATGAAACATCCAATCCCAACATATTAAGCTTTTGTAGGAGAAGACTATGATGTACGCGGTCAAAAGCTTTAACAAAATCAGTATACAGGACATCAACTTGTTTACCCTTCTCCACATGATTATTACAATAATTTGCAAATAGACTTAAATTTGTACAAGTTGATCTACCCTTTACAAAACCATGTTGTTTTTGAGACAACGAATTCTTGACAGCAAAATAAAGTCTTTGGGTAACCATTTTTCAAACACTTTTTGGTATAACTGAAAGTTTTGAGATTGGTCTATAGTTCTTCACTAAATGCTTACGACCACTCTTGTAAACGGGATTTATATATGACGTTTTAAATTCTTTAAGAAAAACACCAGTTTGTAAAGATTTATTAAAAATAAGGGTCAAAACATTACAAAGTGAACAGGAACATTTTGACAAAATAATAGGAGGAATCATATCAAAGCCAGATTTTTTTGAAACATCAATATCTTTTAAGCTTTCCAAAACATCCTGTTCTGAAAAACTTTGTAGTTTAAAATCTATCAAAAGAGTGATATCAGGTTACAAGCTATCAATATTTGTTAAAATATCACAATTATAAGAGGTTTGAAAGAAACGAGCAAAAAGATCACATGAGGACTGAATATCATTGGATTTAAGATATTCGTATTCCATACTTTGAGGAAAAACTGAACATTTTCTTTTAGTATTCAAAAATACCCAGAAAAATTTCGAATTATGTTTGATATTTGATTCAGTATTGATAATATATTGTCTATACAAAAACTTGTTAAGAAAATCAAATTCCTTCTTTTTAAAACGCTTAAATGCCTTATTCTTAGCATTCTCTAAATTTTGTATTCTTTTGTTAAACCGTGGAAGCTTAAACGACTTCTTCCTAGTTAAGGTAGGAACAAATCGTTCTATGCCATCATTAACAATACTATTAAAACTCGTAAACATATCCTCTAGAGACTTGCCTTCCAATAAATCCTTCCAGTTAACAGTAAAATAGTCAAAATTATTTAGTGCCATAAAATCAGCTTTTACAAAATTAAATATTTTTGACATATACAAACAAAATTTTCTCCGAAGTCCTCCGACAAGTTCTTGTTGCGGAAAGTGTTTTGTTTTTAAAGAAATAGTTAATTAAAATGTAAGTGATAAAGGAATCAACTTTATTTACGTTAGCTAGTGGACTTTTTGTTTTTACAAGTTCACAGCAGTATGAGCAGATGGTGAATCTGCTGAGGGAATATCCTGATATTGCGCAAAATAATACGAAAAAGACACCAGAAATTGTGGCTGTGTTTTGTGAAGATCTGGCCAATCAGCTAAATTCATTGGGACCAAGAAAAAGGGATGTTGGTGTATGGAAAAAAGTGTGTTCGTGATATTTTGTTTTGTGTATTAATCCATTTCCATTGTGATTAAATTATGCATACTCCATATATTTCTAAGAGGTTTGGAGTGATTAAAAGTCCTATATTAAAAAAAAAACTTTCGCCAAACAAGAAAGAAATGGCGGGCACTGGTGGAGGGCCATACAGGCAAAAGTCTTTCACCCCTTTAGAGGACGCTGTGATAGCCCTAACAAATATTGGCAGCTCTGTAAGTGGCATTTGAGCTGAATCATTTGGAGCGGGAAATATATCGCACCAAGTCTCACTGGCGGAATCGTCCACATCAAATACCGCCGACGTTGATGAAGAAAACAGCAGTATAAAAATGCAGCCGGGAGTAGAACCAGACGCCGAAGACCTATGTAGTCGATTCAATTGCTCACAAAGCAAATCAAGAGTCAAGAAAACTTTTATAAGGACACAAACACAACCAAAACCTTAAAAAGGTAGAAAAAGACAAATTAAAAGAGATGCAAACACACAACACCGAAATGAGGCGAATAGCTTTGCAGAAGCTCGAGCTGAAAAAAAAATTGGAATTCGAAATTGCGGAAGCCAACATTTTGATGGAATGATTTTTTTATATTTTTTTTTTTACTTTAAGTTTTTTTTCATTTTTATTTGTTTTTTTTTTTTATATCTATGAAACCAAAATAATGCCATGGAGGCAATTGATTTTAATTTAATTAGTTTTAAGAACGAATTAATAGTTTTAAGACAAACGCCATGGAGGCCAGTGATTTTTTTTTTCAATGTTACACATTTTAAATACTGAAAATACAGTTAATAGACGTTCGGACTGTGAAGGACTTAGTAATATCTATGGTCAATTTATAAAAAGATAGTAAAATAAATTTGAGTATTATTTTGTGTAGATATAACTTGTTTTTGAATGAATGTGTTTTGAAAATAAAGTTTTGAATAGGTTTTCAAAATAAATTTTATTTTAAATAATTAATTATTATTATTTGAATTTTACAAATTTGAAACGTCTTTTTCAAGATTTTCAAATAAAAGATAAAAATAATAATTTCAATAATAAAGCTGATTAGAAACAAAGAAAGTACAACACAACATCTATTTTAGTTTTTTATAAAAATAAATTTTAATTTAAAGTTTCTCTAGAGACCTGAAGAAGTACGTAAGCACGTACGAAACGTCGTCTATTTGATAATAATCAAAAAATAAATCAAGAAAGACCTAAAGCCCGCTTAGGATTATTATATTTCCAGTTCATCTTCCATATTGCTTAAATCTTCATGTTCGAAAGTTTCATAACTTGAATCAAAATGTAAACATAATGTAGTGTAAAGCGTAACAAACATTAACGATTTGTGCAGCTTTCAAAGGTGCATAGTGCAACTGTCTTGCACCTTACAAGCAACGAAATCTGCTTTTCAATAATCCTATTGAACGTTCAACTATGAGTTACGAGCTCTTCTATGACATGCATTAAAACGACTCTCTGCGCTTTGCGGTCTAGGAGTCCTGAATGGTGTCATAAGCCAGGGCTCTAACGGATATCCTGAATCACCTAAAAACAAACGAAACTCAGATGGTCTGTATTGTTGTAAAAGAATATTTTTACCTAGCAACCAGCTACTTCTTGAACCACTTAAATGATTTCTTTCAAATTATCGTCGTTCAGGAATCAAAGTCCAATTATGAGAGTCGTGATTTGCTCCCTGGTATAGTTGGCATTAACAGCTCTTATTCTCATTTTGTAGTCGGAAATCTAAAATAAAAATAAAACACAAATTAAAAAAAAAATAGTACTTCGATGCAAAATTTACAACATCTTACAATCATAACGTTAAGACTAAAATGTCCCTTACGGTTCAAAAACAGATGTTTGTTTTCTACTGTTGCAATAATTTGGACGTGAGTACCATCCACTCACTCCAGGGAAACTAGTTTTTTCAAAGAAATATGTTTTGGACAGTTGACATTCTTCATCTGACATCTATAGAGATATCCAGGTGTTGCACAAGGTCTCTTCCATTATATCTAAAGTTTCCTTTAAAATATTGGAAAAAATCAACTGGCCAATTGTTCATTTAAAATCTTTTCCAACGCCATGTTGGTAGTTTCCTTCGGCAAAAAATCTAAGGCAAGCTGCTAATTTATGTTCCGGAGCGACACAATCAGACAAATGATTTGTTTTGTATTTCTGTTGAATCTGCTCCAAAACAAAAGCAAACGCATTTTTTTTTTAGGCAAAAGTGTTTCTTGAATCTGGAAGAGAATTGTAAAGGGATTTCCAATAAGAGGTGTTATTTTGAATAGCCCGCTATTTCGGTAGCTGTCACTTTTGAAGCTGTCATTTTTTGACATTTGACAAGTAGAAACTACGCCATTAATAAAAATGGAACGATACACGCTTCAACAACGCATTGAAATTATAAAAATTCACTATAAAAATGGTGAAAATTTGACAGAGACGGTTCGTAAAACTAAAACATTTTTGGGTCGTCGTGATCGTGAAGCACCTTGTCGGACCGCAATACAGAAATTGGTGGACAAATTCGAGCTGTTGGGACAAGTTAGTGATGTGAAGAATAAAACCCGTGCACGTCGCACAAGAACACCTGAGAATATTGCTGTTGTAGCCCAAAGTGTTGAAGAAAACCCAGGTTTGTCCATTCCTCGTCGTTCTTTGGAATTAAGCATTCCACAAACGTCATTACACCGTATTTGCATAAAGACTTGGGTCTTAAGGCTTAGAAAATTCAGTTAACACAAGAACTCAAGCCGGCTGATCATCAACAACGTCGTGTCTTTGCTGATTGGGTCCTTGAAATGCTTGAAAATGATCCGGAATTTCATCGAAAATCATCTTGACTGATGAGGCCCATTTCCACCTCGGAGGCTACGTCAACAAGCAAAACTGTCGCATCTGGGGCTCGGAAAACCCAAGAGTTATTGTTGAAAAGCCTCTCCATCCTCA
Source organism: Leucozona laternaria (assembly GCA_932273885.2). NCBI lineage: Eukaryota > Metazoa > Arthropoda > Insecta > Diptera > Syrphidae > Leucozona > Leucozona laternaria. The sequence continues at coordinate 267,730,208 of OW026366.1, read as the reverse complement.
ACGCGTGACTGTTTAGTGCGGTTTATGGTCCGGCGGGGTCATTGGACCTTACTTTTTCGAAAATGAGGCTGGAGCAACAGTTACGGTCAATGGATTGCGCTATCGAGAGATGATTAATGATTTTTTATGGCCGGAATTGGATGATATTGATCTGGACAACGTTTACTTTCAACAAGACGGCACTACATGCCACACAAGCAATGAAACCATCGTTCTTTTACGGGAAAAGTTTCCGGACCGTGTTATCTCTCGAAGAGGTGATCACAATTGGCCACCGAGATCTTGTGATTTAACACCTTGCGACTTCTTCCTTCGGGGCCACGTGAAAGATAAGGTCTACGCCAACAGCCCAGCGTCGATTCAAGACCTCAAAGATGGAATTCGTGAGGCTATCGAGGACATAGGGCAGCCACTTTGCGATTTGGTTATGGACAATTTCATGAAAAGGATATGGTCCTGTAAGCGTGGTCGTGGCGGCCATTTGGCTGATGTTGTGTTCCATTATTAACGGCATACCTTCCTCTTTATAATGAAATAATTATCCGATCATTTATCTCAAAAAATGCAATTTTTCTTTGAATATCAAACACCTCTTATTGGAAAACCCTTTAGAATTAGATTAGAAGATAAGTTTACTTACGCCGCGTCAGATAGTTCGGGTACATATTGCTTTCGTTTCGCAATGTTCTCCTATTTTCTTTATTTTGTGTCTTTACCTCGTTGGATTCGGCGTCCAAAAATAATCCTACACTATCCATTTCTTATTAAGTATTATTGCTTGATTTTCCAATTAATTCTTTTTTTTGACATTTCAAATGGAAACAAAAAACATATGTTTGGAAATAATGGGTGATTTTTAAGCTGGTTTGGTTTTGGCAACACTGGTTTTGACAGCTGACGTGTGTTTAGTACCTTGTGTCACTGTCAAACAGCTTCAGTTTGGTTTGCAATTTAACCATGGATCGTCTTACAAATGAACAACGCTTGCAAATTATTGAATTTTACTATCAAAATTCGTGCTCGGTTCGAAATGTTCATCGCGCGCTGCTTGTGTTCAGCGATGAGGCTCATTTTTGGTTGAATGGGTACGTAAATAAGCAAAATTGCCGCATTTGGAGTGAAGATCAGCCAGAAGCATTGCAACAGCTACCAATGCATCCCGAAAAAGCCACTGTTTGGTGCGGTTTATGGGCCGGCGGCATTATTGGGCCTATTTCTTCAAAGATGATGCCAATCGCAGCGTTACTGTCAATGGTGAACGCTACCGAGCGATGATAACAAACTTTTTTTTGCCCGAAATGGAAGTTCTTGACTTGCATGATATGTGGTTTCAACAAGACGGTGCCACATGTCACACAGCACGCGAAACAATGGCGCAATTGCGAGGCGAGTTTGGTGAACAGTTAATTTCACGTTTCGGGCCGGTCAATTGGCCGCCTAGATCGTGCGATTTGACACCATTAGATTATTTTTTGTGGGGGTATGTCAAGGCTAATGTCTATAGGGACAAGCCCGCTTCGATTGACGCACTGGAAGCCAACATCCATGCATTCATTCGTGAGATACCGGCCGATATGCATGAAATTATCTTTAAACATTAAATTGCAAGGTTCAAACTATCGATTCAAATAAATATTTCATTCATTTTTTCGAATTTTTTGTGTTTTTTTTTTCTTAAAAGTTCTAAACCTCTTAAAAAATCACCCGTTAGGAAGGGGACTTTATTCGATAGTTTTGATTTAAAAATTGGTGCATGTAATTACATTTCGTAAAAACGCTAGCGCATTATAATTGAAAAAAATGCTTTTATAAACAATAAATTACACTCTCTAACCGATTTTTCATGGTTTAAAACGCGTATGGTATTTAATTTATACAATACGTCCGATGGAGTTGTACTCAAGTTTTGGACGAATAAAGGCTTTGTAGACCACAGCCAGATCAGAGGGGGAGAAAAATTTCTTGCATCGACGGAGAAAACCTAAACACTTAGCATAGTTTTTGGCGATGTCAAATATGTGGTCGTTCCACAAAAGGTGGTCTGTGACACACATAGCGAGTACTGAAAGCTGTTCGGTTTCCTCTATGGAAGTGCCAATCATAGTTAGCAGCATTCGGGGTGGGTTTCGCTTAAACGACAGGAGACACCATTGAGTTTTAGAAGCATTAAATTCTACACGGTTTCTGATTCCCCAATGGACAATGCTGTCAAGATCAGAATTTAATGAGCTTATCATACGCTGCCGTTGAAGTTCCACATCTGAAGAACATGGATGTGAATCTAGAAACGAATATGAAAAAATGAGGGTACTGTCGTCAGCAAAACAGTTTAATGGATTAGAAGTTTCAGATAACAGGTCATTTATGAATATTAGGAAGAGGGTCGGAGACAAAATGGAGCCCTGGGGCACACCAGCATTTATTTTGTAGATATCAGACTTGAAACCGTCCAATACAACTTGTATTGATCGGTCCGAAATGTTATTTCAAATCCAACGAAGAAGAGATTCATCGATACCAAATGCACGCATTTTCGATAAGAGAGCTTGGTGCCAAACTCTATCAAATGCTTTTGAAATATCAAGTGCAATAATCTTATTTTCGCCAAAACGATGTAAAGATTTGTGCCATTGTTCGGTGAGATATACCATCAGATCGCCAGTGGACCTATTGCTACGAAATCCATACTGCCGGTCATTTAGAAGCTTTCGTTCTTCAAGATATTTCTTAAGTTGATGATTAATCAGCGTTTCCATGACCTTGTAAAGAAGGGACGTAAGTGCAATTGGTCGACAGTTAGAGGGGGAAGAAGACACGCCTTTTTTAGGGACAGGCTGGACAAATGCAAAAGCTTACGCAGTGGTTTTTCCAGCGTTGAAGAACACCTCTTCAGAACAATGGGAGTGATACTATCCGGGCCAGCGGATTTGTGAATGTCAAGATCTTTAGAAATCGAGCGACTGCACGAGTGCGAAAGAAGATTTGTCCCATAAAATCGTTTACGCTCTCAAGTACAGGTGGAGTCATATCTTCTTCTGGCAGCGTCGAATTAACAGCAAATTGTGCTGCAAGCAAATTGGCCTTATCGTGTGAGCTAACAATAGGAGTGTCGTTGAAGACGAGCGTTGGAACCGAGGACGAGGTGGTATTTCGTATGTTTTTTACAAATGACCAAAAATTTTTACTACCTTTGGGACATTGTAGTATTTTTTGCCGTAATTTTTGATCATGTAAAAATTTGGTTATACCAGTTAAAATTTCTGAAGAAAACATTGAGACCGTCCCAGTTGGCTTTCTCGTACTGCCAAACGGTTCTCTTAGGAGTTTTTTCTTTAACTGCGTTTTGCTGACACGAGAAATTAGCAGATATGGTACAATGGTCTGATGTGCCTAGAGGCGATAATACACAAATAGTGTATTTATCAGGGTCAGAAGTAAGGAACAAGTCTATAGAGTGTTGGCGGATTGACCTGCAACGTCAGGAATCCTAGCGGGCTCGTCAACAAGCTGATTCAGGTCTCGGCATTTATTTGGAATATATTTTAAGGAAATCGCTACCCGGGTCATACTTATACCTTTAATCAAACACTAATGATTAGACCAGTTGTTAACAGTCAGGCCTAAAATGTCTTCATCTTCTGCAGCAGGAAGATATGAGGTGAATTTTGTTGGGAACATACATACATGGTGTTTTGCATAAGATGCGACAAAAGGCTAGTGCGTATAGGTTGGGTGAAGACAAGAAAAAATTCGTTTATGGTGGGGGGTCTATTTACCCTTGCATAGGCTTCAGGGGCAATTTTCTAAAAAAAATCGACTTTAAATAGTCACAACATTATTCAACATCAATGGCAACACTTACAATGTCATTTTATACCTGTTTTTAAAACCAGAAATGTTTTTTTTTAATTCTGTTTTTTTAATTAAATTCTTTTAGTAAATAGTGTTTAAAAAATTAATTTTTAGTCAAAATAAGAAAAAAATCACAAGATTTTAAAATTGTACGTTATTTAGTAGTATTTTTTTTTTAATATTCAATGCTCTTAACAGTTTTTAGTCAAACACTAAAAAACCCAGACTAGTTAAACTAGTTCTAGTTTTTGATAAAATTCTTAATCTACTTAACTAAATTAAGGGGCTAGTTAAAAGTTCAAGTGAGCTCAACTTGAATTTTATTCAGTCACTCCACTTAAACAGAAGAATTTTTCTTTTAAAATTTTCTTCATATTCTATTATAAATTAAGGGGCTTTTATTTCTGTTATTTTCAATACTTAATATTTCAATAATATCAATGCCAATTATAACGGTTTTAATTTATAAAAGTACCTATACTGTCTATGCGGCCCCGGAGTGCCAGGGCCTACTGCTGACGCACGGGCACAATTCTGGCATAGAGTTTTTTTTTTTCAAATCACGGGAAGCCCGTTTACACACGGCCACTTTCTAAATGACGATAAACTGTTATAACTTTTAGAAATTAGCACTTCTCTAGTCTCATTCTAAAATAAAAGTGCACACAAAATGCCCTCACCGCTTCCCAAATGTATAACAGTTATAAATAGTTATAATTCTGTTTTTAAATCCTTATGTTGTACTTAATATGGAAATTTTGAAGCTAAGAAACACACTTGATATTTGTTTAGGAAATTTTGGATTTTTAGTAGGTTTAAAAGTGCCCTTTGTTTATACGTATTTCTATTTATAATAAATAGCTGAATTAAATTAATGATAAGGAAGCACGCTTTTCATCACATCTCCCTTAGTATTGCTTCTAGCGAAAAAATGAATTATACTTTTTCTGTAGAAAATTGAATTTACTTTCATTTTGTAGTGTGGACTTTTCCGCTAATACGCTTGGTTTTCAAAATATTCGCGAAATATAACAAAAAGGGACCTTTACTCCCCTTCCTTGCAAATGCTCGCTGGCCTGGTCTGGAGACTTGTAGTATGTTGTACCTGGGGATCAATTCCATTAATTTTTTTTTTTTAAGAAAATTTAAGTGTTTGGCTTAGGTTTTTAATTCACTATACTTAAAGAATACGAGTAGCTAGGTGAGGTGTTAGTCAAATTAGAGATTAGTAGTTACTCTGAGTTCGATTATTTTATCACAAGGTTAAATAAAGGTTTAAGCTTTCACATGCGAAAGCAATTTACATGAAAACCTAGGCTTAAGAAAATAATGACCATAAAACACCTTTTTTTTTTTAAATATATGGCTTTTTTATATTTGCAGGAAATTAGTTTTCTTTAAATTTTATACAAAGCATAATGTTTTATTGAATCTTTTGTAGTAGAGGTACTTAGGTTTGGTTAGGTAGAAGGGCTGACAGTTGATCTTGTTACCGGTCATACTTAGATCTATTTAGATCCGTTGTGATACCCTAAGAAGTTGTATCTTACTTCCAGCAGAGTCTAATGTTATGCTGCATGCCAAGAACCCCAAGCTCTTCGCGACAGCCAGTTACAAGCTTCGAATGTATCTCGGTGGTAGAAATTGCTGTAATTGCTGCTTGACTATCAATGAAGAGGATGATATCAGCTCATGGTATCTCCATCATTGATATTTGCGTAGCTGCTTTGGTCACTGCCAGCACCTCAGCTAAGTAGACGCTGCAAAAGTTCGGAAGTCTGAAGAAGCTAGCTAGTCTCAGAGTTTTCGAGAAAATTCCTGCACCACCTTCAGTGTCCATCTTAGAACCAAAGATACCTAGGTGCAGGTTCAAAAATATGACAAGTTAAACCAGAAAATCCTTTGTTGAAAATTGGTGAAATAGTTTCATTTACCATATACCTAAATGAAGAATCAAAATATGTAAATATTAGGGAAGCCTTTTTTTTTATTAGGTTAAATAAATACTTAAAACCAAAAGTGGGAAGCATGCATAATTTGCAATTCACGGACACGCCCATTACAAGAACAGGTTTTTTCTACTCAATGAGTAAGGTTGTTTAGTGCCACATTTTATCTAGACTTCATCTTGAAGGAATATGGTGGAATTGCATATTATAAGAGTGTTCCATGTAATTCAGTTTCATTTTTAGGCTCCAAGAGATGAGAATAGAACCTATATGGAAATGAATGTGTTGGAGATACATATCGGGTTTTTCAATAAGAGCGCTACAAAAGTTTTGTTTAAATAAAACAAAAACGGTTTTGAATATCAATGAAATTCTTTATTCCTGTGAAAGTATGTTTGATGCCATTATGTATGGAACTCGATTTCTTTTGCATGGCCACCACTGGCACGCTTGCAGAAGTCCAGACGCCGGTTTTCAATCATAAATCGGCCGATACTGCTACAATTTCACGTTCGATATTCGTACGAAGTTCATCAATCGTCGCTGGCTTGTTGGCATAGACCATAGACTTGACGTAGCCTCACAGGAAATAGTCTAACGGCGTCCATTTCGTGAGATAACACGTTCTCCAAACTTGGTTTGTGACATTCGCTGTGTGGCTTGTGGCGCCGTCCTGTTGGAACCACTTGTCCTCCAAGTCCATATCATCCAATTGGGGCCAAAAATATTCGGTTATCATTGAACAGTAGCGATCCCCATTCACAGTAACGTGTCGGTCTTGATCATCACGGAAGAAGTACGGCCCAATGACGCCGCCGGCCCATAAACCACACCAAACCGTAATTATTTCGGGATGCAATGATGACTCATGGAGAACGTGTGGATTGCTGCCTGACCAATTCCGCCTATTTTGTTTATTGACGAAGCCATTCAGCCAGAAATGAGCCTCATCGCTGAAGATGATTTTTCGATGAAAATCCGAATCATTTTCAAGTTGTTGCTCAGCCCAATTGACGAATATACGACGCTTCTGGTGGTCAAGCGGCTTCAGTTCTTGCTTCAATTTAATCTTCTAGGGATGTAGGCCAAGATCTTTTCGCAAAATTCGCCACAACGACGTCACAGAGATGCCCAACGCTTGAGAACGACGTGTGAGAGACACATTTGGGCTGAAGCCTCAGCGGCAGCAATATTCTCGACACTACGGGCATTTCTTTGTCTCACTGGCATGGGAACATTTTGTACTGTGCCTGTGGATTCAAATTTTTCCACTAGACGCTCAATTGTTAATCTGCTAGGACGATTATGACGACCATAAATTGGACGTAGCGCTCTTAACGTTGAGGCCACTGACTCCGAATTTCGGTAGTAAATTTTAATAATTTCGACTCATTGTTGGCTCGTTATTCTTTCCATCATAAAATGGCAAACCTTACTAAAGAGAAATGTCAAAAAAAAACGGGAAGAAATATGGCGTCGTTTGCTGTCCCTGTTGCTCTACTTTTGTAGAGTCCCTGTTGAAAAACCCTTTACATACATATAACTATATACCACTTCATTGCAAGATGTCCTATTTTAAATGAGTTTCGTGTGAAGTGCTTTGGTGTAAAGTCATTGAAAATGAGCGAGGTCCTGAGCATTCTGAATGGTAACCATGGATGGGAAGTTTTGTACAATAATAGTTCAACTGCACTACGTTACAGACAACTGATTTGATGACACGAGTGGACAGAGTTTCCTTAGTGTTCTTTATTTTGCCCGCAGGTGTCGTCGTAAATAAATTCCGTACATTCAAAGTCAAATAAGACTGTTGGTGCAAGCTGAAGAAAATATTCTGTCATTGAAAGAAAAAAAAAAACGATGCGAGGGAGGCTTTCGTGAGCAGCGACAATTTTAACAAATGACAACGGTTGCTGGGCTGGGCTTTGCTGTTTGTTCACCGCAATAAAAATTTAAAGAAGTTTTGACTGTAAGAGGATACGGATACGGAGCTTTATTGGCCAAGGTATCGTGTTTCATGGAAAAGGTTATACTAATGTTATAAAACTAAACGCCAGGTTTTGGAATCATCGTCCAAAATTCTTTGATGAGTTAACTCAGGTTTATCTTTAATTTCGCTTTAAAAAAACTTTACCTTAGACTTTGAAGAACAATCACCCAAAAATGTTGTTCTTCTACAGCAAGATCGACCATAAAACCTATGTTTTATAATCAGACTATAAAATTCACCACAGATGTTGTTATTTTCTCAATTCGATTGTGGTTTCCACAACCATGTCTCTGTTAAATTGAAAAAAAAATTGGTTGTCGGGTCGATTTTTCTGTAGAAAGTACCTTCAACAAACTTTTTTTTGGTGATAAAATGCAAAGTAGAACTTGTTACAATAATTGTTTCTATTTAATTAGAATATAAACAGAATAATACACTCACAGCAGAATTTTAGACTAAAAAATAACGACGATAATAATTTGCATACGTTCACCTAACCTTCACGCTTCACGTGACCTGTTCATTTCATATTTTTGCTCACACAAATATTCCAGGTTTCAAGGTCTAAACTCAAAAAATTAAAGGTTAATAGAGTCAAAGGCTTAAATAGAAAATATAATTGAACAAAAAATTCAAATTAATCTTTAGCAAATCTTAAGCAAACACTGGAAAACGATTGTTTTCAACAAATTCCAAGGACCATTCTTCGAAACAATACCCAATACACCTATACACATAGGTAATGTTTTTTCTTCTTACATGTGGCTGCATTTTGGTGTCAGCTGACTCTTAAAATATTTACCTTTAAAATCATGTGATAAATATCGAGTACAAAAAACCTTGTTTCTCTTGTTTTTAGACTTCGAAATGAATTGGCAACAAAAATGCTCTATTTAAATTTTTATAAGGAATTTTTAAACACGATGGCATTTCCTAATGATTGTCAAACACAAGTAGTCAAACTCATTTGCCTGATGGTTGGTACATAATCTTAATTAATTTGTTCTGCTGTCAAATATTATCTAAGTTAAACAGTTGGCTCTTGTATGAGAACTTTAGTTTATATTAATTCTACTTTAGCTATAGTTTTAGTTTTCTTATAACGGGTGATTTTTTAGCTGGTTTGGTTTTGGCAACACTGGTTTTGACAGCTGACGTGTGTTTAGTACCTTGTGTCACTGTCAAACAGCTTCAGTTTGGTTTGCAATTTAACCATGGATCGTCTTACAAATGAACAACGCTTGCAAATTATTGAATTTTACTATCAAAATTCGTGCTCGGTTCGAAATGTTCATCGTGCGCTGCTTGTGTTCAGCGATGAGGCTCATTTTTGGTTGAATGGGTACGTAAATAAGCAAAATTGCCGCATTTGGAGTGAAGATCAGCCAGAAGCATTGCAACAGCTACCAATGCATCCCGAAAAAGCCACTGTTTGGTGCGGTTTATGGGCCGGCGGCATTATTGGGCCATATTTCTTCAAAGATGATGCGAATCGCAGCGTTACTGTCAATGGTGAACGCTACCGAGCGATGATAACAAACTTTTTTTTGCCCGAAATGGAAGTTCTTGACTTGCATGATATGTGGTTTCAACAAGACGGTGCCACATGCCACACAGCACGCGAAACAATGGCGCAATTGCGAGGCGAGTTTGATGAACAGTTAATTTCACGTTTCGGGCCGGTCAATTGGCCGCCTAGATCGTGCGATTTGACACCATTAGATTATTTTTTGTGGGGGTATGTCAAGGCTAATGTCTATAGGGACAAGCCCGCTTCGATTGACGCACTGGAAGCCAACGTCCATGCATTCATTCGTGAGATACCGGCCGATATGTGTGAAAGAGTATGCCAAAATTGGACTCAGTGGATGGGCTACCTGAGACGCAGCCGCGGTCAACATTTGCATGAAATTATCTTTAAACATTAAATTGCAAGGTTCAAACTATCGATTCAAATAAATATTTCATTCATTTTTTCGAATTTTTTGTGTTTTTTTTTAAAAAAAAGTTCTAAACTTCTTAAAAAATCACCCATTATTTCTAATAGTTTAGAAGTTCAAAATTTAGCACGTGTCTGTTTTGGGGTAAAAAAACCTTTTAATGATTTACAGATAAAATAACGTTCAAATTTCTATATGTTAAATTGGATTGCGGGTATAAGGAATTCGAATGGTAGGTACAGAGTATTTTCAGCACACGACAAAGAATAAAGCCGCAAATCTGGAATAAGGGAGTAGGATCAATGTGGGTAAAATAGCCTGTTTACATGAGGTGTTGAAGCGAACTTGAAGCTTGAACCGACTCGACTCCACTTCAGTCGAGTCGAAATTTGTGCTAAAAAACTTGGGCTGAGGAGTTGGTCTGACATTATGTACATTTTTACGTGTGTGTGTGTAATTTTTCTTTGATCCCGTCTAATCTAGTGGTGCCTTGAGTATTTATTACTTTGTTGGCTTTGAAAAATTAAAAAACCTCATACAAATATATAAATTAATAAATAATAAACAAAATGGCATCTCAACACCATTTCAACTCAACTCCAAATCAAGCTCTCAACTCTAGGAATGAAAAACTTGGGTCGAAATTCCGATCCTAATCTAACTCGAGCTCTCGATCCTGCATTTATAAACGGGATAAATGTGGGTAAATGTCTTAGAGGATATATAATATGGAGTGCTTGTTTTTATTCGAATGCGAAGGTTTCATATAGGGGTCGCTATTCAAGTTTCAGTAAGTTCCAAGACACTCAGTTTTCTGCACATTGGAGAAAAAAAATTAAAAATAAAAACATTCCAATATCTTTAAAATAATAAACCAACACTAATTAATTTCAAGAATTACTTTAAAGTAGAACAATTAAGAGAGAAAATAAGCAAATTATGACTTACAATTGATAGCAGCTGTAGGACTTTACCTTTACTGAAAATGAAACAGTGCCCCCTATCAAGGCTCCAGGCATTACAATGCATTATGGAGCACTCTATATTATTTAAATCCTCTAAGGTAAATGTAAACAGAGCTCAAATTCCATACAAATAATGCAGGCTTGAACGCACTCACTGAATAAACCTTCGGACGCATTCATTATCTGTCACATGCATGTGACACTTGTGGGTTTACAGTTTTCAGTTGGCAATTATTTTTTTATTTGAAATATTCAATTTCAAAGTATTTTACAAGTCCTGAGGCTTCGGGAAATATTAATATTTTTTAAACAAAATTTATAAATCATTTTTTTAATTATATTTTTAAGTTATAAAATTTGATTGATATTAAATTCCAAAAAATTCAAAAATCTCGAAGGGATTTATCTTTTTTCTTGTTTAAATTTACCTTAGAAAAATTATTATGATGAGGTTGAATGTAAAATAACTTATAAACATATTATTTTATTTTAAAATTTAAAAGTGTGTTATTTTAAATCATTTGTTGTGAAAAACATTTCATTCGGAAATATCCTTCGAAATTACTATTCATACTCATTGGATGACGTTGCCAAACCAAGCAATGTTGAGAATAACAACATTTGACCTTCAAATCTTATGCATATCCTTTAACTACCATCAAATATTTGCCCCTGAAATTATGAAGATTTACTAGTTTTGAAAGCTCAATACGTTATGTATAACAACTTAAAGCCTCAAGTCCAAATCTTCAAGATGATTTACATTGCTGCTTACATTTACCCCATAAATTCGAATAAAGATAAAAACAGAACTGGGTAAATGTTATTATTCTAATATTAACCGTTATTTTATAATTTTAAAATAATTTTTAAATGTTTAATACAGAAATATTGTAATTTCACGTTATCATTCACAGTTTTTTTTTTTTAATATTGAATTACAAAAATTAAAAACTAACTAACTTGCATTTTTCAAAAAAAAAAATATAAAATTGTTTCCAATTACCCACATTGACCCTACCTGTTCAAGACTGGTTTTTCTGAGCAAGTCTAACCTTAAGTATGAACACATTTCTTGATCACTTGTAAATATTTATATCATCACGAGCACCTGCTCAGTCTTCTAGGGAGCACTTACTCTGAGCATGTGCTCCCTTAAATTCATACTACCTTTTCAGACGTTATGGCTGCAAGTACGGGATCTACCAACCCCATATGTGGGATATTCGAAAAAACTAGGCCATCTTAGAGTTCGCTTTAAGTTTTTTGTTGACGAATTTTTAAAGTTATTTTTCAAGGTCGTATGTATTGTGACCTTAAAATAATCTATAAAAAATCATTAAAAATTCCTACGGCTGACCAATTACGGAAACTAATTGTCTTTTCATGAGGTTACTAGGGTGCTATAAGATCTCGGTATGAGTGTCAACTTAGAAAAACATCATTCATGGATAAAAAAGTGGTTAGGTGGATAATTTGCCTTAGTTAGTCGTTAATTATAGTTGTGATAATTTCGATTTTGTCGTTCCAAGTTTTCTATGTTTTTTTTTTTGCTGCTTCGGTAATATCAACTTGAAAAAGCTTCTTTAATTGAAAGCTTTTCTACTTAATATTTTGCCGTTAGGTGGTTTTTGAATATTTGTGACAAAATAAATTTTATCGTTCTATGTTTTCTATGTTTTTTTTTTTTTGCTGCGTTGCTAACTCGGTGTCAACTTAGCGAAGCACCCTCTCAAAAACGGGTAAAAACTTCTTGTATTGAATGGGTTACTGCTCATTAATTTGCCGTTAATTGGTCGTGAATTAGTTGTATCAATTTTAATTTTGTCGTGCGATGTTTTCTTTGTTTTTTCTAAATTCACATGAAAATAGCGAAGCAACTCCTCAAAAATTGGTTAAAACTGGTTATATTGAATATTTTATTGCTTTATAATTTGCGTTCCATAGTTGTGGTAATATATAAACTTTTTCGTGCGATGTTTTATGTTTTTTTTTTTTGGTTGGAGTTTTAACAAATGAACGGCAAATTATTTAGTAGTAAACCATTCAATCATTCAATATAATTAGTTTTTAACCCTTTTGAGAGTTTTTATATGAATATGGCAAATTATCAGAAAAACATAGAACACATAGCACGACAAAATTGAAATTGTCACAACTAATTCAAGACTGATGAACGGCTAATTATTAAGTAATAAACCATTCAATATAAGAAGATTTTATGGATTTGCGAGTGCTTCACTAAGTTGATATAAACTTAGCGAAGCAGTAAAAAAAAAACATAGAAAACATGAAATGACAAATTCGATGTTATTACAACTAATTAACGGCAAATTATCCACCTAACCACTTTTCGATCCACGAATGTTGTTTCGCTAAGTCGACACTCATGATCTCGGCGCCCGACAATTTTTATTTACATATATGAAAGAGATAAAAAATATTTCAGACAATGTCTTAAACCGAATTTTTATTACCCATCCAAATCCATTCCTGACTAAAACCGAAATAATAATAAATTCATCCAAAATAAAACAACCAAAATTTAAATACGAATTATAACAATGACACACGTGCACGACAGAATGCCTAGTAGGAATGTTATGTGCTGTATATTGACAGTTTGCCGCCGCGCCGCACTGGCCGCCAATAGTAGTAGGTATGTAGGTATGGAATTCCATTAATTTTTTTTATTGCGAAGATGCCATTGCTCAGTATAGTCTTCCTGATTTGTTTGCAATATAAAGTCGATAACTTATACCAAGGCTAGTAAGAATCAAGCTTGGCTGAACCAACAAAAAAAAAACCTGAAAGATAAAATTTTATTTATTGCAAGACTGATACTCATTGCCATAATTTGTGAGCTTTCTCCGAGGGTAAACAATTTGTTTATTTTTAATATATGCACATACCCTAAAAAAAAAGTAAGCAATAAAAGAGATAACGTTCGATCCACCCACACCTAATTAAATAGAATATTATGGAATCATCTTAAATCATCTGGTCCAAGGTAGGTTGAAGAATATAAAAGGCATAGGGTGCAGGTGTACTTGACGGTTGTTGAGCACATATCGGATGCTATAGTGATATTGCAGTTTTAGGAATTTGAAATTTAAAAAGGTAAAGGGTTTTCCAATAAGAGGTGTTATTTTGAATAGCCCGCTATTTCGGTAGCTGTCACTTTTGAAGCTGTCATTTTTTGACATTTGACGCCATTAATAAAAATTTGACGCCATTAATAAAAATTAATTATTAAAATTCACTATAAAAATGGTGAAAATTTGGCAGAGACGGTTCGTAAAACTAAAACATTTTTGGGTCGTCGTGAAGCACCTTGTCGGACCGCAATACAGAAATTGGTGGACAAATTCGAGCTGTTGGGACAAGTTAGTGATGTGAAGAATAAAACCCGTGCACGTCGCTCAAGAACAACTGAGAATATTGCTGTTGTAGCCCAGTGTTGAAGAAAACCCAGGTTTGTCCATTCCTCGTCGTTCTTTGGAATTAGGCATTCCACAAACGTCATTACACCGTATTTTGCATAAATACTTGGGTCTTAAGGCTTATAAAGTTCAGTTAACACAAGAACTCAAGCCGGCTGATCATCAACAACGTCGTGTCTTTGCTGATTGGGTCCTTGAAATGCATGAAAATGATCCGGAATTTCATCGAAAAATCATCTTGACTGATGAGGCCCATTTCCACCTCGGAGGCTACGTCAACAAGCAAAACTGTCGCATCTGGGGCTCGGAAAACCCAAGAGTTATTGTTGAAAAGCCTCTCCATCCTCAACGCGTGACTGTTTGGTGCGGTTTATGGTCCGGCGGGGTCATTGGACCTTACTTTTTCGAAAATGAGGCTGGAGCAACAGTTACGGTCAATGGATTGCGCTATCGAGAGATGATTAATGATTTTTTATGGCCGGAATTGGATGGTATTGATCTGGACAACGTTTACTTTCAACAAGACGGCGCTACGTGCCACACAAGCAATGAAACCATCGATATTTTACGGGAAAAGTTTCCGGACCGTGTTATCTCTCGAAGAGGTGATCACAATTGGCCACCGAGATCTTGTGATTTAACACCTTGCGACTTCTTCCTTTGGGGCCACGTGAAACAAGGTCTACGCCAACAGCCCAGCGTCGATTCAAGACCTCAAAGATGGAATACGTGAGTCTATCGAGGACATAGGGCAGCCACTTTGCGATTTGGTTATGGAAAATTTCATGAAAAGGATATGGTCCTGTAAGCGTGGTCGTGGCGGCCACTTGGCTGATGTTGTGTTTCATTATTAACGGCATACCTTCCTCTTTATAATGAAATAAACATAAGATCATTTATCTCAAAAAATGCTATTTTTCTTTGAATATCAAAATAACACCTCTTATTGGAAAACCCTTTACTTACTGAATTGACTCTTGAGTTTCTAAAAAAGAACAACATCAGATATGAGGGTGGTTCAATATATGTTATGTATACTTGTAGATAATTGCCAATAAATGTGGCTGAAGGAATTAATTGCTTCTGAATAAATGTACAGAAGAGGGTATTTGCGAGTAACCTATGATATGAATTTGTCGAATTTCGATTAACTCGATAAATAGTGGTTGAAGAAATTATTTAAAAACATAAACAAAATTATTTAAAAACAACGGTTGCACTCACAATCCCATGCTATACCTTTTTGTAAAGCCATAAATCTCTTCTTTTATTTTCTTTTTAAATAATATTGCATTTGTGAATAATTTTTGAAAAATTATTTTTTAAACCCAAAATTTTGAAAAAAAAAAAAATTAAAAAAGCTGTTCACACTAATTTTGTTTAAAATTTTACGTTATTAAGCAGACAGAAATAAAATTCCCTTAGTCTGACTCCAATCCGTTGTTTAAGGTAGTAAAATAGATTTAATTATTTTTAAATTTCTCAAAAAGTACAAGACATTTAAGCAAATTGGTTTTTTGTTTTTGACTAAAAACTTATAAGAGTTTTGAATTTTGAAAACAAAATTAGTAATTAATTAAATTAAATTATTTTGAATTTTTTTGTTTGAAAATTAATTTTTGAAAAATCCTTAAAACAGCTTTGTTGAGATTTCTGTCTTTACAAAAAGGTGGCATTGTGAGTGTACCTAACCGTTGTTTTTTTAATTTTTTTTGTCTGTTTTGAGTCATTTTTTAAATTGGCCCTCTCGTCTAAACGACGGAAATAGACCCCCCTCCCATACTATTTTTTTCTTGTCATATGACCCAATCTATAATGCTCTAGCTTTTTGTCACACCTTATGCGAATCACCCGGTATAGAGCTGTAAACAGTTACTGGTTTTCATCATGTTTCAAATTTGAGATTTAAATCCAACCCGTTGTTGATCACCGTTATTATGGAAAACCAAAAAAAAAGCTGTCCGTCATACTAATGTTAAAAGCTAATCAAAAGTCTTAATGTATTTCAATGAGGGGTGGGATCCTATTTTACTGAAATATCGGGTTTTTCAATATAAGCGCTACAAAAGTTTTTTAAATAAAACAAAAACGGTTTTGGATATCAATGAAATTCTTTATTCCTGTAAAAGAACGTTTGATGCCATTATGTATGGAACTTGATTTCTTTTGCATGGCCACCACGGGCACGCTTGCAGAAGTCCAGACGCTGAACCCAATTTTCGACGGTTTTCAATTTCAAGCATAAATCGGCCGATACTGCTGCAATTTCACGTTCGATATTCGTAAGAAGTTCATCAATCGTCGCTGGCTTGTTGGAATAGACCATAGACTTGACGTAGCCCCACAGGAAATAGTCTAACGGCGTCAAATCGCACGACCGAGGCGGCCAACGACTGGACCATTTCGTGAGATAACACGTTCTCCAAACTTGGTTTCCAATAAATTGATTGTGACATTCGCTGTGTGGCTTGTGGCGCCGTCCTGTTGGAGCCACATGTCCTCCAAGTCCATATCATCCAATTGGGGCCAAAAATATTCGGTTATCATTGAACGGTAGCGATCCCCATTTACAGTAACGTGCCGGTCTTGATCATCACGGAAGAAGTACGGCCAAATGACGCCGCCGGCTCATAAACCACACCAAACCGTAATTTTTTCGGGATGCAATGATGACTCATGGATTACGTGTGGATTGCTGCCTGATCAATTCCGCCTATTTTGTTTATTGACGAAGCCATTCAGCCAGAAATGAGCCTCATCGCTGAAGATGATTTTTCGATGAAAATCCGAATCATTTTCAAGTTGTTGCTCAGCCCAATTCACGAACATACGACGCTTCTGGTGGTCAAGCGGCTTCAGTTCTTGCGTCAATTTAATCATGTAAGGATGTAGGCCAAGATCTTTTCGCAAAATTCGCCACAACGACCGACGTCACATAGATGCCCAACGCTTGAGAACGACGTGTGAGAGACACATTTGGGCTTTCTGCAACTGAAGCCTCAGATATTCTCGACACTACGGGCACTTCTTTATCTCACTGGCACGGGAACATTTTGTACTGTGCCTGTGGATTCAAATTTTTCCACTAGACGCTCAATTGTTGATCTGCTAGGACGATTATGACGACCATAAATTGGACGTAGCGCTCTTAACGTTGACGCCACTGACTCCTAATTTCGGTAGTAAATTTTAATAATTTTGACTCGTTGTTGGCTCGTATATCTTTCCATCAGAAAATGGCAAACCTTACTGAAGAGAAATGTCAAAAGAGCGGCAAGAAATATGGCGTCGTTTGCTGTCCCTGTTGCTCTACTTTTTTAGCGTCCCTGTTGAATAAAACATTTACCTACTAATACTGACCATATAAGGTCAAATAAGAAGTCATCATGATAATGCATTAAAATTTGTATTTGCGATTTCGAACGGAAGACTTTTGCATTCTGCGTAAACATACTGCAAATGCATTTTTAACGCATCAGATAACGTTTTCAAAAATGGCCGATATAGGCGAATAACCCAAAAATAAGACAATTTATTCAAGAAATGTGGATTTCCGTTATGTGAAGTTTAATAAAAATCGTTAGAACCGTTTTCGAGAAAACACAAAATTGCTGTGTGTTTTAGGTGAGCTAAAACAAAAAATCGAATTTCCCCTCTAAGGAATCACATAGAGATGCTTTGTAACAAATTTCAAGCGAATCGGTCTAGCCGTTTAGGCTCTAGCTCAAATATCAGTGGACGCACAGACGCATAGACCGACGCCGCCGACGGACGGTAAGACTAAACCTACTTCTCGATCATCGTAGTGTTAGCTTTGATTACAACTTCGACTTTTTTTAGATGAAACCAATACTTGCCCTATAGAGCAAGTATACAAATATAGTCCTGGTATAACCCATCCAGATTAAAATTAATTAAATTAAAATATATTTTCGTCGTTTAGCGGTAACTGTGTTCTTTATTATTTCCTTCATCCCAAAACCTTCAAGTTTCAATTTTCAACGTTCGAACTAAATTTCTCTGTTGCCTTTAGGCTTTAAACAAATAGATTAATAGCTTGTGTCGACTTAATTTCGCCATTACTTATTCAATTTTAAGCTCAGTCCGATTTTTTTTATAAATTCATAATAAATTTATTGTATGGCAGGTATATAGGATAATGTACTTAATCGTTGAATCGTGCTCTTTCCCCAAAAGATTGTTTGGAAAAAAATTTGTGCCGGTCTTCTTGAACTTTTTTTCTTTTTTGGAAGCAACATTGACAACGAATATCAATTTAAATTCTTAAACCAAAAAAAAAAAACATCCGGAAGTAAACTCACAACCTTTTCCGCTTTTGTTTTCATCGAAACGCCCTCAAAATTACGTGATTGTTTTTAAAAATGACTTCTTGTATTTTTAAAACCCACTTCATCAAAAGTCAGCGAGAAAAACGTCATATCTACACACATCACAAACTTCCACTTCCACTCCGCTCCGTTCAGGCTATTAAATGATGAATACGTAATGTTTATCTCCCAAAAAAGGATTACCTACACAACCAAATCGTAAATAATTTAATTAATAAATTAAAAGTGATCTTCACTTGAGGTTTCTATAAATAGAATAATAATAATAATTATCATTGTTTACAGCCCTTTTAAGGTCTAACTACAATTCACCGGGTGTAAACACACACTAAATAGCGGTGTATATTACACCAACTCCTTATCAATTGTGTTTATTTTTTTTAATTTTGCCGCATTCTAGCAGATTTATCGAAGCACATGGTGACGTATTATTAGCAAACTTTGAAACAAAACCCCATCAAGAGAGAACAAAAAAAAAAAAAAAAATAAGCGGTAGGGGATGATCAGGTTTTCTTAACGATCGTACGTGTTGTTGCTGCGGGTTTCTTGTTTTGCTTGGTGTAGATAAGGTAGTGTTGGTGATTTGGTAGCGCGCGACCAACGCAACGTTCCGATCGTTTCGTTCGTTCGTTCGGATTGTGTGATAGCAATTAAATTCTCCTTCATTTATTGATGCTGATGATTATAAATGAGACTCACTGTCGCTCGGTTGAATGTTTTATGAATCTAACCGTTGCCGCGTAAGGATCTCCCGCCAATCTTTCGCGAGTATCAAATTATTTAAACAAAACAAGAAATAATAAAATATAGCTTACCGTACGTGTTGTGATCGAATTAATCGGTATAATTTAAAAAAAAAAAAAAAATTAAGTGCTAAGCAGGTGTAATTTTTATGTTTTTTTTTTTTTTGTAATTTTTCTTGACGGTTGTCGTCTGCAGTGGCTATAATTTCAAATCATGTGAGTTCTAGTTTTGTGAAGGAAAAAAAAAAAAATATATTATAATTATTATGAATAATATTCTGGTATTCATGTCTGTTGATTATGAATTAAAAGAAATTAAAATAAAATAAACACTTACATGACGATCGTAGGCATATGTACATATATTGCTCGATTAATTAAACAAAAAGCGTATAGTTTATTCAGTGGGGGAGGTTTATTTCCTCAGCATGTGACTATCAGGTTAATGTTTGTCAACAAAAAACAAAGAATAAATTCAGTTTTTTTTTGTCTGTTTTGTTTGATTAAACAAATAAAATTCAAACATACCTTCTTTGCTTATTTTTATTTCCCGGGTAGGTACTCGAATATTGAAACCATGTGCGTCGAGCCGTGCCGTGCCGCTTCGGCTTGTGGGGAAAATTTTATAAACGACCGACGACACTATCATAATATTAAAAACATGATTAAAACCGAGTATACGGTGTTTTATGATTATAGTTTTTGCATACCTACCTATAGGAAATGTATTAGTGTTTTTTTTTTTTATAGTTTGTTCTGGTTAATATTATTCACATGTTGTGTTCGATCTTAATTGTTTGGTATATAGGAAGATATTGTAGCTTTGAGTTTTATGAAGATGCGGGGTTCACGTAAAAGGATTTCAATACTAAAAATTCTTTAATTTGACAGTGTATGGTCAGGTATAGGGTTTTCGGTGCTTTTTCTATAACTTAAGCCAAATGTGGGCTTAAAATGTTGATATGTATATACAAACAAGAGAAAATTATAATTATTACATCAGTTTAAATATTATGATCATGCATAAATGGCATTAACGGGTTTGCAAATGTTAACAGGTGTTATGGGTATATTAAATGAGTGATTTTAAAATTTCATTGTAATATTATTGTATCTGCTTCTTCATATAAGTAGATTTTATAATTTTGCAATTTCTATATGCAAATTCAGAATAAGATAGAAACTTCAAGAAAGTCTTATACATAAAGCAAAATGTGGGTGTGAAAGGAATTCAAATTTCTTATAGTGTATCTTAAGATGCAAGATATGTTCGCAATAATTTTTGTTTAGTTCTTGATTAGTTTTTATGTTTTTTTTTTTTATTTTTGGTATGAGATTCCTACTTTAAATTTTAATCCAATTCTAAATAAATTACAAAAAAAAAATACTCAACAAGTTTCAAGTGATGAAATCAGATCAAATCGTTTATTCCATAACTTACACAGTATAAGATACAATATCTCATTAAATGGTACAAGAACTCAATAAGAATTCTATTAAATATTTAAGTGCAATGTGTTACTTTAAAATCGTAATTAATTATAAAGATTTCTTAACAAAACCTCTATCTCAATATTAATCCAGTAAAAAAAAGGAACCACTCGTTGTTTTGGGGTATATAAATATATTGTTTGAAAAAAAAAAACTGTAAAACATTTTTTTTATTTCTCATAATCTTTAAAATATTTTCCAAGTTTGAAAATTTACCATTAACTTCAACAATTATACCGAATTTTAAAATATTTTTTAAAGTATTTAACGTATTTGAAATCTAAGTGTATTTTGTATGGAAAAATTGAAAATTCAATTGGAACGGGTTAGTATTAATATTAAAATAGAGACTTGAAACTTGCAAAATATTTTTTTAAATTTATTTAGAATCTTTTAAGCCCGTATGCGTAGTCACCCTAATGTATAAGAACACCCGGGTGAAAAAAAGCTTTTCGTCTGCGTAAAATGGTATTCTGAATTTCTTTAAAAAAAAAATAAAACACTTTCGAAATTGATCACACGTTGGTGCTTAATTAAATCTCGCTTCGAGTTTGATCTGATTACACAAAAAAATCCACTTGTAAGACTCTTATAAAAGAAAGGAAGTCTAAAAACATCTTAAACATGTTTTCAAAATTTTAAATCGTTTTTTGGTTGTGTGTATCATAACACAAGATTAAGGTTGACACAGATAAGCGGTGATTTTTTTTTGTCTGGCACGTATGTAGTCTGAATAATTTTTACCTTGCGTTTAATATGTAAGTGGATATGAAATAAACACGGCTACAGATTATTTTTTTAGTAAATTGATTTCTTTAGTAAATTGATTTTTTTTTAAATAACTACCTCCTCCTCCTTTTAAATCAAATCAAAAATGTAAAATCAATTTGTACTCTGTATTCAAGTAGATACATCTGTTTTCTGCGGTAAAGGTGATAGTTTAAATAGCTACAAATTACTAGCGTTGGGCACGAGACTCGGCACGTGTCGATATTGTATAGAGTATAGTCACGTCTAGGTCTAGTCTATAGATCTCGTTGCTTTTTTTTTGGAAGAAATATCGAGAAGTGTGTAGATTTCAAATTTACAAGCTGCTAAAAAAAAATAATTGACTGAATTTTAATTTAAAAAAATAATTTATTTTATTTTCAATTTTTCTGCCTATACCAACGAGACACTCAAAAGCAACAGTATTTATTTTGGATTTGTTGGTAGTAAAGTAGTCCTTCGATAATATGAACAATAATTAAAACAAGGCGTTTTACGATTTTAGAGGGATTCACATTATCGAGGGACTACTGTAATATCGACTCGTGTTCAGTCCTAATACCTATTCAATACTTTGTCTACTACTTTCTCAAACAAACTAATGACGACACAGAGCATTCTGAAAATAAACTTGTAGAAATTCAAAGAATGCATTTATATTAATTAAGCAAAGGTCAAAAGTGAACATAGCAATTGTAATGGGATGTTATTACATTTGAGATATGTATTTATATGTAACAGCTTTAATAACTGGATTTTAATTATTTGGTATAATTCTAACATAAGAGCACATATTTATTTATTAATTAGAAATTTTCGTATAATGCTATGCTGTTTGGATAATTATACAGAGAAAAAGCGCGGTGCATTTTCTCTATAAGAATAAAGTCAATTTTCCATATATTATTTTAAATAAGCGTTCCATTTAATTAAAAACATTTTTAATGATTAATTATTAACGAAACTTGAGAGATTTATGAACAGTTCAATTTGTTTTGTTTTTTTTTTTTTTTTTGTATTTATTGGTAGCTATTAGAAAGCATTTTAGAAAGTTCGAAAGAGTTTTGAAACAAAATATTAACAAATAAATATTTTCAATTAAAGTTTTTAAGCACATATGGTGACGGCTGAATCGCATAGACTAACTACTGAAAAAAAATTAAAATGAAAGTTTGCATTCTGACAATATTTATTTGAAAAGTTATAACTGTCTGGAGTTATAAAGGGTGTTTTTTTTTTGGACGTGTGTTTTTCAAGAAGAAATAAAACACATATAATTTAATGTTATGGCCAAGAATTTAGCTTTATTAAAGAGCTAAGGGTTTGCCATTATGTTTTAAAAATGATTTTAAACACCGCGGCTGGCTCGCATAAATTCCAGCCGAGGCCCAATTTTCGACCACTTTTTGCAGCAATTGGGGCCGTATGTCTCGGGCTTATCTGCGTAGACAAATGACTTCACATGAACTCACAAAAAATAGTCCAGCGGTGTTAAATCGCACGACTTTGGAGGCCACGCCACAGGCCTACGACTCGAGATAATGCGCTCACCAAAAGTTTCCTTCAATAAATTGATTGTTTTGGTGGCTGTATGACATGTAGCGCCGACTTGTTAGAACCAAAGGTCGTCCACATCGACATCCTTCAATTCAGGCACGAAAAAGTCATTTATCATGGCTCTATTGTGTTCCCCATTGACTGTAACATTATGGCCGGCTTCATTTTTGAAGGCATATGGACCAATGATTTCCTCTGCCCATAGAGTACACCAAACATTGACTTTTTGAGGATGTAACGGCGCCGGCGTCTCAACAATGGCTTGTTGATTATGATCACTCCAAATACGCCATTCAACCAAAAATGAGCATCATCGCTGAACAAAATGTTCTTGCTATACGTCGCGCGAACCGAACCATTATTTTGGTAATAAATTTACATGATTTGTAAACGTTGTTCAGGAGTAAGTCTATTCATTATGAAATGGCAAACTAAATTGAGCAAGTGACAGCTGTCAAAAAGACCAACTCCGAAAAAAGTATTGCCAGATTGAAAACCACACGTCTAAAAAAACACCCTTTTATAAGACTTCTTAAAAATGTTAAAAAAAAAATTCAAATCGGTTAATCAATTGATGAGAAAGTTTTTTTTTACAAAAAGTTTCAACACTCCTTCAATTTTATTCACATTTTTTTCTAAACCACATGAGTGCAAAGTTTAAATAAAATATTTTTACTGCCTTTGATGAGTAGAGTTAGGTATAGTCAGATTCTTTACCCTATAAATTTATTGAAATGTCATATTTATTTCGATTCTCGAGTTCAATTATTTAAACGAATCGCAAAGTTTCCTCATTGAGGTCATACCTACAAGAACTTTATTGAAAATAGCAAATCTAATTAAGAAGGATTCACTTCCTGGTGTGGTCTTCATTCCTATAACTTTTGCAAAATTTCATCGAAGATCGAGATCCAAATTTATAGTTTAAATGTAAATTCATGCTTCTTCGAAAGTTTGTTTTAAAGTGTTGGAATGTATTGCTTTAAATGTAAAGGGTTTTCCAATAAGAGGTGTTATTTTAAATAGCCCGCTATTTCGGTAGTTGTCACTTTTGAAGCTGTCATTTTTTGACATTTGACAAGTAGAAACTACGCCATTAATAAAAATGGAACGATACACGCTTCAACAACGCATTGAAATTATTAAAATTCACTATAAAAATGGTGAAAATTTGGCAGAGACGGTTTCGTAAAACTAAAACATTTTTGGGTCGTCGTGAAGCACCTTGTCGGACCGCAATACAGAAATTGGTGGACGAATTCGAGCTGTTGGGACAAGTTAGTGATGTGAAGAATAAAACCCGTGCACGTCGCTCAAGAACAACTGAGAATATTGCTGTTGTAGCCCAAAGTGTTGAAGAAAACCCAGGTTTGTCCATTCCTCAAATTAGGCATTCCACAAACGTCACTACACCGTATTTTGCATAAAGACTTGGGTCTTAAGGCTTATAAAGTTCAGTTAACACAAGAACTCAAGCCGGCTGATCATCAACAACGTCGTGTCTTTGCTGATTGGGTCCTTGAAATGCATGAAAATGATCCGGAATTTCATCAAAAAATCATCTTGACTGATGAGGCCCATTTCCACCTCGGAGGCTACGTCAACAAGCAAAACTGTCGCATCTGGGGCTCGGAAAACCCAAGAGTTATTGTTGAAAAGCCTCTCCATCCTCAACGCGTGACTGTTTGGTGCGGTTTATGGTCCGGCGGGGTCATTGGACCTTACTTTTTCGAAAATGAGGCTGGAGCAACAGTTACGGTCAATGGATTGCGCTATCGAGAGATGATTAATGATTTTTTATGGCCGGAATTGGATGGTATTGATCTGGACAACGTTTACTTTCAACAAGACGGCGCTACGTGCCACACAAGCAATGAAACCATCGATCTTTTACGGGAAAAGTTTCCGGACCGTGTTATCTCTCGAAGAGGTGATCACAATTGGCCACCGAGATCTTGTGATTTAACACCTTGCGACTTCTTCCTTTAGGGCCACGCGAAAGTTAAGGTCTACGCCAACAGCCCAGTGTCGATTCAAGACCTCAAAGATGGAATTCGTGAGGCTATCGAGGACATAGGGCAGCCACTTTGCGATTTGGTTATGGAAAATTTCACGAAAAGGATATGGTCCTGTAAGCGTGGTCGTGGTGGCTATTTGGCTGATGTCGTGTTTCATTATTAACGGCATACCTTCCTCTTTATAATGAAATAAACATCCGATCATTTATCTCAAAAAATGCCATTTTTCTTTGAATATCAAAATAACACCTCTTATTGGAAAACCCTTTACTTCCACTCCTTAGTTTATTCCGTGAAGGCATTTCTCAATTAAAGTTTGGGTAAATTACAAAATAAGGCTTCTGATATTTAAATTTTATCTTTTGTCCTGTTTGTTTCGTTTTTTTTTTTGGGAATTTCCTAAAAAGTAACAATAATGACATTCCTTTGGGCTTTGACGTAAGATAAGGTTTTACCCAGGTTTCTGTTCAGATGACCTCCTTCCTTAAAATAGCCTTTCTTTATTGCCAGTTGAGTTATTTAGGTATGTACATGCGATGATACTTTGGTCTGTTTACTTTTTTTTTGTTTTTGTTTTATGAGTGTTGATGAGTTTAATTCCATTCGCATTTGATATCATTCAAGGTTTAACTACTTTTATCCACTCTCAGCCAGTTTTCAACATTTTTGTTTTTTTTGTTTCTTTTCTTTCTTATGACGATGTTGTCTTTAGTCTTTTCTTCTCTCTTCTTTCTTTGAACTAAAATAACTACTTACTAAATTCGTAAGTAAGCATTTTGTTGTTGGATATAACAAAACAAAATGCAAGAACAAAAAAAAAAAAAAAATACAAATATTTTTTGTCTTTCAATGATCATGACTGGTTTGCTCAGAAATAGAATGCAATTGGCATCATCAGCGAACCATAAAAGTTCTGGAATAGGGTGTTTCATAACCTATGTTAGTATTGTAATTTTCGATTTGGAATAAATCAGCAGAAAATAAAAAAATAAAATCAAATTATTTAAATATTTTTTTTTTTGCAATGATATGCAATTGAATTTGACATATTAAAATGGCTTCGAAGCAGTTTATAGTGTGATGGTCTTACTACCTGTAAGCCGTTAGGGGTTTTTAAATGCTAGGTTGTTAAAATTATTATTATAGGTATACATAAATTAATAAAAACAAATAAATTTGATTAAAGCACATTGATTTCGAAGTCCTGAATAATGAATATGCTCTTACACAAAATCGAAGTGGAAAGCAATGTGTCAAATTCTGATGCTTTTCGAACAATACAATGCACACAAAATCAGATTACTTCGGGATGTATAAAGTTTTTCAATAAGGGCGGGTAGATGTTAAAATAGAACATTATGGCTTTCACTGTGTCTATGTGGCACGTAGCACGCACCGTTCTATTGGAACCGCATGTCATTCAAAGCCATATTATCAAATTGGAGCCAGCAAAATTGGTTATCATCAATCGGTAGCAGCCCTATCCGTTGTTGCTGATGGCAATGACATCGTCGTTTTCAAAGAACTACCGACTCTTACAGAAAGCGATCATGTTTTCAGAAAATTTTGCGTTTCTGTGACGCAATGCCATTGGCTGATTGTTTATTGAAACGGTCGATTCAAATTTGACCACCAAACTTTGGATAATCGACTTGGAAACCATAAAATGGTCGCAAGTATCGTTTCCCCAAAATATTTTGATTTTAAAGTTTTATCTTTAGGACTTGCTGTTTAATCGTGTGCCATGTCGATTTGACATCAGTAACTGAATAATGAACAAAAGATTTGACAGATGTCAACAAAACAACATGGCCGCCACTGGCCGCCAAAATCTACACGTGCCAATTGCAAAACCCTCTATTATCTACCTCCATTAATTTTTCAATGTTTTCTCCTTTGTGCACAATACACTTCGCTCAGTGATTTCCTAATTTTCTCAAGTAGTCTAAAGAGTAAGATTTTTGAAGTCTGTTTTGGTGAATAGGTTGTTACAGGAAATTTAACTTAGTTTTAGAATGTTTTTTGTTTAAAATTATATCTACGTTTTTTTTCTCCAAAACACCTGATGGTTTTTTTAAGATGTTTTATTATTGAAATTGAACAAAATCAAAAGCAGTAGTTCAAGTTAAAAGCATCTAAAGGGTTTTCCAATAAGAGGTGTTATTTTGAATAGCCCACTATTTCGGTAGCTGTCACTTTTGAAGCTGTCATTTTTTGACATTTGACAAGTAGAAACTACGCCATTAATAAAAACGATACACGCTTCAACAACGCATTGAAATTATTAAAATTCACTATAAAAATGGTGAAAATTTGGCAGAGACGGTTCGTAAAACTAAAACATTTTTGGGTCGTCGTGAAGCACCTTGTCGGACCGCAATACAGAAATTGGTGGACAAATTCGAGCTGTTGGGACAAGTTAGTGATGTGAAGAATAAAACCCGTGCACGTCGCTCAAGAACAACTGAGAATATTGCTGTTGTAGCCCAGTGTTGAAGAAAACCCAGGTTTGTCCATTCCTCGTCGTTCTTTGGAATTAGGCATTCCACAAACGTCATTACACCGTATTTTGCATAAAGACTTGGGTCTTAAGGCTTATAAAGTTCAGTTAACACAAGAACTCAAGCCGGCTGATCATCAACAACGTCGAGTCTTTGCTGATTGGGTCCTTGAAATGCATGAAAATGATCCGGAATTTCATCAAAAAATCATCTTGACTGATGAGGCCCATTTCCACCTCGGAGGCTACGTCAACAAGCAAAACTGTCGCATCTGAGCTCGGAAAACCCAAGAGTTATTGTTGAAAAGCCTCTCCATCCTCAACGCGTGACTGTTTGGTGCGGTTTATGGTCCGGCGGGGTCATTGGACCTTACTTTTTCGAAAATGAGGCTGGAGCAACAGTTACGGTCAATGGATTGCGCTATCGAGAGATGATTAATGATTTTTTATGGCCGGAATTGGATGATATTGATCTGGACAACGTTTACTTTCAACAAGACGGCACTACATGCCACACAAGCAATGAAACCATCGATCTTTTACGGGAAAAGTTTCCGGACCGTGTTATCTCTCGAAGAGGTGATCACAATTGGCCACCGAGATCTTGTGATTTAACACCTTGCGACTTCTTCCTTTGGGGCCACGTGAAAGATAAGGTCTACGCCAACAGCCCAGCGTCGATTTAAGACCTCAAAGATGGAATTCGTGAGGCTATCGAGGACATAGGGCAGCCACTTTGCGATTTGGTTATGGAAAATTTCATGAAAAGGATATGGTCCTGTAAGCGTGGTCGTGGCGGCCATTTGGCTAATGTTGTGTTCCATTATTAACGGAATACCTTCGTCTTTATAATGAAATAAACAGCCGATCATTTATCTCAAAAAATGCAATTTTTCTTTGTTATCAAAATAACACATCTTATTGGAAAACCCTTTACTTTCTTGGATCTCCTAAAGATGTCAACACAAAGCTCTGCACCAAAATTAAGCTTTGATTTATTTTTTTCGAGGTCATAATTTAATTTTACTGGTTATCATCTAGAAAGTTTTTTTTTTTTTTTTTTCTTTAAGGGTTTTCAACCCATAAAAAACCTTGCCCAATTTTTACATTAAAATACGAAAAACTGATCTTAAATTTGTAACGATTGCGTTAGTTTTCTCGAAATCTGTTGCCATTACAAAAAGGAATAGTTGTATCTGTTTTGTGTGATATTTGAGGAAAACCTCCTTGACCCCTCTTCCCCTCCTAAACAATGCAGCAATTGTCCAAATTTAAGGTACTTTCAATGAAATGCTTAAGAAATACAAATTAAGGTGTCCACTAAAATTAAGCTTTGTCGAAATTTTTTGAAGTATATTTTTCCTGGGCTATTACCTTCCACAATAATAAATCTGGCCTATGGTCCTTTATATCAGGCGTACATAAAGTAATTTCATCAATAGTAGGCGTGGTTTTTACCAAGCCCGGGGGATTTGGTTAAAAAAAAAAAACGACATCGGGGATTAGCGACGCCAGTACAGAAACAAAATGGAGTTTCCATACAAACTGTGGATAAACATGGGTGATTTTTTAAGAGGCTTAGAACTTTTTTTAAAAAAAAACAAAAAAATTCAAAAAAATGAATGAAATATTTATTTGAATCGATAGTTTGAACCTTGCAATTTAATGTTTAAAGATAATTTCATGCAAATGTTGACCGCGGCTGCGTCTCAGGTAGCCCATCCGCTGAGTCCAATTTTGGCATACTCTTTCACACATATCGGCCGGTATCTCACGAATGAATGCATGGATGTTGGCTTCCAGTGCGTCAATCGAAGCGGGCTTGTCCCTATAGACATTAGCCTTGACATACCCCCACAAAAAATAATCTAATGGTGTCAAATCGCACGATCTAGGCGGCCAATTGACCGGCCCGAAACGTGAAATTAACTGTTCACCAAACTCGCCTCGCAATTGCGCCATTGTTTCGTGTGCTGTGTGGCATGTGGCACCGTCTTGTTGAAACCACATATCATGCAAGTCAAGAACTTCCATTTCGGGCAAAAAAAAGTTTGTTATCATCGCTCGGTAGCGTTCACCATTGACAGTAACGCTGCGATTCGCATCATCTTTGAAGAAATAGGCCCAATAATGCCGCCGGCCCATAAACCGCACCAAACAGTGGCTTTTTCGGGATGCATTGGTAGCTGTTGCAATGCTTCTGGCTGATCTTCACTCCAAGTGCGGCAATTTTGCTTATTTACGTACCCATTCAACCAAAAATGAGCCTCATCGCTGAACACAAGCAGCGCGCGATGAACATTTCGAACCGAGCACGAATTTTGATAGTAAAATTAAATAATTTGCAAGCGTTGTTCATTTGTAAGACGATCCATGGTTAAATTGCAAACCAAACTGAAGCTGTTTGACAGTGACACAAGGTACTAAACACACGTCAGCTGTCAAAACCAGTGTTGCCAAAACCAAACCAGCTAAAAAATCACTTATATGCAATTCACGCCGGTAACACAGTTTTCTCCGCATGCTTAAGTTAAGCCCCGAGAATTTTCCGAGCTTAGCTAAGCCCGAAGTGGACTATAGTTACTGTTGCATTTAACATGTACATAAATTGCTAAACTCGACCCAAATTTTTTTGGACCAATTTCCTCGATGCTTCCAAATAAACAAGGCTAGTGTTATGTACGGAAGCAAACATTCTCCAGGATGGCGATGGAAGAGCTCTACACACCAGTCTTTGAATCGCTGGACTAAAAATTTGCCAGTAACTCCTGGTGCTTTATTAAGAGATGATTTCTTTCGAAACATAAAATAATTAAAAATTTGGTGGCACGACAGCTCGTGATGGAGAACCAGGGCCTAGTGACCTGTGTGCATGTTGTTTGTTTGCAGGAATACAACATGGAACTTTCAATATTTTAAAATAACTTACGGAATGGCAGTTACAAACCTGAGCCACCCTATTTCTAATATAAATTTTGCCATTTTGTTTTTCTTTTGTTTTCTTGAAGAAATGTTTTTTTGTGATAAATAAGGATCCACATTGCTGTTTTATTTCCAAGCCCTCTTTGGTGGATCCATTAATGTGTTTTGTATTTTATTACGGATTTTAAACATTTATCTTGGCACGACGACCTTAAAGAACGCAAAATTAAATTTGAAACCAATTTTTTTTTTTAATAATTATACAAAATCTTCTTATCAGATTGTTCTAGTTGATTCTCACGTATTGAAGTCATGACATTAGATTGGTACTCTATTGTAAATCAGTGATTCACATTTGTTTTTTGTTTGCTTGCGATGACATTTGCAGATAATAATAATTTAACTGTTTGAACTGGGATTTAAAATTTAATCTAAACCAACAAAAAAACCCACATTCAATTTTAAAATAAATTATAATATGAAACCATCACAACATACAGACAGATGTCTGTTTCCAACTTTGGTTTTATTAATATGTCAATTTTTTTTTTATAATCGTTATTCAACCTCTGATGCCGTGACTGAAATGTTTTAAATTTGGAAACGAAATCCATTCAAAGGCATCAGTCATTTTGCCGAAGAAAATCACCTCCCGGGGTTTTAAAAGTTGTTATAGTCTAAAATGTAATTTACAAAATCCACCGAAAGCTATCAACAACGACGTAGTAGATATTCATATTATATGAATGTGTTTATATTTCTTTTCCCACTATAAATTAATGGATTAACGTGTTTATTTTATATTTTATTCAGAAAAAAACAGAACAGTATAAAAAAAAAAAAATATAACCTCAGGCATCCACCATCATGATGAATCCATCCCTCTGCCTGAGTGCCTACGGTAGTCTGTGATATCAGTTCGAGAAGTATTTATAGTGACTCATATTCCAGAGAAACTGAGTCGCGTATTTTTATTAATATTTTTGGATTTTTTGTTTCATTATGATTGTATGTTTTCACTGAATTAATTAAAATCAAGATCATTATAGTGTGGTAGGTATTTACTTTTGAATAATAATTAAAATCTGTCTGAAAGATTTCTAACTAACGCGAACGTCACAATATCAAATAATATCTCATCATGTAAAATACTATTATGGTAATTGTAAACCAAAACCAGTTCAGATTCTTGCTAACGGTTTTTGTATTTGGTCTAAGGTGGTTATTTATTGAAAACCCGTACTCACGTGATTTTAGTTTTTACCACATTTTCTGGAAAATCCCCTCGCTCGACTATAAGATCGACCATTTCCATGAACTTCGAAGCGCACAGGGCTGGATATGGATGTGTATTTTGGAAGTTTTATTTAGATAATTGTTTTTTTTTTTTATGTAAAATCATTTTGAGTCATAATATGAACATAAAATCTTGGAAAGTAGATATTGTTAAAAAAAAATCAAATAATAGCCGTGTTTTTTTGCAAGCCCCGAGGAAATTGGTCGAACAAAACGATTTCGGTGCTAAGCATTTCACATGTCAAATGCAACAACAACTAATCCCCTTCGGGCTTAGCTACGCGCGGAGAATTCTCGGGGCTTAACTTAAGCACGGAGAAAAACTGTGTTACCGGCGTGAATTGCATACTTTTTATCGATAGTTTGTATGGAAACTTCATTTTTATTTCTGTAATGGCGTCGCTAATCCGCGATGTCGTTTTTTTCAAACCAAATCTCTCCGGTATGGCAAAAAAACATGGCTATCGTATCCATTTGCCAAAAACTTACTTTAGTTGAAGGTATAATATTATATAGCACCGTGTTGCACATTATATGCTTGCATGTAAATTATATAATTTAAAAAAGAAAATTGTTTCAAATCAAGAAAATTAGAAATAAATTTATTAAAATACTTCTGAAACAATTTTCAACGATGTACATCATCTGATTTCTTCAATAAATCCTAATTTAGGAGAAAAAAAAAATTTAAAATCTTAGGAGTGGTTTTAAAAATAATTAATTTTTTACACGTACAATTTTTATATAAAAAAGAAAAACTGTTCTATGAGACAGGTATTGTTAATAATATTAAAAATTTTATCATTTTAAATAGAAGATCGCACTAATTTGCATACACAAAAAAAAATTATCAAAACCGTAGGATCGTTTTTGATCAAAAAAAGATTTTCGGTAAAAGTTTTTAAGCATTTGCATTTGAGGTACCGTTATATTTAGTTATTAGGATAATTTTTTTTAAATCCTCTAGATAATATTAAAAAAAC
This sequence comes from Leucozona laternaria, assembly GCA_932273885.2. NCBI lineage: Eukaryota > Metazoa > Arthropoda > Insecta > Diptera > Syrphidae > Leucozona > Leucozona laternaria. The sequence continues at coordinate 267,697,442 of OW026366.1, read as the reverse complement.
TGTTTTTGAAAAACCAAAAAATTATTTTCTGAAAATTTTGGTAACCAATATTATTTAGAATATATCAATCATTCCTCGTTAAACATGTTGATGTAAATCAGTTGAGTCGTTTTCGAGAAAAAATATGTCCTTGGGAGATGTCATTAATAACCATTTTTCGGAACAACAAGCTATGGAAGAATTTACTTAATCTAGGTTTGAGAAAACAGAATAGCCAATGTATCTGAAAAATTGACGCAAATGCCTTTAACGAAGAATTTTTAGCCCTTCCATCTATCTCGACTGAGTCACGACCTTACTCTCTAGCAGATTGTCTCTTTAGATGATATTTATGAATCCAACGACCGGTTTGGTTATTCAGGGATTGATCAAGTCCATGTAGTTGAGAGCATACTTTCAATTCAAGTCGAATGCCGTGAGAGTAGATGGTCTCGACCCTAATTTTTTTTAAAATAATCTTGCCACTTGTACTGCCTTATTTAACATTTACCTTTAATACGATTTTCACAACAAGCGCGTGTTTCCTAAAACTTGGGAAAAAGCTAAAATTATACCAGTAGGTACCTTAGAACACTGAAAGTAAAGATTTTCGACGTATTTCCTTACTTCTTTTTCTGTCAAAGGCTTTCGAAAAAATTATGCAGATGCAAATTAACTCATTTTTAAATACTTCTCACGTGATTACTCCTATGCAATCTGGATTTCAAGAGAAACATAGCTGCATTACCGCTCTCCTGACTGTCGTTTGTGAGATAAGTCAAAATATTGATGAAGATTAAATAACTTTTCTCTTTACTGCTTGGTTTCTCATGAGCATTTGATACCGTCTTTCGCTCTTTTCTTTGAAATAAACTCTTAAACAAGTTGAATTTTGCGAACACTACAACCAAACTTTTGTATTCTTATCTAATTAATCAAATTTGATTGCTGTCCCTTACGGAGTACCACAGGGTTCTATTCTTGGACCCCTCCTGCTTACCCTATTACATCAATGAACTGTCATCTGCAATTTAATTACAAACCCCTCAATTGACCTTTATGCTGACGACGCTCGACGATACATACGTTGTCCTCTTGGTCTTATGGAAGATTGTCTGTGTCGTATATCTACATTCCGATCTTGAGAATATTGCTAAGTGGCAAACAAAAATTTGCTTTTACACAACTGACTGAACACAATAGACGCGCGTTCGTACGCAAGTGGTTATTTATACTTATTTAACTCCCAGAGTTAACTTTGACACGTGCGAACGCGCGTTCGAAGGCGCTTCTATTGTGTTCAGCCAGTAATTCGAATAAGCCTAAGTGTATTGTCATTTCAAAAAAAGCTGTGTCCACTTCCTTATTTCCACAGTTCGTTGTTCTCAATAATGCTCTTATCGAATAGATCACTACTGCAGAGAATCTGGGAATGACGTTCAATAAAACATTGACTTGGAACAACCACATCAGTATATCAGTAGGAAAAGTTTACGGAGTTATTAAAAACTCGAATTGCCTAGTTAAATCACTCATTATTATTATATTGATTTACAAATGCGAAGTTTACGGTAAATATGATGCTTCTTGCAAAAGAAAATTAAACGTTGCATAAATAACAACGCTGCTAGATACATATTCGGATGATATAAAATTTTTCAAAGATATGTAAAATAACATTTGATAAATTACTTAAATTCCGATCGATTACTATGTGTGTGGCTTTCAATCTGGCAATACTTTTTTCGGAGTTGGTCTTTTTGACAGCTGTCACTTGATTTATGCTTAGTTTGATTTGCCATTTCATAATAAATAGACTTATTCCTGAACAACGTTTGCAAAGCGTGCAAATTTATTACCAAAATTATGGTTCGGTTTGCGCGATTTTCACAAGAAAATTTTGTGCATCGATGAAGATCATTTTTGGTCGAACGGGTTCGTTAATAAGCAAAATTGTCATATTTAGAGTGATCCTAATCCACAAGCCATTGTTGAGACGCCGTTACATCCTTAAAAAGTCACTGTTTTGTGTGCTCTATGGGCAGAGGGAATTATTGGTCCATATTTCTTCAAAATGAAGAATGGGGAACGCTAAAGAGCTGCAAAAAGTGGTCGAAAATTGGGCCCCTAGGTTTGAATTTATTCGAGCCAGCCACAGCGGGCGACTTGCCCGAAATCATTTTTAAAATATAGTGGCAAACCCTTATCTTTATAATAAAGCTAAATTCTTGGCCATAACATTAAATAATATCCGTTTTATTTCTTTTTGAAATCCAAACGTCTAAAACAAACTCCCTTTACAAAGCCATACATTCAGTACTTCCATTAGAACATCGCTTTTCTTGTTTGACATCCGAGCGTCAGTTCATTGCAGCCGATTTTGAGCAAAATAAGGTTTTCCTTTTTGGCCAACAAATTTTATATGACAGTGACCGTTGTTTTTGGTCCTAAAAAATTAAAAAAAAAATTGTCGGGGGAATGTACAAAATGCGGTAGGTACCAAGAATCTTAAAGTAATGCCCTGTGGCAGTGTTGCCAGATGGAAAAAAAAATTTCCCCCCCCCAGAAACATTTAGAAATCCCCTAGATTACCACATTTTATCAAGAAAAACCCCTAAATTTTTTCATAGCTCCTAAATTTGTTTTTAATTTTAAATTTAAGTAATTCACAATAATAGTTGAGTAGCTACGGTAAAAAAAGGTACTAGGTAATAAAAGAAAATTTGTTAAGGATTGCTTCACAATATTTGAGTAAAGTTTTGATTATTTATTCGACATTTAAATTATCCGCAAATTAAATCCTCCCAGTAAAAAACTTTCACAAAAAAAGCGTTTCACAATTTTTTGAAATAATAAATGTATGTGTCAATTAGATGTTCCAGTTTTCCAGACTAAATAGTTTTGGCTGATGAAAACTTGAAAAAATCAGTTAATAATATTTTAATTGCCAAGTAAATAATCGGCACTTCATCTAGCAATTAAAATACTTTAAACTTTAATTATAAGTTATACGTACTATTGAGATATTATGAAACATAAGGGAGGTTGATAATTGACTAATAAGTTCCAAGTTGCTTATTTAGAACTTTAATCAGACATTGTTTAACAAGCCCTTAGGCCCGGTTTTCAATGCGCGATTAAAGTTAAACGCGCGTTAAATCATAAAATTGTATGTGTGTTAACTCAGGATTAACTGAACAGATGCTTTTGATGTTTTATGCAAAGAGTTTGTTTAGTCATTCCGCATTCATTCTCCACCAAAAAACTGCTTCCTCAGTTCATTGTGGGTTAATTTACTTCTAGAGCTAGCTAACTCTGGTTTAACTCACGAGAAATAATGAGTGATTTTTTAAGAGGTTTAGAACTTTTTTAAAAAAAAAAAAACACAAAAAATTCGAAAAAATGAATGAAATATTTATTTGAATCGATAGTTTGAACCTTGCAATTTAATGTTTAAAGATAATTTCATGCAAATGTTGACCGCGGCTGCGTCTCAGGTAGCCCATCCGCTGAGTCCAATTTTGGCATACTCTTTCACACATATCGGCCGGTATCTCACGAATGAATGCATGGATGTTGGCTTCCAGTGCGTCAATCGAAGCGGGCTTGTCCCTATAGACATTAGCCTTGGCATACCCCCACAAAAAATAATCTAATGGTGTCAAATCGCACGATCTAGGCGGCCAATTGACCGGCCCGAAACGTGAAATTAACTGTTCACCAAACTCGCCTCGCAATGGCGCCATCGTTTCGCGTGCTGTGTGGCATGTGGCACCGTCTCGTTGAAACCACATATCATGCAAGTCAAGAACTTCCATTTCGGGCAAAAAAAAGTTTGTTATCATCGCTCGGTAGCGTTCACCATTGACAGTAACGCTGCGATTCGCATCATCTTTGAAGAAATATGGCCCAATAATGCCGCCGGCCCATAAACCGCACCAAACAGTGGCTTTTTCGGGATGCATTGGTAGCTGTTGCAATGCTTCTGGCTGATCTTCACTCCAAATGCGGCAATTTTGCTTATTTACGTACCCATTCAACCAAAAATGAGCCTCATCGCTGAACACAATTTTTCGATAAAAAAGCGGATCCTCGGCCAGCTTTCCAAGAGCCCATTCACCAAAAATTCGGCGTTGTGGTAGGTCGGCTGGCTTTAGTTCTTGCACCAGCTGTATCTTAAAAGGCTTTACGCCCAAATCCTTCCGCAAAATTTTCCACGTAGTGCTGTTACAAAGGCCTAACTGCTGGGAACGGCGCCGAATCGACATTTCGCGGTCTTCTGTCACACTAGCTGATACGGTCGCAATATTTTCTTCACTACGCACAGTACGTAAACGTGTTGGTGGTTTAATGTCCAACAAAGTAAATTTGGTGCGAAATTTGGTCACAATCTTCCGAATAGACTGCTCAGAAGGTCGAGAATGCCGATCATAAAATGGAAGCAGCGCGCGATGAACATTTCGAACCGAGCACGAATTTTGATAGTAAAATTCAATAATTTGCAAGCGTTGTTCATTTGTAAGACGATCCATGGTTAAATTGCAAACCAAACTGAAGCTGTTTGACAGTGACACAAGGTACTAAACACACGTCAGCTGTCAAAACCAGTGTTGCCAAAACCAAACCAGCTAAAAAATCACCCTATATTAGATACTAAAATATGAAAATAAAAATATAAAGGAATTAAAAATTTTTTTGCACTTCTTTAAGAAAGTTCTAATACATTATCGTGATATTCGTTTTGGCTGTCGTGTCGGTTTGATATATATTCTCACTTGTAAAAGTTTTAAGCATTTCTTTTATTCGGGTAAAATGATGACATCCAGAATGTAAGGAATGTCTAGCTCGTAGAATACTGTCAGCTGTTTCAATACTCATACGATTCTTCAACCTTTTACCTCTAAATGAATCCCCCCATACAACTTGTCCCCCCAGATTACCACCTACCACTACAAAAAAAGCCCCTAAATCTAGGGGGGGGGAACCCCCAAACTGGCAACCCTGCCCTGTGGAGTAATGTCCCTGCGCCAAGTTTAACGATTATTCAGGGTTTACGTATGTGATAATAGCCGATACTTGAACCCTGTTTAAGCGTCAGGTAATCCCCCTAACTAGTAAATTTGTGCTTACTTTTACATATTAAGAACTTTATTGCTTCTGAAGATTAAATCCTTAATTTTTAAGATCGGATGAGTTAAACTCAGGTTATAAGCAATTAAAGGTTTTCTTACAATAAAATCAATGTGAAGGTGGTTATCGATTAAACTTTACTGTTCGTAAAGATGTTTAAGTTAAACATCTATTTTTCCGTGCATTTGAGATTGCACACGACTGATTTTTAAATTCGGGCAAATTTTTCTTAGACTTTGACCAAACTATAATCTGAGACTGATCTAATCCTGCCCTGTGTTACATGTGTTCAAGTTCTTTTCACTCTGCGCAATTATTTTTATGAAAAACATCGACTCTTTAAACAACGGCGTGTGATCTGCCTATATTATTATTATACGCATGGAATACTTAATTCCTAGATAAGTATCAACAAGTCTCGATTAAATAGCTCTCCAGTTTACCTATGTATACAAATACCTACGTTTAACAAACATGTAGAAGAAAAATTGTGAAAAAAACATACTAACTGATGTTGAACACCGCGTGCCGACCCTGCTACTGTAATCCGTTTATCATTATTATTTTTGTTTTTTTGAGTGCAGCCAGCTTAAAAAACACTTCTTTTTTTTCTGATTGATGGAGCAACAAAAATAGTTAACATTCGCAGTGCATTTTTGTTTCCTTTACAATTGTCAATCGAGTAGGTATCGAGTATAGCGATCAGCGATCGCGTTTTGGTTTTCAGCTGTGATAAGGTTCTTTCTCTGCAGAAATTCATGATTACTATTGAGCTGTGCTACAATGGCGATGGCGATGATGGGAATTGGACGAACAGGTTAGTTAGGTTAGGATTTTGGCTTTCTGAAGGTATTCAGCTTGGAGAGCGATGGTCAGGTACAGGTCAGTCAGCGTTAGGCGGTGTGCGTTGTCGTCGGTCTTCTTTGAAAATGAAAATTTATTTTGGTTACTGATTAGTCTGACGGTGATCGCCGGATCGACAAGGTTATTTAGTTATTGACAAAGTCTCTTTGGATATCGTATAAGGTAGATCGTGTGCATTATTTATAGTGAGGTAGTACCCATACCTTGTTTGTTACATTTTTTTTTTTTTTTTGGTTTTTGATGAGAAGCACGCGTGTGGTTGTAATATTTAAAGTTTTTACCTCGAAATTTACATATGTAACAGTAGATGTATATAATCTTAAAATTAAAAATAAATAAATGTGATTTTTAAATTTGTGCCTATCTATTTTAAAATGAGAATAAAAATAATGGTATAATGATGAGTTTTGTGCTTTTTTAGTGTGTTTTTGTTAACAATTTTTCTGTTTTCGTAAATAAATACTAGTATAGTTCTATATAGATACCTGAGAAGAAAAAATCCATTCAAAATGTAAGTAAAACATTTTGTTATGAGATAGTGTTACAAATGATCGCATTAATTAGAACTGATAGCGTTAAATGTAAACATTTTGTAATTGAAGAAGTATTTAGGTGTAAAATAATATATTATACCTATGAGATATTTGTTTATTAATTGGAAAGTTGATACTTTGCAAAGATTTTCTTTAAATTATTTTTTGTCCTGGGTTAGCTCGGTAATATCAGTTTCTAGGTTCAGCTTTCTATAATTGAAAATTGAGTAAACATAGTTTTGTCTCTATTGCTACTATGAATACCTACTTTCTTTACTTAAAAACAAATGAACATATGAAATAGTCCAATACTTCCAGTTGATTTTTATTGGGGACAAGTTTTAGTTTCTTGGAAAGTTGTTCACTTTTTTAAACTCATAAAATCCACTAGTCTGATTTTTTGACCAACTTGTCGCACGATACTGTCGCACACGACGCTGTTATGTACCTGCTTATGTAGACTTTCCTTCATTGATGTGCTTGTGCAAGTCCCAATCTGTAACATAAACATATACGTAGGTACTGCTAATTCGGATCTTCCGATGATGTCGATATTGTCTTCGAAATCGAGCATTTGGATGATCTCTATATTGTGTGTCTATCTTGTTAATGTGCGCTAGAGTCACCATCAGTATAAAGAGATGACAGGTTAATCTTAAAGTAATTTATGGATCTGGATAGCAATCCAGCTGTTTTTATTTGACGTTATTACATACTTTAGTGACAGTCAACCTTCAAATTAATCGTAGGTGGTCTAAGTTCAATATACAGGTGGAATAATGGATTTTTAAAATTCCAAACATTATTTAAAAAAAAAAAAAAAAAACAAAAGTAACTAAACTTATCAATTTAAGAAACATATAACAGTTTCGGAAATACATATATTGATATAGTCTGTTTAAAAAAAAAAAAATATTGACAGTATTGTTAATTACGTTTGCTTAACCTAGTTGTTTGTTTTTTAATATTGACATAAATAGGAATTATTATTTAAGCTGTTTCTATATAAATTTTAAGCCTGACTTAACAACTAGAATCAAACAAACACAGATGCACTGTAAAGATAACATTTAAAAAATAAACAAGTTTAAATATCTACTAAGCAAAAACACCAAATTTTTAAAGTTAAACGCCTTTTGGCGTATTAAAAGTAAAATTCCAAGGTTTAATTTAAAGAAACCAAAAGCGAAACGTTGACACCATGTTGCTGGTTATGGTAGAGTTAAGGTTAAAATTTTAAGTTGTTTTTATTGATTTCTTTCATAATCAATAGATTATAGGAGATACATGGGAAAATATGCTTTTACGTCATTTTTTTACAATTTTTCAATTGTACTGGCTGGGTTTTTAAAATTTTTTTTAGTGGACAGTCGGTAGGTAACTTTTCACATGGGGATAAAAACACTTTTAGTTGTTCCACAGAAAATGAAAAAATCAAAATATAAAATCATGAATATGTAAAGAGTCCATAGTTATCTAAAGAGAGATAAGACATCAACTATGGTGGTTTCAAAAATGTTTATGATTCATCATGATTAAATGTGGCAAACAATTTCAAAAACTTCGAAACTTTTATGCCTCAGCATAGTGCGCTCATTGAACAAAGAATTCAGAGAATTCTTAGCGGTAGATCCAACAGCGTAGAGCGGGTTACCTATCTGAAAGTTTCATAAATTTTATTGCTTGACTAAAGAAACCAATTCTTACTTCCAAAATAATTGTAAAGTCATTATTGTAAAGTCATTAAAACAAGCGATTTATTAATGTAACTACTTAGAATGTCATATAGATACATAGAATTGATAACGTTTTTCTATCTACTAAATTACAAAGGGTGTTTTTTTTTTTTTAAGATTTGTGGTTTTCAAAAATAAATAAAACACATATAATTTAATGTTATGGCCAAGAATTCAGCTTTATTATAAAGATAAGGGTTCGCCAAAATGTTTAAAAAATTATTTCGGGCAAGTGGCCACGGCGACTGGCTCAAATAAATTCCAGCCGAGAGGCCCAGTTTTCGACCACTTTTTGCAGCAATAACACGCCGAATATTCTCTTCTAAGGCGTCAATCATCTCGGGCTTATCTGCGTAGATAAGCGACTTCAAATAACCCCATACAAATAGTCCAGCGGTGTTAAATCCCACGATCTTGGAGGACAAGCCACAGGCCAACGACGCGAGAAAATGCGCTCACCAAAATGTTCCTTCAATAAATTGATTGTTTCGTTGGCTGTATGGCATTTACCTCCTTCTTGTTGGAACCAAAGTCATGAACATGGAACCAATTAATCATGACTCTAAAGCGTTCCCCATTGACTGTAACAATATGGCCGGCTTCATTTTTGAAGAAATATGGACCAATGATTCCCTCTACTTATATAGAGCACACCAAACAGTGACTTCTTGAGGATGTAACGGCGCCGGCGCACAGTGGTGCGAGAGCGGAAAAAAGTCTTTTGAAAAAGTCATGTCTATCGTTTTAAACTTTATGTTTAAGTACTCTTAGATAACCCGAGCGTATGATTTAAAAGTATTTTTTAACATATATATTGTATGTTCTGATTTACAAGCCCTCAAAGTTGAAAAATAATTTTACTCAAATCGCGAACTGTATTTTCAACAAATTTTGAGATGTTTTTTTCCGAAGTTCCTGTAGATAAATTCTCTAGCTTCTTAAATAATTTAATTGGTTTATTTTCAATTATCTAAAAATAAAAAAAAAATATTGATTATTTATAAAAGATACCTTCTATAAGTAGCCTGAAGCTTAAGTACTAAGAAAAAATGCTTTTTTTTTAAACTTTTTGATTTAAAAAAACAGCTCCAAAAGATACCAAGAAAGTAAGTATGCCACCATATGCTCCATACACTCATGTTAAAGCACAGAAAAAATCAGCTGCAGATACGTGCAGATGTGGAAGTTATGCTCAAAAATGTTTCACTAAATCGGATTTCAAAAAACTCCGTCTTGACGGTGGTGTTTACCAAAAAGTTTTATTTCTTCGGTATTAATTGTCAGAATGAACTGATTAAGCCCATTTTTTTAAGAAAAAATGTCAAACTTTATTTTAAAAATAAAACAAAATTAATACATTGACCCAGGTCTGAGAATTTCGATTTTTGCGAAACCATTTATTTCTGCCTGGAAAATTTTTCAACTTTCAACTCAATTTTCTTGAAAACAACACACAAAAAATAATATAGTTTTATGATATTTTGAATTATATGATAGAGCTTAATACATAATAAAGAAAAAGATTAGGGATAATCCTTTATTTTTTTTTTATTTTTCGCTAAAAGTAGGGCAGGTAAAAATTAAAAAGGTGTTTTTTTTTAAGTTTTATTGCTTTGTTGTGTATTGCGTAATTTTTTATTACCTGTAAGGATTAGTAATGGCTTATTAGAATAAAATCTCTAACTTAAATCTATATATATAAAGGATTAAAAAAAAAAGTCAGTATTGAGTTATTGAGCATTTGTGCAAGGTGTGTAAGAAAAATTTTTACTCTTAGATCAACCAATAAGTGAAAGTGAAGTGAAATATAATAACAAACATATATAGTGAATTCAATACATTAAAATATACATAGTTAATAATAATATTTTGTTCAAAATAAAAAGTTAAGATTTTACTAAAAAAAAATTATTTAAATATAACATCAAATCCCTCAAATTTTATAAAAATGTCAAAAACTTTTTTTCTCATAATTTTTTCTTGAGCAAATTTTGACCAAGCATGTATAAGACTAGTCTTAACATGTGTGTCAAATTTAATTAAAATTCGTTTAATAGTTCAGATTTTACAGACTTTTTTCCGTTCTCCCATAGAAACATCAAAACCCTCAAATTTTAGAAAAATGTCAATAACTTTGTTTCTAATTATTTTTTTTCAACCAAATTTTGACCAAATGTGTATAAGACTAATTTTAAATTGCGAATCAAATTTCATCTTAATCCGTTAAGCAGTTCAGATGTTACAGATTTTTTTTCCGCTCTCCCATAGAAACATCAAAACCCTCAAATTTTAGAAAAATGTCAATAACTTTGTTTCTAATTATTTTTTTTCAACCAAATTTTGACCAAATATGAATAAGACTAATCTAAACATGTTTGCCAAATTTCATTTAAATCCGTTGAACCGTTCAGATAAAACAGACTTTTTTCCGCTCTCCCATACAAACCGAACCACTGTGCGGCGTCTCAACAATGGCTTGTGGATTATGATAACTCCAAATACGACAATTTTTCTTATTTAAAAATGAGGTTCATCGCTAAACAAAATTGTCTTGTGAAAATCAGGTACGGTGGCCATCTCGTTTTGGACCCATTCATCACCGAACGTGCGACGCGCTTGATGGTCGTTCGGTTATGAAATGGCAATTGAGCATAAATCAAGTGACAGCTGTCAAAAACACCAACTCCTACAAAAGTATTGCCAGATTGAATTCTGATTTACAAGATTTGGTATAGCACCTTACTATTCTGGACAAGACAGGTAGAGTTTCTTGCAACTATTGAAAAGGAGCCTTAGAATATTGAATTGCTTCTGTACGTATAGCGTATGTGTATAGTGCTCTCTGCCATTTACAGAGAAATGTATTAACATAAAATTACGAAAAATAGCTAGTTCTCATTCCCACAAAATGTCTCAAATTTCAATAAACGCGTTAATCAAACATGCGAAAGTTTACTAATCGATGGCATAAACGAATATAATTTGGTAAATTGGATACATTCGGTTTGCAAAAAAAAAGTAGATTTGGCTATTTTAGAGGCATGTGATGGCTGTTACAGCCATAACTGAAACTGGTTAGCGTCTTCCGTATTCAATATTCAATGACGTATGTGATGTCATCTAACTATGGCTTATGTGACACTTCCAGCAATAAATACAAACCTGATTGACACTCTTTAATTTTTGAAATGGATGTTAATTTTTTAACATCTAATTCATAAGCCTTATGCTTAGAGGCCGTTGACAACTAAACTAAATTTTTGTTTTGCAAACACGTCCATACTATTTTAAATAACTTTAAGTTACAAAGAAAATTCAACAAACAAAAAAAAAACGCTCCTTTTCGCAAATAAATATTTAACTTTATACATATATTCCCTCCAGGGTCGAACCAATCATGTGTGCAAGATGTGCAAATGCATAGGGCGCATAATTCTGGAGGCCCACTACCAGGAGCAAGAAAATGTAATCTGATCTTGCGCAAATAAATATGTACTGCCATTTGCATTTTAACCACAAAACTTGTTCGAATAATCCCAAAATAACATCCATCACAACTGATGTGCTAACTTATTTCTTGCACACTAACTAACTTCACTTCACTTTCACTGTTGCATTCAAGGAGAATTTAACTCAAATTACAGTAAAATTAAACATCCCACTAATGTGGGTAATGTGGAAAAGTCTTAGCATGTGTACCTATCAGTGTATTTATGCAAATATAAAAAAGGGGCGCTTTCCACAAATCTTGCAGAGGGCTCAAGTTTGGCTGGGGCCGGCCCTGATTCCCCCTTTAGAAAGGCATTACAAAAATATATATAATAAATTAGTGGAGTGTCGTTTAGCTAAAAAAAAAGATACAAAATGGCCAAATTTAAAAAAAAAATCTGACATTGCTGAATTTTGGTGAGAAGCTTTATTTTATTTCATTCTACTACAAATTCCCATTTTGTATAGAAATGGAACACTTCTAAAATCCGACCAAAAAGGACACTAAGCGTTTCTTAAAAAGTACCCTTAATTTGGAACAGAGGCTTAAAGTTCTGAGAGGGGGAGTGAAATTCTTAGTTTTTGAAGATATCTCGAAAACTATTACTTTTAACATTTTTTCGTTAAAGATTTCATTTCATTATTAATCAATTAACAAGCATCTTCCACGTGTGGCTCGCTACATTAAAATTGTTAGCCATAAGAGCAAGTTTGAACGATACAATCGGGCATACTTTTTTTTTGTAAAAATATCATAAATGCTGCGCACTTCTCTCCTGTTGCATTTATTGTAAAGAGTTTTTGAAAAAGTGCGGGTAGATGTTGAAATGGAACATTGTGGCGTTCGTTGTATGGCACGTACCACCGCCCGTTCTGTTGGAACCACATGTCGTTCACATCCATATTATCCAACTGGAGCCACAGAAAATTGGTTATCATCGATCGGTAGTGCTATCCGTTGATGGCAATTACATCGTCATTTTCGAAGGCCTATACGGACTCTCACAGACAGCGACGATGTTTTCAGCGGATCTTGCGTTTCGTTGACGCAAGGGCGTTGGCTGATTGTTCACTGAATCGATAGACTCAAAATTGGCCATCAAACTTGGGATAATTGACTTGGAAGGACAACCAATGTCCATGTAGACCGTAAAATTGATGCAACGCACGTATCGTTGCCCCAAAAGATTTTGATATTAAAGTTTTATCATTGTGACGTGCTGTTCAATCGTGTAACTTTCCATTGTGATTTGGCATCAGTCACTGTATAGTAAACAGATGTTACCAAAACAACATGGCTGCCACAAGCCGCCAAAATCTACCCGCACCAATTGAAAAGCCCTTTATAATATTTTTTTTCAAAACACTGAATTTTTGCAAGAACTTTTGAATTTTAAAGTTTGATAATCATTATGATTTACCTCCACTCTAGTTTGAATTTTTTTTTATCAATATTAAATTAATACCTCACGTTTTATCTAAATTTTAAAACTTAACCTTGAATATCAGGCCATTAGAACTCTAGTTACAGGCTTCGTACTAGCATATATTTTCGGCTTGCGAAAGTTCACTTCTCGTTCTGTAGATTTTTGTTGATGCATGCATAACTTCTTTATATCTCTATCTCTCAAACTAACCCTATTTTACCCTTCCTAAAAAATGAATTCTCAGAATATCGTTGTGCAGCTTAAAGTGTTCCTGCAGGCCGGTCAGCATCAAAAGGCCCTGGTCTTGTATGGCCGTATCAATGGTTCCAAAAATCCATTAAAGTGAATACCACCAAGTCCCAAGACCCAGTCATGCATATTTTTTGTTTAATTTGTCAACTTTTTCGAATACTTTCCTGTCTCTTAAAAAAAAAAAAAAAATAATAAGCATTTAAGCAAATCTTTCTTTCCCTCTTTATCAATGTTAAACATGAATAAAAACAAATTAAACAAATAAAAGTGTCGAAATTTTTTGCCAACACACAATTTATCTCAATCCAAGATATTAATCTAAATAATGTTAGCTCATTCTTTCTGTGTGAATTAAGCTGTAGTTTTAGTTGTTATTTTTTATTTTAATATTTATAAAATTCCCCAAATAAAGTTGCAAAATAAATTGTGTATACAAATTGTTTGTCTATGCTTCTGGTTTTGGGCAGAGTGCCATCTGTTATGAATTATTCTAGAAAATGACACACCAGTTTTTTTTTATTATTTTTTTTTTTTTATGCTAAATTAGGAATTTATTTCACGAATCAAAGTGGTTAAAGGTTTTTAGACCGATTTGCGGTTTTTAGAATCATCCAAAAATATATTAACACTTCCCTCATTGTTGACTCACTCTAGTCATCGCACAACTCAATACAAAGAATAATGCTAATTGATGAAGAAAATACTAAGTTTTGTATATACCTGAAATTGCAGACATATTTATTACCATCAAATTAAAGTCAATCTTATGTATGTTAAATATAAAGCACTTCATTGGTTTGCGATCCTTTGACGTTGAAAGTCTTTGTCTGAGGCGCTAAAATTCCCTATAACAATAGTTGAATTCGACTTTGAAAGAAATCTCAGGAAAGTGATGGTTTAGGTAAATTAAAAAAGTTGTTTATGTGTTTTGTTTTTTATTTGGATGAATATTAATGATGAATTTATTATTTAATATTTTAATTACAATTAAGTGACAGTGACAGTGTATTTAAATAAAGTGGATAGTCACTTTTGTCGAAACACTGAACACTTTGCATTTTCTGCGATTGGAGCTTTAATTTTTTTTTCCAAATAACATGCACCTATGAAGGCCGCAATCTTCCTTATCGATTTACGTGGATTTCGAATAATTTCATTTCGAACTTGAGACACATGTTTTGGCGTTGTTGCTGACGTTGATGGTCCAGGAATAGGTCTATTGACCATATTGTGCCTTCTTGCCAGAATCTTTGTACCCACGACCAGATAAGTTGCGCACTCGGCCCATCACTTAGTCGTCGAATACTAAAATGAGTACAAAAAGCGCGACGCGCACGTACCAGCTCCACCGCAAAAGCACCGTGCGCTCCCGACCAGTGACTCATGGCGACTAACAATCCAGCAAATTGTGCGCTATGAATGATACCCCTCCTGCTCACCTCAACCGGCTAGTAAAGGGTCCGCCATCTAACGGCTTTTTTTTCAACTAGTGCTTATTTCGTGAATGGTAACACTTAGCTCATGTCTGATTTGACAGATAATTAGTTTTATCCTTCCGCTGAACGAATATGGTTGTGTATACGCTTCGCTAAGTGGGCCTGCGATCGACTTATCGAAGATGCCGATTTTGCCAAAAAAATCATCTTTTCAGATGAAGCTCATTTTGATCTTGGCGGGTAGTAAACAAGCAAAATTGTCGCATTTGGGGCACAGAAAACCCGCACGCATACATTGAAAAGCCGATACACCCAAAACGAGTCACTGTTTGGTGCGGATTTTGGTCCAGAGGCATAATTGGGCCATTTTTAGAAAATGAGCAAGGAGTGGCCGTTACAGTCAATTACGATCGTTATCGGGCCATGTTGAACAAATTTTTGTTCACAAAAATTGAACAGGAGGATATTGTTAACATTTGGTCAGCCGAAGCTACACTCGATGTTTTGCGCCATTTTCAAAAAAAAACAGTTATTTGGCGGACCCTTTATTTCGATAATCGCAATTTAAAGTTGAAAAATTCTCGCTGAACACCCTATATATTCTTCCTTATTTCCATTGTCATTGAAATAAAAATGCAAAATAAATAATTATAATTACACATCTCTGATTGTTAATAGTGTCTATCGTGGCTGACAGGTGTAAATTCGGCAATTGAGAGGCTCATAAACCTACATTATTATTTATGTATCAAGCTTTAGGTCATAAGATTTATGAATGATCACAACCATTATTTAGCTATGATTAGGCTTTCCCAAAACAATTTGTTTGAAACTCTTCGATTTAAATTTATGTGCCTCATAAGCTTAAGAGCGCTCGATAATTACCACCCTTAAAGTGAAAATAATCATTAATTTTTAATTATTCATAGGGCTAGTATTTTCGGTTTCGGGCAAAAACATATTCCAATATTGAAATTAGACTAAGCTTAATGATGATGTAGAAGTTTAAAGGAGTTGTTTTCGCCATACCGTGTGCAACGCACAATGGGGCAAGATGACCCAAAAGCTGACAATAATTTAAAAAAAATATTTTTCATTTTTAAATATATACATATGTACCTTTTTTTTGAAAATGGGAATCATTTAGATATTTAAAGACTTCTCAAATTCAACGAAAGACATTTTAGTTTTAGCTTAATTTTTTGTAAGTTGAATTAGAAGTAACATTTTTACAAAAAATTTATCCATCCATGATGATTTCGCAAAGCAGACTGAATAAATGACATCGGCCAATTCGACAGATGCAGCTTCAACAATATGGCCGCTATCAACTGTCAAAATTCGGAAGTGTCCCTGTTGGAAGTTTGTTTCATTTGCTGTATGGGACATAGCGCCATCGCATCTCTTTCAATGGGGAAACTATTAACAAAAATCATGGCTATACCGAATACTGTTTACTGTAATGCTCAAATTAGCCTCATCTATATTATATAAAAATGAATCGTGGTGGGTTCGGATGCTTAAAACTTGAGAACGGCTGCACCAAATTGGGTTTGGCTAAGGGTTTGTTCGTAATTGTACCGCGAAGGTTTAGGAAAAAAGGAAAGTCGCAAAAGTCTCAACAGGTGGCACTGCAAGCGAAAAATTCGTTTTTCAGTTCAATTCAATTACAGTTCAACAAATGGCGCTGTAGGCGGTTAGGAAATGGCTTTTGGGATATTCTTCTTCAACTATTCTTATTTGTAGGGTGAAATGGGGTACAAATAAAATAATTGTCCGATTTAAGAAATTCTTTTTTGTGTTTGAAAGGTTTTTCTTAGGAAATGGCTTAAAGGATATTTTTTTTTTTATTTTTTTGTTTATAGTTTGAAATGGGTAAAAACATACAAATGTATTTATTTATTTAAAAACATACAAAACATCTCAGCTGTGTAACGTTGGGAAAAAATGAATGAATTAATCTTTCATTTTATCAGCATAACCACCAACAAAGCCGATGAGAATCATCTTTAGCTATTCTCTGATATATCAACTTTTTCAAAAATGTCACTAAAAACTATTAAAAAAAATAAATTCTTTTTTACTTGAAAGTTTTTTCTTAGGAAAAGGCTTTCGGGATATTCTTTTTCAAAATAATAATAATTGACAAATGTGGGGTGAAATGGAGTAAAAATAAAAATTGTCCGATCTAGGAATTTCATTTTTGTGAAAGGTTTTTCTAAAGAAATAGCTTTAGGGATATTCCTTTTTAAATTTTGCTAGGGAGTAAAAATAAAATAAAGTCGGGTTTAAGAAATTCTTTTTGTAATTGAAAGGTTGTAATAAAGTGGCCTCAAGGATTTTTTCAGAATTTATAGAGTGAAATGGGGTAAAAATGAAAAGTGGCATCTGATTTAAAAAATTCTGTTTGTGTTGGAAAGGGTATATTTTTAAAAATTTTATATTTATAGAGTGAAATGGAATAAACACAATAAAAAGATTTTTGAAAATTCTTTCTGCGTTGGGAAAGTAATAAAGGTTGGACATAGATGATCATATTTTAACGAATTTCGCCCTTCATAACGTGAAGTGGGTAGTATTCAATTACTAAGTAGTATTCAATTACAAAAGGGTCCGGTGTCTCAACCATCCACAGACCGCACCAAACTCTGCATTTTACGGTATGTAACGGCATTTTGATGACCTCATGTAGATAGTGGATTATCTTTGGTCCAAATTTGGAAATTTTGTTGAACTCAATTTTTCGATAAAACATGTCTACCTACAGGTTTGGCGTACAGTACCATTATTTTAAGACCATAAATTCTTAAAACTTGGTAACATTGCTATAGCGCATATAAATATGTCATCACGATGAAATTTCAAACTCAACTCAATAAAAACGGCACTGACAGCTTGCAATTTGACAGTTGGTTTGACAGATATACATAAGTGTCTGAAGTTAGTATCTACTGGGCTAAAAAACACATAACTTTGTTAAAACAACTAAACGCGCCCTATTAATCAAATTATTTTCTCCTTAACTAAAAACGTGTACCTATAGGTACTATAAAGCTTGACACTCTACTTTGTTATGGCCGGCAATTTTGACAGCAATAAAATTAATGTGTTTTCTATTTGTTTTGATTATTCTAATGCTTTATGAAATTATCTGCCTATTGATACCTATCTAATTATTTTTTGATTGTCCGAATCACATTTGTGTTAAATGAAAAATTGTGGCTTATTAAGCCGAATCCATTGTACACAAAAAACCTCTCCTCTATTAAACTCTGATGCTATTGCTAACATTTACACAAAAAAAATTCTATAAACAACTCAAATGTCAGATAACCTCTTCACCATAACCATCACTTAACACCTATCATTTGATATCTTAATAAAACAAGAAAAGAAAATAAACAAAAAATATTTAAGTTAAAAAAAAAAATTCACAAAAAATTATAATCATTATTGTTATTATGCAAAACCATTTAATTTATTCTATTAGATGGATAGGTCAAGCAAAGAGCGTGTGCTATAATCTTCTTAATCGGCGTATCTGATGCTTATCTATTTTGTTGTTACTAATAAATTAATAAATAATCATTTGTTAATAGATATGGGTCATTATCTATGTATTTGCTTTAATTGTATATTTTTACGTGTTTTTGTATGTCATTATCGTTAATAATAGATAATCTAATGAATATTTTAAAATTTGACTAATTTGTGGCTTGGAATTTTCTGGTTGTAGTTTTTGTTTTTTTTTTTCTTATAGACTTTGTTCCTTAATGAGTTTTTAATTAATTTTTTGTTGGTTATTTATTTATAAAAAATTAATATTTCCTTTAGTGCAGTTAAACTTTTCTGACATAGGCAGTGGGTGACTCATTTAAAAAGAAAGTTCCTAATAATTAAGTTTTTTACTTTTTTAACCTCAAAAAATTGTGTAAAAATATTGACTCAAAATTTTAAAACGGCCTAATGCTAAGATATTAGCATGATACTGCTTAATAATTTTCTAAATTCAAAGCTACTAAATTGTTTTTTGTTTTCAACAATTTTTAACTAGTATCATACTATAACTATTATCTTAATAAACTCCAGCTGAGCACACCTAAAACAATGACAGTTCGTCCAAAAATGTTGACATTTGTTATTGTCAAAGTGACATTTATGGAGTCAGTATGATACTAAAAAGACAAAATATTCATTTGGTGATTTGATTTTTTATAAAATGTTGAAAAGGTAGTAAGATGCTTGCTCGTTTAAAAATTTGGAAAATCCTCTTTTTAACCTTCGTTCGGAAGTGACTCTACAACATGCCAATTTTAATAGTTTTGGTTTATAAAAGTAGGCACTGTTTATGAGGCCCCGCAGGGCCAGGGCCCTTCGCCACTGGTTGGTATACTTCAGGCCCCCGAGTTGTTATAACTGTCATTAATGGGTATGTCTCTAGTCTTGTCCTTTTCAAATACTAAAAATAATAAAATAAATCCTCCTACCTTTAGCCCCACAGACTTAAAGTGAAAAAAGAGAAAAGTCCCTACTTAAATTCTCTACACACTTCACTGAAGGGTGTTTTTTTTAGAGGTCGACAACTTTAAATTGAAATAAAACACAGAATAATAAAATATTTTTGATACCCATCAAAGTGACTTTATTTGACAGATAATTAATTTTATGGCATATTTAAGGGCGGATAAACTGGCCAAAATTGGATCTTCCCTTGATCCAAGCCAAACCGTATCCTCCGTTTCTATGCCACTTGCACAGGAAAAGAACAGAATTCGCAAATGCTCCCTCGATGCCGCAAACGATAGATGGTCAGCACTTGATAGTTGTCGGGTCTCGAGGAATCTATGGCCGAACATCTCAAGGAAAAAAACAGACTTCCTTCTTGAACTAAGCAGACCTCAACTGTCCCTTTTGGTAGGAATCCTAACGGGTCACAACTCAATGGGAACCCACATGCGCAGAATGGGCATCAGCTCATCCGACTTGTGCAGAGGGTGTCAGGATGAGGAGGCGGAGGAGGGCTCTTATCACTTCCTTTGTGAATGCCCCAGCTTAGTAAGAACCAGAAAATTGGCCCTCGGAGATTACTTCTTTGATGAACTGAGCGACATCTCGTTTTTGCCACTAAGGAACATCCTGAAATTTACTCAAAAGTCGGGTTGGTTCAGGGAGGCTTCTCATACCCACACCTTAACTCCTTTAACTCCTTTCCTCACCCATCCTTATTTTCACCCTCACCATACCCTTGGGACCACAATGGATCCAATGAGATCCGAGTGCGATGTTACGGCTTGCCGTATAATCACCCCTTCTAACCTAACCTAACCTAAGGGCGATTTTGTTCACTCGAAGTTGAACACAACTTGAGGATTTTTCTTGTCAACTTGAGAATTTGGTTTTATTCACTCGAAATTGACTGCCTCAACTTTCGATATTCTAAAGTTGGGAGAATCCAGAGTTGATCAACTTTGGATTTTGTCAACTCCCCGAAATTGTAGAAGTTAAGGGAACAAACTTGGGACTTTGTTTGATTTTTGTTTATTCACCCTTGATTAGATCGAATTTTCAGCCAGTGTTAGATCGCTAAATAAATATAATATATGTATAAAAAACAGTTAATTATTAGTAGCTTTATTGAACAGTAAATAAATATATAAAGCATTGCAGTGCGGATGTTTTGGCTGTTGAATGGTCACTATCACCGGATATTGCAGCAAAACCCAAGTAGAAGGTGTCAAAACCACGTATAATTGTTGCATTGGTGCTGGTAGTTCCTTTTTGGGTGGACCCCCACCGGTCTTTTTAACATCTCGTGAAAAGCACAATACACAATCCCTCTGCTGCTTAATTTGTGGGACAAATACACGTCGAATAGAGTCTTCAAAGCTTGTTCCTGCAGGATAAAGAGACAAAAAGAATGAAATAAACAAAACCAATTGCCTACATATATGTACAAAATTACTTACTTTTCCATGCATTTTAAATCTTCTCCCATATGCTTTGTCCTTGTCACGATAGCCGATAATTCCTTCAATTTTCAATAAAAATATTAAAAAAATTAATAAAACGTGACAATTTTTCGAAATCAAAAGTTAAGACTGACAAATTATTTTGACATTTGTCATAAATATAGCAGGGAAATTTTCAAAACTGCAAGTAAGCCAACTTTTGAAATTCAACTTCTAAATTGAAAGTTGAAGTAGTGAACAAAACCAATTATCAACTTGCCGATCAAATCTCGAGTTGAGACCAACTCCGAAGTTGGCCAACTTGAGATTTTCCGGCAAGTTGAACATTAGTGAACAAAATCGCCCTAAGTGTTATCTGATTTCGGGCATGTGGCCAAAGCTACGGCCACGGCTGGCGGCTCATAATCCAGATACCCAATTTCAGCATAATCTACGCAGAAAATTAATAAAGCGTCGAATGTTTGCTTCGAAGTGCTTAATTGTTTCTGGTAAATCGGCATAGTCATGCGACGTTATATATATCTCCAGAGAAAATAATCTAATAATGTCAAATAGGAAAAACGAGGTAGCCAGGTAACAGGTCCATATCATGAAATTAATCGGTTGTCAAATGTTTCTTTCAGTAAATTAATTTAGCCCTCCAGCAGGCGCGTGGTCTACGATCGTAGACATCTGTTTTTAAAAATGGTCTCGTTAACTGAATATAATTTTTTTTGACGCGTTCTATTCCATAGCTTCGTAAAATTGGTCGTTCAAGCCAATAAGT
Organism: Leucozona laternaria; assembly: GCA_932273885.2. Taxonomy (NCBI): domain Eukaryota; kingdom Metazoa; phylum Arthropoda; class Insecta; order Diptera; family Syrphidae; genus Leucozona; species Leucozona laternaria. The sequence goes on along the minus strand of OW026366.1, from coordinate 267,675,861 downwards.
GTGAAAACAGCAGTTTGTGTTTTGACGGCAGATGTCAGTGTTATAAGTGCTAAAACTCGTCTGGTCTACGATCGTAAACCACGGGACTACTAACGTAACTTTTTTATAAAATAATAAAAAAGTTTATATCCCTGATCTGCGATATGAAAGTTAGAAAAAAATAAACAATTTTGGACTGGAAGTAGGTACTGAAGTGTTATTATAATGTCTTCTGTTCAGTTCTTGTTATTAACAATCCTTATTTAATCTAATTTTTATTTGAAGCGGTTATTTTAGAATTAAAATGTCTACAATATAAGTAAATTTTAATTAATGAATACGAAAGTAAATATGTACATAAGTAGTTTTAAAAGTAAAAAAATTCTTCTAAAACTAAAAACGGTAAAACAAGTGTTTGTTTGGTTTAATAACCGTTTTACTGAGACTTGATTAAACGATGCAGACAAACTCTTTGAGGTCAATCTACCTTTTTCTGATTAGTTACGCAAAAAAAAAATTAATCGCTCTGTTGGATTTCGAGAAATTGGGTGTCCTGCTAACTTGACGACAACTTAGCAGGACACCCAATTTTTCGGAATCCGGAAGTGCGATAAATTTTTTTTTTGCGTAACTAATTAGCGATTAATTCATTTTCAACAAATATCCACTTCCGGAACGTTTATATGTATTTTTGGCAAAGGTGTCCTGCTAGCTTGATGCACCTAAAGTGAGCTTAGTAAATCTACTATAGTAGATAACTTTAACTGTTGTCGTGAAATAGCCGAAATAATAGCGTCTCACGTTGATGTTAACATTGGCGGCGAAGAAAACAAGCTTCTAAAAAAAACTATTTTGTGTCGGAAAACAACACACCACCTTCACCAATATATGGCACTTTTATTTTATAGAAAATACTGCCTTGAACAAAAATATAAAGACAATTTGGGCTCCCAAATCATGGAATTTTTACTAGACGTTAAAAAAGTGTACCCAGGTTTTATCGATGGTGAAGAAAGTATGGGATTGCAACTAAAGGACTTCGACCCTCCCACTGTTCACAGTGAGCACTTTTAGGGTGTTTTACCCCCAAAACAACCTCGGCTTTTCACCATCAACGACGAACTCAATGAACTCGACAGTAACACCAGTACGGACGATGACTTCATTGACGAGACTTACATACCTCTTTAATAATTGAACATTGACTTTACTATTTTTAACTAACTCCTGACTTACTCACAAACTGACCGACTGGGACGCGGAATGCGATGCAATTCTACCTCCTCGTGGTGCATTCTCGGTAACGATAGTGAATTGCTGTACTTAACTTACAAAGATGAACCTAATCAACGTAAATACCAAAAAACAAAAATCTCATAAGAAAGTAGTTTTAGTAATTTTCAATTTTCTCAAAAACTGGAAGAAATAAATCGTTTCGGTTTTTTGTGTTCGATTCAGAATTAATATTTTCATTAACTTTTATTAGCTAATGTAGAACATCATTTCAAAATTTTAGGAAAAATTGGTCTAAAATTTTTTTTCCATTTTTTTTATCAAAATTTTGAGTTTTCCTGCGAATTTTTTTAAAAAACTATCGGCTAAAATAATTTAATTTAAATGCAGGATTAAAGTTTAGATTCCTAGCTTTCAAAAACGGCACATTAAATTACTGTAAGTGTTGCCGTTGTTTTTTAATAATTATTTTTTAATTTTAAGTAATTTTTTCTAAAATTTCCCCTACCTCCTAAACGGGGTGAGGTAGACCCCCCCCATCCATAGTAAAAAATGCTTATTTTTGACCCTTCTACAAGAAACCATTATCAATTTTTGGCGCCAAAGTTATCGTACTCTCCCCGGTAAGTTTTTTGCCAAATCTACCATTCTCTTTTTTGCGCACGTAAGATCTACCTGTCTGCCTGGATGCGCCTTTCAGTAAAACAACCATGCAATAAGGCACAAAAGGACTAATCAAAGGGCAAACGTTGCTCCGGCTTGAATCTTTTCATGCTGAATTGCCAAACAACCAAACTAACTTCAAAACAACCGATAACTGTAACATCTACTGTCACATAAAACAGTGTTTTTTTGTTGTTTGAAATAGTTCTGAGTTTTAAATCTATAAGCTAGTTCGAAGTTTCTGAAGTAATTTACTATGTATATTTTTTACTCGGATTCTTCTACAAATTTGAGAGAGAAAAACCTATAGAATAGAATAGAATATAAAATGGTGTTTTTATTGAACAAAATGATGTTACAATTTTACACAAAAGTAGCATTGGTTTTTGCCGTCAGTCCGAAAAGAAAAGAGAATTGTGTGTATACATATAATATTTATCCTCTTAACAATAACATACAGATAAGTTTTATTTAAAATTCTTCATCAATTATTTGTTTTCTATATTTTAGTGCTAATTTTAAATAGCTGTAGAGCTTCATCCAGCTATCCCCGTTTAGTATTCATAAAATTTCTGTTTGTGACAAACTATTTTTACCCCAATGGTCTCTTTTTAATTCATTTAAGATTGGGCAAATACCAATAAAATGATGAATATCCTCTCTTGCACTTAAGTTGCACAATGTGCATTCCTCACTCCTGTCGTTTCTATGTGGTGTATAATTTAAACCCAGTATTTCATCTCTGGCCTTAAAAATCGTTGATATTAGTTCCAAACTGTATCGATCGTGAAAATAATTATTTTCTCCAAGGTCATGATGAAGCAGCTTATAAGTTACTCTTAAATCACTTTGTTGAGTTTGTAATTTAAACATTTCATGAGTGTGTTCTTTGATGCTCATTAGTAACATCTCCAGATTATTTCTCAGAGTCAGGCTTTCCCCGAAAATCTGAATATTTTGTTCGTTTCCCAGTCTCAACCATTCACTGTAAAACTGTTGGTTTCGGCTTGTTAAGTGCTTTGCTACAATTTTCGGTAGTAGTTAATCTGGCATTTTCAGTGCTTTCAACATATACAGAAAATGTATCCTGAGTGCAAAAATATATAGTGGGGGTATCCCAGTTTCTAGATGCAGCATGTATGTAGGTGTGCTTTCTGGAAGCCTAAACATTTTCTTTATAAAATAACGCAGTAACTTTTCCACCTCTTCATACTGGAAGACACCCCATATCTGCGCTGCGTAACACATGATAGATCTCCAAACCGCTTCAAAAACTTTATATTTAGTACCTACTTGCTGCTACATTCTTTTTGCTCAAGATGCCTTTCCAGTTACAGTTAATTGCTTTCTTTATTACTCATTTAATTTTTCGTCAAGGTGTTTTCTGAAAGATAATTTAGGTGTGATTGTAACTCCAAGATATTTGTACTCTCTGGACTTTTTCGATTTCCAAATTTTGCCAAGTCAACCTTTCATCATGTGCGTATTTCCCAGTTCCATTTCGAAATATCATGATTTTTGACTTGCTGATATTCACTTCGAGATTCCACAAGATGCAGTATTGATAAATCTTGTTTATCATGATCATCATTTGCATCATGGAAGGAGTCTGAGCAACTAAAACAATGTCGTCAGCGTAGAGAAGAAGCTTGATACTGATCCCATTGAAATCAATTCCTTCCGGCAAAAACGTAGTCAGATCATCCAAAAATATTGAGAATAAAAGAGGGCTAAGAAGACATACTTGTTTTACTCCTGAGTTCGTTTGGAACCATTCCGAGAGTTTGCTTCCGTCCCAAACTGCAGTGTTATTTTCTTCATGTATATTTATATTTGTATTATATTAATCATTTTTGATGATGAGCCAAGGTTGCCGAGTTTTAAAAATAGAGATCTTCTGTCAACGGAGTCAAAGGCTGATTTGAAATCAACGAAGAATGCATAAAGTTTCTTTCCTTTATCTAAGTATGATTGGGCAATACTGATGGTAAGAGTGAAGATGTTATCCACAGTTGAGTAGCCTTGTCTAAAACCTGCTTGAAATTCACTTAATAAGTCATTTTCTCATATCGACTCTGTTAAACGCTCCAAGAGGATGCCCGTACAAATTTTCATTATCGAATTCATAAATGAAATTCCTCTATAGTTACTTGGGTCTCTAGCATCTCCTTTTTTGAAAATTGGCAATATAATATTTTTCTTGAAACTTGCTGGAGCTTCTACCGTAAGTTTTCAGCTGTTGCATTTTTGAAAAATTCGTAAGGAATACGATCTTCCCCAGGGGCTTTGTTTGAGCTGCATCTGTTCAAAACCCTTTTGACATCTTGAACTGTTATGTCTCTATCCAAAGATGGTTCATCCAGATAAGGAAGAGCGTATTCAATTAAGATGGAGGTACTGTTTGAGTTTAGAAGACTTTGAAAATGAACACCTACATAATTTGCTTCAATTTGAATGGTTCTAGTAACTGGAGCACCAATTAGAACCTTGGCCATTTTCCAAAACGATCGAGTGTCTTTGATGTTCTCTAGTGATCTTGACAAAAACTGCATATAAGACTTCTGTTTCAGTTTACATATATTTTTGTACGACCAATGAGATTTCACATCTTGTGTTTTTCAATGTTCGAAGACATTTGAATGATTTTTTTCTTGCTGCAACGCATTCCCAATCACACCATGGTTGTTTGGCTTTCTATCTAACTGTTGATTGAAAGGGTTTTGCAGCTTCCAATATACAAGTTGCGAGGGCATCCGTACATTGAAAAGAAGAGATGAACATCTTCTCCAATCGACCTTAGCTCTTGATTAAGATTTGATTGATACCGAATGCACCAATTTTCTTTCCACTTTAACTTTGGTATTAAACGATTTTTGTTTGGGTTTCTTCCTGAATCATTAAAAATTGTTGATGGTGGTCGGAATAAACTAGTTCTCGTACTTCCAGGTTATCAATGTAATCAAGACATTTTCCAAGCAAAAGGCAGTAGTCGATTGTTGGTCAAGCATTTCCCCTTATAAATGTGAAATGTCCAAAAGGCGACAATTTAGTTCTGCCGTTTAATAATGACAAACCAATAGATTCACACATTTCAATAAACTTCTTCCCATTTCCATCAATTTTCATGTCAACTGCGCATCTTTTGTCGTGAATAGCTGGGGGTATAATTTCGGTATAAAGCAGTTGTATATTACCGACTCTTGCATTGCATTCTCCTATCACCATGATATTTTCTTCTCCAAACTCTAATAAGAAGTTGTACAAACTTAAAAAATCATCTACCCTATCTATCAAAACCTATAGTTACCTAATAAGTTCCGATGTACTGTTTATGCAGTCCGCAGGGCCAGGGCCCTCCACGCTCCGGTGGGCACACTTTAGACACACAAACTCTTTTTTCCAAGCTCGTTTACGTGCGCCCTTTTTAATGGCGATAAACAACTGTTATAAATTGACATTTCTCTTGTCTCGTCCTTTTCATCCTTTAAATTTCAACCTTAAAAAAAGCTTATAAGCCCATTTTGTTTATTCTGAAATTTCTTACAAATTCCTTAATAATTCTATTCCGCTATCTAAATCTTAAATGTAATAAAATAAGTAAATATTTATTTATCGTGTGATCGCAATGCTAATGGAAAATTGTGTAATATCATCACTTGCACAGTTGCACTACCTTCAAAGATAAAGCCAATGAATTACAGAATTAATTACTGTCTAAAAGCTATTTTTTTGTTTTGTTTTATGTACCTATCATTTACGAGATATGGTTATGGCGCACAAGTACACATACGATGATAGAAAAAAAAAAACCTAAACGAGACAATAAAGAATGTCTGTCCACATCCGTTTAGAATATTTTTGATCTTATTAACTTTTTTTAACTTTTTAAATAATTAAAAGATTTCCTCGATTGAATTTTAATTTGGAAGTGACTCTAGACATGAAAATTATAACAGTTTTAGTTTATAAAAGTACTGTTTATGCGGCCCCACAGGGCCAGAGCTTTCCGCCGTTGGGCATACTTGGGGCACCCAGAGTGTTTATACAAGTCGCGCGAAGCGCGTTAATGCACGCCCACTTTTAATGGCCAAAAAACTGTTATAACTGTTATAAATTGACATAACTCTAGTCTCGTCCTTTTAATTTACAAAGTCAGAGTTATCAAATTATGAGGAAGCATTAATCTTAAGGAAAACAACTCCTCTGCTATATGAAAAATGCAAAAAAAGAAGGTCCAGGTAATGCAGATAATTGTTCTGATATTTTGTGCATGTTTTCTTGAAAACCTATTTTTTTATCAATATCAATGTAACGTCAGAATTGCTCCTCAAGTTTAGCTATCTTGTAAGTTTTTATATTAAACAAAAAAATAATTTTTCTCCAGACATTTCGACTGGGCTTGACAAAAGCAATTGCATTAATTCATCTCATATCATACATAGGTATAGGCATGCCACTTGGCGAATTTGAAAGCCCTGATAACTATACTATGTATAGTAACTTTTGTTTTAACCTTGTTCAACTCATTTTAGACATTTCATATCTTTATGAGTCGTCGTTTTAATACTATTTTTCTTTTTCTCATTCAATCTGGCTTAATTTAACAAAAAACAACAACACATTTTTTTCCACATTTTATTCCGTTCATTACCTATTATACTTTCTCTTACCAACACTTCTTTTAATTCATCAAATTACTGAAATATTTGCATCATCAACAGAAACAGCGAAATAAGAATGTGATGAGAAGTAGGTATATTTTTGTTCATCAGCTTAAGCAAATACATAGACAAGGCCGGCTTTATATTAGATGTTCATACAATATGTAAGCCATCCGGGGCCCATCTATAGTACACGAAAGCATGTTGAATTATTTAATTTTGCTTAAGAAAAATTGATGTCGTATACGTAAGCAAAAATAGATTTAAATCAAACCAAGGTTAAGATGATGGTAATTTCCAGATAAAGGTTAATCGTTCAGTGTTGTCAGATAAAAAAAATATTTTTTTTTCAATTTTTTTTTTGTTTTTTTTTTTTTTTTAGAATTCACTTAAGTAGACTCTTGCCATTTTGAAAAAGATAAGATTATTTAATTTATGTAAAGGGTTTTCCAATAAGAGGTGTTATTTTGATATTCAAAGAAAAATTTCATTTTTTGAGATAAATGATCGGATGTTTATTTCATTATAAAGAGGAAGGTATTCCGTTAATAATGGAACACAACATGAGCCAAATGGCCGCCACGACCACGCTTACAGGACCATATCCTTTTCATGAAATTTACCATAACCAAATCGCAAAGTGGCTGCCCTATGTCCTCGATAGCCTCACGAATTCCATCTTTGAGGTCTTGAATCGACGCTGGGCTGTTGGCGTAGACCTTATCTTTCACGTGGCCCCAAAGGAAGAAGTCGCAAGGTGTTAAATCACAAGATCTCGGTGGCCAATTGTGATCACCTCTTCGAGAGATACCACGGTCCGGAAACTTTTCCCGTAAAAGATCGATGGTTTCATTGCTTGTGTGGCACGTAGCGCCGTCTTGTTGAAAGTAAACGTTGTCCAGATCAATACCATCCAATTCCGGCCATAAAAAATCATTAATCATCTCTCGATAGCGCAATCCATTGACCGTACCTGTTGCTCCAGCCTCATTTTCGAAAAAGTAAGGTCCAATGACCCCGCCGGACCATAAACCGCACCAAACAGTCACGCGTTGAGGATGGAGAGGCTTTTCAACAATAACTCTTGGGTTTTCCGAGCCCCAGATGCGACAGTTTTGCTTGTTGACGTAGCCTCCGAGGTGGAAATGGGCCTCATCAGTCAAGATGATTTTTCGATGAAATTCCGGATCATTTTCATGCATTTCAAGGACCCAATCAGCAAAGACACGACGTTGTTGATGATCAGCCGGCTTGAGTTCTTGTGTTAACTGAACTTTATAAGCCTTAAGACCCAAGTCTTTATGCAAAATACGGTGTAATGACGTTTGTGGAATGCCTAATTCCAAAGAACGACGAGGAATGGACAAACCTGGGTTTTCTTCAACACTTTGGGCTACAACAGCAATATTCTCAGTTGTTCTTGAGCGACGTGCACGGGTTTTATTCTTCACATCACTAACTTGTCCCAACAGCTCGAATTTGTCCACCAATTTCTGTATTGCGGTCCGACAAGATGCTTCACGACCACCCAAAAATTTTTTAGTTTTACGAACCGTCTCTGCCAAATTTTCACCATTTTTATAGTGAGTTTTAATAATTTCAATGCGTTGTTGAAGCGTGTATCGTTCCATTTTTATTAATGGCGTAGTTTCTACTTGTCAAATGTCAAAAAATGACAGCTTCAAAGTGACAGCTACCGAAATAGAGGGCTATTCAAAATAACACATCTTATTGGAAAACCCTTTATATTTTAAAAACAAAATTTCGCTCCAACAGTTTTTAAATTTGATTTAAAATAGCTTTTAACGGCCTTTAGTCCATAAAAATTGGCGTTTCATCCCGGCGATCTTACTTGGACTCATCATTTGACTAGTGAGGGCCTTGTCAATACGCAATTTTTATTAAGTTCAGTTTAACTTACATGAGATTTTTGACAAAAATCCAATGTGAACTAAGTATATCCAACAAGATTAAAATTCTTTATCATTAAGATGGAAATTTTTTGCCCAGGGCCAGGCTTTGTTTTTATATGAAGGTTTTTATAATACAAGTAGAAGACTTAGCACTATTTAATTGGACTTGTTGAATTATTGCTTCAAATTTTAAATTTATTTCTCATAACTTCCTCAGACGTTGGTCACACTGGGGTGAGAATTTTGCTTACTATTTATATACAGAGGGTGTCCTGTAGACAATGGATAACCTTGCAACTGGTTAAAGCTGGCCGAAAGACCTTTCAAAAAAAAAAATATTGCCCATGTAAAGTTAAAAGAATTACGACTCTAATCAAATATCTGAACACTGCGACCACGAGTAATTGATTCTTCTTATTTTTTTTTATTTTTAGAATATTCTAGAATAATTTCTTGATAGAAAGTTTGACCATCTCTAAAAAATTAAAAGTTTATGAGAACATAAGTGGCAAATTATTGTTTAAAGTTGTCCATATAATGTGCTTTCTAAAATGGTACAACATACATATGCTTGTGTTCTGAATAACAACTAATAAAAGCTCATATGAAAATTAAGTTACAGCCAAAAGTTAATTATTAGGCCTTGTAAAAGTAATATTTGAGAATAATAAGTGGTAAAGTATGTCACTTGATGTAAGCCGATCTCAATTTGACTACCACCGAAAACCTCGGTCCTGACGATTGATCGAAAAAAGTTCGTTTTATTGGCCCATGAAATAAACAACATTCGTAAATGTAGTTATCTAGTACTAGTTGGCCCGCCCGGCTTCGCACGGGTAGACAAAACTAAGCTTCGCATACAATTTAGAAAAGAAAATATAATTTTTTGACTTTTTGTAATCGAATACTGGTTTCTGGGTTTTAACCCACTTCACTTTATGAAAGGCTAAAATTGTAAAAATGTGATCCTCTATGTCCAACCTTTAGTACTTTCCCAACACAGATAGAATTTTTGTATTCGAAAACCATCACTGATTTATTTGTATCCTATTTCACTCTATAAATAGCATTTTTTTTTTAAATTTCCTTTCAAACACAAAAAGAATTTCTTGAATTGGACATTTTTGTATTTTTACCCTATTTAATTTTACAGATAACAAAATTTGAAAAAAAGATTATCCCTAGAGCTATTTCCAATGAAAAACCTTTTATAATAAAAAAGGATTTCTTAAATCGGATACTTTTTTATTTTTACCCCATTTCACCCTTTAATAGAAAAAATTTAAAAAATATCCTTGACGCCATTTCCTAAAAATACTAACCTTTTAAATGCAGGCTGATTTTTTTTCAATCGGATACGCCTTTTTCATTTTACCCCATTTCACCCTACAAAGTGAATTTTTCCGATATTTTAATAAATAGTTATTCTGCTACTCGACAAAGACGAATCCAACAAATCAGAGATCATTTAAATCGGTCCAGACGTTCTTGAGTTATAAATGGTGTAACTAAACCGACTTTGTTGTATAAGTAAATATATTAAGATATCGCAATCCAAAACATGATCTTTTAATTCTTTGTATACAATGCAACATGCAAGCAATAACAAACCGAATCGAAAACAATAAAATTAGTTTTTTACAATATTGTAAAAATCATTGCGGTTTGCCTATACCACAATATACCTGTACAAATTGGTTGAGGAGTATGTGAAACGTAGGAAGGTTTGAATAGTGGGTTTTTATTGTTAAGCATCATTTTAGAAATATCGAAGGCTTTTGGCAGTGATTCTTTGAATAAAATCGTAAATAGAACCATTTTTTGACTTTCTCGAAAATCGTTAGACCGATTTTAATTAAATTGTATGCAGAAAATTCAAGAAAAAAACTAAGACTATTGTACAATGAAAATAAAAAAAAAAACTTTTAATTTTTAAATAACATTTCTTTTTTTTTTTTGGAAATTCAATATTTTAAAAACAACTATATTGTTTTTTTCTGATAGTTGGCATTTAACAAGTTCTTGACACTTTCTAGAAGGTTTAATAAATACATTTTCTTACAGACCGATTCTCCACATCATCACTGATACCTCACAAGTCACAAGAAGAGGTGAAATTAATATTGTGACTTTTTCGAATTCTCCCCCAGTGTCACAACTTATGAGAGTCACAAAAACCATCGAAATTGTGATCTCCTTTATAGCAGGTCACAACTCACAAATTACATGTGTATTTTTTAAACAACATTGCATTTTTTCAGATTTGGAAAGAGAAAATTAACGTGAATTTTATTGGGCGTATCTTCTTCAGTATCTTTTTTTAATAGTTTTTTTCACTTCCATTTTGCAAACATATAATATACTAAAGGGTCCGCCAAATTTTTTGAAAATGCTATACAAAAAACTACGGAATATTTTCTCAAATTTCTTTTTTTATTTGAAATTACAATCCTTCCGGTTAATAATGGAAAATAATTTCATTCAAATCTCAAATGCCTGCCTCGGCTGGCCATGCAGTAGCCTACACGATCGGTCCAATTTTAAAGCACATTATCGATTTTGTGCAGCTGTATTTCACCAATGGCTTCACGAATATTGTCCTTTAAAGCGTCAATTGTGTCTGGCTTGTTGGCGTAACACTTTTCTTTTACGACACCCCACAAAAAATAGTCCAACGGTGTCGAATCGCAGCTCCGAAGTGGCCAAACGACATCAGCCCTGCGGCTGATAAAGCGATCTTCAAGAACAGGGCGCAAAACATCGAGTGTAGCTTCGGCTGTGTGGCACGTAGGGCCGTCCTGTTGAAACCAAATGTTGCTAATATCCTCCTCTTCAATTTTTGTGAACAAAAATTCGTTCAACATGGCCCGATAACGATCGCCATTGACTGTAACGGCCACTCCTTGCTCATTTTCGAAGAAAAATGGCCCAATTATGCCTCTGGACCAAAATCCACACCAATCGGCTTTTCAATGTATGCGTGCGGGTTTTGTGTGTTCCAAATGCGACAATTTTGCTGGTTTACTACCCACCAAGATCAAAATGAGCTTCATCTGAAAAGATGATTTTTTTGGCAAAATCGGCATCTTCTCTAAGTCGATCGCAGGCCCACTTAGCGAAGCGTTAACGCATTGGATGGTCAGTTCGCTTCAACTCCTGAACCAATTGGACGTTGTATGGCGTCATACCAAGGTCTTTATGCAAAATTCGTCTCAATGATGTCTCTGAAATGTTCAATTGTTGAGAACGACCGACGGTGAATTGATGTTGATGGCGCTTCACGCACACTTTCTGCCACAGCAGCAATATTCTCGGGTGTACGCACTGTTTTTGGCTTTTCACGCTTTAGTTTATCGATGAGGATGCCAGTTTCTTTCACTTTTTTCACAAGATAACGAACATACGGAGCTGACGGTGCTTCTCTTCTTCCAAAATCCATACGCAATTTTCGCACACATTCTGCAACATTACCATTATTTTCAAAGTAATGTCGCAATATTTCCCAGCGTTGTTCAAGCGTATACACAACCATATTCGTTCAGCGGAAGGATAAAACTAATTATCTGTCAAATCAGACATGAACTAAGTGTTACCATTCACGAAATAAGCACTAGTTGAAAAAAAAAAAAAACGCTAGATGGCGGACCCTTCATAAGCAATTTTTTTACCCACTTTATTGCTAAAAAAATGGATGAAAATTTGATTTTTTAAGTTTTAAAACAATTTATATGGCCCAATTAAAAATTTGTTTTTATGTTTTTAATAATCAGCTGTTGCAATTATGGCACTACAAAATTCCCCTTTGGTGTTGTGAGTTTAGTTGTGAGCTTTCTTGTGATGATTTGGGGAGAATTCCAAAAATGTTATCGAGTCACAACAATCCTCACAAGGAATAGTCACACGAGCTTGTGACTTGTGACTCTTCACAAAGGGAGAATCGGGCTGTAAGAATCAAATCTAACGGTACTTATCTTAGCTGTGAAAAAAAAACCGTCTAGTTAAATCTTATTTTAATCGAAAATGGCCCCTCTATGATTTTCATAAATAAAATTTAAACTGTATGCCAAAATTGGCTTTTGAATTTTTAAGAAAACTCATTTATATCAGCTCATCATTAAATCCATAGAGTACCTATATCGTAGACACGCACCTTTTTGAGCTAATGCCACCACTTTGTTCACAATTAAACCGTAGACACGTACCTTTTTGAACTAATGCGCCAATTTGTTTTTATATCCACCATTCACACGGATTCATGGATAAGGAAAAAATAGTAAACTAAGAGAGTTTTCACTTACTCACCTCAAATAAAATTTGCGGGTGTTTAAGGCAAGAGGGGTACCGGTCGGTTCTCTAGGTAATATAGGTACTCTATGATTAAATCCCTACAATAGGGGTACCAACTGTTTCTTAAAAATATAGAAAAATACTAAAAAATTCTTTCTTTTTGCAAGTATGTAGGTACTTCCGACGACGACTCGTACAGAGAATGTATACTGACCTATTCTACGATCAACCAGTAGCTGAAATAGTTTAAATTTTAAATATTAAACAGAATCTAATAAGCTATCAGTTGTCACCGTAAGACGATGAAAAACGATATTTTATAAATTTTATTTCAACTGCGAAATTTCGATTTCGATATCAACGCCTAAAGAGCTGCTATAGTGAAATCGCTATTATATCCTGTTGGTTGTGCACACTATGATGTTATTCAAAAAGCATCTTTATATGGCACGTGCGCATAAATTAAACCATAGATTTATAATAATTCTTAAAATTACAACCTCATTAAAATATAAGATTTATGACATAAGTGGGGATAGATATATTATTTTGTTTTGAAATTAATATACTAAATAGGAATCACGTTTAGGATTAATGATTATAATAATTGTGATCTTACATAATTAATTAATTTATTTTCTTTTCATGTAAATGAAATTTGATTTATTTTATTCTCATTAAGAATTCCAATAAAATACCTACCCACCCAGGCAGTAAAATAAATACAAAATAACACGCCCCTATATTATTTTCAGGCATGACAAAAACATGCCGCTAGAAATGCAACAGAAAAATTACACGAACGGATATTGTTCAAACAAATGATTAAACATGCGTTAAAAAAAAAAAAAAAAACAAATTATTATATTCCCATTGTTTTAAAACCCGAAACGTGATATCTGCGTGAATTTTTTAATAAAAATAGAAGAAGTTAAAAAAAAAAACTTCCCCGGAATCTCTCAGTTGGTTGACGAAGTGAATCACGAACTATTTATTTATTTACCTACTCTCGCCTCTCCTCTATACCAAAACCAATACAAGTTTTTGATTTTCTACTTTGTGTATATTTTTTTCTTCATAAAACTTATCAACAAACCAGCTACCAGCCAAGTAGCACGTGTATTTCAAGTTCAGTGAACGCATTTGCAACCTAACTAGCTAGCTATAGGCTATAGCTTTGGGTTTTGTTTCAAAGAGCCTCCTAAACCAACCAACGAACGCAAGCTCAGCTTCAGACATATCGCGACCATAAACATACAGAGACTCACTGCACTCGTTCGTGTTGTGAGTTGGACTTCGAGTGCATCAGTTTAACTTATCTTGTGTTTTCTTTTTTCTTTTTTTCTATAGAAACTGGATAAAGATAGAAAATAAAGATATACGTCTTGGAAATCTTGACTTAAAAACAGGAAAATCAAAATCAAAATCAAAATAAAAAATAAAAAATAAAAAATAAAACAAAGTTATTGACAAAATTAAGATGCGTCACATACACGCTTCCGGTGATGGTGGCAGAAGCGGTTCTGATGTTTCCTTGGATATCCCACCAAATGGATTGTATTCAGGATCAAGTGATTGTATTATGCCCGATGACAAGGAGGAAACTGGATGCTGCCAGGGCATAGGTGATTGGTGTCAACAGACTTCGTCTAAAGTATTTTGCAAGAAAACTCTCTACAAACGTCTACCGATCTTGACATGGTTGCCAAAGTATAATAAAGATGATTTTATTGGAGATTTAGTAGCTGGGATAACAGTTGGACTGACAGTCATACCTCAGGGATTGGCTTATGCTGGAATCGCTGGTTTACCACTTGCTGTAAGTACCTACTTTATTATTTTTTTTTTCTTTAATAATTATAACAAAGACGAATAAAAAAACGAGATTTCGAATTTGATTGCATAGACAAAGGTGCGGGTATAAAATATAATTGTGAATTTGAAAAATCGCCGTACTTTTTGAATAGGTACCTTGTTAAAAAAAAATCAGTTTGAAGTGAATTGGATTCGGAGAGTGAAATGTTATAATATTTGGCCTTAACGAAAAACCCTCTTGCAACCGCTTTTTCGTACAACTTAAAAGTTTAATTTTAGCCAATTCGCGTATGATGAATAATACTGGAGGAATAATTTGATTGAATTTTTATCAAAATATCGGAAATAAGAAAAGCCTGTCAAATTGAAGTTTTTCGTGTCACCGTCACCGTCACCGTCACCGTCGTGCCACGGTAAAATGGCAATGTGATATTTTTTTCATTGTGCTAGTGCACACTGGTGTAATTCAACTGGGGGAAAATTAGAAAGTTAGTTCGAAAGTCATTAGGTGGATTATTTGCGGTTTATTAGTCTTTAATAAGTTCTGATAATTTCGATTGTGTCATTCAATGTTTTCTATGTTTTTTTCTCATGATTTTCTAAGTTTATAACACCTCTCAAAAGAGGTTAAAATTTAACTGTCAATGCTATAGTTTTGCAACCTCGTTGTTTTACTATCCGTATCCCGCAATTAATGTATAGTTGGGAAAAGGTTGAAGGTTTAATTTATTTCAAACAATCTTTCAATCACGCTTACAGCTGTGATCTATGTACAGTGAAATCTCCTTTGAGCGGAGAGCGAAATGTTTTGTCCTCCTAAGGGAGTTGTCCGTTTAAGGGAAATTGTAAACTATTTAACTTAAATGGAGCAATTTCCTCTAAGAGAGGTGTCCGCCTAAGAGAGTAGTTGTCCTTTGACCTTTTTGCCAAAAATAAAACTTGGAAAACCCCCTGTGATGTCATCGATAGTCGCCGATGTCGATGTACACCTATTATTGAACCATTAAAATGCATTTTAAATATGATTGTGGTTACATTGCAGTTGTTTACAATACAAGAGCAAGTTCGTGCGATTGAGTCTTGCATATTTTTTGTTTGTAAAGGGGTTAAAGCTCAGTGAATGAAATTCTATTAAACTAGCTGACCCAGCAAACTTTGTCCCACCTATTACATTAATGTCCCTTTCAAACGTCGAGCCTCTCCATTGAAAGACTTAAACTTTCTAGGAATTAAATTGAATTCCAAACATTTTATTTAAAAAAAAATGGATTTAAATGGAAAGTGGTCCAATATTAACGCACGGAAGACAAAATGGGTGGTCCAACGAAAACGCACGATGTTAATTTCAAACAAAACAAAAAGTTTTCAGAGAGTTATCTTTATATTTTTTGTTAGGATAGAAGGATCTATGAAAATTATGTGTGCAAAAAAAATATCGGCCAAATGTTCGTCACGGCTTCAGTGGCATACCTCTATCCGATTGTCCATATTTTCAATGACTCTGAGAGATAATTGAGGTTCAATGTCGTTAATGTGCCGAATTATCTCTTCATTAAGCTCTTGAATCGTTCTTGGCTTATTGACGTACACTTTTTCTTCTAAATATCCCCAAAGAAATAAGTCCAACGTTGTCCAATCACATGATCGTGGCGGCAAACTAATAACATCGCCACGACGTGAGAATTTCCATTGAATTTCTCGCCCAAAAGAGCCATTGTTTCGTTCTATATGTGGCAAGTGTCACCATTCTGTTGGAAGCACATATCGTCCAGGTCCATATATGCTCAATTTCTGGTCACAAGAAGTCCATTATCATCTCGCTATAGCGAACACCATTTATTGTAACTGCTTGGCCGACCTCATTTTCGAAGAAGTACGGTCCGATGACGCCGCCAGCCCATAAACCGCACCAAATAGTCACTCTTTGTGGATGCATTGGCTTTTTAACAATCACTCGTGGATTCTCATTTGTCAAATGCGGCAATTCTGCTTCTTAACGAATCCACTGAGATGAAAGAGAAGATGAAAAATCACAAAGTGCACGAAATCCATTTTAATTTGAACGCCCATTTTCGTAAAAGGCTTAAACAATCTTAACGCGCTGCTCAATTGTGTTGATACCTCTCCATGGTTGAATTTGTCAAACACTGAAACAAAGAAATGTCAAATGAAGTTGGGCAAAAAACTTGACGTTAGGGTCACACATTCTCATTTTTTATCTGATAAATGACAGTTCAAGCTTGTAGGCAAATTAAAATGGCTGCCGGGGATTCTCATCTTCATGTGGCTAATCTGTGGTTAAAGTGTGACTCACAATTAACATCGTGCATTATGGTTGGACCACAATTTATATGAAAGTGGTTTTATAGCGAATTGCAGCTTGATTTAAATTGAAAGGCGACGCTCATTTGCATTAATGAAAAATGTCACAACCGTCAATCAATTGCATTAAACACGAACTGTGGTCGTTGAAAATACCTTATTAAAATTCGGTCTCCACAAATGAATAATTTAAAATGATTTTCTGATGATGCAACCCCAGATTCGATGTGCCAGTAACCTCACTTTTGAAAATCATAAGCATAAGAACGAAAAATTCAACAGCAATAAATTATTTTCTGAAAAAAGTCTTGTTTCTCAAATATTATAAAAAGAAGGTCACATGCTTTTCAAAATGATATTGAAGAATTATCTGTTATTAAAATTTGATAAATTTTTAAAAAAACCTACTTCAGATTCGACTAGACAGTCAAGGCAAATGGTCAACGACTTGACCCTCTCACCACAAAATGACATAAAATTTGTTCGCAAAGTTGTCAAGTGGTGTGATTGTCAACGTGTTGGCGGGTGCTTTGGCAGGTGCGTTGGCGGGTGCGTTGGCGGGTGCGTTGGCGGGTGCGTTGACGTTCCCGTTGACAAGAGTTTTAAGGTCAAGGCATTGATTATATTCCCCGACCGTGTGTAATCACCCTGACTCTGTCAACGTTGACAGACTGCTCGTCAGCGCGTTGATTGTTGTTCAACGTTGTCACAGCCGAATCTGAGCAGTTCATCGTTGCCTTCGTTGAGCTTCTTGTCCGTTGAAACGATTTAAAATGTTGCGTATAGATTCTGTATATTCGGTAGGTATTTATGGCGTTTTCGATGGCCCATAAATACAGAAGCTTTCTGCCAACCCCTTACAATTGGCTTTTTTCTTTTTTGGCTCTGAGCAAAGCTCTGAGTAGAGGCTGAGCGATCAGAGCAGGGCTCTGAGCAGATATTATCAGAGTCCTCAGATATAATTATGAAACACACTTGAGCACTGAACTGTCATTTCATAAGGAATCCATTTTTAATTTTTAGTTATGTGTGAAGTTGGGGATCGTTAAGAAATCCCGCAGCATGTTGGTGATTTCGAATATAATATTTTTCTGGATTTCTGGACCTGGACAAAGGTGGTTTAGGAACTGGACAGAGATGGAAATTTTTTTTTGGAAAAAATATTGTAAAAAAAATTAACTTTTCTCTTGGAAAATGGTTTTATTTCCCAAAAAAAAAATTTTCCTTTGTCCGAGTTCCAGACCCACCCCCAGAATTTTTTTTTAAATTGCAAAAAAGTTGTTTCCAAAAACAAAAAATGTGTCATTTGTCCAAGTTCCAGAGTCACCTTCAGAACTTTTGTCCCGGTTCCAGATCCACCTCCGGAACCTTACCAAATTATCTGGCAAAACGCAATTTTTTTAAATTTGTAAATTAATAAAAAAAGTTGTTTCCAAAAAAAAATTGTCCTTTGTCCAAGTTCCAGACCCACCTCTAGAATCTTTTTTTAAATTCTAAAAAAAGTTGTTTTCAAAAACAAAAAAATGTGTCCTTTGTCCAAGGTCCAGAGCCACCTCCAGAACTATGTCCGGTTCCAGATCCACCTCCAGAACCTTGTTTCAAAAAAAAATGTGTCCTTTGTCCAAGTTCCAAGCCCACCTCCAGAACTTTTGTCCTGGTTCCAGATTCATCTCCAGAAATTTGTTTAAAAAAAAATTTCTCCTTTGTCCAAGTTCCAGATGCGGGATTTCGTGATAAGGGATTTTGTGATGCGGGATTTCGTACCCAACCCGTGAAGTCGGCTTCGCTCAGCGTTTCGCTCGATTTGCTCGGTCATTTTATTCTGAGCTAATTGAACAAGCTCTGAGCTAACTCCGATGGAAAAAAGAAACACACTTTTTATGCTCTGATATGTCTGAGCTAAAAAAAAAACAGATTTTTTCTTTGACAGTTCCGTGATCTGCTCAGAGTTAAAAAAGAAAAACGCCAAATGATAGTTCTTCTTCTGAAAAAGAGTGTTTCGGCACTATATGGCCAAAGAGTATGGCAAGGCACTAATCGCCCTTCAAGCGGCTCAAATTAAACGGATCAAAAAATTGGGTGAGTGTCAGGATTTACAGTTAATATATGTAAACATCATCGATTGCCCATGCGCAGTTTTAAGGATCCATATATTGGTTTCATACGAGAAAAACTTAAAAAATATATGTCTTCGCTACGCCACTTACGAAAATGAACTAAAAAAAAGGTGTGGGAAAAAAAAACACAAAATGCCTGTAGGCAGAAAGACAGGGTCAAGGTCAGTGAATTTGGCGCACTCATCTGTGGAGGCATAAAATACTTGTATATTATCTAGAGAACCGACTTATTAGGGGTCATTCTCTTCCCCCCTACAAGCTGTACTGAAAGGATTATGCGTATGTCCATTAAATTTTGTATGGGGTAGTTGTCCCATGCATTTTAAATGGGACTCCAACTACCTTTGGAGGTATTGTTCTGGATTTTTTTCTTTCTCCTTACTTCTGGCTGCTTCGTATTCTTGGACACATATTCACAGACAGAAAAATGAGTAAAATTAAGAGTTTATTTCAAATAAAATTTGGGGGTGATTCAGGCAAGAGGGGTACCGGTCAGTTCTCTAAAGATAATATAGGTACACTATGTATGGAGGATTCACAATATGTTACTGGGAGCTATTCTCTCACATTGCGACTGTCTACGCACTGGGTCGAGTCCGCGTTGCGCTGGCTCGATGCTTAAGCTGCGGTTCGTCCTAATATACGCCAACAAAGAAAAAGTGCTTCAAAATTAGATTTCAGAATAAAAAAAAGATTAGAAGACCATTTGAAAACACCTAGTAGCTTGAATTGTCACCGGATTTCTTTCGGTTTTCTTAGAGGTGTTTTTAATCCATTAACATGTCGCCCCAAATCATTCAAATAAATATTTTATTGTAGTCTTATAAAATTTTGCTCACATAAATCTTATTTATTTCTTTACAGTACGGTCTCTATGGATGCTTCGTGGGTTGCTTTTTGTACATTTTCCTTGGTTCGAGCAAAGATGTCCCAGTTGGACCAACTGCCATATCAGCACTGCTTACATTCCAAACAGCTCAAGGCAACTGGCAAATGGCTGTCTTACTGACATTCCTCACCGGTCTAATTGAAATTGCCATGGGTGTCTTTCAACTCGGATTCCTAATTGATTTCGTCTCAGGACCAGTGAGTGCCGGATTCACCAGTGCTGTTGCTTTGATCATCTTTACATCCCAGCTAAAGGATATTCTTGGTGTTAGCACGAAAGGAGCAACATTCTTGGATATGTGGATAACAATTTTCAAAGACATCCATAACATTAGTTTGGCCGACACTCTATTTGGAGTTGGATGCATTGTGATTTTACTTTCAATGCGGGCCATGGCAAGCTTTAAAATTGGACCAGAAGATGATGAGAAAAAGAAGCCGTGGCAAAAATTCATCAACAGTACATGTTGGTTGATTGGAACATCAAGGAATGCAGTTTTGGTAATTGCATGTGGAGCTATTGGATATTATCTTTATGAATCGGGTGTTGAGTGGTTCAAGACTGTGGGATATGTTCCTCCAGGCTTGCCAGCCTTCCAAACTCCACCATTTTCATATTCTACACAAATGAACACAACATCTGGTGAGGTTATCGAGGTCTATGAGTCGTTCAGTTCGATGGTGTCGAAGATGGGTTCTGGATTGATTGTGGTTCCTTTGATCTCGTTGCTTGAAAATATGGCTGTGGTTCAGGCTTTTGGTATGTTTGTCAAATGCGAACAGTTTCAATGAACATTCTTCTAAGATTTGTTTTTTTTTTGTTTCTTTCTATTTTTTAGCAAATGGAAAGCCAGCTGATGCAACTCAGGAATTGATCGCTGTGGGTGTTTGTAATGTTGCCAATTCATTTTTCCAAGGATTCCGGTCAAATGGTGGTCTGGCTCGTGGAGCCGTCTGCAATGCCAGCGGAGTGAGGACCCCTCTGTCGAATCTCTACACTGGAACTCTTGTGATTATTGCTTTGTTGTACTTGACGCCATTCTTCTTTTTCATTCCTAAAGCCGCCCTGGCTGCCATCATTGTGGCTGCTGTGATATTCATGGTGCAATATCGTGTCATCAAACCTATGTGGAGGAGTAAAAGTAAGTTCGAAATTAAAAAAAAAAATCAATTTTGTCAGCAATTAAATGTATTTTTCATTATTTTTTTTATAGAAACCGACCTGATTCCCGGAATCGCAACTTTCGTTGCTTGTTTGGTTCTTCAGCTTCAAGTTGGAATCCTTGTTGGAATCGGTATCAATGTTGTCTTCATCTTGTATCATGCCGCCCGTCCAAAATTGCGAGTTGAAAACTTAATTGTAAGTTCAATTTGAGTCAGACAAATGAAGTTCAAATCTAAACATGTATCTATTTTCTGTTTTTTTATAGACTTCTTGCGGCACAAACTACATCATGTTGACCCCAGATCGTTGCTTAATCTTCCCCTCTGTGGAATTCGTGCGTCATGTTGTCAACAAACAAGGTCTCAAGTCAACATTACCGGTTGTGATAGACTGCACGCATATTTATGGCGCCGATTATACAGCTGCTAAGGTTGTCTCAACTATGATAGCTGAATTCCAGGCAAGAGATCAGAAGCTCTGCTTTTTCAATCTTCGACCACGCGTTGCTGCGGTTTTCGAAGGTTTGAATACCAACTTGGTGGTATTCTATGAAATGCCAGCACTTGAGATGGAACTTTCAGGAAAGAAACCAGAAATTACATCAGCGTGAACCTGAGCCTCAAATCAAGGCTCTCCAGTCTGAGCTATGTTGCCAACGAATATTACTTAATTACTTTAATAAGTATATTTTTTTATTATTTATTTAATTAAAACATATGTCGAGAAACGAATGAGCTCTGTCGTAATGTTGACTTTACAAAAAAAAAAAAAAAAAAAAACAGCTTCAATGACATGCAAAGTGCAACAACAAGATTAAGTCTTCCAGTAAAGATAAATGAGTATTTAATTTTGAGATGTTCAAATAATTACTATATAATATGACAGAAGGTTTTTGTTTTTGTTTATGTTTATTTAATTTTTGTTTTTGTTTATTTCAAAATGAAATAAAATTAAAAAAAAAAAATGATGTGAAAACAATTTTATCCAAAATTGTTTTTTTTCAAAAAAAAAATGTGCCAAAAGAACTTTAAATTATTACTATATTTATTAGTTTGTGAATCTCACAACTATATACACATAATATAAATATGCAAACAATAATATTGATAAGAATGTTTATTTACTTAATTAAATATAATTTATATGTTTAAATAAAATTTAAGTAGATATACCTACCTATGTTTATTTAGATAATAACTTATTGTATAGTTTTATATACAACACAAAACAATTGTAATATAAATAAATAAGTTAATAAATCAAAAAGTATTACATATTTAATGAAAAACATTTTTATTTACACACAGTTTCAAAGGTAGGTAAAAGGTAAAACAGTGGTGGTCCAGTATAACAAATGCCGATATAGCGAACGATCGATATTACGAACACTTTTTTCAAGTCCATTAGGTATTTTATATATATAGTGAACAAATAACGAATTTCAGAAAATGAAAAAAAAAAAATTACAACCAACTACATTATGTAGATACATAATAGGGTGTCTTCATTAGCCGTGTGGTTTCAAATCTGGCAATACTTTTTTCGGAGTTGCTCTTTTTGACAGTTATTACTTGATTTATGCTCAGTTTGGTTTGCCATTTCATAATTAATAGACTTAAGGCCGAACCATAATAGACTTATCTGAAATTAACTCAGCTGCAACATTTGCTTAAGTTCAGAGCCATTTCAATGACTCTTGCTTAAGTTAGCGAAAGTTATATCGAAATTGAGCATCATGGCTATCATGGTTAACCATTTATAAGAGTGTATATTCGCTTGGTTGCTTATGGTGGATTTACATTGATCTTCATGCGAGCTCTGCAAAAAAACAGGGACGTAAGATATAAAAGTTACATTTGTTGAATAGAGAGAGAAGACAAAAATGTAGAGATCTTCATAGATGAAGATTATAGGAAGTGCTATAATGCAGATATGAAGACGTGCATGTTCATCTTCATGGTATACTCTTTCACTCATTCGCTTTTTGGCATAAATCCATCCCGCTCTACTTTTCTTCAAAATTGCAGTAAATCCATCATTAAGTTTAGTTAAGTTCACATAAGTCTATTATGGTTCCGGCTTTACTCCTGAACAGCGTTTGGCGAATGGGCGAAAAACAAGATGGCCACCGATACCGGTTTTCACAAGAAAATTTTGTTCAGCGATGAAGCTCATATTTGGTTGAATGGGTACGTTGATAAGCAAAATTGTCATATTTGGAGTGATCATAATCCACAACCCATTGTTGAGACTCCGGCCGTTACATCCTCAAAAAGTCACCATTTGGTGTGCTCTATGGGCAGATGGAATCATATGTATATATAACTTCAAAAATGAAGTCGGCCATAATGTTACAGTCAATGGGGAACGCTTTAGAGCCATGATTAAAGACTTTTACGTGCCTTAATTGGAGGATGTTGATGTGGACGACCTTTGGTTCCAACAAGATGGCGCTGCATGCCATACAGCCAAAGAAACAATCAATTTATTGAAAGAAACTTTTGGTGAGCGCATTATCTCGCGTCGTGGGCAAGTGGCGATTTAAAACCGCTGGACTATTTTTTGTAGGGTAATGTGAAGTCGCTTGTCTACGCAGATAAGCCCGAGACGATTGACACCTTGGAAAAGAATATTCGGCGCGTTATTGCTGACATACGGCCCCAATTGCTGCAAAAAGTGGTCGAAAATTGGGCCTCTCGGCTGGAATTTATTCAAGCCAGCCGCGGCGGCCACTTGCCCTTAATCATTTTTAAAACATAATGGCAAACCCTTATATTTATTGCGTTTTATTTCTTCTTGAAAACCACACGTCTACAAAAAAAAAACACTTTATATGTAATTATGCAGTATTAAACAGGGTGCGTTTTCCAGGTCGATCTTTTGTTTCCATAGCTTTTAAATGGAATACAATTTTATAATTTATATTTTATTGAATGATTTTATGGTTCCGCAAAGACGAGCTCTTTTAATCACATTTTGCATAATAATTTCGCAGATTTCTGGTGTAATTTCAACAATTTCGTTTCTTATATTGTCCTTAATCATCGAGGTTGTGGTTATTTTTTTTATCTACAACTTTTCCTTCTACCCCCATAACAAGAAATTTGGAGGGTGTCAAATCAGAGGATCGTGGGGCCTGTCGATATCACCAGCCGAAATAAAAAAATTTCGTAAAATTCTCAATTTAGCACGAATCCAATTTGAGCACAAGAAAGTTTTTCAACATGTCCCGATAGTGGTCACTGTTACAGCATTGCCTATGACATCCTTGAAGGTATGGCTCAATGACACTGCCGGCAAAAATGGCAACACCCATTTCAACAGTTACTCTACTAAGGTGTAGTGGTCTCTTGATGTATCAATCGAGGGTTTTCAGTGCTTCGTAGCTCATAATGATTTTTTCCCAAAAATGGCGGTCGTCTATAGCGAGCTGTAAAATTCGAGCAACACCTTGTAGCTGTGTAAGATGCTCCATAATAAATTTTTATCGACCACTCTCTACGACTGTCAGTGTAAAATGCCAACATTCAAACAAAAAAGGCAACCTAGTAATATCGACCTGGAACATAAAACGCACCTTGTAGGAAATAAATTTGTATCACTGTAAATGTGTTAATATCTTTATGTATCTTTATGATCAAATTGGAGAGTACATACACAATTTTTCATTCCTCAAATGTTTTCTTTTTCGTTTGTTTAGTTTTGTCTTCGTTTATGTAAACAGATGCTCAAATTTTCGATAAACCTCACGAATGCAGGCTATACATTTTAACATTCGTTATACTGGACCACCACTGTATCCGTATAAGCACAATTAGTCACAGATATCAAGTTAAAGGGAATACGACAAGGTCTATTAGGTTTTTCATAGTAAAATAACTTAAATCATTTTGGCATGGCCTTTGCCGTCTTTGTATCGCCATATTATTACCATTTTGAGTTTTTAATTCATATTTAAGTTTAAACTTAGGAAAACGCCTAGGCTTAGCTATTCAAACTACTTATCTACCTTAATCAACTCCCATTGTGATTCGATTTTTCGTTCAAACAAATGTCTGCTTCCCCTTTATTTAAATCATCATTGGATTTTTCTAAATTAACAATTAATCCCCAAAGTATGCAGTAGTTATGCCTACGACAACACAACATCATAGACTGCGCACCGTAGTGCCTTAGTGAGAGTTCCTGTATATTCAACAGCACCAGGCCACCAGCAACAGCAACCATTGATAAAATCCTCTATCAAGAGCACAAAGAGAAGCGGCAAGCGGACTTAGTGAGGATCAGGGTTCGTCTTCGTACTTCACTCCAATCGAAATAGATTTACTTCGGTTTTGAGAAAAAAAATAGAATCTACTTCCCTTCTTCGCTTTTTCAAAATCTACTTGTATTTTTTTCAATTGAAAAAATCCTCAATCAATAAATGAAAAGACAGCTTTAATCAACATGCACTACATCGTTTTAGTAAGAGACAGCACTGTTGTTTCCAATAAACTCAAAATGTCAAAATAAAGATTCGCATTTGAGGACGATAAATTTGATTTACGTCGTTTTCGATTGGATTTTTGGTCTATTCTACTCCTTTTTAATTCCAATCGAATAGGAAAACACCGATTTTCCTAAATTTACACACACGCTACCTAAAGCCGCCATTTTACAAAATGGCTTCTTCAAGTATTTATCACTTTTGACAATTAATCCAACGAAAAACTGTGTGTGTGTTCCTCCTCTACTCCAATATGAAATTGAGAACAGAATAACACTCCGAAAACATTATTCGGGACAGCCAATCGAAGACTTTTGGAGTAGTAGGATTGAAAAAGGAGTGCAAAAGGACTACTCCGAACATCCAAACGAAAACCACATTAATATAGTGTAATGCTCTACCAGGGTTCGATAATCATCATTATATTAATACGTTAAAAAATTTTTTTGTACTCCCTTTTTAAGCTATTATTGATTAGAAGTGCCATCAGAAGAGATTATGTCAATCCGTCGATTACTTACATGTAAAAATTTTAAATAATGGTTTCCCATACAAAGTCTAAAAAAAACAAATTCACGATAAGTTTAAATAAAAAACAGATTTCAATCTTCTATTTAATAAACAACAACCGTGAAGTCTTATATCATTAACAATGAGTATCAAGTGAAACGCCTTATTGACTTCACTTTATTTTTCCGTCCGTTCTTAATTTTCCATTATAAAAATGTACAAACAAAAATAAAAACAAACGTCAATTTCTTGTATGCATTTCGGCACTTTACATGCCATCCTCAGCACTTCTTTTTATTGACTAAAAACATTAAAAATATATAAATGTACATGACTTAAGCTTTCGATTTATTAAACAGAGTGAAAAAGGAAAACAATTAACTAATACAACATAGAACATTTAGCTAATTTCTTCTTATGATGTTGAAGAGAGAAGACTTGATCGGTGCATCCATTGTATTCATTAAGATGTTGTTGTTTTTGTGCATGTAAATGATTTCATATGCGTCCAAAAATCTGTCATCACTTACATGTTTGATGAGCTTTAAGTTTTCTTTTGTCACACTATGCTCGTTCTCTATCATGTGTAAGGCAACCGCAGATTCATTAGGTCTGTTGAGCTTTTTGTTGGCGAGATGCTCATTAAACCTTGTTTCAATGTTTCTTTTTGTTTGTCCATAATATTTCTGTTCACAATTATTGCATGCTATTTCGTAAATGCCTGGTTTTTTATTGTTTTCTGTTCTGTCTTTTGTTGATCCTAATTTGGATTTGAGTTTTCCTTCGGATGAATAAACTAATTGTATATATTGTTTTTCAAAAACTTTAGTGAGCTTGTTTGTTATTGCAGGTGCAAAATGAATTTTTACTCGTTTCTTTTCTTCAGTCTCTTTTAGTGCTTTAAGTGTTGTTAAACTTATTCTTTTAATTATTTTAGATTGTTTTTCTACCATTCTCGTTATCATTTCATTGTTATAACCGTTTAGCTCAGCGGCATATTTTATGTAGTTTAACTCTTCTATGTAGTTTTTTGCATTCATAGGAATTGAACACAAACGATAAACCATACTATTAAATGCAGCCTTTTTGTATTGTATAGGGCAAAACGAATCATTTGGTATATAACGTGGAATGTTTGTTGGTTTCCTGTATATTGAAAAACTAAGTTTGTTATCAAAATTTCTCTTTATAAGGACATCTAAAAATGGAAGCTCCCTATCTTTTTCCATTTCAAATGTAAACTTCAAAGAAGGCCATTTTGAATTCAAAATTTCCATGAAAACATCTAAATTGTTTGGATTTATAGATGCGAAAACATCATCCACATATCTGAACCATATTGTTGGTAAATTTCCTTCCGATTCAATGCATTTTTCAAAGTTTGACATGAACAAGTTGGCTAAAAACGGAGATAACGAGTTTCCCATTGTTGTGCCTTCTGTTATTTTGTAGAACTTGTTCAAAAATTGGCAACAGTTGTACTCCATACATAGGCTAGCTGCGTCAAAATAAATCTTTTTCATTTCTTGATTATCTTCGCGTTCGTCAAGCCAATTTTTCAACAAATCTAAAGTTTCTTTGATCGGGATGCTTGGAAATAGTGCAACTACATCAAAAGATATTAGAACTTAATTTTCTTTTATTTTTAGGTTTTTAACTCTTTCTATGAAATCATACGTATTACTCACGCTTCTGCTTTTACTTTGTCTGTAGTTTTGGAATTCGGATACTAACCATTTTGCGATTTTCTCTGTTGGTGCATCTATATTTGAGATAATTGGTCTCATACTAAGTGTAGGTTTATGTGTTTTGGGTAAACCATACAATTTTGGAACCGAAGGGTTTGCAACCATAAGCTTCCATTTTACCTTAGGTCCGAATACACTTAAAATTTCTTTGAGCAGTGCTGTTGTTCCTTTAATCATGCTGGGTAGTGGAGTTTTACTTAGTTGTATGAAGTTTTGTGCTGATGTTATTTCACACATTTTTTCCTCATATTGCTTCCTGTCCATGATAACCAAATCTCTTCCTTCCGCTGAGCTAAACGGTTATAACAACGAAATGATAACGAGAATGGTAGAAAAACAATCTAAAATAATTAAAAGAATAAGTTTAACAACACTTAAAGCACTAAAAGAGACTGAAGAAAAGAAACGAGTAAAAATTCATTTTGCACCTGCAATAACAAACAAGCTCACTAAAGTTTTTGAAAAACAATATATACAATTAGTTTATTCATCCGAAGGAAAACTCAAATCCAAATTAGGATCAACAAAAGACAGAACAGAAAACAATAAAAAACCAGGCATTTACGAAATAGCATGCAATAATTGTGAACAGAAATATTATGGACAAACAAAAAGAAACATTGAAACAAGGTTTAATGAGCATCTCGCCAACAAAAAGCTCAACAGACCTAATGAATCTGCGGTTGCCTTACACATGATAGAGAACGAGCATAGTGTGACAAAAGAAAACTTAAAGCTCATCAAACATGTAAGTGATGACAGATTTTTGGACGCATATGAAATCATTTACATGCACAAAAACAACAACATCTTAATGAATACAATGGATGCACCGATCAAGTCTTCTCTCTTCAACATCATAAGAAGAAATTAGCTAAATGTTCTATGTTGTATTAGTTAATTGTTTTCCTTTTTCACTCTGTTTAATAAATCGAAAGCTTAAGTCATGTACATTTATATATTTTTAATGTTTTTAGTCAATAAAAAGAAGTGCTGAGGATGGCATGTAAAGTGCCGAAATGCATACAAGAAATTGACGTTTGTTTTTATTTTTGTTTGTACATTTTCATAATGGAAAATTAAGAACGGACGGAAAAATAAAGTGAAGTCAATAAGGCGTTTGACTTGATACTCATTGTTAAATTCACGATACACACGGCTGTTTGTGAACACCCGAGCTTAGTGTACCAGACCAAAAGTTCACTTCCAACGTGTTTCATGTAGCTTATAGCGAATTCCTTTCAAAAAAGAAATCGAATTTTTTGTAAACAGAATCAAATTTTTTCTGTCAATTGAAAGGAATTCGTATTTCGTAAAAGAATCGATTTTTTTTGGTGTGATTGTGTTTGTGTTACTTTATAGCTGCAATTGACGCAAAACGTCAAGAAATTATTCACAAAACTGTTAAGGTTGTTTGTTTTTGTTGTGAGAAAAATGTTTAACCAATAGAATTAAATTAATAAATAAAAGATATTAGCCAATTTGTTGGTGCATTTTATTTGTTTGAACTTCTATTTGCACATATATTTTTAAAGAAAATTGCTATTGAAAAGTTTTCACTTGCACTGAAAGTTTTTGACGCGTCACTCACGAAAGTTATTTTTTTTTTGTCAAATTTGTGTTTGATAATGAACAACGCACAATAAATTATTTTTATAGCTGCATAGACTGAATATATTGTTGAATATTTTGTTAAATTATGTAGAATTCGTTGCAACCAAAAAATAAACAACTAGTCTTCCAAAAATTCCGCGACTTTCAATTTGACGTATTAGAAATGTCAAGTCTTCATAGTGTGTGTGCAAATCAGTGTGAAATCTTGCTAAAAACGCAAGATTTGTTTTGACAGAAAAGAATCGATTTTGTTTAGAAAAAAATCGATTCTGTTTAGAAAAAATTCGATTTGTCGTGTCGTGTTCAATTTTGTTTTTCAATTCAATTTTGTTTTATTGAACATAATAATATACAATTGGGCTTATAACATGATACTATGATAAATTAACATTTGTTGGCACATAAGGGGCCTAACATTATACAATGTCTTAAGTTTAACAAATTATAGATATACCTATAAATTACATGTCAAAAAAAATTTAAATTAAAATTCGGCTGACTTAGTCATCCTCAGGGCGTTCATTCCCGGTTGTCAATGGTGTTTTTGGTGTAGGTTGGGGAAGTGGCGTTTAGCCGCGGTAGAAAGCTGACTGACTGAAGCGTAGAACGAGACTGCTTGCTCGTTGTCCATGATTATGTTGTCATCAAGAGTTTCCATCACACTGAGGTACCTTGGCTCTGTATGTCGTTGTTCAGTGGTCATCCCTCTCATTAACTGATTCGGGTAGTCGATGACGTTCCGTACTAGTCTCTTCGCTGAATGGACTAGGTATTTGTCCAGCGGGATTATGTTGGCTTCAGAGTAGAGATGTTCGTTCCTGTAGTGTTTCCGCCGCTGCCGGTCGAAGTACAGGCCGGTGCATATTCTGAGAATCTTCCTTTCGAATACTTGAAGCTCCTTCATGGCTGTCTTCGAGATAGAAAACCAGACTGGGAAGGAGTAGCTGATGACTCGTCGTCAGAGCTGCTTGTAGATCAGTAACTTCGTTGGTTGACTTAGTCCTGTTCTTTTCTCCATCAATGGGTGTAGGCGGTGGAAGGCCCAGCTGGCTTTTCTGAGTACATTTCTTGAGTGTGGGTTGAACCTTAGCAACTCATTGAAGTGGATTCCCAGGTACTTCACATTCTGTTTGGCAGCTATGGTGGATGCGTCAGGGAGTCTCAAGACAAGGTTTCTGCAATTGGCGGCGGTGCGGCTACCTCCCCCAGTTGACGGCCTCCTGAAGCGGACAAGTTCGGATTTGGAAGTATTGATCCGGATGCCCCATTTCTTGTAGAAATTGAAGAGTCTGCTGATGTGGGCCTCTACTTTTCGGTGAGTGATAAGCGGTGACATTGATGATGCAGAGGTAAGCGAGTCATCAGCATATAGCAGGTTCTCGCATCCAATTGGGACAGGTTGGTCGGATGTCATCAGGCTGTAGAGGAAGGGGGCAAGTTTCGAGCCTTGGGCGACTCCAGCTTCGATGTTCTTCATGTTTGATTTACAGTTGTCTAGTTGTACAAAAAATTTCCTGAAAGAAAGAAAAGAAAAAAAAAATTTTATTAGTGGCGGAGGTACCTGTAATAGATGAAGTTTATGTATTAGGGCTTCTATCCAAACGCTATCAAATGCTTTCTCAACATCCAGAAAGCATCCGACAGTGACACGGTGACTGTTGAGGGATGTGGTGATGTCATGTTGGAACTTCAGCAGCGGATGCAGCGTTGAGTGCTTTTCTCGAAAGCCGAACTGCATGTCAGGGATGATGGAGTTTTCACTTCAGAATTTCTTCAGTCTCCGGAGGATTACTTCTTTCAGTAATTTGCTGATATTGCTGAGAAGTGATATTGGCCTGATGTAGTTGGATACAAGGTTGGAAGCACCTTTCTTCGGGATTGCCACAATCTTCGCTGTTTTCCACGTCCGGGGAAAGTAACAGTTGTTGAGGATGATTGTGAGGAAAATCATTAATGCTTGTGGAAACCTTTTCAGGATGTAATTGGAGACATCATCTGGTCCAGCTGATTTTGTTTATTTGTTGTAGCTCATTCCAAACTGTCTGGTAGTTGATATTTCTTGTATTTAGCTCGCTTTGAGTCGTTTTTTTTAGCCGCTGTCTGTGAGCATACAAATTCTGGACGTACTCAGGAAGATGCTGGTACCTGTCCTTTGACGTCCTAGGCCGCTTTTGCTTCTCCAGGGCTTCAGATACGGCATGTTGGAGGTTGTCAATAGCTGCATCGATTTCGGTATCCAGCAGATTCCTGTTTGAAGGTGGAAGAGTAATGCTGTCTTCGATGTCCCTGTGAAGTTTTTCAATATGCAGCCGTCTGAAGTTGATGAAGTTCTCAGGAGCTTCTGTCGTAAGGAGTATGGGTTGATCGAGGTTCATGGAAAGTTGAACAGCTTCATGGTCCGAGTCGCAGTGCGCTATTGTACAGATATAATTCTGGATTTCCGGAAGAATATGTACTAGGTTGTAGGAAGCCAGGAAGAAGTCCAGCGTCGATGGTGTTCTAGGGAAGGTGGGTTTCGGCTGGGATATAACCACCAGAGAATGTTCATTGCTGTTCAGTTCCATCCAGTCTCGTTGGGTTGGGTTCCAAGGGTTATCGTGATGGCAGTGGCTTCGCTAGTCTGTAGTCCGGGGATGATGACTTCTGTTGTATTGGGGGAGAATTTGTCTTTTATGAAGACTGCTGTTCCAACGCGGTCCTCGTTTTTGTCTTGCAGGTACGTTTTGAACCCTTTGATGTTGATGTTGTTTCTTCATGAATAGATTGAATGACGTCCTCTTATCTTGGATGTATAATGAGTTAACATTATACGTTAGGATGCGGAGTTTCTTCAATGGCATATTTCGAAGGCGGCCAAGACCGCGGACTTGTCTTTATCACTACGTTGATTGTAGTTGGATGGGACGGTATACCGGGCTTCATCCATGACGGAGATGAAGTTGGACCCGAGGAGCCGCTGGACTTCACTGTTGAGGTTCATGGATGGGGAAGTTGTTGAAGTTCTTGTTGGTATGACAGGCGCTGTCTTCACAGGGATAGTTTTAGCTGGAGTCCTTGGTTGCTGTTGATTCTGCATTTTCGTTATTAAAACAAGCTGATTTAGCGGCGAACTCTTTGTGCGCCTTCTTCTCTGCAATCACCTTGTTCCTCTCTGTTAAGCGAGTCTTTAGAGTGGGGCAACCCTTGAAGCTGGCCGGATGTCCTTCTTTCTGGCAGTTGGCACACCATACGTCAAGTCCTGTGTTCTCCTTTTGCATACATTGTTCGGGCTCGTGGTCTTCTTTGCACTTGACGTAGAAGTATTGGCAGCCACAGTTGGTGGCAACGTGTCCGAAGCGCTGGCAGTTTCGGCACTGGACGATATCATTGGATTTCAGTCGCTCCCAATGAACCCTCTGGTTCATTATTAGGGTCTTCGAGCACACCTAGTTGATGTCACACGTCTTTGCAACTTCAACGACAAAGTTGTTGTAATCCTTTGTCCTGGCCTTCTTGGATTTGAAGTTCGTCACTGTGATTATTGGGAGTCCTTCGATGCGGGGGTTCATCTTCGACTTCTATGGCTGAGCAGGTAAAATGGAGACCTTTCAGTAGAAGGAGGTTCTTCCTGTCTTCCTTTGGCGTGAACGAGTTGAACTGTATCTTCATGGTTTTGAGGTACTTCTTGATGGCTTCAAATGATGTTCTGTCCTGGGCATTGATGATAGTGGTCTTCGTGCTCCTGTTTTTGAATGTCACTGATATGTTGCTCGCCTTGCAGTGTCTCCTTATTTCGGCTACACTTCCGGAGAAGCAAAATATCGGAGGCATTCCAGGACTTTTGCTTGGGTTGATGTCAACTGTGGTATTGGTTGTCTTCGGGGTGTGAATAGGAGCAGTGCTAGTGCTTTGATGGCGACTGATGATGTTGATGCTGTTGCAGCTACTTCAAAATTGGCTGGCGTTTGTTTCTTTGCCTGGGTTGGAGGGATATTCGTTGACTCTTCGTCCAATTGGGGGCGCTTGGTTGTGATGTTTTTTTGTACAGTTTTGCCCATTTTACGTGGTCTCTTCTGACCAAGGAAAGGTGAATCACTGAAGTCGTCCTCAGAGCTAACTTTCGATGTCTGGCTGGGTGGAAGCGCTTCGCTTATGACCTCCTCTTCTTTAGCGCTCACTTCCGAGCGCTCTTCTGCTTCTTCGTCACTGTTAGAAGAATCTTCTATCTCCGTACTGTCATCTTCTTCGGTGTCTTCTTCATTTTCTTTGTTTGGAATGACAACAAACTTGATAATTATCTCGCTGAGCCTCGTTCCATAATCGGGACTTAGGTGGGTGACTATCCTGGTCATCAATGCTTCAAGTGAAGCATGCTGCCTTCAGATTAAATAGTTCGCCCATTTCCGGCTTAACTTAACTTTTATTGTTTTATAATACCGACTTAAACGCACAACAATTATTTTTAAAAAGCCTTTGTTCTGCGAATTAATCAGGGAAGCACTTGTTTCAACGCAGGTAGCCCGCAGGTATACCTGATTTTCACTTTAGTTGTTTATTTCGGGGTGGATTTAATATCTTCCGCTAACGATGTAGACGCACAGGACGATGCACACTGAATGACTGACTGTGTCGTGTTCGCTCGAAAACATCCTTATATAGGGAATTAAATGGTTCTAGTCTCAACCCGCATGCACCAGATAATTCCAGTATCTCCTTCTAGATTTTTCCATTTCCAGTATTATGGAACTGGAACTGTTTAGCTATTTAGTCGATAATGTAGTAGCTATAATAGTAGGCACACAGTTTATAGTAAAGTTCATTATCTTGCAAGATCTACTTTTAGGCGTTTTTGCATTAGTTATTGATTAATTAGTAAAGGCATACGTTAAGGATTTTCTTTTGCTTCAAAAGTAGTGAGGGGGTAATTGAACCGTTACAATATAATATTGTTTGAATCCTATTTATCTGCACGAAACTATTTACTATAATATTTTTTTTTTTAATTTGTTCAGGTAATCTTGAAAGCGCTCTCACAATGACCATGAACGTGCAGGTGGTTACAAAGTCCTCTATGAAAAAGAACTTGAAGAACTAGCTTCAAAAAATATCAAAAAGAAAAGTGAAGCGCGACGAAGGTTCAGATGATATTCACATTTCTGACCTTGTAAGTAGTTGTAATATATATGAAAAAAAAAATGCTGATTTAATTTAATAAAATTCTATAGGCAATTAAACTAAAAGAAAGACGTAAGGTCTGTGAGATGTTGTGTCGTGGTGACCTCAAGCCCGATCCAAGTCAACTGAGATCGCTGCGTTGCCGTTATGCCAACTATGGTGTACCATTCCTTCGTTTGGCTCCCTTAAAATTGGAAGAAATAAATCAACTAGGACCCGATGATTGTGATATATCATGACGTCATGTATGACTCTGAGATTGAGCTGATGAAAAACATGCCTAAACTACGTTTCCATCGTTCTACCACTGGCGAGAACAAAAAAGATCACTATAGAATACGTAAATCCGCATGGATCAACTCTGAAGAACACCCTTTGATTGGAAATATTATGCAACGTACAGCTGACATATAGCTGCTGCCGAAAATTTCCAAGTGGTTAACTATGGCATGGGTGGCCATTACGGACCTCATTTCGATTTCTTCTAAAATGAAGACCTCCAGGAAGTTCGCAATCATAGCATTGGAAATCGGTTTGCCACGCAGTCATCTTCTATGTAAGTAGATATATCCATTCGGCCATGACATAACAATGGCAATTCTGAGACACCTCTTTAATAATTTCCCTGGTTAATCCCTCCATATATACATAGATAAGTGACGTTGAACAAGGCGGCGGCGCGCCCCAGTTTTCACTGAAATTCACAAGGCACTCTATCCAAAGAAGGGCATAGCAGCATTTCGGTGGAATTTGCAAAAAAATGATGAGGAGAATAAAGAAATTAAATTAAGTATTTTAAAATGTATTAAAAAAAAGTATTGTTTCGGATGTTTCCAGTAATTTATTTTGAGTCTTTTCTTGTACCTACTTGAATTCTCCCTACTAAAAGAGTTCCTCTGCTTTTTCCAGTGCAATATTCAAAATTTTGTTAGGACAAAACAAAGTTTAGTATTTGTATATCTACAGACACTTTCAAACATTTTGTATTTATTTTAATTTTTTTTTAAGTACCTACAGTTAAATACGGTATAAAGTGTTAAAGATGAAAATATGAACAAAATGTTTCTTTTAAAAGACTCAATGGATAAATAACTGGTGTAAGTATACTTCCTTTCACATGTACCTATGCATGTACTGTACATACCTATTTTAAATTTTTAAACAAGTGTATGTTTTGATGTTCCTACACTTCTAGTTAAACATATTACGAAAAATGAATTACGAATGACAGGTAGAAGTTTATATAGAGCAACATCTCGATGACTTTTTCCCATAGGAATCGAACCCACGTATATCAGATTTGCTCAGTCTTAGAAGACGT
This sequence comes from Leucozona laternaria, assembly GCA_932273885.2. Lineage (NCBI taxonomy): Eukaryota > Metazoa > Arthropoda > Insecta > Diptera > Syrphidae > Leucozona > Leucozona laternaria. Next base: position 267,639,985 of record OW026366.1, on the reverse strand, counting down.
ATGCACTACGCCTTTCGCCGCTTGAGACCACTGACGTCACAGGTCGAAATTACGGTGTTTTTGTTTATCAAATGCATTGCTATCTACAATTTCTATTATAATCTATTTTTGTTTTTTGTTTTTAAATGACCCAATACAGTTTTCTGCTAGTTCCATTACAAAAGTTACAGTAGAGCAGCCATTTGTCAAACCATTCTGATTTGTAACAATAATTTATTTAACATTAACATTTTATTTAACATTAACATTTAACAAATTTGAAAACGATTAAGTCGATTTTTATTGAACTTTGTAAAAAGCAGTTTTTTAACTTAATTTAGAAAATTTTTGAGAAAAAATATTCTATTAACGAAAAAATAACGGTACCTCCCATGCAAATGTTTAAAAACCGTTAAGAAAAATATTTTTTTTTTCAAAAACGGCTTCTACGATTTTGATAAAATTTTTTTTGTGTGTCGAAATAAGAAAGGGGTCAATTTTACATTGATCTATAATTAACAGTACCTCTCATAGAACGGATTCTTTGATTTTCGAATATCTCAATATCTAGTTAATGAATAAACTAGATTTCTTATACGGAAGCTTGTAACAAATATAAATATAAAATATATACATATACGATTTTTGGGTTTCGAAAAAAAATTCAAAATTATTTTTTGAAAATTCGAAATTTCGAAAACGGGTAGTAGATTTTTTTTTTTGGAGTTTAATTTTTAACTCAATATTAATAAATAATTAAAATTGGCGTACCAATTTTTTTCCCAAAAATGTTAACGAAATTTTATATATAAGAAATTAATTATTATTAAAACCGCTCCTACGATTTTCAAAAATCAGATGGTGTACATCGCGTTTGTTTAAAACTGATTCAAAGTATTTTAATCAATTTCTTTCTAATTTTGTTGATTTAAAACAATTTATCAGTTTAATTAATATAATTTCTTTTAATGAATATTGCATATATGTGCAACACTGGCCTATATTGTTAATTTTTGTATACTCACATAACACGACCTGCAATTACACTAAGTTTTGGCAAATATATAAAATATAGACACCCATAGCTAATTTATTTCAGCTATAGAATCACAATGTGATCGCACATAAGAGCAAGTTATGGGGTTATGTCAAGCAAGAGGTGTACAAAACTAAACCAAGGAATTTTACTGAATTGAAGCAGTCGTGTCGATTAAAACAACAATTGAGGCGATACCTGCTTCAACCCTGCAGGCCGCAATGAAAAATTTTCTGGTCAGGTGTCGCATATGCGTGAATGAGCGTGGAGGTCATTTACGGTCTATCATCTTCAAAACAATTAGATATACAAAATTAAATTAAATTTTCTATGCAATTAAACAAAATTAAATGAATTACATTGATTTAAAAAAAATTTGTGAGTGCCGGGACTCACGGTTAATATGTGTAAACATCAACGTTTGTCCAAGCGTAGTTTTGAGGAACTGAAAGTACCCAACATCCTACTGTGCAGATTTCGTAACGTAACGTTCTACAACGTAACGTTCCACAGGAAAGTTAACGCCATCATAGATGTTTACACATCAAAAACAATGAATGAATTTGTCCATTCTTCCGTAAATCAAGCTTTAGGTTTAGGCTCCACTTAAACGACTGACATATTGGCAGTTTTCTGTCAGTAGACTTAAAAAACAATTAATTGGTACATTCTTTTGTCATTTTTTTGACAGTTTGGTGACAAGAAACCGCCAATTTGTCAGTCGTATAAATCAAGCATTAGGTTTATGCTAGAATTAAATGACAGACGTATTGGCATTTTTCTGTCAAAAGACTTCAAAAACAATGAATTGGTCCATTCTTCTTTCAGGTTTCTGACAGTTTGCTGACAGGAAACCGGCAATTTGTCAATCCTATAAATCAAGCATTAGTTTTATGCTGGACTTAAACGACTGACGTATTGGCAGTTTTCTATCAGTAGACTTCAAAAACAATTAATTTGTCTATTCTTCTGTCAGTTTTTTGACAGTTTACTGACAGGAAATACCCAATTTGTCAGTCGTATTAATCAAGCATTAAGTTTATGCTTGACTTTATCGACTTTATCGACTTTACTTTAACTAACATGCCAAGTATGCAATTCACGCCGGTAACACAGTTTTCCTCCGTGGTTAAGTTAAGCCCGGATAATTTTCCTCTCCTTGCCTGAAGGGAATTAGTTGTTGTTGCATTAAACTTGAAATTTATTTTGTCCCAACGTCGTTTTTTTCGACCAATTTCCTCGGGACTTGCAAAAAAACACGGCTAGTATCATCTCACTGCACTCTTTACTCCACTAGAGTGGCACTAGAGTGGACGACGAAAGAAAATAAAACACACTCAAACAATAAGGAAATGCAAAAAGAAGAGCGATAACTCTGCAATTTGTTCAACCTCAGCATTTTGTAAAAAAAAGAAATTGCATCGTTTAAAAGTAGTATATGTGAACGTAGAATATCTGCGAACGCGCGTTCGAACGTGCGTCTCTTGTGTTCAGCCAGTAAAGTGATCTTCAGATTTGTAACGGGTGATTTTTTAGCTGGTTTGGTTTTGGCAACACTGGTTTTGACAGCTGACGTGTGTTTAGTACCTTGTGTCACTATCAAACAGCTTCAGTTTGGTTTGCAATTTAACCATGGATCGTCTTACAAATGAACAACGCTTGCAAATTATTGAATTTTACTATCAAAATTCGTGCTCGGTTCGAAATGTTCATCGCGCGCTGCTTGTGTTCAGCGATGAGGCTAATTTTTGGTTGAATGGGTACACAAATAAGCTAAATTGCCGCATTTGGAGTGAAGATCAGCCAAAAGCATTGCAACAGCTACCAATGCATCTCGAAAAAGCCACTGTTTGGTGCGGTTTATGGGCCGGCGGCATTATTGGGCCTATTTCTTCAAAGATGATGCGAATCGCAGCGTTACTGTCAATGGTGAACGCTACCGAGCGATGATAACAAACTTTTTTTTGCCCGAAATGGAAGTTCTTGACTTGCATGATATGTGGTTTCAACAAGACGGTGCCACATGCCACACAGCACGCGAAACAATGGCGCAATTGCGAGGCGAGTTTGGTGAACAGTTAATTTCACGTTTCGGGCCGGTCAATTGGCCGCCTAGATCGTGCGATTTGAAACTCATTATATTATTTGTTGTGGGGGTATGTCAAGGCTAATGTCTATAGGGACAAGCCCGCTTCGATTGACGCACTGGAAGCCAACATCCATGCATTCATTCGTGAGATACCGGCCGATATGTGTGAAAGAGTATGCCAAAATTGGACTCAGCGGATGGGCTACCTGAGACGCAGCCGCGGTCAACATTTGCATGAAATTATCTTTAAACATTAAATTGCAAGGTTCAAACTATCGATTCAAATAAATATTTCATTCATTTTTTCGAATTTTTTGTGTGTTTTTTTTTAAAAAAAGTTCTAAACCTCTTAAAAAATCACCCATTATTACTGACATACCCTATATCTTACTAAATAGGGATGGGAAAAACCGGCCGGTTAAAACCGAAACCGGTTTTTTCGTTTCGGTTAACCGTTTTTTTTTCGGTGATTTTTTTATCTCGGTTAAAACCGGTATTTCTTCTAAAACTCAACAACCGGGTGACAAAAAACCGGTTATATACTTTAACACTTTAACATTCCCCGTTTACACCAATAAACAAGATACAGAAAATTTCTTCGAAAAAGTTTAAGTTCTTCGAAAATATTCAACAGAGCTTAATAACTCTGTATATAAAATAAGAAATACAAATTTATAAAATTATTTTTTTTTTGTTTCAAGCAGTTTTACTAAGTTTCATTTCTAAAAAAAAAACGTGGAACACAATTTAAGAACAGAACCGTTTGAATTCAATGTCATTAGTTTCATAATAAAGGGTTTTCCAATAAGAGGTGTTATTTTGATACTCAAAGAAAAATGGCATTTTTGAGATAAATGATCGGATGTTTATTTCATTATAAAGAAAAAGGTATGCCGTTAATAATGAAACACAACATCAGCCAAATGGCAGCCACGACCACGCTTACAGGACCATATCCTTTTCATGAAATTTTCCATAACGAAATCGCAAAGTGGCTGCAATATGTCCTCGATAGCCTCACGAATTCCATCTTTGAGGTCTTGAATCGACGCTGGGCTGTTGGCGTAGACCTTATCTTTCACGTGGCCCCAAAGGAAGAAGTCGCAAGGTGTTAAATCACAAGATCTCGGTGGCCAATTGTGATCACCTCTTCGAGAGATAACACGGTCCGGAAACTTTTCCCGTAAAAGATCGATGGTTTCATTGCTTGTGTGGCACGTAGCGCCGTCTTGTTGAAAGTAAACGTTGTCCAGATCAATACCATCCAATTTCGGCCATAAAAAAATCATTAATCATCTCTCGATAGCGCAATCCATTGACCGTAACTGTTGCTCCAGCCTCATTTTCGAAAAAGTAAGGTCCAATGACCCCGCCGGACCATAAATGGGCCTCATCAGTCAAGATGATTTTTCGATGAAATTCCGGATCATTTTCATGCATTTCAAGGACCCAATCAGCAAAGACACGACGTTGTTGATGATCAGCCGGCTTGAGTTCTTGTGTTAACTGAACTTTATAAGCCTTAAGACCCAAGTCTTTATGCAAAATACGGTGTAATGACGTTTGTGGAATGCCTAATTCCAAAGAACGACGAGGAATGGACGAACCTGGGTTTTCTTCAACACTTTGGGCTACAACAGCAATATTCTCAGTTGTTCTTGAGCGACGTGCACAGGTTTTATTCTTCACATCACTAACTTGTCCCAACAGCTCGAATTTGTCCACCAATTTCTGTATTGCGGTCCGACAAGGTGCTTCACGACGACCCAAAAATGTTTTAGTTTTACGAACCGTCTCTGCCAAATTTTCACCATTTTTATAGTGAATTTTAATAATTTCAATGCGTTGTTGAAGCGTGTATCGTTCCATCTTTATTAATGGCGTAGTTTCTACTTCTCAAATGTCAAAAAATGACAGTTTCAAAAGTGACAGCTACCGAAATAGCGGGATATTCAAAATAACACCTCTTATTGGAAAACCCTTTACGAGTAAAATCGTAAAAATGGGCCGATTCGGCAACGCTGATGTAAAAACTTTTCCAAAAAAAAAGTCAACGACAAACGACTTATTTAAAATTGATTATGTAAGTTTAATAACTGCTTTCCGGATCGATGCGACGAAGAATAACAATCCAGAGTTTAATTATAGTTTTCCCCAATAGTTGGCAATCGTGTTTTTATGCTTTCTGTATAATGAACTTCGCATTTTCCTTCTTTTTATAAATACTTCACAAGCAAAACCTGTCCTTAGCAAAATATTTATTTTCAAGCCACCAAAGAGTTTGAGTACCTTAAGCTAGTGCAAGTGATAAGTTCCGTGACTATTCAACAAAATATTTTTTTTATTGTTTTCTATTAAACATTAAAAAAATAAAAAAAAAACAAAAGTTACAAAATTTATAATAATAATGTGCTTCAAAAGTTCACCTAACTCTTTTTCCTTTTGTTAATGTTAGCTATTTTTAAGAACAATTTTATCTGAAGAACGAACTTAAACTTGGGTATATAAGTCCTATGATTTATGGATCAAAAACCCAGCATTAGGTTTATAAATAACAATATATGTATACATGAGATAATTTTTAAGGTTTTGTGACGTGAATATTTGTTTAGCTGGTAGATCTTTCCCCATAATTGCGATGTTCATTGCAGGTAAGTTAGTTATCTTGAGTTATTTGTACCAAACACATCATTTTTTTATCGCAACTAATGCTGAGTTTGTGTATCTTGTATCAATATACGTTTAGTTAATAAAACAGTTTTTAAATACTAGCCATTCATATTTTGGGTAAGTCTGTGTATGTACACGTGTGATTGAATTCTTATACCATTTTGGTTTAAGACTTTTTTAAATAATATCTAATGTAAACATTTTTTAAAAAATAATTTGAGAAAATAAATACAACTCGGAATAATGCTGAATTTTCATGAACATTTTATGAGTTTTAAATAATTACATTATGCTGTGGCACGACCATCTCGTGCAGAGCCAGGCTAGTTACTCTCTCAACCATTCCTGTGTGCGTGTCTGCAGGAATGGGGGAGGCCTACAATTTTCTTCCGAATCCAAACTGCTAGGATGAGAGGCACTTATTCATGACAAGAGATACTCTTTGAGGATTTGTCACTTCCTCGCCAAAGGCATCAGTAGTCGAATTTGCTGATGAATTTTGTTTTTTTTTTTTTTTAACTTTAATGGTGATAACAGGGTTCAGGGAAAAGCACGACCTTAACCAACAAACCCCTTCAACCAAGGCCGGTTTTTATTGAGTTCTTCATTAAGTTCTATACAACAAGTTCGCTGCCAGGTCTATGGGTCTATGTTTTTGCCGATTGAACATAAAAGTCGGTCGTTAAACTTCAAATAATTCACTAATTACCGTCTTTCTTTTGGAGCCAATACCAAATTAACCATGTGAATTACTATAAAATATAACTATAGTGTTTAAATTTTTTAATTAAATAAAATTCAATAGGAAAGCGCTATAACCTCTAATTCATCGAATCAATGTTTTAGTTAGATGATATTGCAGATTTCAAAGAAGCCATTTTTGATAGCTATTTACTGACTGTTATCGCAAAATTTTTATACAGTAGACTCTGCTTATTTGCAACACAAAAATGCAGAAAATTTGTTGCAATTAAGCGGAGTTTTCATATAAAAGAACTTCCAATATTATATGCAAATTAGTTTCACTTAACCAAACCTCGTATAACTGCAGCTTTATTTAACCTTTAACCGATTTGATGTGAAATATTTCCAAAAATAGAAAAATGAAACATGAATAACTTCGAGTAACAAACAAAAGAACTTTTAATAATTGTGACAGTTGAATGGATTGGAAAGAAACTAAAAATGTCATTTTTTAGGTTTGTTCAAACTTCAAACATTTATAGATGCGTTCAGTGTTTCACTTAAGCGGGATTGTTTCAGAAAAAAATAAATATTTTGGGGAAAGAAAAATGTTTCAATTAAAGGGAGTTTTCAAATAAGCGGAGTGCAGTTATTCGTACTAATTTGTGTTGAAAAGCCCTGAAAAAAAGCGTGATAAATTTCTTTCTTGTTGCATAAGTATAACTGAGAGTTTCATTTAAGCGGAGTGCATATATGTGGAGTTGACTGTATATATTTTACTAGCTTTTTGTTTATTAACTTAAAAAGATTAAAGATGTGGTTATATTACATATAAAGGGTCCGCCAAATAACTTTCTTTTTTTTTTTTGAAAATGGCGCAAAGCATCGAGTGTAGCTTCGGCTGTGTGGCACGTAGCGCCGTCCTGTCGAAACCAAATGTTGCCAATATCCTCATCTTCAATTTTTGTGAACAAAAATTCGTTCAACATGGCCCGATAACGATCGCCATTGACTGTAACGGCCACTCCTTGCTCATTTTCGAAAAATGGCCCAATTATGCCTCTGAAAAAAAAATGTGTTTACCAATACCTGCTACCAGGTCATTGTCTCACACAAATTAAACTCAAAGCACAGCCTACTGTACTGGAGTAGAGTCGATGGTGCAGGGAATTTATTCCACGGGAATCTGGTCCACATGAGAATTTATTCAACTTTCAGTGGGAATGTATTCCACTTTTAAAAGTGAGAATTTATAAGGCCTTAAATTTTGTGGAATAGTTTCCCACCTGAAATTTTAGGGATTATCAATTTTTTTAACTCACGCAGCTGGCCACCCAAGGTACTGTTGTTCAAGAAGACCTTTTTTGAGCATACTGTATATAACTTTATTAAAAAATCGGGAATAAGAAGTGAATTCTCACAATACTTGGGAAACAACTGCACTTAATAAAGTGAAGTTCTATTTCACTGAAAACTGTAGGTAATAAATTCTCTCTCTGTATGGGAATGATCTTCACTTCGAAAAGTGGAATAGATTCTCACGAAAAGTGGAATAAATTCCCATTTGCAGCAAATTCCCGTGGAATAAATTCTCTGTACTGAGTCAATGCGTCTTTTTTACTTGCTCTATAGGGCAAGTATTGGTTTCGTGTAAAAAAAAAAATGTCGAGGTTGCAATCAAAACCTACACTACGACGATCGAGAAGTTCGAAAAAGTTTGTTTCTTCATGCCGTCCGTCACGCGCCGTGCGTCGGTCTCTGCGTCTATGCGTCCACTGTCATTTGAGCTAGAGCCTTAACGGGATGACCGATTCGCTTCAAATTTGGTACAGAGCACTTTTCTGTGATTCCCTAGATGTAAAATTCGCATTTTTGCTTTAGCTCATCTAGTACGCGTAGCTGCCATACAAATATTTAACTTTTTTTTTTTTTCAAATTTTCTCGAAAACGGTTCTAACGATTAAACTTCGCACCTTTAATAACCAAGTAAATTTTAAGAAAACTGCGTTTCAGATTTTCCTCAAAATATTCACAAACGTGGAATACCTACCAGGTTTTTTGAAAAAATGTTTTTATTTTTTGGTTATTCGCTTGTATCTGTTCCATGGTTAGATTGATTTTGTTATTATTTGTCAATCTACTGCTTCTTAATAGTATAAACAATATTGCATTTAAATATTAAAAAAAAACATAGTCTTATAAATAAAAAAAATCAAACAAAAAATAAATTTTTTAGTGGGATTTTTTGACTCTTTTAATATTTTCTAGTTACATCATATGCATCTTTAATTTGTGGTTACACAGAGTTGTAAGCCACCACAAGAGCATGTTCGTGCGATCAAGTCGTGCAATTTTTCTTAAAACAACGAAAGTTTAAATCTAAAGAATTTAAACGGTGTTTTTTTTTAGACGTGTGATTTTCAAGAAGAAATATAACGCATATATAATTTTATGTTATAGCCAAGAATTTAGCTTTATTATAAAGATAAGGGTTTGCCATTCAGTTTTAAAAATGATTTCGGGCAAGTGGCCTCCTCGGCTGGCTCCAATAAATTCCAGCCGAGAGGTCCAATTTTCAACCACTTTTTGCAGCAATTGGGGACGTATGTCAGCAGTTACACATCGAATATTCTATTCCAAGACGTCAATCGTCTCGGACTTATTTGCGTAGACCAGCGATTTCACATAACCTTAAGCGGTGTTAAATCGCTTGATCTTGGAGGCCACGCCACAGGCCGACGACGCGAGAAAATGCGCTCACCGAAAGTTTAATTCAATAAATTGATTATTTCGTTGGCTGTATGGCATGTAGCGCCATCTTGTTGGAACAAAAGGTCGTCCACATCAACATCCTCAAATTCAGGAATGAAAAAGTCATTAATCATGGCTCTATAGCGTTCCCCATTGACTGTAACATTATGGCCGGCTTCATTTTTGAAGAAATATGGACCAATGATTCCCTCTGCCCATAGAGCACACCAAACAGTGACTTTTCGAGGACGTAACTGCGTCTCAACAATGAGTTGTGTATTATAATCACTTCAAATACGTCAACTTTGCTTATTAACTTACCAATTCAACCAAAAATGAGCTTCATCGCTAAACAAAATTCGCTTATGAAAATTGGGATCATCGGCAACTTTGTTTTGAGCCCATTTGTTACTATTTGCAAACGTTGTTCAGGGGTAAATCTATTCATTATAAGATGGCAAACCAAACTGAGCATAAATCAAGTGACAGCTGTCAAAAAGACCAACTCCGACAAGAGAATTGCCAGATTGAAAACCACTCGTCTAAAAAAACACCCTGTATAAATATAGATTTAAAGCTAAAATCGTATATGAAAAGCTCCGAAAAATCTTACAGAATTCGATCAAAGTGGCTCAATAATAAAGCAAAGAAATAAAATTAACAGTGTTAGTTCTAATTTTCGGGCAGAACTAAAAAATTTGAATACTTCTAAAAAGTCAGGAGCAGGAGAAGAAGAAATTTAAGAGCTAACATTATGGTATTTTAATAAATTGCTATTTTTAAAAGACCAGGAAACTCCAAGAAGTGTATTCAGTTGGAGAGAATTGACTTCCGCAATAGTTTAAAACTTCTTGCCGGTTAAGATTTATTTTAATTTAAAATTAATACGCTTGCTGAAGCTCCAGCTGCAACGCCACACAAATTATTAGTACCTATTCATCGTCTTCGAAGAACAGAATTTATGTAAAATCATTGTCAATGTTGATTGATATATGTGGAGGCTTATTTTCATCAAAAACGTCATTGTAACATGGATGGTGTGTAGGGCCCTTAAGAATTATTGGATAGTTCGAATAACCGAAGTCCAAATTTGAAATTTTAATTAAAATAAAAACAAAACAATATACATACATACCTATATATTGTTGTCATCAATTTTTGTTTAAATTTATGTTATCATTCAAGTACTTATGTAGCTTCTACTTTTTATCTCCAAATTTATTCTAATCAAATTTCTATCTTAATAGAAAAATAGAAAATAAATTCCTGACAACTGCAATAATTAAGTTAGTTAGCAGCAAAAGACTATGATAATTAATTTCATTCAGTGTATAACAGTACATGTAGGTAACACCAATCATCTTTGCAAAAAGTTATTCTCTCAAACTCGAAAGTTATTTAATTTTTAAATTCAAAAGTGATTAATTTATTTGAATGTAAACGTTTGCAAAAGAATAGTCTTGTTTTCCATCGATTCTTTTAAAAAAAAATCAATTGCAAAGTATAAAAATAGCACTTTTCAAGTGTTTTTAGAAAGGAAGTGACTCTAGACATGCCAATTATATATATAATAGTTCTGGTTTATAAAAGTACCGTTTATTCGGACCCTCAGGGCCAGGGCCCTCCGCAGGTGGGTTTTTTTTCAACTCGTGCTAAGCGCGTTAAAGTACGCCCACTTTTAATGGCGAAAAACTGTCATAACTGTTATAAATTGGCATGTGGCTAGTCTAATCGGGCCATAAAATGACGTTTACAGCTGGAACGATTTTAATGATCTCTAATTTATTGGACATGTCTCCACCCCGAATAGCAGAATAACTTTTAAGATATCGGAAAAATTCACTTTGTAGGGTGAAATGGGGTAAAATGAAAAAGACGTATCTGATTGAAACCTGTGTTTTTACAAGCTTATTGTTAGGAAATGGGTTCAAGAATATTTATTTTTTTTAATTTTGCTATTTGTAGGTTGAAATGTGGTAAAAAAAATTCCCGATTTAGTAATTTTTTTTTGTGTTTGAAAGGTTATTTTGAGTGGATGGCCTTAGAAATATTTTTTTTCAAAAATTTGGTATTTATAGGGTGAAAGGGGCTAACAACGAAAAGTGTTATCAATTTAAAAAAAAATTCTGTTTGTGTTTCAAAGATCATTTCCCGGGCGGGCCAACTATTATCTCCTATAAAAACCCAATTCTAAAGTGCTTCAATGCAGTCCCTTGAATTCTCTTGTATTAGGTGACTTCCATAATACATTTTAAAAATGAAATAATGTTCTTGATCTTATCTATGTACTGATAACCTTTTATCTATCTTGAAATGTAATTCAAGATGAATCCCAAAAATATTTCCGCAGTGCGTAAGAATAGAAGAAGTCTTTTTGGTTTAGCACCAGCTGCATATTAGACGACTCCACGCCCCGCGCGCTTATTCAAATGGCGGAAAATTCAGCAAAGAAGCAAATTTCATCATTTGAAGTTGCCGTTGATACACAATTCAATGGATCAACGGATTTTGTATTGTCATCAGAAAGCCATCACGATGGCAAGACTGGCTGCTGTCATTTTTGTCGTATGAAAATGATCTACCGACGCCTGCCGATCTTGACATGGCTTCCCAAGTATTCAACAGCGGATGCGATTGGAGATCTTATTGCTGGAATTACAGTTGGAATGACAGTTATTCCTCAGGGGCTGGCTTACTCAAGTGTCGCTGGGCTACCAGCTGAGGTGAGTTTCAAAATATTGTAATTTGTCCTTTCAATACTGATTCGATTCATCTTTTGAAGTTTGGCCTTTATGGAGCTTTTATGGGCTGTTTGGTGTATGTTGTTCTGGGATCCTGCAAAGACAGCACAATTGGATCAACTGCTGTCGCATCACTTCTGGTTGGTCAATCAGCCGGTGGGGTCTGGCAGAGAGCGGTTCTTCTAACTTTTCTAACTGGTTTGATTGAGATCGGAATGGGTATTTTACAACTGGGATTTCTGGTGGACTTTGTCTCGGGACCAGTTAATGCTGGCTTCACAAGTGCCGTTGCACTGATAATTCTCACATCACAAATGAAAAACCTGTTAAATGTGAAAGCGACAGGCAGCACTTTTGTAGAAATGTGGACGTCGGTGATAACAAACATCTCCAAGGCCCACATATCTGACACATGCCTTGGATTGAGTTCCATTACGTTCCTGTTAATATTTCGATGGGTCGGAGCCTTAAGATTTGGCCCAAAAGACGAGAAACTGAAGACATGCAAACAGAAATTTATAAACAAATGTTTTTGGTTTATGGGAATAGCAAGAAATGGATTTCTTGTGATTGCATCTGCCTTGATTGGATGGTATTTGGAACGTATTGGCAATCAGTACTTCACTCTAGTTGGTGAAATTCCACAAGGAGTTCCAAAGTTCTCGATGCCACCCTTTTCAATACCTGAAATTCGTGGAAACGACACAAATGGCGAGGAGATCATAATTCAACATGGAGAGACTTTTACGGAGATGATCAGGCACATAGGATCAGGGCTGTTTGTGGTTCCGTTGATTGCTCTGCTGGAGAACATATCGGTTTGCAAGGCTTTTGGTAGGTTTGCTAATACATATATATTTGGTGAAATTCTTCAAAACCCAGTGATTTGTTTGGTTTCAGCAACTAGTAAACCAATAGATGCAACTCAAGAACTCTTCGCTATGGGTTTTTCGAACATCGGCAACTCATTCTTCCAGGGCTATCGAGCAAATGGCGGCTTGGCGAGATCAGCTGTGAACAATGCTAGTGGTGTTCGGACTCCAATGTCTAATCTCTACATCGGGTCCATTGTGATATTGGCTCTAACCTTCTTAACACCATATTTCTATTTCATTCCGAAAGCAACTTTAGCTGCTGTAATTATAGCAGCTGTCATTTTTATGGTCCAATATAACGTGATTGTTCCTATGTGGAGGAGCAAGAGTAAGAGCTTAAAATTGCCTTTGATTTAAAAAGTACATTATTTGTTTTGTGTTTAGAGATTGACTTGATACCAGGATTTGCAGCGTTTCTCGCGTGTTTGATATTGCCTCTTCAAATTGGGATCTTTGTTGGTATTGGTATAAATATGGTTTTTATTTTATACTACTCAGCTCGACCAAAAGTCAATCTTAATACTTTAGAGGTAAGAAATTAATATCGTTCAGGTTTAGAAATTTCTTTCAATATTTTTTTTTTGTTTCTCCTTAAGACTTCTAGTGGTCAGACATTCCTGATGTTTACACCCGATCGCTGTTTGATATTTCCATCGGTTGAGTTTGTCAGAAATGTCATCAACAAATCGGGAATGAAGACAAGTGTACCAGTTGTTGTTGATTGCACCTATGTGTATGGTGCTGATTATACAGCTGCCAAGGCAATAGCAATGATGGTTAAAGATTTTGATTCAAGAAGTCAAAAAATCATATTTTACAATCTGAAGCCAAGTGTTTCACAAGTTTTTGAAGGTTTAAATAATAATTTAATTTTATGCTACAGTAAGTCAGACTTAGAGCTTGAATTGACTGAAGAAAAATACATTGAAGCATGTTAGTGTTGAACATTTATGGATTTAGTTTAAGTGATAAATTTTATTTGAAAATGAAAATAATAAAGAAAGTACAAACATATTTTTGAACCTAAACCTTATGTAAGTATTAAGTTGTTTAGTTTAAGAGTCAAATCTTTCACTTGTGGCCGTATATCCTCAATAACATGGATACTGGTGCCTCGATTGTTGTTGAGGATAGACTAGCAATTTTAAGTATTCCCAAAGAAAATAATCAAGAGTCGTCAAATCACTAAATTTTAAAGCCCAAAAGGTCCATTGCAATAAACTATGCCTAAATCGAATATTTCCCTCAATAAGTAGACTGTTTCGTTTGATGTATGGTACGTATAGTGCCATCATCACCCTGCTGCAACGACATCTTTTCCACACATATTCATGCCATTCTATCGGGAAAAGCAAAAGTCATCAATCGTACCTCAGAGAATACCGTTGACCGTAACACGGTCGTTGATTTGTTTCTCAGTATTCAAAATGGCGGTGTAGTAATTAAAGTTAAAAAGTGCGCGTATCAATATGTCTGGCTCGTTGAGTGATTTTTATAAAAATAAAAGTTAACCCGCTACCGGTGAGGTCAAAGTGACTTTGATCATTGCTGACTATGACGGGGTTTTCAAATCGTGTTATTAAAAGTTAATTCGTAATCAAGTGAGACAAAAAAAAAAAAAAACAAGTTACATTGGATGACATTTTTCGGAAAAGCGTCAAAAAAGATTGCATTTATCAACTTAATCCCTTTTTTTTTTAAAGAATATAAACATAATATATCCTACATTCAGTGTGCAATTGGTTTTACCCAGATTAGCGAAGGGTTTGAAAAATGTGGTAAGTGAATGGTTTAAGGCACATAATGGAAGAAGACGATCATATTTGTGAACCTGAAACAATTTTCAAGAATTTTTAATTATGTAGTTTGAAATCCAGGAAGAACGGGTTAGGAAGGCCTGCGTAGCCTTCTATGCCTATAGCAAAACCTTTGGTAAAAAGTTGGGCCTACAGTCAAAGATGATACAATGGACGAACAAAGCAACAGCAGTAGTACGACAGATCCTCATATATGGATATATATATAACATAAACAAGCTTAAAAAGATTAAAAAGACAGCTAGTGTTGGAGCCGCAGGAGCCTTGAGATCTTGCCCAACGGATGCCTTAAGCGTTTTTCTGCATGTTTTGCCACTCGATTTACACATTAAACATATGGTATCTTGCAGCGCGATGACTCTGAAAGAATAGAATTGCTGGTTTGCCAAACTTTATGGTCATGGCAATATAGCAAGCTTGATTCCCAATGATATTTTTTCGACTCCCACCGACTAATGTACCCCTACTTTGAGCATCGGGAGGGTTTGTAACGTTAAAATTCCATCTAGATAGGATTGGAATGATGACCTAGTGACGAGAGACTTCGACACAACTTATCTACACTGACGGCTCAGAGATGGAGCGTGGTGTCCCAACTAACAAACTCCCGGAGTTAAGCTCTTCAAATCTGAAAAAAGCTCCCATAAGATTCTTTTAAATCCTATTGCTATACTTAAGAATGAATCTCTTGTTATGAAACTCAAATTCGTCTCATAGCATTTTTATTGTAAGAGCTAAGCATTTTTTAAATTTGAAAGTACTTAAATCCTATATGTAAACCTATTTAAGTCTCATAAGTATCTCGTTATGAAATTAAAACTCTAAACGTCATTTTTAGTCTTTATAATCCCATAATAATACTTCAATGATAAATAAGTTTTTTTCAAGATTCTAATAGGAGCTACGACGCCAGCTTTGAATATCAAACGAACAGATGTTATAGTTGAATTGTACAGTGCGTTCTTTTTGTTCACAAAACTTGCTTCTGTTCATGTTTCTATCGGATTGGTTATTTGATTGGTGGTGGCAGATGTAATTTTAGATTTCAAAGAAAAGTTTGATTGTTTTCTTTGCGAGCAAGTTTCTTTGGTCGATTTTTTGTTCTCTTTGTTTACCTAATTTCGGGGTAGTAGTGAATTTGATTATAAATATTATAACAACAATTTTCAGCACTGAAATATACTAAACAAAAAGCACACATTTCAAACTTAAGGTAGTAAATATTATTAGTGTTATTAAAAAGAGGAAAAATCGATCTCAAAAGCATTATTTTGATAGAATTGATCGAAACAACCTTATTAATTGTACTAATGGAAATTACCGTGAGTATCACATAATGTTTATGGTATATATATTTATATATATATATATACTGTTGTTGCATCGGCTGTGATCAGCTTTGGAGTGATTTAAATAACAACAAGCTATATCCAGTTAACTTTGATTGTTACTTTATTCGAAAAATTATAAGGTTATAATTTAGTTCCATTGTTTCATAATGTTAATCTAACACAATTATCGATTTTTTGCTTTCTCATTTAAATTTCTTAATAAAAGTTGGCAATTGCAATAAAAAGGAACGCCCCACAGACAAATGTGTTGCGTTTGAAAGTTAAATGTAAAATTTAAGTCCCATAAGAGCATTTTAGCTCCCATAAGAAGTACTGTCTCTCAGAGAAAATTTATATTTACTGAGAGCGACACTTCTTACGGGAGCTCAAGCGTTGTAATGGGACTTCATCATCATCCAAAGATCTCATAGAGATCTTAAAACAAGAGTTAAAGTATCAATCAACAGCAGCCATGTTGCAATATGAACAGAATGTTTTCATTATATTTTGAGGGTTACCGTAGCTTAAAAAAAATATTCTTAATGAATTATCATATTTTGTTTTCCATTCTGACCAAAACGTCATATTCATCTTGTTTTCTCTTATTTGCTTATGATATTAGTTGTATAAAAAATGGATATGTATAACTTAGTATACATAGCTACTATACCAGAGAAGAATGAGCGGGGACATTCTTTTTTGTGTTATGACATTATTTAAAATTTGTGACAGCAGTATATTAACATGACACAAGTAAAATGGCATCTTTAAAAATCAGTTGTTTTTGTCAGTTTTAAATGACAAATATATTGGAAAATTTCAGAAAATCTTAATAATGAAAAAGCGTCATATTTTGTACACCTCTAGATCCAATTTTTGTCATAAAAGCACGATAATGACAGTAATTGGAAAAAAATATCATATGAATGAACGCATTTTGTGAATTGTATAAAAACATACTTTGGTAATTTTTGCACCTAAAAAAATATTAATGGTAACCCTTTAATAAGATTATAATTACTAAAATATATTTTAAATATGCATAATTTTGGAAGCGCGTTGTTATTTTTCGAAGCAAAATGTTTAAATTAGTAGATGCAATTTTAATTGCACCAAGAATTTAGCCTACATATGCCATGATTTTTACAAATATAATACGTCAATTAACTTGTGAGATAAATACTCGCACCAAAAAACACATTATTTTTTGACATGAGAGAATCACGAACATACATAAAAACTATTCGCCTACCTTCTTCAAAAAAAGAAATTAAAAATGCGAAAGATATATGTTTTTTTTTAAGTTTACACACACTCGTTCTCTTTTTAACAACTTCTGTAGGAAGAGACGCACTCCCATAGGAAGAGTTCAGAGAGCTTCACTAGATTTACAAAGCGGCGTCTATAATCGCATAAGAAGAATAAAACTCTTCCTATAGGATCAAGAGGCTCCCATAACTAGGCCATTTAAGGCTTTTAACAATCTTATAAGAATCTAGAAGAACTCCTCAAGAGTGCATTTAGCTCCCTAAAATAAGTCTCGTAGCGCTCTCGGAGCGTCTTATGAGAGGAAAAATGTTACTTGGGGTGGGTTCAGGAATCTTCTCTGAGTCCTTAAATATCTCCAAAGCTTTTTGACTTCCTGACTATGCTAGCGTATTTCCAGGCGGAAGAACTAGCAAGACAAGGAGCAGCCCTTCATAACTAACTTGCGGAAAGCGTTTACATTCCTCTCGGAGTTATGAAGGGCAATTTACTTTCAATTTTTCTCACCAAATCCAATCGAAAATGGAGCAGACTAAGCAACTGCGTTCTATCTAGAAAGATGTGGGCCGCCTACAATAAAACCCGAACATTAGATCTAATGTGTAGGCCAAGACAAGACATAGCCCGGGTCGTTGCAACATGCACCGGGCACTGACCAATAGGAGAGCATGCAGCGAAATTGGGTATTTCTTACAACACCCCAGTGTCGTAGCTGTGCGAACCAGCAGGAAAAGGAAACATTAGTTCACTCCCTCTGTAAATGCCCAACACCTAGCCCGTTTTAGGATACAATCACTTGGAAAGGCTTTCTTTGAAAACCTTGATGAACTTTCCGAACTGAAGATCAAAGACTTGATCTCTTTCTTAAACGTAACGAAATGGCACTGAGACAATATTTGGGGCTTTTGATTGTTTTAACACAAACACATTCCTCAACCATAGGTTCAAACGAGTTTTGGTATCAAAACGACGCTTTTTGCGCTAATTGGGTCAGCTAACTGCCTTAAAATCCAGAGGTAATTTTTAAAAACCATTACAGTGAAAGCTCTTATAAGCGGACACTATTGGTTCCCAATTTGTTTCCGGTTAAGGGAAAGAATAAAAGAAAAACTGTATTCTTAAAAAATGACATCACTCACAATATTTCAATCTGAGAGGGATTCTTCTACTTCTACATACTTCCATTGGCATCATGAAATGAAACTTTACTGATAAACTTTACGGGACCTTCTGTTTTTTTTTCTGTTTCATTTGTTGATAAAAAATAATCCTTAAATAATATTACGTGTCTGCGTATGGGAGGTTTTCTATCTGAAATGAGCAAGAAAAAGTTTCCGCGTCTGTTAATGAGAGTGCCCGTTTACAGGAAAGTAATTTGTATGAGAAAAAGAAGTTTGTTCCCGAAAAAGCAATCGTCCACTAATGGGAGCTGTCCGCAAGTAGAGCTTTCACTGTATATCCATATTTCTTTTTGCTATAACTCCAAAACTTAAAAATCTTTATTTCTATACTTAAACTGTGGAGAAGGCTAATTTAATCAGTCCTGAAAAACAAAAGTCCTAAAAGATGAAAGTCGAAACTTATAAAAGTGGATATAATGGGTTTTGTTTCTGATCCACACAATTATAACCATGCAAATTTTCTACATAGTTTTCCATTGAACAGAGATTGTACAGCAAGAGCCCTCTGTATACAAAAATTTGAAACAAAACATATGTATTTATTTTCTCTCTCTTTATTATAATAATAAATCATTTCTGTGTGTGTGTGTGTGTGTGTGTTCTGGTGTAGTGTAATTTATAAACTCTCGTACATAATGTCATCAATTGTCACATACGTTACATTAAAATATTTTCTTCCTTCTACAATAATCATTGTTACACTAAACTCTTTCTCTTGTTAAGTTTTCTGTTCTTAAAATCATTTAATATTTCATTAAAAACTAAATATGCAATTAAATCATTTTGCTCTTTTACAATAATTTAATTTAATTTAATTTAAGTAAAAAAAAAAAAACACATGATTTTTATACACAATTGTTTTTTTGTTTTTCTCATTTTAAACTATACCAAGAGTTATTAATTATTATATTGTAAAAAGCTTTTCCAAAGTCTCTCAAATTGTAAATGTTTTTCAAATAAAAAAAAAAAAAAACTAATTAAAATATGATTAAAGATTGATTTTTTTTTTACATAAAATTTTCCTTTATTTTTTTTTTTAAATAAAAATCAAGAGCATTAAATACGATGTTATTATTTTTTTATATTTTACATTATATTTTAAGAAATTATTGTGAATTAAAAAAAAAAAATACAAAATTAAAATGTTTATTGTTTGCCTTTCCCAGCGATACTCTTCTTAAGCCTACTTATTAGCATCATTATCTTTTGTCTTTTTCATCATCCAAGAAAACTTTACAATAATTATTATTATGTATATCGGTTATGTAGATTTTAAGCATATTGGTTGGATTATTTTTTTTTTTCTTTTTCGTGGGTGAAATTATTACAAAGTACAAATATTTAAAGGTAAACACTTATTTATTTATATTTATTATAGTAACCAGAGAAATTGATAATGAATATAATTTTTTTGCTTCGATTATAAAAATAAATTTAATAAAGATTTCAAGCATTTTCTTTTATTTAATCGAACAAGATAGCTAACGTATTCTTATTTTTTATGTCAGATACAACTTTATTTAAAATATTTATTTATGTGAAAAGTTATTAATATATTTTTATTTAAAAAAAATTAAAACATTTAAAATACCCCAAGTATCGTTCAATGGTATATTAGATTGAGATAATGTTCTGGCAGCGATTGGTAAAAAAAACATTTACATAATTGTTTATACATAATATATTAAATGTTATTGCCAATTAAAAACGCGTTATCTATTTGATGATCTAAATAAAAAAAAAAAAGAAAAACACTTATTCTCATTGATTATAATTTTATTTTTGTTAAGCGTTTTATTTATATTTGTGTTTTTTTTTTTTGTTTAAATTGCAATAAGGCGACATGAAAAAAACTGTGATTTAACAAACATTATTCAATTACAAATACATAGCTTTTAATAATTTTTTTATATTTTTTGGGACTTATATAATATTATGTGCATAAAGCTTCACAAAACTTTTATTTCAGAAAAATTAGCCTAAAAACATCATTTTGTATATAATAATAATAATAAATACGAATATATTTTGTAGTTTTTGTTTTGAATTATTATTTCTGAATTTGTTTCTATTTCGGAAAATGACCAACGGTGTAATTTCTCGAGAAGTGTCCCATTCGTCTTTGACGGCCAGCTGAAATTATTTTGTTGGAATATTATTATTTTATAAAAAAAAAAATAGGTAAAATAATAATAAAAAACAAAGCACCAACAAAAGAATAAAATTAAGAAGAAATTATATTTAAATACAGAAGCCACCACCGCATTTATTGCATTATTAAGTTAAACAAAAAAAATGTTTGCAGCAAAATAAATAAGAAAGTTTATAAATATAAATTAAGTTTTTCTTTTTTTAATTTAATGGAGCTATGATAGTGACTTATGCCCATGTGAAAATTAATTAACAGAGTGGACTATTTATATATATTGACAGAGTTGACAATGAACTAGACACTATGAGACAACAATTTAAACGAACAATACATTTATTGAGCATATAAACAGCCAACGCACTACAAAGCTTCTTTCAATACTTACCCCTTGCCATTCAAGAATTCCCGAAAAGGAGAAGTCTACCATTTTTTTTTTGTTAGAAATTTGAGTGAGACTGCGCTCTAAGAGCCGTTTGATAATATGAAACAATAAATGTTTGTTCTCTTTAAACGCTTATGTTCTACTACTGCAGCATAAACACTGTCACATAAGCTCTTATGTTGAACATATGTGGATTAGAGAAATGACACTAAAGCTACGATTAGACGGTCAACGCAAATGGTCAACGCGTTGACTCTCTGACGTCTGAATATCGTAAAATATACACGACTTAGCAACTTTGGGACAGTATTTTACGTCATTCTGACGTCAGAGAGTCAAAGCGTTAATCATCTGCGTTGACCGTCTAAACGTACATAGCTTAAGAAACGATCGTGCCTAGTATTTAAGATCACCAAAATTTCTTACAGGCTGGACCTTGGATTTTATTGCTCTTAATCTCATTTACAATTACACAGGGTCATTCATTTCGTGGTTTCAAGTTGGTAGCGCTGGCATTTGACACCGCCTGTCAAACTCAGCTGTCATATGAAGTGTCATAATAACGGGTGATTTTTTAGCTGGTTTGGTTTTGGCAACACTGGTTTTGACAGCTGACGTGTGTTTAGTACCTTGTGTCACTGTCAAACAGCTTCAGTTTGGTTTGCAATTTAACCATGGATC
Organism: Leucozona laternaria; assembly: GCA_932273885.2. Lineage (NCBI taxonomy): Eukaryota > Metazoa > Arthropoda > Insecta > Diptera > Syrphidae > Leucozona > Leucozona laternaria. The sequence goes on along the minus strand of OW026366.1, from coordinate 267,618,350 downwards.
GTCTTACAAATGAACAACGCTTGCAAATTATTGAATTTTACTATCAAAATTCGTGCTCGGTTCGAAATGTTCATCGCGCGCTGCTTGTGTTCAGCGATGAGGCTCATTTTTGGTTGAATGGGTACGTAAATAAGCAAAATTGCCGCATTTGGAGCGAAGATCAGCCAGAAGCATTGCAACAGCTACCAATGCATCCCGAAAAAGCCACTGTTTGGTGCGGTTTATGGGCCGGCGGCATTATTGGGCCTATTTCTTCAAAGATGATGCGAATCGCAGCGTTACTGTCAATGGTGAACGCTTCCGAGCGAGTTTGGTGAACAGTTAATTTCACGTTTCGGGCCGGTCAATTGGCCGCCTAGATCGTGCGATTTGACACCATTAGATTATTTTTTGTGGGGGTATGTCAAGGCTAATGTCTATAGGGACAAGCCCGCTTCGATTGACGCACTGGAAGCCAACATTCATGCATTCATTCGTGAGATACCGGCCGATATGTGTGAAAGAGTATGCCAAAATTGGACTCAGCGGATGGGCTACCTGAGACGCAGCCGCGGTCAACATTTGCATGAAATTATCTTTAAACATTAAATTGCAAGATTCAAACTATCGATTCAAATAAATATTTCATTCATTTTTTCGAATTTTTTGTGTTTTTTTTTTAAAAAAAGTTCTAAACCTCTTAAAAAATCACCCATTATTAGTTGAATGTTTGCCATTTACGATAATGGATCGCTTAACATTCGAACAACTTTATTAAAACTTACTGCAAAAGTGGTGATTCAAACGTAGCCATTTTTCGGGCATTACGCGTTGATAATGGTCGTCATAATCGAGCAATCGGTAAAATTGTGAAGAAATTTGAAATGAGTGGAAGCGTTACTGATGTCGTAATGCACGCTTAGTGCAAGTGTTGCTGATCGCAGCAATTGGTCGAATGATAGCCGATTTTTTTTGGCCGGCGCGCGATTCAAGATCATGACTTGGACGAAATGTGGTTCCACCAAGACGTGGCAACAAGCCACATAACACGACCCATTATGACTTTATTGCGTGAGAAGTCTCCTGGTCGCGTAATTTCACGTTTTGGCGACGTCAATAGGCCACCAAGATCATGCGATTTAACACCGTTAGATTTTTTCTGTGCGGCTACAAAAAAAACCGTGTTTATGCGAATAATCCCCGAACTCTAGACGCATTAAAAACTAAAATTACTCAAGTTATGGCCTAGATACGGCCTGAAATGTGCGAAAAAGTGGTTAAAAATTACCTCAAAAGAAGCGTATGCTGCGAATCTTCCCGAGGCGGCCATTTGAAAATGATATTGTTTTTCGCACTTAATGGCAAAGTCCAAACTTTATAACGAAATAAAATTTTCATCAAAAATGTATCGTTGTGAGTGTTTTATTTAGCTTTACTTTCGAAACCGAAAAATGAATGACCCTTTATATTCAAAAATTACTTAGGGTAAATAGTAGGCTTACAATATTATTCATTAATAAAATCTCGAAGTGGAAAGAAGAGTAGTCTAATGATTTTTTTTTTAAATAATTGTTTCGGGATGAACATATATTATAGCCTTTACTCTTTGGTAGCACCAAACTTCAAGTCAATTCACCAAAAGTACTACCTACAATGAAAACTCCAAATGAAGAATTTAATCCGTTATGCAATTTTTGAAAAGTATTAGAAATAAAAATTGCACCAAAATTAAAAAAAAAAACGTACACGTTGAATTATATATACATACATTACATTTAATGCAAAGTTCAATTATTTTTAGAGACTTCACAAACCCGATTGAAACACCTTTTTTTTAAAGGGTTTTGTTCGCCTAACTTCTCTTTTGGGACCAATTACTGTCACTTTAAATAAAATTGTGGTGTTGTGTGTTAACAATCTCTATCGCCTTCTGATGTGTTTGGTTCTAGGTTTGATCCCAATTGACAGAAATAATTTTTCAATTAAATAAACTTGAGTGAACCAGTACTAGGTGGCTTTTTTAAGAGAAATCCCTTCAGCCAATCGGAAAATTCCATTTTTTCACACAAATCATTTTTTTCCCTTTTTATTTCCCACAGAATAAAATGAAGATATTCTCAATGAGAATTTTTGTGATTTGAGTTTTTTGAGTACGAATTAAATTCCTTGTTGAAAAATAAATATGATTCTTATTTTATCCCACAAGTATTCGATGTTATTGAAAGAATCTTTTGCATTTTAGTAGATAATTATAAACGAAGGAAATGCTTAACACTTTAAAAATTAACTATCTATAATTCCTTTTTCCGAGTTTAATTTTGTAAGCAAAGAGTCCCAAACAAAATTAGTTGGTATTCGCTTTGTTCCTTTAGAGTTCAAAATTCCCACAGAAAGGATTTTTTCCCCATGATCCCCCAGCACTGGAGTGACCAACGTTTACACTCTCATAATCGGGTTGATCCCCGTGAAATAGCTACAGTAACTCCAGTCCAAAGAACTTAGTGGCAGGAATGTAATAGAATGCAGTCTCAAAAAATCATTCATTTAATTCAATTAAAAGATTGCATTCATTGGCTTCACTATGTGACTTCGACTTAAAAATATGCAATCACCATTAATTTTACATCAAAATGATTCATTTTTTTTTTTGGGAATTCATGTAGATATGCTCTGGAGTCTTAAGAATTCTTTGAATTCTTCGCTTTTAATTCTGAGCGTAGTTAAGATGTTGTACTAAGAATACAATTTAATTGAGGGAGAGCACATTATGGTTGATGAGCAAAAACAATGCACGAGAATGCATCTATTCCCAAAATATTGTACTCAATTGATTGGTGTAAAATGAAAAAGGAAAAAAATGAATGAAATGATTGCAATTGCATTATTTGAAGTCGAGACTCAAAGTGAAATCAATAAAACAATTGCATTCATTAAAGATTGCATTCTTTTAGAACCCTGCTAAGTGGTAGCATACTTCAATAACTTTTTATTTTATTTCATTTTTTGAATTAGAATAATTGATGATGCGAATGATTTGCCCCAATAATGCACGTATGGATATTATACAACACCACGTTACAATAAACAACTATTCGATTTAAGAGCTTAATGAAATGAGAAATAGGGGAAAGTGCTAACTCAATAACTGGTCAAAAATCTATTCCAAATTAGAGGCACAATATTAGGAAGTGACTCTAGACATGCCAATTATAACAGTTTTGGTTTATAAAAGTACTGTTTATACGGCCCCGCAGGGCTAGGGCCCTCCTTCAGTGGGCATACTTAAGGCACTCAGAGTCAGAGCAAAAAATTGTTATAACTGTTATAAATTGGCATGTCTCTAGTCCCGTCCATAATAATATGATCATTTGTATTCTAAAATTCAACGGAAGGGTTAAAACTATAGTCAAATTATTTAGGACATTTTGGTGCAACCGGGCATAAGTGAAAATAATATAAGAAAAGAAAAAAAAACTATAAGCATTATATGAAACCAAATAAACCATTTATAATAAGCATTAAGCGATAAAAGTAACAATTCAAAAGCGAAAGAGTAAGTTATACGTACTGTTTTCGTTCGATCGGAGTATGGGATATTTTTTGTTTGTTTTTATTTTAAATTTTCTTATAAAACTATTATTTCAGATTTTATTTTTTGTTTAAATTTTTAATAATTTTTTTTTTTCATTTTTAAATGAGACGAAGTTATGTAGGTATCAAGGTGTGTGTGGTTTATTTTTTTTTTTAATTTATGTTGTTTTATATTTTTGGAGACAACAAGATGCTCGCTTATTTACGCTGGTTCAGGCGGGAAACACGTACTGGAAGAAAAACAAAAAAAATATATGGAAACAAAACGATTGATTAGTCAAAAATTACATAAAATATGGATAAGGATAAACAAACGGTTAAAATATTATTGTTATTATTTAAACAGAATACACAAATCGATCAAAAATATTAGATTTTTATTAGTTTTTTTTTATTTTTTTTTTTATTAAATTTCAAAATACGAAAAAAAATAAATTGACGGAAGCGGGAAAAATCAGATGCAACATTTTTTCCATTAAATCTTTATGGCGGCACACATTTTACTGGAAAAAAAAAAGAATTTTTATTTTGGGCTGTAAGAATTTTTAAAAGGGATAAAACACTCTTAAGGTTGGTATACATATTCAGCAGGTAGTCATACAAAGTTTTAGTAAATTCACTCTTAAAAAAAATGTTAGCTTAATAAAGATTAAGATTAGGGGACGTTTTGACAGATAGTAGATCAAATGTGATTGTCACTTTATCACAGTGTTGTTTTAAGGTTTTCTTCGAAATAGTATTCATACGAAGTTGAACATGGTAAATTGTTATAACGATTTAACAGCAAATTAAATAAAAAAAAAATAAGATGTACGAACTTTTCCAAAATCCATTTTTCTTAGAGATTTTTTATTGATTTTTAAATCAGTATATTATGTCTACTTTGAAACATTCAGATTTGATTTAAAATTTAAATATTACAGACGTTATGTTTTGTTTGTTTCTTTTTTTTTTTTTGATTTGTTTTGGATCGGATATGATTTTGTTTTTATATTTTTAACATCGAAGTTTATTTCCTAAAAATATAATTTTATTTATCAGAATCTATATAAATGAAGTTTATTTAAATTTAAGAACAATAATAAATATTTTTTTTTTGTGTAGTGTTGGTAGGAGTTTGTTATAAATAATGTCACACAAGGGTTAGTTAGTATAGTTGGCAGTTTTTTTTTCACAGTGCAATCCATGCTTAGCTGTTTAGTTGCTTAAATGCGATATATTGAAAATAATTTATTATGAACAAAGTTTGTTTTGATTATTATAGAACGTGAGGACAAAATTTTGGGTCTAATACACAATATGGACAGTTAATCGCTTGATAGGGGTTTGCTTCACCATTTTGTTGGTGTAAAATCATATATTTTTTGTAAAAAAACATAAGTAACACAAGACTTAAAGCTAGGCGGGATTTCAAAATCAAAATTATTACTTTGTTGAAGGTTGGTTGAGTGGGGTGACTACTGACGTTACCAACACTTAAGGGACATAAAAACACATAGTTTTATATTTGGAGTTTTTAGGACAAAACAATATATGCTCAACAAAAGGTCGAAGATTGATAAATATTGAGAGTTATTGATGAATAGACTTAATAGGTAAAAATTGGCTATTTTTGATATTTGGTGAACATGGAATTTTTCCACGAACTTTGAAAGCGTGTTATGATATTCAGTAAGAAAATCTTTCAAACCGTTGAGTATTTTGATGTCTTATGTTTTAGAGATGCGAAAGCGAAGAATATGGGCCTTACCAATAACCAAATTTAGAGATCACTTAAATATTTAAGTGGACTCTAAAAAAATAACCATACCAATAATCAATTTAATAGCCAGCTTAACGCTAAACGTGCCTTTAAATTTAAACTGAAGAAACTCATGATTAATTGTATAAACACCTCGTTTGTGCTGTCAATCAGACAACTAAAAGCAATAGAGAAAAAAAAAACAATTTTTCTTATCTGTCGCGTCTGTGTTATTTTCACTCGAATTTGTGCGCTTTTAATTTAATAATGTAAGTAAAATATCCAATTAAATCAATTCCTTTTTTTAAATTGATTGTAAATTACAATTTCAGATTGACTTATGTGAAATGACTGAAAAATCGTCAAAAAAAGTCGTTCCTCAAAATGAAATCCAGCTATGAAGGAGCTGCTAATCGAATCAGAAAAGCCTTTTTCCGCATAGTTGAAAGCAAACTCAACGGCTCGACGGGAAGTCATTGAAGTCGAAGTTTGAAGCTTGGGAGACCATTGATGATAAAGCTCGCAGTGGATTTATGAAACCTTAAATTATTATTATTTTATAACATGATCATTACTGCAACAATAAAGACTAACCTGTAGTGCCGAAAGAAATGTATATCATAATCTTCGAAAGGATCTATTTTTTGTATATGTATATATTTTATATAAATACAAATTATATCCTGGTCGTCACTCATTTTTATTTGATAAGTATAAAAAAATGTAAATCTGTGTTTGGAACCAAAAATGTTTGTTTATTTTGCAAAATAACGCAAATGTCATTTCAACAGCTGTCTATTTGACAAATGCTGTAGTAGATTTTGTAATAGAGCGCTAATTAGTAAAAGATGCGTTTAATTTGGTTATTGGTAAACACACAAATTAACTCGTCTTTAAAGTTTAACCTGGCATTTATCAAAACGCATGTTTAGCGTTTGGTTATTGGTAAGGCCCTATGTGTTTAGTGGTCAATGACGAAAGGATCAAGAAGGTATATGCTGGTATGAAGTTAGGACATCTCACACCGACACACAGTGGTCCATTTGTGGAGTTTTTGCAAAAAAATTATTATTCACGTCAAGAATTGACGAACACTGATGAAATTTGGTACATGCAATGCGATTTGCGGACGCTGGTGTGTCAATACCTGCAAGACCTAGTATATTCTGTCATCAAGTTAGAACATTGAAGCAAAGTGGTCTGTTTGTTGAGTTTTGGCAACACAAATTATTGGCGAAGACTTGTGAAATTTGGTACATTCAATTATTTGCGGATGCCTTATTTGAACTCGAATTCAGAGCTTCAGAATTAAGGTTATAATATCGCTCGAAATTTTAAGCATTGTCAAGGTCAGGAATTTAGTTAAATTTATGTTAGAAAATGCCTTAAAATATGTACCAAATTAAGAAAACCAAGCCAAAAATGCGGCGCAATGTTTTCAAGAGATTAGAACTAATTGTTGTGTTATTTTCTTTTGTTTGAAATGTATTTCCGACAAGTCTAATCAATTTTGAGAGAAATTTGACAATTTTGACATTTAAAAGTTGGCAAGGAAATTTAAGGACTACGGCTGAAAAACTCGACATAATGAAGAATATATAATAGTTTTAAAAAAATATAAGATTCTTGTTTTTTTGAATTTTGTGCTTTTATTGGTACTTTTTCTGGTTGTCAGAATTTTTAGTCTGACTTCAGATTTGAATGAATAACAATCAGAAAAAGTACCAATATTTTTAACACTATTACCTATATTAGATAAGTCGAGAATAGCTCAAATACTTGACCTAAAATTAGGTTAAAATTGATCAAAATTTTGGACAAATTGTCGTTTTTCAGAATTTAGCAATTTGACTTTAGGTATTTTGTCAAAGGCTTACAAAAGTAGAAGAAAACTGCTCACATGCTACTTTTTGGCCATTTTGACATTATCAGATAAATATCAAATGATCCAGATTAAGTTGGGTAACTTGATGTTTTTTGTATTCTTCGTGATTTTATCGGTTTAAAATGGTAGGCACTTTGACTTTGTAGTTTGGTACCTACTTTTTGATCTAAACTAATGAATTGAAAACTGTCTAGGCATTGGAAATTAATATTCTGCACGTTTTAGTTGAGGGGGAATTCAAAATTTTAAATTTGGAGCAAAAATCCATCAGACTCTGCAGCAGAGACCATATCCTTCAACTTCTGTTTCAAAACTCAATTTCATGATTCATTTTTCAAAACGATTTGTAGGTTTTTGATTTTGAACTAAATTCGTGTTGTTATTATTAAAAAAAAAAAAACTCTTGAAAAACACCCTATATACAATTTCAAGCGATTTACTTATCCAACTGTGTTTAAAATAAATATTTATCATTTTTAAAATTATCAGAAATTTAATTTTTTATGAAATTAATAAAATTTTGATTTTAAAAATAATTGTAAAATAAAAATTACTATAAGAGCAATGCTTTAGCGAAAAAAATATGCAAAAAACTACAATTTTCTCATTAAAAAAAAATTCTTCATTATTTTTAAAAATGTTAGATAGAAAAAGAAAATATTTGAAAAAAGTTCAAAAAACTTTGATAGGTACCTTTACATCCTAAGCGATAATTTCATTTCTTTCTTTTAATTTGACTTTTTGTTTATTTAAGGCCTAAATTTAGTGGTATTATATTATATTTTTTTTTTTATAATTTTATTTATTCAGTTTATGTTATTATTTTACATGAGTTTATATTTTTGTATCAATTTATTATTCTCGTGATAAATATCTTCTTTTTTTGTTTAATTATGTAATTTGGTATGAAAAAAGGATATTTTGTTTCACTTATTTTATAGTGCTGTTATTAATTTTGTTTGTTTAATTAATTTTATTCATTGAATTCTTGCTGATTTCCTATGCATATTATTGAAAAATCTGAACTTCAGACGTAACTCAAGATCTTTTCTTACTGTAAAACATATAAAGAAAACAAAGAAGAAAAAAAAAAAAAAACAAAACAAAAATATGAGAACATAAATAATTGGTGAATAAGTGTTTATATATATAATATATTGGTGTTATTTATAAAAATGTTTAACAATGTATTAGAAACAATAGAAGGTATCTGTGGAAAGAAATAAAATAACGTGTAAAAAAAAGAGAGAACAAAACAGATAGAGTCAGACAACAAATATTCCTTAAGAAGAAGTGCAATGATGATGTAAGTGTGGGTTGCCATCACACCTTTTTTTTTGAAGAGGAGGACTGAACAAAATATTATCAACACGAGATATTAAATTTATATACAACAACAGACACCTGAAACAAAATAATCTCGATGGTGAGGAAAAAGAGAAAAAAATGCTTAAATTTAGAACCACACAAATGATTTTTATTTAAGAATAACTTTGTTAATGGTAAAATTAACAAAACGTGCACAGTTCAATTTTATTAGTAACAAAATTTTCCAAACCTCAAATGAATTTATGATAAGTAACTAAAGGGTTTTCCAATAAGAGGTGTTATTTTGAATAGCCTGCTATATCGGTAGCTGTCACTTTTGAAGCTGTCATTTTTTGACATTTGACAAATAGAAACTACGCCATTAATAAAAATGGAACGATACACGCTTCAACAACGCATTGAAATTATTAAAATTCACTATAAAAATGGTGAAAATTTGGCAGAGACGGTTCGTAAAACTAAAACATTTTTGGGTCGTCGTGAAGCACCTTGTCGGACCGCAAAACAGAAATTGGTGGACAAATTCGAGCTGTTGGGATAAGTTAGTGGCTTGGGTCTTAAGGCTTATAAAGTTCAGTTAACACAAGAACTCAAGCCGGCTGATCATCAACAACGTCGTGTCTTTGCTGATTGGGTCCTTGAAATGCATGAAAATGATCCGGAATTTCATCGAAAAATCATCTTGACTGATGAGGCCTTCATGAAAAGGATATGGTCCTGTAAGCGTGGTCGTGGCGGCCATTTGGCTGATGTTGTGTTCCATTATCAACGGCATACCTTCCTCTTTATAATAAAATAAACATCCGATCATTTATCTCAAAAAATGCCATTTTTCTTTGAATATCAAAATAACAGCTCTTATTGGAAAACCCTTTATAATATGTACACTGTACAGCTTGTCGAGAAAAACAATTTAGATCTATGTAAATTTATCTGCCTAATACAAAAAATAATCGACAAATTAAAATACAGTGAAATCAATATGTTGTAAAGAGTGTTTTTTTAGACGTGTGGTTACCAAGAAGAAAGAAATAAAACGCATATAATTAAATTTTATGGCCAAGAATTTAGCTTAATTATAAAGATAAGGTTTTGCCATTATGTTTTAAAAATGAATTTGGGCAAGTGGCCGTCGCGGCTAACTCGATTAAATTCTAGCCGAGAGGCCCAATTTTCGACAGTTCCAATTGTTGCTCGAACCATTATTTTGGTTATAAATTAGCTTGATTTGCAAACGTTGTTCAAGAGTAAGTCTATTAATTATGAAATGGCAAACCAAACTGAGCATAAATCAAGTGACAGCTGTCAAAAAGACCAATAAAAAAAAAGTATTGCCAGATTGAAAACCACACGTCTAAAAAAAAACACGCTATATATAGAGCCTAGCTTATTAATTAAAGTTCTTAATAAATAAATACCCTGGCCAAAATTTCAGCTCTTTAGATTAATATTTAGAGTTTACTCATCGGTAGTAACTACTTTGAATACAAATGATATGGGAACTCTTTTCTTTTGCTTTTTATTTTATAACTTCAAAAAGGGTTAACATTTAAAAAAAATTAAAGAAAATGATAAATACATTTTTGTTTTGGTATTTTCTTTCTTTTTTTCAACACGTAATAGTCAGTTCAATACAACCAATCAAAATTCGCCAAAAACAGCTACTCTTTTCATACAAATTTATTCGACAAGCAATTCAATAAGATGTTGTTTTTTTTTTTATAAATTTTTTCATGTCATGAAATTGTATATTATATCTGATATTTTAAACAGGGAATCCAAAAAACTGTGGAATTAACAATGAATCTCAATTTGACCTTAAATAACTTTGCGAAAGGAGTGCATAATTTAGATTGAAAGACCGAACTATTTTTAAGGAACATAGAATTTCCTTTTAGAATACGTCTCGATCATTTTCCATACAATTTGTATGGAAAGTATAAAGTAGACATGAACGGCCTCTAAATGTTAATCTAAAGGTCTGAAATCAAAGCCACGCTTTTAATTTACTATGCATTAAAATCAAAGACATTTTAATTTTTTTTTTCGAATCAGTCTACCTATTGCATATATTACTGTAAAACACCGAAATGTGGAAAATCTAGAATATACTGGTAAGCCTTAGCAATATGTTGTGGAAAACCGATTCACAGCTTGATTAATGCTTGTCTATCAGACTTTAAATAATAGCTATATAAGTACCTCTTATCATATTTTGTCCATAGGCCAACTCATTTTGCAGATAATTGATAACTTTAAGCCTTAGCATTGGTCCAAAACCTAAGTTTGACCGATAAATATAGGGTTTTTTAATAACGGCGGGTTGATGTTGAAGTGGAACTTTGTGGCGTTTGCTGTGTGGCATATATCGCCGTGCTGTTGGAACCACAATCCAATTGAAGCTAGCAAAAATTAGTTATCATTGATCGATAGCGCTATCCGTTGATGCTGATGGCAATGACATCGTCGTTTTCGACGAACGACGTACTCTAACATACAGCGACGATGTTTTCGGTTGATCTTGCGTAAGGGTGTTGGCTGATGATTGTTCATTGAACCGGTCGACTCAAATTCGGCCACCAAATTTTGGATAATCGACTTGGCAGGACAACCATGTAAACCATTAAATAAGAGCAACGAACGTATCGTTGGGCCAAAAGATTTTGATATTAAAGTTTTATTATTTGGACATGCTGTTCAATCGTGTAACTTGCCATGGTGATGTGGCATCTGTGACTGAATAATGAACAACAGATTTTACAGGTGTCACCAAAACAACATGGCCGCTTCAGTTGAAAAAACGTTTTTAAGATTTACAAGCAATATTGTCAAAAGTAAGAGTGTCACACACATATTTAGTTGTACATATGTATATGTTGTTGCCAGTGCTATAACCTAAGCGGCTAGATTGATAAATGTTTAACTGGGTAACTAACCCTCGTCTTTTTTCAACAGTCTCCAGACAGATATAATCAAAAATGACATCACCTTTCTAATTACTATTAGGAAAAAGCTAATTTTTATCGAATCAGCATGAAACGATATACGGAATTTTAATTTGCACTTTTGAATAAGGTTAACGCACAGATTTTGTTCAAAAAAACATTACTAATGAGTACCTCCCAATCCTCCCATAGAACTGTGCTCTTCGTTCGAATTTCTGCCTTGCGGTTTCATTGATGTCAATGATTTTTTTACATGGAAACTATTGACTCCCTACCAGTATGGCTCTTTAATTTAAAATTCTTAATTTCATTTTTGAGCATGTAAATTGTTGACGGGGTTGGTGGTGGTCGTGTGGGTACTCAGACAAGATGAATTTAAGTCCCTCCTTTCGCATTCCCAATCACTGAATTTTTGACGATAAAAGAAGTATTGTCTTGGCTCAAAGCAAACGTGATTTCTAACACAGATATCCACATCTTCTCAGATAGCCCAGCCGCCATAAAATCTCTAGAGTTTGTCTCCACTAACAACATCACCACCTGCACCTGACAGATATGTGACAGATATGGCCAAGGCTGGATCTGAAGCGCTCCAAGAGTTTAAATCTATAAGCCGACTGCACATCGGCTCCGCAATAGGTGTCATTACCGGACACTGTTAAATAGGCATAAGCATGCAATGAAAGGCTTGGAGCTTTTCAAATTATTTCTGCAGAAGCTGTATGGATAAGGAAGAGTAATCGGCTCCTAACGTTACCTGTACTTGCCCTGCTCTATCCCAATGACGAAAACTCCGTCTAGGAGATTCATACCTGATACAATGATTCTAGTGATCTGGCCAATGTTGACATACGTAATCTCGCCTGGTTTGTGAGGAGCTCCAACTGGTTCAACGAGTAGGGAGAAAAGTTCCTATATTCTTGTGGTATCACAAACGACAGCTTCACAGCCACCATATAACCTAACGTAACCCTAACCTGTCTAAACTCTTCCAAGCAAATGTTGCTTTTTGGTCTTGGAAGAAAAAAAAAACCTGGAGATAGTCTAGTCTGCACATTAGTTGATCACACTTAAACCTCTTCAATTAATCGTTTAGAGAATATCTTTGATGTCTATTTCAAAAAAAGCAAAATGTCACTTTTTCGTATTATGCAAAGTTTGAAGGTACATTATGTGACAAAAAAAAAACTAAAACAATTTTTTTTAAGAGTGATCATTTAAAAAAATATAATTATTTTAAAAAATTGGTACAAAACTTCTTCAGCCTTTAATGGCGAAATTGTCCAAAAATAATTTATGTTCACTTAGTAATAGTAAAATTTCGGCATTACATTTCTTAATTCATACTTTATTTAAACTTAAATTGGTATACCAATTTATGGCTTCTTTATTCATTCTTTATTTCTTCTTAAATACTTCTTAAATTGCCATTTCTTTAATACTTCTTTTATCCTTCTAAAATGGATTTTTTTTTTAAGGAATAAAAACGGAATTTTTGTAACTCTTTAATACTTCTTTAAGTCTTTTAAAAATAGTATTATTATTTGCACCAATTGATACGAGTAGTAGTCGGTTGCGTGATGATTATTGTATATGTCTGTCATGCCGGAGGCCTGGGTTCGATTCCCAGCAATGTTTTAAAAAAAAAACTAAATTTTGTTTTTTTGAACAAATTAATATTTTGAAAACGTGTTACTGCATTTTTAGAAATTACGTTCTTAGGTGTATTAAATACTTAAATATGGAATCCCATTTTTTCAATCTTTGAAGCAACTTGAAATTTGAGTTTTCGTTGTACATGTTTTACATATTTGCATCTTTTTTGCTACGAGTAACATAACTCAATTCTTTTTCCCATTTGAAAATCGAAAACGGTTTCAACTAGCTTTTTATTTAGAGAAGCATTGAAATGCATCAGATTGGCTGAGTAGGTAGCGCACAGGAACGGCATGCGAAGGAACTTGAGTTGAGTTCGAATCCCGGTAGAAGTACAGGTAAATAAAAAAATTTACTTCAACTGCAGTGTAAAATAATAATATCATTACAGGAAAAGGCAAAAATAGTTGAAAATAGAAAATAAAAGTATAAAAGTGAAAGACCAACACAAATAAGTAATAATACAAAATAAAAAAAAATAAATAAATCTTTTTTTTTCATAAGAAATGCTATGTCTCTTAAAGAAGGAGTAAAGAAGTATTTAAGAAGGCTTTTTGAAGGGAAAGACAATTTAATTCCTATTTAAGGAGGAGTAAGGAAGTATTTAAGACAAATGTAATTCCGAATTAAGAAGATATTAAGAATCAATTTAGCTTCTTAATTCCTTCTATCAGACCACCCACTTGCGCTTTTTATCTACTTAATACGAATTTAAATCCGTTTTTAAGAAGAATGCAGGCACCATTTAAGAATTCTTAAATCTTTCTATAAATAATTCTGTGCTACTTGTGTATGTACATATTTACTTATAAATACATAACGTATAGGTACTGTACATAGTTTGATTTTCGTAAATCAGATTTTAAGGAGTGTGGAAATAAATCGTTAGACCAATTAAAATGATAGTCAGATTAAGAAAATAAATAGTTAAAAATAAAAAACCTGTGGAATAAAGTCATTCACAGATGTTTTGAACAAGCAAAAATATAAAACAATTAAAAGAAAAACCTTCAAGAGGGCAAAAATTCTCTTGCAGCAAAAAACTGAAGCAGGAAGCAATCAAAAAACCACAAATTCAGGAGCGCCGCGTATAACAAAAGGCAACAAGCTGGTATGTCAGTATAGTATACATATGTAGTTCCCGAGGGATGATGAGTTTTTGACAGTTGTGTACATTTTCCTCGTGAATCGTGAGCATCTATCGTATAAAGGAGTAATAATATTATTTTGTAATGCTAGTTTTGGAGTATTATGTATATAGCAGAGTGCAGACAGAGTGTCGGTATTTGAAAGTCCTTTCAAAGGTATAGGTATAGTTATGTACATATTATACAATCGTGTCCTCTGTGTGTGTGGGATTTTGTGTAATTTTGACATCATTGTCTGTTTTCTCTTAAATGAACTCACATATGGGTTTTGATGTTATCGTCAAGCGATGGCGGTGGTTCTTGTGGCGACGACGAAGACGATGCTAAAATATTTTCATCTCCATCATCATCATCGTCATTATTATTTTCAACGTCATCGTCAGGAACCAAATCACCACCCCGAACTACAATGTTATCGGGATCAATTTCGACATCATAATCCGGTTGTGGTTGGGGCGATGGCGATGGTGACGGAGATGGCGACGACATGGCGAACCTTCTATCAATCTCACTTGGCGGTAATTCGACATTGCCCTCGGGTAATATTAACAATGGTAGTTTTGGCTTCATTTTTTGAACACGAACAACTATACGCACACAAATATTTTGTTTGTTTTGTTTTTTTTTTCAACGATAACGAATTTTTAATTAAAAATTTATGTTTTCTTATAAAATAATTCTATATGATGAATTCATGAATTTTGAAAATAAAAAACAAATTCATTTTCTTATTTTCAAATAAAATTTTATAAGAAATGTTTAAACAAATTAAGCAAATTCTCATTCTAAAAAAAAAACATACATATACATATTTACACATGTTATTAAAAGGTTTTGAAATGTTTATTTTTTAAACAAAAGATGTTGATGGTGGAATATTGTTTTTTGATTGAATTAAATGAAACACAACATGTAGGTTTGTTAATTTGTTGGAAAATGCATGTTTTAAAATATGAAAAGCACGATGAGCAGGATGTGCAACTTTGTTTTGTGTTGTTCTTAATTTGTTGTAAATATATATTGAGAAATAATGATATACCTATGTATGTAGATTGTAACGGGTGATTTTTTGGCTGGTTTGGTTTTGGCAACACTGGTTTTGACAGCTGACGTGTGTTTAGTACCTTGTGTCACTGTCAAACAGCTTCAGTTTGGTTTGCAATTTAACCATGGATCGTCTTACAAATGAACAACGCTTGCAAATTATTGAATTTTACTATCAAAATTCGTGCTCGGTTCGAAATGTTCATCGCGCGCTGCTTGTGTTCAGCGATGAGGCTCATTTTTGGTTGAATGGGTACACAAATAAGCAAAATTGCCGCATTTGGAGTGAAGATCAGCCAGAAGCATTGCAACAGCTACCAATGCATCCCGAAAAAGCCACTGTTTGGTGCGGTTTATGGGCCGGCGGCATTATTGGGCCTATTTCTTCAAAGATGATGCGAATCGCAGCGTTACTGTCAATGG
Source organism: Leucozona laternaria (assembly GCA_932273885.2). Classification (NCBI taxonomy): domain Eukaryota; kingdom Metazoa; phylum Arthropoda; class Insecta; order Diptera; family Syrphidae; genus Leucozona; species Leucozona laternaria. The sequence goes on along the minus strand of OW026366.1, from coordinate 267,602,609 downwards.
TGAACGCTACCGAGCGATGATAACAAACTTTTTTTTGCCCCAAATGGAAGTTCTTGACTTGCATGATATGTGGTTTTAACAAGACGGTGCCACATGCCACACAGCACGCGAAACAATGGCGCAATTGCGAGGCGAGTTTGGTGAACAGTTAATTTCACGTTTCGGGCCGGTCAATTGGCCGCCTAGATCGTGCGATTTGACACCATTAGATTATTTTTTGTGGGGGTATGTCAAGGCTAATGTCTATAGGGACAAGCCCGCTTCGATTGACGCACTGGAAGCCAACATCCATGCATTCATTCGTGAGATACCGGCCGATATGTGTGAAAGAGTATGCCGAAATTGGACTCAGCGGATGGGCTACCTGAGACGCAGCCGCGGTCAACATTTGCATGAAATTATCTTTAAACATTAAATTGCAAGGTTCAAACTATCGATTCAAATAAATATTTCATTCATTTTTTCGAATTTTTTGTGTTATTTTTTTAAAAAAAGTTCTAAACCTCTTAAAAAATCACCCATTAGATACATGTATGATATTTTGTTCAAAAACGTCTATTACGCTTTGAATATTTTAATAAAATTGGTTTGTTAGAATCAACACTTTTATATCCCAACGCTTCATATTTTAAAACAGAGAAATGTCAGTTTTTCAACAAAATCCCAGAGTAAAACGTGGATATTTATAAATCCAGATAAATAAAATCGAAGGGATTTGAGACATGCCAATTATAACAGTTTTGGTTTATAAAAGTACTGATTATGCTGCCCCGCAGGGTTCTCCGCCGGTGGGGATACTTCAGACACCCATAGTTTTTTTCAAGTCGCGCAAAGCGCGTTTACTCACGCCCACTCTTAATGGCGAAAAACTGTTATAACTGTTATAAATTGGCAAGTCTCTAGTCTCGTCCAAATAGAATATACCTACGCATATTTAAGTTAAAACAAAAAAACTTAGTAGACCAGGAGGAAAAGACTATCACTTTCAGTGTTGTCAGGTTTTGGAAAAGAGGAATCGGGAAACGTAAAATTTAAATCGCCAAATTTCAAAAATTTTCACCCAGTATAATATCACCATATTCAAATATGAAATAAACTTTTGCAACTTGTAGCCTAGATTGATAGAGTTTAAAGTTGTTTGATTTGACGTTTGAGGTAGGTATACGTCATTTATTTTAGGGATGGGAAAGAAATCGAATTTAAGTTTTGAGATGCGTTCGGAATTCAGTATTTTCATGGCTGCATTCAGCGGAAACAGCGATGAAAAAGATGTGGGGTTTAAGTGAAAAATAGAGAAAATAAATTTAGAATTTCGATTCAAAAAAATTAAATCGCTAAAAACTAACAATATCGCCTGTTTTGGAGTAGATACATCGCCAAACCAATCTTCATGTCGCCAAATAGAATAAATCTGGACAATCTGACAAGCCTGAGCACATCGATAAAATTACGACAAAGCGGAATTTTTGTACATAGTTTTATGTGCTAAGCATTGCGGCCGTTTTCAAAAACGACATCTGCTTCAAAAATGCATTTGCAGAATATTCTTAAACGCAAACTGCAAAAGTCTTTTGTTTAAAAACGCAAATACAAATTTTACTGCATTAGCATTGGCAACGTTTGGGGATCAATATAAAGCTATCCGGGTAGGTTTGTGTTGTTGTAATCCCATGTGAAAAAACAGCTGACGCAACAACAACCCAACGTATCAGAAAATTTTTGAATAGGTTGACACCCTCTCGGATAGATTCTTGAACGATAAAACAGTTTGCTAAATTCACATGTTCGAAAACATCATCATCTGCGGTGGAGCTGTGCAGTATAAAAATGGAGCTGACGAAAGAGATGGACATGGAGAGATTCCCTCTGTCAGTTTACTTCGCAAACCTGCCATTTTCTACCAATTTTAGTCCAAAGTTTTGTCAAAGTTCTTATAAAAAAATAAAATGGGACTAAAAATGGTAGATATTGGTAGTTTTGAACTAGTATGCGTACGCACCTATTGTTAATAACACACTTTCTCACAAAATCTGAATAGCCATTTTGTTTTAGTTTAGTACGAAAACGTCAGATGAACTTGGTAAAAAAAAAATAATTTGACGTTCATCAAAAGATATGTATGTGCGCAAAGAGGACGATTGCATATTTGACGATTCAAATTTCTGCGTCATAAATGACGATCATTTGGCGGCCAAATTGACCTTCCTTAAAAGTATCCTAAATATTTTTTGGACAAGTGAAAGGGGCTAAATGTATATTTTTTTGTTGCTTTGCATTTTTGGAACTATCAGTTGCTTGCAAACTATCAGTTTTTTTTTAACCCAAAAATTGTGGATTATAAGATTCAACACGAAAAATTATAAAATTCGTAAGTGCAATAGATTTTGAGAAAAAAAACGTAAGCCTGGCATTGTAAAGCTTAGGCACGTTTTTCTATGCAGGTACTGCTCTAACAAAAAATGTATTTGAATCTTTTTTGTGTAGGCATTCAAACCGTATAATTAAAAAAATTATAGTTTTTGAAACATTTATACAAATAACATTTATGAAAATAACTAGGATTTAAATCCACAAAACTGGGTACCGGGAAATAAAGCTTAGTAATAAAATTGGGCCAAAATATGTGCATAAGTTAACAAGAGAAAAATTATTTTAGCCCTTTTTTGTCAATAAAGATCCAACAAAGACCCCCAATTATAGGAATAAAAATCACACTTTATGTCTTATTTTGTTTTGTATTATAAAAACTTCATTTTGACTAGCAGAGTATAGCTTTTTGTAATGCACCTGTTACAAAAAGTAGTCAGGGAACCTGCGCAATTTATCTAGTGAAGAAAAAAAATATACAGCTTGATAACATTAGGAACTTCGAATTGACACCCGTTGAGGGATTTGAGTGAACATCATATCTGATGCCATTTCACACACCATATACATAGAACAAAAATATGCTTATTGTTTATTATCGTCAGATTAAAACAATAGAATTTCTTCAGGAAAAAATTTTCTACTACACTACAAGGACAAGGTCATAAAAAAAGTAACCGATAAAAATGTCCTGCACGGTGTTTTTAATTGTTCTTGGTTATTTATTTAAAAAAAAATATTTGGGCATAAAGTAATAGTTAAAGAAGTCGAACAATTATTTTTACAATGTTGACCATTTTTTAAATAATCTAAATTATGTTGTGTTGTCAAAATGCGTGTTTTTTGAGAACTGATAATGCCATATGATAATTTTTGACTGAGTAGTATTTTACACGTGAATCGAGCGAGTCAAAAGCTATCGGCCATTTTCAATGTTTTGAAATACAACATTCAAATATTATCATTTACTAGCTGTAGTTTTCCAAAAACACCTACATGGACACAGTTGAAAGGCTACATTTTGAAAATTTTAAAAAAATGGCTTGAAATTTTCAAATCGGTCGAGTGATTCGAAAAAAATCACGAACATCGACACAAGTCATGTAGTCTTATTAATTAAATCTTTAAAGCTTAAACTCTCTCTTTCCAGAGCTTTAACTTTGGACTGGAATGGCAACCACATAGTTTTCAGAAATAAATCAAAATATTGGAATATATTGGTTCAAAATGATTTTCTTAGGGAACGAGATACAATCCGAAAAAGTAACAAAACTAAAATGACATAATCTTGAAAATAAAGCCGATGTACCAATAAAAGATGATTTCATTGCCTAGAAATTCGGTCTAAGCAACTTTAACGCTAAGACCAATATAGTATCGAAGAACTATACACAGATTAATTTGCGTTTTCCGTAATAGCGGATTCAAGTAGGACCATGATGACAGGCGTCCCGAAAACCCCGATCGGAATCACATTGCTCTAATAGCCATATTTTAGACCTTAACAAAAATAGCTTTCCTTTATTTGAATCCACAAGATGCATGTTTTATGTACTAATACGGTTGCCAACTTCTATAAGTGGTTGGACTATTTAAGAAAAAACCGAAGGGGTTCTTACGTCAAAGCAATTAAACCGGGAACTCGAGCTAATAAACATGATCAATTTAATTAAAAAAGAGTTATGATTTATGCATACCGAAAAGTACAGTAAATAAACAAATTACAGCAATTTAATTTTCTTAAACGCAATTTAAATTTCTCAAAATTATGATTTGTGCTAAATAGACAAAAGATGCCGTAAAAATAAAAAAAACGCAATACCGCATGCTAATTTTTTGTCATGTCATGCCGAAAAATGTCAGAATTTTTTTTCAGTGTTCTTGATCAAAAAGCAGAAGTAGAAAATGGTGAGAAATTTTTTTTTAAGAAGGCGATTTTTTCGATACAATTGTACACTCGGGCGTATACGTACTTTTTTTTAATTTCATTTAATTTTTAACGATTTTCTTTAATTTTGTATTTGTTTATCAATTATTGAAAATAAATTATTTTTAACTTACTGATGCCTGTGACTTTTTCCGCCCAATATCTAATTTAAAGTTTCTGATTCTAACGCAATAGAAAGGAAATTATATTTGACGTACGTGAAAATGACCATATTGAAACTGACATAATCGGTCTTTACATTTTCCACTGTGATTTATTTCTTGTGTTAGAAAGATAAACAGAGACATGTGAGATAGTATCCAAGGGACTTAAGTTTTTTTTTTTTAAGTGCATATGGCTGGTTTCGGCTGCTAATCTTGTCCACCTAAAAAAACGTGGAAGGTGACAAGTCCTCCAAGAGTAGGTATCTCTTGTCATGAATAAGTGCCTCTCACCTTAGCCATTCGGATTTGGTAGAAAAATGGTGGATAAGTCTTCTCCTAGGATCTAGGACGAACTTTTGTTTGAACTCCTGTATCTATAGAACTAAGGTTTCTTGAGGATCCATCCCTTTAAGATGTGTAAAGAGGGGTATATCCACAAATCCTTCTAATTAGATCATCGCAGATCAATATGAGTTATTGTGACAAAACAATGCTGTTCAGCGCTAATTGGGTCACTGAGCTATGAAGGTTGCTTTAGGCCGCCATTTATACCTTGGTACCTAGGTCTCCTCCAAACTAACTTCAACAAACAAAACGCACTACGGATAGGTTTGGAGATGCAAGTCACTAAGCCCCTGATGGCACTCCACGAACTGTCGCGCCAACAAATTAATATTTTATTTACCTTTTTTTTAATTCGGCTTATTTGCGGCTATTATGCAATTTAAACTCTATAAATTCTTATGGCACATGAATAAAAGTTTTTTTTTTTTGAAAAAAGTTACCATATTTGATTTTTGTTTGCGTTTTTCTTTTTGTCAACTTAATGTTGGCTAAAACCAAGTCCTTATAGTCATAAAAGCCATAACACCACATCACAAACATAACAATTATAACATTTCGATATAGAAACTGACAAAACAGCTGATACTTTCAAGAGACAACATTTGAATGAACTTTTAAGTCATTCACATTAAAAAAAAAAAAAAATTGACAACATCACGAGGGTCAGAAAAACTCAATTCAGGAAAAACCACTTTTACCTGTGTCAATGCTCTGAGATATTGATTTTTGTTTTTTTGATTTTTTAATTGAAAATGAAATGAACTCAGCCCAGAGAAAGAAATCTTTTGTAACAAAATTATTTTAGATCGAAAGATACACACTTTCGTCAGAAAACTATTTAACGGTTTTTTTATTTAAATTTCTTTCTCATCGTTGACGTATGGAATTTTCGATCTGATGCCAGTGCTACGTGAGCTTCGTCTTGTGGTAGAAGATGATGACGTGTTCGATGAGGATGGTGGCAAGCGATGGCTTTCAGTGAAACGATCTTCAGTAGTTATGACATCGCGAACTCGATTCTTTAGCATTTTGATTGTGTCCATGATATTGAGACGTTTTTTCGGAGTCTGTGATGTGTCATTATCGGCAGTTGAAGCAGCAGGTGATATATCAAGCGTTGGCTGAGATGATTCGTCAATTATTATTGATTCGACGTCATTGGTCGGATCAGAAACTTGATGATGATATGGCGAAAGGAGATTCTTTGACGGTCGTGACCTCTCAATAGGGGAAATTGCTCTAAATGATTTGGTATCGTCCCTGACTCGTGAGATTTTGATTATTGGCTTGTCTGTTATGTCCCGATTGTATCTTGAGGTTCGAGAGTTTGATGGCAATTCACTGATCCCCGATGGGGATATGTTCAACTGCAAGGTGGTGGTGTGAGTTGAGGGTGATGAAGGCCTAGCTCGGACATGATCGATTGATAGATCAGTATGAGCAGCTGAAGTTGGCACGTAAGTGTATGGCCTTAAAGCCGATTGATTTCGAGAAATCGCCGATTGAATAGATGTCTGTAGGTAAGCATCTTGGGATTTGTAAGTTTCGTGGGTACTGCTGCGATCACCAATCTTTGTTCGTTGAAGAAGTTCCTCGGTGGACTTGTAATGCGAACGAGAGGCTGTGTGATCAGCCGAAATTGCAGATTTATAGTAAGATCTGTCGATTTTTGCAGCAGTTTGGGAGAGCTCATGAGAAACCGGGAATTTTTGCTGGGACGATGGGTTGTGAGTATCAATTGATCTTGGATGATCATCTTTGTAGCGATCAGAAAATTTACTTCGTGGAAGCAATGACAATTTTTCTCTGGGTTTTTCGACCGGCTTAGGCAAATCAATTGTGTAATGTGAAGCTTTGAAATCCGAATAGCGATCGGAATATTTACTGTATGAAGAAGTACCATGAAGATCTTCTGTAGATGAATAAACCGAAGATTTTGTTATTGGTTTCTCAAGATCAAGGGTATATTTTGAGCTTGTGGAGGATTGTGGAAGATCCTCTGTTGATGAATAAACAGAAGCTGTACTTACAACTGCCTTTCCGTCTTTATATCGATCGGAGTATTTTGTATACGGAATATCTTCCATCGACGAGTAGACTGAAGTTGTTTCAACGGTTTTAATTAAAGTTCCCAAATGACGATCGGAGAACTTTGATCTAGATAGATCTTCAATGGAAGAATAAACAGAAACCTTTCCGATCTTAGTACGATTCGATGATACGCCATCTCCCATTTCAGCAGCTTTTGATAAATCCAAAAGTGTCTGCTCGGAAGCCCTAATTAGGTTGCTAGATAAGGATTGCCACATATTTGCTGATTTGATAGAAGTAGTCGTTGAAGCTTTCTCCCTTTCCGAGGAAGAAACTTCAGCAACAGATTTGTAAGCTTTATCAATGACTTCTACGTGTTCTTCACTTTCGATTGTGGTGCACGATATAGCTGAAACTTTTTCGACAGCTGTGAATTTTGATTCAAATCGAGCCTCAGTAGCAACTGAGGTTTTGCTTGCTTCCACTTCGGGAATTTCTATTTTGGTTCTTACAGAAGTGGGGACTGCTTCTTTTTCGTTATCAGGCTCTTTGGAAGGTTTTGGTGGAGCTTTCAAAATCAAATCGGATTTTTCGGTTGCCTTCTTCATTGTATCTTCCAGGTCATTTATGGTATTATCAGCTTCAGCATTTTTGATTAAATCTTCTTCAAGACCGAAAGATCTACTTTCTTTGGGCTTGGTATAGTCATGAACAACCGGGTAGAGCAACATGAGTACCTCGTTAATCGGCTTTGATGATGGCTTGACGATCACTCGATCACCACCACCAATATTAATGCTCTTCGGGCGAGGTAAATATGGCACCCGGCGAAGACCAGGAAAGATATAATCATGTTCAAGAGACGAGAATATCAATGGAGTCTGAGTTGAGTCCTCCAAGGTTTTTACTGGGTCTTCTTCGACAGTTTGACAAGCTGCTTCCGCTTCAGGCTTTTCAAATAGAAACTGTGTGGAAACTTCAGACTTTTTAATCGGATCAATCTTAAAGATTTCACCCTTCTTGATTGAAAGTCGAGACATAGAATTTGGCTTGGGAATAGATTGAGTTGCAACTTCTGTCATCTTGACAGGATCAATATTTTGTTGATCACCTTTCTTCACCGACAAACGAAGCAACGGAGATGGTTTGGGTAGAGACTGTGTTTCGGCTTCAGTTGTTTGAATGGGGTCTATATTGAGAGTATCACCCTTTTTGATAGTAAGTAGAGATAAAGCAAGAGCTCTTGTGTCAACTTTGGGAGCTTCAGGATTCTTTGATTCTGAATAAAGTTCAGGATTTTCGAATCTAGGTTCATTTTCCGCCTGTAGTGGCTCAATATTTTCTTCTGTTTTGGTAGTTTTGATGTATTTTGATTCTATAGAAGTCTTAGTGTTTGAATAGTTTCTAGGTTTCTTCACTTCTGTATAAATATTAGCAGAAGGAAAGGTTACAAGTTTTTGGTGTACCTCCATTTCTTCAGAAATATTAGCAGAAGGGAAAGTTACAGCTATCGGATTTTGCACTTCCTGGATTTTTCTTTCTTCTTTTAAACTCACATCAATCTTAGAAGGATTGTCGGGGGAGGGATTTACAATGGAACTAAGTTCAGCAACTTTAGCAGTTACTATTTTGACAACTTCATCAGGAATTTCTTTAATGTTCTTGTCTTGAAGCTTCATTGTTACTGGCTTCTCTGTTGGTACTGAAGAAGGTTGAGGAACATGTTCAACGGCTTTTTCAATTTCCTTAATACCTTCTTCCTCCAGATTAGCTGTAATATCTACACTAATTGGAGGTTTTTCAAAAATCTGTTGCTGATAAAGCAATGTTATTCCAACAGAATTTGGAGTTTTTATCAAAGGCAACACATTTTTAACTGGGCGTTTTGGTGGAAGAGTTGACGGTATTGCTTCAGTGGGTTCCGAAATTTGTCCAATGGTTTCCAAGGGAAGAATATTACTAACAGGTTTTTGATTTTCCTGCGGCCTGAATGTAACATCAGGAATCTGATTTAATGGTTCCCGAGCAATATCTTCGATTTTTGATCGCAAACTGGCCATTTTTTCATCAGCAACTTCAGCAAAACTGTCAATTTTAGCTCGAAGAAGTGTCATTTTATCTTCTAAGTGTCGACTGGGAGAAACACTTTCAGATAAACGTTCCCTATAAATGGAATCTGGACCACGCACTGGCAGGTCTACCTTGAGTTCTTCAGCTTGTCTTGGTTCTTCGAAGGGCTTTGAAGGATTTTCAACAGCATCATTCTCTAATGGCTCTGGAAGTGTTTCTAGTTTTCGAATTGAGCTCTCTGTAGGAATTTTAGATTTATCAGTTTTAACACCTTCGGTTCCTCCTTGTAGATATTCTATTTTAGAAGTGTTGGCGTTTTGCTCAAGTGATTCTATTTCAAACGCTCGAGAAAGACCGCTATGTCGAAGTTCACCTATCTTTGGGTTACGAGTGGGGGAAGCTTTCTTTTCAAACGGAGGCTCAACTGTTTGAACAAACTCAGCAGGAAGCTGTTTGTCTTTTGTTAAAGATGCTTCCATTGATGGATAGGGAGTTGGGGGAACTTTGAAACCCGTGGTGCGGGTAGGGGAAGTCTTCTTCTCTATCAAAGGCTCAGCTGTTTGGATAATTTCAACTGGAAGCTTCTCTTCGTCTTTTGGTAAAGCTGTTTCGATTGACGGATAGGGTGTAAAACTAACTTTTTGTTCAAGTTGAACTGGAAGCTTTTCTTCGTCATTTGATAGAGGTTCTTCGAGCGATGGAAAGGGAGGTGGAGGAACTTTAAAAACTTTGGTGTCAGATTTATTATCTTTGGCTGGGGATTTAGCTTTAATTGGTGAAATCCTTTCTTTTACAGGAGATTTGGTAGGGGACTTTTCACCGATATTCAGCTTTGAAGCAACTGTTTCATTATCTTTAACAATCTTGATATCTGATTTCTTATCTTCGTTTGATTTTGAAAGTTCTTTTGTTTTGACTGGAGAAATGTTTTCCTTGAATGAGGAAGTAGTTTCTTTCGAAGGCGACGGAACAGTTCCCAGATTTTGAGGAACTGCCAATGAAATCTCCCCTTTATCACGATCACTCTGTTTCTGACTCACCAATGATGCTATCAAGTCTGACTTTGAATCGATTCTCTCTTGCGGGGTTAATACGAGATTAATTGGTTTAGGTGATTTAGCTTTTTGCATTGACAGCAAGTCTTTGCCTCGGCTAGTTGGTGATCTTGATTTTGGTATTGGTGATAATGAATTACCTTTTCTCAATTCATGTTCATCTAAATAAATATATAATGTCAAGAGGAATGTGACGAATGTTTTAATTGAAAGAAATACAAAAATGGAATGATTTTTAGAACTAAATAAAAATAAGGGAATTGAGAATTGGGAGGAACCAACGATGATGGACTCCGAAAGCTGAAAATAACTTAGTTAATATAAAGGCTGCTATCCTCCGAAATTTCCTACTGAAATCTCTTGAAAAAAATCTTAGAGATAAAATTATTCATTATTAACAATAACTTACTCCTGTCGATATTGCGCTGCAGATGGGCGGCAACTCTATGACGGGCATCATTGAATTCCAAATGGAGACCCAATCTGAGTAGGGATGTGTTCTTTTCTACTAAATCCGTAATCTCCATCTCGATTTTATTACCAAGAACTGTTGATCGCTAAAAGTTTTTTTTTTTTTGTTAGTAAAATCTTTAGTTTTACCCAAAAAAAATTCAACGTAGATAATATCAAAATATGGTTGCCAACTAACCTGATTTGAGGCTCTAAATTCTTCAATTGTACGTGCTTTGAGTAATGATTTAACCAAAGTCACAATCACTGGGGGACTAATGAAATTTGTTTCGACATTTAATACTCTCAGGGTTTTGCTTTTTTCAATAGCTTCTGCCAGTAAGAGAGCTGTTTTATCGGTTAGACCGACATTTGTTAATGAAAGAACTTCCAAATGTTCATTTTGGGGCAGTACGGCGAACAATTGCTCGTATTTCTCATCGGATATATTCTAAACAATAAGTCATAATGAATATTTTATAGTGATTCATGGGTGGTAACCCTGGTCGTAGAATTTAAAATTGTTTACCTTAATATTATTCAAATTCAGTTCAATCAATTTTGGATCATCATCTTTGACCCGCTTAACTGATTCATCAACATCTGTAGTATTTGGCGGATCCATTGGATATAATTTTTGTGTCGTAGATTTTGTAATACCATCCCAGCCCATACCGATTGGTTGACCTTTGTTAAGAAGTGACGCATGATATTGATCTTGATTCATCATCGAATGGAAACCGAGAATAGCTTTAAAAAAAAACACAAACACACACATTGAATTTGAAATCATTGAACTTGTGTTCAAAATTCATAAAGGAATTTCATAGATTATACTACTTACCAGCCAAGTCAATAATTTCCTCTTGTGTGGCATCACTTAAAGCATGTTCATACTCTTCACCCATATCGATGGCAATTTGTTCATCGGCTGCAATTTCTCGATCATCTCGTGGTGGTGGGACCCATTTTTTGCCACGAACTGTACCTTTGACGAAGGGTTCTATTTCGGGTAGATCGGGGGTTTCAAGGGCTTCTTTGTTGATGTGTTCGATGAGCTTCTTCCTGTTCAACGGTCCTGTGGGGTCTTTAGTACATTCATAGCTGCAACGTTGATTTGGTGGCAGGAAGTTGTCCTGTTTGGTAAAAATGAATATTATATAGTAATGAAATACAATGACAATGGAGTTTCTTGTTGATTGTGTAGGTAGTAAATTTTTTCGTAAAAACTAAACTGTACCAACAAAATTATTTAAAAAAAGCAGTTTGGATAATCTACTATGACTTGAAGGACAACCATGTTAACCGTAAAATGGGTGCAACAAAAGATTTTGATAAAAAGTTTCTTATCATTGGGTTTGGCATCAGTAACAGAATAATAAAAAATAGATTTGACAGATGTCACCAAAACAACATGGCCGCCACAGACCACTGAAATCTACCCTTGCCAATTGCAAAATCCTATAGTTATAATTTTTGTATATTTTAATCTATCGAAAACCGCTTAATTGCAGGATTTTTATCACTATTTTGTTTCAAAAAAAATTATACTTTTCGAATTATTTACAAAAGATGGCACTTGAACCCCTTTTAACCCCCCCCCCCCCCACCCCCTCTCTTTATAATTTTAGCCCTGGAATAAATTAAAAGAGCTTTTTATAAAAAGCTTAACGCATTCAAATAAAGCTCTCCACCAAAGTTCAGCTTCGTTAAAATTTTTTCTTTTAATTTAGACTATTTAGACAAACTCAAGTATGAAATAAGTCTCCAAAATCTTCCAACATTGGGGATGTGTTATAAATTTTTTTTTTGTAAGAAAAAAGGGTTTATGTTAAATTTTCTCAAGTAGCTACTATGAGAAAACTTTCACCAGAGCTACTTATATGTTAATAAATCTGTGTTACTACGGCAAAACCCGAAATGTGCAAACCGCAAAACGTTATCGAGACGGAGCTGCAACTCGAAACTAGCTGGAATAGCTGACAAAAAATGTCGTATTTGCCCACGGAGCTGTATACAGTTTTTTGTGTATGGACTTATTGTCCACTTTTTTTCATTTCTGAAATTTCTTCTTTTGTATTTTTTTTTTAGACAGAAATGGGCTATTTTTCTTTTTTTAACAATTTTCAACGTCAAAAGTGCAGCTTTAGCTTGCGTTGTTGCGTTGTGTTCGTAACATTGATTTTGTGTGTTTTTAATATTTCAAAGCTTTTCCGGCTCCATTATTTTTAGACAGTTGTCGGATTTTGCTTTATCTATCGATCTACTTTTATCACATCAAATTTTGAACGATACTTGCAACAAGGGCCTTATTTTCAACGGTATTTCCACCAGAGTGTTGTTATTCGATTTGGCATTGCGTTAATAATCCGGTTTGAGATCATAATTTTCAATTCAAATAAAGGGTGTTTTTTTTAGACGTGTGGTTTTCAAGAAGAAATAAAATGCATAGAATTTAATGTTATGACCAAGAATTTGGCTTAATTATAAAAATAAAGATTTGCCATTTTGCTTCAAAAATGATTTCGGACAAGTGGCCGCCGCGGCTGGCTCGAATAAATTCCAGCCGAGAGGCCCAATTTTCGACCACTTTTTGCAGCAATTGGGGCCGTATGTCAGCAATAACGCACCGAATATTCTCTTCCAAAGCGTCAGTCGTTTCGGGATTATCTGTGTAGACAAGCGGCTTCACTTAACCCCAGAAAAAAAAGTCCAGCGGTGTAAAATCGCACGATCTTGGATGCCACGCAGCGACGTGAGATAATGCGCATACCAATAGTTTCCTTCCATAAAGTGATTGTTTCGTTGGCTGCATGGCATCTAGCACCTTCTTGTTAGAACCAAAGGTCTTGCACATCAACATTCTCCAATCAGACACGAAAAAGTGATTAATCATGGGTTCCCCATTGACTGTAACATTATGGCCGGCTTAATTTTTGAAGAAATATGAACCAATGATTCCCTCTGCCCATAGAGCACACCAAACAGTGACTTTTTTGAGGATGTAACAGCGTCTCAACAATGAGTTGTGTATTATAATCACTTCAAATACGTCAATTTTGCTTATTAACGTACCCATCCATTCAATCAAAAATGAGCTTCATCGCTAAACGAAATTCGCTTATGAAAATTGGGATCATCGGCAACTTTGTTTTGGGCCCATTTGTTACTATTTGCAAACGTTGTTCAATAGTAAATCTATTCATTATAAGATGGCAAACCAAACTGAGCATAAATCAAGTGACAGCTGTCAAAAAGACTAACTCCCAAAAAAGTATTTCCAGATTGAAAACCACGCGTCTAAAAAAAACACCCTTTAGGTAAAAAATATTTAAAAAAAAAATATGAAAATTAGCTCAAATAAACGTAAACACAGAACACTTTGGTGGAAATACCTACTTTTGAAATTGAGGCTCTTATTGCGAGTGTCGTTCTAAGTTCGATGCGACAAAAGTAGATCGACACACCTTATATTATGATATAGTCAACTCCGCTTATATGCACTCCGCTTAAATGAAAATCTCGGTTATATGCAACAAGAAATTTATCATGGTTTTTTTTTCAAGGCTTTTTCGTACAAATAAGTACGGATAACTGCACTCCACTTATTTGAAAAATCCCTTTAGTTGAAACACTTTTCTTTCGCCGAAATTATTATTTTTTTCCGAAACAACTTCGCTTAAATAAAACGCTGAACGCATCCATACATTTTTGAAGTTTGAACACACTTTAAAAAATGACATTTTAAGTGTTATTCCATTCTAATCGTTCCAATCCTCTCAACAATTACAATTATTAAAAGATGTGTTTGTTGTTCGAGGATATACTTATGTTTTATACATCTATCTTTGGAAATATTTCACATCACACTGTTTAAAGGAGAAATAGAGTTGCATATATCCGAAGTTTGTTTATATGAAAACTCTGCCTGATTGCAACAAAATTGTCTACATTTTTTGTGTTGCAAATAAGCAGAGTTGACTGTATCTATCTTTAACTAGAAAATGTTAAAAATTCAAAACTAACACAAAAATGGATTTCTTTGTTTGATATTGTTTTCAGTTTAATTTTTTTTTTTTTTTCAAAATTCTTAAATGCAATATAATTTGAACTATATTGAGAAGCACTATATTGCAAAATTATAATAAAATCAGTCTAACCATCGAAAATATGTACACGATCAATCCAAAAATAAGCCCATTTTCTCATAAAACGTGTAATGCCTATTTCCGTTAGGTATGTGAATTTTTCACTAAAAACCTGAAACTCAGTTTTTTTACAATTATTTTGGCTATTCCAGGTACGCTATTTTGTCAAAATCGTTAAAGACGTTTTTGAGAAAATTTGGAAAAAAAAAAAACTAAATATTTGTATGGCAGATGAGTTAAAACAAAAATAAAAATTTCACCAGTAGGGAATGCTTTGCACCAAATTAAATGCAAATCGAAGCAACTGTTTAGGCTCTAGCTTAAATTACAGTGGACGCATAGACGCACCGACGGACACACAGACAGACGCACAGTGGTTCGGTTTGTATGGGAGAGCGGAAAAAAGTCTGTTTTATCTGAACGGTTCAACAGATTTAAATGAAATTTGGCAAGCATGTTTATATTAGTCTTATACATATTTGGTCAAAATTTGGTTGAAAAAAAATAATTAGAAACAAAGTTATTGACATTTTTCTAAAATTTGAGGGATTTGATGTTTGTATGGCAGAGCGGAAAAAAAATCTGTAACATCTGAACTGTTTAACGGATTAAGATGAAATTTGATTCGCATTTTTAAATTAGTCTTATACACATTTTATCAAAATTTGGTTAAGAAAAAATCATTAGTAAAAAAGTTATTGGCTTTTTTTTCTAAAATTTGAGTGTTTTGATATTTGTATGGGAGAGCGGAAAAAAGTCTGTAAAATCTGAACTATTAAACGAATTTTAATGAAATTTGACAAACATGTTAAAATTAGTCTTATACATGCTTGGTCAAAATTTGATCAAGAAAAAATTGTTAGAAAAAAAGTTATTGACATTTTTATAAAATTTGAGGGTTTTAATGTTATATTTAAATAAAAGTTTTTTTTAGTAAAATCTTAACTTTTTATTTTGAATATATATATATATTATAAAATTAAATTTATAATCGATCGTTGTTCCACACAATAATATCCCTGTTTTCCTCCATAGTCATTTGAATTGGTACCAAAGATGTCATAAACGTCCGAAGTTTCTTCATTGTCAAATGTTTGACTGTATTGTGGTTGTCCAGAGGCACCATCGCATCCCCATTTAGTGTACAGTGTTAAAGACTGTCCTACAATTCTGGTTATCTCCTCTGATGTCTTTCCTTCTAATAACCTTGTTACAGTGTGGTCTAACAATTTTTGTAGTTGCACACTTGCTGAGCTTTCCGTAATGTTAATATCTAAAGGATAGCACTTTTTCTTTGCTTCCAGTAATTTAATATAAGGTGGAAAAAACATCATGTCCTTCGTCTTTTAGTGCATGTCTCAATACTTCATATTGGCGTTTCGACAATTCTGCTTGTATAAATAATGCAAGAGCCTTATCCGGATCAAATTGTGAACAGGAAAAGCTCTCTGATGTTGCTGCATAGTTTATCTCTTCTCGAGGAAATATATTTCTAATTTCGTCCCTCTTATACCTTTTAGCTCGATCACAGCATTCGTCAAAACTCTTTCGTGGTCTTCCCATATTAGTTGACGTTTCGGGCAATACACTTTGGGTTAGGTCTACTTGGAAAACTCCTTCGAGCCAATAAGTGTATTTTTTTTTAAAAATGACTTTTTTTTCTATGAACTGCGTTCCATCGACTTAAAAAATGAGAAATAAAACGTTTCTTTAATTCTGATAGCACAGTTTCTATTTGCTCAGAAATTAAGTTGGGGTATTTCCTTACAAAATATGGTCGAAGATTTTGAACATCTTACCCATTAGTAATAAGTTCACTACACAACACCGAATAAGGAATTTCGATTGAATCCATTTTAATGTATTGAATTCACTATATATGTTTGTTATTATATTTAACTTCACTTTCACTTATTGCACCTTGCACAAATGCTCAATAACTCAATACTGACTTTTTTTTCATTAATCCTTTATATAAATAGATTTAAGTAAGAGATTTTATTCTAATAAGCCATTACTAATCCTTACAGGTAATAAAAAATTACGCAATACAGAACAAAAACAAAGCAATAAAACTTTAAAAAGAACACTTTTTTTATTTTTACCTGCCCTACTTTTAGCGAAAAATTAAAAAAAAATAAAAGATTATCCCTAATCCCTTTCTTTATTTTGTATTAAGCTCTATCATATAATTCAAAATATCATAAAACTATATTATTTTTCGTGTGTTGCTTTCAAGAAAATTGAGTTGAAAGTTGAAAAATTTTCCAGGCAGAAATAAATGGTTTCGCAAAAATCGAAATTCTCAGCCCTGGGTCAATGTATTAATTTTGTTTTATTTTTAAAATAACGTTTGAAATTTTTTTTTAAAATAATGGGCCTAACCAGTTCATTCTGACAATTAATACCGAAGTAATCAAACTTTTTGGTAGACACCACCGTCAAGACGGAGTTTTTTGAAATCCGATTAAGTGAAACATTTTTGAGCATAACTTCCACATCTGCACGTATCTGCAGCTGATTTTTTCTGTGCTTTAACATGAATGTATGGAGCATATGGTGGCATACTTACTTTCTTGGTATCTTTTGGAGCTGTTTTTTTAAATCAAAAAGTTTTAAAAAAAAGCATTTTTTCTTAGTACTAAAGCTTCAGGCTACTTATTGAAGGTATCTTTTATAAATAATCAATATTTTTTTTTATTTTTAGATAATCGAAAATAGACCAATTAAATTATTTAAGAAACTAGAGAATTTATCTGCAGGAACTTCGGAAAAAAACATCTCAAAATTTGTTGAAAATACGGTTCGCGATTTGAGTAAAATTATTTTTCAACTTTGATTGCTTGTAAATCAGAACATACAATATATATGTTAAAAAATACTTTTAAATCATACGCTTTGGTTATCTAAGAGTACTTTAACATAAAGTTTAAAACGATAGACATGACTTTTTCAAAAGACTTTTTTCCGCTCTCGCACCACTGTGCGACGCACGTACGGCATGGCGAAACCCACTTTTTCGGACGTCTCGATCATTTAAGTGTTATGTAGTTTTGATAACAACCTCAAAATTTGTTTCTATAAGAAACCCTTGCCCTTTAGGCTATAGAGCAAGTTAAAGTGGGGTTCAATTTTTTTAAATTTAAACTGAACCTTCCCTTTTCTTTGTATTTTAGCTTCAAGGCAAAATTTTCTCTAAAATTAATACAATTTCAGCCAAGCATTTAAGATCCAAAAAAGTTAAATTTTTGTTGTTGTTGGTAGGTACCTACATCAATTTTCTTTTAAAATTTAGAGCACCAAATAGTTGTTGGGGACAGTAATTCTTGAACTAAATGTTGACAGAATCTGCAACGAATGGATCTAAAATTGCGGGAATTCTATGCTAGAATATAAAAACAGACCTAAAAAAACTTGCCGATCAATATCTGATGGCTACTGTTTTGGAGATGGGTGATGGCGGTGCCGTTTTTTTAAATACAAAATGTTCGGTTTCGTTCTGCTGTTTTTTGGAACGGTGCAGCTTCCAACGACTGGCTTGTCCTTCACCGACAGTGACGCTAGACTGAATATTTTGCACTGACTGAATAAACCAATAAAATGTTGAATATTAGCTAAAACCATTTAAACCTTATCTAAACGACACGAAAATGCCTCGTTTAAGTTGGAGTTGGTTTATCGTAATTAAACGTAATTAAATTTGTTGACGTCGTCGGTTTAAGTGAGTGAATATTATCGATTAGTTGTTTTTAAAGTTTTAAACCGATTACTAAATTTAAACCGATGTTAAACGCCGTGAATATTTGGTTCATTGAAATTCATCGCAAGACGAGTTTAAAACGTTAAACGTTGCGAAATGGGTTAAATGCTTAATTTCTCGTTTATGGTCAATAACACACGGTGGTGAGTTGTTTCTAATCAATTATGTATTTATCCAACTCTTTTAAAACTTTTTTCTAATTTTTCAATAAAACGTAGGTACAATTTAAGAAATCTTTTTAAAAAAAACTCCGTTGTCACACTCGCGACTCACTGTATCTTTCAACCTTTTTTTTTAGAATGTCAATCTAGATCAAGTTGATGATTCAATAGATTTGGGTTGGATTTTATATGTTTTATTAAATTTTTGTTCGTACTTACATCAGGATCGACTTCTTTGGCCAAAATGTTGATCTCTTCTGGTGAGAGCTGAGCCAACAATGCATCTACGTCAACTTCATCATATTCACTCAGATCCTTTCCATATAATTTAGCTGGAGTTGTCATGGTAGTTGTTTTTGTTGTAGATGAAGTCTGTAAAGAAAACACAATTAATAAAAAATATCTTTAGTGAAACGAAAAATCAGTATAAATGTAGATATGTATATTAGACAAAAGAAGTTTATTCCTAAGCTAACCTCTCCTGAAAAAGTCTTCAATCACGACTAAAATGTCACAAAAGTCCAACGATTCTCACAAAACACTTTTGTTCCCATAAAATCCACAAAACAAAACAACCCCAAAGTTCAATCCAATTATCCGATTACAGAGACAAAATTATGCGGAATTGTAATTCTTTTTCTTATTTTGTTGTAAAATTTTTTTTTTTTTTTCTATAAGTTAGGTAAAGGTATAGGTTACCTACAAGACTTGGGCTTCTTTTGTGTTTTACCAAATAATAATAATACAAGTAGGGTGAAGCGAAGCGACGCCAAGCAACTGATAGTGATTTTGTTTTGTTGGAAGGATGGAAGATGGAACGTAAAATTTAATTTGAAAAAAAAAAAAAACTAATTTGAATTATGCAAAAGCCGATGCAGATGAAAATGTTAACAAACAAAAAATGTCGGACAAAAAGAACCACACGATGTTTCATAACCAAAATAAAAATAATAACAACAAAAACAACAGAAAAATGCCTGAAGTTTCTTCAATGTACATTGAAGACGATAAATGGAAGCAGATTGAAAAGAAAACCAAAAACCAAAATGACGTAGAACAAAAATAATGGTCTTAACACACTGACACTGCTTTGCAACAGCAAAAGTTAAAAAAAAGAAAAAGAAAAATAAACAAACTTCCTCGGAACTGCAGAAACGTGAATACTGCTGCTGCTGCCGGTCGCGAGTCGTGACTCACAAAATTAATAGCGCTGAAAATTGTTAACCGTTCCCTTTGCTGAGGTAAAAGTCAGTGTACCTACTACCTACTATACTTACTACTTGGGCATTAGCCCATTATGTTGCCTCTTTCTTGGGTTTGAATTTGAAGCCTCTTCTATTGCAGAAGCAGAAGCGCGAAGATAGCAACAACGACGACGACGGATCAAGAAACAAGAGAAAGAGAATGAAAGAAAGAAGCCAACTTGTGAGTCAAGAAAATAAATCTACAATCAAATTATTTTCAAAACAAAGGCATTTTACAGAACGAACAACAAAAACAACGTAAATCGTCAGCTTAAGCCAATTTTCATAACAAGTCCGGAGCTAGGAATATATGTGAAGGGGAGTTGCTAGATTCAATTGTTTGGAAAATGCTTTTAAGTCGGGCCAACTTCATTTATCTATTGTTTCTATAGTTCAAGAAGAGTGATTTTATTTTTCAAAATTGCATTTAGGTAACATTTTGTTACCTAAAGACCAAATTTGAGTTTCTAGTCTAGAAACCTGAAGGGTTCGCCGACATTATAAAAATATGTGTAAGTACCGAGGCTTGGGGAGAAAATGTTTAAACATTCGTATTTACCTCAGGGGAACAAAAGAAAGGAAAAACGAGAAAAAATTGCTTTTTAAAGCAAACATGATTTTTACTTGCGATATAGGTACTAATGGGAAGTTATGGATTCGTACAAAAAATCGAACTCGAGATTTTGATCAAAATTTACATTACGACGATAGAGAAGTCAAAAAAATTGGGTCTCGCAAAAACGTCCGTCTGTCTATCTGTCTGTCTGTCGGTTCGACTACAGGCTAAACGGATGGGTCGATTTTCTTTAAACTTGGTACCTAGCGTTTTTTGGACATTCCCCCACCCGTTTTTTTCTCTTTTTTTTAGGACCAAAATTAACAGTAGCTGTCATACAAAATTTCTTGGCCAAGAAGGAAAAACTTATTTTTCTCAAATCCAGAGCTACCCAATTTGTTTTTAAGAACTCAATAAATTTAAATAGTTATAAGTTGCTGTTTAATAAAAAAAATGGTTCCGAAAAATGGTTATTAATGGTACCTCCCAAAGAACCATTTTTTTTATTTTCGCTTTTCTCGAAAACGGTTAAACTGATTCTGATCAATTTTTTTATGAAAAAGTATTGACACATTCTAAATAATATTGTGTACCAAAATTTTCAAAAAAAAATATTTTTAGATTTTTAAAAAAAGTTTTAGTATTTTTTTTCAAAACTCAATATTTCAAAAACGACTTGGTCGATTTTTATTAAACTTGGTAAATAGGAGTTTTTTAACTTTATCTAGAAGATTTTTGACAAAAATTATTCTAATACCAAAAAATAACGGTGCCTCCCATACAAATGTTAAAAAACCGTTAAGAAAAATATTTTGTTTCTCAAAAACGACTCCTACGATTTTCATAAAAGTTTTTTTGCGTGTTAAAATTAGTACGATCTACCATTTAAAATTGTTAAAGTTTATATTTTAGGTTTATTAACAGTACCTCTCATAGAACGGTTTCTTTGATTTTCGACTATCTCAACATCTGATCAACCGAATAAAATTATATTTTTTATACAGAAGCTTGTAACAAATATAAATAAAAGTGTGTATCAAAATTTTCTATAAAATGATTTTTGGATCTTAAAAAAAAAATCAAATTTATTTTTTGAAAATTCGATATTTCGAAAACTGGTAGCAGATTTTTTTCTGAAGTTCAATTTTCAACGTAACATTAATAAATGCTTTAATTTGGCGTACCAATTATTTTTCTCAAAAATGTTAACGAAATTTTATATATAAAAATTAATTATTTTTAAAACCGCTCCTACGATTTTCAAAATCTTTTTCTCATAAATAAAGATTTATATCAGATGGTGTACATCGCTTTGGGTTAAAATGGATTCAAAGTATTTTAATCAATTTCTTTCTAATTTTGTTGATTTAAAACAATTTACCAGTTTAAATAGTATAATTTCCTTTTATGCATATGCATTTGCATATGTGCAACACTAGGCTATATTGTTAATTTTTGTATACTCACATAATACCACCTGAAACTAAACTAAGATTTGGCAAATGGATAAAATATATACTCCTATAGCTAATTTATTTCAGACTATAGAACCACAATGTGATAGCGCATAAGAGCAAGTTCGTGCGACCCTGTCGTGCATATTTTTGATGTGTAAACATCTATGCTGGCGGTAGAGTGACAAAAAAAAACGTGAACGTTCGTGTGCAACGTTACATCGTGCACTTTACGTTGTAGCACGTTACGTTACGAAATCTGATTTGCCCCGACCAAAACAAATTGATTTTAACGCGACCGACAATTAGATTATCGCGACCACTCATTTATATTGTTTTTGCCAACGACGAAAGCAAATTCTTTTTAGTGCGACCGACGATTTTATCATTTTAACACTTATGTTTTTATATTTTTTTCTTTAATTTTTAATTATTCCCGGAACAAAATGGACGCGACACTCGTAATTAAAAAGAAAACAAAAATAATAATAGTCAGCTGTAGGGATTGACAATTGACTGTGGGTATGGTAGATCAATGGCTGTAGGTATGGTAGGTTATCGGGTGCGTTCAGTGATAAAAATCTGAACTTAAATTCTACGTTTACATTAAACTGCTTTTAAACGATGCAATTTCTTCCTCCAATTTTTAGGCACGTAGGCGAGGGACGTTGGAGGCTGGGATATACAAAATAGCTGAGGTTGAACAAATTGCAGAGTTATCGGCTACTTTTGTACTTGCACAAAGTTAACATTCATTAAAAATCACAGCGTCCAATTCCATAGGCAATTGATGGTGTCAATCGATTGAAACTGCGATTTTAATGATTTCCACTGACAACAACTGCAACTAAATATTCTAAAAACTCAAGATATATAATTCGCCGGCTATCTCATAGTGACATTCATTTGAGGTTCGTTCAGTATAAAAGTTCGTTGACAGTTCTAACTGGATATTTTAATTCGGCCCCTGTCAGTCAAACCATTAAGTTCCTTTGGAATTTGGGTACGGTGTCATTTAATTGAAACCACGGTTTTAGTGCTCTCCGCTGACAGTTGTTGTTTGTCGATGGTCAGAGAGTGTGTAATGTGTAATGTGAAGTCATCTTAAAGTTGAGAGTGAACTACGAAGCAGGACCTTTCAGTACCGAACCTTCACCGTTCGTTGGATACTTCACCACCAGCCTTTTATTGCTTGGAAATTTCGTTACAGCGGTTCCCTCACTGGGTATTTCGTTGCCATTCTTTTAACACTAAGCTTTTTAAGCACTGCCTACAGATAGGTAATGTAGTGTTAATTATTCAATATGTTTCTTTTGATGACGTTCAGTAACAAAAATTAGGCACTTGGACAAACGTTGATGTTTACACATATTTAACCGTGAGTCCCGGCACTCACATATTTTTTTTTTTTGTTTCGCTTCTGTAATATGCATTACCGTTGCATTTTGCCTATACCGGGAGTAAATATGTTTACACATCAAAAGAACAGGATTTAATTGTACCTCAAATTCTAAAAAAAAGCATGATCGAGAAGTCCGAAAAAGTCGGTCTTTGTGTTTAGAGCCTTAACAGGTGGTCCGATTTGCATCAAATTAGGTACATAGCCTGTTTATGTGATTCCCTAGAGGTGAAATTTGAACTAAATAGTACGGGTGCCATACACGAATTCTGTTTTTTTCAATTTTTTTCAAAAACGACACTAACGATTTTGATTAAACTTCGTACTTGGAATGACCCAATTAATTTTATGAAAACTGCCATTGTTTGTTTGTAACAACAAGATCCAAAATGAAGCATGATCATGTATGAACTTAAATCCTATTTTGACTGGAAGTACACTTTATCGCAAAAACACATCAAAGGGGGGAATAAAATCCCTATGAATCACCCTGTGGCTACGATCTTGCTTGAATACACAGCAGTTCAGCTTGGTTTGGTTTGGGTAAAGTTGATGATGTTGAACTCTGTTGTTGATAGTGCAATGTTTTTTGTTAGTTTGCTTTGAAGACAAAGACGACAAATGAAGTTTGATGGAAATAACAAACAATGAAAGTGAAGAGGGAAGGGCACTCTAGACCTGAGTAGTTTGCGTTTTTGATGTAATTTGTTTGTGGATTTGTCAATAGAGGAAGAATTAAGGCCACTTTACACGATCATAGACGCTGTCTGTTTCTATATTTGACTATACAAAAATAACATATATGATCGTCTTAACATACACTCATTGAATCTGTCAAAAGAACCAGGAGTGGAATCGGATAAGGTTATAATTGATTGTCATATAATATCTTGTGAATTAAAAAAGCTACACCTAAAACTTGGATTTAAAAGGTGAAGCTAGGTTTGTGGTGAATAAAAATAAGTTTAAACTAGCAAGTTAATGATCTCTTTTATTAATAGCTAATGGGTTTTCCAAAAGGAGGTGTTATTTGCAATAGGCCGCTATTTCGGTAGCTGTCACTTTTGAAGCTGTCATTTTTTGACATTTGACAAGTAGAAACTACGCCATTAATAAAAATGGAACGATACATACTTCAACAACGCATTGAAATTATTAAAATTCACTATAAAAATGGTGAAAATTTGGCAGAGACGGTTCGTAAAACTAAAACATTTTTGGGTCGCCGTGAAGCACCTTGTCGGACCGCAATACAGAAATTGGTGGACAAATTCGAGCTGTTGGGACAAGTTAGTGATGTGAAGAATAAAACGCGTGCACGTCGCTCAAGAACAACTGAGAATATTGCTGTTGTAGCCCAAAGTGTTGAAGAAAACCCAGGTTTGTCCATTCCTCGTCGTTCTTTGGAATTAGGCATTCCAGAAACGTCATTACACCGTATTTTGCATAAAGACTTGGGTCTTAAGGCTTATAAAGTTCAGTTAACACAAGAACTCAAGCCGGCTGATCATCAACAACGTCGTGTCTTTGCTGATTGGGTCCTTGAAATGCATGAAAATGATCCGGAATTTCATCGAAAAATCATCTTGACTGATGAGGCCCATTTCCACCTCGGAGGCTACGTCAACAAGCAAAACTGTCACATCTGGGGCTCGGAAAACCCAAGAGTTATTGTTGAAAAGCCTCTCCATCCTCAACGCGTGACTGTTTGGTGCGGTTTATGGTCCGGCGGGGTCATTGGACCTTACTTTTTCGAAAATGAGGCTGGAGCAACAGTTACGGTCAATGGATTGCGCTATCGAGAGATGATTAATGATTTTTTATGGCCGGAATTGGATGGTATTGATCTGGACAACGTTTACTTTCAACAAGACGGCGCTACGTGCCATACAAGCAATGAAACCATCGATCTTTTACGGGAAAAGTTTCCGGACCGTGTTATCTCTCGAAGAGGTGATCACAATTGGCCACCGATATCTTGTGATTTAACACCTTGCGACTTCTTCCTTTGGGGCCACGTGAAAGATAAGGTCTACGCCAACAGCCCAGCGTCGATTCAAGACCTCAAAGATGGAATTCGTGAGGCTATCGAGGACATAGGGCAGCCACTTTGCGATTTGGTTATGGAAAATTTCATGAAAAGGATGTGGTCCTGTAAGCGTGGTCGTGGCGGCCATTTGGCTGATGTTGTGTTTCATTATTAACGGCATACCTTCCTCTTTATAATAAAATAAACATCCGATCATTTATCTCAAAAAATGCCATTTTTCTTTGAATATCAAAATAACACCTCTTATTGGAAAACCCTTTATTTTAAAATAGCCAACAATAAATACATTCAATTTTGACGTGTTTTCCCAGCCTAAGCTTCAATTTGTGTCAATAAAAATAGCTTAAACTAGAATATTATAGTTGAAGCTACAAAAAAATCAACATTTGTTTTACCTGTCTAGAAAGCTTGACTAGTTCTTATTTTTAGTATTGTTTTTAGTTATATTGCGAATATGCCTGAGTTTATACGCGTACGAAACCCAAAATTGTATAAGAAACGGTTGGAAATTAGTGATGAGGATTTTCATATTTTATTTCGGTTTTCAAAAGAAAATGTTCAGTGGCTTTCTGATTACTTTTTAGGAGATTCAACAGAGCGTAGAGGAGGTGCACTGACCTCTGAGCAGAGAATCCAGATATTTTTGAGATATCTGAGTCAACCTTGATTTCAGTGCGGTGTAGGACAAGATCTTGGAGTTGAACGCTCTTCTGTATTCAAGAGTGTTAAGATTATGGAAAAGGCACATCTGAAATTCATATTAGATTTTCTTTGACTCGCAGAGAAATCGAAACTGCCACGCAGCTTTTCGGGCAATAGACTGCATCCATATTTCTATCTCCAAACCCCTAAGATTTTCTGATGAATACATCGGAAAGGCTTCCACAGCTTTAATGTACAAGCGACATGCAATGCAGCCGAAGAATTCACAAATCTGTACGTCCAGTGGCCAGGGTCAGTTCCTACTCAGGGATCTTGAAAAGATCATCAATTTTGGCATTCATGAATGAGAATTTGCACGTAAACGCTATAATTCTTGGAGATTATGGGCGCGGAATTACATCTTGGCTTCAAACACCTTACAAAAATTCTCAAACAGATGCAGAAAAAAAAAATAGAATGAAATATTCTGCCGAGAGCACATTATAATAGAGAAATGTTTTAACCAAGTTGATCAGAGGTTCTCATGTCTGCAATACAAAATGGATGTTGCAACAAGCATGGTTCCCACCCTTGTCATTTGTTGCTGCTTGCTCCTCATTCCTCAATATTTGAATGACTTATTACCTGGCGATCTTCAAGCTTCTTCCCTGCCAGATAGACCAGATAGGCAACAAGAACAACCACTAGATGAAGACCAAATTGATGACAACAACTCAAGCGGTATATACCATACGTAGACAAAAGCAGAAGCACAGAAAT
Source organism: Leucozona laternaria (assembly GCA_932273885.2). NCBI lineage: Eukaryota > Metazoa > Arthropoda > Insecta > Diptera > Syrphidae > Leucozona > Leucozona laternaria. The sequence continues at coordinate 267,576,006 of OW026366.1, read as the reverse complement.
GAAATAGCTTAAGCAGAGACTGACTGACAATATGGTAAAAAGATTTTTTACCCGCAACAAATACTTGCCCTGTATAGAATGGATAAAAAGTTATGGCAAAAAAAAGTGCAAAATAGGCTTCCTTTTCGCTTCGGTCTATATAACGGGTGATTTTTTGGCTGGTTTGGTTTTGGCAACACTGGTTTTGACAGCTGACGTGTGTTTAGTAGCTTGTGTCACTGTCAAACAGCTTCAGTTTGGTTTGCAATTTAACCATGGATCGTCTTACAAATGAACAACGCTTGCAAATTATTGAATTTTACTATCAAAATTCGTGCTCGGTTCGAAATGTTCATCGCGTGCTGCTTGAGTTCAGCGATGAGGCTCATTTTTGGTTGAATGGGTACGTAAATAAGCAAAATTGCCGCATTTGGAGTGAAGATCAGCCAGAAGCATTGCAACAGCTACCAATGCATCCCGAAAAAGCCACTGTTTGGTGCGGTTTATGGGCCGGCGGCATTATTGGGCCATATTTCTTCAAAGATGATGCGAATCGCAGCGTTACTGTCAATGGTGAACGCTACCGAGCGATGATAACAAACTTTTTTTTGCCCGAAATGGAAGTTCTTGACTTGCATGATATGTGGTTTCAACAAGACGGTGCCACATGCCACACAGCACGCGAAACAATGGCGCAATTGCGAGGCGAGTTTGATGAACAGTTAATTTCACGTTTCGGGCCGGTCAATTGGCCGCCTAGATCGTGCGATTTGACACCATTAGATTATTTTTTGTGGGGGTATGTCAAGGCTAATGTCTATAGGGACAAGCCCGCTTCGATTGACGCACTGGAAGCCAACATCCATGCATTCATTCGTGAGATACCGGCCGATATGTGTGAAAGAGTATGCCAAAATTGGACTCAGCGGATGGGCTACCTGAGACGCAGCCGCGGTCAACATTTGCATGAAATTATCTTTACACATTAAATTGCAAGGTTCAAACTATTGATTCAAATAAATATTTCATTCATTTTTTCGAAGTTTTTGTATTTTTTTTTTTAAAAAAGTTCTAAACCTCTTAAAAAATCACCCATTAAAAACAATTCTAGCTAAAGCTAAGTCAAAACATGTGAATAAAGAACCGATATCTTAAATAACGAAGCTAAAGCTAAAATTTTCCAGATCAAGCTATTTATAGCGTTATCATTTTTATATTTACAAAAAAAAAAAAGCTTAAGCTAGACCTGTGTAGCATTAGCTAGTAAAAGCTATAACTAAAGGGTCCGCCAAATAACTTCTTTTTTTTTTGAAAATGGCGCAAAACATAGTGTGTAGCTTCGGCTGTGTGGCACGTAGCGCCGTCCTGTTGAAACCAAATGTTGCCAATATCCTCATCTTCAATTTTTGTGAACAAAAATTCGTTCAACATGGCCCGATAACGATCGTCATTGACTGTAACGGGCACTCCTTGCTCATTTTCGAAAAATGGCCCAATTACGCCTCTGGACCAAAATCCGCACCAAACAGTAACTCGTTTTGGGTGTATCGGCTTTTCAATGTATGCGTGCGGGTTTTCTGTGCCCCAAATGCGACAATTTTGCTTGTTTACTACCCGCCAAGATCAAAATGAGCTTGATCTGAAAAGATGATTTTTTTTGGCAAAATCGGCATCTTCTCTAAGTCGATCGCAGGCCCACTTAGCGAAGCGTATACACAACCATATTCGTTCAGCGGAAGGATAAAACTAAAACTAATTATCTGTCAAATCAGACATGAGCTAAAGTGTTACCATTCACGAAATAAGCACTAGTTGAAAAAAAAAGTTAGATGGCGGACACTTTAGTTGGCTTTAGCTTCCTTCAAAAAAAGGTTTTACTTTTTTTTTATTCACAAGACCCATATAAACGATAGTCACATTCACATAGATGATTGTCGCTGAAGTTTTTGTATGCAACTTGATTTAAGTACATCAATTGAAGACTCTCAAAAGGCATTTGTTCAAATCATGGGTGCCATATTGAAATTTTTAAAAAATCTTTAATGAGCTTTTAAAACGACGTATTATGTGATGCAATTCTTATTTTTACTCTTCTTCTGGAGAAAAGCAAATCTTCTTGCTTGATAACAAGTGAATGAATAAACAAAATACATATACAACTAGGAAAAAGTTTTGACAGTTTTGTAGGCTTCATAGCAGATCTGGGCCCAATTGCACCAACAACTTATCACTAATCACTTAGCAAATATCATGAATTTTGATATGATTTTTTTCGGTGCGATGACATAATTTCTCCGGACATTATGTGCATGAATTGTATGTCCGACTTAAGGCTCATGGACATTATATCCGCAGACATTATGTCATCGCACCGCAAAAAATCATATAGAAATTCATGATATTTGCTATAGGTGATTATTGATAAGTTGTTGGTGCAATAGGCCCCTGGTAACACTATAGAATAAACGTCAAATTCGTTGGGAAGTGACAATCTCATTTTTTTCTTGTAATAGATCCTTAGCTACATATATCGAATGTTATATCAGCCCACACCCACATACTGGGTAAATGTGATGAACTTATGCACCAAAGACACAGATATTTGGGCAACCACCAGATAAAAGAGAGCAAATATTATTCTCTCTAAAAATGCTCCAAGTCCTTAACTTTCTTAAAGGGACTAATTTGAAGGACGAGCTGTAGAATGAGCAATCTCATATCCAGCTCCAAAAGGGGGGCACAATAGATCTTAAGGTTCCAGTGTAAAAATGTACGCTTATGAAAAATAATCATCCTGAAACATATTTATTAAAATTTAAGCATAGCTCCTATTTGGTAGGGCGATAAAACGTTTACCGGGTTCCGCTAGTTATTTTTTTTCACATTCGAAAACTCCAAAAAATTCATCTTAAGGGATTAAAAATGTAAATAATTACACAGTTCGATGCTATAAGCTGAAAATGCCTTTCGATGATAGGTATAAATGACTATAGGAATTTGATCACAAAAAAATTGTTGAAGAAAAAGTAGGTCAAATACCTACTCAGGGGACAGAATTCAAACATTCAATACCATATCACAAAAAGTCAATCAAAATTCTCATTCACATCAATTCTTAATTCAACAGAAAAACCAATGAACATGATATGGATATCTATACTTTACTTTAACCCCAAAAGGACTACGTATATTGGCAATTGGACTGTATTTTTGTTGTTGGTCTTATATAAATTGAAAGTTTCAACAAAATTGAATTCCGAATATTCTTCCTTAGTTCTAAATAGTTTTTCAAATCCTAGGTAATGTATAAGCTTCTATAACATCCATTTGACTAAAATATTTAAATTCTTTCGGAACTGCTAAAGCTCATAAATAAAACAATCACCTACATCCCATTTAACGACTATTCACAACTCGCCTACACTTTATTAATATAGTCCGGGCGAAATCTCTGCAAATGAGAAAAAGATTTTATTCCATCTGACTTTCGTTTACTATTTTGATAGGTTCTGATGTTGTATTTTCATGTTTTTAAACATTTTTTTTTAAATAAATGTACACATTTATCTTTTAGTGTATAAAGCTACGATTAGACGGTCAACGAAAATGGTCAACGCGTTGACTCTCTGACCTCAAAATGACGTCAAATTCCGTCCCAAAGTATTGTTGTGTGATTGTCAACGCAGAATGCTGTCCATGCGTTGACGGCTGCGTTGACATTGTTTTACGTTCAACGCATTGACTTTTTTCGTTGAACGTGTAATCAGCTTGAGCAAGTGTTAGGAGTTAGGACAAATAATCCTACCGTTGACATGACATACTTTTCTGCCACGTCAACGTTGTCTGAGTAGACTTCCGTGTGACATTGGAGGACTAGCGTCATTCGTGTGATCATCAATGTGTTATGGGTTGACATGGTCAACTTTGATGGTCATTTGGCAGTGTGTTGATGATTTTTTTGATGACGTCAGAGAGTCAATGCGTTGACCATTTACACTGACCCTCTAATCATAGCTTAAATTTTTTCAAATTCTAAAATCTAAAGTTATTAAATGAGTTATTGATAATCTCGAGCCACACTATAGAACCACCTTCTATCAAGTCGAGTACATATATTACATGGTCGCTTTACTAAACACGTGACTATAGCCGTGTTTTATTGGTAATTTTATAGCCAGCGCAGTAAAATTTAACTTGGCAAACAAAAACAAAAACAAATAGTGTCGATAAATTAGCCAGTAAAAGAGTGGATATAAAAGTGGTTATACAGAGTTAGAACTTTGAAGATGAAGATGGCGCTCTTGAAAAGTATTCATGACTTGAACCTTAATGTTGTTTTTTCCTCACAAAATGGATGTAATCTATGATAATTGTAGCGAACACAGCCTTAAGTTGCTAAAACGTTTTATTAACACAGCCAAAGCGTTTTATTGGTACTTGATTATTGCGCTAGCTACAAATTACCAATAAAACACAGCTTATATAGACAATGAATAAAAATCCTTTCAGTTCAATATACCCTCCCTATCTAACACCCTTAAAATCCATATGTATCTAACTCACACAGCAAAAAGCCTTTTATGTTAATGTTATTTCAACCTTGCGCATCGGTGTATTTTTTGTAGAATCTACCTTTCCTTTTTTACGCACATAAACTGAACTTAATGCGCCTTTTCAGTAAAACGACCATGTAATCAGGCACGTAAGTCTTATCTTTCGTTGCGCGTTATTAGCTTATTTCGTGAATGTTAACACTTAGCTCATGTCTGATTTGACAGATAATTAGTTTAATCTTTCCGCTGAACGAAGTGGTTCTGCGATCGACATAGAGAAGATGCCGGTTTTGCCAAAAAAAATCATCTTTTCAGATGAAGCTCATTTTGATCTTGGCGGGTAGTAAACAAGCAAAATTGTCGCATTTGGGGCACAGAAAACCCGCACGCATACATTGAAAAGCCGATACACCCAAAACGAGTTACTGTTCGCTGCGGATTTTGGTCCAGAGGCATAATTGGGCCATTTTTCGAAAATGAGCAAGGAGTCCCCTTACAGTCAATGGCGATCGTTATCGGGCCATGTTGAACGAGTTTTTGTTCACAAATATTGAAGAGGAGGATATTGGCAACATTTGGTTTCAACAGGACGGCGCTACGCGCCACACAGCCGAAGATACGCTCGATGTTTTGCGCCATTTTCAAAAAAAAAGAAGTTATTTGGCGGACCCTTTAGTGGCACGCGGTTAATAGCACATTCGGTAAAGGTGTGTTTCATCAAATGGGTTTAAGTGCCTGATTATATGGTCGTTTTACTGCAAGACGTATCCAGTGAGACCGGCAGATTTTACGTGAGTAAAAATGAGACGGATAGATTCCTCCTAAATTCCACCGACTGCCAGTTTCAAATAATATTCTCGGGTTCAGTATGAAAAGCTTTTTACATTTCTCTATTGATTTTAAGGGCCTGAGATAGGAGATAGGGAAGGGTAGATTATTGAACTGAAAACATTGATCCGTAAAAGCCCCAATCGAGCACTATGTAACATGCTGCCTCCACTGGGCATGAGCGAAGCTTGGTTTATGAATATTTCTAGAAAAAATAACCAATGGAGGCAAAAAAATTTATGTCCGTGCAGCCAACATGTTGACGAAAACTGCTGTTCAAAGCTTGGGCATGAGATTTGACGTTTCGCCTGTGTGAGAGTGTTATCTGGTTCTCACTGAATGTGGTATACATACTTCAGGCACCCAGAGTTTTTTTTTCAAGTCACACGAAGGGCGTTAACACAATGGCGAAAAAGTGTTATAACTATTATAAATTGGCATGTCTCTAGTCTCGTCCTAAGGAAACAGGTAAAATTATAGTGGTAAAAGGAATTTCTGTAGGTACGTTTCCCTTGTGCTGACTTTCAATTAGTGGGTTTAAGTTACAAAATGAAACGACATGACATACATAATTTGCCCACCGGAAAAAAAGTAGCTGATTTTTAATTGGATTGTAGTTTTGATGTTGAGCATCTGAATGGACTGTAGATTTGGGGTGTAAGGCAAAAAGGAATCGTGTTTAAATTTTGAGCTATTCATGTCATAGGCCCTACTTTCTGTAGAAAGTGCTAAAAAAGATGGAGTACACGCACAGTGTCCAAAAATCAGTTTATTTCGTGTTCTGCCATCATCATCATCGTCGGCTCGACAACCGGGGTCCGGTCCTGGCCTCCTTCAACAAGTCTCTCCACCCATCCCGGTCTCGAGCCGCCGCCATCCAGTTGCGCACCCCAAGGCTCCGGGCGTCCTGGTCTACGCCATCTCTCCAGCGCAAGCATGGTCTACCACGCTGTCGTCTACCATAGAATGTACCACAAAGAACTTTCCGAGCAGGTTCCTCTTCGCTCATGCGAGCTAGGTGCCCTGCCCACCGGAGTCTACCGAGCTTAATTTTTGTCACGATATCTGCTTCAAGGTAGATTGCGTACAATTCATGATTGTACCGTCTCCGGAATCGTCCTTCCTCACATATGGGGCCAACAATTCTCCTTAAGACTTTTCTCTCGAACGCGGCTAAGAGGTCGGAGTGCCTTTTGCTAAGCACCCAAGTCTCGGATCCATATGTGAGTACTGGCAGGACCATGGTCCTGTACAGCAGCAGTTTTGAAGTTATGGTGAGATTTCTGGATTTGAAGAGCTTTGACAGACTATAGTAGGCTCTGTTGGATTTGAGAAGCCGCCCGCGTATTTCTTCTTCTATATTGTTATCGGCTGCTACTATTGACCCAAGGTATTTAAAGGATTGCACCACTTCAAATTCGTGCTCCGCTACCTTGATTGTTTGACCAACTGTTCCTCTCGCATTCGACGCCACCATGTACTTTGTTTTACCTTCACTAATGTGCAGCCCCAGATTTTGTGCCGCCTGCTCGATCTGGATGAAGGAATCATGTACAGCTTGCTCAGTTCTTCCGATGATGTCGATGTCGTCTGCGTAAGCCAGTATCTGGCTGGACCTGTTGACGATGGTCCCTCTTGTTGCCGTGCCAGAGTCACGGATTGCTTTCTCCAACGCCAGGTTGAAGAGGAGGCAGGCCAAACCATCCCCTTGTCGGAGTCCATTAAAGATGTTGATTGGTTTGGATAGCAATCCGGCTATTTTTACTTGGCTTGTTACGTTGGTCATGGTCAACCTACATAGTCGTGTCAATTTATTTGGGATGCCGAATTCTCTCATGGCTTTGTAAAGTTCTACCCTGGCTATGCTATCGTAGGCGGCCTTAAAGTCTATAAACAGGTGGTATGTTGGGATGTTAAATTCTAGACATTTTTCCATCGCCTGCCTAAGGGTAAAGATCTGATTAGTTGTTGATTTGCCTGGAATGAAACCGCACTGATATTGTCCGATGATGGTTTTAGCGTATGGGGTTATCCGGTCTTGTAGGATAGAGGAGAGTATCTTATAGGCGGTACTCAACAACGTGATACCTCTATAATTGCTGCACGTTGTGACATCTCCCTTCTTATGTATGGGGCAAATGATACCTTTTCGCCAGTCTTCTGGAATTTCTTCATGCTCCCACACGTGCACTATAATCTCATGAATTGCTTGACGTAAAGCTGGCCCACCGTGTTGAAATAGTTCGGCTGGTATACCATCGGCTCCCGGGGCTTTGTTTTTCTTTAGCCGGCCTATAGCCTTCTCAACCTCTTCTATGCTTGGTGGCGGCAACATAGGGTACTCTTCTTGAAGTAGTGGAGCCTCCACTTCTGCAGTGAGCTGACCATTTAGCAATTCATTGAAGTACACTTCCCATCGCTCCAGTATGCTTTGAGGATCGGTGATCAGATTTCCCTCTCCGTCCTTGCAGTATGTGCAGCGTGGTGTGTACTGCGTCATGTTTCGGACGGATTGGTAGAACTTCCGCGCCTGGTGCGGACCTCGCTCTCGGCTTTTCTCTATTTCACAGATTATGTTCTTCTCCCAGGCTGATTTTTTCTGTCTGTGAAGCCGTTTTTCAATTCTTCTGAGCTCTTTATATTCGTCTTCGCGTGCCCGCGTTCTATGAGATTGTTGCATTGCTCGGTACGCAACATTCTTACGTTCAGTCGCTAGCTTGCATTCATCATCAAACCAGTCGTTCCGATTTCTACGACTGCTGCCTAAGATGGAGTTGGCAGTACTAATGACAGTATTCTTAAGGCGTGTCCACTTCTCATCTACGCCCAGCAAACTGGCTCCAGGACTTACTCTACCCAGTTCTAGGGCGAGTCCTAACGCATTACCAAAGGTGTTACTGGTGTTTTCATTGCGCAGAGCAGCCGTGTTGATTCGAACCTGATCGGCGGATGCAATACGTCTTCGCAAGGCAATCCGCCCTCGGAAAACCATACCAACAAGATAGTGATCCGAGTCGATATTGGCACCTCGGTACGTTCGTACCGTCATCAAGTTCGAGTAGTGGCGACGGTCTATCAACACGTGGTCAATTTGGTTACGAGTGACTCCATCAGGTGATACCCAGGTGGCTTTGTAGATATCTTTACGCGGGAACCTGGTACTCGCAACGACCATGTTTTTCGATGCTGCCAATTCTAAGACTCGAAGTCCATTGTCATTAGTGTTCTCATGCAAACTATGGGTGCCTGCGTAATGCCTGAATACCGGCTCCCGACCTATTTTTGCATTCAAATCCCCAAGGATGATTTTTATGTCATACCTTGGACAGGCATTGAGGGCCCTCTCGACTTGTTCGTAGTAAGTCTCTTTTTCTTCGTCTGAGGACTCCTCCGTAGGTCCGTGAACGTTAATGAGGCTGATGTTCTTAAATTTGCCTCGCACGCGAAGGGTGCATAGCCTTTCGCTTATAGCGTTAAAGCCGATGATGGCAGACTTCATTTTTTCGCTGACTAGGAAGCCTACCCCGAGCACATGGTGTTTTGTATGACAGCTGTAGTATAAGTCATAATCTTTCTTCTGTAGAACACCATTCCCTGTCCATCTTATTTCTTGAAGTGCTGTTATGTCAGCTTTATATTTTGACAGGGCATCGGCTAGCTGCTGAGCAGCTCGAGCTCTATAGAGCGATCGTACGTTCCATAAGAAAATTCGTAAATCGTTATTCCGTTTTCTTTGCGTGGGTTGTCGTCGTGAGATCAGTCCGTTTCCGAGGCTTGTTGCTGGTCTCGTAATTCTTCTTGTTTTACGGAACAGGGAATTAACCTGTTGCCAACCTGTGGAACCAGCCTGATCATATTAGCCAAACCTTTTTAAAGGCTTGTTTCTAGCGGCCGCCGCGAAGAGGCTATGATCACACTTCCACCAGTCCGAATAGTTACGGCACGTGCATGTTTTCGTATGCTACATGTTATTCCCCCTATTCGGCTGATGTTCTGCCATCATGCAAGCTAAAATAATAATCAAAGCAATAAATTTCAAATGTCAAGTTCTCAAGTTTCTCTCCCGGCTGTCCCCCCCCCCAATTTTACCCCCTTTAAAATTTACTATTACCCTATAAAAAAAAGTATTAAGCCAAAAACATTTCTTTTTGAAATTTTGCATGTCATATCATAAGTATGAATATCCGACTCACTGTAGTCAGTGCCCAATAACATAAAATGCAAATCGGAAATCAGTTTCAACATTCTCTAGCTGGTAAGGTATTTTTTTTTTTTTTAAATTGTTCATTACAATGAATTGAAATATTCAAAAAAGTAACATTACCTCGCGAACTTTAAGCAGACCTACCTACGAATGACACTGACACCAAACAAAGCTGAAAGTTTCCCTTTTTCCTATAAAAGTAATCGAAATTACCATATTTCCGTTCCGACGATAAGAAAACAGAAACAACAAGAACTAACAACAACAAAAAAAAAACTATGACCGCGTTCCAGATTATGACTGTGACAGAGGAGGCCACACCACAAAGATCTATTTGGGCGGAAACTTATTTTTTATCTCAAGTAAAACAGACACACTTCGATTAACTTGGTATGGGCTTCAGATTTATTCCCAGCTTTGATTACAAATGTTGCTTCTGCTTCATCTACTGAATTTATATAGTGCCAGACCCGTACAGCGTACACCCCGCAACCCGTTACCCAATCGTTGGGGTTAGCTAAAGCACCATGCGGAACTGTTGAAGTGGAACACACGGATAGAAAAAAAACGAAGATGTGATGGTCATGCAGGGTTAAGAAATGATTAGAACGGTTGACTGGGTTGCATCTCGAAGTTGGGGATCGGAAGTCAAGACAGAGGGGATAAAGGTGGTTCAGCTCGTAGATATCGCATTTAAATCTTTTATACCCCACACCAGGATAAAGAAAGAGTGGGGTTCACTTCTTGTTTTTTTTTTTTTTTGTATCTCTGTTTTGTTTTCACAAAGATGATGATGAGGGCAAACACGCAATCACTGTGCAGACCGTTTTATTAACAGTAAGTTTTGTATATTGTATCTACATAAATTTTTTTCCATCCATTTTCTTTTTTTGATTCTCATTTCATTTCGTTTTTTTTTTTTTTTTTCTATGCGGCCATGACAGACAACAGAAAGGGTCGATATAGCCGTTATGATTTGAATTGCGTGTGCAGAATATTGTAGGTACCTAGGTATAGTTGAATCGGCTAATCGAATGTCTTCTGCTCGAACGATTTGGATGGAATTTATATTAACAATAACAACCAACAACAACAACAACAGATACAAGGGCACCACGGGGAAATTATTATGACGATGATGATGATTTGGTATTGATTTTTGTCGGAAAGGCCTTAATCAGTAATCACACACAATCAGAATCAAATTAGATGGGACATATTGGCATTATTAATGGGGATTTGATAGATTTAGGAACTTTTGTTATGTTGGAGCTTTATTCCACCCACACACACCTTAAATACATTATTGTTATATGGTTTTAAGGTTTCGTTGTTGTTTAATTCTATTATCAATATCTAATTAATTTTTACTTAAGATTAAGGTTTGCAAATCAAATAGAATGGAATTGATGTTGATGTTGAGAGGACAGACAGCTCAAGGGATATAATTTTAAGAAGATTTTACTTATTAAGTAGGTGGATACTAAGCTTCATCTGCTCCTGTTAAAGACTGTGTAAGCTTAAGGGAACTTTAAATATAGGCATAGGACCATAGGTAGATATGCATTTTGAAACAAAAAAGTTTGTTTCAAACCAATTGTTCTAAATGACCTCATTTTTTATTAAGGACCAAAACAAAGCCAAAAACGGTTCCTGTTTGAGATTATATACAGCGGAAGGCGAAACTTATTTGGGTTTAGAAGAAATCACTTGACAGTGCATGCTATCAAAAAACTGGTTTCAGACATTAACTGGAATTGAAACACCGAAAGATGATCAGGTGATGACTGCGTCTAATGCCTCGGTTTTCTTGTTCCGCGACTTTCTTGAAGTAAAATCAGTAAAAACACACAAAATTTTTTAAAGTTTGTTTGCTAATGAAATGTTTGCAATGCAACTTCATGAAAGCACGGATGTTGCCAGCCTTTCAATACTTCTTGTATTCGTGAGGTATCACTTTGATACATCTATTCAAGAAGATTTGCTCATCTGAACACCTTTGGAAACCAAGACATCTGGTGAAGAAACATCCAAGGCCACAAATTGTTTCATGTATAAACACCAGAGTAAGGAAACGCTTGCACACGAGTTCTCATAAAACGCTGTCATCTCATATTTTGCCCACGAGCGTACACAAGGTTCAAAGGCTCGCGATCGGGAGGTGGAAATTACCTAATGTCACGCTCAGCTCTCTAGGTCCATTCGAACGTTAACATTTAATGTGTTTTCTCTTTTTTTCTAAATTCTTAAAGGCTCGCAAGTGCTAAATTGGCTAGCTCTCATCACATGATCGTGTGGTTTTGTTATAACGGGTGATTTTTTGGCTGGTTTGGTTTTGGCAACACTGGTTTTGACAGCTGACGTGTGTTTAGTACCTTGTGTCACTGTCAAACAGCTTCAGTTTGGTTTGCAATTTAACCATGGATCGTCTTACAAATGAACAACGCTTGCAAATTATTGAATTTTACTATCAAAATTCGTGCTCGGTTCGAAATGTTCATCGCGCGCTGCTTGTGTTCAGCGATGAGGCTCATTTTTGGTTGAATTGGTACGTAAATAAGCAAAATTGCCGCATTTGGAGTGAAGATCAGCCAGAAGCATTGCAACAGCTACCAATGCATCCCGAAAAAGCCACTGTTTGGTGCGGTTTATGGCCCGGCGGCATTATTGGGCCTATTTCTTCAAAGATGATGCGAATCGCAGCGTTACTGTCAATGGTGAACGCTACCGAGCGATGATAACAAACTTTTTTTTGCCCGAAATGGAAGTTCTTGACTTGCATGATATGTGGTTTCAACAAGACGGTGCCACATGCCACACAGCACGCGAAACAATGGCGCAATTGCGAGGCGAGTTTGGTGAACAGTTAATTTCACGTTTCGGGCCGGTCAATTGGCCGCCTAGATCGTGCGATTTGACACCATTAGATTATTTTTTGTGGGGGTATGTCAAGGCTAATGTCTATAGGGACAAGCCCGCTTCGATTGACGCACTGGAAGCCAACATCCATGCATTCATTCGTGAGATACCGGCCGATATGTGTGAAAGAGTATGCCAAAATTGGACTCAGCGGATGGGCTACCTGAGACGCAGCCGCGGTCAACATTTGCATGAAATTATTTTAAACATTAAATTACTAGGTTCAAACTATCGATTCAAATAAATATTTCATTCATTTTTTCGAATTTTTTGTGTTTTTTAAAAAAAAAAAGTTCTAAACCTCTTAAAAAATCACCCATTAGCACATAATGAGAGCGCTCTTGACGTGAGCGTTTATAAATCGAACGCTCGTGAGCGCGAGCCAAACTAAAAGTGTTCACACCTGATGGCTCATGGGCGAGCGGATCTGGTAAGCGCTCATTTGGAAAGGCACGCTCGTGAGCCACTCATGAGCGTACGTTTCTGAACTCTGATAAACACAGGATTAATTGGGAAAAAAGAAGGAGGAAAGGTTAAAGGAATCGTGTCGAAATTAAAAACAATGCACCAGGCAGTATAACTGCATCGATATGCACTTGTAGTAAAAAAAAAATTAAAAAAAAAAATTCTTGACGAAGCTGTGAAGATTGTAAATTTTGTAAACAGTCATCCTCTCCAATCGTCAGAAATTGTGAAAAGATATGTGTAGTCAGTACGAATTGGTTCTTCTTCACACTGAATTCCGATGGCTTTCCATAGGAAAAGCTTTATTCAGATTATTTCAACTTTGTGATGAAAAAATTCTTCATCTGTAAGCCTTTTTTATGTAAGTATTGCATGATGAGCAATGGATTACAAAATTTGCTCATTTTGCAGACATTTTTGGAAAAATCAACGAAACTGCTGTAGCGTTGCAGTCAAAATCCATAGCGAGCGAGACAAGCTGGCAACTTTGGAAAGAAAAAAATTGTTTTTGCTCACCAGTGTATAAAACAACAATGTTGAACTCTTTCCAGTTTAACATCAATTCTTCCAGAGAAACACATCCTAGAACTCAGAGCAGAAATTGACAATGTGATATCGCTGAAAATTTGGTAAGTCTATAGAAAGATCTTTGTATAAGATTACTTTCCAGCTACAGATACTGACACCGTGTGGGTACAAAATCCATTTCTAAGTCAACCCCAGCATGCAGCAAAACGAATTTCTTATAGATCTGCGGATTTCTTCTTCATCAAACTATGTATTCGATTCTGTTTAATTGAATGAATTTTTGGTTGGATATTAAGAGTGAAGACCTTGAACTTGCCCATAGAGCTATATTAAATTTGCACACTTTTGTCACAACTTATCGCTGTGAAACAGACTTTCTAGCGTATATTTATGCAAAAACTAAATACCGATCAAGTTTAGACGCTGCCCCAGAAATGATATACAGCTTTCGGACATAGAAGTCAATTTAAAAACATTTATAAGTCAAACAATGAAACAGTTTCATTCTTCACATTTTGACTTTGAAATGTGTTGTTTTTTAATTTTTTGCTATCGCTATAAGAGTTGGGATTCCGAAATACATTTGGGACTTGTTTAGGGCTCCACAGCTTAAAAAGTTTTGGAACCGCCGATCTAATGGATATTTGAAAAGTATTTGGCACCGTCTGGATTAACATAAGTTAAGCCTAGAAAAATCCAAAAACAAAAATTACACAACGAAATCATAAATGGAAAATTTCTTTCTCCTTTTTCGTTCGCATCAACAAATTGCACGAAATTTTAGCTTCCACTTTTCTCTCCAAACCACTAAAGCTAAATTTTTAAATGTGGGAGCGTTGTGTAGAATAATTCACAGAAAACAGCTATTTTCAGGAAAAAAATTATATTTCAAGTGAAATTAATCAAATAAAATTAAGATGAGTCGATGGTTTCTCCGTCGTTTCCTTTCTTGTTTTCAATTTTTATTTTCATAGCTTAATTCAAACAAAATTAAAGAATTTGGCAAAATTTAGCTCTAGGATAATAAATAACCCAACTAACAAACTCCCGGAGTTAAGCTCTTCAAATCTGAAAAAAGCTCCCATAAGATTCTTTAAAATCCTATTGTTATACTTAAGAATGAATCTCTTGTTATGAAACTCAAATTCGTCTCATAGCATTTTTATTGTAAGAGCTAAGCATTTTTTGAATTTGAAAGTACTTAAATCCTATATCTAAATCTATTTAAGTCTCATAAGTATCTCGTTATGAAATTAAAACTCTAAACGTCATTTTTAGTCTTTATAATCCCATAATAATACTTCAAGTTTTTTTCAAGATTCTAATAGGAGCTACGACGCCAGCTTTGAATATCAAACGAACAGATGTTGTAGTTGAATTGTACAGTGCGTTCTTTTTGTTCACAAAACTTGCTTCTGTTCATGTTTCTATCGGATTGGTTATTTGATTGGTGGTGGAAGATGTAATTTTAGATTTCAAAGAAAAGTTTGATTGTTTTCTTTGCGAGCAAGTTTCTTTGGTCGATTTTTTGTTCTGTTTGTTTACCTAATTTGGGGGTATTAGTGAATTTGATTATAAATTATAACAACAATTTTTAGCACTGAAATATACTAAACAAAAAGCACTTAAGGTAGTTAATATTATTAGTATTATTAAAAAGAGAAAACAATCTGCCGAAAAATCGATCTTAAAAGCATTATTTTGATAGAATTGATCGAAACAACCTTATTAATTGTACTAATGGAAATCACCATGAGTATCACATAATGTTTATGGTATATATATATATATACTGTTGTATATATATATGACAGCATCGGCTGTCATCAGCTTTGGAGTGATTTAAATAACACCAAGCTATATCCAGTTAACTTTGATTGTTACTTTATTCGAAAAATTATTAGGTTATAATTTAGTTCCGTTGTTTCAAAATGTTAATCTAACACAATTATCGATTTTTTGCTTTCTCATTTAAATTTCTTAATAAAAGTTGGCAATGGCAATAAAAAGGAACGCCCCACAGACAAATGTGTTGCGTTTGAAAGTTAAATGTCAAATTTAAGTCCCATAAGAGCATTTTAGCTCCCATAAGAAGTACTGTCTCTCAGAGAAAATTTATATTTACTGAGAGCGACACTTCTTACCGGAGCTCAAGCGTTGTAATGGGACTTCATCATCATCCAAAGATCTCATAGAGATGTTAAAACAAGAGTTAAAGTATCAATCAACAGCAGCCATGTTGCAATATGAACAAAATGTTTTCATTATATTTTGAGGGTTACCGTAGCTTAAAAAAAAAATATTCTAAATGAATTATCATATTTGGTTTTCCATTCTGACCAAAACGTCATATTCATCTTGTTTTCTCTTATTTGCTTATGATATTAGTTGTATAAAAAATGGATTTGTATAACTTAGTATACAGCTACTATACCAGAGAAGAATGAGCGGGGACATTCTCTTTTGTGTTATGTCATTATTTAAAATTTGTGACAGCAGTATATTAACACGACACAAGTAAAATGGCATCTTTAAAAATCAGTTGTTTTTGTCAGTTTTTAATGACAAATATATTGGAAAATTTCAGAAAATCTTAATAATGAAGAAGCGTCATATTTTGTACACCTCTAGATCCAATTTTGTCATAAAAGCACGATAATGACAATAATTGGAAAAAAAATATGGTATGAATGATCGCATTTTGTGAATTGTATAAAAACATACTTTGGTGATTTTTGCACCTAAAAAAATATTAATGGTAACCCTATAATAAGATTATAATTAATAACAAAATATTTTAAATATGCATAATTTTGGAAGCGCGTTGTTATTTTTCGAAGCAAAATGTTTAAATTAGTAGATGCAATTTTAATTGCACCAAGAATTTAGCCTACATATGCCATGATCTTAACAAATATAATACGTCAATTAACTTGTGAGATAAATACTCGCACCAAAAAACACATTATTTTTTGACATGAGAGAATCACGAACACTCATAAAAACTATTCGCCTACCTTCTTCAAAAAAAGAAATTAAAAATGCGAAAGATATATGTTTTTTTAAGTTTACACACACTCGTTCTCTTTTTAACAACTTCTGTAGGAAGAGACGCACTCCCATAGGAAGAGTTCAGAGAGCTTTACTAGATTTACAAAGCGGCGTCTATAATCGCATAAGAAGAATAAAACTCTTCCTATAGGATGAAGAGGCTCCCATAACTAGGCCATTTAAGGCTTTTAACAATCTTATAAGAATCTAGAAGAACTCCTCAAGAGTGTATTTAGCTCCCTAAAATAAGTCTCGTAGCGCTCTCGGAGCGTCTTATGAGAGGAAAAATGTTACTTGGGAAGCCAGTTCACGTTTCTGAGATCTCACTGAGGCAAACTATGTCAGTTTGACTGAGCAGTAAGAGAAACATGAACAAAATAACTCAGCAAGAAGTCACAAGCACTCTCTATCTCTTTTTAATAAATTGATTAACTGCGTTAAAAACTTATAGAACAAGCGAATGCAAATAAATATCAGTCTCAGCTTTTTGAAAGCGAAAGTGAGGAGTGTCACTGAGGCATTACATTCAGATTTCTGAGATCTCAGAGATTTAAAAAAAAAACTCAACTGGCTTAATGTGCCGTACGATTATTGTCGTGAGCTAAATTGAGGTGACCGATAAGCCATGTACAATAAGAAATAAAAATTTGATTTTTTAGCTGGAGTTGCGTATTTCTCGGCTTAAGTGGTTGGCTAAATTTTGAAGAGAATTTTGTATGACAGCTTAGATTTAGCTTATTTTACAGGGATGAATGAATGAATAATATTGGGTAATTGTACTGCGACCTTAAGATCTATTGTGTCCCCATCTATAGAGCTTGATGATCTTGCTCATTCTATAGCAATTCATCTAGATTTACACCTCTAAAGAATTTGAGTATCTGGATTCTAGAGTTTTTTTCAGAGAGGGAAATTCGTTTCCTAATTCCTGCCTAATATTGTCTCCGGTGCTTTTTTCTTATTTTATGCAGTTCATCGCATAAGTATTTCATAATCTGCAGGTTGGGCTGCTTTCTAGACCAGACCAGGAAAATTAAGTTGACTTCTGTGTCTGCAGTGGCCCGCAATTATTCTAAAGCCCGAACCACACTACTCTCGTGTGGTGTGTTGGGGAGTAGTGTGTCGCTATCGCTCTAATGTATTTCATTTGCGTAGAGCCATATTTGTATCGTGTGGTGTGGTGTGTGGAAATCTATGAAATACATTGGAATGACAGCTACACACAACTCCACAACACACCACACGAGAGTAGTGTGGTTCGAGCTTAAGGTTGTTTCCACTTAAGCTGATGCAGTTTTTGAAACGATCTTGGTTATAATGCCCAAGTAATAGTTTTCCCTGCCTTAACTTGGGAGGAAGAGTCCTCTTTTTTTGATTTTGTTTTTAATCGCAATTTCTCCTATTCCGCAATAGGGTTCCCGGCCCCACTAAGGGGATTGTTGCGCCTGTTTTTTTTCTAAGGAGTCTGCCTCCTCATTATCCTGGACCCCAATATGACAAGGTACTCAACGGAGTGAGACATTGTTGTACTTGCCAAGTTCGTTTAGCCTATTCACACACTCCGGCACTATAGCTAAGAGCTGATGGCATACGAACTAAGTGCTTTGAGTGCGGCTTAGCTATCTGACATAATGAAAATGTTTTGGTTGCGGTATTTTCTTTTGAGATTTCAATCTGCCCATTTTGCAATGGCATGTACTTCCACCTGGAAAATGCAAGTGGATTGTCCCATAGGTATAGAAAGTTTGGTTCTAGGCCCAAAAATTTCTGCCCCAGCCTGTTCAGTCATTCTTGATCCATCACTGTAACACTTGATGGTATTTGCTTTGAATTTGTAGTTTGCTGTTTCGCCTACCCACTTTTTTTATCGAAGTAATATTTTTTAATCATGTCATCTCTTGGAATGCCAATAAGGTTTGTTACTGTCGACTTTAAAAAGCAGTCTTTTTTTCTAAAACTTAGGGCCAGTTTCACAGTTGACACTTACCGGAATAAGTCGCACTTAAGTTTCCCATATTAGGAATTTAAGGTTAATTTCATAGCCAGCGTAAGTCGAAGACTTAAGTGCCACTTATTCAGGTAACGGTGCCCTGTGATATTTTGAATTAATCTTTCACATTCCCCACTTAAGTGTCACTTTTCTGACTGTGAAACTGGCCCTTATGCACTTGCCAGTCCATGTTCCCTCTTTATGGCAAATGTCATAATGGCTCGTAAACAAACGTGTTATTTTTTCTGTGAAACTTACATTACGATTTCAATTACATTATATTCGAGGTTAAATTTAACAAGATGTCATGTAATTTCAACATAAAATTCTTATAAATAAAAATGTTCTATATACCGTGGGGTTGGTGGGGCATTGTTAATTTAAACACGTAGCCTTAGACTACATGTAGATTTAGCACTGTGTCTGACCATTTTAACATTAAATCATGTTAGTGATCTAAATTTTTTTGTGTCTAGTGGTATATTTGTATTGGAGCTTTGATAAACCATTCGATCAACGCTGAGAAAATTATAAATACATTGATTTTCGTTGTTTGAAGCGGCGCTGCTTCAACATATAGGTAAACACTAATAGAAAAACAGTGTAAGGATTTTTCAGATTTCATCCAATCGCTGCTCGAATCGGTTATCGAAGCTCCAACTAAAACACACCCTGTTCTGAGTGTTAAGTGTATGAAAAAGTGAGTGTGTGAATTGAAACTGAAAACAGTGTTTATTTGACAGTATGTCAGCATTATATGCTATTAGAATTTTCGTTGTGTTATGATTTTAGAGTATATCGCCTAATAACGAATTAAACGAATTAAATTTTGTACCGAACGCAGTTAAGTTTTGCTTCAGATCAAATCGAAATAAACAATAATTTAAAAAAAAATGCAGGGAGGGACGTAAAGTTCAAATATTTGAGAATATACGACTGCATCCCATGTAAAATCACTCTTTTTCCGAGCGCAAAATTAAATTGAGTTGATCATTTGTTTCCACATTTCCCCAAATGCCACATAGCCGTAAGTTTCTTTGACAGAAGTTATCTTTTCTGTTTTAATTTAAACAGAACAAATGCAGACAAGAGCTCAATACCTTCAGAACAAAAAAAAAAAAAAAAAAAAAAAATAATGCTAAAAGTGATTATGGGTGTGGGGAACTTTACTGTGTGGAAATGGCCATAATAATGATCTAATTATAAAAAAAAACTTTTAAGTCACAAATGACCAACTTAACAATTTATAGACTTGAATATGTGTTCAATGCCATTCTAAAATCGACCCACACAATTTACGCCATTTCCATAATTACCTACACAACATGATGGGAATGCAGGTAACATTAAATTCTCATTGACTATTTGTTTGCCTTTGCAATCGACGTTGTTGATGATGAAAATAAAATCAACAACCTTATGATATACTGTTAACTATACCAACAATCATTGTCCAGCACAAAAGACACGTTACGGTTCGCCAACTGATGAACGATCAAAAGTGGCCATTTTAGAATTCTTGCCATACAAAAAAAAACAAAATAAATAAATAAATCGTGCATTGATAGAACATAGACAAATTAGGGTTACCAGCATTGTTTGTATCTTTTTTTCAAATAAATTTATTTTGCTGTACCTACTCTTCACATATGGCTTTTTGACCAAAATAATATTCTAATAGACTTATCATACGAGGACTTCCTTTTATTCCCGCAAATAAATAGTTTATTTTTAATTTTTTCCGGTTATTCAAAAAGAATGATTTAGAAGATTAGAAACCATAATATACAGAACAATATAGGCCATAAAAAAGAACCTTTTAGTACTCCCATTTGGAAAAATTCAAAGATTCTAAATGCAAAGTTTGGCAGCAGTGATATAAATTAATTCTATGGATCACCATGAATTCATTCAATTTTTCTTTCAAAAGTATTTCATTGACAGGATGGTAACCCTATGAGAATAGCCAATATATATCCAATCGAAATTGAGTTCATGGTTCTTGTTTTGATTGCAAGACGTAGTTGCTGCCACCACTTAATCAATGTTCAACTAGTTTGACCTCAGTTCGAATGTTTACTTTCAATTTATGATGGCGTTGCCATTTGCCACTGTCAGAATAACATTATATACTTATTACCTAGTTTTGCTTCGAACAATTTCCCTAACCAAAAAAGTCACTAAGCTTCAGTTGCAAAACAAAGGAGTTTGACTTTTAGTTGCAGAAATTTATATGCGATAGATGTTTTGTGTTCCATAATGGGTTAGGGCACATATTATACTCACTATAACATACACATAGATACGGGTAGATCTTTTGAACGTGTTCTAATTATGCTTTCATCGTGAGCAATTAAAAGCATGAAATATTAAAAAAAAAGTACGTACGTATAGCTCCTCCACGTTTTACGTTTTTTTTATTTTTGTTGAGGACTTGAGGTTGACGTTGATATTGCTAGACCTATCTTCAAAGAATGTTTTTTTTTATGGATTGACTGTCGCCCAACTAACTGGATTTTCTACTTAGATGACCTAATTCCTTGTTTGATTCAACTTCTTTTTTTTTTTTTTTTTTGTTGTGCAAAATAAGTTGCAGGAAAAATTAAATAATAATAAATTGATGTGAATTTATGGATATTCTGCGGCGGGAAAGGAGTTAAGATGAGAGGCTTAGAATGGCTTCCAGTGGATGTAAAACTTGTTTAATTAATTACTTTGAAGTTCAGAGCTTGTTATAAGTGTTATATCGCCTACGAGTTTATTAATGGTTCTAAGTTTTAATCATTAATTAAAAAAAAAAAACTACACAATTGCTTAGATCAATGAAGAGATAAATAATGTTATTTTGAGCAGCATTTGGGATCGCCCACGCAGAGAGCGATGAGTAACGACGAGTAACGAGTGACAAGTGATAGAGGTATTGAGGGATAAAATCTTGAGCGACAGACAAATATTAAAATCTATGAGATTCTTCTGGAATCTTTTCGAGTGTATGGAAAAAGGCATCTGTTCCGCCAGTTCCTTAAAAAGGCGAATCTTCCTCCTTTTCAAATTACCTACCAATTAAACGTTGATTAATCATCAGCTTAATAAATATCTTGAAGTATGAAAGATTTTTAATGACCAACAGTACGGCTTTTGTAGCAATAGGTCTACTGATCTGGCTGGCATATTTCACAGAAAAGTGGAACGAATCCTTACATCACTTTGGAGAAACAAAGATAATTCCACTTGATCTTGATATTTCAAAAGCATTTGATAGAGCTTGGCATGAAGTTATCTAATCGAAAATTGTGTATATTTGGTATTGATAAGTCTCTGAATCGGTGGATTAGAAATTTCCTTTCTGATAGTTCAATTGGGGTTTATTTGGTCTGATATTTATAACATAAATGCTGGCGTACCACAAGGCTCCCTTTTGTCACCAAATCTCTTCCTTATTTTCATAAATGATCTCTTGGCTGATACTTATATACCGCTTCATTGTTTTTCTGACGATAGCACCCTCAGCTTTTCATTCCTTTCGGTGTTATGAAGGGCAATATACTCGATTTGTTTCACCAAATCCAATAGTAGGTGGAGCAGTTTAAGCAACTGTGTTACATCTAGAAAGATTTGGCCTACAAAAAAGCCCGAACAAAAGATCGAATGTTTAGACCAAGGCAAGGCATTGTTAGGGTCGTTGCAACATTCACCAGGCACTGGCCAATAGGAGAACATGCGGCGAAACTGGGTATTTCTTAGAACACAAATTGTCGTAGCTGATGTGAGAACTAGCAGGAAAAGGAAACTTTATGTAATTCACTTCCTCTGTAAATGCCCTGATCTAGCCCGTTTTAGGATACAATCACTTGGAAAGGTTTTCTTTGACGACCCTGACGAACTTTCCGAACTGAAGATCAAAGACTTGATCTCTTTCTTAAACGCGATTAAATGGCTCTGAGACGAAAATCGGCTTTTTGCTGTTTAACTCGGGGCTTTAGATTGTTGTTCCACAAAGCCATTCCTCAACCACAGGTTCAAACGAGTTTTGGTATCAAAACGGCGCTTTTTGCGCTAATTGGATCAGCAAGCTAGTCGGCTTGTTGGCCGCCATTTCTACCTACCTACCTTCCACTTTTTCATATTCGTTTGCTCATATGAAATAGCCAGTAACATTCCTCCCTTTAAACAATTCCGCCGTAATACACGTTTGGTTATATGAATATGAATATGAATGCTCATCAGTTTACCCTTGAGCCTAACTTTGAATGTACTCTCAAATATAGAATTTCTTTCTTTAACCACACCACCCTAATGTCGTATGCTTTGCCTTACCCGATTTTAACCCCTTATTGTGATGTACAAGCATTCAAGACCAATATGCATCGACATCTTTTATTGAATCCTCTCCACGTTTCCAAAACGTTCGCAATGTGTTACAACATAATACTAAAAGTGTAATCATAATCCAATAATTTGAGGATAAATTTGAAAAAAAAAAAATGAGCGGCTTCGCTCTGCTTTCAAATCTGTTCTATTCTTGTGTTGAATCCTGACCTGAGAACGTTACTTAGCAATTGAATTTTAAGAACTAGCTTCTTGAGAGAATTGTTGCTCAATAAATGGCCAGCTGTCGCTTGGACTTGTCTTTGAGGCGTTTTGTTTCTTTTCACTGAATTCGTAGCCGAGCCCTTCAACAAAAAGTATCTTTCAGTTTCTGACTTGTTTTTAAGCTTTCCACAAGTGCTTCTGTTATTTAGTAATTTGAAAAATCGTTCAGCAAAATGTATTGTTTGAAAACAAAAAAAAAAATAAAAAAAATAGGTGGCATGAGAGCTCGTGAAGCGCCAGTAACTTACAGCTCTAAACCAATCATTTGTGCATGTTGTTTGTTTGCAGGAATGGAGGGGACCTATAATTTTCTGCCGAATCCAAATGACCATGGGGAGATGCACTTATTCATAACAAGAGAGAGGTAATTTGTCAAAGAAACCAATACTCGTCCTTTAAAAAACAAAGGCACAGAAATCGTACAAAACCTTAATGAGAATTTAATTGGTTTTTATTTGTTGCATATCAACCGTTTAGTTATACAAATAAAATGTGCAAAAAAAAGGTTAAATGTATTAAATTCCTTATTTCTCTATTTCTATAAGCTTTAATCTACACAAAGCCTTTAATAACCAAAATGGAAACAAAAAAATAGTCTAACTGACTAAAATTTAAAATTACTCGTACGATGATAGTGTACCGCAGGAATTTTAAATCTAACCAGCTATATCTCAATTGGTTTGAACTTTGCGTAAATTACGATAGTAATTATAATTTGCAAAAATATCATCTGCATTGTTATAAAGCAAACAATCATGCAAAGTACATCGATTAAAAAAAAAAAAAACTATCAATCCAATTAAATCCAATGAAATACTTTTGTATTTCAACAGTTGTTGTTGAATTTGGATACTGATTGTATTTTTTTTCTGTGCCAGAACCTTTTGTGAGTTTTCGAAATTTAATCGAGACCTCACAAAAGACCACCACAATATTCGTTTGATCTATTTCACATAAATTTCATTAATTGCTTATACAATTAAAATCACATACAATCATATGCATTTCGATGATGTGAGGATGTGGCTGATATTCTTCCTCAATTGAACTCAATGCCATTTACATTAAGTTTTGAAGTATAAATTAGCAAAATGACTATAGAGAAAGAGTTTACGGACGCACGAGAATTGAAAATGATGCCACATTTGATGACCTCCGGACCAACAGATACACATGCTATTTTAAATCACTGTTAATATTCTAGTAGACTATAATATATACAATAAAAAATATTTTTATTTAATGTATTTTGGCAATAGAATTAGAAATAGAAATACACAGAGATGGAATAGAACAAGTGTTTGAAAATATTTGTTTCTAACGGGTGATTTTTTAAGAGGTTTAGAACTTTTTTTGAAAAAAAAAAACAAAAAATTCGAAAAAATGAATGAAATATTTATTTGAATCGATAGTTTGAACCTTGCAAATTATTGTTTAAAGATAATTTCATGCAAATGTTGACCGCGGCTGCGTCTCAGGTAGCCCATCCGCTGAGTCCAATTTTGGCATACTCTTTCACACATATCGGCCGGTATCTCACGAATGAATGCATGGATGTTGGCTTCCAGTGCGTCAATCGAAGCGGGCTTGTCCATATAGACATTAGCCTTGACATACCCCCACAAAAAATAATCTAATGGTGTCAAATCGCACGATCTAGGCGGCCAATTGACCGGCCCGAAACGTGAAATTAACTGTTCACCAAACTCGCCTCGCAATTGCGCCATTGTTTCGCGTGCTGTGTGGCATGTGGCACCGTCTTGTTGAAACCACATATCATGCAAGTCAAGAACTTCCATTTCGGGCAAAAAAAAATTTGTTATCATCGCTCGGTAGCGTTCACCATTGACAGTAACGCTGCGATTCGCATCATCTTTGAAGAAATATGGCCGAATAATGCCGCCGGCCCATAAACCGCACCAAACAGTGGCTTTTTCGGGATGCATTGGTAGCTGTTGCAATGCTTCTGGCTGATCTTCACTCCAAATGCGGCAATTTTGCTTATTTACGTACCCATTCAACCAAAAATGAGCCTCATCGCTGAACACAAGCAGCGCGCGATGAACATTTCGAACCGAGCACGAATTTTGATAGTAAAATTCAATAATTTGCAAGCGTTGTTCATTTGTAAGACGATCCATGGTTAAATTGCAAACCAAACTGAAGCTGTTTGACAGTGACACAAGGTACTAAACACACGTCAGCTGTCAAAACCAGTGTTGCCAAAACCAAACCAGCTTAAAAATCACCCGTTATTGGTCAAGAAACGTTAATTTTAAATACAATTATGACGACTTTATGAACAAAGAATTTTGTTTGCTTCCGGTTTTTTGTTGTCATTCATAATGAAAAATATTGTTTCTAAGAGTGCTGTCTGAATGAATTTCAAATTCTGAATAAATTTGCCACTTATGGACTGAAAGTTGCATTTGTCTTGGTTGTCACCTATTTAATTACATTGCAAACAGATTGTTTGTTTCCAAATGACCATCTGCGAAACTACAACAGGTGTGTCGCTTTAAGACTTAATTTTATCAGAGATAAAAACTAAGTTAACACAAAAAACCGATATGAACAAATTAGTTTATTTTTACAGGCGCCGCGCCGGCCGTCCGCATCGGTATCAAAAGATAAGATTTTCTTGTCGGTTTTAAATAGTATGTCATCGGTTGTTTTTAATTTATTAATATAATTCAAATCTTTTGTTTACCACTTTATAAATGTTTTTTTTTTTTTTATTTTTTGAATCTAAAGAATTAAACTGCCTAAAATAAATTACTAAACAAAAATTGGGCTGGGTACATTTTCACAAAAAAAAATAATTTAATTATTGAAAAAAATGTTTATTCTACATATAAAGGGTTTTCCAATAAGAGGTGTTATTTTGAACAGCCCGCTATTTCGGTAGCTGTCACTTTTGAAGCTGTCATTTTTTGACATTTGACAAGTAGAAACTACGCCATTAATAAAAATGGAACGATACACGCTTCAACAATGCATTGAAATTATTAAAATTCACTATAAAAATGGTGAAAATTTGGCAGAGACGGTTCATAAAACTTAAACATTTTTGGGTCGTCGTGAAGCACCTTGTCGGACCGCAATACAGAAATTGGTGGACAAATTCGAGCTGTTGGGACAAGTTAGTGATGTGAGGAATAAAATCCGTGCACGTCGCTCACGAACAACTGAGAAAGTTGCTGTTGTAGCCCAAAGTGTTGAAGAAAATCCAGGTTTGTCCATTCATCGTCGTTCTTTGGAATTAGGCATTCCACAAACGTCATTACACCGTATTTTGCATAAAGACTTGGGTCTTAAGGCTTATAAAGTTCAGTTAACACAAGAACTCAAGCCGGCTGATCATCAACAACGTCGTGTCTTTGCTGACTGGGTCCTTGAAATGCATGAAAATGATCCGGAATTTCATCGAAAAATCATCTTGACTGCTGAGGCCCATTTCCACCTCGGAGGCTACGTCAACAAGCAAAACTGTCGCATCTGGGGCTCGGAAAACCCAAGAGTTATTGTTGAAAAGCCTTTCCATCCTCAACGCGTGACTGTTTGGTGCGGTTTATGGTCCGGCTGGGTCATTGGACCTTACTTTTTCGAAAATGTGGCTGGAGCAACAGTTACGGTCAATGGATTGCGTTATCGAGAGATGATTAATGATTTTTTATGGCCGGAATTGGATGGTATTGATCTGGACAACGTTTACTTTCAACAAGACGGCGCTACGTGCCACACAAGCAATGAAACCATCGATCTTTTACGGGAAAAGTTTCCGGACCGTGTTATCTCTCGAAGAGGTGATCACAATTGGCCACCGAGATCTTGTGATTTAACACCTTGCGACTTCTTCCTTTGGGGCCACGTGAAAGATAAGGTCTACGCCAACAGCCCAGCGTCGATTCAAGACCTCAAAGATGGAATTTGTGAGGCTATCGAGGACATAGGGCAGAAACTTTGCGATTTGGTTATGGAAAATTTCATGAAAAGGATATTGTCCTGTAAGCGTGGTCGTGGCGGCCATTTGGCTGATGTTGTGTTTCATTATTAACGGCATACCTTCTTCTTTATAATGAATGAACATCCGATCATTTATCTCAAAAAATGCCATTTTTCTTTGAATATCAAAATATCACCTCTTATTGGAAAACCCTTTATTATTTTTAATAATTAAAAAAAAAATGTTAATTGGTGGAACAACAGCATGTATAGAGTCAGGGCCTAGTGACTCAGATGACAGCTATAGCTTTAATTCATAATTTTAATGACTAATTTTGAGACGTTTAGAAAATAAAATCAGTAATTTTTTTCATGCAAAAATAAAGCTAATGGCTGGAATTATTATTCTAGTGAAAAATAAAATAAATCAATTCTGCCCCAAACTTCGCCATAAAATGATTTTTGATTTTTCAATAATCATTGGTATGATAGTTCAATAATAAGTCATTTTATGTCAACGGTTGGGACAAAACGAAAATTTTTCTTTGTCAAGAATTAATAATTAAATCACCACCTTCATATTGGCGTCAAAATATACACTGATTTTTCTTTTTAAGCGCCTCAAAACTAAACATTAAAATTTTCAATGATGAGTTTCAATGAAAGCTAAAACTGGTGCCTTGCAAACGAGTGAGAAAAAACAGACAATATTGAAAACAAACTTCTGTTTGATGGTTTGTCAATGACGGAACAAGTGGAGAAATTCCGTTTGTGCAAAATTTACAAATTCGAAATGGTTGTTTTATTGAGGCCTATAACTTTAATTTTAATGGTTGAGTCCTCAGGGTTATGAAATGCCAAATTTTGTGACAAATTGGCAATGAATTTTGACAACTCGACAAACTGACACCGTAATTGAATTACAATTGTCAAGGAGGACAGGACAGGGCCGGCCCCAGCCAAATTTGCACCCTGTGCAAGATTTGTAGAAAGCGCCCCTTTTTTTTATTTGCACACATACACTGATACACATGCATAACACTTTTTCACATTACCCAGGAGCTAGACTTTCAATGCGTAGGTCTAGTGGGATCTTTAATTTACGCTATTTTGAGTTAGATTCTCCTTGAATGGAATAATCATAGTGAAGTTAGTTAGTGTGCTATAACTTAGCACAGTTGTGATGAATGTTATTTCGGGATTATTTGAACAAGCTTTGTAATTGAAATGCAAATGGCACTAAATATTTGTTTGCGCAAGATCAGATTACATTTTCTTGCTCCTGGTAATGCGCCCCCAGAATTTTGCGCCCTGTGCATTTGCACATCTTGCACATAATGAGGGAGTTAGAGGTTTCATAGAGTTTTAAAAAGTTGAATGCTTTAAAAGCGAGTCCGTCTTGACAAAGACTCTTATTCTTTGACAACTAAGCAGTAAGATGAGACCTAAAGGCTAATATTATTGAGAAATGCGAAATTTAAATTAATAAACTAATTTTGGCCATATTTATAAATTATTTCCTTTTAATTGTCCATTGTTTGTAGTTTTTGTATTTCTATTCGATTTCTTTCTTCTGTCCAGCAACTAAGCATGGAGCAAGATGAGAGTTTGTAGGGGCAATTAAGTCAATTTTGTATCAAGCAAATCAACTTTTATTATTATTATTTATTGTACTATTCATACTAGAATGTCAGTTTATTAGACTTGACCATTCTTTATTCCGTTTAATTTAAAATAAATTAATTTTAAGAGTCTTAAGTTTTAAGTCTTAGAAAATATCCAAATGTGCTTTAATACCTACGTAGTGGAATAAGCATCTTAAGAGCAACTTAAGCAACGGATTGGAGTCAAATTAAGAGAATTTTATTTCTGTTATTCTCAATTTTCTGATGAACTAGAAGATTTAGCATAGTCAACGAAGACCCAAAATCATTAAATAAATGCAAGAAATCATGTAGTCTGGATTATTATTTTAAAGGGTAGGGGTGACCTCCAGAAACAACATACCAAAAGTCCCCAGCCCAGGGTGGCTTTATACAGGACGGGGGGTTCAAGGTCCCCTTTTCTAGTATTTCACAAATAATTTGAAAACCAAGGGTATTAGCGGAAAAGTGTACACTATAAAATGAAAGTATATTAAATAACCTACACAAAAAGTCTTATTCATATTATCGCTAGGAGCAATACTAAGAGAGATGCGGGGGGTAGAAATGTCAATAAATCTGAAAAATCATGTTATTGCGTTACAAATTTAATCTTTATTGATCAATCGACCCAGAAATATTTTGGTGTTTGACTAAAAATTAAAATTAAAAAAAATTTTTTTTTCATAATTTTAAGTTGGAAAATTAATTTTTCAAAAAAATGTTCACTAAAATAACTTTATTTTAGAAGAAAATAAGAGAAGCAATGTCTAGCCTTACAAAAAAGTATAACATGTCATTTTAAGTGTAACCGTTGTTGTTTCAATATTTGTTTTTCTGTTTTAAGTCAATTATTTAGAAAATTGCCCTTCCTGGCTTAAGGGGGGGGGGGGGGTGGTATAGACTCTCCCTTCCATATTATTTTTTTCCTTTTTCGACCCAACCTACCCGCTCTGACTTTTTATCACACCTTATGCGAATCACATTTACAATGTTGTTTTAGTGTTAAAAATAGTACCTACACCAATATTAACGCATTAACCTGAGGTGGAACATTTGTTCCAATCAGCCTTACATTATGTAATAAGTTTGTGTTTGATTTATTTATTTTTTTAACAAACATACACTCGGGCGTATGCGCACTTTTCTATTTTATTGAATTTAAAAGAAAATATTCATAGATTTTTGTTAGTGCACTTATGTCAATTTAAATATTATTATTTAAAGTTTCCTGCACACTATCATTTTTCAAAGAGAAGTGGCCATATAAATTTGGCCCGCGTTCCTCTCTTTTTGAGTCAAAAACGTCTTATGGACCAGTCTAAAAATATTCTATGCAAACCAATTTCAGAAAAGGTGGCTTTGCGGATAAGTTATTAAAAAGAATAAAATCTACACTGTAAGTAAAAATGAATTAAGCATGGACTAAGCCAAAAGAAAATGTTGAGTCAAGCCGGAGTGGAAGTGAATGCCAATTGATGTATAGCCAATTCGAATAAAAATCGCGATAACTACCGGAAAGTGGTAGAACAACATCTGTGGAGACCAATATTAAATATAAAATAATACGTGCAAATTATTATATAGTAAGGCGTGTGGATGTCGGAAGGCTGGGCCTCAAATGCTAAGTTGTACATAACCTAGTCCTTTGTACTTATATTGGCTCATCTTGCACCAACGCCATTAAAATCACAGTTGAAACCAAGAAATGGGAGAACGATATTGAGAAAGATGACTAAGCAAGCAAAGATAACGATAATACTGAACACAAAATCTCTTCGCAGTCGAAATATTTTCCACAACCATTATCTTAGAGGACACGAAAATGAGGACCTAAACTCTGAATACATAATTTCTAAATCAAATAGAAATTAATATAAAAAAGGGATTGCATATTTATATTTGTTTACTTTTAATACAGGGTTCTTATATTTACATATAGACACATAATCATGTTCATTATATTTAGATGCAGTTTTTTAAGATTTTTACTATGTTATTTATTAAACATGTTGAATTAATTTTCAATTTAAATTCTTAATTAATCAAGTACGTACTTGGATATCTCTCCAGAATCATAACTTTAAATTGGGATATTTTTTTTTGTTTTTTGAAAGTTAAAAATTAATTGATTTATTGGCCACTTTGAGAAACAATTATTTTTCTGAGCCCCCAAAGATTTTGCCGCCCTAGGGACGGGCCTGACGGGCCTCATCCTAAATTCAGCACTGGATATTGCATCATCTTCACAATTATATGCAAATGATCTTGGAAATCTTGTGCTCAAAAAAATTTTTATATTAGAACAATTTACGTAAGTTTCTTCAAAAACGAATAAAAATGCGATAAAGTAAAAAAAAAAAAGTACACAGAAAATAAATGTATGCAAAAATAAAAGATATTTATATTTTTGACATCTTTTGTCTTAACAACTTCTCAGCTAAAATTAATACAAAGTTTCATAGATATACATATGTAGATCCATTCGAGTTTTACGAATTGGGGGATTTCTCCAGAGTAATGGCGAGGCGAAGCGTGGGCTCTCAAAAACTGAACTTTAAAAGCTTTTGCAATAGCCCATTATCCGATATGAAAAAACAGCCATCATATATTTCATTCCAAAAAAAACGATTTATGTATTATGCCAGTAAACAAAAAATTTAAACGTTAAAACAAATAAAAGAGTAACTCTGTGTTCTCCACTTCTGATAAAAAAGAAAAAACAAACAGTTTGTTTGGTAATAATAAATTCTTTGAATCTTAAACATAGATCATTAAGTCGCAGATCAAATAGAGGATCTTAGATTTAATACTTTTTTTTTCGTACGATTTGTTTTTTTACATTGCAACGTTTATAACTTTTGTATTTGTTAATGCAATTCAATAAAATATTCTTAGTTCACATACTAATAATTAAGCGCTCACTTTGGTACATCAAATAAAAGTATTAAGAATGCAAAAATGTCACACTTAGCAATCTCCTGGAAAAAATTTGCATAGCAATATCTTAAATGCTTTTCATTCAAAATGGTTGAAACAGGTAAGGTAAAACTACTTAAACTAAAAGTTAAAACAATTTCGATTTCTAAAGCAAAACCTTACCAATATACTTTGCCCAACAGAAATTTATTTCATATTTTTTTTTGTTTATTTTACTGCATTTCTTATGAAAGTTCTTAATTCAATGGAAATATCCTTTTTCTATACTTTATTTATTTTTTGAAGTGAAGAAAAACTTTCTTCATCTATGGCTTCAACAAAAGGAAGCAATTTTTTTAACTTTAACATTTACGAATTCGATCAATTTTGTGCAGCCCAAGTTCAATAATTTAAAAGGAAACTATAATAATTTGAAAACTTTGTGTAACAAAAGAACCATAATAAACTTTTTCACCCGAACCCAAACTCCTTACCAGCGCGGTGAGACAACTTATTTCAGCACAAAATAAAATCGAGAAAAAAACAGACAGAAATTATTTTACAAATAACTTAAATTCCTCTCGAACAGAATTCAGCTATTCGTTTAGCGTCAAATATAGTTTTGCTCGACTATAAAATTAGGGTTCTCTTAACTTCAGAAACATTCCTTTTCCTGTCGTCGTCGTCAACGTGAAAAGTCCTACATATAATATAATCTGCGTTTAAATAAAGCTTAAGACTTCTTCTATACTCAAGGTTTTCTATATAAACGTAAATGAATGTAGTATGTATGTATGTATATGTATGTAGTTATAGGAAGAGAAGGGCTCTTGAAAATGTTATAAATAATTCTCTAGCAAATTAATGGGGCAGAATTCCTAAACCTCTTGTTGGTCCATGTGATGTACCATAGCTACACTTCATCGTTGAGCAAGAAGTAAAGTACCCTTATGTTATACGTTTTAGAAATGTTCCAAGTGAAAACTTTGATAAAATCATGGTAAGTGGTAAGTGGTTGGCATTTTGAAGAGTCTCAATGAGATATCTTGCTTATAGTTAAAAAGAAGAGCAGGGAATTTTAATGTCTTGTTGATGTTGTTTTTA
This sequence comes from Leucozona laternaria, assembly GCA_932273885.2. NCBI lineage: Eukaryota > Metazoa > Arthropoda > Insecta > Diptera > Syrphidae > Leucozona > Leucozona laternaria. The sequence goes on along the minus strand of OW026366.1, from coordinate 267,543,285 downwards.
TTTTATATTTATTAATACCTTTATTGCGATTTATTACATGGAAATATAAAATTTAAGAAAAAGGAATTTAATTTAACTAAAATCTTCTTCATTATTCAGGAGAGGACAACAGGAGCTTGGTAAAGCTTTTTACTAACATTCTTCTATACGTGCAGAATGGCTAACTAAATAATCGCTGGATGCTTAACAGGATGTCCGCAAATTTGCTGAAAGGTAAACTGATAAACATTCCTTAAAAATCGGTTATGAATAGTGGATTACTTTTGGGGATAATAGCTTGCTATTTCGCTGAAGCACTGGAGGAAAGACGTTTAGGTTGATAGCTTGAACATTAATGTTGTTTTCTTTAGATTCACTCTAAGAGAATAAGGTTGAAATTAATTCAGGTTTTTGGTCTCATCTATGATTTCACAATTTTGAAGAACTAAAATAGTGCAGTATATTTAAAGTTTTGACATGGATAACACGTCATTCTCGTATTGGGTTGGTTGGAGGGTTGTTCGGGAAAAAATGACCGTCATGAAAACTTGCATCACTCTTACCCCACTGCTTAGTTGCACAGTAGACCACACACACTGACCGATAGACGGAGCAAGGCTGCACAAAGGTTATGACCATATTGTTTTATAACTTTCGGCTTACTATATCAGGTGGTGAGGCCTTGCGTTTGAGGTAAATTTCAGATCAATTTGCGGCACTTAAATTCTTTAGCCTGACATTGCTCCGAATATATGATTGATGTCTCATTTGATATAAGGGCTTTAAACACCATCTCTTTAACAAATATACTAACCATAAACTAAATCTGAAAATGTTGGAAGCAGCAGCCTTCTGAAACCGCTAAATCAAGTCAGAATCCAATACAAAAACACTAACCAGAGACGCAGGTATAGTACATTTAAGGTACATGCCACAAGCTACAAGCGTATTTTTTTAAATAAATATTTCATGTGAAGACAGTTTTTACTTCTCTGGGTACAATATAGTAAGCTTAAATCTAAATTTTCGACCATATTCTTTTTTTTGTGTGAAATTGCATCAATTAAAGTGCATGAAATTGATTGTTAAAAGAAAACTTAATTACGTTTTTTAGTAAGCAATTTGTTTTCTTTTTCTAAATAATTTGTATGCATAATTGTAGCTAGGCTTATCACCTTTAATTGAGAACCTTAATATTGATAATCCGATAACCAGAACCAAAGATATAGGCTTTGAAGTGCACTCGTGTCGACTGTTAAGCATAGTACGCTGCGAAACGAAAAATCCCATACAAAAATGACACAACGAAATCATAAACGCAACAATTCGTTCTCCTTTTAGTTTTGCATTACGCTATTGATAATTTTATCAGATTATTTAGAGAGATGTCCGCTCTGTTTTTGCACAGAATTAACTAGCGGACCACCTTTAATTGTGTTCAGAAAAAGGAAATTTGAGTTTTATTTGTGTATGTGTGATTTTTTTAAGTTTAAGTTTATGTTTGTTTTTTTTTTTTTTTTTGCAAATATTGGTGATATTCGCAATTGTAATTTTCTCGATGTGGTTTCCGTAAGAATTTCACTGTCGGTGTCGAGACTATCGAAAAATTCTAATTCGTAGCAGAAGCGTACTAAGCTAACTAAGGATTTTGCATTCTCCATTGAAGCTCTGCGGTTGACAATGAACAAACGAGCAAGGTAAAAATATAAAAATTAATAATTTGAATTTTTGAACAACAACTTAAAGGTGCTACTACAAATTGCTTACGAATTAATTTATAATTCGTTTATATTGGCAAGAGATACAGCTGTTTCAAGGGGTGCCAAGCCGCCTATCATCAGTCTCCTCTTTATTAGTGGTGCTGAGCTTTAATCCAATTTTATTATGAAAAACTTTCTACATGCCTACCATAGGGATCGAACCCACGATATCAGATTTGCTCAGTCTTAGAAGAATGACAAAATTCCGAACGATAGAATCCCAAATGACTTTTAGCACTTTTATCGTTCTCTGTGATTCTCACTCTTTTAAATGGTATTTTCTTTTAGAATCTCAAAATGTTGGTTTTCTTTTTTTTTAACTGAGGTCCAAGTTCGATTCTATCATGAATAAGTGCCTCTCATCTTAGCTGTTCGGATTCGGCAGAAAATTGTAGGTCCTCTCCATTCCTGCAAACAAATGGTTGAGAGATTTGTAAGTCACTAGGTGAGCCAGTGCTGTTGCACCAATTTTTTTTTTAATTCTTATTAACTCATTTAGTTTTTAAATCAGGTTTCAAAAACCGAGTTAACTAGTGGGTTAACAATCTGTTAAAAGAGGTACTGAAAAAGAACTAAACAAATCTGAAATAAAGTATAAAAAAGTACGATTTTGCTTTTGTCAATGGGGAAAAATTCGGGATTATGATGCCATGGCTTTTTTTCATATTATTAGTAGGTAAACCTCCAATTAAAAATTTCTAATGTTAAAAACGCAATGGTTCGTATTAAGAACAAGGTAAGCGACTTTTTACCGTAACATTGTGATGATTTTTTTGTCTAAAGCTGAGGTAGTTCAGCGGATCCAGTGTCAGACCGAAGAAAAAGCAAGAAAAACTCGTTTTATTGAAGAGTTCAGAACTCTAACTTTTCTTCAATTTTATTTGACTTTCGAATTTTACAATCTAATTTTGATTAAAATAAGCTTACATGTTAGGTACTTCATATATGTATTTGGTATAAAGTCCTCGGTCCTGGTCGAAACCAAAAGTGCAAATACTACGGTGGGATAGAGTCCCCAGCCCCAGTCGAAACTGAAGGCACAGAATAATTTCGCAGCCCGAAAGCCAAAAACTTCGAAACGACTATTTAGTGCACCACGCACTCATCAGTGTATTTCTTGGTAGGTACTTCTCCTTTCGTACTCAAGAATGGTAGATACGTACAACACCGGTAAAGGCAGAAGACGAATTCCCATTTGAAAATATAATAATAGTTGCAGTGACAGTTGGGACATTGTTTAGGGTTGGTTTTGGTTTGTAGAAAGATAAAAATATGTAACTTCGTTACAATATAAAGGGTTTTCCAATAAGAGGTGTTATTTTGATATTCAAAGAAAAATGGCATTTTTTGAGATAAATGATCGGATGTTTATTTCATTATAAAGAGGAAGGTATGCTGTTAATAATGAAACACAACATCAGCCAAATGGCCGCCACGACCACGCTTACAGGACCATATCCTTTTCATGAAATTTTCCATAACCAAATCGCAAAGTGGCTGCCCTATGTCCTCGATAGCCTCACGATCTCGGTGGCCAATTGTGATCACCTCTTCGAGAGATACCACGGTCCGGAAACTTTTCCCGTAAAAGATCGATGGTTTAATTGCTTGTGTGGCACGTAGCACCGTCTTGTTGAAAGTAAACGTTGTCCAGATCAATACCATCCAATTCCGGCCATAAAAAATTATTAATCATCTCTCGATAGCGCAATCCATTGACCGTAACTGTTGCTCCAGCCTCATTTTCGAAAAAGTAAGGTCCAATGACCCCGCCGGACCATAAACCGCACCAAACAGTCACGCGTTGAGGATGGAGAGGCTTTTCAACAATAACTCTTGGGTTTTCCGAGCCCCAGATGCGACAGTTTTGCTTGTTGACGTAGCCTCCGAGGTGGAAATGGGCCTCATCAGTCAAGATGATTTTTCGATGAAATTCCGGATCATTTTCATGCATTTCAAGGACCCAATCAGCAAAGACACGACGTTGTTGATGATCAGCCGGCTTGAGTTCTTGTGTTAACTGAACTTAATAAGCCTTAAGACCCAAGTCTTTATGGAAAATACGGTGTAATGACGTTTGTGGAATGCCTAATTCCAAAGAACGACGAGGAATGGACAAACCTGGGTTTTCTTCAACACTTTGGGCTACAACAGCAATATTCTCAGTTGTTCTTGAGCGACGTGCACGGGTTTTATTCTTCACATCACTAACTTGTCCCAACAGCTCGAATTTGTCCACCAATTTCTGTTTTGCGGTCCGACAAGGTGCTTCACGACGACCCAAAAATGTTTTAGTTTTACGAACCGTCTCTGCCAAATTTTCACCATTTTCATAGTGAATTTTAATAATTTAAATGCGTTGTTGAAGCGTGTATCGTTCCATTTTTATTAATGGCGTAGTTTCTACTTGTCAAATATCAAAAAATGACAGCTTCAAAAGTGACAGCTACCGAAATATAACACCTCTTATTGGAAAACCCTTTAAAATAAATTTACTTATTTTCAATTTTCTCAAAAACTACAATACATTTAAGCATCCAGTTTTCTGTTTTCGTCTAAAAACTTTTGAAACTTTGAAAAAAAAACAGTACTTAATTAAGTAAAATTTTGAAAAAAATATCTTTTTAATTTTTTTCTTCAAAATTTTGAGTTTGAAAATTAATTTTTCTATTCACTAAAATAACTTTATATACATATATATATAAAAATGGATCGTGGTGTTTTCGGATGCTTAAAACTTGAAAACGACTCTACCAAATTGGGTACTTCCTTCTGAGGGTTTGTTCGTAAATGCTAGCCGAAGGTATAGGAAAAAATAAGAAAATTCGGAAAAATTTCAACAAGTGCGCTGTAGGCACACATTTCGTTTTTCAGTATAATTCAATTACCGTTCAACAGGTGGCGCTGTATGCGGTTAGGAAATGGCTTTTGGGATATTCTTTTTAAACTTTTGTTATTTGTAGGGTGAAATGGGGTAAAAATAAAAAAAAAATATTTTGAATATAAGAAATTCTTTTTTTTTGTTGAGTTTTTTCGTTAGAAATAGCTTTAGGGATATTTTTTTTTTTAAATGTTGTTATTTGTAGGGTGAAATGGGGAAAAAATAAAAAAATATCCGATTTAGGAAATTCTTTTGGTGTTTGAAAGGTTGTTTTTTTTTCAGAAAATTGGCTTTTTTTAAGAATTAAATGGACGAAAAGTGGCATCTGATTTCAAAATTTCTTTTTGTGTTTGAAAGGTTATTTAAAAAAAATTCCAATTTATAGAGTGAAATGGGATAAAAACAAAAAAGTGGTTTTCGATTACAAAAATTCTATCTGTGTTATTAAAGTAATTAAGGTTGGACTTAGAGGATCATTTTTTTTACATATTTAACCATTCATAACGGAAAGTAGTAAGTAAAGCCCATGAAGAACTATTAGCGATTACAAAAATTAGCTTACATATTTAGGTAAATATATTTTCTTTTATATTTGTATGCGAAACTTAGGTTTGTCTTCCCGGGCGAAGCTTCGCGGGGCAGCTAGTTTAGAAGTAAAATTAAAGAATAGATGTCGGGCTTTACAAAAAAGGTTTAGCATGCCATATCATTGCTTTTTAATATATTTTTCTGTTTTAAGCCAATATCTTAGAAAATTGCCTCTCCCGGCTTAAGGGGGGGAATATTCCCCCAATTATACAATTTTTTTCTTCAATTTCAATATATATATATAAAATTAAAAAAAGTATATATTCTCATCATCATCATCGTCGGCTCGACAACCGGGGTCCGGTCCTGGCCTCCTTCAACAAGTCTCTCCACCCATCCCGGTCTCGAGCCGCCGCCATCCAGTTGCGCACCCCAAGGCTCCGGGCGTCCTGGTCTACGCCATCTCTCCAGCGCAAGCATGGTCTACCACGCTGTCGTCTACCATAGAATGTACCACAAAGAACTTTCCGAGCAGGTTCCTCTTCGCTCATGCGAGCTAGGTGCCCTGCCCACCGGAGTCTACCGAGCTTAATTTTTGTCACGATATCTGCTTCAAGGTAGATTGCGTACAATTCATGATTGTACCGTCTCCGGAATCGTCCTTCCTCACATATGGGGCCAACAATTCTCCTTAAGACTTTTCTCTCGAACGCGGCTAAGAGGTCGGAGTGCCTTTTGCTAAGCACCCAAGTCTCGGATCCATATGTGAGTACTGGCAGGACCATGGTCCTGTACAGCAGCAGTTTTGAAGTTATGGTGAGATTTCTGGATTTGAAGAGCTTTGACAGACTATAGTAGGCTCTGTTGGATTTGAGAAGCCGCCCGCGTATTTCTTCTTCTATATTGTTATCGGCTGCTACTATTGACCCAAGGTATTTAAAGGATTGCACCACTTCAAATTCGTGCTCCGCTACCTTGATTGTTTGACCAACTGTTCCTCTCGCATTCGACGCCACCATGTACTTTGTTTTACCTTCACTAATGTGCAGCCCCAGATTTTGTGCCGCCTGCTCGATCTGGATGAAGGAATCATGTACAGCTTGCTCAGTTCTTCCGATGATGTCGATGTCGTCTGCGTAAGCCAGTATCTGGCTGGACCTGTTGACGATGGTCCCTCTTGTTGCCGTGCCAGAGTCACGGATTGCTTTCTCCAACGCCAGGTTGAAGAGGAGGCAGGCCAAACCATCCCCTTGTCGGAGTCCATTAAAGATGTTGATTGGTTTGGATAGCAATCCGGCTATTTTTACTTGGCTTGTTACGTTGGTCATGGTCAACCTACATAGTCGTGTCAATTTATTTGGGATGCCGAATTCTCTCATGGCTTTGTAAAGTTCTACCCTGGCTATGCTATCGTAGGCGGCCTTAAAGTCTATAAACAGGTGGTATGTTGGGATGTTAAATTCTAGACATTTTTCCATCGCCTGCCTAAGGGTAAAGATCTGATCAGTTGTTGATTTGCCTGGAATGAAACCGCACTGATATTGTCCGATGATGGTTTTAGCGTATGGGGTTATCCGGTCTTGTAGGATAGAGGAGAGTATCTTATAGGCGGTACTCAACAACGTGATACCTCTATAATTGCTGCACGTTGTGACATCTCCCTTCTTATGTATGGGGCAAATGATACCTTTTCGCCAGTCTTCTGGAATTTCTTCATGCTCCCACACGTGCACTATAATCTCATGAATTGCTTGACGTAAAGCTGGCCCACCGTGTTGAAATAGTTCGGCTGGTATACCATCGGCTCCCGGGGCTTTGTTTTTCTTTAGCCGGCCTATAGCCTTCTCAACCTCTTCTATGCTTGGTGGCGGCAACATAGGGTACTCTTCTTGAAGTAGTGGAGCCTCCACTTCTGCAGTGAGCTGACCATTTAGCAATTCATTGAAGTACACTTCCCATCGCTCCAGTATGCTTTGAGGATCGGTGATCAGATTTCCCTCTCCGTCCTTGCAGTATGTGCAGCGTGGTGTGTACTGCGTCATGTTTCGGACGGATTGGTAGAACTTCCGCGCCTGGTGCGGACCTCGCTCTCGGCTTTTCTCTATTTCACAGATTATGTTCTTCTCCCAGGCTGATTTTTTCTGTCTGTGAAGCCGTTTTTCAATTCTTCTGAGCTCTTTATATTCGTCTTCGCGTGCCCGCGTTCTATGAGATTGTTGCATTGCTCGGTACGCAACATTCTTACGTTCAGTCGCTAGCTTGCATTCATCATCAAACCAGTCGTTCCGATTTCTACGACTGCTGCCTAAGATGGAGTTGGCAGTACTAATGACAGTATTCTTAAGGCGTGTCCACTTCTCATCTACGCCCAGCAAACTGGCTCCAGGACTTACTCTACCCAGTTCTAGGGCGAGTCCTAACGCATTACCAAAGGTGTTACTGGTGTTTTCATTGCGCAGAGCAGCCGTGTTGATTCGAACCTGATCGGCGGATGCAATACGTCTTCGCAAGGCAATCCGCCCTCGGAAAACCATACCAACAAGATAGTGATCCGAGTCGATATTGGCACCTCGGTACGTTCGTACCGTCATCAAGTTCGAGTAGTGGCGACGGTCTATCAACACGTGGTCAATTTGGTTACGAGTGACTCCATCAGGTGATACCCAGGTGGCTTTGTAGATATCTTTACGCGGGAACCTGGTACTCGCAACGACCATGTTTTTCGATGCTGCCAATTCTAAGACTCGAAGTCCATTGTCATTAGTGTTCTCATGCAAACTATGGGTGCCTGCGTAATGCCTGAATACCGGCTCCCGACCTATTTTTGCATTCAAATCCCCAAGGATGATTTTTACGTCATACCTTGGACAGGCATTGAGGGCCCTCTCGACTTGTTCGTAGTAAGTCTCTTTTTCTTCGTCTGAGGACTCCTCCGTAGGTCCGTGAACGTTAATGAGGCTGATGTTCTTAAATTTGCCTCGCACGCGAAGGGTGCATAGCCTTTCGCTTATAGCGTTAAAGCCGATGATGGCAGACTTCATTTTTTCGCCGACTAGGAAGCCTACCCCGAGCACATGGTGTTTTGTATGACAGCTGTAGTATAAGTCATAATCTTTCTTCTGTAGAACACCATTCCCTGTCCATCTTATTTCTTGAAGTGCTGTTATGTCAGCTTTATATTTTGACAGGGCATCGGCTAGCTGCTGAGCAGCTCGAGCTCTATAGAGCGATCGTACGTTCCATAAGAAAATTCGTAAATCGTTATTCCGTTTTCTTTGCGTGGGTTGTCGTCGTGAGATCAGTCCGTTTCCGAGGCTTGTTGCTGGTCTCGTAATTCTTCTTGTTTTACGGAACAGGGAATTAACCTGTTGCCAACCTGTGGAACCAGCCTGATCATATTAGCCAAACCTTTTTAAAGGCTTGTTTCTAGCGGCCGCCGCGAAGAGGCTATGATCACACTTCCACCAGTCCGAATAGTTACGGCACGTGCATGTTTTCGTATGCTACATGTTATTCCCCCTATTCGGCTGATGGCTGACCGCCATCACAAAAACCTAAATATCTGAGATACAAACAAAAACATTCTAAATTCTACAGCTAGACGGATCCCAAATGCTTGTTAAGCTTATGCCTTATACATATATTCATTATTATATTTGTTCGATTTCTATACGTATTTAAAAAAAAAAACTAAAATAGAAAAAATTCCATTCAAATTAATTTGGAAACAATGCAATGACCAATGAATGCCAATAAAACAAAAATTACCAAATTAATCCTATAGTCCTCTTTGCAAAACAAAGCTAAAAAGCACTAAAGGACTTAATGAAATCGTCTGACCCAAATAAATTTCGTTTTCCAAAAGGGTAGGTACTGTATAGTATTGATTCGAAGCGACTTTAAAGCCCATCATTTAACATTTGTGTGGCTTAAAGGGAACAAACAAATGTTTGTATTTAAAAAAACCCATTTACCAGGGTTGATATACAAATAAATCAAAAAAAAAATAAAAAAAAATAATTTTGATTGAAACTCACTCGAAGTCAGAGAAAATTGAAACTATGATGCAAACAATTTCACATGGAAACGGGTGAGCAAAAAACACACACACGAAGCCACAATTCAAGACCGGAAAATTGATAGTTTGCTATGTTTTGTTATTGAACCAATCCACTTTGGCCAAGCTATCGATAAACTGTTGCTATCAACATACATATAATTAATCGAAGTTGGTACTATCGTTGTTGGTTTTTTTTTTTTTTTAATTTTTTTTTCTTAACTTCGATAGCCTGTCTGATGCTTTCCTTATTCAGCAAAATGTTTACAATTTTAATAAATGGTGTTATGTTGAACAAGCTAAAAACAGCACCCGCCATGTCCAAGCACAAGCACAAGCACACCCCACCCCATCATCACAGCGCTCACAAAGTGAATTTCTCAACTTCCTTTAATAAATGTTAAAAGTCGATTTCATATTTTCAGTTAAGTGAAATTTTCATTATTAACACCATAGCACTACCACCGCCACCGCCACCGACCGGGTTTTGGGAAGAGAGAGAAAAAAAAAACCTATAACCAGTAGAAAATAATAAACGAAAAGGAAAACGAACGCCTCACCGCTTAATGACTGTCAATATCGGTCTACGTTTATCTAAATATTTGAAATGAGAAAACCGTTAAATTGTTTACACTGCAGCTATCCATCGTTTCGTTGCTGTCTTAAAACAGGGCCAGACTTATAGATATACCAATTTTCCATGACGCTGGCGCATAAATCAGGCTGAATTTGACCGATGGAATGGGTTATGTTAGCCTTGAGGGCCGCTGTGGTTTGTGGCTTATTCACATAGACCTGCGTATTCAGAAAACCCCATGTTTATGGTAAAGTCCCAAGTTCAACAATTTTGTTTGTTAACGTACCCATTCATGCAAAAATGGGCCTCATCACTTAAGATGATTTTCCGATGAAAATTGGGGTCAATTTCCAACTGCTCCAGAGACCATTCAGCGAACACACGTCGTTGTCTATGGTCGGTTACCTTCAGCTCCTGAGGCAGTTGAATTTTGTACGGGTGCAAGTCCAAGTTGTGGTCTGCAAAAGGCCGAGTTCTTGCGTGAGCGACGCAAAATCGACTGCCTCGCATTCTCCTGCACCTCCTCACGGACAGCGTTGATGTTTTCAGCAGATCTTGCGTTTCGTCGACGTACGGGTGTGGGTTGATCGTTTACTGTACCAGTTGACTCAAATTTATCCACCACACTGCGAATAGTCCTTTCCTTTTAGTATGAAGAGTATGGCCACCGTAAAATGGGCGAAGCACACGGAACGTTACGTTACTAACGGAACATCCATTTTGATAAAATAATTTCGTGCTGTCCATGTCCATGCTGAATTGGCAGAACAGACTTAATAAATGACAGCCAATTTGACAGATGTAGCTTCAACAATATAGGTGCTATCAACTGTCAAAGTTCGGAAGTCCCTATTGGAAGAGCCTTTATTTATATGGAAGCATGGAGATCTCTTATTAAATTAATTAAATTTCAATTCCAAAAGTCTTTGAAGAAGCTTCTATAGAAACTATTGCTTCATCTCATTTCAAAATTTAAAAAATGAAAGCTTATAGAGCAAAACAATTTGATGGTCAAAGATCAAATTTAAACGAAAAAAAAACTTCAAATATTCCACTGTACAGCAAAGTGGGAAATAAAAACTAGATCTTAGAAAGACTTGAGCAATGAACACTTTGATGTGGAAGCGGCCTGAGGCCTTTTTATTGAAACTCCGGTCCTGATATTTTTAATGGTAGAAGGCCACTCAATGACGATTACTCAATCGATTTTCCCTTAAAGTGTAGTCATTGGCAAAATGGAGAGAAAATTGCTATCTTTATCTCAACAACCCAACGCACGAACGACGTACCGATCGATGAGATGATGGCGGAAGTGTTTGTTGTATATAAACAAACAGTATACTTACACACTTTACCCCCAACAATAAATCAGCTCTATCTACAGTGGTGGTCCTGAAAGTCAAGTCATCTTTTTTGTGGTGCATCTCAGCATAGCTTCATACCTAGCTATTTGTTTGGCTTGTAAAGATCAATATTTTAAATTCCACAACTTCCATTCCATAACCGTATCCGCGCACAGGACAGGTGACTTTTGCGGCCAACCAGTTTGTTCGATTTAGGTGAGCCACTCTGAAATCTGAACTGAACTTGTTGCTTTTTATTTTATTGTGAGACCTTATAATTTTTATAGCCCGTTTTTTTTTTTTTATTATTTTACTTTTTCTTTCTTTTTTATGGAAGAAGAGTCTATATTTTGAGGTTATATTATTTTTTATGTGATGATGGTGGGTATTTTCTCTGAATTTATAACTTCCTTTGTCAACTTGAGCCCACCTCGTTTATTTTTTTATTTTATTTTTTCTTTATAATAAAAAGAGAGAAAGTAAGACATATATAAAGGTAAATGAGGATGTATTCGTATTTCATATTGGTATAGCGGGGGGCTTTTATGTGTATAGGTAGAGGAGTTACCTGTAACAAGAAGTTCTATCAAAAGATTTACTGAGTGTTGATTTGTTTTGAAAGATTATTTGTTTAATTTTGTATTAAGAAAACAAATATGGAGAAATAAAAATTGATTTTTTTAGGTGAAATTTTTGTCTTGAGAACTGTGTGAGTGTATATGTATAGGTTAGGTACCTTATTTAAAACATTCAAATTTGAAGTACCTATCTACCTACCTTTATTTCTAAGAAAAGGCTTACATAAATTAAAAAGCCATTCAGTATTTTTTTTTTTTTAAGAAGTTTTCTCTAATTAACGTGTTATCTGATGCAAGTTTAATTTTGTCCAATTTATTTTTGTAGTGAAAAATCTCAAACACTGATTATTATGCAAATATGTATGTATTTTAAATGAAGATTTTATTATTGGTTTAATAGTACCTTTAGGTACATTGGCTTAAGCTGCTTTCATTAATTAGTGATTGAGATTTGAAATTATAATTAAAACCAGCAATTTAATGGGAAGAAATAACGAAAGTATATTCTGCCGCATATTTAGCTGGATGAGTGTCTGGATGAAGGAACAACATCAGGGTAGCACGAACTTCCTCTTGTAGTTCTAGTGGCCTAGAATTTTTTAAATTTTATTTATAAAATAAAGGGTCATTCATTTTTCGGTTTCGAAAATTAAGCTAAATAAAACACACAAAGCTGGGGGGTCATTCCGTAATTCGATTATCGCCACACGAAATCGTTTTGACGACAGCCTTGCATCATGTACAAGCAATAATCCCTATATTGACTGAAAGATATCGTCTTAACGATCGAAAATTTGCTCTCCGTAACTCAAAAATCATCAAAACGTGATCGTTAAATCGTTAGCATTTGAACGATACCTATAAAGCAATCGTCTTGTGTCTTCTTATTTGTTTTTGTAAGCAATTTATGTATTTTATCATAAGAAGCAACGAAATGTAGGGTTTTTCAATAAGGGTGGGTAGATGTTTTCGGTTGATCCTGGGTTTAGTTGACCCAAAGGCGTTGGCTGGCTGATTGTCCACTGAATTGGTCAACTCAAATTTGGGCACTAAACTTTGGATAATCGACCTGGAAGGACAAGCATGCAAGCCGTAAAATGGGCGCAACATTTTTATATTAAAATTTTATCATTTGGACATGTTGTTCAATGGTTTTAACTTGCCATGCTGATTTGGCATCAGTATCTGAATAATAAACAACACATTTGACGGATATCAGCGTCAAAATATTCCCGCTGCAATTGGAAAACCCTATTATTAATTGTATGTAGCTTTAAGGATAGATGGATAACCAATTTGGTTAAGCGACATCAAGTTTTGGCTGCACTTTTTCTTAATAAAAATTGACATTTAAAAAAAAAAAAAATACAAATGTACAAATGTTAAATGCTTTTTTAATATTTCACAAATATATACATATGTATATGTACACAAGATAAATAACTTACATTTTTGTTTTTTTCGTTGACAACAAACATTAAAAAACAAACAAATAAATTACAGAATTGTCATTTATGACAATGATTGAAGAGTGACGAAGTTTTGACGAGACGAAAGTGATTGTTTTACGTGAAGCAAATTGATGACGATAACGTGCACGATTATCGTTTAGACGATTATCGTTTTTAAAATAACGGAATGACCCCCCTGTATATTTTTGATGAACATTTTATTTTATTATAAAGCTTGGACTTTGCCATTCTTTTGACGTAATTTTTAATCACTCGCACATTTCGGGCGATATCTGGACCATAACTTGAGTAATGTTGGTTTTTAATGCGTCTTAAGTTCAGGGATTATTCTCGTAAACACGGTCTTCTAAGTAGCCCTAAGGAAAAACATCTAACAGTGTCGAATCGCATGATCTTGGTAGCCAATTGACGTCGCCAAAACGTGAAATTACGCGACCAGGAAACTTCTCATGCAATAAGGCCATAATTGGTCGTGTTGTGTGGCTTGTTGCCCCGTCTTGTTACAACCACATATCGTCCAGGTCATGACCTTCAATTTGGTATATACCAAATAATCAAGTGTATATTGATGAATTTTATGGACACGTATAAAAATAAGTATAAAAATATCAATAAAGTGCTGCAATCTAAAGTTCACAGAGGATAAAGTTTCAAAAGCACAATAGGTACATGATTCACACGTCCAGTAAATAAGAGTAGTTACCCGGCTTTTCTACTATTTTAACAAATAATTTTATTTACACAAAACTTTTACAGCCAAATTAATATACATACGTGTACAAGTGATGGGCTATTAATAAAACAAAATTTCTATTAAATGACGTTTACTTATCTAAACGACCGAATAAGGTGGTATAGAGAAGGAATAAGAACCAAATGAGTATTTTTTTTTTCTGAAATTAAAATATATAGGTAAGTGAGAAGATTGCAAATTTAATTTTGAATACAAATAATAATGTCTACTAGATTTATCGAGTTTTTATACCATTTTCAATTATTGGACAATGATAGCCATCAACGACAAGAAAAATAAAAATATACAAAACCAGATGTGACCCAATGCAAGTATACTTAGTAAGGAGGATTTCAGGAAGAAATATAGGTTTTCCAAGAAAAATATGAGGAAACTCATAGCAATTGTTGAAGATAACCTTAATGGGGATACAAGGGTCGGACATAACATACAACACAGAAAAAACACAAACAATTGAAAAATGATAATAATTTTCAAAGAAATGTGATATTAACAAGAGAATTTTTTTTTTATCACAATTTGAAAAAAACCCAAGTTTGCAAAAAATTGGTGAAATTTTCAAGTTACCAAATCTAATCTATTTTTCGTCAACGTCACTTTTTTGTATTAATGAAAAATTTTAACACGTAGCTTAACTCTTATTCCATGGGTTAGTAAACTAGTGGAATAAATGAGGAATAAGTGTTTTTATTAATAGGACTGTCAGATTTTTTGTTAGTTGTGTCAGTTTCTTTTCACGTAGTCACCTTCTCGTTCAGTGCAGGTTGTTAGCCATGGCTCAAGCTTTTTGATGCCTTCCTAAAAGAATTCCACCACCATCTCCTTCTTCCAGTCAAAGACCTCTTATATAACCTCCTCGTCAGTTTTATTCACTCATGTGAGCCTTAAGTCACCAAGGTAGGAGAATATGCAGGGTGGTTCAAATTGTACCAAGCAAATGAGTCTAAAAGCACTTTGGTGGGATTAGCCACGTGAAGCAGAGCGTTTTCGTACAAAAAGCACAAATATTCCACTCGATTTGTTTTGAATTGCTCTTTTTAGTTTTTTTTTAAGGTCTCACTCTGTATCGTGCTGTATTAATAGTCTCCTTGTGAGGAGGAAAAAAATGAAACAGCGCATGCATCTGACTTTTGGCAGGATTTTATATCGACATCTTTTCCTAAAACGGACACTACAAAATGAGTTTTCGTACTACATATAGCCGCCGCGCCAGAACCTCCACAACCACCAAACTTGGAGAATAAAATTTCACACATTCCGAGAGGGCAACAGTTTACTCTTACTTTCTGGATGCGCCTCGTATGCTCACACATCAAGCCATTGGTAAGTTAAGGATGATTCGGGTTTTGAGAATTTTTTTTTTCTTGTAAAGGAAAATTATTGGATTGACCAAATAAGAAGAAGTGTCAGGTATATCAGCTTATTTAGCTACAAAAACCGACAAAAGGCATCTGAAATGCAACATATTTTGAGAAATATCTCGACCAATCAGCGTCGACTGTGCTTGTACAATTAAGATAAAATCCTGGAAGGCCCATAGTGTGAAAGTCCTGAAAGGGCAGTCTTTATCTATTTGACGTGAAAATTGTAATTATTTAATTCTTATTATTGTTTATTTCAATAGGTATTTTTCCATTTTGTCAATTTCAGATGAAGCTCTTAAACGACATGATGCTGGCTGACTGGTGCGGTGGTTTCTTTTGAGAATCCAGCTCGAAGGACCAAATGTAATTGTCTTAGTTTTTTTTTATCCGAAAAGATTAGATACTGCCAATGAAATCAAATAAATATAACTCAACCACTTGCTTCGAAATTGTTATTATTTTATTTAATCATATGACTAAATATATGTGAAACTATAGGTATAGGTCTACACGAAAATGAATCTTAAATTTTATAACATTTTTGACTATTAGCTGAGTTGTGGACTTTATTTTAGGACAAATTTGAAAACTTGTGTTTATGAGAATAAAAAATTGTTGGTTTTAAACAATTATGTATTATGCATTTTTAATAAATAGATATAACTGCTACAAAAATAGTATTTGTGTAAGCCTTTTTTAAAATAAGTGCGAACATCAGTTAGACCACTCTGCTTCTTATTTGATTTGATTCCTTATTTAGCCTCAGCTATTATTTACAATGTTTTTTGGTTTAAAACTATCTTAAAGAAAAGACTTATGTATTAATTATAATTTGATTTTCAATATAAAATTAACTTCTTCTTAAATTCTATAATATTATTTAGTGATTCAATTTCTTTCGGCAAATTATTAAATAATCGGAAAACTTTATGGAATAATATATTCTGAGCCCTATTTGATGATAGGAAAGGTAATCTAAAATCACAATTGTTTCTTAAGTTATATGGTTGTACTTCAGATACATACACTATTCGGTTGAACAGATACTTAGGTAACATATTATTTTTAATTTTAAATATAAAAATAAGCACGTTCATAATTATTGTTCTTTAGTTTATGGTAAGCCATTTTAAAGTATTCAGCATAAATTGAATTGGTGTTAACATATTGCATAATAAAATACACCTCATTCCTCGGTTCTGTAATTTTTGTAATCTCTCAGTCATTTTATTTGTGTCTAAGAAAAGTATTGTTGAACAATAGTCGAAGTGGGGCTTAATCATTACATTATAAATTTTAATTGCACAACTCGACGATAATCTTCTTCGTATTCTTTGAAAAAATCCTATTTTCTTTGCAATTTTATTGCAAATATAGCTGACATGCTTCTCAAAATTCAATTGTTTATCTAAAATAACTCCTAGGTACTTTTTTTCATTAACTTTTTCAATATTATCATTGTTAATTACTAATTATTGCTTTTGTTTTAGTTAAGTTAAGTTTAAGTTTATTCATTTTGAAATAACGTTAAAGATTTTTTAAATCTGCAATAAGCCGGTTGATGCACTCCTCCGCAGAATTTCCAGTCACATAAATAAGTGTATCATCAGCAAACAGTCTGGCATTTGAATGCTGTAAGATGTTTTCCAGAATGAAGAGAAGTGTCCCCAATACAGCTCCCTGCGGTACACCCAGTTTTACCTCCAAAGTTTCAGAATGTTCGTTTGCCACTTTCGTTCTTTGTTTTCTGCGCGATAGATAACTTCTGAACCATTCGAGCTCTGTTCCTTCTACACCATATCCTCTCAGTTTCTTCACGAATATTTCTCGATCAATTGTCTCAAATGCCTTTTGCAAGTCCAAGAAAACTGCAACTATAACCTTTTTTCGTTTACTTCGGTTTTCCACTGCGTAACGACCAAATTCAAAAGTGACTCACAGCTGTGTTGTTGTCGGAAACTTGACTGGTAGTCACTCATAAAATGTTTAGTTTCCATATATGTTTGTAGTTGTTAATGTACAACCTTTTCCAAGACCTTACTTTCAGTCATAAGCATATTAACGGGGCGAAATTCTGCAGGATTCTTCGTTTTCTTTACCTTTTCAATTGGGACCACCGTAGATTGCTTCCATTGAACAGGAAAATTCCCTCTCCTCAGCGATTCATTGATGATGTTTAAAAAACAAAGTCCTACAATGTCAAAGGCACTCAATAGCATTCTTGCGGACAAACCGTTGAAATCCTTTTTCACATTCATATTTTTCAATATATTTTTCAAATCACTCATGTTGATTAGTTTAAATTTAAATTTATTTTCATGGTTTACATCTATTAAGTTTGTATAGGCCTCAAATGGTATTTTATCATTTAACTCGTCAACACTTTTCACAAAAAATATATTAAGGTTATCAGCTATTTCTTTCTTACTTTTTATAGATCTATTATCACATATGATTTGCTCTATTTCACTTTCTTCATCATTTAACACTAGAGATTTAGTTGTTCTCCACATTGATTTTTGGTCAGTAGATTGGTCAATTTTCCTGGCAATGAAGCTATTTTTAGCTAATTGTAGCTCATTCACGTACTGGTTTCTATGGCTTAATTTATAAGTTGATTCATGGTATGCTTTGATGTTTAAGATGTTGTCTCGTACTTTCGTCGTAGTTGTTTATAAACTGGATTCTTGTGCTATTTAAGAAGATCATTTAATTGTTTTCTAAGAATTTTAAGCTATACCTTCTCATACAAAAATCAATACAATCCTTATATATAATGTTATACTTATGGATGTTGACGAAATTGCTTATTTCATTCACACTTTAAAATATTGTTGTACCTAACAAAATATCTATTCAAATTTTCTTTTACGTTCTATTACCAATATTTAAAGTAAAAAAAAATTATTCCATAAAAGTGCTATCAACCAATTTTGTTTTCTACCTACTCATATCGATAAAAGCTTAATGGGCACTTCAAAACAAGACCACCGCGCGTATAACCTTCCATAATAATTATTTTCATATGCTTCAACACTTCATTTATTTCCCTTCAAAAAACGACCTTTCCCACAGCCACAAAATCTACCTTTTCTCACAAAAAAAAAAAAAACAAAAGTATCTAACACAAGTATGTATGTATTTAGCTAGATACATAGATACAAAAAGAAAAAAATTGTGTGAGTGCCGGGACTCACGGTTAATATGTGTAAACATGAACGTGCGCGGATCCAAAACGGACTTGTTTTTGCTTGAAGGGGATCTTAAGATTTTTTTCACTGAACGCACCCATCCAGTATGCAGATCGTAACGTTGCACACCGTAACGTTGCACGACATAACGTTGCACACGAACGTTCACGTTTTTTTTTCTCTCTACCTCCAGCATAGATGTTTACACATCAAAAATAAAAACCCTTTGGTGAGCATTTTTCTCCAACCAATGAAGACCGACATGATGAAAAAATAATCACCTTGTCTTATCAAATTAGGGTTCAACCTTTTTCAAAAACTTCAATTAACTTTTAATTGTTTCCGAGTGTTGACGAGGTGATTCGAGGAAACACCCAAAAGTGTCATCCCATACATACAAACACATCATAACGTGTGGATGTTTCTGTTCGGTTGGTTTTTAGGATTTTCAGCAGATCCAGATAGTGTTATAAAATACCCAAACACATTGTGATAAGTCTAACAAAATATATCATTCAAACTCCCTATGCCCTCAGGCGGCGGGTAGTTCAACAAACTCTCACCGCACATCAATCTTTTTAAGTCATTTTTTGACGCTTTGGAACTTTCATTATGCCAACATCTATCCATCTAGTGAAATTGTTCACCATTAAAAGTCATGAAATTAACATAAAAAGGCTCACTTGGGATCCATTTGTGTTTTTTTTTTTTTCTAGTTTCTTCTTCTTCATGTGTCACACAATTAAACAGAAAATAAAAACTCCACCGAACAATAGTAGGTATATATATACATTTTGCAGTTAAAATGATACAATTCTGAGTCACATCTTGCATTAATCAAACTTCATTAAAAAGTCAGACCACGTTTTATGAATTGAATTTACATGCGTGCACGTAGTACAGTGATGTTGCTTCATTTTTCTGTGATCTGTGCTTGTGGGCGACTTTGAATTTGAATTGGACTGCCCAGACTCTTTTTTTTTCAATCGAATGAAAACGTTTCTATTCGTTCATTGAAAAATTATTTTTTTGTTCATTTTATCACTTTAAACAGAATTCAAAGAAGCTGTATGTTGGTGTGATGCTATGTTTTGGCGTCGTAAGCATTTACTGAAAAGTACCTTAAATATGAACCAGGACTAAAGCTTACGTTGGGGTTTTGAAAAGTGTTACCCCCTTTTCTTGTAAATATCTCCAAAACTATCAAATCAACGTCCAAGAATTTTGACGGAGCGCTCATATCTCGGTATTTTAATCTGAGGACTGGACCGTCCGTTGAAATCAAGACCAAATTCGCTGATTGCTCGTTTTCGACAACAAGGCAGTGTCTCTGACCTTCCCCGAACTGGAATACTTAAGACCGCTCGCACTGAGGAACATTTTCAGCGAGTGCAGGAGATTGCGCACGAAAATGAAATTGATGCAGGAATCACCATCAATACTGCGCAGATTTGGAAAATTTATTGAGGTTCGGAGAGCATAACCAAGTCTTATCCCACAATTCTATGACCGCACAAGCAATAACCGCTTAGGTCTGAAATTTCAATTTTTGGCAAAAGCTTCCTAAGTATTCATTTTGAGATTTGGAAAAATTCTAAGCATTTAGATTTAATTCATTTTTGCTTATCTTAACAACTTAAGTCCACTGAAAATTGCCCGATGCATTTGGTTTTTTGGTATAACAACGAATTTAAGAAAGAAAGAAATTTTTGATTTCCAACAGTAGTCTAACTGACGTACAAGATTCCAAAAAGCACCAAAAAAAAATGGAAAAATAGCTTAACTCAATTTCGCAATGTTAAAATCGCTTAACTCTAGATAAGTCGTTTTGCACTCTCATATAGTTCCTAGAGTTTTTTTTCCAGTTTTTGATTTAGAAAAGCGACTAAAGTCGATATAAATCATTAGGTAAAACTGCATTATATATGATTTAACAATTCCTAATTAAGTTAAGCGTTTATTCCCTGCCTAGAATGTTTAGAATGATAATTACCTTAGCAGTTTTAACAGCGCAACAGAGCATATGAAGAATATGATGAAGGAAAAAAAACGTCTTTTGGCCTAAGTTGACTTAAGATTTTATTGCTTATGACCACAAAAATATGTTTTTAATATTATGGAGCCAGAGTGCAAAAAGCAAGCCAAACAATGGCGCCGTTACGAGACATTTTCAGTGAACGCATTCGAAAAAGAGCGATGTCTTAATATTTAACAGCTCCCGATTTCTCCTTTTTGTGATTTTGAAAAAAAATTATTTTCGTCAATAGGCCAGAGCCCATATCCCAACTATACGACGATTCTTGAGAAAAAAAAAACCAAGTTTTCCGTAAAGTCATGGAGAAAACCTAGCAAAGACCGCAAATTTGTGAAGCTGAAAATGGACGCCATCTGCTTGACGTTACGTTACGTTATCTGACTTCCACGTTTAAATTAAGCAAATTCCCTATGAAACTCAATCAAATGTCATTTTGACACTAATATCTTTTATGTGCTCAAGAACGTCAAGGTTGGGTTGAGACAAGAACCCATTGTATAGCAGGGTGTGTATTTCCCCCTGTTTTGGCGAAAAGTCAATTTTGTAAAAAATCGAATTGAAGTACGAAAAAATCATTAAAAACAACGGCAACACTCATAGGCGCCCGGAGGCTGTGGACAATACCACACAGATAACAATTTTTTTCATTTTTTACTATGAATTTTAACAAATACCTACTTGTCTTCTCTTCATGATATGCCCCCCCCCCCCCCCCTTGCTCTGGACCATGCCCAATGTATGTATCTGAAAATATCTTTATTTTCGATGTTGTTGGGGAATATGGGTATTTTCTTCACAGCTTCTTTATGAAGTTCATGGTTTGCTCTCCCCCCCCCCCCCCCCCCTGGACAAAATTCTGCGGGCGCCTATGGCAACACTAATGTAATGACATTTTTAAAGTCTGAAATTCATTCTTTTAATTCTCTTTTTAAAATCAAATTGTTTTTAATTTCGTTCGGTGTATTTTTTTTTTCAAATTTTACGTCATTCAGGCCCAGTTTTTCAGTGCGAGAATATCCTAACTTCGGGGTTAAACCCGAGTTAACTCCTTAAACATATTTTTCAGTGAATTTAGATCCTGAGTTAACTTAACTTATTTGGTGAGTTAAATCTGGATTAGCTGAATAGGTATTTCTTAAAGATTCGTGTCAAAATCTGTACGAGGTACGATACTATGGGAAAGGGTGATTTTCATAGTGGCGCCATCTCGAATTCGATACCGAAAAATTTATTTCTATTCAGTCGCACTTCGATTTCGTTAGATTTTTGCCAACTATAGGAGTTAAATTTAATTCTCCACTAAGAGACTAATTTTTAGTTAACTCGGGATTAAAGTAGTCGCAGGATTAACTAACTCTGATTTAACTCGGAGTTAACTTATGCACTGAAATACTGGACCTAAGATGCTCTTAGCAATTTGTAGTCAAACAGCCAGACGCAATAATGTCTTGGTTTTGTTTTTGGAAAATTATACTTTTTTAAGTGTTGTTTAAGTTTTGTTTTATATTGATATTTTTTACTTGCTCTATAGGGCAAGTATTGGTTTCGTGTAAAAAAATTTCGAGGCTCTAATCAAAACTAACACTACGATAATCGAGAAGTCCGAAAAAGTGGGTTTCGTCATGCCGTCCGTCGGTCTATGCGTCCGTGCGTCTCTGCGTCCGTGCGTGTGTGCGTCTGTGCGTTGGTGCGTCCACTGTAATTAGAGCTAGAGTATTGAACATTTTTATAAGATTCCTTAGAGGAAAAATTCGAATTTTTGTTTTAGCTCATATAGAACGGGTAGCTGCCATACAAATATTTTCGTTTCTTCAAATTTTCTCAAAAACGGCTCTAACGATTTTTATTAAACTTCGTACTTTTAATAACCAAGTTAATTGTAAGAAAACTGCGTTTCAGGTTTTTTCTCAAGAATCTCAAATAACGGAATTAGGTATTACACGTTTTTTTGAGAAAATGGTCTTATTTTTGGGTTATTCGCGTATATCTTTGCCATAGTTGAACCGATTTTGTTATAATTTTTCAATCTGATGCCTCTCAATAGTTTAAACAATAATGCATTTAAGAATTTTTAAAAATATTTGAAACAAAAAATCAATTTTTGAGTGCTTTTGACTCTTTTAATATTTTCTCGTTAAATGTGTAGGTACATCATGCATCTTCAATGTGGGGTTACACACAATATTTAACCACAAGAGCAAGTTCATGCCATCAAGTCGTGCATATTTTTTTCTATTTCAAGTCGATTTTTTTAGAAAATTGCTACTTTCAACTATTCTTTCTGGGAAATAGCCCCGCCACCCCACTAAGATTTTTTCCTTGTCTCAACCCAACCTAATGTACAACGTGATTTTTAAGCTGGTTTGGTTTTGGCAACACTGGTTTTGACAGCTGACGTGTGTTTAGTACCTTGTGTCACTGTCAAACAGCTTCAGTTTGGTTTGCAATTTAACCATGGATCGTCTTACAAATGAACAACGCTTGCAAATTATTGAATTTTACTATCAAAATTCGTGCTCGGTTCGAAATGTTCATCGCGCGCTGCTTGTGTTCAGCGATGAGGCTCATTTTTGGTTGAATGGGTACGTAAATAAGCAAAATTGCCGCATTTGGAGTGAAGATCAGCCAGAAGCATTGCAACAGCTACCAATGCATCCCGAAAAAGCCACTGTTTGGTGCGGTTTATGGGCCGGCGGCATTATTGGGCCTATTTCTTCAAAGATGATGCGAATCGCAGCGTTACTGTCAATGGTGAACGCTACCGAGCGATGATAACAAACTTTTTTTTGCCCGAAATGGAAGTTCTTGACTTGCATGATATGTGGTTTCAACAAGACGGTGCCACATGCCACACAGCACGCGAAACAATGGCGCAATTGCGAGGCGAGTTTGGTGAACAGTTAATTTCACGTTTCGGGCCGGTCAATTGGCCGCCTAGATCGTGCGATTTGATACCATTAGATTATTTTTTGTGGGGGTATGTCAAGGCTAATGTCTATAGGGACAAGCCCGCTTCAATGGACGCACTGGAAGCCAACATCCATGCATTCATTCGTGAGATACCGGCCGATATGTGTGAAAGAGTATGCCAAAATTGGACTCAGCGGATGGGCTACCTGAGACGCAGCCGCGGTCAACATTTGCATGAAATTATCTTTAAACATTACATTGCAAGGTTCAAACTATCGATTCAAATAAATATTTTATTCATTTTTTCGAATTTTTTGTGTTTTTTTTTTAAAAAGAGTTCTAAGCCTCTTAAAAAATCACCCATTACATAGTAGTCCATTAGCCATTATAAAATGACATAATGCCAAAACATGGCCTTGAATTGCTCTGCTTGGTTCATGATATTCCAAAATCTTATTTTATTAGTTTTCTGAATGAACAACAGCAATAAAAGTACCCTCACTCCTACAATCATATCACAGAGGAGGATGGGTCTTTTTCAAACAGCTTTATTTCTTAATTTACTGTATGTACCTCTGCTTGTTTCAATGTACATTTTCCATCTTAAACAATAACGGGATGTAATTTAACTCATGACCTAGTTATTTTAATATTATTTGAAGATCTTGAAACGGTCTTATTTTACTACTTTTCTACTTCGGTTCTAAAACAGTACATTTTAATTGCAGCTCTTATTCAAATTTATGTATTCTTGCGATTACTTTTTTTTTTCTGTTTATGTCATGATGAAGATCTGGTCACCCTTCTTTGAATGCAAATTGGATTTTAAAAGAAGATGTTGTGCTCATCTTTCGAATGATTATAATATGTACGATATTTCACTTCATTTTGACAGAAGATGTATGCAAAGCTTTTTCTCTCCAAGTAAAAGTTTTCAAAAAGATTTTATTTTCAAAATGAAAGTTTCTACCATCATGAAGAATAAGACGGGTTGAGTCCCCTTCTCTAGAAAATGACGATTCTCTTTCTGGTTGGAACATCTTCTCTACAAAAAAAAAGAAAAGAGTTTTACAATGAATTTAAATCCCCCTGAGGAAGGGACTATACCTACTGAGAACATATGAGCATTGTGTCAGATCTAAGTTTTAGTTTAGAGAAGAAGAGAAACAAAAAAATAACATAGTAACATAGAGTGATGCCTGCCTGGCAGGCTTTTGTACGTACGTCCTCGTCATTTTTCTAGCCAAGGCTGTCAAAGTGCTATTTTTAATGGAATTTCTTTGTTGATTTGCTTGGATTTTTTTTTTGTTTAATTTTCTTTTTCTCTATTCTATCACTTTGAATTTGAAATTAAGGTTCAAAAAATGTCACAGGAAACAATGGAATTTTAATTTCAAAGGTTACATTTCATTCAATGTTTTGAAGATTTGTTTTTCGCCCTATCTTATTTTTTTTTGTGAAAATAAGAAGTGGTGTGATGCACTTTTTTTTTAATTACAGACTTTGAAGGAATTTTAAAATTTTTTCACATTATTTTAAAACTTATTAAATCTTAATTGATTGGATTCTAGACTGAAATGGCAAGATTGGTAGTTTAAGTTATAGACAACAAATAACTCTACCGAATTTTCAGCTCAAATTTTAGCTAAGAGAAGCTGATACTTGAAGTTTATGTTGAATTTTGACAAGCACCGTAAAAATATATCGATTTTTCCAAGAAACACGGCAATGGATTGACGGTTTTTGTCTAGATAATTTCAGTTGTTTTTCAGAAATTAAAAAAATCTTAATCCGACTGAATAAATAATTTTTAAATTTTTGAGTATTTTTCGTACTTAGGAGGACGGAAGTTTTTGAAATTGATTTCAGTACAATCCGCTCACTGTCACGCCCGCATTTAGTTTCAGTCACGCATTACTTTAAAGCAAACATTTTGTGATTTAATTCTCTTGAATCTTTGTTATGACATAAATGTAATTTTTTTAAGAACCATTTTTCTTAAATTTGAGTTTTTTCCTTATTGAATATTTTTTGAAAAGACAAATTTTATTTTTAAGGTAGCGTGAACATAAGATGCACTTCATATCGAAACTATACTGCACGGAATGACTAGAAATTTTGAACGATTAATTCACTAAATCCGCACAAGAAGATAACATATGGTTATAATTGTACAGGGTGTCCACCGGGAAGGTATACTACTTTGTTTTGCCGCCATTTTGGTAAACATTAGTTTTGACATTTCACATTACTGCTGCTCAAGGAAGTGAAACGGTAAAGACGGTAACTGGGTAACTAGAGCAATTGATTTTTTTTTCTAAAAAGGACATATTGTACATTGACATTTTAAAAACATCCAGGAAAAGATTGTTATGTGAACACTAACTAATATATAAAATAAAGGTGATTTTAAAGGGATACAGAATCACACTGGTTTCTGATGATTTTTTATAACTTAATGTCATCCTGCTCGATTTTAAAATCATTATCAATAACATCATTAATAGAAACCATAAAAAGTAGTGGACATAGGTGACTTCCTTGAGGTACCCAACAATCTCCATTAATCGAAGATGAAATAATACTATAGATAATAATTAAAAAGAACTTGGTATATTCTCCCCATCAAATGCGATCTTATCCATTGAACGAAAGCTTAAGAGATGAAATTAAAAAAAAAAAACAAGCCTGTTAGACAAATTGTCAAAGGCCTTACTGAAGACTGTATAGATAGTTTTTGTACGTCCAAAATTATGCTCAAGGGTATTCTGATAAGCATTCCTGGTGGAGCGAGTGTAATTGTTGAAGAGGAGGAATGGAACTGGCTATTTATAATGATAAAACAGTGATACGCAAGAGTCCTTTCGACCAACGAAACAAATGGTTGTGAAAACAGAAGAACAAATCTTCAGAACAATGGGTGATATACCATCCAGGCCGGCACGTGCGGCGGATTTATGTACGTGGAGATCCTTGAGTATTCTGGCGACTGCTCGTGTGAGGAAATATATTTTCCCATATTGAAGGAGGGTTTATATCACTATCTGGCAACGTTGAACTTGCTGGAAATGGTTTTTCGAATAAATTGGCTTCATCTATAGAACTTAATACAGGGCTATCGTTTGAAAAGAGCGCGGGACTCGATGAAGAGGTGGAATTTTGAATGTTCTTTAAGAAACAGTCAAAAGTTATTACTTCCTTTAAAACTTTGCAGTATTTTTTGTTTTAGTTTTTGGTCTTGCAAGAATTTGCTTCTGTAGATCCAGGCTTTACAAAAATTGCCTGCTTGTTAAAACTTTAATCAATTTTCCTATGAAGGTTTTGCTTTGTATGTCCGGAAGGACTAAAGATCCCTCACCCTGATAGCTTTCCTTACAACTTTCACCAAACCATGAGTTATCTTAAGATTTGATATACTCTGTTCTGTGAGGAACAAACATTTTCAAACCACTTTCGGTTATATTTGTTACCATGTCAGCACAAGCCAGTATATAATCTACGAAAAAAAAGGTTGAAGCCATCCCAATTGGCTTTCTCGTATTGCCGTACGATTCTTTTAAGACTTTTTAATTTAACTAACACCACAGTTTTATCTGACGTGCCTTAAGGTGCTAGGGTGTGATACGAAGAACAAGTCGAAAGTGTGAGGAGATTGGTCTGCAACATCTGAAATTCATGTTGGCCCACCTACATCAGCATACCTTCCTTCAATAGTTGTCTCTAGTTCCTAGACTCCAACATCGCATCAAATTGACTTAGAGTTGAGTTACTGTCTAGATTTAGAGCTCAATATATACAACAATAATAAATGACTTGCTTACGGACATTTAATTTAAGCCACAGTATATTGAAGTCCGTGCAGGATTTGACAAAGATTCTGATAGGCAACGTAATTCCGGATACATATAATTTTTTTTGATTTGAGTTTGGAGTCAACTCAAGATAAAATAAATTGGAAAACTTATTTCATGACCCGCTTAGAAAAATTGCAAAATTTTTTCCAAGTTTAGTCAAACCCCTGGAAAGTTTTCAGTTTTAGGGAAACTCGAGACGACGAAAACATTTCAAATGTTCCTTAAGCTCTTGCCATAGTCAACCTTGGCTCTAGGACCTTATTAAAAATTAGATTCTTTTTCAGGCGGGTTCCTGTGTGTGTTCTTTCGAGTAGCTATTTATTTATCACCCAAATATTGAAAATTGATTTTATAAAATGTTTTTTTTTTGAAAAACTTCAGCAGGGTGGGCCAAAAATCCCTTTTTTATGCAAACAAATATTTTTTTCGAATTATTTTTTTATTATGTTTTAGACATAAAGATTACACAAATTCACACATGTTATGGTGTTCAAAGTGCTACAATAGCTACGGCAATTCGTCCTGTGTTGGCCAAATCTAAGCGATATGGGAATGTGAAAGATATGGGAAGTAGGGGAAGATCTCGTTACAGACGATCGGTCTAAAACGGGTTGGGTCGGTGAAGCCCAACCCAGAACCACTGGTTGTTCGTGAAAGTTTTGCAGCTGGTCATGAAACATCAACCCGATAACTTTGAAGACAGTTTGTTACACTGCGTGCTATGATTTTGAAGAAAGATCTCCATCTGGGTTCTCTGGGTTCCAAAAGCTCAATCTTGGTGATCCAGAATAACGTTTAGAGTACTTTAGAGCTGTTTACATTAACATAGGAAGGTCTTAGTAGCCCACTTTGTATAGCTATAAGTTTCTATAAATTTGTTTTTTTTTGTACTCATTAAAATTCCTATCAATATGTGTGTTTTATTGGGAATGGAGTAAAGATTCCTTGGGTAAACAATAATAAAACCTATAACTATCCACCTTAATGCTGGTTTATTTATCGACTCTAACTTGATTTTGTTAAATTTTACTGTCTAGCTATAATAATATCCAATAAAACACGCCTCATATTATTCATGAAGACGCTAGGCTACAATGCAATAGGTGGGTTGGGTATCTCCTATATAAAACAAAAACCTAAAAAAATGACAACATGGCTCATTTTCCTATCTTGGCGTCTTCTTGTTCTTATTTAATAAATAAATTTAAATAAAATTCCAACTTTCACTATAGATGAACAATTATAATTTGTTTATTCTTATGTACAGGCAGCTATAAAAATGTCTGAAAGAAGATACAAAGGTTTTATGGAAATATATTTAAGCCCACAGCATCCGTCATATTTTTTTTGATTTATTGGCTTTTTTAGACAATTTTTTTTTTTTTTGTTGTCAAACTTATTTCGAAGAAGGCCTTACGCGAGGTCAGTTCAAGCTCACTTAAATATTTTATAAATATTTATTTTTCTAAAAAAAACAACAACAGTTATGTCTTCTATATACGCTTGGCACAATGCCCGTGAACTTATAAATTAATACTTTTTTAGATAAAAAGAAACAACAGCAAAAAAAAAAATATAAAAATAACTTTTAGTTTTAGAATTAATTATAAATTCAAAAGATGACTTTCACTGTCTGTCAAATTAAAATTAGAATAATGTTCTCTCATAATGTGCGCTACGTTCATAATATTTCATAGCACGCAGTAAGATTTTATTACTATGCGGGTAGGTATATATTATATTTTATCAACTTTATAGGAATATCAAGAGCACTTTGAGAAAATGTTTTTTGTCTTTATTGCAATTTTAAATTATCAATAAAAATGTTTCCTAAAAACATATTTTGACTTTATGATGTGATTTAGGAAAAATTAAATTTTGTCTTGTAATAGATGTTTTATACAAACATAGCTACATCATAAGTACATCAACCATCAGGGCCAGAGTGGATTTTTCTAGGATATGATGTAGCAAAATGTGTCTTCAAATTTGAATTTAAATAATAAAACCCAATTTAATAGGAATAAGACTGTTATTGTAAAGTGGTTGCTGATTTTGTTTAAATTATTTAATTTGGTAAAAGGAGAACAATTAAGTACATAAGAGAACCCAGATATTTATTTGTAAGATCCTCGATAGTTTAAGGATTTTTTTGGTTAGAAACATTTATCACTTAACTCCAATAAAATGTTTTTTTTATTTGAATCAAGTCGTAGAACTATTGATCTATTTAATCAGACCTTCATCTTTTAAAATTTCTGAGGTTTCTCGCTGTTCAAAAAAGGTAATTGAAGAATATTGACTCAGTGCAGGACTATTTCATTACTTCTAACACTTTGCAGGGTATTTCAAAAGCTAATAAAAAAGCGTTTTATGTTTTTGATGTGTAAACATCTATGCTGGCGGTAGAGCGAAAAAAATAACGTGAACGTTCGTGTGCAACTTTACGTCGTGCAACGTTACGGTGTGCAACGTTACGATCTGCATACTAGGATGGTGCGTCCAGTGAAAAAAATCTTAAGATCCCCTTCAAGCAAAAACAAGTCCGTTTTGGATCCGCGCACGTTGATGTTTACACATATTAACCGTGAGTCCCGGCACTCACACAATTTTTTTTTAATAAAAACAATTTTTTTAGTAACGATCAGTTTGGGTTTCGTGAAGGAAGATCAACTGAGGACGTAATTTTAAAGCTTTATAATGAAATATATGACAGTTTTAACAATAATTCCAATTGTTGTACATAGATATGACCAAAGCTGTGATATGGTCAATCACAAAACACTTTTAAGTAAACTTTACAAAGCGGGATTCAGAGGTGGGTTTAATGGTTGGTTTTTATCATATCTTTCCGGTAGAAGTCCACCTATCTATCACCTATGCCCGGTGCCGAACCTGCCTGCAGGCAAAACAAGCAATTGCCTAGGGCACCACGCTAACTAGGGCGGCAAAATCAGTACAATATTTTCAAAGCGGAAAAAAGGTTTCACTACACATCCGTCTACTTCAGTATCTATACTTTCCTGTACTTTTTTCGTTCTTATATGCTGTCCGTTCTATGTGGAATTATTGCAGATGCATATTAAATGTCTTCACTCTTTTATATTTACCTACTTATCATGCACGTGCCGTGTGATCATAGCCTCTTCGCGGCGGCCGCTAGAAACAAGCCTCTTAAAAAGGTTTGGCTAATATGATCAGACTGGTTCCATAGGTTGGCAACAGGTTAATTCCCTGTTCCGTAAAACTAAAAGAATTCTGAGACCTACAACAAGCCTCGGAAACGGACTGATCTCACGACGACAACCCACGCAAAGAAAATGGAAAAACGATTTACGAATTTCTCGATGATGTAGCTTTTACTCCATCTATTCTAATGTATTAACTAGTAGAACAGTAATTTATAAGATTTGTTTCTTACTGTGTATTCATTCAATGAATAAAATTAAACTAATCTAAAGAAGTCAACGAGTAAAGATTGATAGTGTATTTATTGATTCCACATCCGAAAATATTGGTGTACCTCAAGGATCAGTTTTGGGACCACTTTTGTTTCTTATTTACGTAAATTCCATATTGCAACAAATCTTTATCAGTCTGATTACAGCTTTTCCCATGACATAGCATTTTCCTACGCAAATAATAGTAGGTAACTTATTTGAATCTGTGATATATCTTCAAAAGGACTTACAAATACTTCGGCAATGGTTCGAAAAACATGCACTAATAATTAAGTGAGAAAACCAAATTGTTTTATAACTTAAGGGGGACCTTGATCGGTGAACTGTGACATAACTTTTCATTCTTCTTCGTACCTGAAACTATCCCTCTGCGCTTATTCTTGTAGTTAGAAAAATTACTTTGATGATTTTTTGTGTTCCAAAAGCTGATTCACAACAGATGGTGTTGAATGTTTTAAATATCTAAAAGTTTTTAAAGATTGAAACTTTAATTCTAAAGCTCATTTGAATGAGCTTTAGAAATACCTATGTGTTGGCTATTATCCGCAAATTATATTTACATTAACTACTTTAACTTTCAAGTAAAGCACTTTTAATGTTTTACTACGGATTTCTACACTCCAGTATTGTTATTAACTGAATAAATAAATTATGAAAACATTGACATCTAGCTTTCAATTGCATCAGTACATAGGCAGGAAGAAATTATTTGATTTCGGAAAAAGCTAGATACCATATCAGGCCTTGGTTAAGCACTAAAAGGTCGTCATTATAATGTTTTCAAATTTGCCCAATGACTTTATATCTTAATATTGATTTGAGTGATGTTTTAATTAATTTTTCCTTGAATTAATAGCGATAAACAATTTTCGTCACATCAGCCGATCAAAAATTATTACCGATTTAACATTCATTATCTTATCAAAAATTATTTAAACAAAAATAAAGTACAAAATACAAAAAAAAAATCCACCTTCTATCTACACCAATAAAATCAATAAGTCGCCATATAACGGTTTATTAATATTCAATTAACAATGTTTTTGCTAGCGAAATTCTTTTCAAACAAATACAATAAATATTCAATTTGAATTTGTTAAAGACTTAAATTGTTAGGAAAACAAAAAGTTTAATATCCCCCGCATTTATTTTATTAAACCCTGCCATCAAAAGTCCATCCGCTATGTGACAGCTTGACACATGAAATATGTCAAATGAAACTTTTAAAATAATTATTCCACTAAGTAATTTGTGGAGTGAAGAAAATAAAAATTTCAAAAAAAAAATACACATTCTCACTTTGACAAGAATTTGAATATTGCTATTGTTTTCCTTGCAAAACATAAAAAAAAATATATAAAAATGGCAAAAAGAGAAAAGATGAAAAGCCGATTTATATTGAAATAATTTTTAAGCTTCTTTTAGAAAACATCAGAATAAATAATTATGACAATTAATTATTCAAAACAAAAAGTGATTTAAAATTGTTTTTATTTTTACTTACTTATGGGTATATGTAACTAAATAATTAATTAAGCAATACCAATGGGAACAGGGAACACAAACATGGAAGTAGATTGTAGTTCACTAAGTTCACTGGGACGTTCGTATTACTCCTTTTGTACTCTTTTTTAACTCCAACTTCACCAAAAGCCTTGGATTCGCTGTTCCGAGTTAATTTTTGGGAGTATTTTTCTGTTCTTAATTTAACAAAGGAATAGACAACTAACATACACTTAACATTCTTGTCAAAAGTGATAAATTCTTGAAAGTGCCATTTTGTTAAATGGTGACATTCGGTAGTGTATGTGTTAAAGTACGGGAAGTATATGGTTTCATATTCGATTGAAATCAAAATGAAGTACAACAGCCCGAAAATCCAAACGAAAACGAAGTTTATCTTTAATAATTATAAATGGTGGGAGGCTATCTTATCTTTATCTCTGTTGGAATTGATATGAAATTTTAAGTGATGGATGTGTTACCACAATTTATTTTAAATTTACCAAATGATCATAAGATAATATTTACATATATGTATCTGTTAGCCATACATATTCACAGCTTTGATAGTAAGTTGTACAAATATAGAAACCCCTTTATTAATAAACAGCGAACAACGGCAACTTTTATACATCTGTGGATCTGTAATTCATATGAATAAATGTGAAATTGTCTATGCATTGTGATAGCGAACGGATAACTTTATCTCACCAAATTTCGCGTTGAAGAGACGGATAACGTCCTTACACATACACGCAAGCATCTCATAGAACCGTTTACTACTAAAGGGTTTTCCAATAAGAGGTGTTATTTTGAATAGCCCGCTATTTCGGTAGCTGTCACTTTTAAAGCTGTCATTTTTTGACATTTGACAAGTAGAAACAACGCCATTAATAAAACTGGAACGATACATGCTTCAACAACACATTGAAATTATTAAAATTTACTATAAAAATGGTGAAAATTTGGCAGAGACGGTTCGTAAAACTAAAACATTTTTGGGTCGTCGTGAAGCACCTTGTCGGACCGCAATACAGAAATTGGTGGACAAATTCGAGCTGTTGGGACAAGTTAGTGATGTGAAGAATAAAACCCGTGCACGTCGGCCAAGAACAACTGAGACTATTGCTGTTGTAGCCCAAAGTGTTGAAGAAAACCCAGGTTTGTCCATTCCTCGTCGTTCTTTGGAATTAGGCATTCCACAAACGTCATTACACCGTATTTTGCATAAAGCCTTGGGTCTTAAGGCTTATAAAGTTCAGTTAACACAAGAACTCAAGCCGGCTGATCATCAACAACGTCGTGTCTTTGCTGATTGGGTCCTTGAAATGCATGAAAATAATCCGGAATTTCATCGAAAAATCATCTTGACTGATGAGGCCCATTTCCACTACGTCAACAAGCAAAACTGTCGCACCTGGGGCTAGGAAAACCCAAGAGTTATTGTTGAAAAGCCTCTCCATCCTCAACGCGTGACTGTTTGGTGCGGTGGTCATTGGACCTTACTTTTTCGAAAATGAGGCTGGAGCAACAGTTACGGTCAATGGATTGCGCTATCGATAGATGATTACTGATTTTTATGGCCGGAATTGGATGGTATTGACCTGGACAACGTTTACTTTCAACAAGACGGCGCTACGTGCCACACAAGCAATGAAACCATCGATCTTTTACGGGAAAAGTTTCCGGACCGTGTTATCTCTCGAAGAGGTGATCACAATTGGCCACCGAGATCTTGTGATTTAACACCTTGCGACTTCTTCCTTTGAGGCCACGTGAAAGACAAGGTCTACGCCAACAGCCCAGCGTCGATTCAAGACCTCAAAGATGGAATTCGTGAGGCTATCGAGGACATAGGGCAGCCACTTTGCGATTTGGTTATGGAAAATTTCATGAAAAGGATATGGTCCTGTAAGCGTGGTCGTGGCGGCCATTTGGCTGATGTTGTGTTCCATTATTAACGGCATACCTTCCTCTTTATAATGAAATAAACATCCGATCATTTATCTCAAAAAATGCCATTTTGCTTTGAATATCAAAATAATACCTCTTATTGGAAAACCCTTTACAATCATGGTTTTCAGAAATCAGTGCATGCATATGACAGACGAATTGGAATGTTGCTAAATTTTGAGGAAGTGTTGCTGTCCTTCCAATAATTATAAAGACTAGAAATATATTGATAAAAAAGTTATCAATACGATAAGTTCCCTATCCGTATGTGGCAGCTAAAACGTGTGTTAAGGAGAGGATAGAGCTTTTTTATTAAAAGGGTTGAAAATACGTGCAAGGAATTCGATATACGAAACACAATTTTATGAAGCCACGTACTATAATGGATTTTATTGTATACATGTGCAGAGAGGCCAAAAATCTATTTTCTATAAATTGAAAGTGGTAGATTGTTGATTTTTTCGATATATTTTTTTTTAATTCTTTGAAATATAAAACATCAAGAAAAATAATTGTGCATTCCGGCGTTCCTCAAAGGAAGCCATTTAGGCCCCTTTTTATTTTTATTATTTATTACTGACTTACATAATGTAATCCAATATTCCGATCTTTTCTTGTTTGCTGATGACGCTAAGCTTCGCATATTTTGCAAAAGTAATAATGAATTTGAATTGTTACAAAAAGACTTAAACAGTGTTTCAACTTGGTGTATTATGAATGATATGAAACCAAATGTTTCAAAGTGCATGACTTTTTACTTAATGTCTATATGTTGTGTAGTCAACCGCTTGAAAGAGTTGAACATTTTTGTGATCTTGGAGTTATTATGGACTCAAAATTAAACTTTGGTAAACATATTGACCATATTATTAACAAAGCAGAATGCAGGTTGGGCTTCGTTTTCCGGTTCTCTAAAGAATTTCGAGACCCATATATTTTAAAAACTTTATACTGCTCTCTTGTGCGATCGAATAAAGAATACTGTAGCTGTGTTTGGAGTCCAAGCTATAAAAATAATATCAATCGATTGGAATCTGTGCAAAAGCGATTTCTACTTTATGCTCTTCGCTATCTTCCATGGAATAACGACATGCATCTACCACTATACAACCAACGCCTGGCCTTAATCAATTTACCATCACTGACACAGCAGAAGAACAGTTTCTAAAGTACTATTTATTAACGATATTTTGATCGGAGCAATTGATTCCGAATATCTTTTATCACAACTCAGCCTAAATATTAATTCTCGATCCTTAAGATTTGTAGACTTTTTTAATCAAAGATTTAACAAAACGAACTATGGAATTCATGAACCTTTGTTTGCTGCACGTTCTCATTTTAATAAATCTGTGGCCACAAGCAATAATCGCTTAAGTCTAAGAATGTAATTGTTGGCAAAAGCACTTTAAAGTTTCATTTTGAGATTTGAAAATATCCTAACTAATGGGTGATTTTTTAAGAGGCTTAGAACTTTTTAAAAAAAAAAAACACAAAAAATTCGAAAAAATGAATGAAATATTTATTTGAATCGATAGTTTGAACCTTGCAATTTAATGTTTAAAGATAATTTCATGCAAATGTTGACCGCGGCTGCGTCTCAGGTAGCCCATCCGCTGAGTCCAATTTTGGCATACTCTTTCACACATATCGGCCGGTATCTCACGAATGAATGCATGGATGTTGGCTTCCAGTGCGTCAATCGAAGCGGACTTGTCCCTATAGACATTAGCCTTGACATACCCCCACAAAAAATAATCTAATGGTGTCAAATCGCACGATCTAGGCGGCCAATTGACCGACCCGAAACGTGAAATTAACTGTTCACCAAACTCGCCTCGCAATTGCGCCATTGTTTCGCGTGCTGTGTGGCATGTGGCACCGTCTTGTTGAAACCACAT
This sequence comes from Leucozona laternaria, assembly GCA_932273885.2. Taxonomy (NCBI): domain Eukaryota; kingdom Metazoa; phylum Arthropoda; class Insecta; order Diptera; family Syrphidae; genus Leucozona; species Leucozona laternaria. The sequence goes on along the minus strand of OW026366.1, from coordinate 267,507,184 downwards.
ATCATGCAAGTCAAGAACTTCCATTTCGGGCAAAAAAAAGTTTGTTATCATCGCTCGGTAGCGTTCACCATTGACAGTAACGCTGCGATTCGCCCAATATGGCCCAATAATGCCGCCGGCCCATAAACCGCACCAAACAGTGGCTTTTTCGGGATGCATTGGTAGCTGTTGGAATGCTTCTGGCTGATCTTTACTCCAAATGCGGCAATTTTGCTTATTTACGTACCCATTCAACCAAAAATGAGCCTCATCGCTGAACACAAGCAGCGCGCGATGAACATTTCGAACCGAGCACGAATTTTGATAGTAAAATTCAATAATTTGCAAGCGTTGTTCATTTGTAAGACGATCCATGGTTAAATTGCAAACCAAACTGAAGCTGTTTGATAGTGACACAAGGTACTAAACACACGTCAGCTGTCAAAACCAGTGTTGCCAAAACCAAACCAGCTAAAAAATCACCCGTTATATAAGTTACCAATAGATATATATTTTGAAAACTTACTCCTACCGTTAATCAATTACATTTTTTCGTTTATAAAAATGCTGATTTGCATTAGTTATTGCAAAAATAGTTTTTTAAGCTGTTTTTGCTTATCTAAATATTTCACATCTCAATGACTTATACCACTTAAGAGGTTAATCCAAATTGAACACTGGAGTTCATGTCTTCTTATACGACTTAAGCTGTTTTTGCAAGCTCAATTTTTTTATTTATCAGTTAGAAGCTACTTTTTCTTTTAAGACAAATAAAATAATAATAGTACAAAATCAATTTTTTTTTTAAAGAACCTCGATGTACATTTGGTTTTCATACCTATTTCAAATTTTTGTTTGGAATATCAGCTTTCTTCTTCGTTCTGATAAGATTTTTCTTTGGTAAAGCACCAGAGAATAAATATTTCAATCAATTTAAACGTATAAGCACCACGTGTACACATTAAGGTCCAGTTTTTCAGTGAGAGATTAAACTTAAACTTGATGAGTTAATCATCTAATTTGCTGAGTTAACTCAGGATTAACTGAACAGATGCTTTAGATGTTATATTCACGGGGTTTGGTTAGTCGCTCCGCATGCATTCTCCACTGAAAAACTGCTTCCTCAATTATCTGTGGGTTAATTTGCTTTTAGAGTTAGATGGCTCTGGTTCAACTCATCACTAAAAAACTGGGCCTTAGTGTACAAAATAGGCTGTTTAATTGGCATCCAGTTCTATTTGATATCTGACTCTGCCAAAATTTTATTTGCTGTCAAAAATTTTTGCTGTTTGCGATCTACTTTTTGCTACACAAATTTGTTGAGATCTTCATCTGTTTCTCCACAATGGCTTTGATTTTGAAAAAGTAACGAAGTCGAAAAAGCTTTGGGAATTCATTTCTATAAGATTTTATGTGGTCTTAACACCAACAGCTCAAACAAAATTTTTTGTTTTTCTATGATTGCATGATCGGCTCTTAGAACGTTTGTTCTCTTACTTCAATGGTATATGTAGCTGGTTTAACTAAGCTCAAATCACAAATGAGTTCTTGTCCTTCCAATTTAGAAGAAAAACAAACAAATTTGACTTCCGAATGGAGGTAACTATGTATGTATAATTGTATATTCCACTGTATAGGTACATTGCAAGCACTTTAAAAGATTTTAAAGAATAAATGCTCAAGCCAATAGAGCCGGTTGGATTATTTTTCACAGTAAGGCTTGTAATAGTGGCCAAAGCCGAAATCATGTATTGAAGTATTTGCAAGAGTAGCTATATGCATAATTTCTTTAAAAGGAGCTTTTCTGGACTGGGACTTCACACTATCCAAAGTAACTTCAAACATGTTTTCAACTCTCGATTATCTTCGGTGAATTTTTGACTGCTGTAATTCATTTTCGCAACTGAAAACATTCAGTTTCATTAAAACAAACGTACAGTGGGTCAGGTATATCTGATGATAAGAAGCACGTGTCTATATTTTAATAAACTTTTGAACTACATCAAATTGATTTGAACAAGGGATCAATTCCGACGATTTCGTGCAGCTTCTGAAACGCGTGCGCTGTTACCGCTTTTATAAACTTAGAGTTTTGTTAGCACTGATGGGTAAACAATTTTTGCTCATATAATACACATCCACTGTAATCATATCCTAAATCAGCAATTTTGTTTTCTGTTTAAGCTGCTATCAAGTCTGAATTGTTTATCTTCACTCTTAAGGTGAATCTAAACTGATATGCGTCAACCGTCTCTGCAACCTCGAAATGAGAATCCATCGGATTGATAAAATTTAAATCAAGGAGAGTTAAAGTTAAACAAGTCTAGTTCTGGTCTTATATTTACACCAAACGTTTCAAAAGAATAATAAGATTCTATCTGAAATGTATCAAAATAATCTTACCTATTTGTAGATGATTTTGTTTCGTTCATGACAACTTCTGACATGTTTTTAAATGCATATGTACCTAGAACCTTTACTTGAAATGTCTTCTTTTGTGGTGTAACAATAAGTAGTTTCCACCCACTTTCAAGATTTCTTATTGTTATGTATATTTATAACAAAAAAGACAAACAATACGTTGGCACTGGAACTCAAAAAAATGTATAAATTACTTTTAAGAAATCGCTTTAAACACTCGAATATAATAACAACTCAAGTTACTAAAGGGAGTTTTTTTTAGACGTATGGTTTTCAATCTGGCGATACTTTTTTCGGAGTTTGTCTTTTTGACAACTGTCACTTGATTTATGCTCAGTTTGCTTTGCCATTTCATAATTAATAGATTTACTACTGAACAACGTTTTAAAATCGTGCAAATTTATTACCAAAATAATGGTTCGGTTCGGTTGCGTCCAATATTCGGTCGACATAATCGCAAAATCGCATAAATTCGAGAAACCATGGATCGGTTTCGAACCACGTTTACTCCAGTGGACAATACGCATCCTCAAAGAAGCCGTACAGTGCGCACCGGAGACGCTATTTCTGCTGTGGAGCAGAGTCTCTAAAGCCCGAACCACACTACTCTCGTGTGGTGTGTTGGGGAGTAGTGTGTCGCTATCGCTCTAATGTATTTCATATGCGTAGAGCCATATTTGTATCGTGTGATGTGTTGTGTCGAAATCTATGAAATACATTGGAATGACAGCGACACACTACTCCACAACACACCACACGAGAGTAGTGTGGTTCAGGCTTAAATAGACCCGAATGAGTCCATCTGCCATCGCACGCAACAATTGGAGCTGTCAAAAATTGGACCTCTCGGCTGGAATTTATTCGCGGCAGCCGTGGTGGCCACTTGCCCGAAATCATTTTTAAAACATAATGGCAAACCCTTTTCTTTATAATAAAGCTAGATTCTTGGCCATAACATTAAACTATATGCGTTTTATTTCTTCTTAAAAACCACACGTCTAAACAAAACACCCTTTATTTCACTTCAAAACCCACTTAAGTCCACACAAAAGTCCTCCATGCATTTATCATAATAACTTAACTCGAGTTAATTCTCAGGTTTTAAGAATTTTTGATTAACAATAGCAGCCTAGCTGACATAAGATTCCTAAAAACACCCAACAAAAATTTGGAAAAGTGGCTTAACTCATTTTGGCATCGATGAAAATCTCTTTTCAGTTTTGCAAAAACCTCTTAACTCGAGATAAGTTGTTTTACTCTCTCATATACTTTCTTGTGTTTTTGGCCAATTAAGATTTATAAAAATAGCTTAAGTCGATATAAGTCATTATTTAAAACTGCGTTATATGAGTTTAGAATTCTTATTTGAGTTAAGCGTTTATTCCATATGTTGTTAAGTATGAAAAAGACTTAAGCGGTATTTTCTATTCGTCATATTTGACGAAAAAAGCGTTTAAATTACAGGGGATTTTTTTTACAAGCTATACAAAGCATGGAGAACACTATGGGACAAAAAACCGAGTTTTCGCTTAAGTCGACTTAAGCGGGTATTGCTTATGGCCACAGAAATATTTTAATGCTATTGACTTTAATGTATCAAAGTATTCTTTAAAAAATAATCTATTTATAGAATTTTACAATCTCAAAGCTAATAATTTGTAAATTTGTAAATAAAAAAATAAATAAATATCAGACAATCCTAGAATCTTTGAAATATTAACATTGATTTAGATTTTTTTCGCAAACTGATTGTTTTTTTTTTTTTCAAAACTTAGCTTTTTTTGAGTTCTATTTCTTATTATTAGGTATTCAATGCTTTAATTAGTTTTGAATCAAATACGGACAACTATATGCTTAAATGTTTTCTAGTTTCTCAGAAAATCAAATATAACAAAAAATTGTTTTTTTATAAGAAAAGCTTTTTTTACTTTTGACAACATTTTGAAAACCGGTATTAATATCTTTTAAAAGACACATAAACCAATAATTTCGACTTTTGATATATTTGCAATTGAAATAACTTCTAAACGCCAGCTCATCGGTTTTTTTTGCAATTCTTTTTAAAAATTCGTTTTGATTATTATCTTGAAAAAAAAATCTTTAAGAAATTATTTAAAAAAACTTATGGCTGACTAATTTCTGAATAAGTTTCCAATTGTTACGTTTGAGCAGCTGCTATCAAAGTTGGCGATAGACAACAACAATCAAATCGATTTAGAAATATCGCCGAAAACAAAAAATTGGAAATATCGCCCAAGTTTATATTTTTCCTTAAGTCCCAAATATTTAAAATTTAAATTGTTTTTTTAAAATTTGGGCGTTATTTCCTCAAATTTGGACAATATTTCCAAAATGTAATTTCAATAATGAAACTTGTTGACAAACAAAAACTTTGAGCATAATCATGGCAACAAAGAAGGCTTGTTCAATTGGAATCCTTGGGTGACATAAAAAACAGTCCTATACTCAAGCTCCAAAGTGCTGCTTTAGTGATGCAAATATTTCAAGCGGCATACGCAAAGTTTTTAGTAAAATTTGCGAAAGGTATGTAAAATATAAGATAATCTTTAAAAAAAATAGTGGCGCATATTGACAAGTTTTTGATTTGGGTGTTTTTTTTATAGCATTTGGACGTTATTTCCTAAGATTTGGGAGTTATTTCCTTTTTCTGTATGTAAAATATAAGATAATCTTTAAAAAAAATAGTGGCGCATATTGACAAGTTTTTGATTTGGGTGTTTTTTTTATAGCATTTGGACGTTATTTCCTAAGATTTGGGAGTTATTTCCTTTTTCTGTATTTTTTTTGGGCGATATCGCCAATTTTGGGCGTTCTTTACCATTTGACTTTTAAAGTTTTTATTTTGGGCGTTCTTTCCTTTAAAAAAATTTAAAAAAATGGAAATAACACCCAAATCGAGAAAAAAAAAAACAACAATTGTTCAGAATTTTTTTGGGCCATATTTCCAAATCGATTTGGGTGTTATTTCCTTGGGAGTTATTGCCTATCGTCGTTAAAGCTAGAAACGACATCAAGTTTGCCAAACGTGTGGAAATTATAAAAAAATGTGAATTTCTTCTTGAGGTCGGTCGTTATCATGGCTTTAATAACTCTTTTGGACCTTAAGCCACCAACCAGACAAAGATTGGTGGTAAATAAAGAAAACATACCTGACATAGCGGCAAGTATCGAAGAAGACCCAGAAATTTCGATTCAGTGTCGATCAGCATCATCCGTATAAAATTGTGCTGATGCAAGAATTGAAGCCGAACGACCATAGAAAAACGTCGTGAGTTCGCGAATTGGGCGCTGAAAATGTTGGCCAAAAAATCATCTTCTCGTACGAGGCCCAAAGCAAAATTTCCGTTATTGGAACGAACACAATCCACAAGTGTTTGACCAAACATCAATACATCCACAAAGATTGACTGTTTGGTGAGGTTTATGGCATACCCCACACATATTGGAACGAGTCATCAAAAATTGTACCAACTGCTTAAACAACTGCCAGCTAAGAAGAGGCGGCCATTTTGATGTGCTATTTCATACCTACATAAAAGCATGAATGTAGCTTGAAAATAAAGACAGAACCAATTTTGTATCTCACACCATTGTTGTTTTATAAGATTTCTTATCTGGTCACCCTATATTTTGTAAAAGAATTTGGCTTTTCATCCCTAACACGGATGGTTATTGTCGCTTATTGATGCAACCTCGTAAGACTCGAAGCACCAAATTTTGTTGATATTTCAATAATGTCAATTTCAGATTCGGCAGGAAATTGTATAGGTCCCCTGCATTCCTGCTGACTAACAACTCGCACACAGGAATGGTTGACAGTATTGTATATTATTGGTCACAAGGCCTCCACACGACAAGTTGTGGTGATTTTTTAGCTGGTTTGGTTTTGGCAACACTGGTTTTGACAGCTGACGTGTGTTTAGTACCTTGTGTCACTGTCAAACAGCTTCAGTTTGGTTTGCAATTTAACCATGGATCGTCTTACAAATGAACAACGCTTGCAAATTATTGAATTTTACTATCAAAATTCGTGCTCGGTTCGAAATGTTCATCGCGCGCTGCTTCCATTTTATGATCGGCATTCTCGACCTTCTGAGCAGTCTATTCGGAAGATTGTGACCAAATTTCGCACCAAATTTACTTTGTTGGACATTAAACCACCAACACGTTTACGTACTGTGCGTAGTGAAGAAAATATTGCGGCCGTATCAGCTAGTGTGACAGAAGACCGCGAAATGTCGATTCGGCGCCGTTCCCAGCAGTTAGGCCTTTGTTACAGCACTACGTGGAAAATTTTGCGGAAGGATTTGGGCGTAAAGCCTTTTAAGATACAGCTGGTGCAAGAACTAAAGCCAGCCGACCTACCACAACGCCGAATTTTTGGTGAATGGGCTCTTGGAAAGCTGGCCGAGGATCCGCTTTTTTATCGAATAATTGTGTTCAGCGATGAGGCTCATTTTTGGTTGAATGGGTACGTAAATAAGCAAAATTGCCGCATTTGGAGTGAAGATCAGCCAGAAGCATTGCAACAGCTACCAATGCATCCCGAAAAAGCCACTGTTTGGTGCGGTTTATGGGCCGGCGGCATTAGTGGGCCATATTTCTTCAAAGATGATGCGAATCGCAGCGTTACTGTCAATGGTGAACGCTACCGAGCGATGATAACAAACTTTTTTTTGCCCGAAATGGAAGTTCTTGACTTGCATGATATGTGGTTTCAACAAGACGGTGCCACATGCCACACAGCACGCGAAACAATGGCGCAATTGCGAGGCGAGTTTGGTGAACAGTTAATTTCACGTTTCGGGCCGGTCAATTGGCCGCCTAGATCGTGCGATTTGACACCATTAGATTATTTTTTGTGGGGGTATGTCAAGGCTAATGTCTATAGGGACAAGCCCGCTTCGATTGACGCGCTGGAAGCCAACATCCATGCATTCATTCGTGAGATACCGGCCGATATGTGTGAAAGAGTATGCCAAAATTGGACTCAGCGGATGGGCTACCTGAGACGCAGCCGCGGTCAACATTTGCATGAAATTATTTTAAACATTAAATTGCAAGGTTCAAACTATCGATTCAAATAAATATTTCATTCATTTTTTCGAATTTTTTGTGTTTTTTTTTTAAAAAAAGTTCTAAACCTCTTAAAAAATCACCCATTATTATTAAAATAATTTTCAATTTATAGATAATTTTAACCCTTAAATGTAAATTGTCATAACGATTCAAGACATCATAATAATGTGTTTGAAGTTGAATCTTCCTATTGAAAACAAAAACTGAATTATTGTTGATGTAAAACATAATGTTCAAATAGCTTCTTTGCAGAGAATGCAAATTGATTTTCACAAATAAATAATACAACTTAATAATCTTGCAGTCACGACCATTAAACAATTAAAATGCACAACAACAACAAATAAACTGAAACGTGACTTTAAATTGATCCAAAAAGAATTTTTTTTTTGTATTATACATATTTTATCAACTGAAACTCTTAACACAGCACGAACTAAATTGAAATCCATGAATTTTCCATTTGGGCCAGATTGGATTTAAATGCGAGACATAACTCTACCTTTTATAGCTATCTACATTTGAAAACAACAACACCAACAACAAAACTATATACGACTCGTTGAAAATGGAAAACTTTTGACAAGGAAAAGTGTATTAAGTGACTATGTTTGAATATTATTAAGTTAACTTTCAACAGCTTGACGCGTTAAGCTACATTTGTTGTTATTCACATAGGTATAGGTATGTACGCCAAGAAATTTAATTTTCCAAGACATTCACTTAGCATAAAATATAACGCAGTCCTGTGGAACAAATATTTCAAAGATTCACTTCACCACAACATAGTTTTAACTCAACCCTCTGGATGATCTATATATGAACCACCCTGTGTTTGGTATGTGAATTCTTCAAACAGAGTATACAATTATGTAAAAATTTGTAACAAAAAATATGCAAAGTCAAGAATTTAATTCAAGCTGAAAAAGAATAAATTTGACACAAATGGACACAATAAAAAGTGTGAACGATAAAAATAGCACTTCGAAAGGCAGCAGGTAGATAAATAATTCGGGCAGGGACGGATTACGACGCCTTGACATTCTTTAATGGTTTACAATTGATGAAAATCACAGCTAAATTTGTTTGTTTTGTAAATAGCAGCAGTTTAGTATTAAGGGTGTGTGTATGTTGGAGCTTTGATAAAAGGTTTGAGCATTGATTCGATCCAGAAAAGTCGCCCATCTACAAAATATTCACATTACGAAAGACCCCAAAAACTTCAAATCGACACCAACAATCATTTTTTTTATCGATTTCAACGCCTGCCGCATATGACAGCATCTGAGCATTGAGACAAGCTAGTGCAACAATAACACTGGACAGAACCTTACCACAGACCATGCTGTCATGTTGCTTTGAATAGAAGCTGCAAAAAAACAGCTGATGTATAAGATTGCATAGGTTTGTTTTGTTTAGGAATACGGATAAGATTGCTAAAGTATGTTTTTTTTATGATTCTAAAGTGTGTTTTTTTTTAGACGTGTGCGGTTTTCAAGAAGAAATAAAACGCATTTAATTTGGTGTTATGGCCAAGAATTTAGCTTTATTATAAAGATAAGGGTTTTCCATTATGTTTTAAAAATAATTTCTGGCAAGGGGTCGCTGTGACTGGCTCGAATAAATTCCAGCCGAGAGGCCCAATTTTCGACAGCTCCAATTGTTGCGCGCGATGGCGGATGGACTCATTCGGGTCTTCTTCGATAACCACCTGCTCCACAGCTGAGGATGCGCACTATCCACTAGAGTAAACGTGGTGCGAAACCGATCCATATGGTTGCTCGAATTTATGCGATTATGTCGACTGAATATTGGACGCAGCGCGCGATGTGTCGCGCGAACCGATCCATTACTTTGGCAATAAATTTGCACGATTTGCAAACGTTTTTCAAGAGTAAGTCTATTTAAAGGGTTTTCCAATAAGAGGTGTTATTTTGAATAGCCCGCTATTTCTGTAGCTGTCACTTGTGAAGCTGTCATTTTTTAACATTTGACAAGTAGAAACTACGCCATTAATAAATGGAACGATACACGCTTCAACAACGCATTGAAATTATTAAAATTCACTATAAAAATGGTGAAAATTTGGCAGAGACGGTTCGTAAAACTAAAACATTTTTGGGTCGTCGTGAAGCACCTTGTCGGACCGCAATACAGAAATTGGTGGACAAATTCGAGCTGTTGGGACAAGTTAGTGATGTGAGGAATAAAACCCGTGCATGTCGCATCTGGGGCTCGGAAAACCCAAGAGTTATTGTTGAAAAGCTTCTCCATCCTCAACGCGTGACTGTTTGGTGCGGTTTATGGTCCGGCGGGGTCATTGGACCTTACTTTTTCGAAAATGAGGCTGGAGCAACAGTTACGGTCAATGGATTGCGCTATCGAGAGATGATTAATGATTGTTTATGGCCGGAATTGGATGGTATTGATCTGGACAACGTTTACTTTCAACAAGACGGCGCTACGTGCCACACAAGCAATGAAACCATCGATCTTTTACGGGAAAAGTTTCCGGACCGTGTTATCTCTCGAACAGGTGATCACAATTGGCCACCGAGATCTTGTGATTTAACACCTTGCGACTTCTTCCTTTGGGGCCACGTGAAAGATAAGGTCTACGCCAACAGCCCAGCGTCGATTCAAGACCTCAAAGATGGAATTCGTGAGGCTATCGAGGACATAGGGCAGCCACTTTGCGATTTGGTTATGGAAAATTTCATGAAAAGGATATGGTCCTGTAAGCGTGGTCGTGGCGGCCATTTGGCTGATGTTGTGTTCCATTATTAACGGCATACCTCTTCCTCTTTATAATGAAATAAACATCCGATCATTTATCTCAAAAAATGCCATTTTTCTTTGAATATCAAAATAACACCTCTTATTGGAAAACCCTTCATTATGAAATGGCAAACCAAACTAAGCATAAATTAAGTGACAGCTGTCGAAAAGACCAACTTAGAAAAAAGGATTTCCAGATTGAAAACCACACGTCTTAAAAAAAACACCATTTACGTTTGGTATATTCCATTTCACATGAGCATTCATTGACAAGAAATGAATTTGCAAATACAACAATGTAAACAAATGGGTTTTGGAGGGTGAAACTTACGACAAATTGGCATCGTTATATGGAGTGTTTCTGCCATAGACAGCAATAGCCATGTGTAAGTTAAAGGGACTTTGAAGTCTATCAACTCTGTGAACTGTCAACGATGCCTGCCTGAGTGACGACACAATAGAGGAATGCTGTGACTCAGGTGGCACATGCAAGTAATATAGGATCATCTCAACCAATTTAGCGTGCGAAATTGCAGACAGCTAGCTAAACATCGATTTAGTTGGAAGAAGCTTGTTAAAGTTGAACATCTGGTACACTCAGGATTGAAGTAACACCCTAAGTTAATAAGTTATAATAAAATAAAGTATTAAGTTCCTACATCATGATGAGAGGGTCTGCAGGCCAATTTTTCTGAGCGAGATCATCCTAAGAGCTAGGTTCAATGTTAGACCCTAGTTAACTATTCAGACATGTTTTCCTGTCAATTTAGATCTTGAGAGGACTCAACAAAATTCGGTGAGTTAACTCTGAATTATTTGAACAGATATTTCCTTCAAATGACTTTCAAAAATCTATCTATCTGTCAAGGTACGACACTATTAAGAAAGGGTTATTTCCATAGTGGTGCCATCTCGACTTCAATAGCGAAACGTTATTTTCTAAAAAGTATTAAAAGCACTTCGATTTTTAACATCTAGGAGTCAATTAAGAAATCAAAATCGAAATTAACACTACTGATCGAGAAGTCCAAAAAAAACTGGGTTCCGTCAAGCCGTCTGGTGGTCTGTAAGTCTGTGCGCCTGGTGCGCCTGTGCATCTAAAAAAAAAAATGAACAAAATTGGAATTTTTGTTTAAGCTTGTTATTTTTCACGGTTTTTGAGAAAATTGTCTTATTTTTGGGTTATTCACGTATTTCTTTTGATTATGCTATCTGGTGCTTCTCAATAATTAAAACAATATTGTATTTAAATTTTTTGAAGAAAATAGTTTTTAAACAAAAAATAAATATTGTAGTACTTTTGACTCTTTGCATCATGCATCTTCAACGTTTGACTACAAACATTTGTTAACCACAAGATCGTTATCAAGATTTTTTTTTTATTTGAAAAAGCTAATCAGGATTGAGTTAGAGTAAACGCGGGGATGAGTTAAAAGGAATGTTCTGATATTTTTTTATGATCGTAAATGAGTCACCTATCCCGGGATGGCATGTGGTATCAAAAAGATGGGACTACTGTTCTAACAGCCAGCGTTGTAAATGAATACAATCTTTTGTCCAATGCAGTCTTTAAAAATCATTCGTTGAATTCGATCAATTGAATGCAATCTTTTGAGAATTAATGCAGTCTTTGCCTTCTTTCGCATATGGTCAAATGGCTTGCTGTATCAGACTTTTAATCGGTTATACATAGTTGTAGACCTTTATTGAATCAATTTTGACTTTTTTTTTGGAAATTTTGGCATAAATATGTCCAAAATCTCTACTATTTCGCAATAGGCAGTAGTAGTTTCACTTATTGGCTTTGAATCGACAATCTTTTAGTCCAATTAATTTGTCGAAATGTCGATAAATGTCAGTTTTTGTATGTATCATTTTCCTAAGCTAATCCTAAATTTAGCCGAGGAATTTTGATTTTGTGGGATGAAAAGTTCAAAATTAAATTTTATTTTAAATTACTCAAAAACTATCAGTACGTTGGAAGAAATGTCAGGGCAAAAATTGTTGCTTTTGAAACTTTTAAAATTTGTTTGTGTAAAAAGAAAATATTTTGAGAAAAAATATTTCCGCAAATGTGTCTTGTTCTTTACCCTAGCGAGAATTTGGACATTACATCACGCCAAAGTGGATATTGTACCGTTTGCCAAAGTTTTTTTTTTAAAAAAATCTAAATTTATTGCTCTTACAAAAAAAAGTAATTGGTTATTTTTGTAGAATTGTATAAGCTACAATTTTTATTCATACACATTTTTTTTTTTGTAAACTGATGGTTTTGGAGATGTTAACAAAAACAAAACTAATTTTAATACTCTATCACCACCGCTTAAAACCTTAACCCTGGTTTTATTTAAGGTTTTTTTTTTGGGAAATGTTTGAAGCCTAAAAATAAGCTTTGTACAAAAATTCTGTTTTATTGAAATTATTTTCGAAATTTGACCTCATTTTATTATCAAAAAACTGGACTATTGCAAAAATCTAAATTTCGTGTTTTTAGAGGAAAATACTCCTCATCCACTTAAAAACTAAAAAATAAACGACAACTGCGGCCGGGACGTGACAAATCCTTCAAGGGTAGGTATCTGTTGTCATGAAAAAGTGCACCTCACCTTAGGCGTCTGGATTCGCCAGACAATTGTAGGTCCCCTCCATTCCTGGAAACAAACAACACTCACACAGGAATGATTGAGGGTTGCGTTGCCTCACCGTGACCTGTAGTCCCAGCAAATTTATTTCATTATTTATTTCATTATTATTATCATAAGAAATAGCAAATACCATGCCTCTACTTTTATATTCTTGAAATTCAACAAATTAAAAGCTAGATACAAGGCTAAGATCCGATTTTATTTGTTTTTTGCCCGTCTTGTGTGTAGTTAAGATCCAGCCCTGGATTACATTTAAAGTTAAGGTAATTTGTGTAATTCAATCAAGCTTTTTTTCTAACTTCTCCCCCCACTCTAAAAAGTTTGTCTGCTGTTCCAAGTTAAATTCATTAAAAGGTTTGTTTGCCAAAATGAAATATGTATAATGTACTTTGCCAAAACTCCTTTTATGTATAAGAAATGGCAAATGTTGAAGAGACAGGTGGTGGAACTTAATTATTATTATATGTGAAGTTTTTAGATACACAAATACCAATACATACCTCTACCTACATACATCTAGATAGAAACATAAAGGCTATAGATATTTGGAAAATAGGAGTAGGTAATTCATTTTGCATGAAGAAGTTTTGAGTAGGCAATTTTCATGTGTTCATATTCAATAAAGGGTCTGGGGAATCTTTTTGGGTGGCAATATATGTAGATACATATAATAAATTGTAATAGGAAATAAAATGTCATAAATTATTTTTTGTATGGATAAATAATTTGCAAAGCTTATAGAAAATATTGTATCCAATTATGGGGTTGTTATTAGATTTATGGTTCTGTAAGGATTCTATATGATGAGGCTAAAAGAATGTTTTCTATGGAAATTTATCAAAAGCACTCATACGGATTAAAAGTATCTTCATAACAATAAAGATTGTGTTAGACCATGTGTCGTTTATTTTTTTTGAACATTTAGACACCTTTAAGCTCTCTTACAGGTTATTTAATATTTTTATATTTTTGCTTGTGTAAATCGACAGTAAGTAAAACTTTTAAAGTTACTCTATTAAAGTTTTTTTCGTACAGGGTCATTCATTTCCTGGTTTCAAGTTAGTAGTGCTAGCATCTGACACCTGTCAAACTCAGCTGTCATTTGAAGTGTCATAATATTAGTTGAATATCTGCCATTTACTTCAATGGATCGCTTAGCAATCGAACAACGCGTTAAGTTATTGAAACTTACTACAAAAGTGGTGATTCAAACGTAGCCAGTTTTCGCGCATTACGCGAGCGGTGATTATGGTCGTCATAATCCACCGACTACGCGAGCAATCGGTAAAATTGTGAAGAAATTTGAAGAGAGTGGAAGCGTTACTGATAAGGTTACCATAAGGCCTGTGCATCATCGTAATGCACGCTCAGTCGAAAATATTACTGCTGCAAGTGCAAGTCCAAGGGCTGCTGATGATCCGAATTTATCGATTTCCCGGCGTTCGCAGCAATTGGTCGCCTTATGATCGATTTTTTTTGGCTGGCGATTGAAAATCATGACTTGGACGATATGTGGTTCCACCAAGACGGGGCAACAAGCCACACAACACGACCAATTATGACTTTATTGAGTGAAAAGTTTCCTGGTCGCGTTTTGGCGACGTCAATTGGTCACCACAATCATGTGATTTGACACTGTTAGATTTTTTTCTGTAGGGCTACTTAGAAGACCGTACCTACGCGAATAATCCCCGAACTGTAGACACATTAAAAACCAACATTACTCAAGTTATGGCCGAGATACCGCCCGAAATGTGCGAAAAAGTGGTTAGTAGTTACCTCAAGAAAAAGAAGAATCGCATGCTGTGAATTTTCCCGAGGCGGCCATTCGAATGATATTGTTTTTCACGCACTTAATGGCAAAGTTCAAACTTTATGATGAAATTCATAAAAATTAAGCTTTAATTTCGAAACCGAAAAATGAATGACCCTTTATTTTCTTTAAGATTTTTTTTTTTATCATTTCCTGCACCAACAAATCATAGAATTAAGGTTCTTCATGTGTGAATGGTATGGTTAAGTTTATAGTATTTCAGAAAATATTTCCATTTTACTTCCCGCAGGAAACCAAGAATAATTCACAAAGTAAAAAAAAAAAAAACTATAAAAATGTTTTCAGCTATTAAGCCTAATGAGGAAAGACAACAAGGCATTTGTTAAATTTCAACAATTAAGTTTCCAAGTAATTATACTAATGGGATTTCATCATCATGTACCTACAAAAGTTGGGTTGATTTATTAAATAAATTATAATACATAATCCCTCAGAAGGTTTTTACAAAAGTAACCTCTATTGTCTGGATTGCCTCTCGTGTATGTGTTGTAGGTAATTTAGATTTGTTTTTTTTTTTCTATTTCTTGCAGCGGTACCTTTACTGAAAACTATTCAGATTTAAGCTTAAAACGAGTACAAAAATATATACCTGTTATGACACATTGAGCACCATCCGTGCTTCCCCCATTAATATTTTCCATTTTTCTTACCTGCAACAAAAAAAAAGGAAATTTTATTTTAAATTATGTAATTATGTTTGTTAAAGTAAAAAAATATATAAATTAAATTTATCTATAAAGCAATATGAAATATTTTACTTAGCTTGGTCTTCAATCATCTTTATCTCCTCGGCAAACAAATAATCATAAATCCCGAGGCAACATTCTTCTTAGGTATTTTAATGACAAGACTAATGCCTGGCAGTGCCAAAAAATGCTGCTAATTGATTTCAATTATCATATTTTGTTCATGATAATTCTTTGCCAGGAAGTAAGTACACATTAAATAGCTTTGAAATGAGAAAGGTATATATTCTTTTGAACAAATGATTTTTCATAGAATTTTCATTAAGGTGAATTAAGATAAAATACTGAATTGTGGAGGTCGTTTTTAAAAGTAGGACGATTTAAATTTGTTTCCACAAAAGTAACAAGTCTTACCTGCTAGTTATTATACTATTTTTGATTGTTTACTTTCTGTAAAAAATGTTGGCGGGAGTGAGGACAGAGGTTTTTTGTAACGGTAGTTTTTAGAGGTATGGAACTTTAAGTTGGCAACACTATTTTAACTGGCGGCCATTTTGTCAGCTGTGAAGTGATTTTTTTTTAGTTTGGTTTGGCATTGCAAGAATGGAAGCCACAGGATCACATAGAAAGGTTTAGATTCGGTGAATGGGCCCCAAACTACATTGTCGTTGATCCCAATTTTCGTAAGCGAATTTTGTTTAGCAATGAAGCACTTTTAATTGAATGGATACGTCAATAAACAAAACTGTCGTATTTAGAGTGATGAAAATCCTAAAGTCTAGGTTGAGACACTGTTACATCCACAAAAACTGACTGTTTGGTGTGCTTTATGGTTTGGTGGAATAATTGGTCCGTACTTCTTTAAGATCGTTACAGTCAATGGTGACCGCTTTAGAGCCATGATTACTGACTTTTTCGGTCATCAATTGAACAACCATGATGTGCAGAAGCTGTGGTTTCAATAAGACGGCGCAACATGTCACACTGCTCGTGCCACTGATTTATTGAAGGAAACGTTTGGTAGCGGCATAGTTACACGTTACGGAACCGTGAATTGGCCTCCAAGATCGTGCAATTTAACCCCGCTTGACTATTTTCTGTGGGGATATGTGAAGTCGTTAGTCTACGCCGATAATTCCGAAACGATTGACCACTTGGAGGACAAAATTCGCCGCGATATTGCCAATATACGGCCACAAATGTTGGAAAAAGTCATAAAAAATTGGACCTCCAGATTAGACTACGTAGGAGCCATACGTGGCTTTCATATGCCAGAAATCATATTTAAATTATAATGCCAGAAGATTATCTTTTGAATAAAGTAAATTTCATGTCAATTTAAAAAAATCATCTTTGTTTTATTCCATTGCAAAGTTCCACACCTTTAAAAAAAAAACCCTTTATAAGCTTTTTTTCAGAAATGTACAGGTAAATTTTTAATACCTTCAATTAAAATGCCAACTTAGAGAAAAACCAATATTTTACGAAATGAAAGAAGGGCAGGTGGATGTTACTCTTAGTAGGTGAGCATCTTTTCGCTTGAAAACAAATAACTAATCAATCTGCTTTATTAGCCCAGGGAAATGGGTCTTTATCTCCGGAAAAATTGCACCAAGGCCAAATTTTGGTGGAGATATTTATTTGTATGTTTTAAGCATTTCCACAAACCATTTACAAACTTCATTTACTAGGCTTTCCAATATCACTAATCAAAATAATTTTTTTCTTTTCTTTCCTCCAGAAACATCTTCGTGCAATTGGAGAACTATACACATCAACAGTGAAGATTATCAGAGCTGGAGTTCCCCAAGGATCGAAACTTGGACCATTGTACAGCATAATGACCTCTGACCAGCCCTCATCAAGCGAATGCGAAAACCTTCTCTTCGCTCACGACTCACTTACATACCACACTCCACACATCCTTATCACCAAAGACAGTGGTCCAAAACGTCGAGGCCCACATCCGCAATCTATTTGAGTTTTACAAGAAATGGGGTATCTGGATCAACTCATCCAAATCGGATTTTGTCTGCTTCAGAAGACCAGGAGGCAGACGCGACCGCTCAGCTGGTAACTGCAGAAGTATCACTCTAACAGTCTTAGATTGAACCATAATACCAGCCAAACGCAGCGCCAAGTACTTGGGTATAAATTTCAACGAGATACTGAGATTCAAACAACATTCACAGACTGCCTTCCATCGTTTATAACCGCTGATGGAAAAGGGAACTCTGGGTTAAGTCAGCAGACGAAAGTTCTAATCTACAAGCAATTTCTGAGACCACTCATCAGCTAAAGCTTCCCAGTCTGGTTCACCATCTCCAAAACAGGTATATGAAGGAACTGCAAGTATTTGAGAGGAAAATCCTGAGGATCTGCACCAGGCTTCATTTCCATCGTCAACGGAGTAAAGCACTTCAAGAACGAGCAATTCTACTCTGAATCCAAGGTAATCCATCTGGAAAAGTACCTAATGCTATCTGCAAATAACTCAGTTAGAAACATCACCAACTACCCTAAAGAATTGATGAGAAGGATGACAACCCAACAACGACATCCCGAACCAAGGTACTTCAGCGTTTTGGAGACCCTGGACGATGATATCATCCCATCAATCAACGACGAAGCAGTACTTTTCTACACTAACCCAGGGTCAGCAAACTACCGTGGCTAAACGCATTATATAAATTTTTTTTTAATTTCATCAGTTAAAAATGTTGGCCGTTGTGATACCACATGGACCTAGGAAAATCTTTTCCCTACTCGTTAAACCATTTTGAGTTCCTTATGAAGCGCGTAAGACGCCTTATATGCCAATGTTTACCAGATCACTGGGATCGTTGTAGTAGAATTCACCTAAGTCCATTCTACGTCTTTGGGATAGAACAGGACATGTACAGAGCAGGTGAGGAATCGTTTCCTCTTCCACTTCTTCCATACAGCTTCTGCAGAAATCGTTTGAGTAGACGCCAAGTCTCGTGGCGTGCCTACATATTAGACAGTGTCTGTTGATGACACCTATAACGGAGCTAAAGTGCAATCTGCTTAAGGAAATCAAGCCCTAAGAGCGCTTCATGTCAAGCGTTGGCCAGATCTGTTTTGTGGCCAAACAAGTGGTGATATTGTCCCACCTAAGGTCTACTCTCTTTATAGCATCTTGTTTCGGCATGAGTTGACATGTAGCGATGGGTATACCAATATCTATCCTTTCTGTTGAAATATGTATTGTAGTTCCTTTTTTAGCGAGTTCATCAGCCTTACAATTTCCTGGAATGTCCCTATGGCCCGGCACCTAGCAAAGGTGAATGTTGAACTGCTGCGCCATCTCAATGAGAGATGATCGACAGTTTATAGAGGGATGATCGACAGTTTAAAGAGACTGAGTCCAGAGATTTAAAAGCAGCTTGGCTGTCTGAGAAGATACGAATATCTGTTGTTTTCTTTAAGCCAAGATACAACTTCTTTGATAGCTAAGAGTTCTGCCTGGACTACGCTACAATAATTAGGAAAGCGAAATGAGAGACCAGAGTTTAGTTTGCTTGAGTACACTCCTCCACCAACCCCGTCATCGGTTTTTAGTCCATCAGTATAAAAATTAACCGATTCGTCTACCAAGAATGTCTCATCCTCCCAAGTAGACCTGGATGGGATGGTAACTTGATAGTTTTTATTTAAAAGTAAATGGGGATGGTAAAGTCTGTGTTACAAAAAAGTGTTGTGAATGAATTCAGAATTGTGGAGTGACCAATCTCAATGTTGATCAACTGTGAAGAGACCTTAAGACGAATGGCTGTGCTTGTGGCCGTTTGTTTACTGAATGTGTCGAGGGGTAACAGGTGAAATATAGTGTCCACTCCAGCGGGTGGAGTAGTGCGAAGTTCTCCGCTTGTGCACAGGCAGGCTGTTCGTTGGACCTCACTAAGTTTTTTTTCGCCATTTGTTGCTAGATCTATTCTAGAGCGGTCCACCATTCTGCTATATCGCATAAGTTAGAATCGGTCGTATTAGCGAAGTGTATAGCCAGTGAGTAATACAGGGTTGAAGACGCCATATGTTCCCAATGGCCTTTTAACAGGAGAAAAGAGCTACTGTAGCCTTTTTGACCCTTTCTTGTATCGGGTTTTTCAATAAGAGCGCTACAAAAATTAAACAAAAACAGTTTTGGATATCAATGAAATTCTTTATTCCTGTGAAAGTACGTTCGATGCCATTATGTATGGAACTCGATTTATTTTGCATGGCCACCACTGGCACGCTTGCAAAAGTCCAGACGCTGAACCCAATTTTCGACGGGTTTTCAAGCATAAATCGGCCAATACTGCTGCAATTTCACGTTCGATATTCGTACGAAGTTCATCAATCGTGGCTGGCTTGTTGGCATAGACCATAGACTTGACGTAACCCCACAAGAAATAGTCTAACGGCGTCAAATCGCACGACCGAGGCCGCCAAGCGACTGGACCATTTCGTGAGATAACACGTTCTCCAAACTTGGTTTCCAATAAATTGATTGTGACATTCGCTGTGTGGCTTGTGGCGCCGGTGCCGTCCTGTTGAAACCACATGTCCTCCAAGTCCATATCATCCAATTGGAGCCAAAAATATTCGGTTATCATTGAACGGTAGCGATCCCCATTCACAGTAACGTGCCGGTTTTGATCATCACGGAAGAAGTACGGCCCAATGACGCCGCCAGCCCATAAACCACACCAAACCGTAATTTTTTCGGGATGCAATGATGACTCATGGAGTACGTGTGGATTGCTGCCTGACCAATACCACATATTTTGTTTATTGACGAAGCCATTCAGCCAGAAATGAGCCTCATCGCTGAAGATGATTTTTCGATGACGTAGCGCTCTTAACGTCGAGGCCACTGACTCCGAATTTGGCTCGTATATCTTTTCATCATGAAATGACAAATCTTACTGAAGAGAAATGTCAAAAGAGCGGCAAGAAATACGGCGTCTTTTGCTGTCCCTGTTGCTCTACTTTTGTAGCGTCCCTGTTGAAAAACCCTTTATATTAGGTTTCCAGCTTAACTTCTTATCCAGAATAAGACCCAGATATTTAGCTTCATATGAGAATATCAGTGGAAAACCTTTAATAGAAAGGAAAAGAGGACAAGATCAGTAGCTGTGTGAGGGTTTACACCGAGTCCACACCTATCTTTCAGGAACCAAGAGTTTTTTTTTGTTAAGTCGCACTACCCCACTTTTAATTACGAAAAACTGTTATAACTGTTATAAATTGGCATGTATCTATTTTCGTCCGAAAACAATAGGGTTTGTCAATGTCCGAAATCATAACGAAAATAAAGCGTCTTCCATTTCATAAATATATAAATATTTTCAGAACTTTGTTGTTCAGAACTTTGTCATTTAGAACTTAGTCGTTCAATTGTATAACTCTTGTCCAAGTCTTACTCCACAGCTTTTAATCCTAGGAAGAAAATTTTGTGTAGAATTGTATTTGATAGATTTCGAGATTTTTAGAAAAATTAACAAAAATTCAAAATGAAGGGTATCATTTTTAGGAAATGAAGAAATACATATGAATGTTTTTTTGATTTTTTTCAAAGTTTGGTCAGAATTTATTTTGGAAAAAACGCCAGAAAAATTTCCATACAATGTTCTTGTCTTTAATTCCATTTTCATCATATGCAATTAAGGCGGTTCTGCGCTGCAACACGACGAGAACTGTGAAGACCAACTTTAGTGCAGTCTTTCATTGTGGTTTTCAATAAATCGGAGTATGTATACATTGAAATTTTAACTGTATGTAGTGGTTAATTTTCCCAAAGGAGTAGCCACCATCTTGAATTTTAAGAAAAAAAATTAGGACAAAAGGGCTAGAAAAAGGCCACCCCTTGCTGAAAATGAGTGGATACCACCCCCCCCCCACCACCATAAAATCAAACCATCAATGGACTCCGATTTAATGCAAACCTTGTCTTTTTTTTTAACTATTTTTGAACTATTAAAAGAGATTTCGAAAAAGTGGTTTTTAAATTCATTTTCGTTTCACCTTTAATATTCACTTTAAGTTTGCCTCTCGTTATTAACTTGATTTAATTATCTCTCTGAAAACAACTTACATAGTGTGTTATCACTACTGTTGAGTGTGGACTATGGCACGGGCAATGTTGAAGGGGATGAAGATTTTCAGTTAAAGCAGGTGCGAAAGAAAATCATCATCATCTTAAGAAATACATTTACAGTGTACACACAGCCACACGTAAATCGTGGTTAACAGGAGTTAAGTTCGTTTTAACGATTTATTTTGCGGAAATTATCAACTTTGATGGTGTTGTAATGCTTAGAAGGTAAACAACAAAAAAAAAGAAAAAGAAGAGAAGATGATTTAATGCGTAATTAGCAGCCATCACTAGTTGGTTTGCCAATCGGGGGATTGATGTGTTATGTTAAGAGTAATTACTTCACCTTATATACGTTGTGAATTTGCGCATTATAGCACACCTGTGCATGAGTTATGAGTTTGATTCGAAGATTTCTAACATCTTTTCTTTTTTTTTTGTTAAAAGTTGAAAAGCATCAGTGCGTACAGTACAAGCAAAACAATACTATTTGCCAAGATCCTGGGTTGGTCTTTTCAAGTCTGTATTAATAAACACATTTTTATGGCGGGTTATGATTTATCATGTTGCTTGATGGGGTTATCAGTGACTATAAAGCTATCAGCACAGTACCTTGAAAAGTTATACTTAATGTGCGCAATAGTTAATTTAGTAATTTTATCTTTAATTTATTCATCTTCATTTTGCAAAAACTAGGTTAGCAAAAAATAGATTCAAGATTAAATACTTTTTTCCTATTTCATCGGTTATAGATATGATTTAAGTTCAAGCGTTGTGTAATTCCATATATCAAAGTCCATAAGTCATTATGTATTGTATACGTGCCTACTGACCGTTTTATTTTAAAAAGAAGATATTCCATTATAGCTACGAAGGTTTCCTGTTATAAAGTATAGACAATACGGTAAGCGATTAAAACGTATTTCTATCATATAAGGCTAAAAGTCATTATACAAAATTAATTAGCAAAATTTCAATGAAAACATTTTTCTATGATACATTAAAAACAATGAATAAAATAGCATTAAAGTCATATATATACGATATGAAAAATAACAACCGATCCAGAGTTTAAGAATTCAAATTATAATTTTTAATTAGAGATACTAGACATAACTTTAGTGTGTAGACTGTAGAGAAGTGATGGTTATCTGTATTTTTTTTTTCGAATTTTCACTGATTTGATTTGAGAATTTATCCCCAACTATTTACGGAATTTGTGAAGAAGTGTTGAAAAATTTTTGATAATGCATATTTGAGTTTTAATTTCAAAGAAGTATGCATGTTTTCCACCTAAAAGGTTTCAAAAAAATGATCACCGAAGACCCAACATCAAGACTTCAATAAGTTTTCTTATTAATGTAAGAATAGCTACTTTGGGTAATGATTCTTCAGCATGTTCTAAAATATAAAAAACAAAAGAAAGGGGCAGTTGATGTGATTATTTAATAAGTCTATTTACGGTGATTAGCCAAGTTTCAAGGTCAATAAGTTGGCATCGCGAATCATATGAGGATAATCGAATATTCCAATGTAAACGATAAACTACAAGCAGTGGAGGATTAAGGTTTTCTGTCGCCCTAGGCCCGGTTGAGAACACCGCCCCCCCCCCCCTTATTTTTGTTTAACTAAATCCTTTTAATTGCCTTTATTCTTAATCGTTCTTGCAGAGCCTTTTTTCTGTGCTGGCAGACAACACCCGAACATTTTTAACACGCTCTTATTAGGTTGACCTACAATATGATATTATGTACCGTCATCAGGGGAGGGAACGCGGGGTCACATACCCACATACATTATTATGGCAGCATCAATTCATACAATACACAATTCAGTAGGTATACAATTAATTTACAACTTTTTGTAACATTCTCCATAAAAAATGATCAAAATCAGTTGATATGTTTTTTAGAAAATCGTAAATAAAAAAAAAACTAATCTAATTATATGGGAGGTAACTATTGCATTTTTCTTATTTTTTTTTTTTTCATAAAATGGTTAAAAATTGTAAAAAATCACGGATTTTTTTTAGTTGTGGGCATGTTTTTCTAAAAAATGAGATTTTTATTATTTGGTAAAAAAATTACGGCAGATACCGGTATTTTACGGTAACAAAACCTGATAAAAACGTTTGGGGGAATGCCCAAAAAAAACGCAAAACGTTTAAGGAAAATCGACCCACTCGTTTAGGTTGCAATATAAAGGACAGACAGACGGACAAAATTGCGAGACCCATTCTTTTCGACTTTTCTATAATCCCAAGTTCAAGTTTGATCAAAATCACGAGTTCGATTTTTTTTACGAATCCATTACTTGCCATAATGTACCTATATATCACAAGTAATAATATATTCTTATACATTCAATGGGTTTTTTCTTACATGTTCATATTGATTAGAGATGGAAGTTGCAAAAGAAAAAAAAATGTATGTAACACTAGAAAAATATATAAAAGTACATATCTACCTATTGCGGTTTTTGTTAAAAAATCTAAATTTAAATAGATAAACCTTTGAATATATTATGGTTTTTATTTATTGAATCTTATATAAAAAAACGATCAAAAAATAATTTAAATAAATGAAAGTTGTGTAGGCTCGCACTACTTCACAATGACATTTCACATGTTGATACATATGTACATTAAATTGCAATTTTTAATGTGCAAATAATTTTTTTTTTTTAAAGTCCAAACTTTTATTCATTTATTGCCCGATTTGAGAATCAATTATTTCAAGGAAAGAGATAAAATATAAAATACTATTTTTCTGCGCCCCCAAAGATTTTTCCGCCCTAGGCCCGGGCCTGACGGCCCTGAGCCTAAATCCAGCACTGACTATAAGTCTATAGTGAAGCCTTTGTGAACATTTTCAATTCTTAAGGAACTAGTTAAACAGAAAGGGCTTCAAATCACCGAGCAATATTGCAACACAGACCGAACGTAAGCAATATACAATTGTTTTAGAGTATACGGATCAGAGAACTCTTTTGAATTCCGCGATATAAATCTTAGCATCGAGTTTACTTTCGCAACAATATAATCGGTATGCAGATTGAAATTAATTAATCCTATCAAATAAAACACCTAGATCCTTCTTTTCGAAAATGCTCACAAGAGGTGCATCATCAATCCCATAATTGAAAAACATAGGACACTGATAGCGATAAAAAGACATAATTTGACATTTTGAAACATTTAAAAATAATAGATTTTGTTTACACCATTGATCAAGTCGATTAAGATCTTCTTGGAGAAGCAAGCAATCGGAAATAGATTCAATACGACAAAAGATTTTCAAATCATCAGCAAACAACAGTTTGTCAGATTTGATAATGCGAAGAGGTATCATTTATCAGAATTAGAAATAAAAGTGGGCCAAGATGGCTTCCTTGGGGAACTTCTGAGGGAACTTGAATTTAACAAATTGAATGCTTTCACATAGATAAGATTGAAAAGATTTCAAGAGATTCGAGTCGATATCCAAATCTTCTAACTTCTTTATTAAAATTTTGTGATTGACTCTGTCGAATACTTTTGCAAAGTCAGTGTAGATGACATCACTTTGATAACCATCTTCAAAATATCCAACTACATTATTGCAGAAAATCATAAGATTAGTCGAGGTAGATTAACCTGATATAAAACCATGTTGATTAGGTGAAATGACTTCTTTCAGAAGAAAAGAAGGTTTTTTACATAAAATTTTTCCAAATAATTTAGGTATTAGAGATAGTTTGCAAATCAGACTTATGAACTGAGGTAATCAAAGAAATTTTCGAATCATTCAAAAATTCCCCATTGCTCAGTGAAGTATTAAATAGTAAAGTCAAAGGAACACTAAGGGCGCTTATACACTGTTTCAAAATAAAATTAGATATTTCATCTGGGCCACATTTTTTGTCAGGCTTCGAACTACTCAAAACTTCCACAACCTCTGATATACATTAACTTGTAATGTTCCTAAATTTCGGAAGCTATTTAAGGCCTCATGTGTAGATGCATCAGGACTGTCAGTTGAGGTGCAAACCGATTGAAAGAAATTTGCAAAATAGCTTGTAATCTTACGAATATCGGTGGAAGAATTTTGTAAATAAAACATTTTGTTGGGAATACCATTGGAGTTTTTTTTCTCGTTTATATATATGTAGGTCTAAACAAATTTACTATTTTGTTTTAAATTTGATTCAATACGAATAAGATAATCCTTATATAAAAATTTATTTAAAGTATCGAAATATTTTTGAATAGGTACATTTTTAATAATTTCTTATATGCTTTATTTTTTTTTTATTTCTTAAATTGCATAGTTTTGTATTAAAGCACTGAGGCTTTGACTTCAAGGATATTATTTTTTTAGGCACAATGTATAGCAGCTTAAAAAAATATCTATGTAAATACAACAACAATTCCGCTTAATTAGTGGTGATTAATCTCTCCACTTGTAAAGGTGTGCTACCCTTTGGTTGGCCATGGCGATAGCATGTAGTGATGGCAAATATGTTGGACTATCAGAACGGAGTTTATTCCATACATTACAAAAAAAATTAGTTTTCAGGAATACAAACTCTTGCAAGGAACTTACAGGTCCTCCAAAAGACCCTGCTCTCATCAAAAGGTGCCTCTCATCAAAGCCGATCGGATTTAACAACAATGCTCACAGGCCTTGGTTGCTGTTAGTTTATTGATTTTTATTTAGAAAATTAAAATAAAATATACACATATTACTTTGACAAGAAAGATGGCAAAATTTAAATTTAAAAAAACTCCTCAATATTATAAGAAAAGGCTGTGGCTACCTTTAAATTATGTACGATTTTCATAGTTCTAAAAAAATAATGATGTGTTTACCTATATACAATAAGGAAAAGCTTATTTTTTATTATTAAGACGATGCAAGAAAAGTCTAAAGTCACTGGAGTGCTCTACCAAGGCAATATAAACGATTTTGTGTGGCCAAAAATTGAGGATTTTGAAATATGGGCTAGCTATGGTTCCCGTAAGATGGGGCTGCGTCCCTTATCACAAACCCTCCAAAAATTGATTTATTGTACTTTTCGTTCAATAATCGTGCTAAATTCATCATTTTTTTGTAACAAGGCTTTTCTGCCATGGAGCTGTGATTTGAGGCTAAAGTACATGCAAGACTTTTTGCAAAAAGTGAAAATATAAGAACATGCGCTATACAAAGATGCCTGTGTGCGAAAATGTGGAAGACATTTTTGTTTGATCTATGTCTTTTCAAATAGGTTCGAAAAATCAAACACAATTTATTCGCATACATGCATCTTTATGTAGAGCATTTTTTTCAATTTTCCACTTTTTGCCACTTATTTGCAAAAATATAAAAATATAAAATATGAATGTAGTTAAGCTTTTAAAAATGTTTTATGAGTTTTCACCACAGATAAAATACGAACGATCCACAAGCGTTTCTGTCATTTTACCCAAGCTATTTGTGAAATAAGAACCAAAACCATCGAAACTCTATTGAAAAATTGTGTTGAAAAGATGGCCTACTACCAAGCCAGCCGAGGCAATCGGAAGGTTTATTCTTTTAGAAAAAAAAAATGAATCGTTAAAAAATATTGAACTTTGCTTTTTGTAAGGACTTTTTAAAAAGAAACTATTAGATCACCCTTTTAGTTGGAATAAATGTTTGGTTTTTGCGCCAAACCAATTTGTTGAGTTCCATTGAATGGTTCTAAAAATGATTTTAACTTTTCATTTTAAAGCCAAATATTTATTTTGCCTTTTCTATTTTTAGATTTGTGTATTATAAATCATTTCAGAATCAAACATCATAAACGTAATAAATACTATTTTGATATTTGGACAACTTCTGCTTCCATGATTTCCATCTTGCAATTTTCCATATCAAAGCACTTTAATTTATATATTTTCTTTTTTAGTTTTCTCTATCTCTTGAATTTCCTTTTCTACATCAAACCAACTGGTGGTTGTTTCTCTTACATCAAAAGGTCAAATCCCCAAAGATATTTCAAGATAAAAAATAATGCAAGATTATTATCATCCTTAAATATATCATCACAATCCTTCGAAAAAAAGGATAAGGATCAAACGGACGAATGTTGTAGGTATCCGTACATGTGAAATGTAGGTAAAGGTACCTACTACTATAGGTATATGATGATTATGGCAAACAAGAGTTATATAGAATTAACTCTATGTGTTATTTATGCATCACGTGAGACTTTTTAAGAATTTCATTCATGTGGGATTAATTTTAGCAAACAGTTTGCAGGTTTGCACCCAAATACATCTGCCACCTACACGAAACGCACACACTTTATATAGGAGTTTGCAAAAGGAATTTCCGTCCTCAAGCGTAACAGATGATAAAGCTAAGCCTTTGAGTACTATGATAGTTTGATAACATCTATATTTAGAGGTATATGAATTTTCCTGTTTTTATTACTTCCATTGAGAGATTCCAGGTTAGAAGCTATGTCCTATTTTGCCATAATCCCCTTTGCGAAAAATATATGGATCTTTTCATGTGCATGTTGAAATTTACATGTACCTGTAGGAATACGTGTACTACATTTATGAAATGAAAAGAAATTTAAGAAAGAGCTTGAATGTCCTTTAAGCCAGTTTACATTTTGTTGAGGAAACCGGTCCTATATACTCTGAAATGCAATCAGCTACTGTATGATGAAAGCAATTAATTATCTGTCAAATACAAAAACTGGGTAGATATTATTCGATTTGGGTTGAATTGCATACATGTTTTCTTACGACACTAACTCCTAACGGGTGTTTTTTTGGGCTTGTAGTTTTCAATCTGGCAATACTTTTTTAAGAGTTGGTCTTTTTGACAGCTGTCACTTGATTTATGCTTAGTTTGGTTTGCCATTTTATAATGAATAGACTTACTCCTGAAGAACGTTTGCAAATAGTGCAAATCGTGGGCCCAAAACGAGATGGCCACCGATTCCGATTTTCACGAGAAAATTTTGTTCAGTGATGAAGCTCCTTTTTGGTTGAATGGGTACCTTAATAATCAAAATTGTCATATTTAGAGTGATCATCATCCACAAACCATTGTGTTTGGTGTGCTCTATGGACAGAGGCAATCATTGGTCCATATTTCTTCAAAAATGAAGCCGGCCATAATGTTAAAGTCAATGGGGAACGCTATAGAGCCATGATTAATGACTTTTTCGTGCCTGAATTGGAGGATGTTGATGTGGACGGCCTTTGGTTCCAACAAGACGGCGCTACATGCCATACAGCAAACGAAACAATCAATTTATTTAAGGAAACTTTTGGTGAGCGCATTATCTCGCGTCGTGCGCCTGTGTCATGGCCTCCAAGGTCGTGCGATTTAACACCGCTGGACTATTTTTTGTGGGGTTATGTAAAGTCGCTTGTCTACGCAGTAATCCCGAGACGATTGACGTCTTAGAAGAGAATTTTAGGCGCGTTATTGCTGACATACGGCCCCAATTACTGCAAAAAGTGGTCAAAAATTGGGCTTCTCGCCTGGAATTTTTTCGAGCCAGTCGTGGCGGCCACATGCCCGAAATCATTTTCAAAACATAATGGCAAACCCTTATCTTTATAATAAAGCTAAATTCTTGGCCGTAACATTAAATTATATGCGTTTTATTTCTTCTTGAAAACCACACGTCTAAAAAAAACATTTGGTTAATTTGTTGATAATTTGCTTACATTTGATCTTGTTACCGTCACACATAGATCTATGTAGATCCGTTGTGATACCTTAGGAAGCGGTATCGCACTTAATATAAATACCTGTGTTCTGTTAGCAGTCAAGCCATTTAGAGGCATTGACAAAGTTCAGAATGCTATTAGCCGAAGTTCTAGAAAGATCCTCTAAGTCGTCAAAGAAATGATTCTCTAGGTGTTTCTTTCTTAAATGAAATAGTGCTGGGCAGTGACAAAGGAAGGTATCCTCATGTGCTTCTTCATCGCTGCAAAGGCCGAAAGTACTGAGCCTCATTTCCTTTCTGTGGTATCCCATCAGTAGGTTGTGTCCGGTGAATATAATGATTAGGGAACGAAGATGTTTTTTTGTTCATTTGCATAATTTTGTCAGTCCTCTGCTTATTGAAATTTGGGCTTAATTTTCTAGTTGTGCCGCATGTTTCAAACAGCAAGTTCCATCTGTCATTGGTTTTTTCTGATATTTTGTTAATAATATCCTGTTTGATGCTACAGGTTGATACTTTAATATGTCGTTCGGCTTGACTTAAATCAAGCGACGATCCCGTTCTCGCCAGCTTATTAGCTCTTTCGCTTCCCTGTACATTACTGTGACCATGGGAACCCAGCAGAGTATAATGTTATGCTGCATGCCAAGAATTCTAAGCTCATAGCGACAGCAAGTTACAAGCTTCGAAAGTATCTCGGCGGAAGAACTTGCTTTAATTTCTACTTGGCTATCAATAAAAAGGGTGATATCAGCTCGTGCTATCGCCATCATTGATATTTGCGTAGCTGCTTTGGTCACTGCCAAGACCTCAGCTTGGAAGGCGCTGCAAAAGTCAGGAAGTCTGAAGGAGCTAGCTACTCCCAGAGTTTCCGAGGAAATTCCTGCACCAACACCAGTGTCTATCTTAGAACCATCAGTGAAGACAGTTATCGTAGATTCATTACTGAAAGGTTGGTTGTTTTTCCACTCCTCTCTATTAGGAAAAGAGGAAGTGAATGGTTTATTGACGATTAAATGGGGTATTGTGTAGTCTGGTGCAAACATTATTTCCCACATATCTCTGAAAAATCTGAGTATGGCCCGTTGTGCTTTGTTTCCAGCTGTTAGTCTGGATCTGGATTAGTCACAAGGCACTGTATGCTGCCGATTCTTGCAGGAATAGAGCTAGGGGTTTCAAGTTGAGTATTGCTTCCAGTCCCTCAGTGGGGGTGGTTTTCAACGCTCCCGTAGTACCTATGCATGCTAATCTTTGAACTTTTGTCAAGGTTTTCAGGTTTGTTTTTTTTTTTTCTCCGTTCCGTTCCAAGAGGCCATCCTTTCTTTTTGGGAAACGAGTTTGGCTCGTCCTTAGTCAGTCTGTCCGTATTATCCGTCCGTGAAGGATAGTCACCTTGCCTAGCTTGGTTGGACGAACCCCCTGTTGGGTGAGAATCAGGCGGAGGCAAGAGGCCATCCTTTCCCTCCTTCACTATTCTCTGAGCAGTCATCAAGTTCGGCTCGTCCTCAGTACGTTTGTCCGTACCCGTGCTAACTGGTCGAAAGTCTCTGATTACATTTATTCAGAGCTTGCTTTTCCTTGGCCGTTAAGGATTCAGGATTTTTCTTAGCTAGCCGCCAGGAGATCCTCTCAGCGTTCCCTTTTTGCCTGGGAGTACTTTACTATCGTCCAAGAGACCTGTCACCTTGCACTTGCGACGCTCAGCTCAGGCATCCACAGATGTATCTAATGTAAACCTTTTTTCTTTGGAAGTGACTCTAGGAATGCCAATTACAGCAGTTTTGGTTTATAAAAGTACTGCTTATGCGGCCCCGCAGGGACAAGCCGGGCCCTCTGCCGATGGGCATATTTCAGGCACTCAGATTTTTTTTTTTCAAGTCCCGTGAAGTGCGTCAACACATGCCCACTTTTAATGGCGGAAAATGGTTAAAAGTGTTATAAATTGGCATGTCCCTAGTATCGACCTTTAAATAACGGTAAATATGGTCAGTTTTATTTAATTCTTCTTGTTTGTTGCAAATGGCTCTCACTGTTATAAAGGGTTTTCCAATAAGAGGTGTTGTTTTGATATTCAAGGAAAAATGGCATTTTTTGAGATAAATGATCGGATGTTTATTTCATTATAAAGAGGAAGGTATGTCGTTAATAATGGAACACAACATCAGCCAAATGGCCGCCACGACCACGCTTACAGGACCATATCCTTTTCATGAAATTTTCCATAACCAAACCGCAAAGTGGTTGCCCTATGTCCTCGATAGCCTCACGAATTCCATCTTTGAGGTCTTGAATCGACGCTGGGCTGTTGGCGTAGACCTTATCTTTCACGTGGCCCCAAAGGAAGTAGTCGCAAGGTGTTAAATCACAAGATCTCGGTGGCCAATTGTGATCACCTCTTCGAGAGATAACACGGTCCGGAAACTTTTCCCGTAAAAGATCGATGGTTTCATTGCTTGTGTGGCACGTAGCGCCGTCTTGTTGAAAGTAAACGTTGTCCAGATCAATAGCATCCAATTCCGGCCATAAAAAATCATTAATCATCTCTCGATAGCGCAATCCATTGACCGTAACTGTTGCTCCAGCCTCAGTAAGGTCCAATGACCCCGCCGGACCATAAACCGCACCAAACAGTCACGCGTTGAGGATGGAGAGGGTTTTCAACAATAACTCTTGGATTTTCCGAGCCCCATATGCGACAGTTTTGCTTGTTGACGTAGCTTCCGAGGTGGAAATGGGCCTCATCAGTCAAGATGATTTTTCGATGAAATTCCGGATCATTTTCATGCATTTCAAGGACCCAATCAGCAAAGACACGACGTTGTTGATGATCAGCCGGCTTGAGTTCTTGTGTTAACTGAACTTTATAAGTCTTTATGCAAAATACGGTGTAATGACGTTTGTGGAATGCCTAATTCCAAAGAACACTTTGGGCTACAACAGCAATATTCTCAGTTGTTCTTGAGCGACGTGCACGGGTTTTATTCTTCACATCACTAACTTGTCCCAACAGCTCGAATTTGTCCACCAATTTCTGTATTGCGGTCCGACAAGGTGCTTCACGACGACCCAAAAATGTTTTAGTTTTACGAACAGTCTCTGCCAAGTTTTCACCATTTTTATAGTGAATTTTAATAATTTCAATGCGTTGTTGAAGAGTGTATCGTTCCATTTTTATTAATGGTTTAGTTTCTACTTGTCAAATGTCAAAAAATGACAGCTTCAAAAGTGACAGCTACCGAAATAGCGGGCTATTCAAAATAACACCTCTTATTGGAAAACCCTTTATTTTTTCCCAATAAAACACAGAATAAATTAAAGTGATAACTATATCTAATTATAGCAATAAATTTTCCAATTATGGAAGCATAACTAGTTCATGTAAGTTGCAACTTAACTAATTGAATAAAATTACTTTGAGAAATTTTCATTTGCCAGAGCACTGCCATCAGTTATTATCAAACTCAATAGAACTCATGATAATCTGTCAACTGAAACTAATTGTCTCCAACCTGTCAACAACAATTTTCCAAATCATTCCAACAGTAAAAACCAATTAGATAGAATTACATAGATATGTATAGATAGATACTGCTCTAAGAGTCATCTCAATAAACATAAAAGTTATATAAGGAACAGATTCTGCTTCCGACATACCTATAATTATTTTTTTTCTCAAGTGCATCGATTTATTATTACATTATTATCATCAGACTCAATTAATTCTGCTATTGTAATCTGCTATAGCTATAGAATAAAGAAAAAAAGGTGAATAAACTTACGTTAACCCCATTCCCCATTCTCTCTCCTTATATATATTCTATAATATACCGATGTACCTATGGGTACTTTTTTTTATATACCTACCCAGATTTAGGTGACATTTGCAAATTCTTCATTAAATCCTATTTGCTTGTGGGTTGGTTGCTTACACTGTCTACCGAGCTTATCGATAAAATCGTTTTTCCCCATTAGGTTGCTATTTCCTTTGTATTTATATGGAATTTACAGATTATAGAGATTAGTAAATCTGTCTCCCCATTTCGATACGGAATTGACAGTGAAAAAATCAATATCGGTTCAATTTCCTTTTTGAATTTTGTACTTCTAATCCGGCGAGGAATACAACTAAATGTACACGTCTAGGTTGGACGATTTTGCTTTTATATATGAATAATAAATATAAAATGAAGAGCTTTTTGTTAAAATATTTCTTGCATTTTTTCATCAGGTAAAGCTATAATTTAAGTATTTGAAAAAAATACCTGGCAGGAATAAATCTATAGATATATATAAAAATGAGTTCCTATTCCCTTGGTCACGCCATCGCCATAACTTGAGAACGAATTTATTAATTTCCTCCATCTTTTTTTAAGTTTTCTAATAATTTGTAGAAGTTTTTTTACGGAAAGAAAAATTAAGAAAATTTAAGGGGAAATTTGGACAATTTCAGAAAAATTAAAGACCATTTATTTTAAATAACGCCTTATATTAAAAGTTGAATTTAATATCGATTTAGAAGTTACAATTTAGGTCGCAGCATTGAAATTTAAACATGAAAAATGAAGCACCTGGATTGTGTTGCGCCAGTGGCCAAATCAAATTGACGCCGTATTCGTACCACCACCAGAGCCACTACATTCATTGGCTTCCGAAAATGGGCTAGATTCTATACATTTTTTGACTCATATCCAGCATTCCATTAATTGCTTTTAAATGTATTCATTTGGCACAACAAAAGTTATTCGAAATAATTTTATGCCTACTTTCAAAGTCAGGGTGAAATGGGGTAAAAATAAAAAAATGTCCCATTTAAGAAATTCTTTTTTTTTTTTAGAAAGGTCTATCTTAGGGAATGGCTTAAAGGATATTCTTTTTCAAGTTTAGTATTTTTAGGGTGAAATGGGGTAAAAATAAAACAAATTTCCGATTTTAGAAATTCTATTGGTGTTTGAAAGGTTATTTTTAGTGGATGGCTCTTTTTTCAAAAATTTGGTACTAGGTTGTATTCGATTTTGTTTTCATTATTTATGTTTTTATTATTTATATCAAAGGTTTTTTTTTATACGGTGAATATGGATAAACAAAAAAAAAATGGTTTTTGATTACAAAAATTAGTTCTGTGAGTTGAGAAAGTAATAAAGGTTGGACTTGAATTATATTTTGACGAGTTTCGCCATTTATAATGCTTGAAGCGGGCTTAAACCCAGAAAATAGCTTAAATATTTATCTATATTTTCGTTTGTAATTTTTATGCGAAGTTAAGGTTTGTGTACCCGTGCGAAGCTGGGCGGGCTAGCTAGTACATAATTAGAATTGGAAATTTTAGATTTGTCTTTGGGAACGTTGAATAAAATACACCAATCATATAAAGTAAAAAAAATGCATTGATTTTTCTCCCGTTTTGGATGGAAGATATATTTTGAGTTGAGATATTTATTAATCAAAACTCAAAATCTCAAGTACTCGTAAATGTCTATATGTATTTTGGCAACAAATTTCTTTGAATTGGCTGGGTTTGTTATCCGAATGTTGACTAATTTTATATTTTTACTCGTATACGTTTTATTCTATATCAGCCATATTAATAAACAAAAAAACACTATCCACTTCTTAATACGTGCGGGTTAGCTGACACAGAGATAGGGAACTTTTTATCCGCTTGATAACTTTTCTTATCAATAAACATATGTTTGCTTTCTGGTATCTTTTCAGTCTTTATAACTAGAAGAAAGGCAACACTTCATCAAAAAGGAGCGACATTCTTATATACGTGTGTCCCATATATGCACTGATTTATGAATACTATCCCAGTAGGAAATTTCGTCCTCAGTGAAAAAGTTAGGTGAAAAGAACAATGAATTCATGAACTACTTTTAAAGGGGAACAGCATGTTTTGATTTCATTAGAAAAAGGTGTTGCGTTTTTCCTCAATTCGGTATTTTCATACCAACTATCCTTTCTTTTACTTCGTACAAAAATTCAACTGAATTCAATGCCTTATCATGCAATGATTTAACTGATGAAAAGTAATGCATAGCTTCATGAGTTAGTGAACTAAGTTGTATCCTCTGTGTTGTTCAGACTTCTTCCCGCGAAAGAGAATAAATAAAGAATATAAAATTTCCTTGTGTTTATCTGTCCCGACAAATGCGAGGATGTCAATGATCAGGAGTAATGCACAGATTCATAATTTTTTTTTTTGATTTTTTAATTTTTATTACTCACATTCAGTATCAACACAATTGGTTCCAAGTAATAGTATGAAAATCATTTATGTAAATAAAGGGTCCGCCATCTAACGCTTTTTTTTCAACTAGTGCTTATGTCGTGAATGGTAACACTTAACTCATGTCTGATTTGACAGATAATTAGTTTTAGTTTTATCTTTCCGCTGAACGAATATGGGTGTGTATACGCTTCGCTACGTGGGCCTGCGATCGACTTAGAGAAGATTGCCGATTTTGCCAAAAATATCAACTTTTCAGATGAAGCTCATTTTGATCTTAGCGGGTAGTAAACAAGCAAAATTGTCGCATTTGGGGCACAGAAAACCCGCACGCATACATTGAAAAGCCGATACACCCAAAACGAGTCACTGTTTGGTGCGGATTTCGGTCCAGAGGCATAATTGGACCATTTTTCGAAAATGAGCAAGGAGTGGCCGTTACAGTCAATGGCGATCGTTATCGGGCCATGTTGAACGAATTTTTGTTCACAAAAATTGAAGATGAGGATATTGGCAACATTTGGTTTCAACAGGACGGCCGGCGCGCGGCGCTACGTGCCACACAGCCGAAGCTACACTCGATGTTTTGCGCCATTTTCAAAAAAAAAGAAGTTATTTGGCGGACCCTTATTATTATTATATTATATTATTATTATATTATTATTATATTATTATTTATAACCTCAACAATCCAACGATCTCAGCCACTGAACATCAGGTAAACTAGCGAGAATTTTGAAAAGGTACAGATCGCTGATTATTCGCTGACAAAGTCGAATTGACTATCAGCAATAATTGAAGAAAAATGACATGAGATGTGCGTGAGCCGTATTCGGGGCTAAAAAAATCCACATGTAATCATATAGAAGTCGTAATGCATCCTAAACGTGCGACTGTTTGGTGTGGTTTTTTGAGTGGCAGAATTATTGAATTATTTTTCTTGCTAGACGCGATTCACTACTAAAGCAACATTAAAGTCAAACCGATTTTTAAATGTAAGAGATTGCGGGGATTTTGAATTAGACAAGTTATGGTTCCAGCAAGATAGGACTACGTCCCACACAAGCAGTTCAATATAATCTATTTATTGCACACTAAGTTCTATAGTCGTTTGATCAGTCGTTTTGGTGATGTTGCGTGGCCGACATGGAGCTGTGATTTAAAACTATTGGATTTATTTTTTAGAGGTATAATTAAAGATAAAGTAATAGCCCGTGGCATGATAATTAGTGCGTAAGACTGGTCCGGGTTCGATTTCCATTCTCTTCAACTTAAAAAAAAAAAAACTAAAATGGTATTTTTTTCGGGGCTATGCTTTTGGCCTGGAGTAACAATTTCTCCAAGATTACACCATTAAAAAGTGCCTCTCATCTAAGATCTAAGTGATGGGTCCAGTTGAAGAAGAGCTAAAGTGACATTTGTA
Organism: Leucozona laternaria; assembly: GCA_932273885.2. Classification (NCBI taxonomy): domain Eukaryota; kingdom Metazoa; phylum Arthropoda; class Insecta; order Diptera; family Syrphidae; genus Leucozona; species Leucozona laternaria. The sequence goes on along the minus strand of OW026366.1, from coordinate 267,470,294 downwards.
CAATTTTGAGATATTAGAGTGAAAATTCCTTTGTCTAAAACTTTTGTATTGCATTTACCTCTTTTAAACATTTTTTTCTAAACTCAATAGTTATATAACAAATCAGAAATTTAAGTTTTCATTTATTCTCTTCGTTGGTAAAAAAAAATCAAAATTGACACTGACCCACTATTTCATTATTTCATCAGTTTTGTATGTTTATTCTTTGAACCTTTGATAAGTGATTGGGCGCCACTTTAATCAACCTCAAAAATCTCTGTCTCCAGGTGAGAGTTTTCTAAAAAAAATATCTCGATTCTTAGGTAGGGATTTATATGATAAAGGGCACCATTCAAATAAAAAACTTACAGCGACACATTTTACCGAATTCACTATCCTACTTATAGCTTTTTCCAAACAAAAACACGTTGAGCACCAAACCTTCAAAAATGTACAGAGTATCAAATTTAACCAAAATCGTAAAATCCCGCTTCAAAAAAAAAAAAAATGTTTCCTGCTATCGTTAAACAAAGGATTCTAAATTACGTCATTTTTAGAACAAGTTTGTTGAACTCAGAATTTGAGGTACGTATAACGTATAACGTATAGTACCTACCTACCCAAGGTCCAAACATAGAAATAAATCAAAATTACCAGATACAAATTTGGCTGCTTCTTTTTGACCAAAATATGTACCTACACTGGTTTTCTTCACCTCACCAAATTTTACACTTCCATAATTTGCCCTTACATATAGTACCTACCTACCTACCTACCTATTTGCAAATAAAATAAAAAGAGGCAAACCATGGCCTTACAAAAGTACAACGACTTTGTGGCGGCATCGAATCGATGGCGACGGTGGCGGCGCATCGGAACTATACAAAAACTTCTAGGGCATGCTTACACTAATTTCCCATTTCATTCATTCTTTGTTGCTATTTTTATAGAATTTTTATTTAGTTTAATGATGTGCCTGCACAATTACAGTGCATTGCACCTGAGAACGATGTATAATGAGAAGAAGGTGTGCGGTTTAATTAATTTCCCCGGTGAAAAGATAAAGGTAAACAAAAATACAAAAGAATACAAAAAATAGATACAAATTGTATCTTACGGATGAGATGACATAACCATGTCCACAGCCACTATGACTTCATTTTAGCGAATTTAATTTAGAATAATCATCATTTTGTTCTTGATGGCGAATAAAAGATAAATAAATACAATTGGGGTGGCTTTTTCATTGACATAAAATGTCATCCGGTAAAATGAAAATCCCAACCAAGAAAGAACGAGACAAAACATATACACAAATATATCAACACATTGGCATTTATCGTCTGGTCTGACAGTTGTTGTTGTAGAGAAAAAAAAAAAACTGACGTAATCATCGTGATGCCGTCATTGTATAATGATTTTTCCACCCAAACTAAACTCAGACAAGGCATCCATAACCAAAACCAACCCTCTTGCTCGAACTGACCCAAAATGCTGACAGATTTCTTATGAAACTATTTATATATTACTTTGTTTTAATATTTCCTCCATTATCTTCAAGATAAAGGTTATGGTCAAATGTCAAAATTAATTAGATGCAAAACGCAAAAGTATCTAAGGAAAACAGACAAAAAATAATGCTCCCACTTGAGTCACACCCGCAATTAGCAGATATAGTGTGTGTAGGCAAAAGGGAAAAATATACACCTTTTTTACATTTTTATGTTATGAATTGTGATAAAAGATATTTTTAGCCCTCGGACATCAGATGGGAGCAATATTATTAAAGAAGCGAACGACAAAAAAAAAATACTGAAAATAAATACAATAAGATACTTTCAAGAATTGAAAACTAACCTCCATTATTTTCTTCGAGAGTAGGTAAATTTATTGATGTTTTTGTGTAGATATTTATTTAATCCTTTCGTCACTTTTAAATCACTTTAATTCTTTTCCTTTTTATCCAAAAGAAAAGAATAATTTCAATTTAACTTTTTGACACTTTTTATTTGAGCGTAAATACAAGGAGAATAAAATGAGCAAATCGAGTGATATTTATTTTTCCAGGGCGTTAACTACTTTGCGAGCAAATGCAGAAAATGTAATCGAATTTTTCCGGCAGTGATATGGAGTTTACACTATAACACTTTAATTAATCTCCTTAGAATTATTGAATTCTCTAGGATTTATTTATTTAAATAAACAAAATTCACACGTCGTCGTCGTTGTCGTCGATGGTGAAAAAAAAATCAACCAACACAAATCTACTTGGCGTTCAATAAAACCGAGCTTCAATCTGTCAATGCACAAACTGAATGGATATGGTGGATGTGTAGTGTAGATACATTTTTACTATCTTTCACCGCTATTTTCATGGAGGGATCAAATTTGTACCAGCATTTAAGTGGGATTGTTGATGTAGAGAGAGAGAGGGAAATTTTAACAGTGACTTAAAAGATGGGGAAATTGAGAAGAGATATGAGTGTATAACTGTTTCGGTTGTCAGTTTGACAGCTGTCACAGAATGGGTACATTTTTCACAGGGTGATATAGTTGGGTATTTTATTTAAACGTCATTCGTGTAAGTTCACTACAAGGTGTCGAGATACAAATAATACGTTTTTTTTTCATTCTTTGTCTAATCTATATAAATAAAACTGTAAATGTTGAGTTGTTCCTAATCGCTAATCTCTGAAAGTTCTTAACCGATTGTATTACGCGCGTGTTTATATATACTTATTTCTTAAAAAAAAAACAATGGGATATGTTATAAAAAAACAACACCCACTATACTGATTTATAAGCAGTACAGGAACTTTATTTATCAGAAAAATTTATCAGTTTTACTGTCAAAGTATTAGGAACAAAATTTTAATTCAATTTTTAAAGGAGAGCAATAAATAAGGATTAATTAGTTTTGTTGACCAGAGCGTTTAATTGGTAAGTACGCGGTTTATTTTTTCTTTTTTCGATATTTACCATTTCGTTTTTTTGTTTTTAAATATTAAAATGGATCGTGGTGTGTTCAGATGCTTAAAACTTAAAAACGACTGGACCAAATTGAAAAATTGCTTCTGCGGGTTTGTAGGATAACAGAAAAGTAGTGAAATTGTAAACAGGTGGCGCTATAGGCCCACATTTCGCTTTTCAATTCAATTCAATTACCGTTCAACGGATGGCGCTGTAGACGGTTAGGATAGGAAATGAGTTTTGGGATATTCTTTTTCAACTTTTGTTATTTGTAGGTTGAAATGGGGTTAAGACAAAAACTATCCGATTTAATATTTAAGGTGTTTGAAAGGTAGGTAGTTTTTCAGTGGATGACCTTATAGGGATTTTTCCAGAAAATTAGCAATTACGGGGTGAAATGGGGTAGAAGCAAAAACTGGGATCTACTTTCAAAATTTGTTTTTGTGTTTGAAAGGTTAAGTATTTGTAAAAAAAAAAATTGCTATTTATAGAGTGAAATGGGATAAAAACAAAAAGTTGTTTTTGATTACAAAAATTCTTTCTGCGTTGGGAAAGTAATAAAAGTTGGACTAAGAGTATCATTATTTTTTTTACATATTTATCCATTCATAACGTGAAGGGTAAAATCCATAAAGAACTAGTTTCGATTACAAAAATTAGCTTTAATATTTATTTATATTTTATATTGTAATTTATATGCGAAGCTTAGGTTTGTCTACCCGTGCGAAGCCAGGCGGGCCAGGTAGTAATAAATAAAAACAAATTGAATGGTGCAATAATAAAATGATATTTTTTAAGAGAAAATGTTTAAAAGTTAAAAGAAAATGGATTACCTATTTGTTTGAGTTTTGTTTGTTTAAAAAATTTAACGATGGAATAGATATACGTGAATAAGCGAAAAATAAGAGCATTTTCTCAAAAAACGATGAACGCCTACATTTCCGTTATGTGAATTTTTTGGCTTAAATTTTGACTAAAAAACAGTTTTCTTACAATTATTTTGGTAATTGCAAGAAGGTAGAAGGTTTAATCAAAATCGTTAGAACCGTTTTCGAGAAAATTAAAAAAACTAAAATTTCCCTTCTAAAAACCCATATAAAAATACTTTGTACCAAATTTGAAGCAAATCGGTTCACTAGTTTAGGCTCTAGCTACAATTACTGTGAACGTACGGATGCACAAAGAACGGACAGTTTGAAGAAACCCTTTCAGTTTTATCTCAAATAATAATAATAAAAAAAGAAAATTAATATTTAATTTGAAGTGTTAAACAAAATAGGTTTATTTGGATCTACCCAGATACTTTTGATACAATCATATGTTCACTTCTTAGTTTACACATTTTTTTGAGAAAATTGACTTTAGTCATTTCTGAAGTAGATGTGAGTACACAGTAGCTGTGTTTTATTGGTAATTTTATAGCCAGCGCAGTAAAATTTCCCTTGGCAAACAAAAACAAAGAGTGTCGATAAATTAGCCAGTAAAAGAGTGGATATAAAAGTGGTTATACAGAGTTAGAACTTTGAAGATGAAGATGGCGCTCTTGAAAAGTATTCATGACTTGAACCTTAATGTTGTTTTTTACTCACACAATGGATGTGATCTATGATATTTGTAGTTTGGTGGAGACAAAATGGATGTGAACTATGATATTTGTAGCGAACACAGCCTAAAGTTGCTAAAGTGTTTTATTAACACAGCCAAATCGTTTTATTGGTACTTGATTATTGCGCTAGCCATAAATTACCAATAAAACACAGCTAGTAATGTATAACGATTGCCGCTGTTGCACAAAAAAATAAAGTTTATATTGAAAAATGTGATTATTGTGTAATCACTTTATTTAATATTTATTTTTAAGAAAAAAAATTTTTTTTTGAAAAATCTGAATTTAGTTTCAATTTTTTAAAAGTGTATATGCCTAAAATGTTCATTACCAACGCTGAAAAAGAAGGTATGTATTATCAATAAACCACGTTTATTAACTTTTTTCACTGTCTCAATAAATTTTTTGTTGATAGCTATTATGAATTTTTTTTTTAAAATGCCTACTCCAAAAAAACAATTTGTTGGCTCCAGTTTTGAAAAGTTAATAACCGCTTTCTTGTATGGATAAACTTTTTTTTGGCACAGTAAACTCATACATTGCCCAAATGAACCATTTGTTGGAGAAAGAAATTTCAAACAAATTCTTTATTTAAAATTATTTTTTCTTTATTTTTTTTGTTTTAGCTAAATTAATAGTTGATCGTGCCAATAAACCACATTCCCCGAAAAGTACCCTAGATAAAAGATAAAAGTTTTGTTTCCTAATAACCACAATAGCTAACTAATATGTTAATTATTACTTTGGGTGGAGATTTGAATATGACACAGACCGAAATGTGAAGTATAAAGTAAAGAACTTTGCCTCTACGTATTGCCCAGTGGATGGCGTATTGGATTGGTGTGCGGAAGGTCCCAGGTTCGAATCTTAGAAAAACCAAGTAAAACATTTTTTTTTTTTCAAATATAATATAATTGCATACATTTCAGAATAAAAGGAAGTAGCTAGAAAACCCTTATATAGTGGGAAAAAAAACTGCAAAATAAATGCACCCAAATGAAAACGAGGACAAGGAAAACAAAATAAAGATAATTATTTTTTTGGTAAAGACAACGAAATATTTATTAGCACAACAAACGAAATTGGGCCATTTAATATACAAAGATAAATAAATTAACATACAGGATCAATAAAACTTTATTAAAACAATAAACCGCTTTTAATTGGCCCAATAAACCAGTTTATTGGACGAAAAATGATAGATATAAATATTACTGTACCAATTAACTTTTTTACTGTACCTATACGTAGCTTGATATATAATTTTTGGTAAGCCATCACTTCCAATTAAATTTATTACGCTGAAAACACACTGGATCAGTCAAAACGTGATTCTCTGTTTTGTGAACAACAATCAAATTATTCTTATGAACCAAAACTCATCAACCAGGCGAAACAAAAAAAAAAATGTTTTTGTTTTTGTGAATATCGTTTTCGAAAATACATGGCTTTGTCTAAGGCCAACGAACACGACAAAACAAAGGCGACACAGAAAATCATGTTTCTTTGTCAATGGGTTTTCAGAAACAAATCTTCGTTGTTGTTGTTTGTTTGCCACTAGCGCTTTAATTATTTGAAAACTCGTTGAACATTTTCTTTTGTTTTATCTCAACACACCCCCAACGAAACTGTAAAGTGAAATGTTTTTATTTGCTTCATTGTGTTTCCTTTTGAAACAAAAATGTTTTTTCCCATCCGGTGTGTTTTCAGTCTTTGGGAATAATAACACACTTCATTGTGGATTTTAAGCCTGCGAAGGTGGGTTAAAAAATTGCAAATTTAATTTATGGACCCATACTTTAACCCACCCAATATATGCTTTAAAAAACCTTGACCTGCGGTGACTTATGACCCGCTGCCCCGGTAAAATCAACAAAACACGGAATTCATTAATTAATACAGTCAAACTTCTTTATAACGAACATTCAAGGGAACACAAAATTGCTTCGTTATAAAGAAGCTTTATACAAAATTTGTTATATAGAAATTATTTTATTTTTAAATACAGCAAGGGGAACAAAATGAAATTCGCTATGGAGAGAATTACGTTATAAAGAAGTTCGTTATAAAGAAGTTTGACTGTACTTATTTGTATTCGAAGTATCAAGTAGGTATTTCAACCTAAAGGCAGTATTACATTATCATATAAAAATAACAAGTTTGATAAATAAATATGTCTCAAAAGTGTCATATAAGTGTGATAGTCAAATTTATATGACACAAAAAAAAATGGAGCCTAATACTACTTTGACATACAACAAATATGTTGTCATATATTATATGGCATAATGGGGCATATCACAATGTAATATCGCCTTAAGCATTTATTGTTTTTATGATGATGGCGAGTATATTTTTAGGCGTTTAATGCTCACGACTCATGAGAAGTGAGAGTACTAGGCTTAAAGTAAACAAATATTTTTTTTTAAAAATCGCTCAGGCTCAATCATATTTATTTAAGAAATTGAACGGCACGGCATTCGTACTTTTGAGTTCAAACCAGTGTTACCTCTGAGAATTTTCACAAAGTGTCAAAAAAGGTGTCCGAGAGGAAAAAAGGTGTCCATTAGAAATTTCAATTAAAACACAAAATTTTAATGAACAAACAAGTATTTCAGAAATTGCGTAAAAAGTTTTAAAAAAATCTTAAATTTCATCATATTATTTCTTTAATACCAATTTCTTAAGTTTACTATTTTGAACCAAACTGTTCTATATTTTTAATTTTAAAACAATTTTCGAAATCAATATCATTTTATTGGCTTTTAACTTCAAAGCTTTGTACTCTTTCCCGAGATTATAAATTAATTTTTTTTAATTCAGAAACCAAATCAAAATAGTTAAATTCTTTTCCCGATTTCATAATTTCTATGTCCAAGAAACTTTACACAGATAATTTCTTAGCTGTGACTTGTTCACATATTTTTTGATAATATTTCAAAACATTGGTTTTTATTAAAAGTACTTCATGGTCTTTAATTTGGGGAGTATGAAAGATGGAACAAGAAAAAGATATGTGTGGTGTAGGTATTTTTATTTTTGATTGACTGACAACGGGTTCCGTTCAATTTTTCGAACGAATTGTTTTTTTTTCTTTTTAAATAGTGTCCAAAGGGTTGCTAGATTTCTAAAAAGTGTCCAAAATCGATGTATTTTTAAAAAGAGGTGTCCTGGTGTCCGGGTGCTGAAAAGGTGTCAAAATGACAGTAAAGTGGCTCCAAAGGTAACCCTGGTGTAGGTAAAATTTATACTCCCGGGCATCTGATTAATTTGTGTGATAAATGGTACTTGTATAAAATACATAAATTACAGATTTTGCAATCATGGATAAATTAAATGCCAAGATTTACAGCAGATATGACATTTGTATGATTTATAACGTATGGTAGGTATACGATATGCATTTTTCCATTTTTGTATTTTTTGTTTCGATTGTAAATAAATTAATGATTAATGATAATTGAAAAATACAGTTATTTTTCTGAGAAATGAATTTAAATATTATTTTTTTTTCAATTATACTTAATTTACAATTTAATTTATAAAATAAAATGGAGTAGGTATTTTATGGGGGCAAACATAGATAAAGCAAGTAAAACTATGTTATTATACAGTAGGGTGTCCGTTATTTCCCAAAATCATTTTTTTTGATCAGACACCCCCTGAATCGGAAAATTATGCCCTATGAAACATTTACTGAGCAATAAAAATTTCTTCCGAGATCATTGACCCGTGCCTCTAAAGCCATACTTTTCCCATACAAATTTATATGGGAATTTCACCCTTTTTACTTCTTATTTTATTTCTCTCGAACTACTGCAGCTTTTCTTAATTTTTTTTTGTTGATTATTGTTATTTAATTGTTCTTTTAAAAACCCACATTTAAAAATGTAGATATTATGTAAAACGAAAAAATTATATTTTATTTCGATTTTTAAAAAGTTCTGTATCTATACATACTATTCACTTTTTTTACCTTTAATTTATTTTATCTAAAACCATAGAAGCTATTCTAAAATGTTTAATGATTTTTGTTTTAAATAATGTCATAAAAAAACTTCATTTACAAAATTTATGCAAAACCAAAGATTATAATTTATATAGATTTTTAAAGTGATTGCATATTTTTAATACTTATCCTTTTTTTATTTTATATTTTTTTGTTCTCGAACTACAGCAGTTATTATTATTTTTTTCTTTATTAATGTTGCTTATTAATAGTTCCTTTAAAAAACACAATCGAAAATGTATGTACAAAAATTCGATATATTTTATTTCTAATAGAAAAAATTCGACAAAAACAAATATAGAGTTTTTGTCTTTATTACCTTTTTGATTTTATATATTCTTACTCCTATTATAGACAAGAAAAATTCGTAATGGGTCTGTTCCCCCGAGAGGCAATTTTCTAAAAAAAAATTACTTAAAACAGAAAAAATATTATTAAAAAACAACAGTTACAGTAACAATACTATGATACATTTTTTTGTAAGGCCAGAAATCTCTTCTTTTTAAATAAAGTTGTTTTAGAGAATAGTTTTTGAAAAAATAATTTTCAAACTCAAAACATTGAAAAAAAAATTAAAATTGATTTTTTTGATTTTTTTCAAAATTTTACGTTATTAAATAGTATTTTTGTTTTGAACATTCAATTTTTAGCCAAACAGTAAAACACAGACGCTAAAACCTCTTCTAGTTCTTTAGAAAATTGAAAATAACAGATATAAAATTCCCTTATTTGACTCCAATCCGTTGCTTAAGTTGGTCTATTTCCACTACGTAGCTAGTAAAGTGGATTTATTTACATATTTTCAATTTTCTCCAAAAGTAAAAGACATTTAAGCATATCTGATTTTCTGTTTTTGACTAAAAACTAATAAGAGCATTGAATTTTGTAAATAAAATTAATATTTAAAATCTCAAAATTTTGAAAAAATTCAATTTGAATTTTTTTTTGTTTTTTTTTTCAAAATTTTGGGTTTGAAATTTTTTTTGTAAATTGCTTTCTCGAACACGGCTCTTACGATTTTAATGAAATTATCACAGTTTGCTCTTATCAACAAAACGAAAAATTAAAAAACAAGGTTTAGGAAAATCACCCCACTTTGTTATTTCATGGTTCATCATAATTTGCTATATCTCTTGGAGACGACTCAAATGATTTGGATGAAATTTTCAGAGTTTGTTCTTTTGTGCAAGAGACAAATTAAATATATATTTTTAGTAAAATCCGCCTATCGCCAAGCCCACTTTTATTATATCTTGGTTTCTCGGAGATGACTTTAACGATTTGGATGAAAGTTTCAGGGTTTATTCTCATGAGCTAGAAAATAATATAAATTAGTTTTAGTAAAATCCGTCCACATTTAAATTATGTAGATACAAATTTTTTTGATTTGTTCACGCTTAAGACACTTTGTGCGATGTTCCTATTGGAATGGTATGTTTAGATGAAAAAGATAAAGTTTATTTTTGTATAAATTACTTTGTATAAGTTTTTCCCTTATATTTTGTCCTTATATATATTTCATTTTTCATCTATCTAATTAATACTATTAAACGAGCAGCACTGTATCTTAATAAGTATAAATGTCTTTTATTGGAATACAATTTTCCCATATCAAATTTCTAAGATCCCGAGCTAAGCCCGGTCTCCCAGGTACCTAGTTATTATTATTATTATCGAAAAATCAGTATTATTAAAATTAAAATTGACTAGAGTAAAAATAGATTAGACCCAGTGCCTATGCATATTTCTCAGATCGAAACAAAGAAAGTATACAATGAAAGATTTTCGAAAGATACCTATGGCACACCCTGCATCCTTGCAATGGAAACCCAATAAAAGTCCCTTTTTCCTAGTTTGAATTCCCAACAAGAATGCGCTGCGTCACTTTTTCAGAAACTGTTCTAAAAGAGGAAGGAATAAAGAAATGTATGGCTGGCACACCGATGGATAGATGACTCATGATGGACTTTTGAAAAACAACCCCTCTCTGTGGATAGCATTCTGCAATCGCACAATTTATTTACTGCCATCGTGGCTCTTATCTATCATAGGCCAGCCACTACCTAGCAGTACTAGTCGAACCGACATACCGGCAGTTACACTTCCAAACGGGGCATCTTTCTTCTTCGTACTTTCTTCCTTCGCGGATATTTGTTGCTATTGTTGTTGTTGTTGTCCTAAATTATTTTTTTGTATTTATTCCTGTATTCCTACCTGTCGCGCTCTTATCCTAGTTTGTATATGCATATACATATGTATACCTGATGTGAATGTTTCTATTTCGTTTGTTTGTGCAACGAGACTTCAGGACATTCGAGTTGACGATTGAAAGGAAGTAACTATACGAAATAGCAAAACAAAAAAAAAAAACAAAAAAAATATCCTCCACCTGAGAAGTTTCCTAGAAATCCTTTCTTCAACATGAATGAAAGCAAAGCGCATTTAAATGCTGTTTCGGTTTACATTGCTGGTTGAGCTCGTGTTTTGTGTCAGAGTAAGAGTTGGTGTTTTTTTTTTTTTTTTTTTTGAATTTTAGTCCTGCTGGCATAAAGAGTCACCTCATTTGCTAGTAAAAAAATAAATAAGTGCGATTTTTTATAGTTGATAACTAATATCAAACCTTATTTTGTTTTATCTTCGATCAAATCGGCAGGACTTCAAAATCGTTATAAGAAATAACCATCCTTCCCGTTCCCATCATATAATCGTCAAGATGATGCGAGATATCTTCCTGTATGTGGTGCTAATTATCCTGTTTGGTGTTATATTTCTGGCCCAATTAATTGTGAACGTGTATGCCTTTCAACGCCAACCACCCCCAAAGTCACGCACAGTTATTTTCGTTTAAAAAAAAAAAAAACCAACAGAAGGTTTTGCTCATATACTAGAATGCATTCGGATTCCATTACAATTCACAAATTACACAATGCACTAATGAGGAACAAAGAGGATTTTGATAGTGCCATAACACCGGATACCGGATACACCATTGTCGTGGGTTAGTTTTTCAACAATTAAAATGGCAAGAGCGAAAGAACTTAAGGAAAATAATGCAAAAAAGGACCTTAAACTTGCTGTTGTTGGCGTTGGTGGAGCTGCTGCAGTTATTGTTATCGCAGTTCTCGACTTGGTGTATAGTCATTCAAATTTAACTTGACACCATTCAAATGGGTAGATCCATCTTTGCAAGAGAGTGAAATGTAATACTACAAGAAAGCTGGAGTATCTTTAAGTTTTTTTTTTTTTTTTTTTTGAATCGAGGATGACTTTTAGCAAAAATGGGAATCAATTACAACAGAGAAGTGAGAGTCCCTATTTTTTTTTTCTTTGCTTGGGGGTTTCAGCTTTTAGTGTTGTAAGGATTATTAAAATGTAGGATATGATGTGATATTTATTTTTATTTTATTTTTGTAATATTTTTATATTTGTTTGTTGTGTGTATCTATAAGTGGATTTTTGTTCTTTTTATAATAAAGTTGACGTTGTAATATAAAACCGAGGATAATAAGAATTATACATATTCAATATTCATAACCATATTGATGGTAAAATTACGAGAAAAAAAAATAAAACATAAACACGAGGAAATTGTCTTCCAAACAAATCAGAAAACGTTATTAAAGTTTTTTTATATAAAAGTTTGATTGATTGATTGTTTGAAATAAAATCGATAAAATAAGAAATAAAATAATTTATTAAGTTAAAATTTTGTAATATTTATGTAACATATTTTCATCGAACAAATTAAAATAAGTGATGTGTGCTGTTTCAATTAGTGTTCATTTGTTGGTTTAAAGTGCAACTAAGAGACTGTTTCACCGAATAATAAATATTTTAATTTAATGCGTTTACTTTAAAAAAAAAATCGTTTTTCTTGAAATATGAAGCCTTCAAATTTAGTTTTGCTAAATTAAATCCATAATTTTAAGGTGTATTTTTTTTTTTTTATATTGTATAAAAGTCTTCTCTTCAAGAAGGAATAAGGAACAAAGATCTCATCCATTAACAATTCAGAAAATTATAATCACCTGTCTATAGCGATCAGGAAAACGCACTTCAATAAAAATGTTCTTTTTATTTAATTTAATGTGTTCACTTTCAATTTAAAAAAATAAAAAGTTCAGGGATCTATGAGAAATCACTTGAAATAAATTGTTTGCACATGAAATTTTTCTTTGTGCAAATATTTTTTTCTTAAAAAAGCATTTATTAATTTTTCTGATGAAAATTCTGTACCGAAAACGAGTTTGCCCTAGAAGAGGCGGGAGAAGCTAATAAAATTATTTGTATTCGCATGTTCGAATCTTAATGAACATGTTAAAGCAATGAATTATTTCTCTTTTGAGGGAACAGTGGAGTTGGAGGCATAGGCGCCCGGAGGTAGGGGCAATACGACACAACTGGCTCTGGACAATAACACACAACTAACAAATTTTTCATTTTTTACTATGAATTTTAACAAAATACTTGTCTTCTCTCCATGATTTTCCACCCCCCTTCCCCCCCCCCCCCTGGCTCTGGACCATGCTGAATGTATCTGAAATATCCTTATTTTCGAAATTTTCTTCACAGCTTCTTTATGGACTACTTGGTTTGCAACCACCCCCCCTACCCCACTGGGAAAAATCCTGCGGGGGCCTATGGATGGAGGGGTAGGTACCTTTGTTGTAACAAAATCCTTTTTTTTGGATATCTAAAATTTGTATGTTTGAACTTCATTGCTTTTATTTATTTGTTGAGGTCAACTCATGAACAAAATTATTTTTTGGAAACTTTGGCGGCCTTGACTTTTGCACATTTGTTTTTTTTTTTTTTTTTAAGTTCTACGATAATAAAGACTGAAAATGCCAGTATTAAATATTTTTTTTCATACAAGCTAAATAGAATTTGAAGACGAAGAAGATAAGATAAGTTTAGGAACAAAAGCTTGAGGTGAACCCACTAAACAAATGCGCAGAATGTGACTTTTCCTTAAAATGCTTGTAATGGGTGATTTTTTAAGAGGTTTAGAACTTTTTTTAAAAAAAAAACACAAAATTCGAAAAAATGAATGAAATATTTATTTGAATCGATAGTTTGAACCTTGCAATTTAATGTTTAAAGATAATTTCATGCAAATGTTGACCGCGGCTGCGTCTCAGGTAGCCCATCCGCTGAGTCCAATTTTGGCATACTCTTTCACACATATCGGCCGGTATCTCACGAATGAATGCATTGATGTTGGCTTCCAGTGCGTCAATCGAAGCGGGCTTGTCCCTATAGACATTAGCCTTGACATACCCCCACAAAAAATAATCTAATGGTGTCAAATCGCACGATCTAGGCGGCCAATTGACCGGCCCGAAACGTGAAATTAACTGTTCACCAAATTCGCCTCGCAATTGCGCCATTGTTTCGCGTGCTGTGTGGCATGTGGCACCGTCTTGTTGAAACCACATATCATGCAAGTCAAGAACTTCCATTTCGGGCAAAAAAAAGTTTGTTATCATCGCTCGGTAGCGTTCACCATTGACAGTAACGCTGCGATTCGCATCATCTTTGAAGAAATAGGCCCAATAATGCCGCCGGCCCATAAACCGCACCAAACAGTGGGTTTTTCGGGATGCATTGGTAGCTGTTGCAATGCTTCTGGCTGATCTTCACTCCAAATGCGGCAATTTTGCTTATTTACGTACCCATTCAACCAAAAATGAGCCTCATCGCTGAACACAAGCAGCGCGCGATGAACATTTCGAACCGAGCACGAATTTTGATAGTAAAATTCAATAATTTGCAAGCGTTGTTCATTTGTAAGACGATCCATGGTTAAATTGCAAACCAAACTGAAGCTGTTTGACAGTGACACAAGGTACTAAACACACTTCAGCTGTCAAAACCAGTGTTGCCAAAACCAAACCAGCTAAAAAATCACCCGTTATATAACAAAATAAAACTTTTTTGTAGAATTTTGACATTTTATTCACAAGAGTGGTCGCTGACAACTTTCTTATTGTCATAAAACATAAACAACTTAATTGCGTTACCATTTAGCATTGGCCACCGCAAATTGATAGACGGACATTTCACCACCGCCGCCGCGCCACGCCGATTGAGTGTTAGATCTTTAAAAGCTGCCATTAAGTGCTTGATATTTGCGTGCCACCCATTTAAGTGTCAGATTTTTCGTGTCTGGATATTTTGCTTTCGTGTTGGCAAAATAGTGTAGATTTTATTAAAAGTGGTTAATTCACAATAAGTATTCATTTATATTGTTTCCAGCTTATTTAATCATTTGCATTTTATTTGGGGAATGTTTTCAGAACAGCGACTTTTGCAAAATATAACACGAACAATTAGAAATAAATGATGCAGATTCATAGAAAATCATTTATTAACACTATTTTTTCTGGCAGGAGGCAATTTTTTCATATTTTATTATCAATAATAGCAAATTTAAATTGAAACATATACAGAATTCGCTTGTTTAGCAAGATTTCACTTTAGATTGCAATGAATATTTTTATGTTGCACCATTCTAAAGTTGTCAAAAAAACACGGGTATTACTGGCAAATCTATATTCTATTGTGACTAACCACATTTTTCATATAAAATAAACAATGGCCATAATGAATAATAAGCGCTATACATAACCTCTGTCTGTAGGCAGTGTAAAAAAGTTTACTGTCGAAAGAACGACAGCTAACTACCCAGTAGCGGAACCGCTGTAACCAAAATTCCAAGCATTAAAAGGGTGGTGGTGAATATCTGGTGTTGAAGTGTCCAACGGTGAAAGTTCGGCGCTGAATAGTTCTGCCGGTCTGTTGGAATGCGTTCTAATGTAATGGATAGCAAATTTTTGTTTGACAGTTCACAGAAGATAAGTTATGGGTCAGGTAGAAAATGTTAAAATACAAAATCTACGAGTTGAAACTAATTTTATAAAGTGTTTTCTATTATTATAAATTAAACGAAAAGTCAAAGAGTTAAAAATTGATATTTGCTCTAGAAATTTCTTAAAAAGACTTATTCTTATTCGCAGGTCGCAGCTTATATGGAAGGCAGTGTATGTAGCCAATTCGATAGCGATTGCTCACCTGTGTGGCCTCAGGGTTATAGAGGGTCACGTAATCAAAAAACTTTACATGTCCAAGTCCTTTTATAATAGTTCAAAATTTAAATGCCAATAACCGATATTTTCGACACTTGGCCTTGAATAATTTGTTATGATGAAGAAATATCACCTTTCAACGTTGAGCGAACTTTGCAGAAATTTTCACAGCTTCTTGTCTATAGAGTAGAGTCGCCAACGGCGTGGACAGTCCCTAAACAGATAAAATTCGTAGTTTTAACTAAGAAAACAACTACATGTATTATTTGTTTTTTTTTTCTTCAGACATGCTGTAGTTAAGAGCGCCCCTTATTATTTTTTAAGCACTCCCAGATATCCCGTGCTGATGGCTATACGGCCATGTTAGTAAAAAAAGTCGTTTTGCTTTTCCAGACATTTAGTTTTGTATTTCCTTTTATTATTTTTGACTTTAAATATTATTAAAAGTTTCACCTTCAGTATTTGGTCATGAAGAATTTCAAAAGAAATTTGAAAGTATAGTCAAAATTGTAGGTATTATTTTATTTAAATTTACAGTGGATGCTCGTTAACTTGAACACTTGCGAAACCAGGTGTGTTCAAGCTAAAAGGTTGTTCAAGTTACTTGATCGAGATAAAAAATTGATATATTTTTTAATCATAATTAATTTTAATGATTTTAAAACGCAAATAATATTATTATAAATAAATAATTTGAAATGAGCTTATTTTCATAAGACTTGACAAAAAAAAAATTCGTTATTTTACGCTGCTTAGCCTGGCGCAGTACCTAATAAAGAAATACTAAAGTAATTACCTGAGATTCCTCTTTAGAATTTTGCATTTTCTACCAATATCCTGGATATCTTGCGAAAAATTCAAACATTAAACTTTGTTCAAGTTACAGAGTTTGCAAACATTTTATTTGTTATAATTATAGAGTACTTAAGGGAAAAACTGAAGATATCGAGTCTTATAAATGGTCTGTTCTAGTTATAGAATACGTTAAGAGAAAAATAAATTGTTCAAGTAAATGGAATGTTCAAGTTATCGTGTATTAAGTTAATTTTATTTTATTTTATTTTATTTTATTTTATTTTATTTTATTTTATTTTATTTTATTTTATTTTATTTTATTTTATTTTATTTTATTTTATTTTATTTTATTTTATTTTATTTTATTTTATTTTATTTTATTTTATTTTATTTTATTTTATTTTATTTTATTTTATTTTATTTTATTTTATTTGGAATGTTGGAACTCGTTCTTGTTTTATATTTTATATACACTACACCCCCCCCCCCCCCACCCTCTTTAAAAATGAGTTAACACTGCAAATTAGTATAAATTAGAGCCGTTTGCTGAAACGGAATTTAAATATTTAGGTTTGTCATCTGTCAAGATTGAAGGAAACATTTGGTAACCACATATAAAGGGTTTTCCAATAATAGGTGTTATTTTGAATAGCCCGCTATTTCGGTAGTTGTCACTTTTGAAGCTGTCATTTTTTGACATTTGCAAAGACGAAACTACGCCATTAATAAAAATGGAACGATACACGCTTCAACAACGCATTGAAATTATTAAAATTCACTATAAAAATGGTGAAAATTTGGCAGAGACTGTTCGTAAAACTAAAACATTTTTGGGTCGTCGTGAAGCATCTTGTCGGACCGCAATACAGAAATTGGTGGACAAATTCGAGCTGTTGGGACAAGTTAGTGATGTGAAGAATACAACCCGTGCACGTCGCTCAAGAACAACTGAGAATATTGCTGTTGTAGCCCAAAGTGTTAAAGAAAACCCAGGTTTGTCCATTCCTCGTCGTTCTTTGGAATTAGGCATTCCACAAACGTCATTACACCGTATTTTGCATAAAGACTTATAAAGTTCAGTAAACACAAGAACTCAAGCCGGCTGATCATCAACAACGTCGTGTCTTTGCTGATTGGGTCCTTGAAATGCATGAAAATGATCCG
Source organism: Leucozona laternaria (assembly GCA_932273885.2). Taxonomy (NCBI): domain Eukaryota; kingdom Metazoa; phylum Arthropoda; class Insecta; order Diptera; family Syrphidae; genus Leucozona; species Leucozona laternaria. Next base: position 267,452,683 of record OW026366.1, on the reverse strand, counting down.
GAATTTCATCGAAAAATCATCTTGACTGATGAGGCCCATTTCCACCTCGGAGGCTACGTCAACAAGCAAAATTGTCGCATCTGGGGCTCGGAAAACCCAAGAGTTATTGTTGAAAAGCCTCTCCATCCTCAACGCGTGACTGTTTGGTGCGGTTTATGGTCCGGCGGGGTCATTGGACCTTACTTTTTCGAAAATGAGGCTGGAGCAACAGTTACGGTCAATGGATTGCGCTATCGAGAGATGATTAATGATTTTTTATGGCCGGAATTGGATGGTATTGATCTGGACAACGTTTACTTTCAACAAGGTACGTGCCACACAAGCAATGAAACCATCGATCTTTTACGGGAAAAGTTTCCGGACCGTGTTATCTCTCGAAGAGGTGATCACAATTGGCCACCGAGATCTTGTGATTTAACACCTTGCGACTTCTTTCTTTGGGGTCGCGTGAAAGATAAGGTCTACGCCAACAGCCCAGCGTCGATTCAAGACCTCAAAGATGGAATTCGTGAGGCTATCGAGGACATAGGGCAGCCACTTTGCGATTTGGTTATGGAAAATTTCATGAAAAGGATATGGTCCTGTAAGCGTGGTCGTGGCAGCCATTTGGCTGATGTTGTGTTCCATTATTAACGGCATACCTTCCTCTTTATAATGAAATAAACATCCGATCATTTATCTCAAAAAATGCCATTTTTCTTTGAATATCAAAATAACACCTCTTATATAGTTTTACGTTACGGACCCGTGAATTGGCCTCCAAGATCGTGCGATTTAACGCCGCTTGACTATTGTCTGTGGGGATATGTGAATTCGCTTGTCTAGGCCGATAAGGCCGAAACGATTGACCACTTGGCAACAACATTCGCCGAGTTATTTCCGATATACGGCGACAAATTTTGGAAAAAGCCATCGAAAATTGGACCTCCAGACCTCCGCCGTGGTGGTCATATGTCAGAATTCGTATTTAAATTATAATGCTAGAAGATTATCTCTTTCGAATAAAGTAAATTTCGTGTCAATTTAAAAAAATTATCTTTGTTTTATTCCATTTCAAAGTTATATACCTACCTCTAAAAAAACACCCTTTACATCAGTTTTGCATAAAAAAAATACCTGCATTTTTGATAAATTGTACTTAACTGAATTTCAAAAAATTACAAATCACTTAGTTTTAAAAACTGAAATTTAAATTGGTATTAAAAACGCTTTAGAAACGAAACTGCCAACCAGTTGGTTTAGCGGGACGATAACCGGGGTGATACTCCAGGCTCCCAAAAATAGCGCTGTTGCATTCTTCTTCTTATTTGTTTTCGATTTTTTGAGACTCTTTTTTATAGCATTGAGCTTTAAATTAAGTCCGATTTCAGCACTTCCCAGTTTGAATAAAACTCATAGCGCACAGTCACGGCATTTTGTTTCTTATAGTTATTAATTTCGTGTAACGTCGGTTCAGAATGAAAAATAGCTTACTCACATAACAAAACAAAACTTACAAAAAAAAAGTTTTCGTAATGATTAGATAAATTTAAATATATTGAAAATTCTTCTTTACACTCTTTTTTGCTTACTGTAACAATATTGGTACAACGTGATAGCTTTTTGTATTTTTAAGCAATTTTTAAAATAATTTATAATGATAAAAAAAGGTCAAGTTAGCAGGTTTAACAATATTTTCATTAGATTATTTGGTATTTAGATTTAAAGAATTTTGATGCAAACTTCCTTGAAAACAGAAACAGAGAATAACGAATTAGTTTAATTTCAAAAAATTACTGTTTTTAATTTTTTCATCAGACTTCAATACACAACAAACCATTTTGAAACAAATCGAATTTGTAATCAAAACAAATGTTAGAGCATGTAATAATCTAATCAAAAAAAAAAAAAAAAAAACACACAAAAATATTAAAATTGTTGCAGAAAAATTCATAATAAAAAAAATATATGTCATACGTAAACTTAAATCAAAAGTCAATATCAATATTTACTAAATAGAAATATACAAATAAAAAGTGTATGTAAGTAAAATAATAAAATAAATTTCGTATATAAATGTTTTAAGTTAAAAAAATCAAACAATAATAGTCTAGTCTTATCATATATAAGGAGACATTTTAAAATCCTTATCGTAGTTAGCAGAACGAAAATTATAATAAAATATTAGTTATACATGCGTAATTTATACACATCATTATATATATATATTTATGAATTATTGTAGAATATATTAATAACATTTATGTGTGAATGTGAAATTTTGTGGAAAATATATAGATACGGCAATAAATAATAAAATTTGTTTTTCAATTGTTATACATTGGGTAATAAAAATGTTTAATGCATTTTATTTTTTTCATCTTTCAAATTAATATTACTGAACATGAGTTCGCACAACAAAATTCAAAGAAAAAAAAATAATAAAATTATAAAGAGATACAAATAATTTTCAAAACAAATCGGGCAACAAGCCAATAAATTATAGATACAAACATGGGACACGCATTTCCTAATATCCTTGCATATACATTTATATCTACATTATAATGTGTATGTATGTGTTTGCATCTAATGGATGCAAATGTACTCTTGAGATGTAAACATTTTTGTTTTCTTTGCCAAGAGACCAGAAATCTACCACTCAATCTTCTTGTGAGCAAATTTCGATTAATGTGGGTGGGTGTTGATTCATTTGCATTCATTTTCTATATGGGGGGAAGCAAGGCACTTTTTTTTTTTTCGTCAAAGGAAAAGTTAAGACAGCATCCAAAGTGACACATTATATACATGACACAAATATACATACATATACCTAGGCAAGGTAGTTTTGAAAAATATTAAAATATATATAAAACCAATTAATAACCCATAAATGATATTGAAAAGTCAACAATTTGCAATCCTTGAAGAAGAAAAAATAAATTCGCGTACAATTTGTTCTCTATTTTTAATTATTTCGATGAAGTCGTGTGTTTGTGTCAGGCAAATCTTTGTTTTTCTTGGTAATCATTTTTATTTTTACAGCGCAATTTCTGTCATCAGTCAGCCTTTTTTTCAATTTAATTTTTTCATATTTTAATCTTATATTTATTTATTTATTTTTTATAACAGGAAATAACATATTCTTGGAAAAAAAAAGAATGTCATTAATTATATTTAAAAATAAAAAAAGTATCCTAGGACAGAGTATATAGAGGCCATTTATATAAAAATAACCAAAAGTTTAAAAAAAACCCTCAGTAAAGAAATTAATAACACAGTAAAGAGACAAACTTTTAAGATGTTTTGAAAAACTGATTTTTTTTTTGAAGATTTTTGTCTTAAGAACTTCCTAAAAACTAACATACATTTGTGACACTTAGAATCAAAATAGACCTATAAAGTTAGAACTCTAAGTCGAGAAAAAGGGCGAAAACCTATAACTTGTAAACTATTGGAGATAATTATGTGAAGTACAAGCTTGTTTTCGTGAGGGATTTTCAACTACTGATCATGTTTTTGCCTTATCCCAGTATTGCCAAGAAATTCACTCGAAATAAAAAGGAGTTTTATGCGTAATGTTTCGTAGATTTGAAAGCAGCTTTTGCCGCTGTCAATAGGCAAGCTCTAATCTTTAAAATGGCATCTCTTGGAATTTCTAGAAAATTTTTGTCTATCTACGAAAAGTTTTTGTGTGGAACTAGTGTGTCAGTTTGGGATGGATCAGAATATTCGAATTGAATCGACACGTCTGCTGGTGTTCCCCAAGGATGTATACTGAGCCCCATTTTGTTTGCTCTTTTCATTGATGATGTCTCTGAAAATTTACCGGGAGGTATCACTTTCTCATGTATTTTCATTAAGGTGTTGCTCATGCTAGCGGACAATCCATTTTCTCTCCAACTTCAAATAAACACACACAATGCTCAAAAAACAAAAATTATGGTTTTTGAAGCTCGGCAATGTAAAAGGCTGATGGAGAAAAAATGGTTTCTGGGGCGTGAGTCTATTGAGGTAGTACATCATCATCATCATCATCATCATCATCGTCGGCTCGACAACCGGGGTCCGGTCCTGGTCTCCTTCAACAAGTCTCTCCACCCATCCCGGTCTCGAGCCGCCGCCATCCAGTTGCGCACCCCAAGGCTCCGGGCGTCCTGGTCTACGCCATCTCTCCAGCGCAAGCATGGTCTACCACGCTGTCGTCTACCATAGAATGTACCACAAAGAACTTTCCGAGCAGGTTCCTCTTCGCTTATGTGAGCTAGGTGCCCTGCCCACCGGAGTCTCCCGTGCTTAATTTTTGTCACGATATCTGCTTCAAAGTAGATTGCGTGTGATTCATGATTGTACCGTCTCCGGAATCGTCCTTCCTCACATATGGGGCCAACAATTCTCCTTAAGACTTTTCTCTCGAACGCGGCTAAGAGGCCGGAGTGCCTTTTGCTAAGCACCCAAGTCTCGGATCCATATGTGAGTACTGGCAGGACCATGGTCCTGTACAGCAGCAGTTTTGAAGTTATGGTGAGATTTCTGGATTTGAAGAGCTTTGACAGACTATAGTAGGCTCTGTTGGACTTGAGAAGCCGCCCGCGTATTTCTTCTTCTATATTGTTATCGGCTGCTACTATTGACCCAAGGTATTTAAAGGATTGCACCACTTCAAATTCGTGCTCCGCTACCTTGATTGTTTGACCAACTGTTCCTCTCGCATTCGACGCCACCATGTACTTTGTTTTACCTTCACTAATGTGCAGCCCCAGATTTTGTGCCGCCTGCTCGATCTGGATGAAGGAATCATGTACAGCTTGCTCGGTTCTTCCGATGATGTCGATGTCGTCTGCGTAAGCCAGTATCTGGCTGGACCTGTTGACGATGGTCCCTCTTGTTGCCGTGCCAGAGTCACGGATTGCTTTCTCCAACGCCAGGTTGAAGAGGAGGCAGGCCAAACCATCCCCTTGTCGGAGTCCATTAAAGATGTTGATTGGTTTCGATAGCAATCCGGCTATTTTTACTTGGCTTGTTACGTTTGTCATGGTCAACCTACAAAGTCGTGTCAATTTATTTGGGATGCCGAATTCTCTCATGGCTTTGTAAAGTTCTACCCTGGCTATGCTATCGTAGGCGGCCTTGAAGTCTATAAACAGATGGTATGTTGGGATGTTAAATTCTAGACATTTTTCCATCGCCTGCCTAAGGGTAAAGAACTGATCAGTTGTTGATTTGCCTGGAATGAAACCACACTGATATTGTCCGATGATGGTTTCAGCGTATGGGGTTATCCGGTCTTGTAGGATAGAGGAGATTATCTTATAGGCGGTACTCAACAACGTGATACCTCTATAATTGCTGCACGTTGTGACATTTCCCTTCTTATGTATGGGGCAAATTATACCTTTTCGCCAGTCTTCTGGAATTTCTTCATGCTTCCACACGTGCACTATAATCTCATGAATAGCTTGACGTAAGGCTGGCCCACCGTGTTGAAATAGTTCGGCTGGTATACCATCGGCTCCCGGGGCTTTGTTTTTCTTTAGCCGGCCTATAGCCTTCTTAACCTCTTCTATGCTTGGTGGCGGCAACATAGGGTACTCTTCTTTGAAGTAGTGGAGCCTCCACTTCTGCAGTGAGCTGCCCATTTAGCAATTCATTGAAGTACACTTCCCATCGCTCCAGTATACTTTGAGGATCGGTGATCAGATTTCCCTCTCCGTCCTTGCAGTATGTGCAGCGTGGTGTGTACTGCGTCATGTTTCGGACGGATTGGTAGAACTTCCGCGCCTGGTGCGGACCTCGCTCTCGGCTTTTCTCTATTTCACAGATTATGTTCTTCTCCCAGGCTGATTTTTACTGTTATTCAACCAATTCGACTCCAACCTATGCAATTCATGTTGAGTCAGGTATTGCTTGCTATTTATGTAAGAACCTTAAATATCATTCGGACTTTCTTACGAAAGTTATAAAAAAGCCAGTGTCTAATCTTCATAAGACTATTATGAGGAAACTATTGAACTCACATGCATCCCCATTCAAGCTCGGTCCAACAACGTTCCTCTAGATCTAAATAAATCTAACTTAGAAAACTGGCAGGAGATCTTTTCTAATCTAATTTCGAAAATCGATGAAAATATATATCTCCAAAATTTGAACAAGGCATAAATATCAACTACAAGAGAAATATATAGAAATTTAAACCATTCCCTTTGTGCAAACAACTAAAGGGTTTTCCAATAAGAGGTGTTATTTTGATATTCAAAGAAAAATGGCATTTTTTGAGATAAATGATCGGATGTTTATTTCATTATAAAGAGGAAGGTATGCCGTTAATAATGGAACACAACATCAGCCAAATGGCCGCCACGACCACGCTTACAGGACCATATCCTTTTCATGAAATTTTCCATAACCAAATCGCAAAGTGGCTGCCCTATGTCCTCGATAGCCTCACGAATTCCATCTTTGAGGTCTTGAATCGACGCTGGGCTGTTGGCGTAGACCTTATCTTTCACGTGGCCCCAAAGGAAGAAGTCGCAAGGTGTTAAATCACAAGATCTCGGTGGCCAATTGTGATCACCTCTTCGAGATTTAACACGGTCCGGAAACTTTTGCCGTAAAAGATCGATGGTTTCATTGCTTGTGTGACACGTAGCGCCGTCTTGTTGAAAGTAAACGTTGTCCAGATCAATACCATCCAATTCCGGCCATAAAAAATCATTAATCATCTCTCGATAGCGCAATCCATTGACCGTAACTGTTGCTCCAGCCTCATTTTCGAAAAAGTAAGATCCAATGACCCCGCCGGACCATAAACCGCACCAAACAGTCACGCGTTGAGGATGGAGAGGCTTTTCAACAATAACTCTTGGGTTTTCCGAGCCCCAGATGCGACAGTTTTGCTTGTTGACGTAGCCTCCGAGGTGGAAATGGGCCTCATCAGTCAAGATGATTTTTCGATGAAATTCCGGATCATTTTCATGCATTTCAAGGACCCAATCAGCAAAGACACGACGTTGTTGATGATCAGCCGGCTTGAGTTCTTGTGTTAACTGAACTTTATAAGTCTTTATGCAAAATACGGTGTAATGACGTTTGTGGAATGCCTAATTCCAAAGAACGACGAGGAATGGACAAACCTGGGTTTTCTTCAACACTTTGGGCTACAACAGCAATATTCTCAGTTGTTCTTGAGCGACGTGCACGGGTTTTATTCTTCACATCACTAACTTGTCCCAACAGCTCGAATTTGTCCACCAATTTCTGTATTGCGGTCCGACAAGGTGCTTCACGACGACCCAAAAATGTTTTAGTTTTACGAACCGTCTCTGCCAAATTTTCACCATTTTTATAGTGAATTTTAATAATTTCAATGCGTTGTTGAAGCGTGTATCGTTCCATTTTTATTAATGGCGTAGTTTTTACTTGTCAAATGTCAAAAAATGACAGCTTCAAAAGTGACAGCTACCGAAATAGCGGGCTATTCAAAATAACACCTCTTATTGGAAAACCCTTTACAAAAGCGGATGCTATATTATCGCTTGGTTTTTCGAATGTCAACAGTTGACCGTGGTATGTGTGCGCTAGGCGATGGGAATTAAAAAGAGAAATAGCAAGACTGAACGGGAGTGGAGTTGCGAATATAAAAATTGGGCGTTGGATTTTAAAAAAATGGAATCCTCGTCGTTTTTTGAGCGATTTCAATGAACTTGACACAGAATAGAGCTGAGGCAGAATTATAAACGAAAAAATATTTTCAGCACAGAGTGCCTCCAAAAATTCCAATTTGTTGAGCAATAATTTTGTAGCTTTTATGGATCATTTTTACTTGCGATGTATCGGTACTATTATATGCAAGTTATATTCATTAAACAGATCGAACTTCACAAATTCTTCTTCTGTCAGATTTTGGCGATAAAAACAAAGAGATCCCTTTAGAAAAAAAGATATATCTTAAATGTCATTTGCAGGAGATATAGGCCCGTTTTGAAAACAAAATCCTTTGTAGTGAAAAATGGGTGTGTTTTGATTGTTAAAAAAATATTAGATAGGGTCATTTTGATTCTAAAGTCAAAATTCAAGTGCTTATAACTTTCAAAATAGATTGATTTGAAACAAAAAATGCCATCTCGTAGCTCTTTTTGAAACGAAAATTTTGGTAAACATACCACACTCCATTGATTGATTCTAAGTGTCACATTTATATACAAATAATTAAAGTTCAAAAACCTTCAGTACAGAAAAATATAACACAGGAAAGCGACAAACTTTAAACAAATTCTGACAAAACTGAATTTGGTTGGAGATTTTAGTCTTTAGAACTTCCTAAAAACTACCATACATTTGTATCAAAGCAATATTTTTTTGAGGGTGATGGAAGGGGAGAAACGCAGTTTTGAAAAAAATTGAATTTACAAAATAGAAGGTCATACAATTCTGTAGGTATCAAACAATTTGTAACACCGATTTTGCTCAAAAATTATAATAATTATAATTATAATAGCAACAATTTTCCAGATTGAAGAATTATACAAAAATAAAATAATATACTCAAATGAGTACGCTGGCCGAAACCATGCAAATGTATAGAAGTTCTAAGAGTGAATCTTACAACTTGTTCCTCTTTAGAGTATTTTTAACGTCAGGAAAATCTTTCCACGATTCTAGCTTGCGAGCTTGAGGTCGGAAAGAATAAATAGCTAACCGTCTACGAAAGTAGTAATTAAATAAACTAAATTAAATACATAAATAAAAGTAGTAAAAACAAAAAAGCAATAAATTCCTCCTAATATATTGAATTCTCTGGTAATCGTGATGACAATTTGTTGGTGACCTCTCTGTTTGACATGAATATTGGGTAAATATTATACTGATAAAGGAAAGAAGAACTTCAGGCAAGACAATATAATGTTCAAGTACCTACCTATAAATTGAATTTCTAAAAGAAATTATACTTTCCCAAGTATCTGTATAGCAACAAAACGTTGATACTGAGGCTTCCTCGTTTACCGAAAGAGGTATGAATATAAAAAAAACTATAAAGCTGAAATGAAAAGTCGGAAACGTTTGCGATTTTGACGTAATGTTAAAAGTCGCAAATGTGTTGCAAATCCTATGTAAAGGGTTTTCCAATAAGAGGTGTTATTTTGAATAGCCCTCTATTTCACTTTTGAAGCTGTCATTTTTTGACATTTGACAAGTAGAAACTACGCCATTAATAAAAATGGAACGATACACGCTTCAACAACGCATTGAAATTATTAAAATTCACTATAAAAATGGTGAAAATTTGGCAGAGACGGTTCGTAAAACTAAAACATTTTTGGGTCGTCGTGAAGCACCTTGTCGGACCGCAATACAGAAATTGGTGGACAAATTCGAGCTGTTGGGACAAGTTAGTGATTTGAAGAATAAAACCCGTGCACGTCGCTCAAGAACAACTGAGAAAATTGCTGTTGTAGCCCAAAGTGTTGAAGAAAACCCAGGTTTGTCCATTCCTCGTCGTTCTTTGGAATTAGGCATTCCACAAACGTCATTACACCGTATTTTGCATAAAGACTTGGGTCTTAAGGCTTATAAAGTTCAGTTAACACAAGCACTCAAGCCGGCTGATCATCAACAACGTCGTGTCTTTGATGATTGGGTCCTTGAAATGCATGAAAATGATCCGGAATTTCATCGAAAAATCATCTTGACTGATGAGGCCCATTTCCACCTCGGAGGCTACGTCAACAAGCAAAACTGTCGCATCTGGGGCTCGGAAAACCCAAGAGTTATTGTTGAAAAGCCTCTCCATCCTCAACGCGTGACTGTTTGGTGCGGTTTATGGTCCGGCGGGGTCATTGGACCTTACTTTTTCGAAAATGAGGCTGGAGCAACAGTTACGGTCAATGGATTGCGCTATCGAGAGATGATTAATGATTTTTATGGCCGGAATTGGATGGTATTGATCTGGACAACGTTTACTTTCAACAAGACGGCGCTACGTGCCACACAAGCAATGAAACCATCGATCTTTTACGGGAAAAGTTTCCGGACCGTGTTATCTCTCGAACAGGTGATCACAATTGGCCACCGAGATCTTGTGATTTAACACCTTGCGACTTCTTCCTTTGGGGCCACGTGAAAGATAAGGTCTACGCCAACAGCCCAGCGTCGATTCAAGACCTCAAAGATGGAATTCGTGAGGCTATCGAGGACATAGGGCAGCCACTTTGCGATTTGGTTATGGAAAATTTCATGAAAAGGATATGGTCCTGTAAGCGTGGTCGTGGCGGCCATTTGGCTGATGTTGTGTTCCATTATTAACGGCATACCTTCCTCTTTATAATGAAATAAACATCCGATCATTTATCTCAAAAAATGCCATTTTTCTTTGAATTTAAAAATAACACCTCTTATTGAAAAACCCTTTATACATCAATGTTCGCAAACTTGCATATAGGGGTGTTCACATGATATGCAAAAAACTGTCCCAAAAGTCGCAAATCCATTTGCCACCAATAAGGCACTCGCACATCATGTGTCCGCAAATGTGATCGTAAATGTTGTGGTCGATATGCGAGGTGTAAGCTATAAAGTCCGCATATCACCCAATTCCAATCATATATGCAGGTTTGCGAACATTTCATATAATTTTTTTGAAACAGAAAAATTCTCATCTGAAAATTAATAATAAATGGATTGTGGTGGGGGAAATGTCAAAGCAGCTGAATCGGAAAATTGTGGAATACTTGTTTCATTGAACTTTACATAGTTTTGCTGTATATTGTATTTTCATAATAATTAAATAAAAATAGACTTCATGTAAAAGCAAATACTTTTGATGAAATTCATAAAACTTGTTGCGGTGATATGCTGCATATGTGGAGATATGCAATGTTCGGTTTTCGTGTCATCGCAAATGCTTGGGATGGTCGCATATGGCCGCACATGCTCGCAAACTGTCACAAATTATATGCGAGGGTGTTCACACGATATGCAAGAAAGTCGCAAACTTATGTGCAATTTGGGTGTCACACATGTGCCGCAAATGGTTTGCGAGCATATAAAGACTGTCCTAAAAGGTTGTTCAGACGATATGCTATCAAAGTCGAAAATGATGACGTAAAAATGACTTCAGAGTCGCAAACGTTTGCTACTTTTATATATAATATAATAACGTAAAATTTTGAAAAAAAAAATGTATTTTGACATAAAATTAAAGATGTTGGGATTTCTGCATTTACAAAAAGATATAGCATGGAATTGTAAGTGTTGCCGTTGTGTTTTAATATTTTTTTTTCTTTTTCAAGACAATTTTTAAGAAAATTGCTACTCCCGGCTATACGGGGAGGAGAATAGATTTTTTTTAGCTTTTTGTAACACGTTATGCGAATCACCCGTATATTAAAATTAAAAGGCAACCTAAACAATTGTGTTGAATTGACCCCAAAATCTTTTTTCTTTAAATTTGATTAATCCTTTCGATTAGTATATTTTTTGTAATGTTACTGACCCCACTTTTGGGGGGAATGCCCAACAGAAAGGTTATTCTATATTATTGAATAACTTTGAATGGGTTGGAAATGTTTTGATAAGTTGCTTAGCGATTTTGGAAAAGCTCATGCATCCTGCTGGCAATTTGAAAATTTGTACGTGAAAACCATATTCGTTAGAGATTCTTTACTTAACCACACTACACGAATGTGTTCTTTATTTTATTCCTGTTTGTTCTTTCCTCGTGATAATAAGACATTTCTTTAAAGCCTTTCCTATTTCACAAACGCTCGCATTTGGTTTAAGATGTTGAGGGTAGGCAAAACCCCCTTGAGTTCGCGTATAGTATAATTTTCATAGATAAACGCTTTGTACGATGACTTCAAGTAGGTACTAGGTATCGCAGATAGAAAGTTTAATTAAAATCGTTGTAGGCGTTTTCAACATTATTTACAAGAAGCCAAAACCGTTATAGGGGAAATATCCGTTCATGATTAGATTACACAAACATTTGATTTTGTCCTCTTTAACATTACAAGTTTGTTTGATGTATATAAGTAATTCCTAATAGATTTATTAATAAAATTATATTCGATGCGGGGGATTGGGAATGGCGTATAGTGGTATAGTGGATGTAGTGCTTGACTGATAACTTAGAGGTGTGGGTTCGAGCCCCACTCAAGGCAGCATTCTTTTCTATTCTCCCACAGTTACAACTGGACAACACTCGTGATGGGATTCCATGAGATAATCAATACCTCATTTCTCAGTCCACTGTGCCAACAAAAAATTCTTTCATATCCTTCTATTCCTTCTAACTAGTGCAGTGCAATTCAGGTCGCATTTAAAAGGCCGTATAGGTCTTACAGGCACATACATTTGTAGTTATAGTTATTATGTCGGGTTTTTCAATAAGAGTGCTACAAAAGTTTTTTTAAATAAAACAAAAACGGTTTTGGATATCAATGAAATTCTTTATTCCTGTGAAATACGTATGATGCCATTATGTATGAAAGGAGTGATTTTAGAGAAAGGCTTTTAAGTTTTATAAATTTAAGATCTCCCATGGATACAATCGAGCAAATTGACCATGAAGTGGAACAATTTATTGCTGATGTGCAACAGGCCGCTGAAGAAAGTACTCCAACATTTTCTAATAGAAGACAAAATGAAATAAAATATCCTTTAGAGATAAGAGAGTTGATAATAGAGAAAAGAAGAGCTCGAAGAAAATGGCAAAATACTAGATTTCCAGATGATAAAACAACGTTTAACCGTATAAGCAACAATCTTAAAAAACAAATTTATAAATTCAAAAATGATTCACTCAGTACATTCCTAAAAAATTTAACGACTGATGCTTCAACCGATTTTTCGCTATGGAAAGCAGCCAAGCGCCTGAAAAGACCGCAGTTACAAAACTCGCCCTTGAAATCTCAAGATGGGAAATGGATCGGTAACCCAAAAGAAAAAGCTAACCTTTTCGCGGAGCATCTTGCGAATGTTTTTAAGCCATACCCAACAAACGCGGCTGAAAATAGCTTACAGTTTGTTGATAAGATAGATGAAAGTGAAATACCAATTGTAAGATTAAAAGAAATAAAAAGTATGTATTTACATCAACTATCAAATAAAAAATCACCAGGTTACGATCTAATTACTGCCCAGGTTATGAAAGAAATGCCTTTGAAAGCCTTCATAAAACTCCAATATATAATAAATGCATGCCTTAAGCAACGGTATGTCCCACACCATTGGAAAATTGCTGAAGTTATTGTCATACCCAAGCAAGGTAAGCCACCTACAGAAGTGACGTCTTACAGACCAATATCGCTTATACCAATTATGGCAAAAGTTTTTGAAAAACTTCTTCTGAAGAGACTTAGCAAAATTATAGAAGAAAGAAGGTTAATCCCAAATCATCAGTATGGCTTTAGAAATAAACATTCCACGATAGACCAAGTTCATAGAATAACGGATGTAATAGAAAAAGCATTAGAAGAAAAAGAAGTATGTTCGGCTATTTTCTTAGATGTTGCTCAAGCCTTTGACAAGGTTTGGCATGAGGGACTTGAGTACAAACTGCAAAGGGATCTTCCCAGACAGTACTATGAAATATTAAAATCGTACATCTCAGACCGATTGTTTAGAGTAAGGTACGATCAAGAATATTCGGAACTGAAGAAAATAGAAGCCGGTGTACCACAAGGAAGTGTCCTAGGTCCTACCCTGTATTTACTATACACAAGGGATATCCCAGTTGGTAATCACACCATAATGGCTACTTTTGCAGATGATACCGCAATTTTCATACCCGCCAAATGTGTCTCTAAGGCAGCAGTAAAACTGCAAAATGCCGTCGACACAGTCAGAGATTGGACCGAAAAATGGCGTATCAAACTCAATGAAACAAAATCTTCACATATAAACTTTACAAATAAAAAGATAAACAATATTCCAATATTCATTAATAATCAAGCTGTACCTTACGCCAATACGGCCAAATACCTTGGAATGACATTGGATGCAAAGCTAAAGTGGAAAGAGCACATCAAAAAGAAAAGAGAAGAACTAAACTTGAAATATAGAAAAATGTACAGGTTACTTGGTAACAACTCTGGTTTATCAACCCAAAACAAAATAATGCTGTATAATCAAGTACTAAAGCCTGTTTGGACCTATGGTATCCAATTATGGGGCTGTACAAAGAAAACAAATACCGAAATCATCCAAAAATTCCAAAACAAAGTCCTTCGTGGAATAGTTTATGCACCTTGGTACATAAGAAATAGCGATCTACATCGTGACTTACAAATAGAAACGGTTACAGAAGTTGTTAAAAAATACGCTGTATCGCATAATCAGAGACTGCAAAGTCATACCAATTCTGAAATGGTGTTCGTCTTGAATACAAGAAACCATGTTCGGAGATTAAGAAGAACCAAGCCTCATGAGCTTTTGGTCTAAAAAAAACATGGGAAAGTATTAAAAGTTTAAACTTCCCCCAAAGTGATTTTACAAAGTTAAGAAAGAAAAATCTGATGTCGATTTCTCAAGATTGGTCCTGATAAAGAGGTGGTTTTAGTGGTTAAGAGTCCCACACTACTTGGTGTCGAATACTGCCAGGTGTCTTTTGAAGATTTCCTCCCGTCAAAAAAAAAAAAAAAAAAAAAAAAATTATGTATGAAACTCGATTTCTTTTGCATGGCCACCATGGGCACGCTTACTGAAGTCCAGACGCTGAACCCAATTTTCGTCGGTTTTCAAGCAAAAATCGGCCGATACTGCTGCAATTTCACGTTCGATATTCGTACGAAGTTCATCAATCGTAGCTGACTTGTTGGCATAGACCATAGACTTGCCGAAGCCCCAAAGGAAATAGTCTAACGGCGTCAAATCGCACGACCGAGGCGGCCAAACGACTGGACCATTTCGTGAGATAACACGTTCTCCAAACTTGGTTGTGACATTCGCTGTGTGGCTTGTGGCGCCGCACAGTGGTGCGAGAGCGGAAAAAAGTCTTTTGAAAAAGTCATGTCTATCGTTTTAAACTTTATGTTTAAGTACTCTTAGATAACCCGAGCGTATGATTTAAAAGTATTTTTTAACATATATATTGTATGTTCTGATTTACAAGCCCTCAAAGTTGAAAAATAATTTTACTCAAATCGCGAACCGTATTTTCAACAAATTTTGAGATGTTTTTTTCCGAAGTTCCTGTAGATAAATTCTCTAGCTTCTTAAATAATTTAATTGGTCTATTTTCGATTATCTAAAAATAAAAAAAAATATTGATTATTTATAAAAGATACCTTCTATAAGTAGCCTGAAGCTTAAGTACTAAGAAAAAATGCTTTTTTTTTAAACTTTTTGATTTAAAAAAACAGCTCCAAAAGATACCAAGAAAGTAAGTATGCCACCATATGCTCCATACACTCATGTTAAAGCACAGAAAAAATCAGCTGCAGATACGTGCAGATGTGGAAGTTATGCTCAAAAATGTTTCACTAAATCGGATTTCAAAAAACTCCATCTTGACGGTGGTGTTTACCAAAAAGTTTGATTTCTTCGGTATTAATTGTCAGAATGAACTGATTAAGCCCATTTTTTTAAGAAAAAATGTCAAACTTTATTTTAAAAATAAAACAAAATTAATACATTGACCCAGGTCTGAGAATTTCGATTTTTGCGAAAACCATTTATTTCTGCCTGGAAAATTTTTCAACTTTCAACTCAATTTTCTTGAAAACAACACACGAAAAATGATATAGTTTTATGATATTTTGAATTATATGATAGAGCTTAATACATAATAAAGAAAAAGATTAGGGATAATCCTTTATTTTTTTTTTATTTTTCGCTAAAAGTAGGGCAGGTAAAAATTAAAAAGGTGTTTTTTTTTTAAGTTTTATTGCTTTGTTTTTGTTGTGTATTGCGTAATTTTTTATTACCTGTAAGGATTAGTAATGGCTTATTAGAATAAAATCTCTAACTTAAATCTATATATATAAAGGATTAAAAAAAAAAGTCAGTATTGAGTTATTGAGCATTTGTGCAAGGTGTGTAAGAAAAATTTTTATTCTTTGATCAACCAATAAGTGAAAGTGAAGTGAAATATAATAACAAACATATATAGTGAATTCAATACATTAAAATATACATAGTTAATAATAATATTTTGTTCAAAATAAAAAGTTAAGATTTTACTAAAAAAAAAATTATTTAAATATAACATCAAATCCCTCAAATTTTATAAAAATGTCAAAAACTTTTTTTCTAATAATTTTTTCTTGAGCAAATTTTGACCAAGCATGTATAAGACTAATCTTAACATGTGTGTCAAATTTAATTAAAATTCGTTTAATAGTTCAGATTTTACAGACTTTTTTCCGTTCTCCCATAGAAACATCAAAACCCTCAAATTTTAGAAAAATGTCAATAACTTTGTTTCTAATTATTTTTGTTCAACCAAATTTTGACCAAATGTGTATAAGACTAATTTTAAATTGCGAATCAAATTTCATCTTAATCCGTTAAGCAGTTCAGATGTTACAGATTTTTTTTCCGCTCTCCCATAGAAACATCAAAACCCTCAAATTTTAGAAAAATGTCAATAACTTTGTTTCTAATTATTTTTTTTCAACCAAATTTTGACCAAATATGAATAAGACTAATCTAAACATGTTTGCCAAATTTCATTTAAATCCGTTGAACCGTTCAGATAAAACAGACTTTTTTCCGCTCTCCCATACAAACCGAACCACTGTGCGCCGTCCTGTTGGAACCACATGTCCTCCAAGTCCATATCATCCAATTGGGGCCAAAAATATTCGGTTATCATTGAACGGTAGCGATCCCCATTCACAGTAACGTGCCGGTCTTGATCATCACGGAAGAAGTACGGCCCAATGACGCCGCCGCACAGTGGGCCCAAATGGTGTTTCGTATCTCAAAAATCTGTAACTTTTTTGTTACTTGAAATAATTCAATGCAATTTTGCACACATCATCTTCAATATATTGTGGATCAAATAATACAAGTTTCTAAAGTGTGATTTTATTTTATTTAAATTTAAAAATTATTCAAATTTCAAAATGCGTTTTTAGAAGGGAATTATGTGTTTCCAGGAGCTGAATAGCTTCTTCACAAAGCTCTTTGGGCACAGATGTTTGCTGTTTTCGTAAACTTGAAATGAATGGATCTGATGTAAAAAGTAAGCGGTGAAAGACATCCTCATTTGTTGCTATTCTGGAACACTTTCTGGAATGCGTCAGTCTAATTTTTTTATAATCCTTGTAACGTGCCTCCTGGGCATCTTCCGATAATTGACCTATAGGTAGTACCACGAAATGTTGTATAATGGCTTCACCGTGTATTAGTGTCTTATGCACCGAAGACGGCATGTCATACCATTTATATCTCTGTACATAAAGCTGAGCAGTATTTAAGCCATACTCGCCAAACTTCTGAGCGTTTACAGACACTCCGCATAAAAGAGTTTGCGGAATAACGTAAAACCTTTTTATAAGAAATTCATCTACTCCTGTTATTTCTGCGGAACATTTATAATTTTGGAAAAATCTGCGTGCAGTGTTGCCATCATTACTATTACCAGTGCCTTGTCGAGGTTTATCCACATGTAGACCTAGTTCAGCTCGAAAACGGTTTTGAACATACTTTTTCTTACCTTCTTTACTTTTTTTGTTTTCGGACGTATTTGCAGACCACTTCTCAAAAGAAAGATTGTAAGATATATGTAAAATTAATTCCATACATCGGATCCAAGCGTGTAGAGTAGAAAGGCCATACTTGTATGCACTTTGATTTTCTGGCTTTGATTTTACTTTCGTTAAGTCATTCATCTCCTTTGGTTTTGCTCTACACACTGTACACACAGCACTCGAACTGGTTTCAGTAAGAACTTGACCAACTTTCCCATCAGTCATTGTCAAAAAAAGCTCATGTTGAATTTGTATTATTTCATCATTTTTATGTAACTGAGTAACGTCTAATAATGGGTGATTTTTTAAGAGGTTTAGAACTTTTTTTAAAAAAAATGAATGAAATATTTATTTGAATCGATAGTTTGAACCTTGCAATTTAATGTTTAAAGATAATTTCATGCAAATGTTGACCGCGGCTGCGTCTCAGGTAGCCCATCCGCTGAGTCCAATTTTGGCATACTCTTTCACACATATCGGCCGGTATCTCACGAATGAATGCATGGATGTTGGCTTCCAGTGCGTCAATCGAAGCGGGCTTGTCCCTATAGACATTAGCCTTGACATACCTCCACAAAAAATAATCTAATGGTGTCAAATCGCACGATCTAGGCGGCCAATTGACCGGCCCGAAACGTGAAATTAACTGTTCACCAAACTCGCCTCGCAATTGCGCCATTGTTTCGCGTGCTGTGTGGCATGTGGCACCGTCTTGTTGAAACCACATATCATGCAAGTCAAGAACTTCCATTTCGGGCAAAAAAAAGTTTGTTATCATCGCTCGGTAGCGTTCACCATTGACAGTAACGCTGCGATTCGCATCATCTTTGAAGAAATATGGCCCAATAATGCCGCCGGCCCATAAACCGCACCAAACAGTGGCTTTTTCGGGATGCATTGGTAGCTGTTGCAATGCTTCTGGCTGATCTTCACTCCAAATGCGGCAATTTTGCTTATTTACGTACCCATTCAAAGAAAAATGAGCTCGCTGAACACAATTGTGATCGCTGAACACAATTTTTCGATAAAAAAGCGGATCCTCGGCCAGCTTTCCATTCACCAAAAATTCGGCGTTGTGGTAGGTCGGCTGGCTTTAGTTCTTGCACCAGCTGTATCTTAAAAGGCTTTACGCCCAAATCCTTCCGCAAAATTTTCCACGTAGTGCTGTAACAAAGGCCTAACTGCTGGGAACGGCGCCGAATCGACATTTCTGTCACACTAGCTGATACGGCCGCAATATTTTCTTCACTACGCACAGTACGTAAACGTGTTGGTGGTTTAATGTCCAACAAAGTAAATTTGGTGCGAAATTTGGTCACAATCTTCCGAATAGACTGCTCAGAAGGTCGAGAATGCCGATCATAAAATGGAAGCAGCGTGCGATGAACATTTCGAACCGAGCACGAATTTTGATAGTAAAATTCAATAATTTGCAAGCGTTGTTCATTTGTAAGACGATCCATGGTTAAATTGCAAACCAAACTGAAGCTGTTTGACAGTGACACAAGGTACTAAACACACGTCAGCTGTCAAAACCAGTGTTGCCAAAACCAAACCAGCTAAAAAATCACCCTTTAGATGTATTTGGTTTTCTATTTCATTAACAACTTCCTTTGTTTTATCAGGAGTTTCTTTTGAAAATTCAATTAAGAAACGCACAGAAGAAAAAGTTTTATTTTGCCATAAAACCATGTTAGTATCCGTGTTAATAAGTTTGATTGGAACAAGTGACGCTATAAATAAGTTGGCATCGGATATAACTTCATTTTCTTCTTATAAGATTTGCTTGTATTCACTCTGTCCTGAGGAACCATCACAGCCCCATTTAGAAAAGAGTTTCAAATTTTTAGATCCAGAAGTGTAGACAGAATTGATTTGCAAGATACGTCTAGCAGTATGGTCTAACAAATCTTGTAGCTGAACTTTGGCTCCAATATCGGTTATAGTAATGCTTGACTCTGGTGGATAGCACAGTTGTTTCGATTTTGCTAAAATCTGATACGATGGAAATATTGCACAATTTTTTTCTATCAAGCAAGATATTTGTACTGGTATTTTGATAGGTCTAAGTCATTGAAGATACCAAAAGCTTTGTCAGTTGAATAAGGAGTATTAAGTGCTGAATCATGTGACATTTCTTTTAGAATTTTTTGTTTGCGTCCTTACTGGAATTACGCATTATAGCCACAAGAGAAGCTTCTTCTAATTCTCCTATGGATCTTAGTCCTTGAACATATGCATTGTGTAGGTGTTCCAATCCATACTCTTGATATAACTCCATATTTTTACGTTTTTTTGTTTCATCTGACGACTCACCATATATTTTAGATGGTCTTCCTCGTTGTCCAGATGAACATGGTCGCTTTTTATCGAAAATGACTTTGAATTCACTATTCAACCACTGTTTATTATTTTTAACAAATCCATCTTTTGTTTTAGCTGCTTTAATCCAGCGATAATTGAATTTAAAAAAAAAAAGTTTTTACTGATACTTGATACAGCATTTTCAAGTTTCGCATCTGTTAATTCAAAGTTAGAATTTATGTAATTCTTAAGGTCTAATAAATTGTTTCCATTGTTTATAAAATAGTTACTTAATTCATTTTTAGAAAACACGATATCACTCATTTTTTTACTTTCTCGCACTTTCAATAAATTAACCCGGACTCACAAATTTTCCTTTATAAAATTCACATTTACGTCAAGAAGAAATGAAAAAAATTAGAAATAACGGAATTTTGCAACCGTAAT
Source organism: Leucozona laternaria (assembly GCA_932273885.2). NCBI lineage: Eukaryota > Metazoa > Arthropoda > Insecta > Diptera > Syrphidae > Leucozona > Leucozona laternaria. The sequence continues at coordinate 267,432,260 of OW026366.1, read as the reverse complement.
TAACCAAAAGAAAGCCCAACCAATAATGACAAAACAACATAATCTTAAAAAAAAAAACAATATAGAAAGCTAATCGTAAATTTTTTGTTTTGAATCGACCTTATTATAAGCTTATCGCTTTTGAGCAAAGGGGGGGGGGGGCAGATTGGGGCAAATTTTGTTTGTAGTGTCTTGTTACTAATGAAATGAGGAATCAATTGCATTATATTAGAAAACAGCGGATGACAGCGGAGAGCTTAAAACTTCTCTAGAAATTAAAAAAAGACAACAAAAATCGTGTGTTTCAAAAAAAATTTAATTTATTTAATGTAAAAATATATTTAAATTTATTTTCAATAATTTGAATAGCCATAAGTTCGAGGTTTTCAAAAATATATAACACTTGCGTAGTCACATCAACAAACAGAGTACAAAAATTCAGTTCGTTAGTAACTTCATTACATTATTCGTTCAGTGTGATTTCTAACTAACACTTTGGATAGAGATATCTATGTAAGGGCCATGTTCAAAGATACAATTTGTTTTGTAATATATAATTTGGCTATTCCTTTAGACATTTTCAGAGCGATATCAGCTTTCTCAACAATTTTGAAAAAATCATTTTTGAGACGCAAAACATCATCTGGGCCCACTGTGCGCCGGCCCATAAACCACACCAAACCGTATTTTTTTCGGGATCCAATGATGACTCATGGAGTATGTGTGGATTGCTGCCTCACCAATACCGCATATTTTCTTTATTGACAAAGCCATTCAGCCAGAAATGAGCCTCATCGCTGAAGATGATTTTTCGATGAAAATCCGAATCATTTTCAAGTTGTTGCTCAGCCCAATTCAAGAACATACGACGCTTCTGGTGGTGAAGCGGCTTCAGTTCTTCGGTCGATTTAATCTTGTAAGGATGTAGGCCAAGATCTTTTCGCAAAATTCGCCACAACGACGTCACAGAGATGCCCAACGCTTGAGAACGACGTGTGAGAGACACATTTGGGCTTTCTGCAACTGATGCCTCAGCGGCAGCAATATTCTCGACACTACGGGCACTTCTTTGTCTCACTGGCACGGGAACATTTTTTACTGTGCCTGTGGATTCAAATTTGTCCACTAGACGCTCAATTGTTGATCTGCTAGGACGATTATGACGACCATAAATTGGACGTAGCGCTCTTAACGTTGAGGACACTGACTCCGAATTTCGGTAGTAAATTTTAATAATTTCGACTCGTTGTTGGCTCGTATATCTTTCCATCATGAAATGGCAAATTTTACTAAAGAGAAATGTCAAAAGAGCGGCAAGAAATATGGCGTCGTTTGCTGTCCCTGCTGCTCTACTTTAGTAGCGTCCCTGTTGAAAAACCCTTTAGTTATAGTTATTATTATTGTGCATTGCTTTTCACAAAAAATTTCAATGTTGAATAATGTTTAATTTTTCGCATCAACATAATTTAATGCAGCAGATGTCAATCAATGTGATTTCTTCAAATAGATTTTTTTTGTCGGAATGAAAATAAGCAACCATTTATAACCATTAAAAATTCATTAAGATTTTATTAATTTAATTTCAAATGCTTTATGGCGCATATATGGTATCCTTGACTAATTATTAAAATTTATTTGGCACAAAAATTCATCTTACATCGTTTATGCTGCACGTACTTTGTTGATGCAATTAAGAGCTGTTAATTAGATTCTACATATCTTTCACTTGATTAGATTTATTATATTTACAAAGTCATTCCTGATCAAGATAGAATCAATAGATTTATTACTGTAATTTTGTAGAGTAATTAATCAATATGATTCATCAAATTCTTCAATTTTACTACACACAAAGAATACTCAAATTCTTAATTTGCCCTTGAAAGAAAATTTCTATTGAAATATTTCCAGAACATTTGTCCTTTACCATAATTGGATTTTTATCATCTTATCTCTGCGTAAGTGTCTGTGATGGGTATTTACTTTTCATGTACTTACACTTCAATTTTCATATTTCAGCCAATAAAGTATCATCAAATTGAAGGGTTTCGGTGGAATTTTGCCGTTTGCTTCAAAACCATGGCATCTTTTTATCATGAAATCAGACAAATTTGGCATATAACTTTTCTTGAAGAGCCCAACAATAAATTAAATTAAAGCTAGATGATTATAAAAGGTGATTTTTTAGCTGGTTTGGTTTTGGCAACACTGGTTTTGACAGCTGACGTGTGTTTAGTACCTTGTGTCACTGTCAAACAGCTTCAGTTTGGTTTGCAATTTAACCATAGATCGTCTTACAAATGAACAACGCTTGCAAATTATTCAATTTTACTATCAAAATTCGTGCTCGGTTCGAAATGTTCATCGCGCGCTGCTTGTGTTCAGCGATGAGTCTCATTTTTGGTTGAATGGGTACGTAAATAAGCAAAATTGCCGCATTTGGAGTGAAGATCAGCCAGAAGCATTGCAACAGCTACCAATGCATCCCGAAAAAGCCACTGTTTGGTGCGGTTTATGGGCCGGCGGCATTATTGGGCCATATTTCTTCAAAGATGATGCGAATCGCAGCGTTACTGTCAATGGTGAACGCTACCGAGCGATGATAACAAACTTTTTTTTGCCCGAAATGGAAGTTCTTGACTTGCATGATATGTGGTTTCAACAAGACGGTGCCACATGCCACACAGCACGCGAAACAATGGCGCAATTGCGAGGCGAGTTTGGTGAACAGTTAATTTCACGTTTCGGGCCGGTCAATTGGCCGCCTAGATCGTGCGATTTGACACCATTAGATCATTTTTTGTGGGGGTATGTCAAGGCTAATGTCTATAGGGACAAGCCCGCTTCGATTGACGCACTGGAAGCCAATATCCATGCATTCATTCGTGAGATACCGGCCGATATGTGTGAAAGAGTATGCCAAAATTGGACTCAGCGGATGGGCTACCTGAGACGCAGCCGCGGTCAACATTTGCATGAAATTATCTTTAAACATTAAATTGCAAGGTTCAAACTATCGATTCAAATAAATATTTCATTCGTTTTTTCGAATTTTTTGTGTTTTTTTTTTTTTTAAAGTTCTAAACCTCTTAAATAATCACCCTTTTTAAAAGTTAAGATAAAAATCGATTATGATTTTGTAGATAGAATTTCTATGTAATTAATTATTTACCTAAAAAAGAAATTCAAAATTTCTAATGAGCTTATCTAGAATATTTTTGTTGTGTAACATTTTAGCATTGATTATGGAACTTATTTCGTGAAAGGGACGGAAATGCCTGCATCAATGTCCTTTATACAGAAAAAAGCTTGAAATCATAGAAACATTAAAATGGTCATTTGATATTTTTCTTCTTATACATTTTTTAATAACAGGATTAGAAGTTTTAAAATTTGTGGGAAGATTATTTATTTGAATTTCGTCACAAGTTTATTTTCAAATCGATTGAGGAAAAAAAAAGAATTTTGTCCTTCTGCCTACGAATTGTTTCGTCATAGACGCGTACTACACAAACAATGTGGCTTTGGGGCATTTTATTTCTCAAACGTTTACTTTCCCGTTTTCGACTTTTACCCTTAGACTGAGGCTAGAGCCTACGATTCTGTACGTATATTTGTAAAACATGGATACGCGGAATCCGTGTAGATATTACCGACACGCCAAATTAAAATACGTACTCTATTTGGTTTTTATATCCGTGTATCTAGAACCACGAGTATTTTGGGCAGTAATATGGTTTTATGCCGAACTATGAAAAGTGTCCTGCTAACTTAATACACCTAAATTTTTGTCAATACAGGACCTTAGGCCTAAGGAAAGTGCGAAACGATACTTAGAACAAAAAATTTCAAGCCCAATACATTGGCTCGTCTCACAATTACATGCAAATTAATCAACATCTTGATGCAACTATACGAGCTAGATCTGACCCATTAAACTTTTAGGTGTCGGTTATAGTTTTCATTGAAAACCATCATTGAAAATTTTACTGACTCATTTTGAGACGTTTAGGAAGTGAATTCGGAAATTATTTTGATGCAAAAATAAAGCTAATAGCTTGAATTATTATTTAAGTGAAAAAAAAAAAAAATAATTCGATCCCAAACTTCGCCATAAAATGACGTTTAATTTTTCAATGGTCATTGATAAGGTAGTTCATTCATTGAAATAATAAAAGTCATTTAATATGGACGGCTGGCCCAAAATGAAAATTGTGTTTGGCAAATATTAATAATTAAGTCACTACCTATATATTGGCATCAAAAAATTACTAATTTTGCCTTTTAAGTGCCTCAAAACCAATCATTAAAATTTTCAATGATGAGTTTCAATCAAAGCTATAACTGGGGCCTTAAGGGAACAAGGAAAAAGATTGAGGAGTTTTTGTGTATGACATCCCTAAGTATAGTCTTTGACTCAATGAAAAATGGCATGGGTCATTATATTTCAAAATTAATGGACAAATATTTATATGTTTAAGTTTTATAAACAGAAAAATGGTTCGATGATGAATGTTTCAAAAAACGACAAAAATCATATGCCTTTCTTCGCCTTTTTCGAAAATTCAACACCCAACTAAAGGGTTTTCCAATAAGAGGTGTTATTTTGATATTCAAAGAAAAATGGCATTTTTTGAGATAAATGATCCGATGTTTATTTCATTATAAAGAGGAAGGTATGCCGTTAATAATGGAATACAACATCAGCCAAATGGCCGCCACGACCACGCTTACAGGACCATATCCATTCGCAAAGTGGCTGCCCTATGTCTTCGATAGCCTCACGAATTCCATCTTTGAGGTCTTGAATCGACGCTGGGCTTTTGGCGTAGACCTTATCTTTCACGTGGCCCCAAAGGAAGAAGTTGCAAGGTGTTAAATCACAAGATCTCGGTGGCCAATTGTGATCACCTCTTCGAGAGAGGTCCGGAAACTTTTCCCGTAAAAGATCGATGGTTTCATTGCTTGTGTGGCACGTAGCGCCATCTAGTTGAAAGTAAACGCTGTCCAGATCAATACCATCCAATTCCGGCCATAAAAAATCATTAATCATCTCTCGATAGCGCAATCCATTGACCGTAACTGTTGCTCCAGCCTCATTTTCGAAAAAGTAAGGTCCAATGACCCCGCCGGACCATAAACCGCACCAAACAGTCACGCGTTGAGGATGGAGAGGCTTTTCAACAATAACTCTTGGGTTTTCCGAGCCCCAGATGCGACAGTTTTGCTTGTTGACGTAGCCTCCGAGGTGGAAATGGGCCTCATCAGTCAAGATGATTTTTCGATGAAATTCCGGATCATTTTCATGCATTTCAAGGACCCAATCATCAAAGACACGACGTTGTTGATGATCAGCCGGCTTGAGTTCTTGTGTTAACTGAACTTTATAAGCCTTAAGACCCAAGTCTTTGTGCAAAATACGGTGTAATGACGTTTGTGGAATGCCTAATTCCAAAGAACGACGAGGAATGGTCAAACCTGGGTTTTCTTCAACACTTTGGGCTACAACAGCAATATTCTCAGTTGTTCTTGAGCGACGTGCACGGGTTTTATTCTTCACATCACTAACTTGTCCCAACAGCTCGAATTTGTCCACCAATTTCTGTATTGCGGTCCGACAAGGTGCTTCACGACGACCCAAAAATGTTTTAGTTTTACGAACCGTCTCTGCCAAATTTTCACCATTTTTATAGTGAATTTTAATAATTTCAATGCGTTGTTGAAGCGTGTAAAATAATTATTCAACACTAAATAAAGAATTTAAACAACTGTGTAAACGCAAAATTCATGAATATCAGAATTCTTTAGTAAATTTGGTTTCTGAAACCAGAAATTCGAGTGAGTTTTGGAAAGCTATTAGGGAGATCAACGGAAGTAAGTGTTCTGTTGGAAATTCAATATCTCCTGAAGATTTAAGAAACCATTTCGAAACGCTTCTGAACCCTTCAAAAACTCAAATTTCCATTTTCCATTATGCCATGCCACAGATTTATATTGAAAATCTCGATTCCCTTATTACAATAAACGAAGTGGTTGAAGTTATAAGAGCCTCAAAGGAAAATAAAGCTTCAGGATTTAATAGAATACCATATGAATTCTAATGGGTGATTTTTAAGCTGGTTTGGTTTTGGCAACACTGGTTTTGACAGCTGACGTGTGTTTAGTACCTTGTGTCACTGTCAAACAGCTTCAGTTTGGTTTGCAATTTAACCATGGATCGTCTTACAAATGAACAACGCTTGCAAATTATTGAATTTTACTATCAAAATTCGTGCTCGGTTCGAAATGTTCATCGCGCGCTGCTTGTGTTCAGCGATGAGGCTCATTTTTGGTTGAATGGGTACGTAAATAAGCAAAATTGCCGCATTTGGAGTGAAGATCAGCCAGAAGCATCGCAACAGCTACCAATGCATCCCGAAAAAGCCACTGTTTGGTGCGGTTTATGGGCCAGCGGCATTATTGGGCCTATTTCTTCAAAGATGATGCGAATCGCAGCGTTACTGTCAATGGTGAACGCTACCGAGCGATAATAACAAACTTTTTTTTGCCCGAAATGGAAGTTCTTGACTTGCATGATATGTGGTTTCAACAAGACGGTGCCACATGCCACACAGCACGCGAAACAATGGCGCAATTGCGAGGCGAGTTTGGTGAACAGTTAATTTCACGTTTCGGGCCGGTCAATTGGCCGCCTAGATCGTGCGATTTGACACCATTAGATTATTTTTTGTGGGGGTATGTCAAGGCTAATGTCTATAGGGACAAGCCCGCTTCGATTGACGCACTGGAAGCCAACATCCATGCATTCATTCGTGAGATACCGGCCGATATGTGTGAAAGAGTATGCCAAAATTGGACTCAGTGGATGGGCTACCTGAGACGCAGCCGCGGTCAACATTTGCATAAAATTATCTTTAAACATTAAATTGCAAGGTTCAAACTATCGATTCAAATAAATATTTCATTCATTTTTTCGAATTTTTTGTGTTTTTTTTTTTTTAAAAAAGTTCTAAGCCTCTTAAAAAATCACCCGTTATAAGGCCTGAATGGAAAATCCTATGCAAGCTATTTCTTGGCCTGCAAATGAAAGTCTTATAGGAGTCAAATAACTTGTATAATGAAGCAATAGCATTTATAAACAGATTATTGCTTTCTTTATTTTGTGTTCATAAGGCTTTATTACACTGTTCATGGAAAGCTATTTACTTGCATAGCACTTGTGATTGAAAGTGTTAAAGGAGTTAAATAGCTTCGGTAATGTGCTCCAAAATGATTTGTATAGGGCCTTATGTTTTTATTATACAAGCCAAGAAATAGCTTGTACTGAACCTAAAACAAGCTTAATTGTTAGTTGGGGAAGTCGTGTATATATATTTCCATACGATTTGTATGAAAAAAAAACATATTTTTACAAATTTTCATAGGGAACAAAATAAAATTATATGAAGTTTTTAAATACATCTACCATTTTTAATGTATTTGATTGTAACAACTTTCTGTCGGTAGCCGAAATCGAAATTAAAAAAAAAAAAAAATTCGATACACCCTGCTACATAAAACATAACCTACTAAGAACGTCTTACAGCTTTTTAAAAAAAACGGTATTCCAAAAATATCTCTCAGTATTCGATTTCGACACATAAATGTAACACGTTGATTTTCTAACGGAAATAGGTGGATATAACTACCATAAATCCTTAAAACATATGGCATTAATAAAAACTTAAAGTTGCACACCGCTTTTTTACTTCCCAAACAAATAAATTAAGTGTTTGCAATATTTTCACGGCAAATAAAATCAAAGAAGTTCCGATTTATATGACTAAATACATATATGTAGCTTGTAAACAAATCCACAGCCAAATCAACAACCAACAATAACCAAAATCAAAAGCAATCTTTACAGATAACTTTAATTTAGCTTCCGTAAACATTAGGTAGTTGGGTAAGTACCTACTTTCCACGTTTCATCCATAATTTCAATTTAATTTTTTTTTTCTGTTTACACAAAAAGCTATACGAAACACCGAAACCACCCTAGCTGCGTCCATCCTTACACCACCGCACCCCCTTCGGAAATTCGAATGTTGCTAAACACAAACAACCATCAAAACTATAATCACCGAGGAATAAAACACATGATCAGAAGAAAATCCAAAAGAAAAGTGAAAATCATACACAAAGAACGGAACGGAAGAAATTGCAAATAATGAAGCGAATTTTTCATTGCGCATATGTATTTGCGCATCCCCTAATGCTAACTGTTGGCCATGATCCAAAGCTCTATACTTGGAGATCATCAGGAAAATGCTGATTTTTCGCCAGAATTATTTATAACTGAACTAAGATGTGTGAGTGCACGAATGTAGAGTGTGTAGTGAAGTGGAAAAACGAAAAAGAAAAAGAGAGAACATAAGAGGAAGAAAAATGGAAAATATTATGTTTTTTTTTTAATAGAATTTGTTGTTTTCGAAGAAAAAGATATTAAAAATATTTTTTTTTTTTGGATATAAATGGCTAAACAATTGAAGATAAAATAATTTTGAAAATCTCTTCTCTTGTGTATATTTGATGGAAAACAATCGAAATTTCTTCTCGTGACAGTGATGGTGTTGTGAGGAGGGTAAGGAATACACTCTTTTGTATGTTTTTGTTTTATTTCAAAGAAGAAACATCATTTAGAAACTTCAAAACACTAAATAATAATAAATGTTCAATTTTGTATTTTTAGAAAATTCGAAAAACAGCTGTATTCATTATTTTTGTTGGCGATTTTTTTTTTTTTTTTTTTAATAAACAAAACAATTTTTGTCTGAGAAAGTTCAAAAACCTTTAATTTGACGATTTATTATTTAACATTTGAACGCATTCGGAAATTATTCGCACCTGATGTCTAAATTTTGTTAACCAGGTGGATAAACTGAATGTCGAAAAAACGGGTGTGTCTTTGCAATGGATACGGACAAATGAAGTGAATTTCAGAGTCAGTTTTGTTTCTTTCTATAAATTTGACATTGGGTGTTATGAATAAAACGGAACATGTACTCAGAGCAGGTGCTCCATAAGAATCAGTGAAGGTGCTGCAATTGGAAGTACCTGTTACCGTTTCGTATGAATAAAATTACACTCTAACCAGTGAGCACCTCCTCATTAACACGGAGTAGGTGCTCTCACACCCCGAGTCAAATTCAATTGTTTTTATTTGTATTTGAAAATTATTTCTATGAGTTATAAAAAAAAAAAACAACGTAGGATTTTATATCATTCGGTATTGTTTTTGATTGGAAAATCAGTTTTTTTTTTAAGAATCAGGAGTGTAAGCATCAAACTTTTTCTATTTTGACTCACATTTTATTGTGAAGGATGGGAAAACGTTGATTGACTTGTGCAAAACATCGTTCAATTATACCTCGTTCGCGAGTTAGTCACTTTTATTTTTCTCAGAAGTATCTGGATTTTAATATTTACAGTAGTACATATATACGTAGTTTAAAGTCAGGGAGTAAGTCCGTATCCTGAATCACCAAGTAAAATGGTACTAGCTTCAATCCATTCATCATCATCATCGTCGGCTCGACAACCGGGGTCCGGTCCTGGCCTCCTTCAACAAGTCTCTCCACCCATCCCGGTCTCGAGCTGCCGCCATCCAATTGCGCACCCCAAGGCTCCGGGCGTCCTGGTCTACGCCATCTCTCCAGCGCAAGCATGGTCTACCACGCTGTCGTCTACCATAGAATGTACCACAAAGAACTTTCCGAGCAGGTTCCTCTTCGCTCATGCGAGCTAGGTGCCCTGCCCACCGGAGTCTACCGAGCTTAATCCAATCAATCCATTACATGATTTTAAATACGCGAGAATTTTTCCAAATTCGTGAATCCATATGCACCGATCCTGGCCATGAAAGGTTAACAGAACACTCGTAAATTCATCTCTGGAATTGCATGTTGCCTGAACATTAATGCTTTTCTGTTAACGTACTCGTCCCCATGGACAACTAGTTTGTTGATAGGAACATTATAGTAGGTACCTATATAATCAAATTGCTGAAGGAAAGTTGTATTTTTCTTGCCATTCTCTTTTTGCATTCTGCAGTTTTTCAGTAGTTGAAGGGAATCTGATCCATAATGGTTTGACTTCTGGATTATTGACACATTTACAAGGGAAACAATTTTAGGAATCGTGATGCCCTGTTATACTCAAATGCCTTCTCCAACTCCACTTTGAAAACCTGGATCACCTAAAATTGGCATTTTTTTAATGCCTGTTAAGTCACCACCCCTGTTTCTGAAGTATGTATTCCCAAGAAAATGATTCACCAAGATATTCACATTTTTTTTACTTGAATCGGTATAGAACGCGTCATTTGAAAATTCTTCTCTTCTTCTTTCATAGAATTTGACCTTGTGGTTTAAAATTGGCATGAACTCCGCCATTTATGGAAAAAAAAATTATAAAGAGCTATTTACTTCCACATTGAGCAATCTAATGAGCTAACTCACAAATAGGAGCAGGTGCTCCCCTAGGCGCATAAGCAGTACTTTTATAAACCGAAACTGTTATAATTCCCTTCCTTAACAGAACTAAAAATTACTTTTTTAAATAATACAATCTGTTTTCAATAAAACTGTATTCAGCTAAACTTAACTTAAGATTAAAACTATCAAAAGGAATGCCTATTTTTCTATGTAGCCTTGGCCAAGAGTGTACCTACATCCCAAGTAACATTTTTCCTCTCATAAGATGCTCCGAAAGCCTTACAAGACTTATTTTAAGAAGCTAAATGTATACTCTTGAGGAGTTCTTATAGATTCTTATAAGATTGATAAAAAGCCTTAAATGACGTAGTTATGGGAGCCTCTTGATCCTATAGCAAGAGTTTTATTCTTCTTTTGTGAATATAGGAGACGCTTTGGAAATCTAGTAAAGCTCTCTGAACTCTTTCTATGAGAGTTCTACAGAAGTTGTTAAAAAGGAAACGAGTGTGTGTAAATTTAAAAAAAAAAAATATATATATATCGCATTTTTTATTTCTTTTTTTGAAGTAGTTACGCGAATAGCATTTATGTGTGTTCTTGATTCTCTAATGTCAAAAAATAATGTATTTTTTGATGCGAGTAATTATCTCACAAGCTAATTGACGTATCATGGCTTATGTAGTCTAAATTCTTGTTGCAATTAAAATTGCATCTAGTGATTTCCACATTTTGCTTCGAAAAATAACAATATTTTGTATTTAATTATAGTATTAAATAGGGTTACCATCGATATTTTTTTGGATGAAAAAATCAGTAAGCATGTTTTTATACAATTCACAAAATGCGATCATTCATACAATATTTGTTTTCAATTATTGCCACTATCGTGCTCTTCTGACAAAAATTGGAACTAAAGCAGCAGAAAATATGAGCCGTTGTCAGTCGCTTTTTTATTATAAAGTTTTTCTAAAATCTTCCAATATTTTTTTCATTAAAAATTTGTGACAAAAACAACAGATTTTTAATGATGCCACAATTTTTTAAAAAATGACATAACACTCCTCTTCTTCTTCTCTGGCATAGTAGCTGTATCCTGTGTGCTTAGTTATACAAATCTATTTTGTATGCAACTAATGTCGAGAACTAAAAAGGGAATACAAAATGAATACGACGTATTTATAAAACTTTTAACAAGTTTTGGTCAGAAAGGAAAACCAAATAAAATAATTTATTTAGAATATATTTTTTTAAGCTACGGAAACCCTCAAAATATAATGAAAACATTTTGTTCATATTGCAACATGTACATGGCTGCTATTGATTAATACTTTAACTCTTGTATTAACATCTGTATGAGATCTTTGGATGATAATGAACAAGGAAAGCAACACAGATAAATGTGTTTCGTTCGAAAGTTAAACGTCAAATTGTAGTCCCATAAGAGCGTTTGAGCTCCTGCTTCATCCATTTACGGTCATCTTTAGCGACGGTACTCATTTATGGATGAATACGTCGCTACGTCAACAAACAATATTGGCGAATTTGAGACGATACCAATCCACATGAGAAAAAAAAAACAATTTGTTCGACAAATTGAACGGAATCCTTCATTTCTTACTTTTTTGTAAATTAAAGAACATAAAGACCTTTTACTCAAAATCAATAATTTTAAACATTATCAAAAAATATGTGATCAAATCACAGCTAGGATTAATGTTAATAATAAAGATATTATCTGTGTAACGTTTCTTGGACCCAGAAATTATAAAATTTGGAAATGGATTCAACTATACATATTTTGATTTGGTTTCTGAATTTGAAAATTTAATTTCTAATCTCGAGAGTACAAAGCTTTGGACCATTTTTTCCTCTCGGACACCTTTTTTGACACTTTATGAACATTTTCAGAGGTAACACTGCACACGTGCCACACAGCTCACGCCACAATGGAAATTCCGCACGAGGGCATGGCCACGTTCCCTTTGACTCCGTTAGACTTTTTCTTGTGGGGTTTTCTGAAGTCTCCACAAATTTCAGCGACCGTTAAAACCAACATAACCCATACCATCGGTCAAGTTCAGCCTAATTTATGCTCCAGAGTCATGGAAAATTGGATATTTCGGATGCGCGCCACCAAGAGAAGCCGCACAGTGGTTCGGTTTGTATGGGAGAGCGGAAAAAAGTCTGTTTTATCTGAACGGTTCAACGGATTTAAATGAAATTTGGCAAACATGTTTAGATTAGTCTTATACATGTTTGGTCAAAATTTGGTTGAAAAAAAATAATTAGAAACAAAGTTATTGACATTTTTCTAAAATTTGAGGGTTTTGATGTTTCTATGGGAGAGCGGAAAAAAAATCTGTAACATCTGAACTGCTTAACGGATTAAGATGAAATTTGATTCGCAATTTAAAATTAGTCTTATACACATTTGGTCAAAATTTGGTTGAAAAAAAATAATTAGAAACAAAGTTATTGACATTTTTCTAAAATTTGAGGGTTTTGATGTTTCTATGGGAGAACGGAAAAAAGTCTGTAAAATCTGAACTATTAAACGAATTTTAATTAAATTTGACACACATGTTAAGATTAGTCTTATACATGCTTGGTCAAAATTTGCTCAAGAAAAAATTATTAGAAAAAAAGTTTTTGACATTTTTATAAAATTTGAGGGATTTGATGTTATATTTAAATAATTTTTTTTTTAGTAAAATCTTAACTTTTTATTTTGAACAAAATATTATTATTAACTATGTATATTTTAATGTATTGAATTCACTTTATATGTTTGTTATTATATTTAACTTCACTTTCACTTATTGGTTGATCTAAGAGTAAAAATTTTTCTTACACACCTTGCACAAATGCTCAATAACTCAATACTGACTTTTTTTTTAATCCTTTATATATATAGATTTAAGTTAGAGATTTTATTCTAATAAGCCATTACTAATCCTTACAGGTAATAAAAAATTACGCAATACACAACAAAAACAAAGCAATAAAACTTAAAAAAAAAACACCTTTTTAATTTTTACCTGCCCTACTTTTAGCGAAAAATAAAAAAAAAATAAAGGATTATCCCTAATCCTTTTCTTTATTTTGTATTAAGCTCTATCATATCATTCAAAATATCATAAAACTATATTATTTTTCGTGTGTTGTTTTCATGATAATTGAGTTGAAAGTTGAAAAATTTTCCAGGCAGAAATAAATGGTTTCGCAAAAATCGAAATTCTCAGACCTGGGTCAATGTATTAATTTTGTTTTATTTTTAAAATAAAGTTTGACATTTTTTCTTAAAAAAATGGGCTTAATCAGTTCATTCTGACAATTAATACCGAAGAAATCAAACTTTTTGGTAAACACCACCGTCAAGACGGAGTTTTTTGAAATCCGATTTAGTGAAACATTTTTGAGCATAACTTCCACATCTGCACGTATCTGCAGCTGATTTTTTCTGTGCTTTAACATGAGTGTATGGAGCATATGGTGGCATACTTACTTTCTTGGTATCTTTTGGAGCTGTTTTTTTAAATCAAAAAGTTTAAAAAAAAAGCATTTTTTCTTAGTACTTAAGCTTCAGGCTACTTATAGAAGGTATCTTTTATAAATAATCAATATTTTTTTTTTATTTTTAGATAATTGAAAATAAACCAATTAAATTATTTAAGAAGCTAGAGAATTTATCTACAGGAACTTCGGAAAAAAACATCTCAAAATTTGTTGAAAATACAGTTCGCGATTTGAGTAAAATTATTTTTCAACTTTGAGGGCTTGTAAATCAGAACATACAATATATATGTTAAAAAATACTTTTAAATCATACGCTCGGGTTATCTAAGAGTACTTAAACATAAAGTTTAAAACGATAGACATGACTTTTTCAAAAGACTTTTTTCCGCTCTCGCACCACTGTGAGCCGCGGCGGACATTTGAACGATGTTATATTCCATACATAATGGCTTCGATAGGCCTTTTAAATCAATAAAAAATGTCAATGATATCTCAAACACACTTAGTTTTATTTAAATTTAAAGATAGAAAGCGCTCACTGAAAGACCCTGTATAAACACAGTTGAAAGTTAACACATAATTAGATTATATGATTAAGAAATGAAGCCAAATGTTTTTGTGTAGGTACCTCAGATATGATTCCTTGATTCAAGAGTTTTTGATTCTGGTCTACGAGGTGTGGCTTACAATCACTTATTTAGTATTGCAAAAGAAAAACAGCTAGATTTTATTTTGTTCGGAATTGTGAACGAAAAGCCCAACACTAATCCTTCGTTTCCCTTATATTCTTGTATTAATTATTTCTTCAAAATAAGTTAAGCAAATATGGATAGACTTAAATCCACTTAACAACTGAATAATATGTACCTATAACCCACAAACCTCTATTATACATCTTTCTACTTTATCGCTTTATTCAGCAAGTACATCATGTCTATAGCAGCTAAGTACCCATTGGACCAGATAAGCAGCTTTGGCTCCTCTTTTTCTTTATCGAATCTTGTTTTCACATCATTTCACTTCCGCCTTAATATTTACATCATCGCTATACACTCTTGTAACTTTTGGTAGATATTAATGCAAAAGAAAAAGAAAAACAGATACTGCTATATACATATAGATCCTTGGTTCATGAGGGCTTATAAGAAAATCCTCCTTCAAGTTTTCACTTTTTCAGTCCTTCATTTTCAGTTAGCGGAGTAAGTAAAAAAAAAAAAAAAATACAACTGCCCATAAATAGGTCGTCACGGAATTTCCATAAAGAAACAAAAAAAAAGGTACATTTACCCCGGCACATCGTTTTGTGCACTCCCTGTGCTGCCATCGTGCTATCCCAATCCCCATTTCCATTCTCATATCCTTAAAAATGTTCAAAATAAATCACTTGCCACCACTTCATAAAATTAAGGGAAGCACACAAAATATTTCTTCTTTTTCTTTCAACCACCCCCCCTCCTTCCAAGAATCAATAGATTGTCCCTATGGTTTGGTCGCGTGAGCTGAAGCCAATTCAATTAAAAATACTCAAAGTATGTAAAAATTTGTACTTTAACTTCTCCAACCTATGATAATATGAGGGGCTCCACTCGATGCAGCAATTAAAAAGAAAATTCCATTAAATCCAGAAATAATTATTAAAGGAAACAATAAATCGAGAGATTACTGAACAAAAATAGAAAAAAAAAATATATTTGAAATTTAGTTCAGCTGGCAGATAAAGCTCACCATAGAGGGCGTTGCCGACTGTTTCGAGGGGGTAGGCCTCTCCGCCGCCACCCGCCCGTCAATTAACTCAATGGATTTATATTGAATTTAGCACAAACATTTTTGGTTTTTATTTTGTTTTTATTTTTAGACCGATTTGAGTAAAAATAAATATACACAATCGATCTATGTTTGTATTATTTATGCAGATTTTCACACAGCAATAATAATAATTGCGGATTTACACAGAAAAAAAAAAAAAAAAAAAAAAAACAAAAAGAAAAAAAATATAATGGAAGACTGAGGAAAATCCTCCCAAAGAAAATGTATGCAGAGTGTTAAAAGTAATTGCTGAATAAATAGATCCACAGAGAATCGGATTTATTGTTGAGTGAGAAAGAAAACGTATGCCGATAAAGATGACTGAGGTAGGGTTGCCAAAACTGATGTTTTTTTTTTTTTTTAAATTTGGATACATACACATTTAAGTCTTAAAATTTTATATCTGCGTTTTTACTTGCGATAGACATTTTATTTATTTATTAATAAATGTAATAAATCAAACTCAAATCAAGATTTTATAATCGAATTAAGACATTACGATATGACGACATACCGTTTACCCCTTAACGGCTGGTTGGATTTTTTTTTATCAATTATCAGGTTTCAGACCCTTCAGAAAGTGATTTGAAATACAGTAGACGCTCGATATATTGAATCTCGGTAAAGTGAACTATCCAATATAGTGAACACACAAAATTTCATACAGACTACTAAATAGTGAACAAAAAAAAATTCGGTATAGTGAACACACATTTTTCCAGAATTCAGAAGAATATTCGAGCTGAAATTCGTGTACAGTTTTGTCGGCTGACTTTTAATAAATTTTACCGTTCACTTATGCATGTAGATTGTACATTCAGTCACGAAAGTAGATATACACTATAGATATAACACAAGTTAATATTAAATTTTAATTGTGAAAAGAAATTCATTCAAATACTGAAGTTTGTTTTTAGAGACAAAAACAAAAATGATTTTTCTAAGATTTAATTCTTATCTATTTAAAAAATAATAATTTTTACGTGGAGTACCTATATTTGTTTTATGAAGTTTATTGTTTTTTGCTTATGAATAATAAAGTTTATTTTGTTATTTTTAATCTTATGAATTTTTTTTTTTATTTAAATTATTAAGGGCCAATTTTTCAAAAGTCAGTTAAACATCTGATAGTATAGTTCTTATTCTTCAGATAAATCAAACATTTGTTCCTATTTATTCTTCTGATAGTTAACTGAGAGCTTAATTGATGATTGAAAAAATTCTACTTTGGAAAACCTTTTTAGCTTCCCTGTATCGAAATTGTGAACAATCTGGATATAGTGAACATGCCTGATTTTAATTACTTGACTCTATCGAGCGTCTACTGTATTTTTTTATTAGCAAGAATAGCGCAACGTTCCATATTGTCGTTGAGGAAAAGCTTATTTGTGAAGTGAAACTTATTTTGAGAGCGCAGAAAAATATAAAAGAAGATGGTCAAATTTTAAAAAGTTGAATTTTGATGAAGAGCTTTACTTTTAGGTCTTAACTCATTCCTTAAATGAACCCTTAATTTGGATTAGGACACAAGTTTTTTGGGTGGTAAAATGCGGTAAAATTCGATCACTTACTATCGAAGTCTAAATATAAAAATTGTGAGTTGCTAAATGCTAATTTTCACGAAAAAAGAATATTAGCCGTGTTTTTTTTGCGAGTCCATATGGATTTGTCGAAAAAAACGACATCGGGACTAATAGTTTTACACGTAAACACAAAAACAACTTAAATCCATATAGACTTAGCTAAGTCCAGATAATTATCGGGACTTACGTACTGTAAGTAAGAAGTTCCTAAGTCCCGATGTCGTTTTTTTCGACAAATCCATTTGGACTTGCAAAAAAACACGCGTATTATACATTCTTTCGTAGGTGCAATAAATTTCTCAAACGTTACAATTTTCCACAACACCGCTGTTGTAAAAAACAGGGCCCCGCAGTATGCCTAATTCACTCTAAAAAAAACCATATAGAACAGAGTACAGTAACTCTGTTCTATGGGTGTAACCCAGTTTAATTTGATTTTGACTTCGAAAAAGCTCCGAGAGTCCTTAATAATTTTGGTGGAGATATTTGTTTTGAAGTCTTTATAGCTTTTGCTACAAATTTTTTTTTTATTTTATGGGCTGAAAGGGGCAAAATTAAATTGTTCTATACTTTTAACATTTCAAAAAATTTCCGTATTTGTCATTAAAAATAAATTCATTTGGTGGTTCGAGAACTCGTGGAGATACAGGTCCAAGTGACGTTTGCATCAGAAATGGAGGGGATTTAAGGTTTTCTGCCGAGTACGAACGGCTAAAGTTTTGACAATCCTACGCTGTCATTATACATTCAGAAAAAAACAAGCCTTGTTTTTGGGGTTAATGTGTTGGTGTAAGCATCGATCGATTTTTTTTTTTAAATGAGGCCGGTTAGAGCGTAAACCGTTATCGCACCATAATTGGAGGCCGTGATTCAGGGCTGTCGAAGTACTGCAGTTGAAGTATTTGCACTGCTTTTAGAAACCCCGCATTGCCGTACTGCCAACACGGCCAAAATACTGCCTTTTTTTCTTGAACTACTTTTCTATACAAAAACTTCAAATCAATCATTTTCTGATTCCTACTACTCTCTGAACGCAGTTCTTCTGTCATAACCCAAAAACGCCAACAGATTTAAAAAAAAATTCAAGAGTTTCTACATATTTCCATATGAAAAATCATAAAATTTTAAAATTGTCTTTCACAAGATCCCTGTCTGTTGAAGGCGTTGTCAACAGAGTTTTAGAGCAATGAGTGTCTCTAAAACACATTTTCTTCTTACTGGCTTCAGAGCAGAATGTGACCTAGCAGATGCTATTAATATTGATCTAAATTCTACAAATAAAATATGCTTGACTTATTAACCCTATTTTTTAAAACTTACTAACAAAGATACAGAGTTTCGAGCTGAAAACCCCAGAATTCATACCTTGATGAGCACAGTTAAAGGATTTTTTAAAAACACCATCAAATTTTATCAAACAGGAATATTTAACGGAGCCTTATGCTTATGAAATCAATCCAAATGTCTACTATCTTCAATTACGTATCCTAAAGCTGAATTGTTAATGAAATCAGAAAATATGTCTATGAATCATGTAATCTAAACAAAATCAGTTTGCCTAAGGTATTATGGAACTATTTGCCAGGCTATAAGAAAAATATTTGATTTTTGCAACTAAAATTTATGCCAAAGGCAAAAACTAAACCCAAAAACTTGAGTGAATGTTTAGTAGAACTCATATCTTTTCTTCCAAACATTAAGGAGAACATAAGCAATGAGGATCTGGAATCTGAGTGGAGAGCTCTTTTGAACTTTATAGGCTTATTTAGACAATATCAACTGGAACGATTTTGGTGTTAATTATTTTTAAAATAAAAATAATTATTTGAAAAAAAATGTATTTAACTGGCGTACTGCCGTGTACAGCTTTTTTTCTTGAAGTACTGCTTTCTCAAAAAATTAATCGACAGCCCTGCCGTGATCTCGGCGACTTTATTGATTAAAACAAAGCGGGGTTACTTGGCACACAGCCTTTGACACCATAGCTTTATTGCGAGAACAATGTCATTCTCTTTTTTAACCCCATAAATTGGCCGCCTATAGATCATGTGATATAACACATAGTTTGGAGCTTTGCAAGGTCCAAAGTTTACAAGGATAAGGCGCCCTAAATTGGGAAATTCGAAGCCAAAATTACTCGCGTCATTGGCCAAATACAACTCGAACCGGTGGAACACGTTGTTGACAGTTGGAACTTCAGAATTGACCATATAAGCACATGAGACACGACCTGCGAACTGCTAATTGCAATTGGTCGTGAATTTTGATGTTTCATTTTCACATGAGTTGAGCAGTTGCTGACAACTGCGAGTGAGTGTTTGAGGTTAAACTCGAACGAATTTTCTATTCAACAGTTTGTGGAATGCGTCCACATGTTGTGGATTGTGAATTTTATGTTGACAGTTCGCAGAAGATACGTTTTTTGTCGCGTAGAAAACATTCAAATACAAAATTTTCAATAAACTAATTTTACGCAATGTTTAGTATTTAAATTTGTTTCATTGGATTAATTATTTAGTTGTCGAAAGTGATTTTAAAGATTTATTCGCCTATTATGTGTTATATGGTCATAATTTGAAAGAAATAATCTTTAAAAAAATAAATGAAAGAAATGGTTCTTGCGTAAAGGTTTTTCAAATAGGGACTACTAGCTTTTCACAGTTCATGGCGGACATATTGTTTTTTCTGCTGTTAATTTATTTTCCTGTTTTTATTGGAAACTAAAGAAAAATCACCACGGGAAATTACAGCATCGATCAACATGTGAAATAAAGATGCCAAAAGCGTTTCACCTATTCTACGGTTTGTGTTGCGGGTATGGTCGTCCTTCCCAGTTGAATATTCAACGTTTGATGTGAAGTGAACAAACACCCGTGCGTCAAAGAAACGCTTGACCGGCTGAAAACATCGCCACTGTGACACTGTCTGTCAGAGTTCGTACTTCTTCGAAAACGACGATGGTATTGCCATAACCGCAACAACGGAGATTCCTTCCGATGATTAACCAACTTCCTTTGTCCCAAATTGGATGATATGGATATGAACGATATGTTGTTCCAAAAGGAAAATCTGATCATCTCACACAGAAGCTAGGTAAACTTGCTACCGAGATTCGCGTAGGTCTATGCTAATGAGTCGAAATCTACTGGTGCCGGCAATGTTAACATAACATAACATGTGTCATCGCTCAAATTCAGTCTGATCTATGCGCCGGAGAAATCGAAAGTTGAACGTTTCGGATGCGCGCCACGACGAGCAGGGTGGCAATTTGAGCTATTTTGTACTACACACAATACTCCTAATGTCCTTGATAAACCTTTTAAGTATGACAAAAAAATTGTTTTATTCAATTTTAAGATGTATTGTATTCCTATTGAAAATCCTATTACGATGCTATAGAAGGTACTCGATAAAATTGTTTTTTTTTTTTTATATATCTTTTGAAAAAAAAGTACCTCTTAATAAATCACCCAATTTTTTTTAAATGGGATTCAAATAAATAAAAATAACTATGCTGTCAACTTTGACAGCGAAATGTCACTCACCCTCAATAGAGTGATAGTTTATAGAGAAAAGAAATAATGGTCGGGGCTGATTTCTTATTTTTTTTTTTTTTTTTTAACTGAATAAATTCACGAACGTTTATACATACATATGTAGCTAGAATTTCTTATTTTATTTTTGAAGATTTGTTGATGGCGGTGATGCACAAAACCAACACTGAGTGCGTATATGTTGACTACGTCAACGATACTTTTTTTTTATTGCACACATCATGTCTGATTTATTTATTGCAAAAATTGTTTATGACAATGTCAAATTAAAACTTAAAATATTGGTTGGAATGATTTAATTCTTTGAATTGTTTACACAAGGCCAAACTTCTTTTAGATTTAAATTTGAAGCTCAATAAACATTATTTGTTGTCTGGATCTGGATGATGATCTTGGCTTATTTTTAGTTCTTGGTCAACAATTACAAGTAAGGTATGGTGCATGGAGAAAAATGGAGGCGGCGGAACATGACAGCATACTTTAAGGCGCTTAGAAATATGCTGATGCTCCAAATGCATTTGAAAAACAAAAACAACCCATTTTAGATCTGTGACGTCAGTGGTCTCAAGCGGCGGAATACGTAGTGCATACGGCTTCTAAGACTGAGCAAAATCTGAAATCGTGGGTTCGATCCCTATGGTAGGAAGGTAAAAAGTTTTTCATAGTAAAATTGGATTAAGGCTTAGCACCACTTATAAAGAGGAGACTGGTGATAGGCGGCTTGGCACCCATTGAAACAGCTGCATCTCTATAGCCAAATAAACGAATTATAAATTAATTCGTAAACAAATTGGTGGTGCCATTTTTAAGTTGTTGTTGTTGTTCAAAAATTCAATTACAAGATTTGTTATTCCATTAATTTAGTAAATAAATTTAAGTTAAATGATTTTCGTAAAAAGATTTTTTTTTTATAAAAAATTAACAAAAATAAATTTTTTACAACAAACTTTACCGCATCATCATCATCATCATCATCATCGGGTCGACAACCGGGGTCTGGTCCTGGCCTCCTTCAACAAGTCTCTCCACCCATCGCGGTCTCTAGCCGCCACCATCCAGTTGCGCACCCCAAGGCTCCGGCCGTCCTGGTCTACGCCATCTCTCCAGCGCAAGCATGGTCTACCACGCTGTCGTCTACCATAGAATGTACCACAAAGAACTTTTCGAGCAGGTTCCTCTTCGCTCATGCGAGCTAGGTGACCTGCCCACCGGAGTCTACCGAGGTTAATTTTTGTCACGATATCTGCTTCAAGGTAGATTGCGTACAATTCATGATTGTACCGTCTCCGGAATCGTCCTTCATCACATATGGGGCCAACAATTCTCCTTAAGACTTTTCTCTCGAACGCGGCTAAGAGGTCGGAGTGCCTTTTGCTAAGCACCCAAGTCTCGGATCCATATGTGAGTAAATGGCAGGACCATGGTCCTGTACAGCAGCAGTTTTGAAGTTATGGTGAGATTTCTGGATTTGAAGAGCTTTGACAGACTATAGTAGGCTCTGTTGGATTTGAGAAGCCGCCCGCGTATTTCTTCTTCTATATTGTTGTCGGCTGCTACTATTGACCCAAGGTAGCCACTTCTCATCTACGCCCAGCATACTGGCTCCAGGACTTACTCTACCCAGTTCTAGGGCGAGTCCTAACGCATTACCAAAGGTGTTACTGGTGTTTTCATTGCGCAGAGCAGCCGTGTTGATTCGAACCTGATCGGCGGATGCAATACGTCTTCGCAAGGTAATCCGCCCTCGGAAAACCATACCAACAAGATAGTGCTCCGAGTCGATATTGGCACCTAGGTACGTTCGTACCGTCATCAAGTTCGAGTAGTGGCGACGGTCTATCAACACGTGGTCAATTTGGTTACGAGTGACTCCATCAGGTGATACCCAGGTGGCTTTGTAGATATCTTTACGCGGGAACCTGGTACTCGCAACGACCATGTTTTTCGATGCTACCAATTCTAAAACTTTTCCGCATACAATGAGAAAAAAAGGAAGAACATTTCTCCCCATTTAGAAGGAAGGGGCAGTTTTCTACGAAATATACTTAACCTTCTGTTCTCACACTGGGGTATGAGATACCTACCACAGACCACACACAAAATTCAGGGGCGATTTCTGGTCTTGAGTTCTGGGTTGGCTACAAAATATATGAGATATTAGCTGATGCACAATACTTAAAACATTCGATTAAGATAACGGGGTTCCCCTTCTCCACTGGTGGGTTCTAGTCGGCAATGGTCCAACCAGGTAATATCAATGAAATTTTTTGATTTTTCGATCAATTTAAAATCAAGATTGTGATGATTATATTCCACGTAGGATAATAAATGAGGTATCAAAATAACCGTAATTTAATTAATATGCAAAGTTAATAAAAACCAAAGATATCCATTTATGAACTCAAGAGATATGAGTTCATATGTGAAAGCGCTCAAAAATAGCCGTTATCACCGTTCAAGGGTATTCTAGAATTATAATTTTTTGTATTCATATTAAAATCAGTAATTTCTACCATCTGCCAAAATTTCAGCCTTATAGCAACAACCCTTAAAAAGATAAAAATCGAATACTACATTTTTTCTCGGTCTGTTCTTAAAGAAAGAATGAGACAGCACATCGGGAATAATAGTGTAGTTTGTATGAGATTTGATGGCGAAAATTTTGTAGCCAACTCAACACCGAAGTTGAAAGCAAAATAAAGGGTTTTCCAATAAGAGGTGTTATTTTGAATAGCCCGCTATTTCGGTAGCTGTCACTTTTGAAGCTGTCATTTTTTGGCATTTGACAAGTAGAAACTACGCCATTAATAAAAATGGAACGATACACGCTTCAACAACGCATTGAAATTATTAAAATTCACTATAAAAATGGTGAAAATTTGGCAGAGACGTGAAGCACCTTGTCGGACCGCAATACAGAAATTGGTGGACAAATTCGAGCTGTTGGGACAAGTTAGTGATGTGAAGAATAAAACCCGTGCACGTCGCTCAAGAACAACTGAGAATATTGCTGTTGTAGCCCAAAGTGTTGAAGAAAACCCAGGTGTGTCCATTCCTCGTCGTTCTTTGGAATTAGGCATTCCACAAACGTCATTACACCGTATTTTGCATAAAGACTTGGGTTCGGAAAACCCAAGAGTTATTGTTGAAAAGCCTCTCCATCCTCAACGCGTGACTGTTTGGTGCGGTTTATGGTCCGGCGGGGTCATTGGACCTTACTTTTTCGAAAATGAGGCTGGAGCAACAGTTACGGTTAATGGATTGCGCTATCGAGAGATGATTAATGATTTTTTATGGCCGGAATTGGATGGTATTGATCAGGACAACGTTTACTTTCAACAAGACGGCGCTACGTGCCACACAAGCAATGAAACCATCGATCTTTTACGGGAAAAGTTTCCGGACCGTGTTATCTCTCGAAGAGGTGATCACAATTGGCCACCGAGATCTTGTGATTTAACACCTTGCGACTTCTTCCTTTGGGGCCACGTTAAAGATAAGGTCTACGCCAACAGCCCAGCGTCGATTCAAGACCTCAAAGATGGAATTCGTGAGGCTATCGAGGACATAGGGCAGCCACTTTGCGATTTGGTTATGGAAAATTTCATGAAAAGGATATGGTCCTGTAAGCGTGGTCGTGGCGGCCATTTGGCTGATGTTGTGTTCCATTATTAACGGCATACCTTCTTCTTTATAATGAAATAAACATCCGATCATTTATCTCAAAAAATGCCATTTTTCTTTGAATATCAAAATAACACCTCTCATTGGAAAACCCTTTATGAAGCGAGATACTTTGTATGACGGTGTCCATATTGGACTATATGGGATTAATATAGCACGTAGAGGTTGTAGTGATTTGAATAGGTTTTGCTTATTTATAATGACTTAAACGCAAAGGGATGTTATGATGTTTGTATTTAAAAGAATGTTCTGTATCTAAGTTTTAATACAAATAATTTGTCTGTAGTATGTACGTTTAAGTTGAAATTTTAGGTTTGGCGCCGCCATACTAGCCAACTCAGAGGAACCGCCATTGACAAAATTGAAAATCGTGTCGTTATGGTTACAATTTTTTTCAGACATGCCATGCCTATGTAAATTCAATTTCATATAGTTTTAGCGGTGCTAAGAGGCCATTTTGAAGATTGCAATTTTGTATCAAGCATATACCTATAATTTAGCTTTAAAATTTAATTTGGATGTCATACACTCGAGTGCACGTAAGTTTTAAGTTTAAGTTTGTGAATAAATGTGTTTATTGTTATAATTTTGTATTTAAGTCGCTCTGTTTGACCAGAGGCCTTTAGTTTTGAAAAAAACCGGGGCTAAGCAATTTACATGTTAAATGTATTAACAAGTAATCCCCCTCAGGCTAAGCTTATTGCGGAGAATTTTCGGGGCTTAACTAAAGCAAACTGTGTTACCTAGTACCAGCGTGAATTGCATACTAGCTTTTTATCGATAGTTTGTATGGATAATCCCCGATGTCTTTTTTTTCCACCGAATCCCTCCAGACTTGCAAAAAAACACTGGTGTTGTCCAAGAAAACTCTTAGCATTGACACCTGTTTGGCGACTGAATACACCCTAAGCGGAGCAGCAGACGTATAAATCGAGCCGAAAAAATCAGGCAAAAGTGCCTCACTGTTTTTTTTTTAACGGAGCACCACACGTTGATATCCAGAATAATTAGAAAAAATTCAGAAATTTAAGTACAATTTCGGACTTTAACGAACCGTACTCTGATTATCTTTAGGCAATGTGCACATTATCGTAATCTGCACTTTAACAAAAACATTCTGATATTACGTATACAGAATATAATTTGGTATCGAACTTGGCAATCGAAACAAGCGCTTGAAGAACTACAAGTTAAAACTCTCAAGCAAACTCCGGCACAATCTCAATACGTTCATTATTGAAGGACCACCGCTTTGTCTGGCCTTAAAGATAACTAATTTATTTTTATTTGAATAAACATGGAAACCCCAAGCCTTACAAAATCTACAAAGTCTGTTTATTTGATATTGCAGCGTTAAAGAGGTTTATGCGCAATCCCCCTATAGATTCGAATTTTGCAAAAACTGATGGTCTCAAAAATACCAAAGCATCGCAATGTTCAAAGAGCATTTTGGCAGCATCGTCAATGGACCTTCCATTGAAGGAAACCCTTCAACAAAAAACAATTGCATTTCAGTTGGATTGTGCTATTACAGAAACAAAAATTCAGCTTATACTTTGAACCAGTTGTGAATATTCTGCAATTAAAAAAGTTTGATCTCCTTGCGTGCATGAAACATATTCAAAAAATCATAAAGCTTGCAAAAAGTCATCGAATGAATTTGGACTCAGGAGCTGAAGAACTTATGGCTAATTCGAAATTGATTGCAGAAGAAATTGATGCAGAACTTCAAAGACCAAGAACAGTGAACCGTCAAAAAAACACGCCTATAGATGTCTTATTATAAAAATAAATTCATTAATGAAACTTTTAGAAAATTAGGTACGTTTTGACTAAACTGAAAGTTACTTTTTGAAATAATGAAATCTTTTTTCAATAAAACTGTGTTAAACTAAACTAAACTGAAGCTTAAGATTGAAACTTTTAATTTTTGAATTAAAACTAAACAACCACTTATTTTTTGTCCACACTCAAAATTCTTTTTTTTTCAATTTTTTATAATAACAAAAAAATGAATATAAAAAAAGTCACCTAAATTGTTTCTTGAATAAGTTGTTGTCACGAGAATTCCTGCAATGACCACTACGAACAAACAAATATCTGTCAACCACATAAACTGACATTTTTCACCCTGACAATATTGGGTACGTTCAGATGACGAAGGGACTTGAAGGCAAGGCAAGTTTCTCGTCTCTAATTGGCCAGCTGTCGCAAAATTTCCTTCCAATTAAAGCAACTTTTATTGGAAAGTGACTGGAAAGCTAGTCAAGAAATATCTCCCTTCATTTCAAATCAAGTGCATTTATGTCAAAATATCAGCTGATTATATTTGGTCATTAAACAGCAAGCTGAACTTCATTGTTCAGTGACTTCTTTTTTCAACGTTTGTTGTTTTATTGTTTTGGGTGGAGGACTTCTTTATCAAAATAAAAGAAAAGAATTAATTTAAAAATGCATCATAAGTAATAAGTATTGAAAAAATATAAATTACATTTCGTAATTGACTTGTGTAAGGTGTTTTTCAAAAAAAAATATTATTATAAATACTATCTGCACTATCAACGGAAGGTAAAGGTTGGAAGTAAAGTTCCAATTTTGGCATTAATGACATCTCAAAAAAATAACTAGTTTCCTTTGTAAAATTTGCGTTCAATGAATGCACTTGACTACATATGTAGTCCCTTGTGTCTGCTGAACGTACCCATTGACATCAGAAACGTCATTATCAGAAAATTGTCAACTTACCATTCTGACAGCCTTAGGGGAAGAATGTGCCAACCGTGTGTACAGACAATTTTTCAACTATTGTCAGACAATAATATCACATCCATTCCATATTTTCGAATTTCCCATGCTGCACTTGAAACATACAAAATATATGATCCCTGATGGTACAAAATCCAGAACGGAAACCAGTTTTGGAACATTATGAGAAGGTTCCTATCCTCAATCGATTTTCTTAGCCTTTCGGAGAGATTCGCTGAAAAAATCTTACGATAATATTAGACTTTTGGATCGCTGCGCCGAGCCGCGCATCAAAATCATTAGAAAAATATTAATTTTTTTTGTCTATCTGAATGTATTTTAAATTTTATCGGATTTTCCTAATCACACTTTCGGAATCAAAACAAAAAAAAAAACTAAAAAAAACAGATTGCTCCGCCAATTGAGAATTAATCATTTGATACCTTTTCTCTAACCAATATGACTAAAAATCTCTTCCAAAAGAAGTATTTTTCGTTTAAGTTAAGCTGGGGACAGAAATGACTGAACAATACAAACACCGTTTAGCATCAATTCGTGAACGCATTAAAGAAACAAGAACGGTTGAAACGCCGCCGAATCAACATGAATCACGAATGAGACAATATAGCAGCTGAAACGCCAGGCCGGGGCGCATGAATCGCGCCTGAAACAACTACGCTAACAATTGAATTTTGAGGCGATACAACGATCGAGAGGTCCGCTATTTATTAATATTTTTGTTTATATCTAAGGTTTGTCTATTCGTACGAAGCTGGTGTGGGTCAGCTCTCACAGGATCATTCATTTCATGGTTTCATGTTGGTAGCGCTGGCATTTGACACCTGTCAAACCCAGCTTTCATTTGAAGTGTGATAATATTAGTTGAATGTTTGCCATTTACATAGCGACTTTTCGTGCATCATCGCAATGCACACGCAGTCGAAAATATTGCTGCTGCAAGTGCAAGTCTTGCTGATGATCCGAATTTATCGATTTCCGATAACCGATAACCGATTATCGATGATCTATTGTTTTTGACCGACGATTAAAGATCATGACTTGCGACGATATGTGGTTCCAACAATACAGGGTAACAAGCCACACAACACGACCAATTATGGCTTTATTGCATGAGAAGTTTCTTGGTCGTGTAATTTAACGTTTGGTCAATTAACCATCAAGATCATGCAATTTGACACCGTTAGATTTTTTTTCTGTGGGGCTGCGCAAAGTCTCCGAACTCGAGACGAATTAAAAATCAACATTATTCAAGTTATGGCCGATATACCGCCGGGAATGTGCGAAGAAGTGGTTAAAAATTCCTCAAAAGAATATTCCCGAAGCGGCCATTTGACTGATATATATTGTTTTTCACACTTAATGCTAAAATCCGAACATTATAATGAAATAAAATTTTTATCGAAAATGTATCGCTTTGTGTGCTTTATTTAGCTTCTGCTGTAGCTTTCGAAACCGAAAAATGACTGACCCTTTATTATAAACATATCCCAAATCTCTCCAACTAATATATACGGGCTAGTGATAACTCCAACAACAACAAATAAACCCTGCGAAAATCAACAATTTCTTTCAGCTCAGCAATGGCTCAACATGGTGGTAACCTCATGCTTTATTGCTTTATTTGAAGAGGACTATGATGTCTTGTAAAACATTCAAAATTTGAACTCACACAACTCCAGAATGGCACTTTCCTAAATGGACAAAATATTGTAAGCAATACATTTTGTTAAATAGCTACTTCAATAGTTTTTTTAAAAAAAATATTAAACCAATTTAAGTAGATTCGTTAAGTTTTTTTTTAAAAGCTCGCACCTTTATTTTGTCAAAACAACTATTTTGCTTGTAACAAAAATATCTAATCCTTATAGTAAATTGTATAGGTGTGTTTATTTTCGTGTCGAAATTTTTATCATAAATTTTATTTAAAAAAAAAAACGTGTCTATTTAAAAAAATGCCCTTCAAAAACACCACGAACTGCCATTCTTGCTAAAAAAAAAAAAAAACTAAAGACCCAATTAATTATAAGGAAACAGTCGAGTAGGTAAATAACACTACAAAGAAAAAGTTTATATTTTATAGATAATTTTGTTGATAATAAATAAGTAAATGTAGCTCATAAATACAATTTTTTTTATAGATAACTCTTCTCTTTTAATCTCAAAATATATAAAACTAAAAGCTGAAAAAGTTTGAAATTCTCAGAAGGACCCAATTAAAATTAAAAAAATATTTACTTTAAAATTAAAAAAAAAAAAAAATAATAAAAACTGTTCCCCAAACATTTGAACAAACCTTAATCGTTGTTCGAGTTTTCCTCCATTTGGACGTTTCGGTCTCAGTCTCTGTTTCCATAATTTCATCCATATTGCTTCAAACTTCTGTACTCGTATTATTTCAAAACAAATTAATCCTTAAATTTCGTGTATATTGTGTAGCTAATTCCAGTGTTAAGTGTGCTTTGTAATTTATTTTAACCTCACATTAACTGCATTGAGTGGAATTTTTAATTTTGATTTATTTTTTTGTTGATTTAATTTTAGTATTAAATTTAGAAAACAGAGTGGGAAAGAAATAAAATAAAAATATTTTTAGATTCTCTTTTTTTTTTTTTATTTCATTCTCAATCTTTTTTTTTATTTTTTTGAATTTTATTTATTTATTCTCGATTCAAAATGAATTAATGGAACACTTTTTTGTTGTTGTTGTTGTTGTGGGAATGGTTTAAACTTTTTTCATATATATATTTTTTTTTTGTTTTCAAAAAATGCTCTTTGCAAATTAAAGAAAAGAAAACAATCACTTAAATTCTTTGCTGTTATTTCATAATGTGTTGAAAAATTATCATAACTTAACAAAAGAATTTTTTCTAAGACAACAAAAAAAAAATTAAATTTATTTTTAAATGGTTGAAAAATTGGTATTGATTTGATATTATTTATTTTTAAAATAAGACAATAGACTTTTTTTAAAAATAGATTTTCACTTGATCTTGAACAAAATAGAACGACGGGAAAATTTTTGAATATTTATTTTATAGATACGTATTTCAATTTTAATTAAATTAAAAAAAAAAAAAAAACAATATTTGTGATTTCTTTTTTAATCAAATGAAATATATTAATTAATGCACCGAAGAAATAATATGTGATATATTTATTTATTTTTGTTTAATTTGTCACTGATGTACATTTTTTTTTTTTTTGTTTCACTGGTTTGTATTATGATTTATTGTGTTGTGTATCCGTGTGTTTGTAGTTTTGATTTGTGTATTTTTGAGAGGAAAAAATATAATTTATAAATTTTTTTTTTTTTTTAATCCTTTTTAAACGAATTTTGATTATTTTTCCAAATTAAAATTTACAATAGATTCTCAGCATTTTAGACGACGACGATTCGTATTGAAGTCGCGAAAGATATTTATCCCATCCACACACACCGAACACCAAGTGGTCTGAGGTGATTCTGTGAAAATATCGCAAATTAGTTAGACCGGACTCCTATACCTATACCCGCACTTAAAATTTCGAAATGATGAACCAAAATTTTCGATGGAAAAAGCATTGCCAGCCTCCACTAGGAGAATAATCATCGCGCTCTGATATTCAGATAGATTCACAAAAGATTCACAAATGTATATAGGTATCTATATTTTTTTGTTTTTTTTTTTTTTTTTAAATTTATGAAAATTACTTTAAGGTGAAAAGTTTATGAATTTAATGATGATTAATAAAAAAAAAATTTAAGAGAATTCGAATTTCGAAATGAAAGAGAAAATTTCTAAATAAAAATACATCTTCACTGCGACGACAACGACGACGATGGACGATGAAGAAGTTTACACTTAGTCCAATGTTCGCGAAATGAAGTGATCGCGGAGTAGGCAGATACAGATACGGATCGGTCCTCGCTTGAATCTCGAAAACCCGACCAGCAGAAGAAGAGTTTTACAAAAAAAGATACCAAAATCCAACAATCATCAGCATCACATAGAAAATAAATGAAAATAAGTGAATAAATAAAAAAAAAAATCACAAATATAGCTATAGGTCTTTTTTTCGATTACTTTTCGTCGGATTGGGGATGATCAGCACAATTTTATAATATTGAGTGTAGAATCACATCAGTCGATTTGAGATTTTTGTTCATTTATGTGTCACACATGGTGTCTATAAGTCTGTTGATTTCTATCTTTTTCTCAAGATACATTTTGTTTAGATTGAAGAAAACAGATTTATCGGAAATTGAGAAAGAGAAAAAAAAAAGAACACGCGAACTTCTTAGCTCCTCACAAAATTTAAAATTGTCAAATATCCCCAAGGCTGCATTTTAGCTAATATATTTTTGAATTTTAATAAAATTAATCTGTCATCGTCTTAATAGCCTCATCTTTGTGCGGTGCAAATTTGCAATCTTAATACCGAAAAGTGAACAACTTTATGAATGCAATTTGCGGGATTACAAAATGTGGGTGTTTTTTGGCGATGAAGATAATATAGTTTGTTGTCAAATAAAGCATAGGTACAAGAAGAAATATTGAATATGCTTTATTTTTTGTTACATTTACATGTAGCCAAACATTTTTGAATGAAAGACAAAAAAAAAAATAAAAGCCTTGGGAGTCGACATTAAATTTTTCTTAAATATACCCCAATAGATAGTTCATGATGGATATTCAATTCAATTTGAATAGAGAATGGAATGTTGTTTTAGTAAAAAACCGGCGAAATTGTTTTATTATTTGTTTACAAATTTTTGGGTTTATTGTGAATATCGGTCGACTAAATTTGATATATTTTGAATGTTCTTATTCCTAATTGTTTATTGCTTTTTTGTGTGTAAGTAGCCAATAATTTACTTTAAGTATTTAATTTATTTTTGGCCAAAATATTAATATCGATTATTGAATTTAATTTAATTTAATTAAACTTACAAACATTATCAGCTTTTTCTAATGGAGCTTACCTGTAAAAGAAATAAACAAATTATAGTTATTATGATGTCAAAGTAATTTACAAAGAAATACAAAAATTATAATTCCATATTATCAGTGTGGCATGTAAAGGGTTTTCTAATAAGAGGTGTTATTTTGATATTCAAAGAAAAATGGCATTTTTTGAGATAAATGATCGGATGTTTATTTCATTATAAAGACGAAGGTATGCCGTTAATAATGGAACACAACATCAGCCAAATGGCCGCCACGACCACGCTTACAGGACCATATCCTTTTCATGAAATTTTCCATAACCAAATCGCAAAGTGGCTGCCCTATGTCCTCGATAGCCTCACGAATTCCATCTTTGAGGTCTTGAATCGAAGCTGGGCTGTTGGCGTAGACCTTATCTTTCACGTGGCCCCAAAGGAAGAAGTCGCAAGGTGTTAAATCACAAGATCTCGGTGGCCAATTGTGATCACCTCTTCGAGAGATAACACGGTCCGGAAAAATTTTCCCGTAAAAGATCGATGGTTTCATTGCTTGTGTGACACGTAGCGCCGTCTTGTTGAAAGTAAACGTTGTCCAGATCAATACCATCCAATTCCGGCCATAACAAAATCATTAATCATCTCTCGATAGCGCAATCCATTGACCGTAACTGTTGCTTCAGCCTCATTTTCGAAAAAGTAAGGTCCAATGACCCCGCCGGACCATAAACCGCACCAAACAGTCACGCGTTGAGGATGGAGAGGCTTTTCAACAATTACTCCTGGGTTTTCCGAGCCCCAGATGCGACAGTTTTGCTTGTTGACGTAGCCTCCGAGGTGGAAATGGGCCTCATCAGTGAAGATGATTTTTCGATGAAATTCCGGATCATCAACACTTTTGCTACAACAGCAATATTCTCAGTTGTTCTTGAGCGACGTGCACGGGTTTTATTCTTCACATCACAAACTTGTCCCAACAGCTCGAATTTGTCCACCAATTTCTGTATTGCGGTCCGACAAGGTTCTTCACGACGACCCAAAAATGTTTTAGTTTTACGAACCGTCTCTGCCAAATTTTCACCATTTTTATAATGAATTTTAATAATTTCAATGCGTTGTTGAAGCGTGTATCGTTCCATTTCTATTAATGGCGTAGTTTCGTCTTGTCAAATATCAAAAAATGACAGCTTCAAAAGTGACAGCTACCAAAATAGTGGGGTATTCAAAATAACACCTCTTATTGGAAAACCCTTTATGAAAGAAAAGTCCACCATCGATCAAAATATTCATACACTACGACAGATTTTGGAAAAAGAAAAAAACCTTGGAAGATTCAAATCGACACCCACCACCTTTTCATCGAATCCAAGCAGGGCCGGCCCCAGCCAAACTGTGCCCCTGTGCAAGATTTGTAGTGAGCGGCCCTTTTTTATATTTGCATACATACATACATACACTGATACACATGCATAAGACTTTTCCAAATTACCCGATTAGGTAGACTTTCAATGCGTAGGTCTAGTAGGATCTTTAATTTTACGATATTTTGAGTTTAATTCTTCTTGAATGCAACTTGAATGAAAGTGAAGTTAGTAAGTGTGCAAGAAATAACCTAGCACAGTTGTGATGGATGTTATTTTGTGATTATGTGAAGTTTTGTGGTTCAAATGCAAATGGAAGAACATATTTGTTTTCGCAAGATCAGATTACATTTTTTATTCCTTCCTTGTAATGCGCCCCCAGAATTTTGCTCCCTGTGCATATGCACACCTTACACATATGGTTGATCCGGCCCTGAATTTTCCATTTCCGATAGGAACGGAACATTTCCAAAACCCAACCGAAAACGACAATAATGAGAAGAATAAAGCGGGATATCAGCGGTGCAATTGTGCTTATTGAGAAGGAAAAAGGAATCTGCCGTGGTGGATAAATAATTTATGAAGGCAAGACCACGTATGGTATGAATAAAGTGGAGCATCTACTCAAATACTTATTTTTAAGAGCAGGTTTTCTATTAAGTATGAATAAAATTCTTGAATACTAGCATTTTCAAATAGCACTTGCTCAACTTTTTATATTAAGTAACTGCTCTGAGCACATACTTCATTTTTTAGTTTTATAATAAATAACTCTTACAATCCATAGTGATGGTAGAGTAATGTGGATATTCTAAAGCCATAGTAGCACCAGATTTTAATTATTTCGATAGATTGGTTCATATCTTTTGCTTATATTGGCCGTGCCGTGCAAGCATGTGCATTTAAGGTTTGTGAGTTCACATGGCGGGACAATGCAGGGTGCTTTGCAAAGAATGTGAAGTCTTATCTTTCTCAAAATTAGCTCCACCGATTTAAAAAAAAAATATTCATTAAACCTTAGATATAAAGCTGCCGTTTAGTAAAAAAATATGCACGACTTGATCGCACGAACTTGTTCTTGTGGTTAAATATTGTGTGTAACCCCACATTGAAGATGCATGATGTACCTATATATTTAACGGGAAAATATTGAAAGAGTCAAAAGCACTCAAAAATTGATTTTTTGTTTGATTTTTTTTTTGTTTCTAAAAACAATGTTTTTAAAAATTCTTAAATGCAATATTGTTAAGACTATTGCGAAGCATCAGATTGCAAAATTATAACAAAATCGGTTCAACCATGGCAAAGATATACGCGAATAACCCAAAAATAAGACCATTTTCTCAAAAAATCTGGAATTCCTAATTCCGTAATGTGAATTTTTTTAGAAAAACCTGAAATGCATTTTGTTTACAATTGATTTGATGATTATAGGAACGAAGTTTAACCAAAATCGTTACAGCCGTTTTCGAGAAAATTTGAAGAAACCAAAATATTTGTATGGCAACTACCCGTTCTAGATGAGCTAAAACAAAAATTCGAATTTCCCCTCTAGGGAAATTTTTAAAACCGCTCCTACGATTTAAATTTTTTTTTTTCATAAATTAAGATTTAGGTATACATATATAAGAAATATGATGGGATACATATACATCGCATTGGGCTCCAAATAGTTTCAGAAGTATTTATTTATTTCTAATTTTGTTGATTTAAAACAATTTTCCAGTTTAAATAACACTAATACTATCTCCTCCCATAACCATTTAATTTAGACTTTAGATCCACATTGTGATCGCGCATAAGAACAAGTTCGTGCGACCCAGTCGTGCATATTTTTTGTTGTTGACAAGATGCATTGGGTTAATATTGACCTTCTATATCGCAGCTCTTCAAAGCAAACAATAATTTTTTTTACAAAACATCTTTCATCGTTCCTAACCAACATGGTATATGCCGTTCGGGCCGTTCGACTGTCACTTTTCGCATGGAAGTAGGGGACTGTTGTATTTGACTCCTTTACAAATGCATTTGTACAAAATATCACAAAAAGTTTTATTTCAATAAATTATGCAAACTGGGGTTTAGCTTAAATTTTAAAGTTTGGCTTAGATTTTAATTTATGGATTAAAATATGTTAAGATCATCTGCATAGAAAAGACAGTTTGAAATTAAGAAAACTATCGTTAGGTCATTTACAAATATTACAGGGTACTTCATTAAGTGCTTCCTATCTTGAATTTTAAATAAAACAATAAGTGTTTGAATTTTTATGGTTATCCTTCAAAAAGTTTTGTTGTGAATTCCGGAGTTCCACAAGGGTCCAATAAGTCCAAGTTTTATAAAGAGTCTTGCTATAGGGACTTCCGAACTTTGACAGTTGATAGCGGTCATATTGTTGAAGCTGCCCCTGTCAATTTGGGCTGTCATTAATTCAGTCCGTTTTGCCAAATCAGAATGGACGGACAGAGCGTTCAACACGTGCAAATGATAAAATTATTTTTATCAAAATTGGTGTTCTGTTCGGCCAACGTTCCAACTCCTTTTTGCCAGAATTGGATGATATGGGCACCCAATGACATGTGATTTTAACAGGAGGGACACAGCTCACGCCACATTGGAAATTCTGCAATATGGTCATGTCACGTGGAGGTGATGTGAACTCGCCACCGAGATCGTGCGATTTGACCCCGTTAGACTTTTTCTTGTGGGGTTTTCTGAAGTCACAGGTCTATGCGAATAAGCCACAAACCACAGCGGCCCTCAAAGCCAACATCTAACTTATGCACCAGAGTCATGGAAAATTTTGGATGCGCACCACCCAGAGAAGCTATGGCGGGCATTTGAACGATATTATATTCCATACATAGTGGCATCGAAAGGCTTTTCAAACGAATACAAAATTTCGATGATATCTCACACATATTTTGTTTTATTTAAATTTCAAGATATGAAGCACTTAATGAAGGACCCTGAAGCGTTATACACCTCAACGTTAGACCCCCCCCCCCCCCCCCCAATACTGAATCCTGGTTATTTACCGAAGACCGTTGATCCAGTTGGTATTTATTTACTTTCACTATATAAATAATCAAGACAACAATAACATCAACCACTCGTACAGCAGCGCCTAAAATAAATCATCCGATCTGCAACAACAGCAACTTATGCACCCGACCTATATGCACCAGGCACCCATAACCTCACCTACCCATCGTCGTCATAAGCAGCAGCATCGGCAGAGTGTATATTAACATACCGAGTATTCAATGTCTTTTTGCATTTTACAATTCACACTGTGTCGTAGCTCAGAAGGTAACTAGAGGACGAGTGAAATTCTGGTTATTTCGAAGCTTACGACTCGCAGAAACTTCTAGAGAGTTCAGATTCAGAGTAATTAGATTCCAGTAATCTCAGTTTATCTATACTTCCGATCGCTTCAGGTTTACTTTTTTAAGTCATCTAAAGAAAATTGTTGGTCTCCCTCGGCGTAGCCCTGGGCTGAAGAAAAGTGTTGATCTCCCTTGGGTTAGCCTTGGACTGGAATTAGATTCCTTTATAACCGCTGATATCCCTACTCTCTCCGTCAGACTTATTCCGGGCCAAGTAATTTGCTTTAGCTTTGGGCTGGAATTTAGATTCCTAAGACCGTTTTTCTCCCCGGTTCACTTCTTCTAAGTGAATATCGTAGGCTCCTGCAGCTCAAACATACAGCTTTGCTGTATATGAAATACCGTGTTAGTTATACTAAGTTTTCAACCATTGTACGATTGTAAACGCCCCCCCCCCTTATTTTTAATAAAAATTGTTATTATTAAACTGGTGATTGGTGTGTTCTCCCTTCTCGACCCGAGATTTACGAGCTTTCTTCGGGAAAACCCTGGACTACGACGAGCTTACCTCAGCCTCAGGAAAAAAGCATTACTGTACCTTAAATTGATTTAAAGCCTTTTATAATAATAATTGATGTAAACGGAATGTAGTGCCCAGCCTAAAGGAACAAATGGAGGTGATTTTTGACCACTCTCTAATTTAAATATCAATTAAATCAGAAACTTCGCATTGACAATATTTGATAAGCTTTAGCCAGGAAAAGGTGTGTCACCAAATTTCATCTCCAAATCTTAATTGGCTGAATGATTGACTGACTGATAGATCATCAATGGTATCGGGCACTTTGGTCATTTGAGGTTCTCCAATTAGGGGTATGGTAACCACCCACTCTTTCAGATATGGAGCACTTCTAATTGTTATATAATGATGCACAAAGATAAGAAAAACGTAGTATCTGTTTTCTAAAAAAGACGCTCCAAACAGCTAAACAAAATATATTTTATTATGTTGTGGGTGTTTTTATTTTCTTAAATGAATATTTTGACAATATTTCCTCCCTAATAATAATTTGCTAAAAGTTGCTTTAAAAGTTCTTTTGATTTTAGAATGAAAGAATTTCTCATTCCATTATGCTAACTAATAAACTGACCTTGCACCTTTAAGCTTCAATGCTTAACCAGTTTTGCCATAAACTGATTCACTTTTGTCAAATTTTAAGCCAATTAAGTAGCTTACATAAAGATTGAACGAAAATACGAAATTATAACTCCAACCATCCAACTGACAGGAGACCTCAAAATAAGATGAATCGGTGATTCACATTTTCTCTTAATTATAAATTCTTCTTACTAAAAAAAAAATCCCATATAGCTATTTCAAAAACTAATACGCTAGTTCAACGGGAAAATTGGATTACGTATGTACATAAGTGAATATGTATATTCATATTTTCTTTTTTTAAGACTTTCAAGTTGTAAACAACCTCTTAACGAGGCAATTTTTTAGAATCTGTAGAAAAATGTTTGTTCAGTCGATATATTTCTACCATTTTTAATAATAAATCTGCAAAAATAGGTACAACAGAGAGCCAAAATTTTCATTTATTTTGCCTTCAAATCCGCAATTGTTTATAAAAATTGATAAGTTTTGAAGGGCTATTATCAAAAAAAAAAAAAAAATTTCCAAAATAAAACATATTTTTCCCCTCGAACAAATTTAGAATAATTTCGCTTCGAGTGAGGTCGAACTGTTGAACTATAAGAGAAAAGAGAATACTCTCGTACAGAAGAATAAAAATAATTTAATTTTGAAATTTTATTTTTAGAAAAAGTTGTCGCTTCATTTAGAATACAAAATAATTAATATGAAGCATTCATTTATACGAGTCGAGTATAAACTTTTATTGGTTTAGTAGTAGTAGAGTGTTCTCTGATCTTTTTGGTTTGTGTCTACGATATACAAGTGGCTGGTGGAGAGTTTTTTTTTTATAAAATTTAAAAGTCTACAAATATGGAGGTGTGCTTTTATAAAGTGGAGAGATGATTTCAATTTAAAGATTGCAAAAACAGAAAAAAGGGGTTGATGAAATAAGTTTCAAAATTATATGTGTATGATTTTAATTGTTGGATACATTCAATTATTTTGTGTTATATCTATAATGTTCATATATGTACATGTACAAGATCATACAAACAATTATTAACTGGAACTAGTAATATGGGAGTGCAAGTTAAGGAGACAAATTTCTTATGGAAGAAAAATTTTAATTTTATCAGTTTTGTGGGATTTTGTCAAAACCGACATTGGTTTGAGTGGGTCAAAAAAACTACAGATGGTGCGGAGTGAGGCAGACAAAAAATGGAACATAGCCAACTGACTATATGGATAAGGAATGATCATTTGCAATAGAGCTGGAGAATTTATTGTGTGGGTAATAGTTGCTGTACTGGAGAAGTATGTGAGAGAGATTTCAAGCGACGACGGCCGGCGGGCGGCTGGCGGGCATCGCGTGCCACGGTGACATAAAAACAGTTTGCAAGTTATCTATGCAAGGCAGGTCACGAACTGCAAAACTGATAAGCCTTCGCTTCAAGTTGTGATTTTGAGAGAATGATGGATGCGAAAAATAATACAATATAATTAATTTTATTGCGAAAGTTCAACGTCAAAACATGCGTAGAATGAAATGAGAAAAAATATGCACGACTTGATCGCACGAACTTGCTCTTGTGGTAAAATACTGTTTGTAATCCCACATTGAAGATGCATGATGTATATACGTATGTATTTAACGAGAACATATTAAAACAGTCAAAAGTACTAAAAAATTGATTTTTTGTTTAATTTTTTTTTTGTTTATAAAATAATGTTTTCAAACATTTTTAGATGTATTATTGTTTAAATTATTGAGAAGCATCAGATTGCTAAATTATAACAAAATCGGTTCAACCATGGCAAAGATATACGCGAATAACCCAAAAATAAGACCATTTTCTCAAAAAACGTTGAATATGTACCTAATTCCGTAATGTGATTTTTTTGCGAAAAACGTGAAATGCAGTTTTCTTACAATTGATTTTGCTATTATAGGTACTAAGTTTAATCAAAATCCTTAGAGCCGTTTTCGAGAAAATTTGAAGAAACCAAAATACTTGTATGGCAGCTACCCGTTCTAAAGGGTCCGCCATCTAACGTTTTTTTTCAACTAGTGCTTATTTCGTGAATGGTAACACTTAGAGCATGTCTGATTTGACAGATAATTAGTTTTATCCTTCCGCTGAACGAATATGGTTGTGTATACGCTTCGCTAAGTGGGCCTGCGATCGACTCAGAGAAGATGCCGATTTTTCCAAAAAAAAATCATCTTTTCAGATGAAGCTCATTTTAATCTTGGCGGTTAGTAAACAACCAAAATTGTCGCATTTGGGGCACAGAAAACCCGCACGCATACATTGAAAAGCCGATACACCCAAAACGAGTCACTGTTTGGTGCGGATTTTGGTCCAGAGGCATAATTGGGTCATTTTTCGAAAATGAGCAAGGAGTGGCCGTTACAGTCAATGGCGATCGTTATCGGGCCATGTTGAACGAATTTCCCAACTAACAATAAGGTCCAATTTATCGAATTTGGCAAGTAATAGCTTGTATAGAGCTTGCATAAAGCATATTTTCACAAGCTACACATTTCACACTTTGAAAATTAGGAAATAGCTGCTTTAAGGCCTTTTAAAGTGAGTTTGGCAAGTTCTATACAAGGCTTGTAGATAAAGTTTAAAAATTGCCTGTATAAGGCCTTCTGAAGTTGTTTACTGAAAATTAAAGCTATGATAGCTGCTATAAGGCTCTCCACGACAAGTCAAAGCAAACAACTTGTGTAAGGCTTGCCACTAAAGGCCTTATGCAAACTAAATTAATATGCTATCAAGTAGTTCCCATTTGATGACATTTTTCTCAACAACGAAGTGGCGTAGTGGTAGAGTGCTGGAGTGGTACGCGGAAGGTCTCGAGTTCAAACCCAGGTAAATAAAAAATTTTATAATTAAAAAATGACTTCAATCATTACAGAATGCAATGGAAAAGGTTTCGGGAGCTGACTGCGAAGAGGAATATATTTAAAAATACAATACAAATAAAAATAATGCAATGAAAACACAAATACTTAAACAATACAAAAATAATATATTTTTTTTTTATTTCCAAATTTGTTTTACTTTAACCTTTATATAAACACTTGCGGCAAGCTACTAGCAAATAGCTGTCATTAAAGGGCTTGGTTAAGGCCCTTTTATAACATCTTAAGCAAGCTTTTAGCAATAACTGTCATCAAATGGCTTTTGTAGGGCCTTTTTATAACATCCAAAGCAAGCTATTAGCATTAGCTGTCATAAAATACCCTGCTGAGCCAAGCTAATTGCATTTAATGACAACCTATTTGCTGTTATAACACCTGTCAACAAAAGTCTTATAGAAGTTAAATAGCTTGCGTAATGTGCGCCAAAATTACTTGCATAAGGCCTTTCACTGTTGCTATAGCAGTTCTGAAAATAGCTTCTTTAAAAACTTATACAAGTTAAATTGTTAGTTGGGTTTTGTTCACAAAAATTGAAGAGGAGGATATTGGCAACATTTGGTTTCAACAGGACGGCGCTATGTGCCACACAGCCGAAGCTACACTCGATGTTTTGCGCCATTTTCAAAAAAAAAGTTATTTGGCGGACCCTTTAGATAAGATAAAACAAAAATTCGAATTTTGTCTCTAGGGAATCACATAAAAATGCTCTGTACCAAATTTCATAAAAATCGGTACACTCGTTTACTCTCTAGCTTAAATGACAATGGACGCACTGACGCACAGACCGACGGACGGCATTACGAACCCCACTTTTTCGGACTTCTCGATTATCGTAGTGTTAGTTTTGATTATAACCTCGAATTTTTTTTTTTACACGAAACCAATACTTGCCCTATAGAGCAAGTAAAGAAGGCGCTTTTGTTAAGTAATTGATGCGGTTATAGGGATTTGAGAGATTCCAAATTAGATATTATCATAAAGTCTCGTAAGAATAGCAAATGTTAATATTAGATATGCATTTCCCTCTGCAGACAGCGCTTCAGGGCCTTTTCGTTTTTCAGATATTTTCCAAGACGACGCTGGTGCGCGGGCTAGAGATCAATACGGCTGGAGATGGAGAGGCATATTAACGAAGGTCCAGGAGCACCATACTTTATATAGCGCCATCAAAAGAAAGGAAAGGCAAACTTGATCTGGACTGTATCGGTGATGTTGGAGAAAGAATTGATAATTTTGAAAATTGAGCTAAAAAATGCGAGTTC
The DNA here is from genome assembly GCA_932273885.2 of Leucozona laternaria. Classification (NCBI taxonomy): domain Eukaryota; kingdom Metazoa; phylum Arthropoda; class Insecta; order Diptera; family Syrphidae; genus Leucozona; species Leucozona laternaria. The sequence continues at coordinate 267,389,948 of OW026366.1, read as the reverse complement.
TTTCAAAAATATCACCATCAGAAATTATTTTTTTTAGTACTCTCCTTTGTATCGGATGTTATCTTTTAGAGGTCCCAAGGTTCCCTGGGATGGATTTCAGATAAATGCCTCCATCAGGAAAAGTCTCTTGGAGTCTTATGAGTAGAGTGTACACTCGATTTAAATTGCCCGTTAGTGATATGAGATGTATTTGTTGGTGCATAAGGTCCATACATACCCTCACTGTGTGGGTTACGGCCCACACGTTCTTAAGCTTCATTTCTCCTAATGCAGGCAAGACAAAATCGTTGGTCACAGATAGGTAAAGTGGCTATTACCAATCTATCACTTTTCTCAAAAAAGTAAGGGCCGTACACCTTACTGTCAACCTCTTCGAGTAAGAGGGTATTAGGTGGAGGGAGATCCCTGGGATTAGTATCACTGTAATATCCCCACCTAAACGAATTCAAAGTTGCTGGAGAACGGATTATAGATTTAGCAGTTGTGCTGTTTAATGGAACTCCGGGTTCTTCTGCTCTTCGACTCGTTTCTTGAGCATCAAGCACATTGCGGTAAGATATAGTGTTTTCCCAGCCACACGTAAAACAGTAAAGAGATCTGAGAGAGTTAGGACATTCAAAGATTTAATAACCCTTTCAATTGCAATTCAAATAGTTGTAACTGGGGGTATTTTTTTTTTTTAGGGTGATGGAATGCCTCTTAATCGGGGGCATACTCCTTTTCCTCTTTTGCCTCAGCAACGAGGTCGGAGACAGCAATTTTACGTGGAGGTGATACAGACCCATATATTGTGTGCTCACGATAGAAAAGGTATTTTTTAACTCCAATTAAAAGTTTTTTTTGCTACCTTTGGTCCAAATGCGTTACGTCAAGGCATGACAGTTTGGCTCATCAGTTAGATGCTGATAAACCCTTCTAAGACGCAAGATTTTAGTCGATGGTTATCGACACAAATATACCCATTTAGCAGCAGTGATACGCTGAAAATTATATTTTTTCTAGGGAAATTTGGTTAAATTCTGACACATTGAATTTAATTCTGTACCGTCCACTAAAACAAAACAAAAACAAAACACAAACAAAAACATTGCATTTCTATTGATTTCGGGTTTTACTTCTTTTTGGTATTTTTGTAACTTACAACACTCATGTACCAGAACCTGTAACATCTCGAAACGCAATAAGGAGGATTCCCATTTGCCACCGAATATAATTCTTTAAAACATCAATGATTTTCGCATCGGGTTTGGGCCTGGCCTGGGCCTGGCGTTCAACTTTTGTAACGCGATGTAATGTTCATCAAATTTCTCAGTTTCGCCTTGATGACTGTCGTATAACCTTCTCGACAACTCCAAGTCCGTTTTCAGACTACTGAGCTGCTCAATCGTTTTTCAGCTCTAGCCACCTATCTAGCACTGCAGCAATGAAATGGTGGAAGTTGATGACGACTTACTCCCACATAACCCCTAAGCTTTACCTTAGGTGTTCAGGCTGGAAGAGGATGTCGTCAACGGTAATTTCCCGGTTGTCAAATTTCAACCCTTAAAACTTAAACAAAAATTGCAATCTATAACTTGAAGGGTGGTCTGAGTCTTGTTGGCGGGTCCACACCAAGTTAACTCATAGATTCGACGCAGAAACTCATCGATGTTTGAAGTGTCAGATGCTATATTCAGACGTGACGTGGAGATAGGGTTACCAGAAGTCCCACCTACTCAAACCTCTGTCCCCCTTATTAAGTAAAAATTCAAACAGAGAAAACATTCAATTGAAAACTGTAAAAATATTTTCATTAAATATTTCTGTGAACTGAACACGTACATTTTAAGTTCAAATTCGTTCAAAGCTGAATGCATGCGCTCAATGAACTACATCTAACTTCACTTTTTTTTACTCTGTCGTTATATTTTTCAAGAACATGTTTTGTCCCCCTTTTTTGAACACTTGTCCCCCCTAGAAAACTCGCGATGTCCCCCTTTTCGTTATTTTCAATCTGCTAACCCTACGTTGAGGTGAATGCGTTTTTGTAAGTTGTGGAACGATTTCTAAGTTGTAGAGAATAAAGGGCTGTTCATTCAGTTGACTCGGGGAACAGGCCGGTTAACTTATGGCGCAGGTGTCGAAACTGTCTTCCGAAGAACAGTTCTCGTTCGTTTTATCGCTCCAGCTTTTCTTTTATGCCATAGTGACGGCTCATATGGCGTTCAACTGCATCAACTGTAGGAGGTTGGTCTACGGTGGCTTCCCAACGCATTTACATTACATACTTGTACATATTTATTCAGGAAGAGAATAGAGAAATTCCAATTTATATAACAGTTTATCGCCATTAAAAGTCGGTCTTAACACGCTTCGTGCGACTTGAAAAAAAAAACTTTGAGTTACCGAAAAGTAGCATGCCCACTGGAACCGGCCCTGAACCTATGGGGATACATAAAAAATACCTTTATAAACAAAACTGTTAAAAATTGTCAAGTCTCCAGTCAAATTCGTCAGCTGACGTAGTCAATTCAAAAAACGTTTCAAAAAATATTTATTTTACGTTTAAATCTTTTTATTTTATTTTTAATTACATTCATAATGAAGGGTTTTCCAATAAGAGGTGTTATTTTGAATAGCCCTTTATTTCGGTAGCTGTCACTTTTGAAGCTGTCATTATTTGACATTTGACAAGTAGAAACTACGCCATTAATAAAAATGGAACGATACACGCTTCAACAACGCATTGAAATTATTAAAATTCACTATAAAAATGGTGAAAATTTGGCAGAGACGGTTCGTAAAACTAAAACATTTTTGGGTCGTCGTGAAGCACCTTGTCGGACCGCAATACAGAAGTTGGTGGACAAATTCGAGCTGTTGGGACAAGTTAGTGATGTGAAGAATAAAACCCGTGCACGTCGCTCAAGAACAACTGAGAATATTGCTGTTGTAGCCCAAAGTGTTGAAGAAAACCCAGGTTTGTCCATTCCTCGTCGTTCTTTGGAATTAGGCATTCCACAAACGTCATTACACCGTATTTTGCATAAAGACTTGGGTCTTAAGGCTTCTAAATTTCAGTTAACACAAGAACTCAAGCCGGCTGATCATCAACAACGTCGTGTCTTTGCTGATTGGGTCCTTGAAATGCATGAAAATGATCCGGAATTTCATCTTGACTGATGAGGCCCATTTCCACCTCGGAGGCTACGTCAACAAGCAAAACTGTCGCATCTGGGGCTCGGAAAACCCAAGAGTTATTGTTGAAAAGCCTCTCCATCCTCAACGCGTGACTGTTTGGTGCGGTTTATGGTCCGGCAGGGTCATTGGACCTTACTTTTTCGAAAATGAGGATGGAGCAACAGTTACGGTCAATCGATTGCGCTATCGAGAGATGATTAATGATTTTTGATGGCCGGAATTGGATGGTATTGATCTGGACAACGTTTACTTTCAACAAGACGGCGCTACGTGCCACACAAGCAATGAAACCATCGATCTTTTACGTTAAAAGTTACCGGACCGTGTTATCTCTCGAAGAGGTGATCACAATTGGCCACCGAGATCTTGTGATTTAACACCTTGCAACTTCTTCCTTTGGGGCCACGTGAAAGATAAGGTCTACGCCAACAGCCCAGCGTCGATTCAAGACCTCAAAGATGGAATTCGTGAGGCTATCGAGGACATAGGGCAGCCACTTTGCGATTTGGTTATGGAAAATTTCATAAAAAGGATATGGTCCTGTAAGCGTGGTCGTGGCGGCCATTTGGCTGATGTTGTGTTCCGTTATTAACGGCATACCTTCCTCTTTATAATGAAATAAACATCCGATCATTTATCTCGAAAAATTCCATTTTTCTTTGAATATCAAAAACCCTTGGAAAACCCTTTATTATAAGTAGGTATATCAATTTGAATTGTTCTAAATTTGGAATAAGTTTTTTTTTTTATTTTTTACGAAACTGTTTACAAAATGACAACAATAAAGAATTTTTGAAGTGACATTCTATTTTACAGGCATTGTCGCCTGTACCAAAGGACTAATTTGAATTTAAATTCCTGGTGCACAGCATAATGGTAATTTAGTGACATTTCATACGTCAAATTCTTGACAAATTCATCATAATCAAAAATGACAATTGGCTTATCCCAAAAATCCCGGAAACGTTCGTAGTTCGTACATCTCAGGCATTCGATCTTAATTGCTCGAACATGAGATATACACGCGAGAGATTAACGCGCTATATTTACTTAACGAAACGCGGCATCAGTTCAGCAAGAGAATACTATAGTCTGACCGTTGTCTTATTTTTGCTTTTTTTTTTTAACTTTTTCTCATTATTTCACACTTGGTGAGGAGGTTTCGAGAGGAGAATAGGATGTATGGGTATAGATTCTGCGTACATCAGTCTGTCGTAGAAAATTCGAAACAATTTGTTGAAATTTCGCCAATACCCTGATGTTTGGGTCGTCTTCGTCTATACATACTCGACTGCTGTCGCCTTTCGCCGAGCAATTGGTTGATGCCAGACTGCAACTGCTGCCTCTGCTCTTATACTGCCATCATCTAGTGCAGCAGTATGTAGCAGTTTGTTGTTTTTGAATGTCTATTTTGTGCCAATTCGAGATGCATTATGCCACTCGCTGCCACACTATGCAACATCTCTTCTCGTATCTTGAATCTACAACAAGGAAATCAGCAGTGGACATAAGAAATGACCGACCAAATGCATAATTATGATTTCTTGCAATTAAGCCAAACTAATTGGACACTGGCAGAGATTTAGCCAAAATCAATTAATCAGTATTAGTATTGTGAATTAATGTAAACCTCAATGCATGTGTATACTCGGTATACTTTTCTCCTATATGAGTACGTCATGAAAACGATGTCGATTATGATGATATGTTGCCAAATTTGTCTCTAATAACGCTTCGATGTTCTCGTTTAAGAATATCTTTTGATCACTTTTTTTTTCTCTCGATATGAAAATTGTGTCCTAAGGGATCAATCCGTAAACGTGAAAGATGATTTTGTGATGATATCAGGGCTCTCATCGCTTAAGGCGAAGATCTGCTGACGACATCGTTTGAAAGATTGTATCATAAATCGTCTTGACGAAGTCGTTACTAAATGATTAGCTCTCAAAATATTGAATACACATAATTTCAATGTTGCGAACACTAACACAACTCAAGGTAGCTGCCAACGGAGCTTCAGCCGCAGCTACAAGAGTTCACCAACTTTTAACTTTTGCGTGCAGCATTTTTGACATTTAAAAATTGATAGAAGTGAACAAGACCATTTCAACTCGATGATTGTTTATATAAGGGTTAAAATGAGCTTCAAGCCCTCTTCAATTTCTCATGTTATAAAGGGTGTTTTCTTTAGACGTGTGTGCATATAATTTAATGTTATGGCCAAGAATTTAGCTTTATTTTAAAGATTAGGGTTTGCCATTATGTTTTAATAATGATTTCGGGCAAGTGGCCTCCGCGGCTGGCTCGAATAAATTCCAGCCGACAGCTCCAATTGTTGCGCGCGATGGCGGATGAACTCATTATTCGGGTCTTCTTTGATACTCTGCTCCACAGCAGCAATAGCGTCTTCGTTGAGCACTGTACGGCGTCTCTGAGGATGCCCATTATCCGAGTAAACGTGGTGCGAAACTGATCCATGGTTACTCAAATTACCGACTCTGCTGGGCGATTATGTCGACCGAATATTGGACGCAGAGCACGATGAGTCGCCCGAACCAAACCATTATTTTGGTAACAAATTTGCACGATTTGCAAACATTGTTCAGAAGTAAATCTAAATATTAATTATGAAATGGCAAACCACACTGAGCATAAGTCAAGTGACAGCTGTCAAAAATACCAACTCCGAAAAGAGTATTGCCAGATTGAAAACCACACGTCTAAAAAAACACCCTTTAGAAATCACATAATTCAATTTTTTGAAGATCTTTAGCGGACATTCTTTTGTTTTTCCAAAGATTGTAGAACAATTCAGCTTCTTAAATAAAACTTTGTAGAGCGTAGAACTAGCAACATTTTTTTTTTGTATTTTTCGTTGAATTCATTTATGTTCATTTTCAACAAATTTTCTGTATGCAAAACAAATAGAGAATAATATGCTGGTAGGTTTTCATCTGGGAATCTACATTCAAGTGCTACAATCAAGAAATCTAAATAGGGAATCAAGAACGAACTCTTCCAAAATTAGACTGCAGTTGATGGAGGGTAATTTGAGCAATTTTTTGACAGTTCGCTATTCTTGGCCTTTGAAGTTTTACATCAATTTCTTCTGCAATCAATTTCGAAGTAACCATAAGCTATCTTGTAATGAAGCATTACAATTTCTTCCCCTCCCCTTAGCTACGCACTAGTTTCCATACCTAAATTCCCTGTTTATCCGAAAAGTACCCATTGTACTCTAAAAACCTACCTTCCTATACATAACCTCTACCTAAGCTACGCACCTGCTACTGGGAATAAAACAAGAATACTTACCTGACCGGCAGCATGCTCCCATAGCATGTGCACTCCACCAATTACGATTGACAACTGATTACCAAGATAACAAATAGCCTTATCAATCTAGACATAGAAACTCACCACACTGACCACCTACATACAACAACTAAGTGTGGTAGGTTTGATAAGAAAATAGACGAAAAGGAGAAAGAACTCCATTGAAGACAGCATCTGGACGACCGACGATCAAGAACCTCGATGGTGAATTTCTACTCTTGAAAATTAACAGTCTGAATGGTGAAATTTCTCCTGCCGATATGGAGCAAGATCTATTACCCTCTTACCGCTGCCCTTACATATGCCATGGAGGTAATAGAGATTCAGCACAGAATGTGATTTTCCAGAACTCCGACGGTGAGCTATACAAATAATAGCAAACAAGTCCATTGCCTCCCGTCCCTTACCTTAATATAATGACCAAGTAAGCACAGTAGATGATGTTCCAGAACACCGACGGTGAGCAATACAAATTAATGCAATACAAACCTCTTTCCGCTCGCCTGTTGTATTTACCATGGCAAAGAACACCATACTTGTCCCTTTGTTCTTGATATATGGACACAGTATTGCATGCAGGCCAATAGATGATGACGTCGTAAATAACAAATTACAACATGGAATTTTACATTTCATCGCCTTACGCTTCACATTCTGTTTGGCCGTCGAATAGGATAAGAGACGGTCATACAATCGACAAAATCATAGTGTATCAGAAGCTATCATACCAGTCGGTCAGGTTATATATAAGATCAGCCAGCACGACTCAAGACTTCCCCCCACCAGTGGTAAGGGGTCGTTCAACCGAACAGTCGACCATCAAACTTACCGGATTTGTCCGCGATATTTACCAGTAGTAACTGAGATATTTACTAGTAGTAACTGAGATTCTTACCGGATTTGTCCACGATATTTACCAGCTTAACCGTGATATTCGTCGGTATTAATCCAAGCCGAAACCAACAGTACCAGGAGAGCGGACCGCCGTATAACTAACCCAGACGCAGGAGCGTGACCAGAACCCGAGCCACGAGTATAGAACCAACATTGAAATATATTTAAGTATTTAGTTTTATGTTAGGCGATTTTGGATTTTAATAAAAGGAAATAAAGACTTAACTCTAAAGTTTGTACTACTTTGGAACGAACCCAGGCAAACTGACGAGCGAAACCTCAGCCTCAGACAAAAGGTACATCACAATCTTCAGCTCCTGTTTCCTGAGTATTGGATCGATTATTTTTTGCGAGATTTATAATTTTGTGAATATGTTTCGTGCACGGAAGGAGGTCTAACTTTTTCGATTGCAGAATATTCACAACTGGTTCAAGGTAAGCTGAATATTTTGCTATTAAGACAAAGATATAGATAATGATAACATAATTAAACTAAAAGGCAGTTATTTTTGTTAAAGAATTTCCTTCAATTCAAAACTCTTTTAGTCCATTGACTATGCTGGCAAAATGCTCTTTGAAGATTACGATGCTTTTGTACTATGCACACCATCGAGAATTTCTAGGGGAGGGGGGGGGGGAGGTGGTATATAACTGTAACTAACGTATTGTTCCTATAGCTATCCTTTCAAAACTATCCATTTATTATGAGGAAAAGGCGCCAATGGAAAAAAAAATATTATTTGGTTGCGAAATCTTCTTCATCCTTATAGGTACATAATTTATATTGTTTATTGTCTTAAATAACCTTCATTTCGAAATTTCCTGTACAATTTGTTATTCGTATCTACATATTTAAATATGTTAATAAATGGTGATTTTTTATCTGGTTTGGTTTTGGCAACACTGGTTTTGACAGCTGACGTGTGTTTAGTACCTTGTGACACTGTCAAACAGCTTCAATTTGGTTTGCAATTTAACCATGGATCGTCTTACAAATGAACAACGCTTGCAAATTATTGAATTTTACTATCAAAATTCGTGCTCGGTTCGAAATGTTCATCGCGCGCTGCTTCCATTTTATGATCGGCATTCTCGACCTTCTGAGCAGTCTATTCGGAAGATTGTGACCAAATTTCGCACCAAATTTACTTTGTTGGACATTAAACCACCAACACGTTTACGTACTGTGCGTAGTGAAGAAAATATTGCGGCCGTATCAGCTAGTGTGACAGAAGACCGCGAAATGTCGATTCGGCGCCGTTCCCAGCAGTTAGGCCTTTGTTACAGCACTACGTGGAAAATTTTGCGGAAGGATTTGGGCGTAAAGCCTTTTAAGATACACCTGGTGCAAGAACTAAAGCCAGCCGACCTACCACAACGCCGAATTTTTGGTGAATGGGCTCTTGGAAAGCTGGCCGAGGATCCGCTTTTTTATCGAAAAATTGTGTTCAGCGATGAGGCTCATTTTTGGTTGAATGGGTACGTAAATAAGCAAAATTGCCGCATTTGGAGTGAAGATCAGCCAGAAGCATCGCAACAGCTACCAATGCATCCCGAAAAAGCCACTGTTTGGTGCGGTTTATGGGCCGGCGGCATTATTGGGCCTATTTCTTCAAAGATGATGCGAATCGCAGCGTTACTGTCAATGGTGAACGCTACCGAGCGATGATAACAAACTTTTTTTTGCCCGAAATGGAAGTTCTTGACTTGGCATGATATGTGGTTTCAACAAGACGGTGCCACATGCCACACAGCACGCGAAACAATGGCGCAATTGCGAGGCGAGTTTGGTGAACAGTTAATTTCACGTTTCGGGCCGGTCAATTGGCCGCCTAGATCGTGCGATTTGACACCATTAGATTATTTTTTGTGGGGGTATGTCAAGGCTAATGTCTATAGGGACAAGCCCGCTTCGATTGACGCACTGGAAGCCAACATGCATGCATTCATTCGTGAGATACCGGCCGATATGTGTGAAAGAGTATGCCAAAATTGGACTCAGTGGATGGGGTACCTGAGACGCAGCCGCGGTCAACATTTGCATGAAATTATCTTTTAACATTAAATTGCAAGGTTCAAACTATCGATTCAAATAAATATTTCATTCATTTTTTCGAATTTTTTGTGTTTTTTTTTTTAAAAAAGTTCTAAACCTCTTAAAAAATCACCCATTATAAGAAAAGCTAAGGCATTCTAAAATTATGTTAATTTTCCCTTAGAAAATACATAATAAATAATCAAAACATTCCATAAATGTTTCCAAAAATATCCCAAGGAAATTTGAATTTCACCACCACCCTCCCCAAAGTAGTGACAAAAGAAATTACATAAATTGATTTAAGGATTTCAAAAAACAAAACGTTTATTTCGTTATACATATTTATATGTATATACCTATGTACCTAGCAGAGTAAAGGAAATGTCAAAATTCATCATATTTTATCGCATCCCCCTTGGTGGAAAAAAATAAATAAATAAATACATAAAAAAACGAAAGAAAAATTATAGTGACAATGTCTAGAACACATAAATCCTTGGCAGTGGATGTCTGATTGAAAGATGCGTTGAGACGTTAAGAGATATTATATACCTACTATCTCACCTTGAACCACACACCTTTGAAAACATTTCCATTGACAACTTTATGCACACCTTTTAGATTGTACATCTTGCTGCTGCTGGGGCTGGCTGCTTCTGCTGATGATGTTGCCCCACTGCCATTGGCTGTGATGACGGCAAAGTGTTGGCTCAATTAAGTCTACACAAACTTATGAGTTTTGTATAAATTATAAAATAGGCAGGTATCTGTATCTGTATATATAAGCTTTTGTAAACATTAACGATAATTGAATTTTTTTTTTGTCACTATGTGCGGCGATAAAAATAAAAGTGCGGTTTTGATGTTTTTCATAAACATTCATCTTAAGCTAAGAATAAAATAAATACGAGTTTGTTAGACTACTCGATAAAATTGCAGACATTTTTATTTAGCAATCTTGTAGGATGTGCTCTAATTATAATTTACAAAATGTCTCCCCTCGTCTCACCCATGTAAATATTGCGGACTTGACAGTCTTATTTTTATTACTATTAGATATATTGAGGTCTTGTGCATTTAAATATATATCTAATATTTCATTAGGTAAAAATAATTTTAGAAAAAAGTTTATTTTACGCAATTGGCTTTATTTAAATTCGATAAATGCTTTGCTTAGATATATTACGAAACACTGAATTTGTCTTGATTACCCTCCCACTACCAGAAAAGGATATAGATGGAAATTAACTAAACAGTGATTTTATGTATCTATTTAATATTAAGGCTGTGTCACACTTTGACCCTCACCAACATTATTATAATAACGTCGTCGTCGGTCGGACTAGAATATTGAGCAACCCACCACTGGATAATACTCGCAGTTGAAGTTATACAGCCCAATTCTAAATAACAATTCCCCGGGAGATTTTTCTCTTTTCCCTACTCTCGTATTCTAAACAAAAAATTCCCGGGAATTTCTCTCGGGAAATTCGGAATAAGAGTAGGTACTACTACTCCCGAGAGAACACGTCTCCCGGGGAGTTATTTCCCGAGGATTTATTTTCCCGTCGAAATTTTGCCGTAACAAGAATTGCTCTTTCGCTTCCCCATCCTAGGTTCCTTTCTTCCCAACTTTCTTTTACAGGTGCTTCTTTTTCAACTTACTGAGAGAGAGAAGGGCAGCAATGGTCCATCAGCCATTGTTTCAAACTCTCAGTATCGTGAAGAAACAATAATTGTAGTTGTCAAACTTGACAGTTCTGGTGGGTAGTTGGCCCACTCATAATAAAATTGACAGACGGACGGTCTGGCCATAATAAATCTTAAATAAAGTAAAACTTTTGCTTTAATTTATACTTACAATTGTAAAAGGTGGAACGTTAACTGCTGGACCCCATTCCCCCCAAATCTGCGCAAAACCCCAACGAAGTAGGTTAAATTCGCGTTGTGGAAATTTTCTGCCAAACTCCTTTCTAACTTTTGAAAAATTGATTTAACTCGTTCCAACTTTTCACAATTTTATTTTGTCTAAGTATTGCAGGGGAAAATTGCACGTGTGAACAATTAGGGTTCTTACGGTTTTAAAAGTTTTCTTTCTCATATTGAATTGGGGAAATTAGGTGCCTGAATGCGCTCATTGGATTGATTACCACTGGAAGTCACGTCAGAAGTCGGCGAATTCAATGATGATGGCGATGCATGAAGCTGGGGTGTGAAGGTGCGAGTAGGAAAGGCTGCTGGGTTTCAACTGCGTTAGCGCGCTCACACAAATATGCGTAGTGTTGCTGAATGATGACGCGAATCCAAATCCCGGGCCACTGATTGGCCGAAAGCACGGGGGTTTGAAAACGAGAAGGTACCATCCAGGCATGGTGAAAGCTTGGAAGGTCACTTCTTGGCAAGCTACAAAGCGATATAGAGCTTAAAATAAATTTTGAGAAAAAGAAAATTTTGAAAAATTTGAGAGAGATTTGTCGATTTAAATTAAGAAAATTGAAAACAGGAAAATTGAAGGAAAATTGTGAAAAGTTGGATCAAAAATTGTGGAAGGGATTTCATGAAATTATCACAAGGAAATTAAATTCTAGAAAGGAGGAAAATTGGCAGGAAAATTCCAGATAAGTATAGTGATTATTGAATTGGTTGAATAGTGTTCTTTTTTTTCTAATCGTATATTGTGTGTGATAAAATCTTCACATAAATTCCGTTTGGGTTTTGCTTTCCGTTTTATTCCGGAAAATTACGGAACTCGTGACCCGTTTCAAAATCGTTATATTCTTTCGGGACCGAGTGTTAACGGTCCACCTTATAATCTTAAATTTTCTTTGTTCTCGTTGTTTCAAAAGATCTTGGGTTTTACTCCTACTCGTAAGGTTTCCCAAGCACCTTAAATTTTGATTAAAAGTAATTTCATTTTTCAAATACAATTTCTTCGTCTTTTTTTATTCTAAAATACTTTCACCGTCAGTTCCGCTCCGAAGGTTTGTGATTTCTTTTTTTTTACGCCCTTTTTATTAATTTCAGCTACGTCCCTGTGTCCACACAGTAAGTAGTTTTAATTAATTACAATCATCTTTTTTTATGATCGTAATTAATAAAAGTACAAAAAAAAACATGAACCCACCCCTAACTGAGCATAGCTGTGGTGGCAGCACTTTTTTATCGCTGCCTTTTGCACTAACTTCGAATTCGGAATTCTTTTGATTATTATTCGTCTGCTTCCTTGTGAATTCTTCCTTGTGAGTCTAAATCGTGTTTTCTTATTGTCGGTCGTGGTGTAATTCGTCGTCGTCGTTAATCAAATAAATCAAAGAATTGATTCGGTTCGTCGGGAAAAAGTGCAACATTGGGCTGATAATTTTTTACTTTTTCACTTTAGCCAGAAGTTTAAATTTACATTTGAAATTGGAAAATTTATAGAAGAGCTTTTCTATATTTTAATCGTTAGTAGGGTCATAAACAAAAAATAAAAAACAAAATTAAAATGCCGAGTTTTTGAACCAATTAAAAAATATAAAATAAAATAATTCATAGCCCCATACATTCAACACGAAAAATGTGAGGCATATTCAATAGATAATAATCAATGATTAAAAAATAGAATTAATTTAAGACACTAACAATTTTATTGCACTAAAATTGATATTTCCTCAACGGCAGCTACATGCTGCACTCATTTGTCCTTAAAAGTATCTATTGCCCTAGGTTTTTCAGTTTAAATGTAACGGCTGGTTTCTTTTTAAATCCAATAGGTTATTTTGACACTGACATCTGTTTCCCGCTCAAAATATTGACAGAAAGACAGTTATTATACCTTCGTGGAACGAAATGAGTCGCTTTAAGCTTGAACAACGTTGGGAAATGTTGAAAACTTATTTCCAAAGTGAGTGTTGTGTAGACCAAACAGTGCGTTTTTTGAAAAAGTGAAAAATCATCTTTTCTGCATTTTCATTTCAGCGGTTATACGTAACAAACAAAATTTCCCCATCTGGGGCTCGGAAAACCCGCACGTCATTGCCGAGAAGGCCAATGCATCCACAGAGATTGACAGTTTGGTGAGGATTGTGGAGTGTTGGCATCATTGAACCATTTTTCTTCTAAAATGGCTGAGAACAACGTTTCGGTCTACGGTGGGCGTTACAGAGCCATAAGTCAACCGACTTTTTTTTTACTGAAATTGAAGACATAGATTTTGACGACCTCTGGTTTATGCAAGATGGCGCGCCATGCCACACATTCCATGCCACAATCGATCTTTTGAGCATCAAATTCTCAAATCGTGTTATCAGCCGTCTTGGCGATGTCAATTGGCCGCTTCGGAGCTGTGAGCCTCCTTTGAATTTTTTTTTGTGGAGAACAGTGAAAGACCGATGTTATGCCAACTATCCTGAAACGATCCAAGGACTTAAGGCCAATTTCATACAAGCAATCCGTGAGCTAAAGCGGGAAACCATCAACAAGGCCTTGTAAAATTGGAGTAACAGAATGCGCTACTGCGAAGCCATCAGCCGAGGCAGCCAATTGAACGACACGTTATGTTTCATAATTAATGGGAATGTTTGTTCTTATACTAATAAAGCCATAATACACATGGAAAAAAAATTATTTTGTTCATTTTATTGGATTTTTAAAAATAAACTTGTATTTGGCCCACCCTATATAAGGCTAAGTATAGGTATTAAAATATAATTTTGTTAAAATAATTACATACATACTTCTGTATAGTATACGACTTCTACAAATTCCACAATCTAATGCTAATGCTGTGTTTCATTTATTAAGGGACCAACCCATATAAAGTCCATTGCATGCGTTGCGTTGAAGTGTAGAAATAACCAACTCGATTAAATACACACGCTCTCATGATGAGAAGCAACTCCTAGACGTAGACTGTTTTCAGAATTCAAAAGCCTCAATACAATGTGAACACCCTCAATAGACAAAACATGCGATGGACCCAACGGACAAATTTGCCGACCTTTTAACTTTTCTCTCCGGCAGTTACGTTAACATCAGTTGTCAATAGCAGCGCGATTTTAAATGTCTGTTATTTTTTTTTTCTGCTGCTGTTCGCAAGTATAACAAAAATATATATTTTCAATCCGTCGTTGTCAAAACAACGTATTCATTGGGTCACCCTTGTCCGCCCAATCCGTTTTCGCAAGGCATTCGACGGATTCTATAGGCAGACTCAGTCAGTGTCAGTGACGGGTGCAGGAGGGGGCAGCTAAAGGGCCTAAAGCCCCCTCCACAGGGACCCAAAATGAACTCACTATATTTGGAGCGGTAACTAGACATTAAATCGGCAGCTAAGGAAAACAGGGTGTCTTGAAAAATAACTTTTAAGTATTTATTATTATTTTTCTAATGTGGAATAGTATTTTTAAATTTTTGCATTTTAAGGTTGAGCGATTTTTAAAAATTTATAAAATTTCGTTTTTTTTTGTTTTTCTTTTAAAGCCTAGTACGCTGCTGATGGGAAACGAAAAATCCCATATGTATGTACATATACAAAAACGACAGTGAAATCATAAACCAAAAAACTTTAATTTTGATAATATTTCAACTGATTATTTGGAGAAGTCTCAGCTCTTTTTATCGCACAGACTAAGTTGACTCGTCCAATGATTGTGATTGCGAAAAAGTGACGTTTGAGTTTTATTTGTGCTTTTATTTGTTGATTCTTTCAATACAGTAAGGCTTTCTGAGATTATTTTGCGTTTGTGTGTTTTTTGTTTAGGTGGCAATAATTGGTGAAACTCTTTCAATAGATATTTTTAGCTGTGGTTTTTGAAAATCGTAATCAAATCGCTGTGGTTATAGGACTAGGAGATATTAAACGAAACTCGTTTCGCACCAACAGCGTGCCGGACTTAAAGCTAAGCGCATATTTAGGCAAGAACGACGTGTGTAAAGTGATCCAAAGCGTGTCGCATAAAATGACTAATGGAAATGTGTCATATCATTATCAACAACCAGCGCGCACCGTCGATAGCGGCGGGGGGTAAAGTTGGGAGTCCCCACGGCTCGGATTTTCTAGAGGCCCGGAAATTTGAAGCAATAAGTTGTATCGTTATTTTAATTTTATTATTTAATTTGAGACGCCCTGTTCCGCATGGAACATTAATATACCTACATATTTGAATTATTTTCTGGGTCCCCGGAAATTTGAAAAATGATTCACGCTTTCGATATCGGGCCCCTATGTGCACGTTATCTGTCAAGAAAAACTCACGCTTGCGGATTTGGGCACGGTCGAAAGACCGACCAACTTTGGCGATGATGATGAGAAAATGATAGAAAACCTCTTCGCTTTTTTTTGCGATCACAAACAATTTTCTAGTTCAAAGTCGCTTCACAAACCTTTTGACACAAGATGGTTAGCTAGAATTGAGGCAGTCAACAGTTTGTTCTGTGATTTGTGGCTGATTCATAACCAATGGGATCGCGCGATTAGGAGATATTTCGGAATCATTCTCATCGACCCGAAAAAGACAATTGAAGACACATTTTGGAGAAAATCTGGGGAAGAACTGTAGAACAAACTGAAAGAGACGGAGAAATTCTTTTTACGTCCTAGTTGATTCGATCATAATTTGGAATTCCTGGTCAGTGCAATGCCATGAATGATTTGAATACGACCCATTGTTATTTCAGTTTTCAACGGTGGACGAAACTAATATTCGAAATTCTGCTACAAGTTTTATCCAAAAGAACAAATTGCATGTATTTTAGGATTGGGAAGAAAAATTAATTAATCTGAAACACATTTATGAAGCCAATTTATTCAAAGCAGAACTTCCACAATAACGTGAAACTATGCGGCTACCAAACTTTTACTTCAATAAATCAATTGTGCACGAGCTGTGTGGCATGTTGCGCCGTCTTTTTGAAACCACAGCTCCTGCACATCATGGTTGTTCAATTGGTGAACGAAAAAGTCAGAAATCATGGCTCTATAGCGGTCAAAAATGACTGTAACGTTATGGCCAGCTTCATTTTTAAAGAACTACGGACCAATTAAGCAACAAAACCATAAAGCACACCAAACTGTCAGTTTTTGTAGATGTAACAGTATCTCAACATACACTTGAGGATTATCATCACTCCAAATAAGGCAGTTTTGTTTATTGACGTAACCATTCAACCAAAAGTGAGCTTTAGCGCTAAAAAAAATTCGCTTATACAAATTGGAATCAACGGCAATCTTGTTTTCGGCTCATTTGGGCACAATTTGGAAGCCTTGTCCAGGCGTCAGTCTATACATGTTAATATGCCAAACCAAACTAAAAAAAAATCACTTGACAGCTGAGAATATGGCAGCCAGTTGAAATAGTGTTGCCAATTTAAAGTTCTATACCTCTAAAAAAAAAGACACCCTTTACAAACATGTGGTTGGCAATAGCGCACTGATGAATGTAGAGCTTGATTGCTAACTTAGAGGTGTGGATTCGAATTCTCATCTACTCGTATTCCGAATTATTTTCAAAAAAATCTAGATCGTGTAGGTTGGGTCAAGACAAGAAAAATATCGTAGAAAAAGGGGATCTATACCCTCCCCCATTTAACCAGGAGCGGAAATTTTCTAAAAAATTGACTTAAAACAGAACAAAAAAAAATTAATAAAAAGCCAACGGTTATACACTCAGAAATGCCATGTTATAAATTTTTGTAAAGCCAGAAATCTCTTCCTTTATTTTGTTTTCAAACAAATCTGTTTTAAGGAATAGTTTTTGAAAAATTAATTTTGAAATAAAAAATTTCAAAGTATTTTTTTTTTTTCAAAATTTTACGTACATAATTGAATACAAATTTTGTTTTCAAAATGCAAAAGGTCTTGCTTAAATGTCTTGTGCTTTTTGAGAAAATTGGAAATTGGCAATTTGGGATTAAATAATGTCCTGAAAATCGGGATTAAGGGCTATTATAATGCCATTTTATATTCGAGATTTTGTCATTCGAGATAATGGGCATTGGCAGTTCGCGTTAACCAAAGATAAGACAAAAATATTCAATATTTAAAAATGAAAAACTCAAGCTGGAGCCCCCCTTCCCTCCCCACAGACAAATCCGCCTAAATTGGCTATTGGTTGGGGCCATTATAGTGTTTTGGGTTTGAAGTGAAAAATAATTCAAGGATGAAGTTTTAAGAAACATGAATGCTTACCTCCTGATCTTGAATAGCCATTCCAGACAAACTTCAATATTTATAATCCAAATACTTTTGGGACAGATTTATCCAAAAATAGAAGTTGGTATTTTTGTATTCTTGAAACTAAGGCTTTATTTTTAACTAATACTTTATTTAATATATATTTAATTGAATTTTCACAAAAGATTCAGCACTTAAATATTTTAAATGAAAATATTCTCCGAATATTTATTTTTTAAATTTGTTTCTTAATTTTAATTTAGATAAATTGGCAGCAGATTAAATCAAAGAATCTACATGTAGGTAGAGATAGACACAGAAATGATTTATATTTCAAATAATTTATTCACCAAAGCTTTATTTTATAATTGTAAACAAATAAATTATTATTATACAACAAAGGCGATTTTTTTTTTAAATCCGAAAGCACGACTTTATTTTGTTAATACGAAACAAAATTTCTTCAAAAAAAATTGATTATAATTATCTTTCCGCAAAACTGTTAAATTTTAGATCAAATTAATAAATTCCAAAAAAAAAAAAATGTTCAGCGACTTCCTCGTGATAAAACACCGGACTCAACTAAATTTTATCGGTCATGATCAAATTCTTTTGTGTTATTTCAATTGCATTTCAATTATTTGTTACGAATTGACAATGTTTTTTTTTTTTTTGTATTTGTATTTATTTTGTTTTCTTGTGCCAAAAGAAAAAAAAAAAGATACGAAATAGTTAATAAATGATTAAATATATTATGTACAAACAAAAGAATGACGATTTCGAAGAGTGATGATTTGGTATTTTGGCAGAAATGAAGTTAATTGTTGCCAAAAATTTAATGTTGTTTTGTAATATTCTTGAAACTAAGAATATATGCTTACGTAGGGAGAGTTCATTGAATGGATAAAATTGTATATCCCAAGAAATAAAATGCACTATTTCCCAATCAAACTTTTCAAACTCAAAATTTCGAAAAAAAAATTTTAAAAACTTTGTTCAAACTAATTTTGTTCAGAATCTTACGTTATGAAGTAGTATTTTTTGTAAAGAAAGAAAGAACGACATTTGGTTCCAAAACAATGGCACGTAAGTGGCCGCCACACAGTGAAGGCCACAGTGGTCCATTTCAACTTCTACTTGTCCTTATTGAAAAACCCCAAATTTTTTTGTTGGACGGTTAAGAGTAACTACTTTTTTTTTAAATCCTATAAAATCGTTATTTGTGTATCTCAACCAAAAAATGGTTTCCATTGAACAGTTGAATCGCTACTTGGCTGAAATAATTCAAATTAAGAAAGTGTGAACTCCAAAAGATTGCGAAGAAATACGTTTTTTAGAAGTATAGAACTTTAAGTTGGCAACATTATTTTAATCGGCAGCCATTTTGTCAGCTGTCAACTGATATATTTTAAGTTTGGTTTGACATATCAACATGAATAGACTAATGCCTGAACAACGTTTCCATAAATTGTGCCCAAAATGGGCCGAAAACAATATTGATCCTAATTTTCATAAGCGAATTTTTTTTTAGCGCTGAAGCTCACTTTTTGGATACGTCAATAAACAAAACTGCCGTATTTGGAGTGATGATAATCCTCAAGTGTATGTTGAGACACTGTTACATCTACAAAAACTGACAGTTTGGTGTGCATTATGGTTTGGTTAAATAATTGGTCCGTAGTTCTTTGAAAACGACGCTGGCCAGAACGTTACAGTCAATGGTGACCGCTATAGAGCCATGGCTGTGGTTTCAACAAGATGGCCGGCGTAACATGTCAAACAGCTCGTGCCACAATTGATTTATTAAAAGAAACGTTTTTTAGCCGCATAGTTTCACGTTACGGACACATGAATTGGCCTCCAAGATCGTGAGATTTAATTATTTTCTGTGGGGATATGTGAAGTTGCTAGTCTACGCCGAAAACGATTCACAACTTGGAGGACAACATTCGCCGCCGTATTGCCGATATACGGCCACAAATGTTTGAAAAAGTCATCGAAATTTGGACCTCCAGATTAGATTACGTCCGAGCCAGCCGTGGTGGTCAAATGCCAGAAATCGTATTTAAATTTTAATGCTAGAAGATTATCTCTTTTGGATAAAGTAAATTTCGTGTCAATTTAAAAAAATCATCTTTGTTTTATTCAATTTCAAAGTTCTATACATCTAAAAGAAACACCCTTTACAAATCAATTCTTCACTTCTCCACACATTAAATCGTTAAAATTATATACAGTCGACTCTCCCTAAGTCGTACTCTCCCTAAGGCGAATTTCTCTCTAACTCGTACTTTTTCGCCATATTTTAACTTTCCCTTCAATTTTCCATACAAAAACCATTCCCTGAGTAGAACTCCCCCTAAGTCGAACCTTTCTCTCTAACTCGAGCACATTCTCTTGATTAATGGCATTTTTTTTCACCCCTTAGGTCGAATTTTGTTTAGCACAAAACAAAATAAATAAACATTACCCCTTCGGAATTCGTATTTGGTTGTATGTATAATGTATATGTAACTACGAACCATCCAGTACCTACACACTTCAATACCCTTAATATGTATTTGTAGCATCGCTTATTTTATATTTTTGTTTTGTTTCTATGAATTCATGAGTCTATATTTTATTATTATTTTTTTAAATAATTTAATAAAAAAAAACTTTCTCTCTATAACTCGAATTTTTCCAAAACTCTCTCTTACTCGAATAAATCTTGGTAGCCCGTGAAAATTCGACCTAGGGAGAGTCGACTGTAATGGTATACTTATCAAAGCCTATTAGTATGTTTGTCCTTTGGGCAACTATTTAACTTTATATTTAAGTGGGGCTTAACGTCGGCCTGTAAGTAAAGGGTCCGCCAAATAACTTTCTTTTTTTTTTGAAAATGGCTCAAAGCATCGAGTGTAGCTTCGGCTGTGTGGCACGTAGCGCCGTCCTGTTGAAACCGAATGTTGCCAATATCCTCGTCTTCAATTTTTGTGAACAAAAATTCGTTCAAAATGGCCTGATAACGATCGCCATTGGCTGTAACCGCCACTCCTTGCTCATTTTCGAAAAATGACCCAATTATGCCTCTGGACCGAAATCCCCACCAAACAGTGACTCGTTTTGGATGTATCGGCTTTTCAATGTATGCGTGCGGGTTTTCTGTGCCCCAAATGCGACAATTTTGTTTGTTTACATACCCGCCAAGATCAAAATGAGCTTTATCTGAAAAGATGATTTTTTTGGCAAAATCGGCATCTTCTCTAAATCGATCGCAGGCCCACTTAGCGAAGCGTGTACACAACCATATTCGTTCAGCGGAAGGATAAAACTAATTATCTGTCAAATCAGATATGAGCTAAGTGTTACCATTCACGAAATAAGCACTAGTTGAACAAAAAAAAGTTAGATGGCGGACCCTTTGTATCAAAAGTCCCATTATATCTATAATTTTTAATTCAAAGCATTTTGATTTCTAATTTGTTTAAGCCATTATCTCTACTAGGAACTGGTTGTTCTATTAACAAGCGAATAAACATCGATTAAAAAATACACAAAATTTTATGTACCTACGGTTATATCTACTATGTCCGAGTATATGTATGTGTCAATTTATTTGGCAAATGCCATAGTACATAAAGATATTGGCGGCCTAAATTTCGTTTCGCTCTTTGGTCGACATTTAGTTTATTTTTAAAATAATCATTACACATTCAACAAAATACACACAGTGTTCGATAGAGCACACTGACATTTTGTTGGCTAATGTGCGGTTTGTTTGGTTTTTGGTTTATTTAGTTTATTTTTTTTTTTTGTTTAACTTATTTTCGATTTGTTCATTTCGAGTCCAATCACTAGTGTGCAAAAAGGAAGCACAACGTTCAATAATATTGACGTCATATTGGAAAATTACCGAAATAAAATTATTTACTCGACATACGCATTTCGGTTTTATTTATTAGGTGTGTGTCTGTGTATGTCTTATCTATATGTCTATGTCTATCCAGTTGAATTGAGAAATAATGCATCCTCAACTATGAATATTCTCTTCGCCTATGGGTGATTCATCTGCCTTTCTGTTGCAGATTTTGATTAAAATTATTATACACTTTCAGACAATAGTATATAGTAGGAGTTCTAAAAATCGGATACTTATTAGACCAACTTAAGAAGCCCATTTACTAAAATGGATTTTTTTAAAAGCACGATCCACTGCAACTGCAAACATAGAAAACAGTAGTTTACCTTGAAGTGGCTGTGGCAGGTATAATTGGTCTATTGTGAATTTAAATTTTATCTTAATCATTAAGTCCCGAATACCGAAAGTTTTAATTCAGATCTGGTCGGAATGTTTTCAAAGATTTAAGTGATAAATTGAAAACAATTAAAAAAAAAGAGAAGATTTGTTTTCAAAAACTTATGAAAATATAATAAAAATAGGTTTTATGTGCACATGGTTCAGTTAAAATCGACACAAATACAGTAACGAGCAAAAAAATTGAATCGCTCTGTTGCTTTATGTAATGAAAACAATTTCTCTGGGTGAAATTGGCATGCATGAATGGTAATAGCATTGTTAAAAAGCTTAAACCATAAGCTTTAAATAAAGGCTAAAAACTTAACAAACACTTCAGGATTTTAAGAGATTATCATCATAAATTAAGAATGTATAGAAAAACAAATTGAAATTGAAGCAAGAATTAGTTGAAAAATTAAATTGAAATCAAAATCAAGTGTATTTTATTAATATTTCAGTATTTTGTATTGCCTCCTCACCTAGTTCTATAATTTCAGCTTCTAAATTCAGCTTCTTTTTTCACTGTATCTTGTAATATTCCTTCCCATTCGTATACTAGTCCCGCTTTCATTTCATTTCGACCGTTCCTCACCCAGTGTATTAGTATACATTTTTCGCCAATAAATCCAATATAAGGAACGAAGTGATCCAGCAGAATTTTGGAGATGCAACGATCCGGAGTTAAACCTCCTCCTCTACCACCGCACCAGGCACAAAAACCAGCTCATTTTTATCTTAAATTGAAATGCCTGCCTATGCCTATATCATGCAAGATCCTTCTCCGTAAGCCATGGCTTCGGCAGAACAGCATTGTGTAAATCGCTCGCCAGGTCTTCTGTATAGAGTATGCAGACGACCTCTAAGATCGCTTCCATACAAACACATTCTACACTCATCCGAGAACATAACTCACCTCCATTTATCAACTTCCAAATCCAAGTGCCCGTGAGCAAATCGTAGTCGAATTTTTTTGGGATTTGAGGTTAGTTTCAGTCCTTTGGAAGGACTTTCGGGGTAAGGTCTGCGTCTCCTAACTGTTCATTCACTAGTGGCCTTTTCTCGTACCTGTCTGAGCTCTCGTTGGACGTCAACCCCATTCAAATGATGGATTCAGAGAAGTCATCACGATGAATCTGTCATCTCTTTCATTGGTGCACCGGCTACGTCCAGATCCTGGTTTTCGCACAAACTCTCCAGTTTCCCTGAACCTTATGTAGATCTTTGATATGCAGGACTGGCTTGGATGGAGCTGAGGGGACACAGCACGTTGGTTCATTCCTTGGTGCAGTAGTGTGAAGACTTGAGCATCTTCAACTGACGTGGTGTCCATTTGTTTCCCAGATAAGGAGGTCTTATTAATAAAAATATATAAGAATTCACGTTTAACAGCACACCGATAAATAAAACCAACATTATTACGAATCAATGTTTCTTACATCTGAAGTATGCAGACAGACAAGCAAAGTAACGCTATACGCCAATGTCAAGCCATCCTCAATTTCAACAACGAAGAGGACGATTTTGTGTCGCAAATCATCATGAGCGACGAGGCGCATTTCGACTTAAGCGGTTACGTCAATAAGCAAAATCTTCATTTCTGGGGTACTGAAAATCCCGCGTGTGATACACGAAGAGCCATTACAATGTCTATACTCAAAGCCACTGTGTGGTGCGGCGTTCACGCGGGAGGAGTGATTGGGACGTATTTTTTTTTTAGGACGCCATCGACAATACGGCATAGCTGTTACTGGCGAACGCTACAGGGCCATGATAAACGACATCTTACTGCCGGAATTGGATGAGCGGAGCTTGGTGAACATGTGGTTTCAACAAGACGGTGCAACCGCACACACAGCGACAGCACTAGCTACAATGGATATTGTGAAGGAAGCATTTCTTGGCAGCGTATTCTCCCGTTTTGGCGATTTAACATGTGGAGTAAGATCACCCGATTTAACAATCCCAGACTTCTTTCTTTGTAGCTACTTGAAATCGCTGGCTTATGTCAACAATCCTTAGACAATCGCAGGCCTAAAGGAGAATATTCGACAAGAATGCTAACAGTTATGACTGGAAATTTTGTGCAAAGTCATGGAAAATGCAATAAAACAGGCACAAATGTGTATCAACACTGGCGGCAGCCCCTAGACGGATATCATCTTTTCCACTTAAAAAAAACAAAATTTTAAAGGTCCAAAAAAAATTGTGTGAGTGCCGGGACTCACGGTTAATATGTGTAAACAGCAAAGTGCGCGGATCCAAAACGGACTTGTTTTTGCTTGAAGGGGATCTTAAGATTTTTTTCACTGCACGCACCCACCCTAGTATGCAGATCGTAACGTTGCACACCGTAACGTTGCAAGACGTAACGTTGCACACGAACGTTCACGTTATTTTTTTCACTCTACCGCCAGCATAGATGTTTACACATCAAAAAGATTTCCATTACTCAATATCATTTTTTTTTTTTATTTTGCAAAAAAGTAAAGCGTCATCTTGTAGAATCATTCGGAAAAAGATAATTATGGTGCATGAATTGACCAGAATTATTTCTTTGAAAATTTTATAAGAACAAGTTACATAATATGTAGAATAATTTAGTTAAATACAATTAACAAATGACAAATTACTTATTTACATTATGTTAATGAAACAGCTTTTAACGAATTGGAAAAAAAAATTCCTCATTATTTCATATCATCATTTTTACAGCTGCAGCGCACTCACCTGCGTATATCTGGTTGTTATTGGAAAGATTATTATTAGTTACCTTATTTCAGTATAGATGAAACTTGGTTACAAAAGAATTTATATATGGTTATAAAATATAAAAAAGAAGTATGAGTGCCGGGACTTAGGTTCAAAATTTCATTAATAAACATCGACCTAATAAACATAATGCAACTTTAACGTAAAGAATTACACGTAACGTGCTACAAGTAACATGCTACATGGAACGTATTAAACATTACACGTTATACATTTCTTGTTTCACACTTATTCGGTTTTATTCAGTACCGCATTCTGTTCGTTTTCGGTTTTCGCCTAGATTTCATCACACGGTTCATATAATCAGGTTTGTATTCAGTTCAATTCAGTTAAATTAATTCACAATTTAATATAAAAACTAAAATTAAACCTTATAGAACTGTAATGTATGAATGCTACAATAATTTCGTTTCTGGGCATGTGATACCGAGCGGATACCTAACCAGATTTGGTATTTTAAGAGAAGCATAACTTCTTAACACACGTATGCATTCATCGCATTATAACTGTCTACACAGTCATATTTTTCTTAAATCAATGCATACGTATGTTACACACCTACTGGAATGTTGTTACATTTTCTGAATCAATTTCTAGATGTTCCTTAGTGGCAAAGTTGAGATTTCACCCAGTTTTTTGAAAAAACTATTCTCCATGGTAATTTTGTTCTAATTCTGGCTAGGCTGAGGCATTCACACAGAAAGTCATATGAACTCTCTTCCTCCTCTTCATCCTCGCATCCTATATGCATAAATCCGATGTGCTAATACCCATTGTTGTTGGCTCCTATTGAGTTGTGACTATAGTAAGGATTCCAACTAGAATGGAAAATTGAGGCCAGCTTACCTCAAGTAAGTAATCCTTTTTTTCATAGAAATATTGGCCATAGATTCCCTGAGACCCCAAAAGTGTCAATTTGTTGACCACCTGTCTTTTGCTGCTTTAAGGAAACTCTTGTGAATTATTTTCTTGCTCCAATGGCATAAGTACAATAGAAATGAAACATTTTGGCCCATTCATCGGCCGTGCTGTTACCGTCATGAGTCTAAAATCGTTGCTTTTTTAAACGTAACTCGCATTTGCAACAAATGTTTCAGTGAAAATTACGGAGAATCATAATAATTGGTGTGCAAACTATTTGCTTATTAGAAAAAAACTTCAGCAAAGAAAATAATTTTCGTTGAACTAAGCTATTCGTAAAGAGAGATTCTACTGTACACATATATAGATGCATTTCAGCTAAATTCCCACATAGAGTGCTCCGGCAGATGGTGGCCAGCGGCGTGAGCGGCGGTTGCGGCTGCGGCGGCAGTATATCATGTGTATTTATTTAGTTTTATGTTTTATGCGTGGTTCGAAAAATGTTTGCTCTAATTTCGATGTCATAAAACATTTATCCGCATTTATTATTGGGAGAAGAATTAATTAGCAAAATTAAAAGCAATGTGAGATGAGTATAGGAGTTCAGTGCGGTTGGCCGGGTTGCTCTGCTATTTGGTTCGGTTCGGTGAGCACAAGGAAGTTCTTTACTTATACGTGGCGAGATTTAAGGCGACAGGTGAACTTGACAATTAGTGATGCGATGAGCGCAACCGGTATCGTATGTATGTATATCAGCATAAGGACCATGGGCGATAGTATCTATGTTTGTGCAAGTTTTTGTATGATTGTATGATTTTCCGGCCTAAATGAATAAAATATTTATGACCTACAACATCAGTATATACATACATTTTTTTTTTCTCGGGGAAGTCTTTTTGATTTTTGTTACTTCGCAAAAAATATTTAGAAAACAAGAACGCTTACTATTATTTAATGAGGGTGAAAATGGTAGCCTATAGGACTGAAAAAAAATGGGACAGTGAAAATAGGAATTCCGTATCTGATGAAACCACAATCAAGATGATACGACAACTATGAAAGAAGTTGTAGTCTGTTTAATAAAGGGTTTTCCAATAAGAGGTGTTATTTTGAATAGCCCGCTATTTCGGTACTTTTGAAGCTGTCATTTTTTGACATTTGACAAGAAGAAACTACGCCATTAATAAAAATGGAACAATACACGCTTCAACAACGCATTGAAATTATTAAAATTCACTATAAAAATGGTGAAAATTTGGCAGAGACGGTTCGTAAAACTAAAACATTTTTGGGTCGTCGTGAAGCACCTTGTCGGACCGCAATACAGAAGTTGGTGGACAAATTCGAGCTGTTGGGACAAGTTAGTGATGTGAAGAATAAAACCCGTGCACGTCGCTCAAGAACAACTGAGAATATTGCTGTTGTAGCCCAAAGTGTTGAAGAAAACCCAGGTTTGTCCATTCCTCGTCGTTCTTTGGAATTAGGCATTCCACAAACGTCATTACACCGTATTTTGCATAAAGACTTGGGTCTTAAGACTTATAAAGTTCAGTTAACACAAGAACTCAAGCCGGCTGATCATCAACAACGTCGTGTCTTTGCTGATTGGGTCCTTGAAATGCATGAAAATGATCTGGAATTTCATCGAAAAATCATCTTGACTGATGAGGCCCATTTCCACCTCGGAGGCTCGTCAACAAGCAAAACTGTCGAATCTGGGGCTCGGAAAACCCAAGAGTTATTGTTGAAAAGCCTCTCCATCCTCAACGCGTGACTGTTTGGTGCGGTTTATGGTCCGGCGGGGTCATTGGACCTTACTTTTTCAAAAATGAGGCTGAAGCAACAGTTACGGTCAATGGTTTGCGCTATCGATAGATGATTAATGATTTTTATGGCCGGAATTGGATGGTATTGATCTGGACAACGTTTACTTTCAACAAGACGGCGCTACGTGCCACACAAGCAATAAAACCATCGATCTTTTACGGGAAAAGTTTCCGGGCCGTGTTATCTCTCGAAGAGGTGATCACAATTGGCCACCGAGATCTTGTGCTTTAACACCTTGCGACTTCTTCCTTTGGGGCCACGTGAAAGATAAGGTCTACGCCAACAGCCCAGCGTCGATTCAAGACCTCAAAGATGGAATTCGTGAGGCTATCGAGGACATAGGGCAGCCACTTTGCGATTTGGTTATGGAAAATTTCATGAAAATGATATGGTCCTGTTAGCGTGGTCGTGGCGGGCATTTGGCTGATGTTGTGTTCCATTATTAACGGCATACTTTATAATGAAACAAACATCCGATCATTTATCTCAAAAAATGACATTTTTCCTTGAATATCAAAATAACACCTCTTATTTGAAAACCCTTTATAAAAAATGACTTTGGTTTTAGTACAAACGTACGTAGGTAGTAGGTATTACTGAAAACTCTTTAAAAATAATGGTCCGGTGTTGTAACTTGGCATCGATGTTTCATTTGGTTGGCTAGAGTAAATATATAAGCATATTAAATATGAAGCGGATCAAGTTCAAATAACCTAAAAAGCCTTGTAACGATCACACATATGTATATTCGACCAACCAAATATTCGCATGATCAAAAATTAAGGCAAAAAATACTACAATGTCCCAGCGGTAGTAAACATTTTTGTATGAAAATTTTTATAATAAAAATTCTATATAAATACTACTGAAATACATCAGAAAATTAGAACACTTAGCACAATTTAATTTAGGTTAAGTTAGGTTAGGTAAGGTTAGGTTAGGAGGGGCGTGCACAGCCCGGAGGCTGTTGAATTCACGGGCACCAAGTAGTCCATTGTGAACCCCTTTATATTAAAAGCATCAGAGATACTCCTAAACTAATGACTGGCATAGACTGTTTCATTTGCGAACCAGCTTGTAACCTCTATATGTTTTCTCATGTTAGCCATTGAGTTCTCCAACCAATTTGTTTCCAAATTATCGGAGGCGATTTGTTTGAAGGTTTGGACAATCGTAGAGCAGGTGTGTTTAATGGTTTCACTTTCTTCTTCATCCTGACAGCTCCTACAGAAATCGGGTGCTAAAACACCCAATCCAGTGGCCATTGTGCCAATGATAGTCCACCTATCAAAGGTTCTAATATTTTTTTTTTACTCAGCGATAGAATATACTGAGTTTCCTTTTCATTCATTCTAGGTCATAAGATTCTAGAGATAACGCAATCGTTCCTGGACATTGAGGAGTTATTGATTTGCTCTTTCATTGTTATGTCTTTATTCCTTTTAATCATGCCAATCGGGACGTCTGGTCCCATATCTTCCATGGCTACTATTTTCCCTATTTGATACCCCTTCCTTGCCAATTCATCTGCTATATCATTCTCTTCTATATTGCTATGTCAAGGAACCCAGCAGAGTTTGACTTGATTTGTGTTGCAAATATTGTTTAGTATGCCTCGCTTGCTACTGTCTTGGATCTTATAGTCTCACTGGATAATGCTTTGAACCTTGGCTGTCCACGAAAAATGGGAACACCGACGAGTTCAGTGTTTTCTTATGAACTATTTCAGCCGCTTTCTCAGTAGCGTAATGTCAGCTTGAAAGACAATACACTCATCTGGGAGTTTGTATGATTCTCTAGTATTAAAAGTTTCACAAAACACCGCATCTCCTGTTCCTTCTCCCATTTTTGACCCATCAGTGTAGAAGGGGATACTGTTCACTGATTAGTGAGTTAGGTTCCCATCCATGCCTTTCGAGTATTAAAATAGAGAAGTTTATGTTAAAATCTATTAGGGGTTGTACGTATAGTCACTCGTCACATCAAGTCCGGCCACTTTGTCATACCTTTGCAAGATAGACCCATGACCATAGCTACTGTGCTTCCAAGAGCACAGAACTAGTTTAGTTTTTGCAGGGTTGACCCCGAGACCGTTTTGTACTGCCCAAGAAGATAGTTCTTCAAGTGCAGATACCATAATATGTTTTATGGTGGTAAGATACTTACCACGATATCAAAATTACTATGTCATCTGCATAGGCCACAATTGTAATGTCCTGTTTCTTAAATCTTGTAAGAATTTTGTTAACAACGAGGATCCAGAGGAGAGGTGAGATTACCCCTCCCCCCAAGCAACACATAAACTCTTGAAGTGTTCTCCAAACAAATTTATCAGCTCTTAACAAACTGTTAGTTCAATCTTCTTAAAACCACTACACTTTATGATCTGTTACTTTGCTCTAGAAAAGTGTTGTTTGTTTTAACTATTACAAAAACGTCTTCTAAACATCTTGAATATCTTCATGGCAAATGTGTTTATATTGACTCTCTGTAGATCCTCTTTACAACCTTTTTAAAAGGAGTATGTTTAAATTGCGCAGGAGTATATTTCTTATTACTCTTTCAAATACATTTCAAAGACATTTTGCGGATGTTATTCCTAAAATGTCTTTATGAAGGCTTAAAATTGTGTCTTTAAGTAGAATTAATATTCTCTTTTGTTTGAAAAAAATTTTTTGTGTCATCTGACATTTGTGAATTGCGCTTTTCTTATTTTCGTATTTATTGTACATATGTAGGTACTATTAATTTGAAAATTGAAAAAGAGTTTAGGGAGCTGCAAGAGACTTAAGACCAAAAATTGCTCATCAATTATTTTAGTACGGGAATGAACATAATAATAGATAATTGCTTATAGTTTTTTTTTCTTTAACTCTTTGTTGACACTCAGTTGACACTTTCATTGTCTCTCTCTTCTTTCAAGTTCATTCGTTTGATATCTTATCATGAAGTCGTTAAGAGGTTTCTGACTCTAGAAAAATGTGATTATAACACAGATGTTTTGACGAAATCTTAAGAAACTCTTTAAACGGTAGTTAGTTTATACAAAGTTACACATATTTTTTGTAAAGGGTGACATAGTTAAACGTATATTTTCAATACAGTTTTTGTATGTTTTATTATTTATTTCAATAAAAAATTTTAATGTGCAATTGTACATAGGTAGACATATTATGTAGGTAGTGAAATTTTCTTAAAAACTGCGGTGTTTGGACAGATTTGGATCAAAAAAATATTGTTTATACCATTGGATAACCCCCGTCTGTCTGTCCAAACCAGGGTAATAGGGAATTAAGCTAATTTTTCAACCATCTGTTACTGTCATAAAACTGACGATGAAAATATGGCAAAGCGAAAATATAAGGCAATATTTTTTCTTAAAAAAAATTAACTGCTACATTTTCATTTTTAATGTGAAATTTTAATCATGAACCGTCAAAACTTTTTAAGGCCTCAATGTTAAACAAACGCTCATTTTATTAATATGACATTACATTTCATGAGGCACCCTGTAGGAAGGAATATCTTGATACATGCCCAACAAAATACGTTCGCCATATTTATTTCGTTCAATTGCGAAAAAAATATTTATTTAATACATAATATTGAATAAAGTACAGTTACATGTATTATGCCTGCACTTTTATTTGTTTAGTAACACTGTGGGAGATAATAATTCATAAAAACATTTGTTTTCTTTTGTTGTCAGTGAATTTTGTATTATTTTTCTTGATTTTAACTTGTAAATACTTTTTTATTTCAAGGCGCGTTTATTCTATGTGGGGTAGAGTATGCGATTTTTAAGTAAATCTTTTCTTGCAATACAAAATACACATCGTTAAGGACTTTATAAAATTAATTGTAAATCTAACCCTACATGAACATAAAGAATTTGTCATGGCTTTACTTTTTAGTTTAAAATCATTCTATTTCATTTAAATTGTTATAAAATTGTATTTGTGTAAAAGAGAAAGAAATTATTCGTTATATTATTTTCTCCCTCCAAGTTTACACTTTTGACTCCAAAAAAAATCTTCAAAACCTCTTGAGAGCATCTTTAAAGATGCGTCAAAAAAATGATCTCTATAAACTCTTACAAATACTTTATTTAGAACTCTTCGCTCCATATAATAGGCTCCTCCCCTTTAGGCCTTTTTGGGTCTTAACGACCTCTTCAAGATTGTGTAAAGAGTTGAAAGATCTTCGAAAATAGCTTTTAGAGATATCTTGAAGACTCAATTGTGTTGCTTGGGTAGTCTGTCAAAGCTCTTCAAATCTAGAAATCTCACCATAACTTCAAAACTGCTGCTGTACAGGACCATGGTCCTGCCAGTACTCACATATGGATCCGAGACTTGGGTGCTTAGCAAAAGGCACTCCGACCTCTTAGCCGCGTTCGAGAGAAAAGTCTTAAGGAGAATTGTTGGCCCTATATGTGAGGAAGGACGATTCCGGAGACGGTACAATCATGAATTGTACGCAATCTACCTTGAAGCAGATATCGTGACAAAAATTAAGCTCGGTAGAGTCCGGTGGGCAGGTCACCTAGCTCGCATTAGCGAAGAGGAACCTGCTCGGAAAGTTCTTTGTGGTACATTCTATGGTAGACGACAGCGTGGTAGACCATGCTTGTGCTGGAGAGATGGCGTAGACCATAACGCCCGGAGCCTTGGGGTGCGCAACTGGATGGTGGCGGCTCGAGACCGGGATGGGTGAAGAGACTTGTTGAAGGAGGCCAGGACCGGACCCCGGTTGTCGAGCCGACGATGATGATGATGACGTTGAAGAAATGCCGGAAAAATGTCGTCTGGTCCAGCTCATTTATAGGGCTTGAACGAGTTTATTGGCCAGATAATCTTCTCCTC
The DNA here is from genome assembly GCA_932273885.2 of Leucozona laternaria. Classification (NCBI taxonomy): domain Eukaryota; kingdom Metazoa; phylum Arthropoda; class Insecta; order Diptera; family Syrphidae; genus Leucozona; species Leucozona laternaria. Next base: position 267,357,747 of record OW026366.1, on the reverse strand, counting down.
TGTGATATTCTGTTCCAATTCTGGTGCTGGGTGAATAATGTCCGAAGATTCTGGTTGTTTATAACCTGAGTCTTCAGGATTGTTACAGCCAGGAAAATGCGCTTCCATAAAGAGTTAAAATGTTTCTTGGCTTGGGTTCGACCGTAATCAATCGGGATGTTTAATATATCCTGGAATCGTGGAGTTAAACTCAAGGATATTTCGAAGTCTATTATATTTAATTTAATCATTATTTAATTGATGAGTCCAAGTGTGACACCGGGACGAAATGGCTATTTGTATGGACTAAGGGCCGTTGAAAGCTATTTTGAATTTACATTTTCTTCATTTGTAAAAAAAAACATTCGAAATACTACTTTTAAAAAAACTTTTAAAAGACTCTAAACGAGCTTTAAGTTGCGCTTGGAAAAATTTCATGCGAAGAAAAGACGCGGCATTCAAAACTAAATACATACTCTTCGAGGCTACTGCCCAGTCAGTTATGTGCTACGGAAGTCAGATATGGGGCTTTGAATATCACGAGGTATACAGTTATAAATAAATAAAGCATCTCTAAAGCCTTCCTACCTCCACTAGCACTTCCATGTTTATGTCACAAAACAAGTCCACCATTAATCCATCTATTTACCTTGAGGCTTCGCATTAAATATATATTACTCTTAATAAGGAAAGCAGGGTTCTTTGCGAAATGTCAAGAGCTAAGTAAGGAACTATAGAAGTTGAGTTTTACTTTAGATTGGAATTGGAGGATCGATCCACATGAGGAGTAGCATTAGATAATATTATACTAAAGCTGGATTGGTTCCCCTAATGCAAGGAGTCGTTAATTCTACAGTGAACTTAATCATAGTTTATTAGATCGGAATTTCTTTCATGTAGAATTCATTGCTCAACAAATAAGTATTAATTTTTAAAACAAGGAGAGAATTGCTGCCTTTAAACTTGAGGCCTCATTGGAACGATGTACTAATACTCTGCACCGTTTGCAACCTACAAGAAAAAGGAAATCAGAAGATTCCATTGGAATAAGTCTTATTTAACAATGCAAGAAGTAGTATCGTAGAAGCCCTGGCCTATAAAAACACTATTTTGAAGGTTAACGAAGTATTACGATTCAACACTACTTGTGCTTTGAAATTCTAACGACCTTATGTTCTAAATTTTGTATCTAACTAGTTTATCAAATCATATATAAGCTGTCAATCTAGCTGACGGCTTTTGACATTGCTTTAAAAAGGCTTAAACTAATATTTTAAACATAATTAATGATGAAATAAATTAAATTCACTAATATTTTGTATTCATTTCCTAGGTTTCTACGCTCGTCTTCAACAACCCTACTACTGCTGTCACCTTCAGCTCACTAAGCAACGCCAAATTGCTAGCAACACAGAGTTTGCTGTCAATTCGACGTTGTACTCGAAAACTTCTTAATGATCGGCAATTAGAACTTTGGTAGCATTAAGACCACTGGTGATCTGACAGTACTTACTTATATCGCACTCGACAGTGGAACCAGTTTTTATCTTTTGATATTTCAAAAGCGTTTGATAGAGTTTGGCATCAGACTTTCTTATCCTAATTGCATGCATTTTATTTTGGAAAAAACCTTTCAACCCACTTATTAGTTACTTGTTTGGGAAGGTTTCAAGTCTGAAGTTCACAAAATAAATGCTGGTGTCCCCCAGGGCTCTGTTTTGTCTCATATATTCTTCTTTTACCTAAGATCTACTTCCTGAATTTTTTAATCAATTAAATTATTTTGCAGATGACAGTAACCTCAGTTTTTCATACATTCGTTTCAAGATTCACATATCGCTGTTCCTTGGATGTGGAACTCCAACTTAAGCGATAGGCTCAGTAATATCTACTGAGCAATTGAAAATTGCACAAAATTCCGTCTCGATATAGAAACCTATACCCTCTATATGCCGCTGTTCATGAGTGGTACTTGCATCGAAAAAACTGATGATGATGATATTATACTGATCACTTTCTGTGAAACCATCACATATTAGAAGTAGCCTAGAACGCTGCATAGTGTTAAGGCTTTCCTCCGTCTTCTTCTGATCTGGCTGTAATATACATACATATATGGAGTACATTCGTTCAAAGTTTGAAAAGAATTCACATATCTGGGCAGATACTCTCTTAACACATTCTTTTGGACAGAATTTAGAAAAGAGCTTAACAAATTATAAGTGATAAAACAATAACAGAAACATAAACATCACTTGAACAGCGAAGTAAAGGTAACGCTTCATGTTGCTCTATCTCTTTTTAACGCAACTTTTATAATAAATGCTTCATTGAAATATAAAGTTGCATTCCTCCCCTTAAGCAATACAACCATATAACTCACGCTTCCTGGAATGCGCCCATCAGTAAACCCTTGAGCACATAGTTTCAAGTACAGAGATTCTTTATTTTCCCGCACTGCTCGAATGTGGCTTGCTTGTCTCTATTTTTCCCTCCCATTGTAATGATCAAAAATTTGAAGCTAATGTGCATCGGTATCTCCTACTAAGCCCTTCCCTAGGTATTTCACTGTATTATTACAAACGCAATAAAAATGATTCAATAGCTGATACCCACACCATGTTCATGGACATATGTGCTAAGGGTACTAAAATATGATACTGAGAAGGTAGATTTACATCATTTGACGACTGATATCTGAGTAGGTACGATCCGATGGGGGGATCAGATCATATGGACATCTGAATCACCCAACTAGCTGCTTTAGCTTGACACACTATATAAACAATATTTGGGGTCCAGACAATGCTCAACCCGTGGGAGTATCCACTCTTTTCGATATCACCCGCACAAGTCACCCGAGTTATGCTATCAAATCGTCGCGTCGTCGTCGCAATCTGGCGCTAACTATGTCACTTGGCTAGGCTGTTCGGGATTGCCATTTATACCTGCCTACGCTCCTTAGGCTTAACGTCAAATCACTCACCACTTAATTTATGTACGCAAGACAAGCTGACACTTTGCTATAAATAGTAGGTAAATTGGCTCCCATTTGGGATACACAAAATCGCTTAATTGAATTGACATGTGCCTGGATAGCTATGTATATGTAAAATGCATTGATATTTTAATTTGAAGGTACAACAAGTTTTAAACCACTTGCCCAATTGTTTTACATATTTTTTGTTAAAATTATTTTAATTGGATTAAGTGGGTATTCGTGTGCAACAATGTGCAATACCCCCTTCTCTCCTCTCGAGGGCAAACTCAATTTGTGAGTGACGATCAAAATGCATTTAAAAGCTTAATTTTCTGTGCAATTTCCGACCAATATATTCGATTTTATTTTATTTTTTATTCATTTTCAACCATTTTGTAAAATCTGTGTGTCAGGTTGAATGTCGTTCGATGGTTCGATTTATATGCTCTATGTGGGAGAAAATACATATTTATGGAGCATGCAATTTCGATTTATCTGTGATGGTTGGAAAACGATGGCAAAAGTTAAAATTTGTTTTAATGTGAAATAAATTCAAGATAAAATATTATATTTACTGTCTCCTCATTTATTTTCTCAAAATTAGCTTTTGAATTTTTCAAAAACAACAAAAAATTTAACCAAACAAAAAAATAATAAATTTATTAAAATTAAACAAAAAAAAAAAAAAATTAAGCTGTCTCATTTGTTCACTGAGTTGGCACTGTTTTGATGTTTTGTAGCTGCTGCTACTCCTAACTACCACTGACGAAAATAAAAATAGCTTCATACTATTATATGTACAAACAAAAAAATAAACACAAACAACAACAGCATCTAATTTCTGAATTTAAAAAAAAATATAAATAAAGAAAGCTTTTGCTTTCAAGATGTCGACAACAAGTGATTCTACATAAAAATTCACTTTAAAACGAAATTGATCTAATGGCCCACGAGCATCAGCGACGGCGACTACAACGACGACTATGACCATACGCCCAGCCCTATATAAAACACACTTGGGGGGGCCTATTTAAGATTTTGTTGCATTAAGTTGCGTGTGGCATTTGATTTATGCAAGGCCGAACCCGGCTAAAGAGGATTTAATCATTTTGTAGGTTTATTTACGCCGTGATATGTCTTATGGCATTAGATTTGGGTAAAGCCGGAAATTTTAAGATGTTGTGTATTATTTGAATGCCACTGCCGAAAAATCAGCAGAAAATTTGTATACAATGTTGTATTACTCTGATCGATTTGAAGGAAAAGGTTACTCATACGCCCCGTGTCCCGCCGAAAATAGCATCAGTTAGAGAGCACTTTGTTCCGCAATTCGGAAACAATATCTCATGTAAGATTGATGTAAATGGATTGGTTTGAGATATTGGGAGCAAAAATTAAGGGAGGGTAGTGATATATATAAATACACTGTTACTGTTACTGTCGTGTTAAGACAAAAGGAATACAGTTTTGGAGCTATCTTTTTGTGTGTTTGAAATATCCTTGGCTTATGTTGATATGATGCGAAAGGAATGAATCAGAAAATCGATTTTGTAATAGTTATAATGTGAAATGTTTTTATTTGGTTGAACGAAATGTATGCAGAATATTGAGAGTTATGAAGGTTTCGTTTTATAATTAGAAAATACCCGCAGGGTTACATCTATGTTTATTTATTTATCTGAAGCTTCATACAAATAAAACATAAAAGTAAACATATAGTATTTCTGAAATCTAACTTAACTTTTAGATAGTTGATATGTGGAGAGGAGGGCGAGCGAGAATGCTCGTTGTCATTAAAGTTATATGAGTGGAGTAAAAACTTACGAGATGGTAAATTTAAAGATAGTTTGTTTAAAAAAACTGCCTTAAAGGTATTTAAGTTGTAAGTTTTGCATTGCATTTAGGGTAAGGGTTCAAATTGAAGCCATAACCAGAAAAATGGTAGTCAATAAGGAAGAAAGAAGCACTGATCTCAGCTGACGAAGGTTCGAAGTCCGAGAGAATTTTTCAGACCGATTAAGACAATCTATGACGGTATTGAATGTCGGCAATATATCACGGCGCAAATTGAGGGATTGAAGGTTTACAAGTTAGGATCAATCAACATAAGAAGGAAGATTATAAAGATCGTCCCAGACAAGGCCCCTATAAACCTAAAATATAGTCATTCTGGACTTGAAATGATAGCGTGACCATATACCATAGCATATTCTATGAGAGTGGTCTTACAAGATTCATATATGGAGATTTGGTAACGTAAATGACAACGGATTTTTTTACCAACGTATAACGTTTTTGAATTGGTAGTGCCAATAATGCCATCGTATTGGGATATTCAGGTAAAATAAGCTGAACTATATTTATCGTCGAATGTAATTATTGAAGGTTCTAAATGACTTCCTTGGTGATAAAGTGTCATTAATTTTTCGGTTTCAAAAGTAAACCTAAATAAAACACACACAGCGATACATTTTCGATGAACATTTTATTTCATTATAAAGTTTGGACTTTGCCATTAAGTGTGAAAAACAATATCATTCAAATGGCCGCCTCGGGAAGATTTGCAGCATGCGATTTATTTGAGGTAATTTTTAAAAATGGCGGTATCTCGTCCATAATTTGAGTGATAATGGTTTTAAATACGTCTTGAGTTCGGGGAATATTCGCGTAAAAAATCTAACGGTGTCAAATCAAATGATCTTGATGGTGTCCAATTGACGTCGCCAAAAAGTTAAGTTACGGTTTTCTGAGCCCCATATGATGTGGCAATTTTGTTTGCTTACATGCGCACCGAGTGAGAAATGTTGTTCGAGAAATCGGTGTTTATTGTATGTTGTTCCAACACCAAAGAAACGTATCTACGCCATTGTGAATGGTCAGCAGGCTTCAATTGTTGTGTATTTTATAAGGATGAAGATGCAAATCCAAATGCAAAATAAGCCATAGTGAGGTGTACGACACGATTATTTGCTGCGAACGCCGTCAAACCGTTCAATTCGGATCATCAGCAACACTTGCACTTGCAGCAGCAAAATTTTCGACTGAGCGTGGATTACGATGATGCACAGGCTCTTTACGACATCAGTAAGGCTTCCACTCTCTTCAAATTTTTTCAAAAATTTACCGATTTCTTGTGTAATCAGTCGATTATGACGACCATAATTATCGCGTAATGCGCGAAAAGTGGCTACGTTTAGTGTGGCACCTTTTTTGTAGTAAGTTTTTAATAATTTTAACGCGTTGTTCGATTGTTAAGCGATCCACTATCGTAAATAGCAAACATTCAACTAATATTATGACACTTCAAATGAGAGCTGAGTTTGACAGGTGTCAAATTCCAGCGCTACCAACTTGAAAATTCGAAATGAATGACCCTGTATGACACAATCTAGGCAACCAGTTGACAGGTCTGCAAAGCAAAATTAACTGCTCACTGGTTGCGCAATGGTGAAAAGATTATACCAAAATTGGACCTTCTGAATGGATCAGATACGGTGCGCGTAGACGCAGCCCACATTTGAAATTATCTTAAAAAAGTAAATGTCATGGACCGTTCTTTATTGGAAATAAAGATTCAGCTATCGAATTCCATATAATGTTTCAATTTTAAATTAAATTCTGCTAAATGAATCACTAGTTAAAATACTATTAAAAACTTATTAATCATTCTCTATACAACAAAAGGTATCAAAATCGATTGATGTGCTATGGGAAGTGCCATTCATAACCATTTTTCAGAACTATTTTGTTTTTACTTAAAGGCAGTCTTTGTCTTTAAATGAACTGATGATTTTCCCTTAAGGGCCTTGTCGGAGGAATGTCCAAATAACACTATTTATGTATCAAGTTTAATGAAAATCGACGCTCCGTTTAGGTTGTAGCTGAACAGACAACATACAGACAGAAGAACAGAATTGCGCTACCCACTTTTTTCATCCTGCCTATCATCATCTTATAATGTCAAGTTTGATCAAAATCACATGTTCGATTTTTGTACGAATCCATAACTTGACATACAGTAGGCACCTTCAACTATGATTACAACTGTAATACTTTAAGCTGTGATACCTTACACTGTGATTAATTTAACGAAATAGCCAAAGACTTTGGCCTATTGAAATCTTTTTCTTTCTCGATTGATATTAACTTTCTAATATCTAATCTTGATGAAAGTTGTGTATACCAGGCCCTAGCATACCCTCTACTATTTTGAAAAACTATATAAGTCCCAACTTGTCGTTGCATTTGTCGCTCTTTTTAATTTTTCAATAGTCTTCTTGTATATATTTCCATTTATTTGGAAAAGTTCTTTCATAATCCCTCTACATAAGCAAGGTTAAAAAGACGAAATTAAAAATTGTAGGCCTATTGCTAGATTTTCTGTGATTCTTAAACTCTTTGAGTCTATTTGGTGTGGAACGCTCTGTTTTAATGTTAAATCAATTATAATTATTCCAAATTGTTTTTAAAAAACCACTCTACTGCAACATTTAAAATGGAACTGCCAGAAAACTGTATTGACTCGTTTAAAAACAAAAACAATTTTATTGTGTTTTTACTGACTTCAGTTAAGCGTTCGACACACTCTCACATCGAGTTTTGCCCTTAAAAGTCAGGAAGCTTGGATTTAGCGAACATTTTGTAAAGTTGCTAAAATCTAATGTATTCGATAGATCTTATTCGGTACTTTTTAACGGTTGTGAATCAAATAACTTAAAAGTTAATTCTGGTATTCCACACGATAGTCACTTAGGTCCTATCCTTTTTCTTTTATATGTAAATGACTTACCGTCTATAATGGAGCACTTGATGTATCTCATTAATGGGGATGATGTTACAATCTTTAAAACTATTTCAAATTCTCGAGATTGTGAAGAGTTGAAATGTGACGTAACTGTTTGCTTCTTAACGTCGCCGTCGATGAAAATGTAAATGCATGAGTTTTACGAGAGAGTTTTCTGTAACTTTTATTAATTATTTGTTTACCGTTGTATAATTATCTTGTGTAAATGATATGTTTTCTCCTTGCTGTGTCATTTGATATGGGAAACATAAATTTATTCATTTGTTCGATCCATTTTTGAATACGCTTGTTTGGTCTGGACATCCAATTATGCCTGCCGTAAGGCCAGCCTAGAACAGGTGCACAAGAGAGGTTCCTGAGGTTTTCGCTTAGGGGGTTAGGATGGGATTATCCCTCCAATTTTCCACCTTACCACAACAGACTTAAAATTATCGATATGCCTAGTCTTGAGAGCAGACGTTCTTATTAATGTTTTGTCTTCATTTGTTAAATTTTTAAATGAAAAAATAACTCTGTGCACCTTCTGTCTCGTATAAACTTTAATATATCCCAAAGAAACCTGAGGAATTTGACCGATTGTATGTATATATACTTCAAGCTATTGGACTAATTATATGAACAATTTCCTCTAATCGTTTTGTGGTGGATTTTGACTAAAATAATGTTTATGTCATTGCTCTTCTTTGGCCGCATGACGTTTGTTTGTTCTCCCAAAATGTTCACAATATGTTTATAGTACCTAAATATTCTTGACTTTGTTTCAACATATCCTTCTCTAGAAAAATGACAATTGTAAAATTGATCTTAATATTTTTAAGAGATATGGTAGGGTCAGTTTTAAGGAATTGCCTTGAATAATCATAAACAATACAAATACAAAATTCAGTTACTCAATTTATTTTCTGGATAAAACCCAAAGTTAAATTATACTTTGAAATTGAGATTTAATTTGACTGAAGAAGTTATTTCAGGTAGAAACAGTAGATAAACTCTGAAATTTAGTCCTTGGATAATTTCCCAATTAAAAACAGGTATTGTAGTCTTGAACTACAAGAGTACATGCGACCCAGCCATACATTTTATTTTCTACACAAACATTTTGAATATTTACAACAAAACCTTACATGAGAATCAAGTCCAGTTCAATTAAAATCTTTATTTACTCTTTACTGAGATTAAAAACCATTACTTTACTGAGTTCATGGGGACTTTTTTTCCAAACCTCTTTTTCTTCTTGAATAATTGTTGGACTGATATTAAACTTTGAAATATGTACTCTTTTTTTGACTATTTCCGTTAAATGATGGATCAATTATTTTTGAATAATTCTACAATTTTTGAATTTTGTTTAAAAAATAAAATGAGATATGAGTTTGCTCATCCCCCCACCCCCTGACCAATTTAGTACATACGGCCTTACTCCACCACAGATACTCGTCGGGTATCAAGGAATCCAGGCCCGGCAGGTAATATTGGTAGTGTGGGTAGTAAAACCCACTCGAGATTTTTCAACGAAATTTCAGTACTTTTAGAAAAGCTTAGAAATGTTCAATCTCATAAATGAAAAAAAAAATTAAATAAAAAAAAACGACCGACCTAAATAGGACGGTTTTTCAACGAATGAATTCATTCCCTGTACTCTCTCTCTCTCGTGCTGGCTCTTAGTAGTGTGCATCTTCTTTTTTCTTCTTTCTTTGTAGTAGTACAAGTGGTCACAGATGTACAGAGAAATGAAATTTATTAAGTAAAAAAATTCGATTTTAGAATGACCGCAGTTTATTCTCCTAAGAATTTCACTTTTAATTTTGCTTTTATCTATTCAAATAATATATTTAGTTCATTTTTAGGGTTCCGTAGCCAAAGGGTAGAACGGGACCCTATTACTAAGACTCCGTTGTCCGTCCGTCCAGGTTGTATGTCATGAACCATGATAGTAACGACCAATTTCTTCACAGAGTTCTAATGCTTATACCGGTATTAGTCCTAAAATTAGTACTCAAATTGGTATCAACTCATTTCTTCACACTAGTTCTAGTCCCTAGTCCTGTCAATTTTTACCGAGTATCAGTTAGGACTTGGTATTAGCTGACTCCTCAAAATCACGTAGTACGTGGTTATTATACCAGTTGTTAGTACTCTAATCGGTACCAAAAGATTTCTTCACATAAGTACTATGCCCTAGTTCTGTGAAGTTGGCACCGAGTACTATTTAGGACTCGGTATTAGCTAGTACTTTCAAATCGGTAGTCTAGTGGCGCTTATACATGAATCAGAGAAATTTCATTAATTTTCTTCAATGTATTCGTTGCTGATTTTCGATAGTTTTTTGGTTGTTGTTGATTAAATAGATAATAAATTCGGCTTTGCAGACTTCGTACTGACCCCAGCTTTATTTTGGTACATTTTAAATTTTTTTCGAACTCCAACTGCAACTTTTCGTTCAACTGTATATATGTATTGTACTGCATGGACGTTAGTGCAGTCGTAAAAGTACATATAGCCACTGCCTGTCACACACATACCTACAAAGAAAAATGTCCAAAACTACACGCAAAAAATAACACACAATGTTCTACTTCAATCAAATGCTTCATCTGGAAGCTGATTCAGAACAGAGCACCACGGATCACTCCTGCAAATATCGGTTGGACTTCATTGGCATTCGTCATCTTCCTACTCTCTATATCTAGCAGCGACGGCCGTTTTGCTATTAATTGCGTAAATTATAGCCCGGAAAATTGTTTACATCACTTCCAAATGACAAATTTCAAAGTTGATGCTGCTATCGGGAGTGCTAGTCATCACAGAATGGATATTATGTCCTCTTTTTGTTAAAATAAACATAATCCCTTCGAAATAAAAATTAAATAAAAATCGCTCAGTCAAATAAATATCAAAATAATATTTGAAATGCCAAAATATTGTCAAAATCAGAATTAGACCAGTTTTAGACGCTTGCTGTATTTATATCCGGTACTAGTGATGTGAAGAAATGCTCAGGTATTTACTTTTCGTTAGGACCGAGTACCAGAGAGCTAGTACCTGGTCTAGCTGGACTGGGTACTAGGCTGGCTTAGTACTTCTTTGAAGAAATTGGGCGTTAGACAGTTGAAATTTGCACAGATGATGTATTTCTATTGCCGCTATAACAACAAATACTAAAAAAGAGAATAAAATAAATTTTTAAGGCGGCTCCCATATAACGAAGGTGATTTTTTTGCCGTTTTTTATAGACAATGGTAAGGAACCCTTCGTGCGCGAGTCCGACTCTCACTTGGCCGGAAACTGTGAGTGAGTTATCAGCCAAAGCTCAGATTTTTATGAATTCATGGAGTCTTTTAAATGCATTTTCTATCTGACAGTGATGATTGAGATTTTCGGCCGAATTGAAATCTTAAACAAAGATTTGCAGAAGTCAGATGTCAGTGTTGTGGAATCGCTTCAAAAAGTTGAAACAGTTATTGATGTGCTGGGTGCTTCCCGTGATTCCAAATTTGAGGCAATTTGGAAAAATTCTATAACAGCGGTTATTGATCTTGAAATTGAAGAACCCCAAATTCCCCATCAAAGAAAAACACCAAAACGTATCGCTGAAGGTACCTCAGAAAATTACAAATTCAAAACACCGAAAGATTTTACAGAAAATCATTTGTTTTAAATATTTGACCAATTATTATCATCACTAAATGCCAGATTCATAATTGATTCTTCTCGTTTCTTCAAACTACTGGAACATTTCGCTGTAGGCCAAAAAGTAGATGTCGAGGATGTAGTTAAGTTCTACAAAGATGACTTTGATAAGTAAAGACTTATTAGCGATATAGGGACGTATTTCTACAGCTTTTGAAAAGACAGAATGAGCAAGCAAACAATTTGAGAGAAGTAGTTGATTTCTTGCAAAAACTCGCCTGGAGTCGAGAGATTATTTCCGAGTTTGTACGGTTCGTCCTGTTGCTAATCACAATCCCAGAATCATCTTGCTCAAATGGACTAAGTTTCTCCGTTCGTGGTTCGTGGTTTAAAATCTTACCCCAGGTGTAAACAATATCGCTTTATTTCATGTTTATTCCGACCACACGAAAAATCTTAATTTGAATGAATTATTAAATAAATTTATTTCAAAACACTCTAAACGGAGTGCCGTTTTCGCATTAAAAAAACTATAGTGTTTCATCAAAAGAATAAATAAAAACTTAAAATGAAAAAATGTTATAAATTTTTTTATTTGTGAATTTAAGCTATTACATTTTACGCCAACTACCCATCACTCGGACTCAAGCTGTTCCGCCAAGACTGGAGGAATCAATGGGCAGACCTCTGAGAAACATCTTGAAATTTATTCGGAATTCAGGAAGATTCAGGAAGGCACCTCATACCCTAAGCTCCACTAAATCATCATTTTAACCTCACCTACATCGTGGGGACCATAATGTATTCCGAGGCTTGCCGTATTATCACCCCTTTTAACCTAACCAAACCTTGCTTCAACATAAGAAGGAGTAAATAATGGGAACCAGTTGTTTATATTGTTTTTGAAAAATCTAAAAATTATGGAAGAGAGAATTTGAATACGTTTCGACTTCTCTGTATCGTCCAGCTCCACACAAAACATCAACTCAGTATTATAATGACAAAATCGTTGCAGTCCATCAAATTCATTAAAACCTTATACCATATGCACGTTGCACATTATGTAGATACTACTTTAAGTTTTTAATACATCGATCGTACTAAGTTTTTATTTTTATTTATAAACACAAAACAATCTGATGTTAATCCGTGAACTACATTTTGATGTTTACTCTAAAATTCAATTTCAAAGACAGTTTTTTTTTTTTTAAATTTTAAATGATGCTTTGACAGGCATTTTATTTCAAACAAAATGTATTTATAGCTTTTAAAAGATCTGTCGACACAGTTTTGATCAATTATGTTCATACATTTGTGAATTTTTTTTTTTTTTTTTTGACTGCATTCTTTCAAAAAATGGTCTATTTTAAAAATATATGAAAAATAAATTTAAATGTTGACAATGCGCTCTGAAATCTACCATGGATGAAATTGTTTGTAAATATTTTTTTTTGAGGAGTAATTTAATTTTTGAAAGTTGCTTTCAATCATGCATGTTTTCAAATGATTTTGAATAATATTTTCAATATTTTGAACAAAAGATGCCAAGTTTTCTATGTGCCATTGCAACTTGTTTTTAAGTGTTTCCAATCAATTTTTTCCTTTAATTCCTTTAATGAACACACATGATGAATTTGTCCTTAATTAATTTCTCATTATCATTATTTGTATTTTAAGTTCTGATTGTCAGTACTACAGCCATCAAGCTATAACAATATCAACACATTTGATTGACGCAACTAATCGGGCCATCACAAGAGACAATTTCCTGTGGTCAAGACAGGCGGCCGCCGGCGCACGAACTAAAGGAAATTGTGTTTTTATAACATCAATTCATTAATCACGAAATCGTGTTGAAATATTAATTTGTATCTCTCACCTATGATGTATGAGTTCATCTGTGGATAAATAGAATTAAGCCACAAAGCAAAAAATAAATTTTTTTTGTTTGGCTGTCTGATAAGTTCATAATGTGCGGCTTATAAATAAATGCGTCATTGGTAGTTATTTATGCATCATCATGTCGAATATCCTTATACACACAGAAAGTTACCAAAAGTTGTTTCGAAAGGCATATATACTATACCGAATCGATTTGTTTTTTAAGCTTTGTTGGCAGACGCACCACAAAACTTCGACATCATATCGGTTAAGCAATAACAATCGTCTGTCGAAAACGCTCAAATTAAAAATAAATTTACCATCGAAGTGCTCTTTCATCGATCCGTCGTCACTTCGGCTTAGACCCACTTATTTTATGTTGATGAATAAAATATTTTGTGGCTGATTGTCGGGGGGGTCCTTGATGCTCACGCACATAAAAGTCAATGGGACATTCAAGCGCAATCAATTAATTATACCTTTCGTGAAGAACGCACAAGACCGTGAAATGTTCAATTAAAGCGTGAAATGCAAAATGATGAACTAAAGGGTGTTTTTTTAGACGTGTGATTTTCAAGAAGAAATAAAATGCATATAATTTAATGCTATGGCCAAAAATTTAGCTTTATTATAAAGATAAGGGTTTGCCATTATGTTTAAAAAATGGTTTCGGGCAAGTGACCGCTGCGGCTGGCTCGAATACATTCCAGCCGAGAGGACCAATTTTCGAACACTTCTTGCAGCTAGCTATTGGGGCCGTATGTCAGCAATAACGCGCCGAAAATTCTATTCCAAAGCGTCAAGCGTCTTGGGCTTATCTTCGCACACAAGCGACTTCACAAAACCCCAAAAAAAATAGTCCAGCAGTGTTAAATCGCACGATCTTGGAGGCCACGCCACAGGCCCACGACGCGAGATAATGCGCTCACCAAAAGTTCCCTTCAATAAATTGATTGTTTCATTGGTTGTATGGCATGTAGCGCCATCTTGTTGCAAGCAAAGGTAGTCCACATCAACATCCTCCAATTCATTAATGAAAAAGTCATAAGTCATGGCTCTATAGCGTTCCCCATTGACGGTAACATTATGTCCGGCTTCATTTTTGAAGAAATATGGACCAATGATTCCCTCTGCCCATTGAGCATACCAAACAGTGACTTTTTGACGATGTAACGGCACCGGCGTCTCAACAATGGCTTGCAGATTATGATCACTCCAAATACGACAGTTATGTGATTGACGTATCTTTTCAACCAAAAGTGAGCTTCGTCGCTAAACAAAATTTGCTTATGAAAATTGGGATCAACGGCAATCTTGTTTTGGGCCCATTTGGGCACAATTTGGAAGCGTTGTTCAGGCGTTAGTCTATATTCATTATGAAATAGCAAACCAAACTGAGCATAAATCAAGTGACAGCTGTCAAAAATACAATTTTTGAAAAAAGTATTGCAATATTGAAAACCAAACGTCTAAAAAAAAAACACCCTTTATATACGAAAATGAAACACTGATGGTTACGCTTATTATTTTGAGCAGAATGTTTGTGTACTTTTTTTTGTTATTTCAATAAAATCCCAAAGTCAAAGTCAGGGCCGTAACTGTATTTGAATAAAATTTATTTTAGGCAGCATTTTCATCTTGGGTTTATTTTCACTATTTATAATTATGAACAAAAAATAAAGAAAACTTATTAAGGTGATGTTTTTTTTTTGTTTTCGTTTAATTTTGTTTTGTTTTTGATGATGCATTTATTCTGTCAGAGAGTGGCAATCAAATTTTCATACATGCAGTGAATATTTATAATAAAATTGCCGTCTTTATGGTCAAGGCGATAAAATAATTAAATTTTATGAACACACATATTTATATCGCTATAGATTGTATATTTGAATTGGATGCGGGCTGCAAAATGTTGGCGAACACCAACCATCATAAGCACAAGACGAAAAACGACTTTTGAAGAGGTTGATAAATATCAAATGTTAATGAGTGACATGTGTTTTTAGAGAAATTTTAAGTATTAAATCTTATGTTTTGATTAGAAAACTAACAAATAATTAATGGTCGTTGTTGGCATGAAAATGATTTGATTGTAGGATATTGTTAGGGTACAGGGTGGGAGATGGACTATATAATGCTTTAAAGCAACATTTGTCTCTTCCATACAATATTAAACTAGTAAAATTAGACTTTCATTACAAAAAAATTTCCGACAAAGCTGAGAATTGGCGGAGAACTTTAATTGTATACGTATTTATATCGTAAGCCTTTCCTAAAAAGTTCTCTAAATTTGGACCAAGGGTTTTAATATTTTGGGTGAAAGGGGGATTACATTTTTATGAAAGAAACATTAAGAAAAAACTGTTTGCTTTTTTTTTGTACAAGCAAAAGATTGTGAGAAAAAATTGCGCATTGTTTAACTAAACTATACACACTTTACAGGATCAAATGAATCTTCGAGATTATATTCACCATTCACCAAGATACAAGCTTCTCAAGCGAACCTCATCAGCTTTTTTTTGAAGATTTTGTGCATGGCCAAAAATCAACAACAAAAGTCTCCAAAAATTCCAATAAGGATCGCTTACAAAGCTTATATCTTGAGTTCTTTTAATCGAATAGTCAAGATAAAAGTCTTTGCACTCTGAGAAAATAAAAGAGCATAAATTCTTCTGAATGCTTCTGAAAAAATTGTAAAAATCGATATATTCAATACCGCTTCCCCACCACCGGGAAAAAATTTTTTTTCATAATTTTTAAATGCAATAATGTTTCAACTATTAAGACGAACCATATTGCAAAATTAAAACAAAATAAGTCTTACCATCGAGAAGATATACGCTAATACTCAAAAATAAGACCATTTTCTCACCGTATTTACGTTATATGAATTTTTGGCCAAGAACACGAAACGTTTTCTTACAATTACTCTTGTCATTCCACATACGAAGTTTGTTGAAGCAATTTTCGAGAAAATATGAACAAAAAATATAATGGTAAAGCCACTACCCTCTTTAGATGAGTTAAAGCAATACTCCGTACCAAATTTGAAGCAAATCCGACATACGCGCTTAGACTCTAGCTGAGGAACTCACAAATGCATAGCCCGGCCGGTGGCGGACGGTAGATATATGGTGAAACACAGTCCAAAATCCTAAACGCAAAACTTGCGCAAATTATGCTAAGCACACACTTCCAGAATGAAACATAAATATCCCTCCAAAGCAGTTTATCCCAAAACGTAGTAGATTTTCATAATTGCGGAAATGTAAACGCATTTGAGAAAATGTAAAAAATATCTTCCGCACTTTACTTGCATATGAATTTGTTTGGCTTAGCCGACACTGGTATTTACTTTATTTGTTTTTTGAAGTAAAATGGGTGAATAAAGAGGAAAAAAGGGTAAGCAGTGGCTTAACTACGAGGGGGGGGAGGGGAAAATTGCACCCAATGGAGCCAATTTTATGAAAAAGTGTCTTAAAGTAGAAAAACAATTATTCAAAAACAACAGTGACCCTCACTATATTCCGTTATAACTTTTCTTAAAGCTAAAATTCCATTTATCAACGTTCGTTTAAAATCAACTTGTTTGACTGAATACTTTTTGTGAAATTAATTTTATTTTTAATCTCATTTTTTTTCACAATTTCACTAATATTAAGTGCTGCCTCCGTTTTTACTATTCAATGCCCCTATCAATTCAAGGTCAAGAACTAAAAACTCTTTCTTTCTTTTGTTTTTTTGTTTAAATTAAGTTGTTTTATGGAACAGTTTTTAAAAAATTAATTCTCATTTTTGAAAAAAAAAAAAATGAAAAAAGAATTTAAACTAATTTTTTCAAAAATTTACGTCATTAATTAAAAACAGAAAAGCGGATGCTTAAATGTCTTGTAGTGTTTGAGGGTTTCTTCGGCTATGCAATAAATTTGTCTCCTCTTCCGAACTGGCTGTAATCTACAAAGCCTTTATCCGTCCAAATCTTGAATACAACTCTCACATCTGGGCAGAGTCGCTCCCTTAACTCAATTGAATCTCTTGGCTATAATTCCAAATAGAAATTTTAAAATGATAGGTGATAGAAAAATATAACAGAAACAATTACTTCTCTGGAACACCGTCGTAATGTTTCATGTCTCTCTCTATTTTATCACTACTTCCACAAACGGTGTTGTAGTCAAATAGCCAGCTGCATTCCTCCCCCGAAATAATTCGAACGTAATACTCGCGCTTTTACGAATACTCATCAGTTTACCCTGAGTCCAATTCCGGACGTCCTATCAAGTATAGAGATTCTTTCTTTAGCCGCACTACAATAATGTGGAATGCTTTGCCTGGTTCTAATTTTGCCTCCCATTTCGAAATTCAGAACTTCAAAACTATCGTGCATCGGTATCTCCTAATAAATCCTTCCCTATTTTCCTAACGCTCGCACTGTGTTAACACATTTTAAGGGTAGTCAAAATGCCTTTAGTGCGCGCTGATTATAAAAATAAAATGGGGCATATTCATAGTCATTTTTAAACTCCACTTTATCTTAGACTGGGGTTTATTCAATGTTTTTTAGCTAGGAGAAACCCAGGTCTAAGATAAACTGGAGTTTAAAAGTGACTATGAATATGCCCCAATGTGTTTTGCTTTGCAAATCATGGGTTTAGGAATTTGGCCACACTTTTTGGGACTTTTAATTATTCTAAAGAACAAGTTAAAATGGATAAGTTTTTAACATAAACTACTATAAAAGGGTGATATCAACTTTTTGTAAGAATTTAAACCAAATGTTTTGCACAACAATCAATAATAAAAGTGATATACAGGCCCAGAACCAATAAGACCTTAAACAAGCCCTTAAACATTCGAGTCCTGCTGTATACGAAGCAAATGCATTGACTTTGTCGAAAACGGATGAAAAATTGTTTGGGCGCCTAAAAAGGAAGATTCTTGGGGTAATTTTGGTCCAGTACGTATGGAAAAAGTCTTTGGAGTATTATACGGGCCTTACAGCGACGTCGACCTGGTATAAAAGGTGAAAGCAAAGCTGAGATGGCTAGGAGAGCTTGTTGGTTGAAACCGTTGTCTATCCTGGACCGAAAGCACCATCTAAAGTTAAGTAAGTAGGTAATAGGACAGAAATTAATTTTTCAAAAGCCTTAAATCCAAAAAAAAAAACTTATTTTGATGTTCGTATTTACAAATTTTTGTTTATTCTTTTTTTTTCAAAAAAATCGTCCAATCATTTTCCTAAAAACCTTCTGTTTTGGTTGGCAACACTGCTCTACACCATAAACGCATCCCAAAAAGAAAAGTAACATACTTAACCTTCACATCAGCGTCAGCATTCACTCTTTCAATCGAAAATAATGCTAACACCAATTTATCGCTCTATTTGCAGGCCAAATGAATCGAATAATTGAAAATGTTTGCACAAAGAAACAACATTATTGCTCGATTTCAAATGTTAGATAGATGTATAGTTTGTAACGAAGTTGAATCGCTTAGATACAAGTTTGTTCGACATGAAATATAAATGTAATTAATTAATCTTCTCCATTGTGCCTGGATGCTTTAAATACGTCCGTTCGAGTTGCTTCTCAGAAAACAATATAAGACTCTCCAACCGCATCATTGAGATACCTAGATGCTGTGATGCATTTTATTTTCTTGGGGTGGTGTATGTATAACTTTGAGCTAAGTCCATTAAATCAGTTTTTTTTTTATAATTTATATCGAAATGATATAAATGTTTTCAAATTGTTTGTCTATAAATAAAACATTTACGATTGACATATCCACTGCGGAGGCGGAGTTGGAGAAGCCTTGAGTGCTTTTTAACGACCCCCCCTTATAACATTTATCACAATGCATCTTCGTTGGATCCATTTTAAATCTCATCTAGCTAATATTCTATTGTTTTCCATGGTTTCAAATTGAAAGTGACATATTAAATAATTATAATACCCTCAAGATCCTGTCTGCAAATAAACATTTTCTGTTCATTTGTAGGTTGGGCCTCAATTTGGCCCTAGGCACCTATTAAATGTTCATGGGCAATAAAAGATATTCTCAGATTCAATTTACCATCAACAAGCGACATTCCTGTTCCTTGCGGGAATTTAATTTTGTATATTTCCAAAAAAAGAAAAAAAAAAAAAAAAGAAGCAAAATAATTTCACTGCGTGTTCCGAAAGGCTCAGGTTGTTTGGAGGACTTTGCTTATCGAACAGAAGCACGTTCACGTGACGTGGAATAGAAACTCACACAAGAGCCTTGATCTCGAACACAGGACGACACTTGATAGAAGATAAACATTTAGAATTCCCCGCAGTTGCCTGTCTTAGAATGTGTTTTTTTTTTTGTCTACTAAATTGTGATGCCTAGATTTATATTAAAATCTTTTGTGCGTGCCTGTTGTTGTATTTTTCGATTTATATACCTTTTGATAACATAGACACCTCAGACACTACCTGCCTCAGGACAACATATAGTATTATGGCACGTTTTTCGCTGTAGACAACAATTTTTACATTGTGTGCCGATGAAGTATTAAGATACAAAAATATTATAGCCCTAATCTGTTTGCGCTTGTATACTTTGATTTATTTTTTCAAATAAAGCTCCGGATGTTTTACGACTTCTGATGTTTGTCACCTATGAACTTAGACCAATGATCTCAAAAAGATTGAGTACATATGTATATATTTTTACATAAAATATTTGATAACTTCAACATAAACATCAACATCGATATAAAAGCGATGGAAAATTGTGCCAAAGTACAAACAGATAATGAATAACTGTATTTGCTTTATTCGTTAAGTAAGAAAGTAGTAAGAGTTAGGTACCTATACCTACTCTCTATTTTCCTTATATTTACATTTTAGTCGTTTTTTTTTTGCAAGCCCAGAGAAAATTGGTCGAAAAAACGACGTTGGTGGGGGCTTACAAACTTGTTATCGATGGTGTCTATGGAAATTCCATTTTTTTCTGTAATGGCGTCGCTAATTCCGGAAGTAGTTTTGTTGAAGCAAATCATTCTGGGCTTGTAAAAAAACACGCGATTGTAAAGACCTCTTATCAATAAGTTTAGAGCGAGAGCATACGTACTATTTGGGTCTCACAAAAACGCTCGTATGTCTGCCTGTTTAGGCTTTAGCTTAAATGGATGGGTCAATTTTCTTTAATCTTCATGCCTAGCGTTTTTTGGACATTACCCCGACATGTTTTTTTTTAGGACCGAAAATTACGGTACCAGTCATACAATTTTTTTTTGGCCAAAAAGGAAAATTTAATTTTTTCTTAAAATCGACTCAACAGATAAAAAAAATTCAGTAAAATTTAAAAGGCTTAAGCTGCCTTTCAGTACAAAAAATGGTTATTAATGGCACTTCCCTAAGTATACCATTTTTTTGATGTTCGCTTTGCTAGAAAACAGTTCAATTTATTTTGATCATTTCAATCATAATGATATATTTATATGAAGATTATTAGATAATGTTTTAAATATTGCGTTCAAAAATTTTCAAACTATTTTTTTTGCAATAATTATGATATTTTTTTATTGAAAACGCAATATGTATTTTTTTTTAAACTTGGAAAAAGCAGGTTTTTAACATTATCTAGAAGATTTTAAACTTATATTTAAAAAAAAAAATTGCGATCCTCTTATATAAAGGGTCATTCATTTTTCGGTTTCGAAAGTGTTCGAAAGCTCGTTATAGAAAAAAAGGAGTAATAAAAATAATTATTTAAATGAAATTAAACTTTAAATGAAAAATATATGGAGTTTGAAAAGGAAAACGATCTTAACTCGAGGCGGTATGCTGCAAAAGTGGAAGATAGCTAGAGAGATTATTTGACATTTGACAAGGTATTGATTTCTGGTAATAGGATTAAAGTGAGAATAGAATAGTAAAAAGTATTGCCAGTTAAGTAGGATTTTAAAAGATAGATAATTTATATATTCTCATAAATATTGTAATAGATCTTGAACAGAAAGTAAAGCTAAATAAAACACACTGCGCTAAACATTTTTGATGAAAATTTATTTTATTATAAAGTTTGAACTTTGCCATTAAGTGTGAAAAACAATATTATTAAAATGGCTGCCTTGGGAAGATTCGCAGCATGCGATTCTTTTGAGGTCCACTTTATTGTACATTTCGGGCAGTATCTCAGCTATAATTTGAGTAATGTTGGTTTTTAATGCGTCCAAAGGTCGGGAATTATTCCAGTAAACACGGTCTTTTGCGTAGCCTCACAAAAAAATCTAATGGTGTCAAATTGCATGATCTTTGGTGGTCAATTGACGTCGCCAAAACGTGAAAACACACGACCATGAAACTTCTTACGCAATAAAGCCATAATTGGTCGTGTTGTGTGGCTTGGTGCTCCTTCCTGTTGGAATCACATATATTTTTCTCCAAGTCATGATCTTTAATCACCGTCCGAAAAAATCGATTATCGATAATCGGTTATCGGAAATCGATAAATTCGTATCATCAGCAACACTTGCACTTGCCAGCATAAATATTTTCTACTGAGCGGGCATTACGATGATGGACAGACCTTACGCCATCAGTAACGCCTCCACTCTCTTCAAATTTCTTCACAATTTTACCGATTGCTTGTGTAGTCGGTCGATTATGACGATCATAATCATCGCGTAGTGCACAAAAAGTGGCTACGTTTGAATAACCAGTTTAGTAGTAAGTTTTTATAATTTTAAAGCCTTAGTCGATTGTTAAGCTATTGTAAATATTATGACACTTCAAATGACAGCTGAGTTTGAGAGGTGTCAGTCAAATGCCAGGGTTGCTAACTTTAAACCACGAAATGTATGACCCGTTACCTACCTATTCAAGAATACCAGTTGTACAACAGAAGAGTAACGTTTGGATCTTTAAATTTCTTTTGTCCATCGTTTAATAAAGCCAATCACAAAGCTAGATTTATTTATTTAAACTTTAAACGCTACATAATACGTGCTCACGGTTTGTTTTCTAGTGGCAGTAATTGTCCCCCCAAATATTAAATTCGCCAATATAATCCTGCAGGAAGATAAGATTATGGTCAGATTTGACTTAACATTTTTTTTTAATAAATCTTGTCACATAAGAATATCACTTGGGCATAATATACAAGATAAAATGTAATTTATATCGAGAATAAACAGAAAAGGGCCCAGATGACTTCCCTGAGGTACATCTTGTTGAGAACTGAATAATCCCTTTTACTTTGGAAGGATAATGTTGATGAGACGGGTGTTCAAAGCCTATGAGTGTGAAACTGGATAACTACGGTTAACTGGCGGGATTTATGATGTAATGACTTCCTGACGCCGCTGATGATAGTGCTTAAAAAATGCCAATGAATTCAGAATTCGTCCATTTTTTACATTTTAAATTTGCAATTTTGTTCACTTCTGTATTTGTTTTTAGAAAAATAACAAATTTAAACAGATACCTTTACTTAAAAAGTCATAGAGAATCCAAACAACAAAATATTTTTTTCATATTTATATTTATGTAACTATTTTTAAAAATACATTTTCGACAAAACAAAAAATACACAACAAACAATGCCTGTTATGCATATACACTATACACACACCTATACCTACTTCAATTATACCAAGAACATTATTTAAATCCATGAGGAAGAAAAGTATCTTTTATATGTGTTTACTTTAAAGTTGAAAGTAATGTCTATTATAGACATTGAAGGAACAAATAATTAAATTCTAAAAATATAAATTCGAAAATCAAACCGGCAAATTGCACCATTCAAAAAAATAAATTTACATTAAAAATACACCGGATGTTTTCGCCGCAGGTTTGTAATTGATTTTTTTTTTAAATATAATAAAAAGTTCTTGTTGTATTTGTGCTGAATATAAAATTTTCAACTTCATTAATAAAAAATAAATGACTGAAAAAAATTCTCTAAGTGTACAAAAAAATTGTAAGAAATATATTGTAGCGAATTCAGGAAGAATAATATAAATGTGAGACTTTTATCATTTGAAGCAAATAGCCTTGTGTCTCAATAAAACAAAAAGTTTATAAAACAAAAAAAAACTCAGAATAATTTAAAAACTCTCATTTTTTTCAAAATACATAAAACAAAATTTTTTAAATTTATTTTTCAGCTCAAAACATGCAGAAAATTGCTTGCCAGAGCAAAAAAAAAATGATTATGTTTTCAGTTTGATTACATAAAAAAATAAACAAATACACATAAACAAAGTATAATGATATTTCTTAGGAAATTTATGTACAATATACATTTATGTATAGATTTGATATGTATTGTATATTGTTCTGTCGAAAATGTATTTATTTATTTTTTTTTTTTGTTTCTGCTTTCTGAAAACTGCTGAGCTTATTGGTGCGGCAATCTCGAGGCAGAAATGAAAAATTAAAACACATTTAAAAATAAATCTCAATACTTTTAGTTTGACCGTATTTGTTGTATTTGTTAAGAACGTAAAGTACGATCGCCGTCATAATTTATACAAAAAAATATGAATCGAAAACAAAAAAACACCAATGAACGACATAATGAGTCGAAATGCGACCGCGTTGTTGTTTCATAAAGAAAGAAAAAAAAAATAAAACTCACCTCAGTGATTTTCATTGTCCGTTTCACCACCTTGCGAGCCACCTGGGTGGTCTCCTCGTAAACGTCACCATTCTCATCAACTATTTCCTGTACGGAACTATCCGGTTGGAGTTCTTCCGTTTCTTCCTTGAGTAATTCCTCCTTGACCTCCTTCGAGGGCTCCTCCTCGGTGATATCCTCTCGTGGAGTACCCTCGGTTAGGTCTTCGGTGGACATTTTCTCAGCGGAAGTATCTCCAAAAACATCTGTATCGGCCATATTGATGAAGCTCTTCAAAACAAACTCTCAAGCAATATTTTTGTTATTTATTACACAAAGTTAAGATACACTGCAGAAGGCTGACACTTGATTTTGCTTCTTTTTTTTTTTTTGTTGGATTTTTTAGGTTATGCAAACAATTTTTCGAGGTTATTTGTGTACTCCTTCCCTCACACTTAAATCTCACTTTCAATATCACTACTCTTCGTGTTGTTCTCACTTTCTGAATGAATTTTGAATTATTTTCGAAAACTTCTCCAAAAAACGTAAGTATTTTTCTGGCACACTTTGACAGTTAGATAAAAAAATAAAACACAATAATTTTTCCAAAGACGAAAAAAAAATCGATGAAAATTTTTTTTTTTTCAAAAAAAAAAAAAAAAATATTATTAATAAAAAACTGGGAGACAAGTATCAAAAAAAAAAGTCTCTCAAAAACGCACACACTCTGGAAGTTTGAATTTTTTTTTTTGGTTTCGTTTATTTCTCTAAAATTTACTTCTTGATTCGTAAATGCTAAATTTCTGAAAACTCTCAACACAACACGTCGTCCGTCGGCGTGGAAATCCAAATTGGCATTTATACTTGGAAAATTCGTTTTGAAAATTTAAATTTGAAAATTATTATGAGCACAATATATATTTTAGTCGCGCGACTCGCCGATCTAATTGCACGTAATTTTGCTGCAAAAATGACGACTACGACGGCTTGGATGATTATAACGATGATGGAGAGGATCTCCGTCAGTGTTGATCAGATGGCAAGATCACACAGAGCAATTTGTACGTTCTGTACTGGTGTTTGTGTTTTTTTTTTTTTTTGTTCTTATTTCTCCAATACAATCACAAAAATGTTCCGAATAAAAACATCACGGACCACGGTGGATGGCGGTGTCTCACTATACAAAATAATGGGCCTATATTATTTTTTTTGTTTTAATCTGATCTCTGCTCACAGAATCGTTTGAAAAACTTCCACGTATTTTCGAATTTGTGGCTCGCTGTCGCTATTCTAAGCAAATGCACACAAATTTCCATGCGAGTGGTGTGGGAATATTTTTCTCTGTGTGTATTGGTGTCTATAGTTTGTTTAAACAACTTGTGCGGATGTTCTATGAGATGTGATCTCTAAAACTAAAACAGTCTGAACTTTTCCGATACAAAATTTTATTTTTCACTTTTCCTATTTTCCTTTGTTTTATTTTTCCAAGTTTTCTTTTTTTCTGGTTTTCATTGAGTGAACAGATATATAGAGACAGTGTGGCATACAAGATTATTCCATACGATTTATTTGATTAATTTAATTCGACGGATGTAAGACTAAAGGTGTTCTGGAGATAAAGCTTAAAGCTTTTTTTTTTGTATGTTGAATAAAGTAAAGAGAAAGCTATCTGGCGAACATTTTGTTTCTATCAATTTTTACTTCAGCCGTGTTTTCATGACGATGCGTAACAAATTGAGTAGGGGGGGGGGTCTTTTTTGAACCTACCCTTCGAGTAGAGGGAAAGAATATACTCGAAGTAGGAATGCTTGTTGTAGCGGGGCTACTTAAATCCACCGTATACTGAGAATGATGTGAACAAAAACTATGAATAATGAATAATCCAGATGACAGTCCAAGTTCACGGGATAATCCACCCTCTTCGGATGGGGGGTCTACGGATTCTGTACGGATTCTGGAAAGAGCTAATCATTGCATTTAATAAATCCTTTTCTTGCTAAAAATAGCCATTACGTTTTTTTAGGTAGGTAGAAACAGGGCCGGCCCTAGCCAAACTTGCGCCCTATGCCGTTAATAATGGAACACAACATCAGCCAAACGGCCGCCACGACCACGCTTACAGGACCATATCCTTTTCATGAAATTTTCCATAACCAAATCGCAAAGTGGCTGCCCTATGTCCTCGATAGCCTCACGAATTCCATCTTTGAGGTCTTGAATCGACGCTGGGCTGTTGGCGTAGACCTTATCTTTCACGTGGCCCCAAAGGAAGAAGTCGCAAGGTGTTAAATCACAAGATCTCGGTGGCCAATTGTGATCACCTCTTCGAGAGATAACACGGTCCGGAAACTTTTCCCGTAAAAGATCGATGGTTTCATTGCTTGTGTGGCACGTAGCGCCGTCTTGTTGAAAGTAAACGTTGTCCAGATCAATACCATCCAATTCCGGCCATAAAAAATCATTAATCATCTCTCGATAGCGCAATCCATTGACCGTAACTGTTGCTCCAGCCTTATTTTCGAAAAAGTAAGGTCCAATGACCCCGTCGCCGGACCATAAACCGCACCAAACAGTCACGCGTTGAGGATGGAGAGGCTTTTCAACAATAACTCTTGGGTTTTCCGAGCCCCAGATGCGACAGTTTTGCTTGTTGACGTAGCTTCCGAGGTGGAAATGGGCCTCATCAGTCAAGATGATTTTTTCGATGAAATTCCGGATCATTTTCATGCATTTCAAGGACCCAATCAGCAAAGACACGACGTTGTTGATGATCAGCCGGCTTGAGTTCTTGTGTTAACTGAACTTTATAAGCCTTAAGACCCAAGTCTTTATGCAAAATACGGTGTAATGACGTTTGTGGAATGCCTAATTCCAAAGAACGACGAGGAATGGACAAACCTGGGTTTTCTTCAACACTTTGGGCTACAACAGCAATATTCTCAGTTGTTCTTGAGCGACGTGCACGGGTTTTATTCTTCACATCACTAACTTGTCCCAACAGCTCGAATTTGTCCACCAATTTCTGTATTGCGGTCCGACAAGGTGCTTCACGACGACCCAAAAATGTTTTAGTTTTACGAACCGTCTCTGCCAAATTTTCACCATTTTTATAGTGAATTTAAATAATTTCAATGCGTTGTTGAAGCGTGTATCGTTCCATTTTTATTAATGGCGTAGTTTCTACTTGTCAAATGTTAAAAAAATGACAGCTTCAAAAGTGACAGCTACCGAAATAGCGGGCTATTCAAAATAACACCTCTAATTGGAAAACCCTTTACTTTTATGAATTGAAAAAAAATCCGGATTATTAAAATAAAAGTATGCAAAGTTAGATTCTAATTTTCAGGTAAATGATTCTAATATTCCAGGATTATATTTGAATCACTTGGATTACATTCTAGTCCTTTCATTGTTACAAATAATAATTTTAATACAAAACTATTAGAATGTAATATAAAATTATTAAAAAAAAAAATCTTTTATTAAAAAATAATACTTTATGTGTTATAAACTTCTGTAAAATGAAGAAGGTGAACAAAAAAATCCCAAAATCTTAAACCTTGTGCATATTACATTTCTTTAACTGGGAGTGTAACACAATTTTTACTAATTTTTTTTTAGTATAACCCAAAATATGTATTATTAAATATCATTTTAGATTAAGTTTAATTTCTTGACATGGAATAAATCGTTCCGTATATAAATTTAAACCAGTAGTTAATACTATTTTGTATTGAATTGAAAATATTTTCCTTTATTTAGTAAAATTTAAAATTTGTTGTATAAGTTTTAGGGAATTATTTTTTAAATGATGTTTTTTTATGAGTCATCGTCATGAATTTACCTCATGAAACTACACCAATTTAGACTTGATTTCATTTCTGATTTAAAATAAGCCTTCCCGTATTTAAATTTAAGCCAATACTTGTATTGTTTTGAAAATATTTCTTCTTTTGAATACGAGTTGGAATAGAATTTAAAACCAATAGCATTATTTTTGGGAAATTTATTTTCAAGTAATCCTGTCACTAATGCTTTTTATGAGACTTTATCTTCAAATATAATATCGATTTGTTGTATTTTATTCTTCTTTGTCATAAATCAGGGAAATTTTAAGCATTTAATTCAAAATATATTACTTCTTTGAATATACAATACAAAATTTATTAAAAAATGTGTAATATTTTGGGAATGATTAAATCTAATACTGTTTGCATTGATAATATGCTGTAATACTTTAGTACGACTGAAAAGTAGTCCAAGATTTTTAAACGTGTACGGTTCGTCCGGTTGCTAATCACAATCTCAGGAACGTCTTGCTCAAATGAACGAAGTTTCTCCGTTCTTCGTCGTTTAAAATCTTACCTTAGGTCAACAGTGCTGCAGGATCGGCTCAACAATATTGCTATATTGCATGGTTATTCCGAAGACACGGAAAATCTAAATTTGGATGAATAATTAAATAAATTTATTTCAAAACACTCTGCAAACGAAGTGTGGTTTTCGCATTAAAAAAACTAGTGTTTCATCGCAAGAATAAATAAAAAACTTAAAATGGAAAAATGTTGTGACTTTTTTGTTATTACTGAATTTAAGCTTTTACATCTAACACCAACTAACCACTCGGGCTGAAGCTGTTCTGCCGGGCCTGGGTGCCTGACCTGAATCCGCAATAACAGCTCTAAAAAGTCTTGATACACGAAATAAATTAGTACCTATATGATGTGCTAAAAGAAGTCTTACTAGATAGTTGCCGCATTGTTAGGGAGTTTCTAAATCTTCATGAAGCTGAAGATCGCTGCATCCAAAGTTTTATTTTCTTTTAGGAGATGATACTTCGATAAGTATAAATGATATTGGAAAAGTTTAAAAACTTAAATGTTGGGCGCAATATGTTTTAGGGGCGATATTCCTTACTTTTCTTAAAATTGCATTTCCTTATATTTTTAAAAATGACTTTTTAAATTTTGAAAATTAATGTTTTTTTAGGCCACAATAAATGCAGATACGGTGACCATCCGTTCATTATTATAATGAGCTGTTCAATATTTGAAGTAGATGTTCATTATGAACTATTTTGTATTCAAAAACATGTTCATTATTTTTTTTTCTTTTATATTAAGCGCTCACTAAAGGGGTTGTGACTACCCTTAAAATGATATACACAGCACGAGCGATTAGGAAGATTGGAGGGGGTTGAGAAGGAGATACCGATGCACATTGGTTTTGAATGTCTGAAGATCAAAATGGGAGGGGAAAATTGGGCTGGGTAGAGCATTCCACATTCGTGTAGCGCGACTAAGGAAAGAATCTCTGTACTTAACAGTACCTACGTCCGAAGTTGTGCTCAAGGGTAAACTGATGAGAGTTTTACGGTTGAATTGTTTAAGGGGAGGAATGCAACTGGCTATTTCACTAGAACACTGTTTATAGAAATATCGGTAAAATAGTGATAGACACGAAACATTGCGACGGTGCTCAAGAGATGTAAATGTTTCAGTTATAGTTCTTTCAGCTATCATTTTTAGAGCTCTCTTTTGTATTCTATCCAATAGGTTCAAGTGGATTTTTGGAGCACCTGCCCAAATATGGGAGTTGTACTCAAGGTTTGTACGAATAAAGGCTTTGTAGATCACAGCCAGATCAGAGGGGGAGAAAAATGTCTTGCATTGACGGAGAAAACCCAAACACTTAGCAGCGTTTTTGGCGATGTCAAATATGTGGTCGTTTCACAAAAGGTGGTCTGTGACACACATACTAAGTACTAAAAGCTGTTCGGTTTCCTCTAATCCAACGAAGAAGAGATTCATCAATACCAAATGCACGCATTTTCGATAAGAGAGCTTGATGCCAAACTCTATCAAATGCTTTTGAAATATCAAGTGCAATGATCTTACTTTCGCCAAAACTATGCAAAGATTTGTGCCACTGTTCGGTGAGATATACCATCAGATCACCAGTGGACCTATTGTTACGAAAGCCATACTGCCGGTCATTTAGAAGCTTTCGTTCTTCAAGATATTTCTTAAGCTCATGATTAATCAGCGTTTCCATGACCTTGGAAAGAAGGGACGTAAGTGAAATTGGTCGATAGTTAGAGGGGGAAGAAGATACGCCTTTTTTAAGGACAGTCTGGACAAATGCTGTTTTCCATCCACTCGGAAAGAGACCAGTAGAGTAGGACAGATGGAAAAGCTTACGCAGTGGTTTTGCCAACGTTGAAGAACACCTCTTCAGAACAATAAGAGGGATACTATCGGGGCCAGCGGATTTGTGAATGTCGAGACCTTTCAGAACTCTAGCAACTGCACGAGTGCGAAAAAATATTTTTCCCATAAAATCGCTTACGCTCTCAAGTACAGGTGGAGTTATATCTTCTTCTGGCAGCGTCGAAGTAACAAAAAACTATGCTGCAAGCAAATTGGCTTTATCGAGTGAGCTGACAAAAGGAGTACCTATCGTTGAAGATGACCCTTGGAACCGAGGACGAGGTTTTATTTCGTATTTTTTTTTTACAAATGACCAAATATTTTTACCACCTTTGGGACATTTTAGTGTTTTTTGCCGTAATTTTTGATCATGTGAAAATTTGGTTCGTCGAATGTGAACTGTACAGGTCTTTCTAGCTTGTTGAAACTTTTTCCGGTTTTCCTCAGTAGAGTTGGCTTTATAACAACGGAAGCTTACTTCTCTGACCCTAATAACCGCTTTACAGCTCGAATCAAACCATGAGTTATCTTTGGGTTTGATAGATTTTACCCTATTCGGGATAAAATTTCTCATTCCACAAAGAGTCAACTTTGTAATCAAGAGGAAGCATAGTGACCAGTTAAAGTTCCTGAAGAAAACATTGAAACCGTCCCAGTTGGCTTTCTCGTACTGCCAAACGGTTCTCTTTGGAGTTTTTTCTATAACTGGGTTTTGCTGACACGAGAAATTAGCTGATATGGTACAATGGTCTGATGAAGCCGCTCAGCATCCAGAAAAATGTATTTGGGAAGTATGTACATACATGTATTACATTCATTAATTATTCAATATTTCTTGTGGTGGGTGACAATAAGCCATATTTTGCTACCATATTAAAAACAATACGGCGACATACATACATGCTATCCTTTCCACAATAACATTCCTTCAAACGAATACATTCCACATTAGGGAGCTTGCAGATGGGCGAAAATATTAGATACTCTGGAAATGACACATCTTTTTATCGAATATAGTTGCCGTCTACACATGCTACGCCGTCTACTACATTTTTTTGCTGAAAAAGCTTTACGATTGCTGTTTGCTACAATTACTGTATGTTGCGCTTTTGACCGCGCTCCGTTTAGACTGTATATAATTATTTACCGTCGTTGGGTTTTGGTTGTTCGGCGTTAGTTATCTCGTCATCTCTGTTGCTATTATTACTATAGCGAGTTGATTCATCGAAAGTCGCTCATTCCGCTGCAGTTTACACGAGTTGTTGAAATTATTGCTGTTGCTGGTTCGTTTTTTGCTGCAATTGATTTTATTATTTTCGGTTGTTGCAGTTATAAAGGCTTAACTACATAAGCCCAAAAAGTGAAAAAGTACAAAAGTGAAAATTTTCAAACTCATTTTGGAATAGTTTTTCTGACTGGAAAACTTATAAAAATGATGCAGAAAGCTTAACTTTTGGTCTAAAAAAAAATTTGTATATTCTTTTTCACAAAAAAACTGCGCTAGCGGGAAAAAAAATATTTTTACTTTTGTACAAAAGTACTTTTTGGCTTATGTAGTTTAAGCCTTAACTCTGCAGTTTTACTTCGTTCTGCTACAGTGATATTTTTCAATGTTCTCCGAGCTATTATAGCAACACTCTGCCGCTATAATAACATTTGTAACCTCGATTCCATAAAGACATTTCGCCTTGGCAACCATAAGAACGTTTTCTTAAAGCAAGCAACCTTACAATGTACCAAAGTACAGGCGATTTAAAGTCATCTCGTGCGTCTACCAAAGGTAGCATTACTCGTATTTAAAATTTAGTGGATTCAAAAACTCTCTCGACAACTTAGCTCGTATGTCGTCTAGGGATATTGGTTTACCATTTGGATTGAGAAAAATTAAATTTTCTTCAGAAACTAAAGGGTTTTCAGGGACAGTCGATAGCTGCCATATTGTTGAAGCTACATCTGTCAAATTGGCTGTCATATATTAAGTCTGTTTTGCCAAATCACCATGAATGGATATTGCGTTCAACAACAGGCGCAAATGTTTTATCAAAAAGGGGTTTTCTGTTTGGGCCACCCGTTTCTCCCATTTTACGGTCTCCACAATCGTCCTACCGAAAGGAATACTCGCGGTGTTGTGGATAAATTTGAGTCCACTGGTTCAGTAAACGATCAACCAACACCCTTATGTCGACGAAACGCAAGATCTGTCGAAAACATCGCCGTTGTCTGTCCGTGAGAGTGAGCAGGAGAATCCGAGGCAGTAGATTTCGCTCCGCTCACAAGAACTCAGTCTTTTGCAGACCACAACTTGGCGAAGTTTTCGTCGTGACTTGGGCCTACACCCGTACAAAATTTAACTAACCCAGGAGCTGAAGGCAAACTACCATAGACAACGACGCGACGTGTGTTCGATGAATGTGGTCTGGAGTAGTTGGAAACCGACCCTAATTTTCATCGAAAAAATCATCTTCAGCGATGAAGGCTATTCTAGTTAAAAGAGGTCGAATTTGGGACGATACCAATCCACATGAGATCCCAGAGCGTCCAATGCATCCCGAAAAAGTCACTGTTTGGTATGGATTTTGGGCTGGCGGCGTCATCGGTCTATGTTTTTTTTGAGAATGAAGTTGGAAAGGCCATTACTTTCAATGGCGAGCGCTATAGGTCGATGATAACCAACTTCTTTTGGCCTGATTTGGATGATATAGACACCAACGACATCTCTGGTTTCAACAGGACGGCCGGCGCTAAGTTCACGACACATTGGAAATTCTGAACGATTCGAGGGCATGGTCAATGGTCATCTCACGTGGAGGTGATGTGAACTGGCAACCGAGATCGTATGATTTGACCCTGTTAGACTGGAGTTTTCTGAAGCCGAAGGTCTATGCGAATAAGCCATAAACCACAGCGGCCCTCGAAGCCATCATCACCCATGCCATCGATAAAATTAAGCCTGATTTATGCTCCAGGATCATGAAAAATTGGACATTTTGGATGCGCGCCACCCAGAGAAGCGCGGCGGATATTTGAACCAATAAGCCTTTCAAACGAATACAAAAATTTCGATGATATCTCACACACTACACACACTTTGTTTTATTTAAATTATTTGAAGATAGGAAGAGCTTAGTGAAAGACCCTGTAACTAGGTAAATGGAATTAAAACTCAAGAGTTGCAATGCTACTATTTATAAATATAAGTTTTTACTGTTTAAAGTATAATATTGAAGTGTTATGTGTATGTGTTGGTTTAAATCATTCTTCTCCTCTCCAAATAAATATTTAAGGGTTTAGAGCACATAACCATTATCGATTCGTTTTCCTTCAATATTTTTATTATAAGCAACTGTTGCTGTTTAAGAAATTGTTGCCTCGTTGTCCTTGTCGTTGCCCAAGTCAGTGTATGAAGGATATTCATTATCTGAAATTACAAAATTAACTATCATTAAAATTATGTATACCTAATTTTCATAATTAAAGGAAATTTTGTGTTTTGGGATGTTGAACATTTGCAGATAAGTTTCTTATATAGGTATTATACTTTATATTGGGGGTAATTTTCAAACCCTTATTATAGGTGATGATAGGCTAGAAAGCTTATTCACCAACTATTAACTAATGCTTTCACTGAAAACTTTAATTTAATTTAATTTTTTCAAGACTCACTTCTTCGATGAGCTTGAGACTTGAAACTTCAAAGAAACGTGTCGTCATCCAGTTCTGAACTATGTAAGTTCAAATAATTTTTGTAATTTTAATTCTCTAGCTCATCGGGAAATCTGATTAAAATCGATTGCAAAATTTGAACAGAACACAAAGACACACACATGAGCTTACATATATATACATATGGTTTAAAAAAAAAAAACTAAAAATTATAACATTGTTCTTTCATACCTTTCTCCACATTGATTTTCCGTATGCAATAGGTGGATATACCCTCAGCACAGTACGGTATGCAATTTTCTTGCTGTCCGTTTTCTGTTTCAGCACAAATAGGTATCGCCATCTCATCACTAGAAAAAGAAAGAATCATTTAATAAAGCTTATATGTACACAGTTGAATTTGTCTATTATAGTTTAAGGGCCAGTTTCACAGTCAGAAAAGTGACACTAAAGAGGGGAATGTGAAAGATTAATTCCCAATATCACAGTGCACTGTTACCTAAATAGGTAAGTGGCACTTAAGTCTCCGATGTTATGAAATGGTTATGAAATTTAGCTTAAATTCCTTATATGGTAAACTTAAGTGCCACTTATTCCGATAAGTTTCGACTGTGAAACTGGCCCTAAGTGTAAAACAAAATGAGAGCTCGATGCTCAAAGGGTATAGACACATGCATTCAACCTCTGTCTATAAACTCTTGCTCACCTCCCCGAGGTGAATATATCTAGTACCTAAACTGAGAAAGGGGAGAGAGAAGTATTCCCCCTAAGGCACTTCTCCTTTTATCCAGGCGGCCGGCAGCGGAAGAATTTCCCAGATAAAATCAATGCTGGCAGTCTACAGTTCCAGTCAGGCTGAACTACTTATATATATAGGCTGCTGCGACGTATTCGGGGCTCCGGCCTTTAAGGAGTGGTTTATCCGGCTCCCCATCCTACCCGTTATACTTTAGGGTCTGGTCGTGGTTGGGGGTCATGCTAATCTGTCGGGATTGAGTGGCGATTCAACAACAAGCCCCGAATACGGACGGGTTAACTGATGACGAACCAAGCAAACGAAATAATGGCTAAGAATTTCGGATCTGTTCGTTGAGTGTTAGGTCCTTTAATAGGTCACGTGCAATAACAATCAGCTGATGTTCTAGGCTGCTGCAAAGCAGGTATACCCGCCATCTAAGAAATGCGATGGGACTTGCCAGGCGAAAGAAAGTTAAAAAACTGTAATATAAACACTACACCGACTGTTACCTAGAACAAAATCAGCGTTTATTTGGGCTTGGTTTTGTCGTTGGAGGCAGGCTGAGGCACGAAATCTAGAGGTTAAAATGTGTGGACGAGTGCGTGAAGACAATTCCTATCAAGGCTTAATTCGCCAACATAAGTTCAATATACAAGTTGCCCCCACAGAGGAGAAAATTGACAGCAAGGACACGTTCTACGAGCTCCTGGAAAACTAGGAAAGGAAGACATTTTTGGTGATACAGTCGTAAAGCACAGACCGCACGACACCACCTACAATAAAGCATTCAGGTCGATCAACTTTGCTGTAGGGCGAGACGTTTTTGTAGCTTGTCTTAAAATCGACAGGGAGATAGATTACATAGCGGTCGATGCAAGATATCAATCCTCATGTATGTCCGAACGTTCCGAGGTGTCAGTATTGAGAACCAGGTGCAACCACAGATTACCCACATGAAGATGGAAATCCCCAGCAGCCATTTTAATTTGCCTACACAGAAAGATTGAAGATACAAAATGAGAATGTATAAACACCGAGTAAAATTGTTGTTGCAATTCACATCTATTCATCGACGCGGGATGAAGTTACAAATACAACAATTTAAACAAATGGGTTTTGGAGGGTGAAACGTACGAAACATTCTCATCTTTATATTGCTAATCTGTTGTGGCAACATTACCATAGGAAGCCATCAGAGATACCGATTCTGGCGTTTCACACGTCCATCACCACAAAGAAACCCCTGCGGCGGCGATGGACATCTTCTACAAAATACGGTCGGAGGATAGTATGCGCGATAAATGAAAACTCAGCATTGTTTGCCCAATCCTCTAGAAAGGAGACCCTCTCAACTAGGACAATTACATAGGTATCTGTATCTTTAACATCTAAACCGATTCATCAACAACCTGATTGGTCCATATCAGTGTTGCTTTCGGCCAGAAAAGTCCACTAACGACATCTATTTAGATTCCTGGAGATCTTGGGAAAAAACAGACGAACTTTAAATCGATACCTACCACCCTTTCAGGGTTTTCCAAAACAAAGATTTAAAAAAAATCCGCGAGGATTTCAAGGAAATCAAGTCATGAAAAAACGAATAAATATGTGTTTAATTTACTAAGCTCGGATCCCATTATAACATCCGCGCAAAAATTGCATAGCAAAAATCCAGTCTTTTCCCAAAGAACTAAGAAGCTCTCAACTTGCTGAAACCACCAAATGTCCAGGAATCAAACACTGTTCTTGAGTCTGATGATAATGATGATGTCTGAATAAATAAATGAATAATATAAGATTCGTTTTATTAATTTGTTTTCCCCCGCGCTAAAGGTTGGCTCTAAAGTGGGTGTGCGAGGTAAGTTTAGCGGACAAAAATTAGATCTTCAATAAATCTTCTTTTCGTTTTTAAAATTGAAAAAAGACACATTTCAGAGAAGTGGGCGTTTTAATGCGCGTAAAGCCTGATTTGATGCCACTTTTTAGTGCATTCTGCCCCACTGTGCCACGTGAAAACAATTTTCATTTTTTGCTAAGTATCTAATTTACAGACTTTTCAAGGAAGACGTGAACATGATCAATTGAATATAAAAATAAAGTTATTGATAAATCTATTGTTTTGTATATGTTATTCTTTTTATAAATATTTGATTAATTTATTTTTGTACCAAAATTAATTTTTGTCGTAAAAAGATCGCCGCATCGTCGGAATTGGAGAACGATTTTTAATCGAGAAAAAGTTTTCAGCGTTTTTCGTCACGCTGACGTCTTGTTTTCTCGTCGCATTGTGAAACCGGCTTCACGCTTGCAGAATTGGGCTTGGGCCCGTAAGCGGCTGATACAATACTTTATATTCTTACTTAGAATTTGAACCCTAATTTATGTGAATGTATGAAGCGTATGAAATAAAAGTGGTTTTATCGTAAAGGCCTTTAACCCATTACCTGCCACTGTACTCAACTACGTATACAGTTTTTTTTAGTGAATTTGAATATTTTATTTTTCAGAAAGTAAGAAATTTTTATATAAAACTTGTTATTAAAATAGAAGAGCAGACATGTGTACAAACATTTAAAAATTTATAACTGAAGCTTAGAGTAGTTTTAGACAATTTTTTACCGTTTGAGCAATTTTTCGGTCATGCGCCACTAAATGGTAGTTTTTTTAGTAAAATTTTTAAACTCACGACTATAAAACCTTATGTTATTGTAAACTACTATTTTTATAAACCTAGTTACTAAAAAAGTTTACTTTTGTAACTTTTGTAAAATTTGAATGTGCGCACCTGGCCTAAAACTAAAAAATAATTTGAAAAAGTTTATCTTATTCACTTAGGTATATTAAAACAGCTGAATAGATCACAAAATATTTACCTTTCACTGACCTTAGCCGGTCTATAGGATTTCCGGCTTAGATGTTCTTCGGGTTTGAACCTAACACAATAGCTGGTTGAAGTCGCGGAACACAATTGCATACACTCGGTTTCGTGTCCATCTGTACAAATCTCAAAATCCGAACTAGAAGAAAAAAATAAATTAATTAATGTAATAAAAGTTTCATAGTTTGGA
Organism: Leucozona laternaria; assembly: GCA_932273885.2. Lineage (NCBI taxonomy): Eukaryota > Metazoa > Arthropoda > Insecta > Diptera > Syrphidae > Leucozona > Leucozona laternaria. Next base: position 267,320,198 of record OW026366.1, on the reverse strand, counting down.
TTTGTATTCTTTAAGAGAATATGTCTTAGTTTAACCGTGCAATACAAGAGTAAACTAATATTTTTGATCTTTATTTTTTTAATCAGCGAGAGAGAGTCATTGGTAAGGCGTATTGCCAAAAGATGATGGACGAGGTTTTGGTATCTACTTGCGGGTTCAGTTCGCATCTATACATAGAATTTCAATGGAGAAACTGAGTCGACAGACCCTGCACCCTGGGACAACTCCGTCACTGCACCTAACACTGCGCCATTTTTGTATTGGTATATCGTTTTTGTTTTAAAAAAAATTTCATATCTCTAAGTGGGAAAAGGTCAAAATAACGCCATATAACAATACTCATTATGTTCACAAAGCCCACCGATCGAAATCCCGTCGCAAGAATCACGCGTGGCACCGGCCGCGCGCCGGCGGGATTTGTCGAAAAAGTAGTTTTTCGTATTTTTGAAGAAAAATAGTAAAGAACTTATGAAATTGACACAGGTGATAGCTGAGGCAGAATTATAAACAAAAAAATATTTTCAGCACAGGGTGATTCCAAAAAAAGTCACTTTCCTTATTAATTATTATTGACATTTTATAATAATTATTATTAAAAATTATTGACATTGGCGCCTGCCATGCGTCATTACATACCCTAATCGGAGCAACAGAGTTCCGTTTGCGGGATGACCACCCGAAAAAGGAGTCGTCATATTTCAATTTCATTGAAATCGCTCAAACAACAGAGAAAGTAATTTTTTTTTGTAATCATTCTGTGCTGAAAATATTTTTGTCGTGTATAATTCTGCCTCAGCTGTAACCTGCCAATTTAATTGAAATCCCTCAAAGAACAACGAATAAGCCACAAAACCTATGGGAATCTAATTTGATTAGCGGGATTTTGATTTAAAGGATTGTGACCCAACCCCTCTAAATGAGTCACTTATTAGTTATCTATACAAAGGGTCCGCCATCTAACGTTTTTTTTTTCAACTAGTGCTTATTTCGTGAATGGTAACACTTAGGTCATGTCTGATTTGACAAATAATTAGTTTTATCCTTCCGCTAAACGAATATGGTTGTGTATAAGCTTGAACAACGCTGGGAAATATTGCGACATTACTTTGAAAATCATGGTAATGTTGCAGAATGTGTGGGAAAATTGCGTACGAATTTTGGAAGAAGAGAAGCACCGTCAGCTCCGTATGTTCGTTATCTTGTGAAAAAACTGAAAGAAACTGGCATCCTCATCGATAAACCAAAGCGTGAAAAGCCGAAAACAGTGCGTACACCCGAGAATATTGCTGCTGTGGCAGAAAGTGTGCGTGAAGCGCCATCAACATCAATTCACCGTCGTTCTCAACAATTGACCATTTCGGAGACATCATTGAGACGAATTTCGCATAAAGACCTTGGTATGACGCCATACAAAGTCCAATTGGTTCAGGAGTTGAAGCCAACTGACCACCCAATGCGTTTTCGCTTCACTAAGTGGGCCTGCGATCGACTTAGAGAAGATGCCGAATTTGCCAAAAAAATCATCTTTTCAGATGAAGCTCATTTTAATCTTGGCGGGTTGTAAACAAGCAAAATTGTCGCATTTGGGGCACATAAAACCCGCACGCATACATTGAAAAGCCGATACACCCAAAACGAGTCACTGTTTGGTGCGGATTTTGGTCCAGAGGCATAATTGGACCATTTTTCATCGAAAATGAGCAAGGAGTGGCCGTTACAGTCAATGGCGATCGTTATCGGTCCATGTTGGACGAATTTTTGTTCACAAAAATTGAAGAAGAGGATACTTTCAACATTTGGTTTCAACAGGACGGCGCTACGTGCCACACAGCCGAAGCTACACTCGATGTTTTGGGCCCTGTTTTTGAAGATCGCATTATCAGCCGCAGAGCTGATGTCGTTTGGCCACCTCGGAGCTGCGATTTGACACCGTTGGACTATTGTTTGTGGGGTGCCGTAAAAGATAAGTGTTATGCCGACAAGCCAGAGACAATTGACGCTTTAAAGGACAATATTCGTGAAGCCATTGGTGAAATACAGCTGCACACAATCGATAATGTGCTTAAAAATTGGACCGATCGTGTAGGCTACTGCATGGCCAGCCGAGGCAGCCATTTGAATGAAATAATTTTCCGTTATTAACCGGAAGGATTGAAGTTTCAAATAAAAATTAAATTTGAGAAAATATTCAGCAGTTTTTTTTATAGCATTTTCAAAAAAAAAAAGTTATTTGGCGGACCCTTTATATTTTTATATTTACATTAACAATTTTTTTGTACTTCCTTTTTAATATACTTAAACCGAACGCCGAGCTAATATTAATTAGAAGTGCCATCAGAAGAGATTATGTAAATCTTTCGACTATTTACATGTAAAAATGTTAAATAATGGATTCCCCATACAAAAAGTGTAAAAAAAAAAGTAAATTCACGACACACATGGCTGTTTGTCAACACCCGAGCGTAGTGTACCAAAAGTTCACTTCCAACGTGTTTCATGTAGCTTAGACGCCATATTTGTTGTTTCTACATCTACTTACAATGAGTAGGGATCAGGGTTAAAACCTCAGTAGTAAAATTTCGGAGCAGATTTGTAAAAAAAAGTGGAGTAAATATTAAATTTCTGCAGTAGATTTGAAAACGAAAGAAAAAACCTTCAAAAATTGTATTTTTAACAAAACAAAATTAATCACAGATCGTCGAATTTCGACCACATTTGATACTAGCTGTTATTACTATACAAAACGTTGTTAAGTCTACACAATTATCAAGGAAAACCAATTCTTATATAAAAATATTTATCTACAATTTATCATCTGCTCGATTTCCAATCAAGTGCAATCTACCCAATCCTCGAACTTATTTTAAAATTGGAAATGACTCTATATAGACATGCCAATTATAACAGTTTCGGTTTATAAAAGAACTGTTTAAGGGGTTCCGCAGGGCTAGGGCCCTCCGCCGCCGGTGGGCATACTTGAGGCACCGTTAGGCGCTTTAACGGACAACCACTTTTAATGGCAAAAAAACTATTATAACTGTTATAAATTGGCATGTCTCTAGCAGAGGCCGCGCTAGACCGAAATGAGGTATGTGCCAGATTAAATTTGCGGGGCCCCTGGCAAAATGATTTCAGACTGCATCATTACGAAAAAAGTATATTGCACAACTTTCATACAAACTTGAGCTTACACTATTTTCACCAAATCTCCCAAAGTCAATAAATTTAAATTTATGATTTAAGACAATGATTTCATAAAAAAAAAAAATAATGAGCTCACTTTCTGAATACTGATTAAACGAAAATTTAAATAATATTAAGTAGGCATTTGGTAGAAAATATTTTTTCTTTTTACAACTTAAGCGAGATATACATTGTTCAAATGCTTGTCATGCATGTGAGAGTGTATTAATATATTTTGTTTGGCGTTGCATATTATACACACTTCATGCATGAGTCTTCAATCATTTATTTTGAATTAAATTTCTGCGCGAAAATGTGCCTATGTATGATCAAGCAATCATTCTCAAATATAACGGGTGATTTTTTAAGAGGTTTAGAACTTTTTTTAAAAAAAAAACACAAAAAATTCGAAAAAATGAATGAAATATTTATTTGAATCGATAGTTTGAACCTTGCAATTTAATGTTTAAAGATAATTTCATGCAAATGTTGACCACGGCTGCGTCTCAGGTAGCCCATCCGCTGAGTCCAATTTTGGCATACTCTTTCACACATATCGGCCGGTATCTCACGAATGAATGCATGGATGTTGGCTTCCAGTGCGTCAATCGAAGCGGGCTTGTCCCTATAGACATTAGCCTTGACATACCCCCACAAAAAATAATCTAATGGTGTCAAATCGCACGATCTAGGCGGCCAATTGACCGGCCCGAAACGTGAAATTAACTGTTCACCAAACTCGCCTCGCAATTGCGCCATTGTTTCGCGTGCTGTGTGGCATGTGGCACCGTCTTGTTGAAACCACATATCATGCAAGTCAAGAACTTCCATTTCGGGCAAAAAAAAGTTTGTTATCATCGCTCGGTAGCGTTCACCATTGACAGTAACGCTGCGATTCGCATCATCTTTGAAGAAATAGGCCCAATAATGCCGCCGGCCCATAAACCGCACCAAACAGTGGCTTTTTCGGGATGCATTGGTAGCTGTTGCAATGCTTCTGGCTGATCTTCACTCCAAATGCGGCAATTTTGGTTATTTACGTACCCATTCGACCAAAAATGAGCCTCATCGCTGAACACAAGCAGCGCGCGATGAACATTTCGAACCGAGCACGAGTTTTGATAGTAAAATTCAATAATTTGCAAGCGTTGCTCATTTGTAAGACGATCCATGGTTAAATTGCAAACCAAACTGAAGCTGTTTGACAGTGACACAAGGTACTAAACACACGTCAGCTGTCAAAACCAGTGTTGCCAAAACCAAACCAGCTTAAAAATCACCCATTACAATATTTCAATCCTGGCTATCTGATTGAACAAAAATCAAAACATTTTGATTTAGCTTCAAGCATACACACGATGTATAAGTGTTTAATATTTACTAACCCAGTAGGAAATTTCCAAAAATTCACCGAGAAATCCGCACCTTTTTCATCAAGGAATGGTATACACCCGAGGTGAATTGAGGTGAATCCATCGATGAAATTAACATGGGGATGTCATGTGGGTTCACCAAGTGACTTTCTTGGTGAATATTCAACAATGAAATAATTAAGAAGGTGTAACTTGGTTATTCATAAATGACTTATGTCTGATGTCGCGGGAAGAAGTGTGAACAACGCAGAGGATACAACTTAGTTCACGAACTCATAAAGCTATGCATTACTTTTCATCAGTTAAATCATTGCATGCTTTTGTTTACTGAATTTTTATGCTGAACTGCAAGCATTGAATTCAGTTGAATTTTTGTACGTAGTAAAAGGAAGGGTAGTTAGTATTAAAATACCGAATTGAGGAAAAAGGCAATACCTTTTTCTAATGAAATCATAACATACTGTTCATTGTTCTTTTCACCAAAATTTTTCATTGAGGACAAAAATTCCTACTTGGAATACACTCTCTTATGCATGACAAGCATTTTAACAATATAAATATATCCCGCTTTATATTAAAGTTACACAAGCTTGAAGTGAATGACAAAATGACTTACTATTTAAAAATAATGGTGCAAAATTTCAGACGATTTAGTAAAGTGTTAAATCATTTTTAGTATGATACTAGGTTAAAAATAGGATTTTGCTAACTTTAAACGAGTTTAACTATACTATCTCGTTAACATTTTACTAAAGTTAAAATCACCAGATTGCTATTTTATCTTTTTAACATTTTACTAAATCTATATGTTTGCTATATTTTTGGCACGAAATGTCACTGTTTTAGGCCCGTTCAGCTTGAGTTTCTTAAGAAAATGGATTTAGTATGATACTAGTTAAAAAGTGTTTAAAACTAAAAACATTTTAATAAAGAGCTTTAAGGTTAGTAAAGTGTTAACTATGTATCATATGCTAACACCTTAACATCAGGCTGTTTATAATTTTGCGCCAATAGTAATAACAAAATATTTATGAGTTGGAAATCAACTCAGAATAGTTTTCTTTCATGAACTCAATTTAAAAGATATAAAAAATCATCTTGATGTCATTTCTCATTTGATTTTAACCTCAATTATTTACAATAATAGCAACATAGGAAAATCATAGTAATACGTTTATATCCATTCTGCGATAAAGATTAAAAAATGAAGTAAAGTAAAGGCATGGTTCGACTCAACTCCACCCAGTCAGTGAAATCGGGACGGATCAAACCAATTTCAATTATTTTGTTTGTGCTATTATTATGAGTGAATGAAATAGACATTGTTTGCTGAATTTTTCGATTTGAAGACTCGGAGACTTTTTAATGTGCCGCGCGGGGCCCCTAGATGCGGGGGGCCCTGTGCGGTGGCACAGTTCGAACACCCCTTCCGCCACCTCTGGTCTCTAGTCTTGTCCGTTGATAAAATGCTATTTTCCGCCATAATAAATAAATTTGTTGAACGAAATACATATAATAGTCTGTATAAATTACAATTAGGTTTTTTGGTACCTGGGTTTCGGTGAATTATTATCGCATAAACATCCATAACCAACACATTTCTCTGGACACCTGGGCTTAGTCCTGCAAAAATAAATAGAAAGGTTCTTATTTTTTTAATGTGTAGAGGTACCTATCTGATTTTTTTTTTTTAACTAAAAACGGCGTTAAAAATGTTGGTAAACATTTTTAATGACTATTAGAGTTATTACTATTTGGGTTAAAGATATTTTTTCTAAAAAACAGTATTTTAAGGTATATAGGTGCTCATACTATACACCCACACCCAATAGAAATGTATATTATATTTCCTCTAAATCCGCTATAAATATTCAACCGATTTCTGCTCTTTCTATTGAAGAAAAAAATTAATAAAAACAATATAAAATTATTATTTTTAAGAGATATTAATCTAATTTTTGAAAATTCAATATTTTGAAAACGAGTGAATAGCGTCTTTTTTTTCTTAAATTTAGATTCTAACAGCTACATATGTAATAATACAAAAATACATTATTTGCACTTTAAAATAATTGTTATCTGGCAAATGATAGCTAAATTGTACATTTGATAACTTTTCTTATTAATAAAAAAAATTGTTTTATGATATCTTTCCAGTCTATATAACTGAAAGCGAGGAAACACTTCACCGAATGTTCTGTTCATTCTCGACGTCTGCACGACCTCATATAAATATCAAGAATTCATATATAAATCTTTTAACTAACTCTGTAGCGCCCGCTTCATTCTCCCAAACACACACTAAAACCAATACACACAAAACTAGATTTCGCGGATGCATGTCACTTTGAATTTGTTACACTTTTTAAAAACTCGAATAATTAATAAATCCTTGATGAACAATATTAATATGTATCAAATTACGTGAGACCGATTTTTTTGTTCGAACGTTTAATGTAGATGTTTGCGTCCAAGCTTTCGGACTTCTCTTTAAAGACTGTTTTTTGTATCTTGCATTGTGTTGATTTAAGGTAAAGAATAAATTTTTTCCATCAGCCTTATTTAGACATAAAATGCCAGTCTGTCAAATTTTGAAGAGTGGGGATGAAATCCCCTCATTGCTTCAGCATCGAAATTGAAAGCAAAACTGAACGAAAATTAAACGAAAACTAAATATTCACAACTATGGCGTATGCGGGCACAATATTATGGATTATGAACAAAAACCACTCCGCTTTATCAATTCTTTATTGAATTTTGAAACTGTTAAGATTATGAGGCAGCGTTGCCGATATGGCACGATCGTGGTTTTTTGACACGACAAAAACCCTAATGAATATAGCACATATTTACGTCATACATAATATGTACCTCATACTCTAAAAATAAACAGTGATGCTCGGGCAGCTTCCCGTCAAATATCTTTAATTTCGGTTACCACATTCCATTGTTGAAATCCCCGTATGAGAGATAAGGCAATGATTTGAGAATCTGTATACTGTGTGTATGCTGTGCTTGCTGGTAAAGTTGAAGACTGGGTGACTGGAATTGATGCCCTTGACCCCGCTCTATACATATATTAGCCACTCGCAACTCACAAATCCAATCTCTTAACTTTCAAAAATATTTTGTCCATAAAGACAATTTGAGTCATTATATATGCTGGTGTGTTAGGCATCAAAATAAAACAGTACTTTTAAATACATTACCTACATATATATATTTTTTGCATAAAATAATATTTATAATAATATTAATAATGACCCACAGGCCACTAATCTTTTTTTAAATTGTTTTCAAATTGTTGAGAATTAATAACATATGAAACGTCCATTTTATAACATTAAAATCGGGGAACGTACAATTTAGCATTTTGTTTTAGACAATTATTGCGTTTTAAATAAATAATACATTTGTATATTTAGGGCCAGTTTCACAGTCGACACTTACCGGAATAAGTGGCACTTAAGTTTCCCATATCACCAACATCAGAGACTTAATGAAGAGTCTTAGAACTGGCAGCATCGAAAAACATGGTCGTTGCGAGTGCCAGGTTCCCGCGTAAAGATATCTACAAAGCCACCTGGGTATCACCTGATGGAGTCACTCGTAACCAATATCGACTGGGATCACTATCTTGTTGGTATGGTTTTCCGAGGGCGGATTACCTTGCGAAGACGTATTGCATCCGCCGATCAGGTTCGAATCAACACGGCTGCTCTGCGCAATGAAAACACCAGTAACACCTTTGGTAATACGTTAGGATTCGCCCTAGAACTGGGTAAGTCCTGGAGCCAGTATGCTGGGCGTAGATGAGAAGTGGACACGCCTTAAGAATACTGTCATTAGTACTGCCAACTCCATCTTAGGCAGCAGTCGTAGAAATCGGAACGACTGGTTTGATGATGAATGCAAGCTAGCGACTGAACGTAAGAATGTTGCGTACCGAGCAATGCAACAATCTCATAGAACGCGGGCAAGCGAAGACGAATATAAAGAGCTCAGAAGAATTTAAAAACGGCTTCACAGACAGAAAAAATCAGCCTGGGAGAAGAACATAATCTGTGAAATAGAGAAAAGCCGAGAGCGAGGTCCGCACCAGGCGCGGAAGTTCTACCAATCGGTCCGAAACATGACGCAGTACACACCTTGCTGCACATACTACAAGGACGGAGAGGGTAATCTGATCACCGATCCTCAAAGCATACTGGAGCGATGGGAAGTGTACTTAAATGAATTGCTAAATGGTCAGCTCACTGCAGAAGTGGAGGCTCCACTACTTCAAGAAGAGTACCCTATGTTGCCGGGAGCCAATGGTGTACCAGCCGAACTATTTCAACACGGTGGGCCAGCTTTACGTCAAGCAATTCATGAGATTATAGTGCACGTGTGGGAGCATGAAGAAATTCCAGAAGACTCGCGAAAAGGTATAATTTGCCCCATACATAAGAAGGGAGATTTCACAACGTGCAGCAATTATAGAGGTATCACGTTGTTGAGTACCGCCTATAAGATACTCTCCTCCGGATAACCCCATACGCTAAAACCATCATCGGACAATATCAGTGTGGTTTCATTCCAGGCAAATCAACAACTGATCAGATCTTTACCCTTAGGCAGGCGATGGAAAAATGTCTAGAATTTAACATCCCAACATACCACCTGTTTATAGACTTTAAGGCCGCCTACGATAGCATAGACAGGGTAGAACTTTACAAAGCCATGAGAGAATTTGGCATCCCAAATAAATTGACACGACTATGTAGGTTGACCATGACCAACGTAACAAGCCAAGTAAAAATAGCCGGATTGCTATCCAAACCAATCAACATCCGACTCCGACAAGGGGATGTTTTGGCCTGCCTCCTCTTCAACCTGGCGTTGGAGAAAGCAATCCGTGACTCTGGCACGGCAACAAGAGGGACCATCGTCAACAGGTCCAGCCAGATACTGGCTTACGCAGACGACATCGACGTCATCGGAAGAACCAAGCAAGCTGTACATGATTCCTTCATCCAGATCGAGCAGGCGGCACAAAATCTGGGGCTGCACATTAGTGAAGGTAAAACAAAGTACATGGTGGCGTCGAATGCGAGAGGAACACTTGGTCAAACAATCAAGGTAGCGGAGCACGAATTTGAAGTGGTGCAATGCTTTAAATACCTTGGTCAATAGTAGCAGCCGATAACAATATAGAAGAAGAAATACGCGGGCGGCTTCTCAAATCCAACAGAGCCTACTATAGTCTGTCAAAGCTCTTCAAATCCAGAAATCTCACCATAACTTCAAAACTGCTGCTGTACAGGACCATGGATCCGAGACTTGGGTGCTTAGCAAAAGGCACTCCGACCTCTTAGCCGCGTTCGAGAGAAAAGTCTTAAGGAGAATTGTTGGCCCCATATGTGATGAAGGACGATTCCGGAGACGGTACAATCATGAATTGTACGCAATCTACCTTGAAGCAGATATCGTGACAAAAATTAAGCTCGGTAGACTCCGGTGGGCAGGTCACCTAGCTCGCATGAGCGAAGAGGAACCTGCTCGGAAAGTTCTTTGTGGTACATTCTATGGTAGACGACAGCGTGTTAGACCATGCTTGCGCTGGAGAGATGGCGTAGACCAGGACGCCCGGAGCCTTGGGGTGCGCAACTGGATGGCGGCGGCTCGAGACCGGGATGGGTGGAGAGACTTTTTGAAGGAGGCCAGGACCGGACCCCGGTTGTCGAGCCGACGATGATGATGATTGGAAAACCCTTTATAACTTACATTTCAGTTAAGATTAAGGATTTAAACAAATCAAATAATTTCGGAAGTTAGAAATAAGTCTCCAAAACCAAAAATAGCTATACATTGAAAATTTAGCCTTAAGGATAATAGAGCCAATAAGAGGTGTTATTTTGAATAGACCGCTATTTCGGTAGTTGTCACTTTTGAAGCTGTCATTTTTTGACATTTGACAAGACGAAACTACGCCATTAATAAAAATGGAACGACACACGCTTCATCAAAACGCATTGAAATTATTAAAATTCACTATAAAAATGGTGAAAATTTGCAGAGACGGTTCGTAAAACTAAAACATTTTTGGGTCGTCGTGAAGCACCTTGTCGGACCGCAATACAGAAATTGGTGGACAAATTCGAGCTGGTGGGACAAGTTAGTGATGTGAAGAATAAACCCCGTGCACGTCGCTCAAGAACAACTGAGAATATTGCTGTTGTAGCCCAAAGTGTTGAAGAAAACCCAGGTTTGTCCATTCCTCGTCGTTCTTTGGAATTAGGCATTCCACAAACGTCATTACACCGTATTTTGCATAAAGACTTGGGTCTTAAGGCTTATAAAGTTCAGGTAACACAAGAACTCAAGCCGGCTGATCATCAACAACGACGTGTCTTTGCTGATTGGGTCCTTGAAATGCATGAAAATGATCCGGAATTTCATCGAAAAATCATCTTGACTGATGAGGCCCATTTCCACCTCGGAGGCTACGTCAACAAGCAAAACTGTCGCATCTGGGGCTCGGAAAACCCAAGAGTTATTGTTGAAAAGCCTCTCCATCCTCAACGCGTGACTGTTTGGTGCGGTTTATGGTCCGGCGACGGGGTCATTGGACCTTACTTTTTCGAAAATAAGGCTGGAGCAACAGTTACGGTCAATGGATTGCGCTATCGAGAGATGATTAATGATTTTTTATGGCCGGAATTGGATGGTATTGATCTGGACAACGTTTACTTTCAACAAGACGGCGCTACGTGCCACACAAGCAATGAAACTATCGATCTTTTACGGGAAAAGTTTCCGGACCGTGTTATCTCTCGAAGAGGTGATCACAATTGGCCACCGAGATCTTGTGATTTAACACCTTGCGACTTCTTCCTTTGGGGCCACGTGAAAGATAAGGTCTACGCCAACAGCCCAGCGTCGATTCAAGACCTCAAAGATGGAATTCGTGAGGCTATCGAAGACATAGGGCAGCCATTTTGCGATTTGGTTATGGAAAATTTCATGAAAAGGATATGGTCCTGTAAGCGTGGTTGTGGCGGCCATTTGGCTGATGTTGTGTTCCATTATTAACGGCATACCTTCCTCTTTAAAATGAAATAAACATCCGATCATTTATCTCAAAAAATACTATTTTTCTTTGAATATCAAAATAACACCTCTTGTTGGAAAACCCTTTAAATAAAAAAAAAACAAAAGTAAATGTGCATCTTATAGTTTACATATTGTGAATCTACACGCTAATACACAACTTTTGATACCCCTTTACACCATGGTTTATATATACGGTGACCATCCGTTCATTATTATAATGAACTGTTCATTATTTAAAGTAGATGTTCATTATTTACTATTTTGTATTCAAAAACATAAAAATGTTTATTATTTCAAAAGCTGTTACTTTAAAGTAAAGACTGAATTATATTTATTTATTTATTTTGCCTAACACACATATTAGGATAGTTCCTTCTGTAATATTAATTTTAATTCACTTAAGCAAAGACCAAATCCTTGTTGTATTTTTTTTATAATAATAATTAAAAACTGGGTTTAATTTTTTTTTCTTTTTTTTCAATCTTTGCTATTTAAAAATATGGTCGCCGTATGTATAGATGACTCTGACTATACACACCAGACACCACAACCACAACTCACAGGCCATATCACTACACTCCGAATAAAAACGTGCTAAAATCAAGAAAACCAGTGATAAATCAAGCCTAATCTTAAACTCGTTGAGATTGTGTCAAATCATAATTTATCATAATTTAAGAATGCATTGTTTTATTTCGCATTATTTATTTTTTGACATCTTTGCCTTGGCGACTTCAATCACAATAAACAATATTATGGTGCGCGTGTCAACATAATCAAGCTTAATGTGGTTTAAATTCCCCAAAATTCACTGTAATTCAAAAGCCATTATCATGAAATAAGAATGATCAAAATATCCCCTTGAATCATAATCATTGCAAATGTTAATTTTTTCTTTGAATAATTATTATTGCCAAAAATAATTAATTTTTCCCAACTTTCCACACACAATGATATTAAAATTTTAATGATAATGGCAGTGCCATCATGTACAATACGCACGTTTCGTTTTTCAGTTCAATTCAATTACCGTTCAACAGCTGAACTCTTGCTTTGTTTTTTTTTTTTTTTTGTGTGGGCTAATCTCAGGAACCACATGTCCGATTTCAAAAAAATTTCTTATGATTGAAAGGTTGTTTTTAGGGAATAGCTTTAGGGACTTTTTTTTTAGTTTTTCTTCTTCTGATTTGGAACACAAAAATAGTATCAATTTTAATATGATTTGAAACACAAAATAAAAAATAAGTATAGTCTTAACTGCAGCAACTGGATGAACATTGCTTAAGAAACTGTTGCGGAAGTTTAATGCATGTTTACAATATTTCTGTAAAATAGACCATCCAAGTGCTCCGTTAAGTATTTCGTATAGTCGACTTAGAAAAAGAAAGCTCTCTTCAAAGTATAAGCTACGGATTTCCTGGAGTATGGGGCAAACGGCTATGAATTGGTGGATATCTCCATTTTCTCTTCTGTTGCATAAACTTCAGATTTGTTACAGGTCAGGTTGATGAGGCATACAATTTTAGTTGAGAAGTTCTACACGTGCTCTAAAAATGCAGCTTATAACTTCGCTCGAGAATTTAGTTCTTAAATAGTTGGTTTCTGATGGCAACTGTTGATTGAGGTTTCTGAAGGTATTCTTGGATGTTGTGGAGGTTGCTCTGCTTAGGTGCTGAGTGTAGATTGTTTCATCTATCTTCGCTATAACATCCGCAAACATACCCAGCCATTCATCGGCATTAGACTCCCTTAACGATAGATAAGCCCCATGGGCTTGAGCTAGCTGAATCCAGTCCTTGAAAGGGGAGGCATTCGTTTGCAGAAGTCTTGCCATTATAGTTTTGTGAAGACTCCTATCGTTCCTTTTGATCACTCTCATTAAGTAATCGGCGTTGTTTGAAGAAATGCCTTTGCACTGCTTCGAACTCCTCGAAGAACAAGTGTCCAAATGCCTGTATACCATAGCACATACATGTGTTTACTGTTGCGCTATAAACACGGTATTTTGACTTAAGATCAATTTCTTGGTTTGCGAAGAACTTGGGCCACATTAAGCTCAAAGCAAGCTTAGCCTCATTACCTTTTTGTTTGGCGTGCTTTGAAAAATCAGGTTGTGCGTGATCAAAACACCAAGATATTTAAATTCTTGCACAACTTCTGTACGCACATTATTGAGAAACCATTTTTCTTCAGGCAGCCTTCTTTTCTGACGTATTTCAAAAATCATCACCTTAGTTTTGTCTGTGTTGACTTGTAGACCACACTTCTCGCAGGAAGTATTATTTAGTTTGTTGATTTGCAACTGCATGGTGAAAGGGTTGTCAGCCAATAAAACTAAATCGTCAGCTTAGAGCAAAACTTTTACTTGAATATTAGCAAAAAGTATTCCTCCTGGAAGTACCTCTCGAATATCATCAATAAATAAAGCGAACAATAGCGGCCTTAAAATGCAGCCTTGTGGAACACCTGCGGTTGTTTAAAACCATTCTGAGAACTCCTATCCATCCCATAAAGATGGAGTTGATGAGGCAAGGAAGTGGAAATACATCGTAAGAATTTTTCGGGAAATTGCCAACATCGAAAGCTTGAACATCAAAGCCTGTCGGTTTACCTTGTCAAAGGCTGCTTTAAGATCCACGAAGCAACAGTTAAGTTTTTTCAAAATTTTCCTCATACTGTTTAAGATAGAAATTAATCTATAGTTTTCTGGAAGGTTTTGTATATCCTTTTTTTAAAAATGGTAAAAATAACTGCTTTGTTGAAGTTGTTTGGTGCATGTGAATTGTTTTATAATCTGTTAAAGTACTCCAGAAGATAATTCTTTAGTTGTTCGGTGCTATTTTTATAAAATTCAACTGGAATGCCGTCTATCCCAGGTGCTTTGTTGTTTTTCATTTTGTGAAGAGTTGTTTCCAGTTCCCACATTGATATTGGGTTATTAAATTCGTCGACAGTAGTGTTAGGTAAAGCGTGAGAAAAAGTGTAATGATCTTGTAACGAAGTTACACCTTTTCATAGCAACGCCTATCCCCCAACTCAACATCTTCAACATCATCAACTCGATTACAATTTCATCACATACCTCAAGGCACCCACGAGAATTGATGACGAGGTTTGCCGACAAACAACAGCGCACGACAGCACAACACAACCAATGCACACGACAACATTTCAAAAGCTTATATGAAATTAATGGGTAGTGTTTTTCTACCTCACTCGATTCACACTTCCTTGTTACCGCCGAATCTATAAGAAAGGGTGAAATGGCCACTGCAAATCAGGAAAATTTTATCCTCCGTTGTTCTGCTAATTCAATCCTTGAACTAAATAAGTACCAAGAAGAAAGCTGCTGGGTGTGTAGTAAACCAGTTAGAAGTTTCAATTAATTTTTGGATTTAAAAAACCCCTTCATCTCCTTATTTTTGCCACAACTTCTTGTTGCGGCTAGGGATTTATCCCAAACCAATTAAATCCGTCTCCCATTCGATAAGGCTAGGGAGCTAATCCCAAATAACATTTTTGCCTTTAGAATCGCTTGGAGGCTAGGGAATTTATCCCAACGTCCGCCTTCGTACCGTGGCTACACCTCAGTGTTGGCTAGGAAGTTTATCCCACCGCCTGTCATCGTACCGTGCCTTCACTTCGGTGTCGGCTAGGGAACTTATCCCACCTTCTGTAGTCGTATATGCAATACCGTGTTATTTATTTAAGTTATAATAAAATTGTAAGAACTATACGAAAATAAATTGTTAATCTAGTTTTAAGTAAAACTGAATAAAAAAGTGTCTTAACGAACTGGAGTTCTGAACTTTCTAAACCCAAGTTTTATTGCTTTCTTCGGTAAGAACCCTGGACCCACTGACCTACCTCAGCTGGAAAATAAAAAAGCATCACAATCTTCAGCAGCAGACAAGAGGGTTTTAAAATGAGCTCCTATAGTGTCTCAGCTCCGAGAGTATTTATAACACTTCGGTTACGTCCACCTAGTTCACGTACATTATTCCAAAATTCTTTAGAGTTTTTACAGCTCGCCAATTTTATCGACAGGTTTTTAAGATGAACACCTTTTTTTTCTGCACATACATTTTTGTACTCCTTATCACATTCTTCTAATCTGGTTGATGATTGACATGGAAGAGAACAACATCAGTAGCGGTTTAAAAGAGATTTGTAAAGGGGAGCACTATTCTCGTTCCATTTTAGTTTTAGAAAATTACTGGTGTTTCTTTGATTATCTTTATTAATAAAATTCACTTTAACTTCTATTGGCAAGTGCGCTGAAAAATTTTGAATTCCTACCTAGAAGTCTGCAAGAGTGTTAAGCCATTCCGCAGATACTGCACAAAGGTCAATTACCGAACTTCCCTGACCGCTAATGAATGTAAGCTCTCCATCCTTGTCGCTTTTGGAAGATCCATTCAGCACGAAAAGACCAAAATTTTCAAAAAATTCCGTTAAAAGTCTTCCATTTCCTTAGCAGTTTTCATCTTTAGAAAATCTGGTCACATTGAGCAGATTTTGGGAATATATGTTATGAACAGAACGATTTTGATAGCCAACAATTCGAGCATTTAGGTCACCAATGATCATACAATTTTTCAAGTTGGCGTTATTAACAAAGTTTACCAAATCATCAAAATCATTCTGCCTGTTATTACAGTTTAAATAGACTGGTATAATAGAATATTTAAAATTATTATTTGAAATTCGAGAAATAAGTCTGTTTTCTATACAACAAAGTTCGATAAAATTATAATTTAAGCTTTTTGTTGACCCCACAAATGATGCTACCACTGGCCCCCTACCACGGAAATTTTTTCTAATTGCAGAATTAAACATAATTTTGAAATTTTTAAGGAATTAATTTTCATTTTTTTTTCTTCCAAAAAGGTTTCCAGTAAGATAATTACATCGAAATTCTGAATATAGTTGAAAAAATTAGTATGCAAAAGTTTACTTTAAGTTTTACTATTTGTAGGGTGAGATAGGGTAAAATAAATAAATGTCAGATTTAAGAAATTCTTTTTATGTTTTAAAGGTTCTTTCTAGGGGAAGGCTTAAGACTTTGAGAGACTTTTTTTTTAAATTTGCTATTTATTGTGTGAAGTCGGTCACAAAAAAATTTTATTCGATTTCAAATATTATTTTTGCATTGAAAAGGTTATTTTTAGTTAATGGCTTTAGGGATTAGATTAGAGTGAAGTGGGGTAAGCAAAAAAAAAGGGATTTTAAAAATTCTGTTTGTGTTTGTAAGGTTATTTAAAATACGTAATTGCTATTCATAGAGTGAAATAGAATAAAAGCTTAACTTTTGGTTCATGAAATGTGATCCCGATAGAGAGAAGGATTTCATGTTGTTGTAATGCATGAATTTTTATGATCTATATGGATCATCTCTGATAACAAAAAAATGGCTATAGTCGCTGTCTGTGAGAATTCGTAGTTCTTCGAAAATGACGATGCGCTAACGCTCGATGATATATCAAAGTTTTGCTACCTTCAATTGGGTAATATGGACATGTAATTCGAAAAGAATGGCGCTACGTGCGAACCTGCCACATAGCCAACGTCACAATATTCCATTTCAACATCTAACCGCCCTCATTGAAAAACCCTTAATTATTTGTAATAATTTATTTATATCTAGCGCTTAGGTGGTTCTAAAAATCTTAATATCATACAGGTGATAGATGCTATACAGGGTGATTCACGTAAGGTGTGACAAAAAGCTAGAAAGATAACACTTACAATGCCATTATATACTTTTTTGTAAGGCCAAAGCCTCTTCTTTTATTTTCTGTTTAAATAAAGTTGTTTTAGTGAACACTTTAAAAACAACATTGGTTGTTTTTATATTTAAAACTAGTTGGCACGGGTAGACAAATCAAAGCTTAACATAAAAATTACAAAAGAAAATATTATTTTTGACTTTTTGTAATCGAATAAATCGAATACTTCTTTCTGGTAATAATAGCCTTAGAAGCAAAGGAAACGGCATTATCTGCCTTTCTAGATATAGAGGGAGCCTTTGATAATACCTCCCATGAAGTGCGTACCCATCACCTTAACTAGATGGATTGGTGAGATGCTGGGCACTAGAACAGCAGAGGTAATAGCAGGATCAAATGTACAAACAATATCCACAACAAGAGGATGTCCACAGGGAGGGGTACTATCACCCTTGCTGTGGAGTCTAGTAGTGGATGAACTGCTAGAAAATCTTACTTCTCAAGGCATACGATGCATTGGTTTCGCTGATGATATCGTTATTACCGCCCTAGGAAAGTTTGAAGAAACTCTTTGCGATATTATTCAAAGAGGACTATCTATCACAAGGAAATGGTGTCTATCTGTAGGACTAACAATTAACCCTGCAAAAACGACGATTATACCATTTACCAAGAAAAGACTTCTACCACACATGAAACCTATCCAGTTAGCTGGTGAAGTAATTGAAACAAAGAAAGAGGTAAAATATCTAGGAATAACACTAGGCAGTAAACTCCTCTGGAACAAACACGTTGAAATTACCGTCGGGAAAGCCACAAAGGCCCTTATGATATGCAAAAGGCTTGCAGGGAGATCATGGGGTTGCAAACCAAACATCCCCAGGTGGATGTACACCATGATGGTAAGACCCATCCTTACCTATGGGGCAGTTGCGTGGCACAAAAGAACCGAATTAGCAACAACTAGGAAAGCGCTAGAAAAAATCCAAAGGCTCGCATGTATATGCATTACGGGAGCAATGAGTACTTGCCCTACAGCACCGATGGAGGTTATTCTCCATCTGACCCCCTTACACTATATCATCGTAAGTACAGCTTAGGGAGCCATAATGAGATTTACAAAGGAGGGAACTGGGACTGGTAAGTGTATAAGTCTTAGAGAAAAAGACAACATTTTAAAGTCTTCAGTAACAAACCTTATTGACATTCCCAGAGATGGTATGACTTCGATAAAAACTTCAAAACGGAGTTAAGTAACAAGGAAAAGTGGGTAGGCGAAACAGTGAACTACACACTCAAAGCAAATACCATCAAGTGGTACACTGATGGTTCAAGAACGACTGAAGGGACAGGGGCAGGAATTTTTGGGCCTAGAACTTAACTTTCTATACCGATGGGACAGTCTACTAGCATTTTCCAGGCGGAAGTACACGCCATAGCGAAATGTGCAGATCGTAATCTTGAAAGGAAATACCGCAACCAAAATATTGCCATCATGTCAGATAGCCAAGCCGCACTCAAAGCACTAAGCTCGTACGCCATCAGCTCAAAGATAGTGTGGGAATGTGTGCACAGGCTAAACGAACTTGGTAAATACAACAATGTCTCACTCTATTGGGTACCTGGCCATATCAGGGTCCAGGGCAATGAGGAGGCAGACTCCCTAGCAAAAACAGGTGCAACAACCCCCCTAGTGGGACCTGAGCCCTATTGCGGAATAGGAGAAAATGTGATTAGAAACAAAATCAAAAAAGAGGAGGAGGTCAAAAGATCCAAAAATTGGAAGGAACTTCCTAAGCTTAGGCAGGCAAAACTGTTACTTGGGAACTATAACCAAGAACGTTTCAAGAACTGCATCAGCTTGAGTAGAAACAACCTCAGAATAATCACGGGTCTCCTCAGTGGCCACTGCAGACTCAGAAGACACCTAAATGTCATTGGTCTAGAAAGCAGCCCCACCTGCAGATTCTGCAGTACTCATGAGGAAACACCGGACCACATTCTATAGGTAGATGTGATGCTCTCATGCATCAGAGGAAAAAACACCTGGGACATTACCAGGTAGAAGAGGGCGAATTTCCCTCTCTGAAAGTTCGCCAGATACTTAAATTCATTAGAGGTGTTAAGCTGGAGGAAGAGCTATAAAATGAGCAAGATCATCTAGCTCCGGATGGGGGCACAATAGACCTATAGGTCGCAGTGCAATCACCCCCAATTATTATTCATTCATTCATTCTGGTAATTATTGTATTCGAAAACCATTGTGTTATTTTTATCCCATTTCACTCTATAAATAACATTTTTGAAAAAAAAATAGCATTTCAAACACAAATAGAATTTTTGAAATCGGATACCACTTTTCATTTTTACCCCCTTTCACCTTTTAAATAAAATAACAAATTTTTGAAAAAAAAAAATATTACTAAAGCCATCCACTTAAAATAACCTTTCAAACACAAAAAGAATTTTTATAAATTTGTACCCCATTTCCTTAGAAAACTCCACCGAAACTTGTGGCTTAGTTATTGAAACTTGGTTAGTTTAGTCAACAAGAACTTGATAACCTCTCAAATGAATTCCAATACATTTAAAAGAAACTTTGGTGTTACTACACAGAAACTTGAATTTGGTTGCTGTGCTTTTTCGGTAACTGTTAGGTTGTAATTTTTTTTTTAGACAAATACTATCGTTACTTTGTTACTGAGAACGAGAAGTCACCACAACTTTTCAGTAACTTAGCGTGCCTCTTGAGGTCTGATGTTGATAAAGATGTTGCTGGTGTTGTAGGTGGATTACTTGTGAGTGTGGTGAATGAGTAGTATTATTTGTTATTATTTTGTTTTATAAAATGTACGTACTTATTTATAAAAACATTTATTTAATACTATTTATTTTTAGATACTCTGTCATAAATTGAAATTCTTAAAAATTCGCATTATATAAAAATTTAAATGACGACGTGTTGTGGTTGTGATGCGTTTGATGATCTCAATATTTTGTTGTTTGAATGCTGAAATTATTCGGGTTAGATATAAAGAATCACATTATCAGTATGTAGGTTAATCTTAGTTGGATTTTATTATGGTTTCTGAATTGTCGATGCACTAGTTGTTTTACTTAATTTCAAAATTAACAGGAGACCGCTGTTCCTCTAGATGTTATTACTTTTATCTTCATCATCGTCGGCTCGACAACCGGGGTCCGGTCCTGGCCTCCTTCAACAAGTCTCTCCAACCATCCCGGTCTCGAGCCGCCGCCATCCAGTTGCGCACCCCAAGGCTCCGGGCGTCCTGGTCTACGCCATCTCTCCAGCGCAAGCATGGTCTACCACGCTGTCGTCTACCATATAATGTACCACAAAGAACTTTCCGAGCAGGTTCCTCTTCGCTCATGCGAGCTAGGTGCCCTGCCCACCGGAGTCTACCGAGCTTAATTTTTGTCACGATATCTGCTTCAAGGTAGATTGCGTACAATTCATGATTGTACCGTCTCCGGAATCGTCCTTCCTCACATATGGGGCCAACAATTCTCCTTAAGACTTTTCTCTCGAACGCGGCTAAGAGGTCGGACTGCCTTTTGCTAAGCACCCAAGTCTCGGATCCATATGTGAGTACTGGCAGGACCATGGTCCTGTACAGCAGCAGTTTTGAAGTTATGGTGAGATTTCTGGATTTGAAGAGCTTTGACAGACTATAGTAGGCTCTGTTGGATTTGAGAAGCCGCCCGCGTATTTCTTCTTCTATATTGTTATCGGCTGCTACTATTGACCCAAGGTATTTAAAGGATTGCACCACTTCAAATTCGTGCTCCGCTACCTTGATTGTTTGACCAACTGTTCCTCTCGCATTCAACGCCA
This sequence comes from Leucozona laternaria, assembly GCA_932273885.2. Taxonomy (NCBI): domain Eukaryota; kingdom Metazoa; phylum Arthropoda; class Insecta; order Diptera; family Syrphidae; genus Leucozona; species Leucozona laternaria. The sequence goes on along the minus strand of OW026366.1, from coordinate 267,298,962 downwards.
CCATGTACTTTGTTTTACCTTCACTAATGTGCAGCCCCAGATTTTGTGCCGCCTGCTCGATCTGGATGAAGGAATCATGTACAGCTTGCTCGGTTCTTCCGATGATGTCGATGTCGTCTGCGTAAGCCAGTATCTGACTGGATCTGTTGACGATGGTCCCTCTTGTTGCCGTGCCAGAGTCACGGATTGCTTTCTCCAACGCCAGGTTGAAGAGGAGGCAGGCCAAACCATCCCCTTGTCGGAGTCCATTAAAGATGTTGATTGGTTTGGATAGCAGATATTGTCGAAACAACACTGTCAAGAGATGATTCTACACTTTTTCCTTTAGCAAGCGCATGCTGCGCTGGAGATAGAGCAATCTGTGGAAGCGTATACAACGAATATGGATATCTATTAATCTTTCGAATGTTTTCAACACAAAAGAAGTGAGACTGATCAGCCTAAAGTCCTTGGCATTTGTATGACTGTTTTCACCAGCTTTAGGGATAAAGATGACCTTAACTTCACGCCACGATTTTGGTATATAACCCTATTTCAAAGCGATCTCGAACATCACCCTTAGGAGTGGTATTAGAATATTGTCACATGTAACTTGTAACATTTTGGGAAAGATACCATCCAGTCCCGGGGATTTTTAAGGTGAGAATGAACTGATGGCCCATTTAATCTTCTCCTCAGTTATTACATTCGGCGAGATCGTGTGTTCTTTAAGAGACTTTGTTTCCCTAATATTAATAATATCTAAACTGCTTCCGGTTAAACTAGCCCTAATCAAAGAGTCAAGTATCTCGCTGTTGGATTCTGTCCACCGTCCGTAATGGGGTTCTTTAGGAATCCCAGGGGAATTGGATAATTAGCGAGAATTTTCCTAAGCCGGGCTGAGCACTTAGCGCTTAGCACTTTCAACCTCGTTGCAGTATTCTTTCCAGGAGGTTCGCTTAGCTCGTTTGCGTTACTGCTTTTAACCTACGCTGACTGGTTTTATATTACTCTCAGTCGTGTTCAGTACGCATGCGCTTAGCTGCATTGAAAAGTTTTCTAGCTTCTTTCCTGATCTCACTAAGCTCTTTGGACCACCAAAGTGGCTTTCTATTTCCCTTCCTAAAAGTTTTTAATAGGACAACTTTTCTCAGAATTTCTGGGAATTCTGCAGTGGTTCTGTCTACACTCACTGGGTCTTTTAAAGTACTGCTGTTGGGTGTGCTACTGCTGATCCCATGCGTTTCTTCTCTACTAAAAATATTCCAATTAGTGTTTCTGAACTTCCTAAATAGTTTATCTAGTTTCTGAGTTGCAGGTATGGTGAATTAAATTATTCTGTGATCAGAAAAAGACGGTTCCTTTACCATACCCTCCAAGTTAAAAGTTAAAGTGAGCTCAACTCAATAAATGCATTTCGCCCAGTTACGATAGTTGGGCTCATCAGTTAGATGGCTATCGTACCCTTCTAAGACGCACATTTGTATCAGCATTGAGATACTGTGAATTTTATTATTCTAACGGAATTTGTTTAAATTCAGACACTTAGAATTTTAAACACCCGTGCTCAGGCGTTTTATTATAGAATATGAAGAAAATATTTTATATTTTCTTCATATTCGATTAGTATAGTACTGTTTAGAAAGATAGACTGTTTTTATAAAGAAATACTGTTTTATAAAGCCGACCTTCTCCCCTTTAATCGCCTATATGTTTTCTCGGATTGGCTATTACCCTAAGTTTGCATCGGTTTATACCCACGCGCACATTGAAGTCAATTGTCCTCACAATTGAGATGGACTTGTGTGTCAGTCTGACCGCCACCTCGGTGCCTTCTCTCGTCTGCTCTCCTACATCAACCACCACCCAGTTTTGACTAAGCTGTTCAGTGTTGAGGAATCGCAGGTATCTTTCAATCCATTCTCTGGGAATTGCAGGACCGCGAAGCAAAAGTTTTGCCAAAGCCCGATTTAGCTCATTGAACTCGCGTCTGCTAATTAGACGGAGATCAGCATTTTCCCAGGGGGCTTATGTGTTGTTCAAAAAGATCTTGAAGCCATGTGAGAGTGTTACCGTCTTCACAGGTTTTCAATTTGAACCCATTGATGGTTTTGAGGTTGCCAAAGAGAGCCGTTGGCCTATTCTTGACGATAGCTTCGTTTACCGCATCAAAGCAGCAACTTTGGCAGTAAGTTTTAGACATAACCAAACAACCAAATATTTAGCATTTTCTTAAAGTGTTCCCCAACCTGGAACCTTTTTAGATCGCCTCTGATAGAAAGTTTTAATCTTTCAGATCGCTTGTCCGTTTGCTATTCAGTCACAGTCTAACTGCAGCATTCCGTCAATCAGCCTAAGTGTGCGCTGTTGTCGAATCGAGCTACGCCTGCGATTTCCTTCCAAAAGTAGCTTAATGGACAAGTTCAGCCCCCACCCGTTAATTTCCATAGCAAAACGGTAAACGAAAAATTATTTAAAACTACAAACAAAGCCCCCAGCCCAAACCGGCCCAGACTACGAAGTTGTAAGAAAACATTTTGTCAGATGGGATACCCGCCATTTTCCAACTAAAATGAGGAGACAGGATCCACTGCCTTTCGCGAAAGTTAAAATAAGCTAAGCCCGTAGACCTTCGTGCAGATTAAAAGGGAAAGGGAAACACGTCGCAAAGTGATTTTTCTTTCGTGTTCAAGATACTTTAGGCTGGGCATTAAGCCATACTAAATTTAGGATGGTGTGAACAAAGTGTCACACAACATGTCGTTGAACATTGGTCGGATTCATCATTTTTTATCCGTGTTTTGACCATCTGCGGCACACTTGATGATTTAATAGACCATCTGTCACACGATTAATTTTGTATTTGACAACCTGTTGAACGTATTGCCACTTTGTAGACCCCCAGTCACACAATCGGTCTTTTTGGTATTGCGTGTGGACAATCTGTCGCACACCAAATTATTTTGTGGACCGTCCGTAGCGCAATAAATTATTAGTAGTAAGTGTGGATTAACCGTCACGCAACTTAAACCACGAAGACCTATTTGTGTTGCTTTTCCAAGATACCTTATAAGAGCAGGACTCTGACTGAAGGAAACCGGGTTTCAACTGCACTCTACCAGTATTTTGGAGCCACAATGAAAGAGGAAGGTTAAAAATGGATTAAGGAAAAGAAAAAGCTATGGTGTCACTCGGAAAATTTTCAGATTCATCAAACATCATCAATGAAAAGAGCAAGAGCTGAGTATACATCCTTGGGGACACCAGCAGTCTTATCGAACCAATTCGAATATTTTGACCCATCCCAAACTCAAATAATAGCAGTTTCACGGCGCGTATAAAGACTGTTAACTTAAAAGTCTTAGACGTGCTTTAGATGGAGGAAGGTTAAAAGGATCGTCCAAGCCAAGTCCACGTAAGGCGAAACTCAAAAATCTTCCCTGGACAACTTCAATACGTTAAATGTGAGCTTGATAATATGGAGACCAGCGACCTGAAATGAAAGTATGGTCTGACAAAAGTAGAGGGATTTTGTGACACAGCTAGGGATCGGAAAATTCTTTCGACAAGCGCTTATTGAATCCAAGAGAGGAGTTAGCTTTGTTTAAAATAACTATTATCAAAATGAGAGCGAAAGTTCCATTGGGAGTCGGATAATAAACCTAAACCACGGATCGAAGTTACAATGGGAATCTATTTGTACAATAAACTGCAGCCTGCAGTGCTCAAACCTCAAAGACTAAGCCAGTCCGATAGCTGGAAAAGGAGCTCCGTAGGTCATGCACAAATTATCAACAAATTTACGGAGTGGTATGTATGCACAGACTGCACAACACCCATAGGATTTAATAGGTTATATTTTTAAGTGTATGGTCCAATCCATCGGGGTACCACAATGGATCAATATTGATCTAAGTGTGACGGAAACAAGATCCACCGTCAGCCCATCAACATAACCTCATTTCATGTCATTTCGTTATTTATAAAATAGACGTTTACGGGTATAAGTTATGGCTTGGCATTTTTTAACATTGAGTTCCAGCAGGTTTTTTTGGCACCAAATATAGAATTTGTCCAAGTCAATTTGCAGAGATTTGGAATCTTCGATACATGAGATCTCTTTGCATATTCTCATCTGCGTAGATTAACAGATCAGAGTTAGAAAAAATTTGTGCAACTAAAGGGTGTTTTTTCAAGACGTGTGGTTTTTAATCTGGCAATACTTTTTTTTTGATTTAATCTTTTTGACAGCTGTCACTTGATTTATGCTCGGTTTGCTTTGCCATTCCATTTCATAATTAATAGACTAACTACTGAACAACGTTTGCAAATCGTGCAAATTGATTACCAAAATAATGGCTCGGTTCGCTCGAAGCATCGCACGCTGCATCCAATATTCGATCGACATAATCGCCCAGCAGAGTCGGTATTTCGAGCAACCATGGATCACCACGTTTACTCTAGTGGATAATGCGTATCCTCAGAGAGGCCGTACAGTGCGCACCGAAGACGCTATTGCTGCCGTGGAGCAGAGTATCGAAGAAGACCCGAATGAGTCCATCCGCCATCACGCGCAACAATTGGAGCTGTCGAAAATTGGGCCTCTCGGCTGGAATTTATTGGGAAATCATTTTTAAAACATAATGGCAAACCCTTATCTTTATAATAAAGCTAAATACTTGGCCATAACATTAAATTATATGCGTTTTATTTCTTCTTAAAAACCACACCCCTAAAAATGACACATTTTAGTTAGAAAAATCTGACTCAGATTTTGATTTTTTGAATTTTGTCATCCAGTTATAGCAGCTACATATTATAATTTGTTTAAATAATTTTTTTTAATATCAATTTTCTAGCTTATCGGGAAGTCTTATTAAAGGAAGTAACTCTAGACATTCTAATTATAACAGTTTTGGTTTATAAAAGTAATGTTTATGCGGCCCCGCAGTTCCAGGGCCCTCTGCCGATGGACGTACTTCAGGCACCCAGGGTTTTTTTTTTCAAGTCGCGCGAAGCGCGTTAACGTACGGTGTACGCCGACTTTTAATGGTGAAAAACTGTTATAACTGTTATAAATTGGTATGTCTCTAGTATCGTTCCTTAATAAAATCGATTGCATAAATGCATAATTTGAACAGAACACAGAGCTGTTCTGATAGCTGACCGCTATTTCGGTAGCTGTCACTTTTGAAGCTGTCATTTTTTGGCATTTGACAAGTAGAAACTACGCCATTAATAAAAATGGAACGATACACGCTTCAACAACGCATTGAAATTATTAAAATTCACTATAAAAATGGTGAAAATTTGGCAGAGACGGTTCGTAAAACTAAAACATTTTTGGGTCGTCGTGAAGCACCTTGTCGGACCGCAATACAGAAATTGGTGGACAAATTCGAGCTGTTGGGACAAGTTAGTGATGTCAAGAATAAAACCCGTGCACGTCGCTCAAGAATAACTGAGAATATTGCTGTTGTAGCCCAAAGTGTTGAAGAAATCCCAGGTTTGTCCATTCCTCGTCGTTCTTTGGAATTAGGCATTCCACAAACGTCATTACACCGTATTTTGCATAAAGACTTGGGTCTTAAGGCTTATAAAGTTCAGTTAACACAAGAATTCAAGCCGGCTGATCATCAACAACGTCGTGTCTTTGCTGATTGGGTCCTTGAAATGCATGAAAATGATCCGGAATTTCATCGAAAAATCATCTTGACTGATGAGGCCCATTTCCACCTCGGAGGCTACGTCAACAAGCAAAACTGTCGCATCTGGGGCTCGGAAAACGCAAGAGTTATTGTTGAAAAGCCTCTCCATCCTCAACGCGTGACTGTTTGGTGCGGTTTATGGTCCGGCGGGGTCATTGGACCTTACTTTTTCGAAAATGAGGCTGGAGCAACAGTTACGGTCAATGGATTGCGCTATCGAGAGATGATTAATGATTTTTTATGGCCGGAATTGGATGGTATTGATCTGGACAACGTTTACTTTCAACAAGACGGCGCTACGTGCCACACAAGCAATGAAACCATCGATCTTTTACGGGAAAAGTTTCCGGACCGTGTTATCTCTCGAAGAGGTGATCACAATTGGCCACCGAGATCTTGTGATTTAACACCTTGCGACTTCTTCCTTTGGGGCCACGTGAAAGATAAGGTCTACGCCAACAGCCCAGCGTCGATTCAAGACCTCAAAGATGGAATTCGTGAGGCTATCGAGGACATAGGGCAGCCACTTTGCGATTTGGTTATGGAAAATTTCATGAAAAGGATATGGTCTTGTAAGCGTGGTCGTGGCGGCCATTTGGCTGATGTTGTGTTCCATTATTAACGGCATACCTTCCTCTTTATAATGAAATAAACATCCGATCAAATATCTCGAAAAATGCCATTAATCTTTGAATATCAAAATAACACCTCTTATTGGAAAACCCTTTATTATTGGTGGGTATGCCCTAGGCACAGTACGGTATTGCAATTATCTAGTCGTCCGTTTTCAGTTTCAGCTCAAATTGGTAACATCTCATCACTAGAAAATGAAAGAATCATTTAATAAAATTTGTATGTATACACAGTTTGGATTTGGCTATTAGTTTAAGTGTAAAACAAAATGAGAGCTCGATGTTCAAACGTTGTGCAGTCAAGCGAACCTCTGTTTACGAACTCCTACTCACCTCTTCGAGGGGAACATCCAGAACTTAAACTGAAGACGGGTTTTCAATCTCTTTGGATGGTTGAAGTCGTAAGCAAACGAGTGTGGGGGGGAGGAGAATTCCACTAAGGCACTTCTCCTTTTATCCAGGAGACAGCGTCAGAATTTAACAGATGGAATCAACGGTGGCGTCGCGTTGGCAGTTTCACTCACTACTCAGGCTGGGCAAGTCTATAAGGAGGAGCTCCTCATCCTTCGGGTTATACTTGGGGTCTGCTGTAGTCTGGTTGGGGGTCGTGCTGTCGGTCGGGGTGAAAGCAACAACAAGCCTCGGATACGGTACGGACGGATTAACTGATCACGAACCAAGCAAACGAAAATTATGACAACTTCGGATCTGTTCGGGTTTCTTAATAGGCCACGTGCAGACATACAATTAGTACATACATTCGCACCCTCAGTACAACAGAGTGACAAGTCAAAAAGTGGTGATCCGAGTTATGTGTATCTTCAATAATCGGAAAAATACTTTTGCTTGTAACTTTTTACAAAAAGTAAAAATCATTGACCTGTCAACTAATTACACAAGAAAACTATTAAAATTTTCAAATTAGAGAAATAAACACATAAAAATCGTTCTTTTTCAATAAATAATTTATATTTTTTTATTAATTTGTATTAAAAAAACAAAAGTTTTAATGCAATACAGGAGGAAATCGAAATATCTCTTTTTTATTTACAAAGAAAGCCAATGCAATAAAGGGACATCTCCAAATATCTCGAAATGAGTTCGAAACTTTATACTCCAGCGCGCCTTTTCTTTCCAAATATTGGTGATCGAAGTTCAGGATCACCTGTCCTTAAAATGTTAAAAAAATTATGATGGCACTCAGTTATGGAGTTTTGCTTGCAAAGATCCATCAAGTCTTTCTTCTTTAGGCAGGGTATCTTAGGGGGGCCATCTGGGAATGCTGGTTTAAATTCAACGCACCTTTACAACTCACTTCTTCCGTTGGTGTTTTGGAAGTTCTACTGCCCTCATCAAAATTAGACCTAGCTTCAGCCACAATTTGAGCAAGAATCTCTGTCTCAATATTTTCTTCAGAGCTTCTATTTTCGACTTCATCCAACTCCAAGTACTCAATCTCTTCCTCCAGAATGAAACCTTTCATCTCTTCGACAACAATCTCTGCCTCAATAATGCAATCTGTAATCTTGTCTACGACATTATCATTAATCTCCAAGTACTCTTCCTCCTCCTCCACAATGCAGCTATCAAACTCCTCTCCAGCATTGTCATCACCATCCCCGACAGCATCAGGTACAACACGATCGATTTCCTTATTTATGAAATTCTCGATCGTTTGATTAATACTAGAAGCAAAGGTGCTCTAATCATTCATACAAATAAAGTATAATTAAATAGTTAAAATAAAAAGAACCCTCATTTTTAGCTACCTGAGCAATTGCTGAATCAGAAGAAAAGTTGTTAGTGTATATAATTTCATCCCCATCATTGTAAGGATCAGCTTTGTAATAATCCTTTTGTAAAAAACATTAAATGGTAAATTAAATACTATATGCAAATAAAACTTAAATACCATACTTTGCTCAAATTTTTGTGTACTCCTTCCAAAAAGTTATGCAAGGAAGATCTTGACGAATTCACACACTTAAAAAAGAAACATTACTTCATTTAAAATTATTAATCACCGTTTTTACCTTTTTAAGGATAGATAAATTACGAGGATTATCCATTTTTATATAATAGCTATCAAAAATGACAAATAAACCGCCAAAATTCGAAATGTCACTTTGTTGCTCTGGAATTTTTTTTTTGTTAGCCACTTATCGCCATGTTGCACAGGTATAATCGGACAAATAGAGGCGATATTTTGAAATGACACGTTATTGTACTGGAATATAGTATTTTTTTTCAATATGTATCTGTGTTGCATTGGAATGAAAAAACGTTTCAAAGGGAATATTTTGGATTGACCCTTTATTGCACGAGTTTTTTTTAGAAAAAAATTGAAGAAATCTTGGATAATGGATTCATTTGGGAATATTTCCTTGTTATACTGAAAATGTTAATGTAAATAAGTGAAAAAATGAAAACTATTTTGTGATGGTTCTATACTGCAATGAAATATTTTGTATTATTGAATTTTTCAATAAGGCGTTTTTTTCATTATAAAGTGATTTTTTTGACAAAATGTAAATATCTTGTCTATTTTTTCAACTCTAAAAACGTCAAGCCCCTTAAAAAAATGTAATTTCATTGCGAAAAATTCCTCATCATTAACTCAAAAGTGCCAATTTTTGACTTATCCCTCTGTTGTTCTGAGGGTGCGATATATAAATTTCGTCGGTCTTATCTATGTTATTGTCATAAAAAGTCTTGAGATTAATTAAAAAAAACACAATTTAAAGCTCTTCACTTCAACTTTATTACAGCCTATTATCAGTGGTTAGTGGATTAAATTGTATTTTCTTTCTTTACTAAAAATATATGTAAGTTAAAAATTCCGTGTCTTGTAGGTTGTGCTGTGCCTCGTCGAAAAATCAGAATTCGTTTGTCCCGCCAGACAATGACGCCGCACAGTGGTTCAGGAGCGGACAAAAATAATTTTATCGACTTTTAAATATTTAGATTTTTGACATTGTCGTTTGATTAAGTAATAGTTGAAGCATTAGGATCAGGATTTTTTTTTTATGAAATCAGTTTGTAGGTATAAAATTTTGAGCGCCAAAGTTGATAAACAAAACTTCAGTGATTTTGAAGCAAGAAACCAGCATTCTTCAAAGACGATTATTTTTATTTATATGATTCTTTTGACTTTTTTTGTTATATAAAAACAAATTATATTTTGGAAAAAAAAAAATTAAGATTGTTGTAAATTTTTTTTACGAATTTTTAAAATTAGTAATTTTTTTTTTTAATTTAAATTAAAAATTCAACTAAGAAAAAGTTAATGTTCCCTGGTCTTCCCCGGTCGAGCACATAATACATACCATACTTGGGGCCATTAAGTATTGAATACAAAAAAAAAATATGCTGCTAATACTTCCGAACCTTCAAATGCACCCAATTTATATCTCAAGACCCCCAAAAACCAAACAAATCCTTGAATTACGTTTTTTTATTGTTTTATTTAAATAACTTCAAATCCTTTCCGTAAACCATAAAAAAATATATATTTATTATTTTCAGAGGAATAAAGGATTGTAATAAATAAACGGTATAAAAGGATTGTAAGGAAGCGTGACGTTATGTTTTATAAATAATGTAGATATAAACAAAACTCGCAATTTTTTACCTGATATTTTTTTTTGTGAGTTAAATTTTACAAAATGGTATTCAAACAAAAGCATTGGTAGATTTTAAGACAGTCAAGAATTAGAATCAGACAGAAGAAAAACAAATAATCCAAGAAGATGGAAAATTTTACCATATCAAACGCTGAATTATCCAACATTGCGTTATCGTCCTGCAATCGCAAGGAAGATCTTTGCATACAACAATTAAAATTAACGTATCCAAACATAAGTGAATCAATAGTTGTAAGCATAGCAGAACATTTACGAAAACGTTTCTTATCAAATTTAAATCAGAGGTGTAAAGGACCTTATAGTAACAGAAGAAAATGAAAATTAAGACCAATGATTATTTTCTATTTTTTTTTATTTTATTAAAATTAAATTGGTATTTATTTATTTATTTATAATTTATTTACATTTTATTCAAAAAAGCAAACAAATAAACTAAAGTTATAAATTTAATACAGTTTTTAATTATACAAAAAGAACACTTCAAAAATACCTATATTTCAACGATTTTTCCCGATACACCCCCAAAAAGTGGGTGTGGCAAAAAACTTTGTAGGGATATGCTTGTTAAAAAAAAAAAGCATTTTATACACATTCTGTTGTTTAATTTTTCATTTTTGTTAGGAAAAGATTCAATAAATAAGATTTTTGTCAAAAACGACCACAAAAGTAGGCGTGGTAAATATTTTGCATTATTATTTTTGTGTGCATGTTTTAACAACAACTTTTATCGTTTTCTAAGAAATTGGTCGAAAAATCAATTTTTTGTAAGAAAAAATGGCAAAAATTTTGTACTGAAGAATAATATGAAATGACGTTATATACAACTTTTTCAAAGAACACACCCCTCATTTATATCAACTATGACAGTTAGAAAACTTTTTTTTAAGTGGGCGTGTCAGTGGGCATGTCAGTGGGTGGAAAATTTCTCTTATGATACCTAATGCTATCCTTAACCATTTCTGAAAATTCCATTCAAATCGGTTGGCTGGTTCAGATTTTATAGATTTATGACCGCCTCTCCATACAACCTGAACCACTGTGCGCCAGCGTTCGGACTTTACTGCGAAAGCAGTAGATTTAGTTGGTTTTTTCATACATTATCAAATCTACTGCACCACTGCGCTTTGCTTACAATCTACTTCTATTTTCGGTTTCGATTCAATTGTGAATAAATTTGGTTTGTAACAAACTACATTCGAGACTTTTTGCTCGAAAGTGGGAAAGTAAAGAACAAAAACAACCGTTAGAGATGCCTGTGTGTGTAAAAGCGTGTTTGATCTGTCATTTCAGATTAATTTGACAGATTAAGCAGATTCGAAAACAGGCATCTCAAGAGCATGTTTTTGTTTTCATTTCTTCACTTTTTGCCATTCTTTTGCAAAAATTGTTGATTGGAGTAGCCTTTAATATGAAATTAAAATTCTACTTCGAAAATTTTGGTTTCACTGCGATTTTTGTTTCAATCTACTTCAGAATGCGATTTCTGAAGTCCGAACCCTGTGTGCGCCGTAACGCCGTTTTTTCAAAAAATTCGAGAACCAAATGGAAAGAAAAGGAATGAAAAGAAAATGGTAAACTACTCAATGTCAAATACCGTCCGCAGCCAGGCAGAATGTTTGAATGGTTACGTTCAGTGTTTTATTTTGTGACAGTTATATTTTAGTACATTTCACACAACAAAGACATACGTCTATGTAAAATTCAGAAAAGATTTAGGTCTTAAAATTTGCATAAAGATATTATATTTAAAAAACAATAATTCAAGTGTTTGTTTGATATTAAATAGATACAAAAACAAACATGTAAGTAAATATTATGTGGGTTGACAAAAAATTGAAAAAAAAAAAACAAAATATTTAGATAATAACTTTGATACAACATTACAATTAATTTTTTTTTATTTAATTTTTTTTCCATTGATTTGTGTTCTAATTAGATGAATTAATTTCTGGCATTTCTTGTATTGTTGCTTTTATTTTTGTTGTTGTTATTCCTATAACCTGAAATGAAATTAAAATATGAAACTCTGAGTGGCTGACACAATTTTATATTTCAAAGGAAATCAAAATGTTTTTTTTTATTTTACAGTTAGAAATTGAACCCTAATTTAAGGAAAGAGCGTAAAAATTTCAAAACGCTACGGTCTAAGGAACACGCTCGTAAAATTAAAAAAAAAAAAACAATCAAAACTAAATAAAACATCTAGGAAACGAACGCATCCACTATTGAATCAAACTTTATCTTCTGTCGCACTTTTTTTTTGTTAAATTATTCCTAAAACTAAAGATTAATTTGCATACGCTTATCATTTAAATTACAAATAGCTGAAGAGGTATATTTACCTTCTCGGACGAAAACCTGTAGGTCTGCGGGTATTTTCGTCTTTGATCTGCATACATTCGGTGGTTCTATTCGGAGGACACAGCGGTGCACAATCGGTTTGTTTTCCATCTTTACAAACCTCCAACCGCGAACTAGAAGAAAAAAGAATACCTAATCAATTATCAATTTAATAAAATGTAAAGAGTTTGAATTGAGTTTGAGTCGCCTGTTGCCGGCCGTCTCCAGTGCCCGACCATTAAAGAGGGAAGTGACTCTAGACATGCCAATTATAACAGTTTTGGTTTTAAAACTACTGTTTATGTGGTTCCGAAGGGCCAGGGCCCTACGCCGCCGCACAGTGGCCCGTTTAGGCAAAAGTGCTTGCGAAATTCATTTTTCGGGTGGGTTTATAATGCAAAACTTTTACTTTTTTTGAATTAACAAATGTTTGGAGCTCTAGTAATCGAAAAAATTATTTAATTTGTATGAATGGTTTGACTTGTAGAGCGAGTCAAAGTTGACAATTTTTATGGTTAGAAAAAAAGAATTGTTTTAAAATTTTTTTTTTTAATTTTGAGTGTAAAAACTAGGAAAAAGGTGTAAATAAAACTTTTGTTTGTTATTTTTACTTAATATTTGTGTTGATTGCTATAATCAGAAATGAAAAAAAAAATAATACATTTTTTTAAACTGCTAAAATTAATGTTTTTTGAAACACCCATTTTTGCACGCTTTTTCGACTTTACACTGAGTAGAAAAAAAGGTTCAAACATAATCAAGCCAAGCTCGACGGATAGTAAATCCTTATATATCTCTTCATATAAAACCAAAAACTTAGCTGCATAAAGTTGCATAGAGCTGAGCTAGAGCCATTTGATTTAATGAAGTCAGTAATTTTTTCTGATTTTTTTTTTTGTCAGGGGAAAAAAAATTATGGAAAATATTTTGTCTCTGTTTTGCAGGTATGAGTGTTGGTTTGAAATAAAATGGTTTTGTAATTTAGAAGGAAAAACCTACCTAAGTTTTTTAAAACGGTTTTATAGCTTATTTCTTGTGACCTCTAATAAAACTTTTAAGTATGAATGTTTTTGACTTCGGGTATGATTAATTATTGTCAGGTAGTTTGATGGATAAGAGTTTTTAACTGGATTAGAATTTTGTTTAGGATTTAAATCTTATAGGTAAGCAGATTACCTTATTAGGATTTCATAAAATTGAATATTTTCAGTGTAGGTATTTAGTTTAATGGTATAAAAAGATGAAACATTGGGATGAAATTATCATTGAAAACTTGAAGAGTAGCAGTCGTATAAGGAAAAATTATTTAAAATGGATATAACATTCAATACTTTGTTTCAACTTTTTGTCAAAGATGAGAGTCTTGAAGAGTTCTTGTTTGCCGTAATAAGTGAATAAAAACTATCCGGTGAAAATTTACCGGAAAATGAAGCAAAATTAAAAAGCTTTTATTACAACATTAATACAAAATGGGTCGCAGCCCATAGATCGAGATTATATTTCATAAAAAAATGAGGAATGGCTTTCTTCATCCCTCCATATCAAAACCGGATAAATAAGCTTGGACTTGATGTAGATAAACCAAAGCAAGGATTTGGAAATAGCAATTATGGAAACACTTCAAGGAGATTTTTGATCAATCTGAGGCAACCGCTCGAATTACTGGAGTTAATAAAGAGGTTATAACCAGGATCAAAACAATACTTAATGTTTTGAATAGCAGGGAAGTAGTGAATACAGTTAAATTTGGAGTACACCAAAAAAACCGCAGTTATTGAAACAAAAGTACCCTGAAAATCAACTCACACCTACTCTTCATAAAATTTTGGTTCATAGTCAAAATATCATCGAATACCAATCACTACCACTTGGAGAATTGTCAGAAGAAGCCCAGGAGTCCAAAAATACAGACTACAAGAAATACAGATATCAAAATACGTGCAAAGTTTCAAGAATTCGGCAGAATAAAGACCTAGTTAACATGCTAGCAATCTCATTCGATCCACTTATTTCTTCCTTAAGGCATGTAAGAAACCAAAAAGATCTGAAAGCACAATACTCACCGGAAATTATAAGTTTATTACGCATTACCCCGGACTAAGATGATAGTTTCCAAGAAATTTAATGTTTGTATGTAAATTTTTGTTCCTTTTATTTTGTTTTTCTACTTTTTGAATTCTAATCTATCAATAAAGTACTTTACAAATTTACTCTCTTATAAAAAAAAATAAAAAATCAGTTAATAAAAAAAAAACAAAAACTGATTTCACTGTTTCACTCAAATTGGTTTGTTTTCTTCTTTCCCCACTGTTTCACTTAGATTACACTCAAATTACTTCATAAATTGACTTTCGACCTTTTTAGAATATTATTATTATTGTATTATATTATATAATTTTATATTATATTAGTTAGCCACCTTAACAAAAACTTCTTACTTCAGCAGCAGATTCTGAAACACCCTGTAAATATTTTTTTCTTAAAATTTACAAACTATAGCCTTGGAAATTTCTTTCAAAACCAAAAAAAAATTTTGGCGATATCTTTATTCGTTTAAGAGATATGATTTTTGCAACCAAAAAAGTCAATACGCGCCACTGTGCGCCGGTGGGCATACTTGAGGCATGCACCCAGAGATTTTGTTTCAAGTCGCGCGAAGCGCGTTAACGCACGCCTACTATTAATTTCGAAATACTGTTATAACTGTTATAAATTGGCATGTCGCTATAGTCTCGTCCGTTATTAAAATGCTATTTTCCGCCATAATAAAAAAAATTTGTTGAATGAAATACATATATTAGTCTATATACATTACAATTTATTAGGTTGTTTGGTACCTGGGTTCCGGTGGATTATCGCATTTACAGTCAATACCAACACATTTCTCATGACACCTGGGCTTAGAGCTGGAAAAATAAATAGAAAAGTTCTTATTTTTAATGTGTAGAGGTATTTGATTTTTTTTTTTTAAACTAAAAACGACTAAAACTAAAAAATGCTGATAAACATTTCTAATTACTATAAGCTGTAAATTTAACTTTATACTTTGTTTTGTATGATTTAAAAATTTAGTTTCAAAATTTTGTAGTAAATATTTAATTGCGATTTCGTTTAATTTCATTTCCATCCATTTCATTTCAGCCTGAACGCATGATGGGTTGAGTTTTTAGTTGGTTCCTAGCTCTAGCTTTGTAAGTTCCCCGGATTTTTTTTTTTTTTTTTTGAGGAAATATATCAATATCTGCCATACAATTTTGTTTAGCCGTAGGTACTCAAAAAATTCATTGGTTAACACAGAATTTATGTTCAAGAATTTTCTGAGTACAGAAATTCATAGTTCAGCAAAATGTTATTCTGAAAGCTTGTCATTCAGATTAGATAGTACCGAATACTGTGAATTTAATCGTTGATCTTCTGTTTGTGAGTTTCGTTGCAAAAAGTTAAGGATCGGACCTACATATATGCACAACTGACAGGCTGAAATTTCAAGGAAGAATTCAAAGATAAAGATAAGTCGCTACGCAAAAGTAGTCGTGTGTAATGGGATTTTCCATTGGTTAATTCAGATTTCAATTAAAAAATTGATTTTTTTGCGTGGCGAATTGAATACGATTCTGTGTCAATATTTCAACAAATCTTGATCCCTTGATGCATTTTAGAAGAGAAAAATGAGCTTGAAGTTACTGATTCAATTGAAACCGCTTCACTTTATTATGAACGATTATTGCTAACATATTTTGGACACAATTTTCACACCTTAAAAAAAAAAAACTAACGCTTTGAAACCGACCAAAATCGGCATTTTGACAGATCCAAATTAAAATAAATTGATTTATTTTACTAATGAAATATTCCATAAGAATCCATCATTTATAATTTGTTTAATTAAATTTTTTTTAAAGAAAACAATTCAAACAATAAATTGACATGCAAATAAATAATTGACGTTTTGTAAACCCCAAATATAATAGGCAGTTTAATTTATCCGGTGCGGTGGCACAACACATACCTTTTTGACTCCATTAAATTTCAGAGCAATGCTTCCGCTCACGAATAATAACGAAATAACTAAATCAAAATTCAAAAATGAGATTTCATATACATATTTTGCTCTGTCAGAAAGAGATTAAAAAAGTGATTTCATTTGTTTTGTAATTGTGTAAGTGCCACTTTTTAAACCACAACACTGATAAATGTCACTTTTTTTTTATATGTGTGCAAGTGCGTGTGAAAATCTGTGTAAATCTAGCTAAAAATCGAGATCTGAAAAATCGACAAACTTGCTCTTTTGGTTGAAAGGAAAAACTTGTTTCTGATCAAGAAAATTAAAAACAAATCGATTTTTTGGTCGAAACGAAATACATTTTTTTTTTAGTATTTTGACAGCAAAACTGAGAAATTTTATTGAGAAAACCTGATCCGCTTTAAGTTGACATTTCTGAGATCTTAGTATAGTGTTCTTTGCTTTTACATCCAACAGATGGTGCTATTTTTAAAACATATAGAAAAATACGCGCGTATGCGAATGCAACCCACTTTTTTGGACTTTTGGAGAGCAAGTAAAAAACAAATAACACAAGTCCCCAAAAAATTCCGATTAGGTTCACTAAAAAAGCTTATATCTTGAGTTCTATTAATCGGTACGTCAAGAGAAATGTCTGAACACTTAGGGAAAATGACAGATCATCATTTCCTATCTAAAAAAAATTAAAATTAATTTAAGTGATAATGCTTCTGAAAAAAAAAACAAACATTATAAAAATTGCTATTTTCAACATCCCACCCCAACCACCGGCCGGCGACGCCAACGCCAAAAAAACCTGCTAGGCTTTTGCTTTTGATATCACTACGCATACACCTACAAACCCTCGTACTCAATTTTTGGTTATAAAAGGTGTTTTTTTTTTCGACGTGTGGTCTTCAATCTGGCCATACTTTTTTTTTGAGTTGGTTTTTTTTGACAGCTGTCACTTGATTTATGCTCAGTTTGGATTGCCATTTTATAATTAATAGACTAACTCCTGAACAATGTTTGCAAATCGTGTAAATTTATTACCAGTCCAATATTCGGTCGATATAATCGCAAAATTGCATAAATTCCAGCAACCTTGAATCGAATTCCCAACACGTTTACTCTAGTGTATAATGCGCATCCTCAGAGACGCCGTACAGTGCGCACCGAACACGCTATTGCTACTCTGTGGACCAGAGTATCGGAAAAGACCCGAATGAGTCCATCCGCCATCGCGCGCAACAATTGGAGATGTCGAAAATTGGGCCTCTCGGCTGGAATTTATTCGAACCAGCCACGGCGGCCACTTGCCCGAAATCATTTTTAAAACATAATGGCAAACCCTTATCTTTATAACAAAGCTAAATTCTTGGCCATAACATTAAATTATATGCGTTTTATTTCTTCTTGAAAACCACTCGTCTAAAAAAAACACCCTTTATTTCGACCCAAAATTTGCTGTCAGTTCTCTTTTACTATTTTATTTCCTCAATTTTTTTGATAAGACCCCTGAGAAATTTTGAGTTGTTTTTATGCCAAACATATACAGCTGTTTTTTTTTCTGAAAAAAAAAATATATAAACATGCTAAGCGATTAGGAACAAATTAAAAATGTTTACATCGTTTTTTGAGTCGGTTTTTGACTAAACCAATAAGTTTCAACAAAGGTGAATTTAGTCACATTGCATTGAACGTGGTAAACCTTCGTGAAATTTCTAACGGGTGATTTTTTAGCTGGTTTGGTTTTGGCAACACTGGTTTTGACAGCTGACGTGTGTTTATTACCTTGTGTCACTGTCAAACAGCTTCAGTTTGGTTTGCAATTTAACCATGGATCGTCTTACAAATGAACAACGCTTGCAAATTATTGAATTTTACTATCAAAATTCGTGCTCGGTTCGAAATGTTCATCGCGCGCTGCTTGTGTTCAGCGATGAGGCTCATTTTTGGTTGAATGGGTACGTAAATAAGCAAAATTGCCGCATTTGGAGTGAAGATCAGCCAGAAGCATTGCATCAGCTACCAATGCATCCCGAAAAAGCCACTGTTTGGTGCGGTTTATGGGCCCGGTTCATTATTGGGCCTATTTCTTCAAAGATGATGCGAATCGCAGCGTTACTGTCAATGGTGAACGCTACCGAGCGATGATAACAAACTTTTTTTTGCCCGAAATGGAAGTTCTTGACTTGCATGATATGTGGTTTCAACAAGACGGTGCCACATGCCACACAGCACGCGAAACAATGGCGCAATTGCGAGGCGAGTTTGGTGAACAGTTAATTTCACGTTTCGGCCTGGTCAATTGGCCGCCTAGATCGTGCGATTTGACACCATTAGATTATTTTTTGTGGGGGTATGTCAAGGCTTATGTCTATAGGGACAAGCCTGCTTCGATTGACGCACTGGAAGCCAACATCCATGCATTCATTCGTGAGATACCGGCCGATATGTGTGAAAGAGTATGCCAAAATTGGACTCAGCGGATGGGCTACCTGAGACGCAGCCGCGGTCAACATTTGCATGAAATTATCTTTAAACATTAAATTGCAAGGTTCAAACTATCGATTCAAATAAATATTTCATTCATTTTTTCGAATTTTTTGTGTTTTTTTTTTTAAAAAAGTTCTAAACCTCTTAAAAAATCACCCATTATAAGCATTGACGAAATGGTCCTTGCATTAAAAAATTTAGATGCCAACAAAGGTGCTGGACCTGATGATATTACCCCAATTTTTTTTTAAAGAAAACTGCCGACACGTTAGCACTTCCTCTTTTGGAACTTTTTAACCAATCCCTAGCATTTGGAGTTTTTCCACAAATATGGCGGGAATCATACTTGAATCCTACCTTCAAAAGTGGTGATAGGTCTGATTTGAAGAATTACAGGAGAATTGCAATATTATCGGCTATTCCAAAAGTTTTTGAAAAGCTTGTTTCCGATAAATTGTATGTCGGGCTGAGGTCGGTGATAAGTGAGCATCAACATGGATTTTTCAAAAGGAGATCCATTGCAATTGCAACCAATCTTTCGGACTACACTTCCATCATTTTAAATGAAATGGAAAACAGAAACCAAGTTGATGCCATTTACACTGATTTCAGTAAAGCCTTTGACAGAGTTGACATCAACCTGTTAACTTTCAAGTTACAAAGAATCGGAGTCCCAGGCAAATTGTTAGAGTGGATTTTTTCGTATCTTTCAGGTAGAAATCAGTTTGTAAGATTTTGTGGTATATCTTCCCGTGCAATAAATGTTACGTCGAGTGTTCCCCAAGGCAGTCCCCTAAGTCCGCTTTTCTTTTTGATATTCATTAATGACTCGACTGATCTGTTTGATTATTTTAATTTTAATTCTTTTGCTAGAAAGGAAGAAAACATTGACGAAAACAAGTTGCTAAAAAGTGATGTCATAAAAGACCTTGACATACTTTTGTTGACTCTCATCTTACTTCCAATCCTCAAATTGACAAAGTTTGCTCTTAGATTAATTTGTGAAGCGCAGGTCAAAAGAATTCAACTACCCCTAAATTACTAAAGCAAATCAGTTCGTTATTTCGTCCTCTTTTAGAGTATTATACAGTATCGTTTGGTCACATTTATTCGATGTTGACGTTAAGAAACTTGAATCCGTACAAAAACAATTTCTCTTATTTGCACTGAGAGACTTAAATTGGAATCGTGAGAATTTTCAATTACCACCGTATACGAAAACCGTTTGAAACTAATTAATTTGTTAAGTCTGGCCAACCGTAGGACACTTTCTGAAGCCCTTTTTGTTTTTTCATATATTGAATGGAAATATAACTTCAACTTTTTTATGCTCAAAAATATGTTTAAAAGCAAATGTTCGCTGTCTGAGACGCACAAAATTAAAAAAAAAAAAAAAAAAAAAAAAAAAACAAAACAAGCTATGCAAATCATGAACCGTTCAACAGTTGTAGTATAACTTTTAATAAATACGCTTAACATACACAATATTAATATGAGCAAAGATACTTTCAAACAAAAAATATTATCGGGAATGATAGCTGAAAGGTGAATTTTCTTTCTGAATATTTTGAATTTCCTTATTGTACCTACTATTTTGCATGTATTTTATTACTATTTGTTATAAAATCATATTAAAAGTTAATTCATTTATTTACTATCATATTTTTGATTGTTGAACTGTCAAAGGTTGCAAAGCAAAAATTCACGGCTCTTAGAAAAAAATACTTTAAATTCATAATTTTACTGCGAAATTCTCTGCATTCTGTTAAATATTGTTCTTTAAGTGCAACGTACTTATAATATCGTTTTTTTTTTTTTTGCATTATAAAACTGCGAAAAAATACATATCTGTGATTAAATTGTGCAACTAATGTCGAGTGCGAACAAAAGAAACTTGCTGCAAACGTCACCTGAAACTCAATCACCTTACGCAATCAAGAAGTTTTATCTTAAAGAAATGTCTGTCGCTTCAATGACGATATCCGATCTAAAAGATATGTTTGCCAAAACCTTAGAAGACAAAATACAGGATTTGCCGACAAAACAAGATTTTGCACAAATTTTCACTGACATAAAAAATCTCAAGGAAAGTAATGAGTCACTAGCACAAGAATTAGAACAAATAAAAAACAAAAACAATGCACTAGAGAAGAAAATGGAAAACCTAGAAAAGCGGTCTAAGGAGAAAAATCTTGTCTTCACCCTTCCAGCAGATACACAAAATGCACACAAATCCGTCAACGATATCGTTAAAAAAATGATGGTCGACCAAAATATCTTTTTTGAGGATATAATAACTCTTCCGTCCAAAGGAAAGCAGCAACTCGTATTGGTAGAGACAAACAGCAAAGCCACCACAACACAAATACTGAAGAACTCCGCAAAGCTAAAAGGCACTGGCGTGTATATTAGCCCAGACTATACCAAAGATGAGCAAAAAAGACGTCAGACAATTCTTCGTATCCGACGAGCTATTAAATCTAAACATCCATCAGCGGCACCACAAATCCGAGGTCTAAAATTGGTTGTAAGCGAAAAAACATTTTACACAACCCAAGATGGAAAAATAGTTTGCGACAGCCGTGACGGAATCGATGTTCTTAAGGAAATGTTTGGCAATTTGGAATTGGATGTAAATAATTATTTGGAACAACAACAAAAACAGCATGATGTGTCAACTCCAGCTGACATTGCAAATGCACATGGACACCCAATGTCAACTGCAGCTACCAGATTCTTCGAGATGACAACAACGCCACCTGGAAGATCAACGCAACAACAAGAAAAACAACATAATTGAAACAGGGTTGCCAAACTTGGGGCTATAAACAATACGATGAAGTCGAAAATCTCCTTCGTTTCTTTCTGAAAAAACTCTTCCGTCTTCCATTAACCACTCCTAACTATATTCTTGCCCTAGAAACAGGTTTACCAAATCTCTATAATTTTACATTAAAGCTACATTTTGATTACGTACTTAAAGTTCTCAAATACCCGGCACATAGGCTTCCACTTATTCTCACGAAATATACTTTCAATAATAAAGTAGAATGGGTTAACGATTGGATAACCCTGGCAGAAAAATGTGGTGCTAGCCTGAGTATACAATATGAAAACCCTACAGCTTTGAAAGGACAGCTTTATAAAGTTTTGGAAGTATCTGACATTCTCCACAGAAATGAAAGCAAAGAACAAGCCACATCTTCTATAAACAGGTTAATATAACCTGATTTAAACTATGATCTGAAAGATAAAAACTATTTCAATGATTGCTATAGCATAAAAGCGATATCTCTAATTTGTAGGGCAAGATGTGATGTTTTGAATTTGAATGGTGCACCATTCAAAAAAACAACAACAAATCTTTGCACTATATGTAACCTTCAAATGAAAGAAGACACATTCCATTTTTTGGCAATATGCCCAATCTATAAAGACTTCAGGCTTTTTTACTTCGGGAATTTATCGTTGACAATGGAACAAACAAAGAGCTTTCTTAATGGAGAAAACTGGATGGCTCTCTACAAATTTATTGAAAATGCATCTTCTTATAGAAATAGTATTATAACAGAATATTTATAAAATATAATATGTCATATTTTTATAGCATTATACATTTTTAAGATTACTTATTTATTCAAATATAAACTTTTTAACGCGTCAATCTGGCAGACGGCAACGCCATTGCCCAATCAAATTATTATTATTTATATTTATATTAACATTGTATTATATAACGTAAATATTATTAAACAAATGTTAACATTGTAAGTTAAATAAAAATAATTTTAAAAATAATTTTAAAATCCTTTTAAAATCCTTATCAAAATTTTGTAAATCCATTTTCTTAGTTTATAATGTTGTCTGATATCTGACAAGAAAAATAAATAAAAATTACTAAACAAATAGAATTATTTATTACTCTTTGGGTTAACAATATTTTTTTTCTAAAAAAAACAGTATTTAAAGGTATAGGGTACGTAGGTATACTACACATCCAATAGGAAGGCGTTTCGTATTTTATATTTCCTCTATAAGTCCGCTATAAATATTCAACCGATTTCTACGCTTTCTATTGAAGAAAAAAAAATAATTAAAAACAATTAAAAATTTGTTTTTTTAAGAGATATTAATCTAATTTTTGAAAATTCAATATTTTGAAAACGGGTGAATAGCTTATTTTTTTTTTTTTTTTTAAATTAAGTTTCCAACAGGTGTGGGTATAGTAATACATATATACACTATTTGCTCTTTCAAACACTTGTTATCTGGCACAAAGGATGATAGCGAACTTGTCCATTTGATAACTTTTCTAATTAATACAAAATTTTTGTTTTATGATATCTTTCCAGTCTATATAATATAACTGAAAGCGAGGAAACACTTCACCGAATTTTCCCTTCATTCTCGACGATCGCGACCGCGACCTCTACACGATCTCATATAAATATTAAGAATAAATTCATTTATATTATATGTGCAACTAACTTAAAAGCGTGAGCTCCGATCTCCCAAACACAAACTAAAACCAATACACACAAAAATAAACTTCGCGGATGCATGTCACTTTGAATTTGTTTCACTTTTTAAAGAGACTCGAATTAATAAATCCTTGATGAGCAATATTAATGTGTAATAAATTATGTGACACCGATTTGTTTTGCGAACGATTAAGGTAGAAGTTTGCGTGCAAGCTTTCGGACTATTCTTTAACTACTGTTTTTTTGTTTTTTGTTTTTTGTACTCGCATCTATCATGTCGCATCTTGTATTTTTTGTTCTCTTCTCTGTATTGGCGATAAGAGGAGAAATAATTATAGGTTGATGATCTAACATTTAATGCAAACAATAAATTTGGTCCATCCTTTTATGGTTAGAAAATGGCAGTCTGTCAAATTTTGGAGGAGTGCGGATGAAATTATCTGACTTAACGAAAATTTAACGAAAGTTTAATGGTATAGGGTTAATGAACAAAAACCACTCTGTGTTATCTATTTTTTATTGAATTTTTAAAATGTGAACATTGAGCAGTGTTACCGATGGGGCACGATTGTGCTTTTTTGACAAAGCATTTTCGATCGATGTTGTTTCGTTGTTTCGCTAAGTTGGCACTCATACTTTTTTCGTATGAAATAAGCAATAAACTTAACTCATTCTTCATGCGTTGGTAAAACGGTAGGAATCGAAGAATTTATATAATTTTTAATTTAAGACTTGGTTTATCGCGGTTCCGAGAGATTTTTCAATACGATACGTTTCGGACTTACCAAGATTTTAATTTTTTTTTTTTTTGATCATAGAAATCGACTGCCCGACGCGACGTTTCGACAGGGTTACACTTGTCGTGGTCATAGATTTACTGATAACTTATGGATGGGTGTTGTTTTGTCTCTCATTTCTTTTTGTGCGGAGGTTGTACCGGTGCGGTGTGTTGTTTGTGCTTGCAGTTGAGGTGGTACTTGTTCTAATTGCATAGATTGTTTTTGTAAGTCGATGCTTATCACATCAGCTCAGGGTTGCCATAGTTTAAGGGTTTTGCCCCTAGATTTAGGGGCTTTTTTTTCGTTATGGGGTAATCTGGGGGAATGAGATGTTTGGGGGGAAATCTAGGGGGATTTATTTAGGGCTAAAAGGTTGAGGAATCGAATAAGTATTGAAACAGCTGACGGTATTCTACGAGTTAGATATTCCTTACATTCCAGATGGCATTCCAGATTACACCAACGGAAGAAATGCTGAATACTTTCACAAGTGGGAAAATGTATCAAGCCGACGAATCAGCCAAAAGGAAGATTACGATAATATAATTATATTATTAGTACTTTTTTATGAAAACCAAACAATTCTTGTATTAATTTATTTATATATTTATTGCATATATTAAAGGCTTGTTTCACAATACCTGATCAACTTGGGACTTATTTGACAATAGTCAACCTCATTTACATTTCACAATGTGCGCGTTCAACGCATATGTATCTGAATTTTCAGAACTTTTTATGACAGCTGGCCAATCAGGAGTTCAGAATTCTGAAAATTCAGTTTTGCGTTGAACGCGCCCAATATTTGAATGGTCTTACTTAAAATTAAAGCTCAAAGTTTTTACTGTCCAAATGAAGTGTCGATCAGCGAATTTACTTGGCAATTAAAACATTAATAATTGTTTTCAATTTTTCATCAGTCAAAACTATTTTGTATGGAAAACTGGAACATCTAATTGACACATACATTTATTATTTCGAAAAATTGTGAAACGCTGAGTTTTTTACTGGGAGGCTTTTATTTGCAGATAGTGTAAATGCCGAGCAAGTAATCAGAACTTTACTCAGACATTATGTCGAAAACCCTTAACAAATTTTCGTTTTTAACTTATAGGTACCTTCTTTATAAATGTTTTTTTTTTTTAATTTTTAATGTAGCTACTCAACTACTGTGAATTAATTAAATTTGAAATTAAAAACAAAAATTTATGAGCTGTGAATAAAAATAAAAAGTTTAAAAAAAATTTGGGGTTTTTTTTTTTTGTTAAAATGTGGTAATCTGGGGGGTTTCTATATTTTTCGAGATTTTTTTTCATCTGGCAACACTGCATCAGCTGGCAGATTGTTTTGATTTTTGACTTTGTTTTCAGTAGGTATTTAATTTGTTTTGCTTTAATTTGCTTATGAGTGGATCCCATGCAGAGGAAAGATTAGAGCTTTGATCACGATTGAAGTTCATATTATGTTTTTTTATTTAAATCGCTTCACGCGCCAGTCTTGGCACATAAAATCTTTCTGTAGAAATCGATTTCGCTTTATCGAATCTTATAAAATGATCGTCGTTATAAGCTAAATGCTAAAATATCGCGGATTTGGTAACTTTGTATTTTGAATGGCTTTTATTATGTTTACTTAGCCTTGTTGCTATTCAACGTTTTGTTTCAACAATGTACGAAAAGCCACAACTACAGGGCACATAATATAGGTAGGCACTCCTGGGTTGTATAATGGAATTTTGTCTTTTGTCGATTTTAAAATTGTGGCTTAAGTATCGATTTTATGTCATGCTTAGACAAAATTCTTCCAATTCCTTCGGAAACCCCTTTTTTGTAGGCAAGAAAGGCTCGTTTTTCATTGTGTTTTGAGTTGAATTTTCTGTAACTCTCTGTTTCGGTTTCCACGAGTGGTTTTTTTGGACCTGTGACCATTTTGCAAAAGAGCTGCTTCTAAAGGGTGGTTTTTTAAGAGGTTTAGAACTTTAAAAAAAAAAAAAAACACAAAAAATTCGAAAAAATGAATAAAATATTTATTTGAATCGATAGTTTGAACCTTGCAATTTAATGTTTTAAGATAATTTCATGCAAATGTTGACCGCGGCTGCGTCTCAGGTAGCCCATCCGCTGAGTCCAATTTTGGCATACTCTTTCACACATATCGGCCGGTATCTCACGAATGAATGCATGGATGTTGGCTTCCAATCGAAGCGGGCTTGTCCCTATAGACATTAGCCTTGACATACCCCCACAAAAAATAATCTAATGGTGTCAAATCGCACGATCTAGGCGGCCAATTGACCGGCCCGAAACGTGAAATTAACTGTTCACCAAACTCGCCTCGCAATTGCGCCATTGTTTCGCGTGCTGTGTGGCATGTGGCACCGTCTTGTTGAAACCACATATCATGCAAGTCAAGAACTTCCATTTCGGGCAAAAAAAAGTTTGTTATCATCGCTCGGTAGCGTTCACCATTGACAGTAACGCTGCGATTCGCATCATCTTTGAAGAAATAGGCCCAATAATGCCGCCGGCCCATAAACCGCACCAAACAGTGGCTTTTTCGGGATGCATTGGTAGCTGTTGCAATGCTTCTGGCTGATCTTCACTCCAAATGCGGCAATTTTGCTTATTTACGTACCCATTCAACCAAAAATGAGCCTCATCGCTGAACACAAGCAGCGCGCGATGAACATTTCGAACCGAGCACGAATTTTGATAGTAAAATTCAATAATTTGCAAGCGTTGTTCATTTGTAAGACGATCCATGGTTAAATTGCAAACCAAACTGAAGCTGTTTGACAGTGACACAAGGTACTAAACACACGTCAGCTGTCAAAACCAGTGTTGCCAAAACCAAACCAGCTTTACATGCTTTAACTCCTCTTCAAGGTGATCCCTGTCGCAGATTGTATTTGCTCTGTTTACCAGAGCAGAAGCAACGGAAGTAATGTTTGACGAATGGTGATGAGAAGCTGAATTTAAATATTTGTGAGCATGAGTGGCCTGCTCGAAGTTTTTTTGTTTGTCAACAGTTTTTATTGAAATTTCACTCTGGAAATATAAGCCAAAATTTAGGAAAGAACGACCAAATTAAACAAAATGTTTGGAAATATCTCCCAAAATTGAGGAAATAACGCCCACATTTTACAAAAACAATTTTCATTGAAATTATTTGGGCGATATTTCCAAGTTGAGATTTGGAAAAATATAAATTTGGCCGATATTTCCATTTTTTTTTCTTTTGGACGACATTTCCAAATCGATTTGGGGGTTATTGCCTAACGCCCAGTCAACAACCAATATCTTAAGTCGCATAGCTAATTCTTTGGCAACAAGATAAGTAGGCGAATCAATTGGGCTGACAATTGGCCTTAAGGGAGGGTAAACTAATCTCATAAGCACATTAAAGCAAAATAAAATAAATAGATACTGAAAACAAAAATCAAAACAATCTGCCAGCTGATGTGATAAGCTTTGCATTTCAACAACAAACTATGCAGTAAGAACGAGTACCACCTCAACATGCAAGCACAAACAACACACCGCACCGGTATAATCCCCGCACCCATCCATAAGCTATCCGTAAATCCGTGACCACGACAAGTGTAACCCATTCCATTCGAAACGTCGTGCAGTCTTATTGAAAAATTTAAATAATAATGTGTAAAATGTCTGCCGTTCCTGCCTCATGAATATTGATTCATTTGCGAATTGTTACTTAACCCTTTCGGCATAATTTTCTGCTTTCGTAAAATTAATTTAAAGCTACATTAAAAAAATTTGCTTAAATTTATCTTTAAACTAGTAACGAATAATAAAGATTAAAAATTAATACTAAAATTGTAAAATCTACATCTTTTTAATTAAAATAACTAAAAGACCCAATTGATAAAAGAAAGAAGAATGGTCAGAGGGAATGTTCATTAGTGGTGTTTTTTTTTTTTGAAAAGCTGTTCACAGTACCTACAGTAGGATTTTACACGAGTTACAAGTACAACATTCACAGTAAGATTACTGCCATTTTGATAGCATAATTCGTTTGAGCTGGGGGTGAGAAATGATTTGATCAGAGGGATTTGTGGATTTACCCCCAGCGGACCACCATTTCACGCTCTGATTTTCATAGGAAAGTGCCAGGCTGTAGGCAATTTCTATGGCTGGTTCAGAGACGCATGTTATCTCTTACGGCAGGGGGGATAGCCCTGAAACGTGTTTTGGATACGACACTCCATATGTACATAGTGCTCTGTCTGCATGACCGTCAGGTCGTTGTCTGCCTCTTAAACCATACGTAGCCTTGGATTATAATCACAGTGATTGTGGTTTGTATAGTATAATCAATCAGAGGCGGATAATAGGACCCCCACTCAACTGGACAACCATCCGCACCTGCACCTTCTAGCTTCTACACTGTACCATACTAGGCAGCTGTATGGTGTTAAGGCGAAAAACAATCCAACCGTGTGCTCCTCCGGACAATATGCGCACCCTGAACTTCCTTCAGAAGTCTGATGTAGTCCGGCTAGGTCGCCGTCTTAAGATTGGAATGGAGGACACTTTGAGCCATTTCGTTGCGTTAAGAAAGGAGATAAAGTCATTGATTTTCAATTCGAAAAGTTCGAATTGAATTCGTGAATGAATGCTTTACCAAATGATTGTACTCATATTCTGGCCAGAGTGGAGCATTTGCAGAGAAAATGAACGACTGTTGTTTCTTTTTCCTCCTGGTTCTCATATTTACGACAAAGAGTATTATAAGGGATGCCAGTTACAAGAACGACGGGTCTGAATATCAGGTCACTTATGTTCGGGATTTATAATAGGTGGGCCAGGGCCCTATTGCACCAACAACTTATCACTAATCACTTAGCAAATATCATGATTCATGAATCTTGATACAATTTTCTTGCGGTGGGATGACATAATTTCTCCGGACATAATGTGCATGGATCGTATGTCCGACTTAAGGCCCATGGACATTCTATCCGCAGACATTATGTCATCGCACCGCAAGAAAATCATATCAAAATTCATGATATTTGCTAAGCGATTAGTGATAAGTTGTTAGTGCAATAGAGCCCAGGGGAACAATTCCCGATCTGTGAAGTGATAAATTGTATCATAGTTTCACTCATAATTCGATGACTTGATGTGTGAAAAAGTGAAGTCAAATGTCAAAATTTTTTCATATGATAAACTTTTTATCACAGTCAAATCATTCTGTGAAGAAAGGATGGACATACAAAATAAGCGCGGATCAACGATTTTACATGACAAGGAAGCGCATTTCTACGTTAAGAATTATTTAGGAATGGATTTAGTTCCTCTATTAAATACATGCATGTGTCGGGAATCAGGGCTGTGTCAATCAGGAACGATTCGATTTTTTTTGATCCGATAATCGAAAAGCATTGATGATTGAAATCACAAATTTTCCTTTCAATCGATCCCAATCTCAATCATTTTGATGATTCTCGATTTTCCATCATAATCTCAATCATTTCAATGAATCGCGATTTTCGATATCAATCTCTATTGAATTATTATTAATATATTTTATCGGAGAAAAGAAATATATGGGTCAGATTGGGTTCGATCAAAATCGGTACAGTATTCGTTAACTTCGGAGATTGAATTTTATCGAAACCTGAGTGCTTAAGTGCCCCATAGGCCATAGACCACTTTTTCGGGAAACTGAGTTAATGATGCAGTTATACTAATTTTAATATTCTCTATCGCTTGGTGATATCCCCATTGCTCTATCTCTATTATTTACAAAGTTACGGAAACCACTTTTGCTCTTTACACCACAAATTTTTGGGTTCTCTTAGTGCTTATTTGCCTCATATCCAAAATTTGTACTAAGTACAGGATATAGATCAAATTCAACTGAAATATATTTTTAGTGCTTATTTAACAAGAGGAAACAAATTTATTTTAAATAAGACGAATTATGTACCTTCACGTTGCCAAACTACATAACAGAATTAAATTTAGTCTATTCGAAGTACTTATCGATATTATTTAACTATATTCTTTTTGTACTAAAATGGATAAAAACAAAACTGGTAAATACAAAATTTTTGTTTTCGTTGATTTTTTAATGTTTAGTGCACAAACGTCCTAAATCCAATGGAATCGTATGGAACAGGGTCCTATATCCATTTCTGACTTTTTTCAAACTTCTTTCTTTTTTCTTTTTAACCGTTACAGTTTTTGCTCCAAGATTTTCAAATTAGAAAAAGAAATGCCAATTAATATGCATAAATATTCAAAAGTAATATATTCGTAAAGTAAAAATTAACGAACTTATTTTTCCTTAACCTTAAAATTCGTTTTCTGAGGAATAATTTCGATAGATATGAGGCAATTTGAATGCAAAAATAGGTCGGGAGCCGGTATTCTGGCATTACGCAGGCACCCATAGTTTGCATGAGAACACTAATGACAATGGACTTCGAGTCTTAGAATTGGCAGCATCGAAAAACATGGTCGTTGCGAGTACCAGGTTCCCGCGTAAAGATATCTACAAAGCCACCTGGGTATCACCTGATGGAGTCACTCGTAACCAAATTGACCACGTGTTGATAGACCGTCGCCACTACTCGAACTTGATGACGGTACGAACGTACCGAGGTGCCAATATCGACTCGGAGACTGAACGTAATAAATGTTTCGTACCGAGCAATGCAACAATCTCATAGATCGCGGGCACGCGAAGACGAATATAAAGAGCTCAGAAGAATTGAAAAACGGCTTTACAGATAGAAAAAATCAGCCTGGGAGAAGAACATAATCTGTGAAATAGAGAAAAGCCGAGAGCGAGGTCCGCACCAGGCACGGAAGTTCTACCAATCCGTCCGAAACATGACGCAGTACACACCACGCTGCACATACTGCAAGGACGGAGAGGGAAATCTGATCACCGATCCTCAAAGCATACTGGAGCGATGGGAGGTGTACTTCAATGAATTGCTAAATGGTCAGCTCACTGCAGAAGTGGAGGCTCCACTACTTCAAGAAGAGTACCCTATGTTGCCGCCACCAAGCATAGAAGAGGTTGAGAAGGCTATAGGCCGGCTAAAGAAAAACAAAGCCCCGGGAGCCGATGGTATACCAGCCGAACTATTTCAACACGGTGGGCCAGCTTTACGTCAAGCAATTCATGAGATTATAATGCACGCGTGGGAGCATGAAGAAATTCCAGAAGACTGGCGAAAAGGTATAATTTGCCCCATACATAAGAAGGGAGATGTCACAACGTGCAGCAATTATAGAGGTATCACGTTGTTGAGTACCGCCTATAAGATACTCTTCTCTATCCTACAAGACCGGATAACCCCATACGTTAAAACCATCAGCGGACAATATCAGTGTGGTTTCATTCCAGGCAAATAAAGAGCAGGTGATGGAAAAATGTCTAGAATTTAACATCCCAACATACCATCTGTTTATAGACTTTAAGGCCGCCTACGATAGCATAGCCAGGGTAGAACTTTACAAACCCATGAGAGAATTCGGCATCCCAAATAAATTGACACGACTATGTAGGTTGACCATGACCAACGTAACAAGCCAAGTAAAAATAGCCGGATTGCTATCCAAACCAATCAACATCTTTAATGGACTCCGACAAGGGGATGGTTTGGCCTGCCTCCTCTTCAACCTGGCGTTGGAGAAAGCAATCCGTGACTCTGGCACGACAACAAGAGGGACCATCGTAAACAGGTCCAGCCAGATACTGGCTTACGCAGACGACATCGACATCATCGGAAGAACTGAGCAAGCTGTACATGATTCCTTCATCCAGATCGAGCAGGCGGCACAAAATCTGGGGCTGCACATTAGTGAAGGTAAAACAAAGTACATGGTGGCGTTGAATGCGAGAGGAACAGTTGGTCAAACAATCAAGGTAGCGGAGCACGAATTTGAAGTGGTGCAATCCTTTAAATACCTTGGGTCAATAGTAGCAGCCGATAACAATATAGAAGAAGAAATACGCGGGCGGCTTCTCAAATCCAACAGAGCCTACTATAGTCTGTCAAAGCTCTTCAAATCCAGAAATCTCACCATAACTTCAAAACTGCTGCTGTACAGGACCATGGTCCTGCCAGTACTCACATATGGATCCGAGACTTGGGTGCTTAGCAAAAGGCAGTCCGACCTCTTAGCCGCGTTCGAGAGAAAAGTCTTAAGGAGAATTGTTGGCCCCATATGTGAGGAAGGACGATTCCGGAGACGGTACAATCATGAATTGTACGCAATCTACCTTGAAGCAGATATCGTGACAAAAATTAAGCTCGGTAGACTCCGGTGGGCAGGGCACCTAGCTCGCATGAGCGAAGAGGAACCTGCTCGGAAAGTTCTTTGTGGTACATTATATGGTAGACGACAGCGTGGTAGACCATGCTTGCGCTGGAGAGATGGCGTAGACCAGGACGCCCGGAGCCTTGGGGTGCGCAACTGGATGGCGGCGGCTCGAGACCGGGATGGTTGGAGAGACTTGTTGAAGGAGGCCAGGACCGGACCCCGGTTGTCGAGCCGACGATGATGATGATGATGAGGCAATTAGGTACTCAGGCGGCGAGGTGTCAAAATATGCCAAAATTTTTGGTAAGGCCGGCGGATCGATAAACGGAGTACGCCGATTTAGGAAGTGTAAATTACATTAAGTCACGCCAGTTCTCTAGGCCCATTAAAACATTTTGAATTTGACAGGTTGGTGTCAAAATGTAAAATCATTTCCGAGAATACGCACTGCGTACCGTTGTACATCGTAACGTGCGTCGTCGCACAGAGGAAAGTAAAGGTTTTTATTTCACTCTACTGCCGACATAGATGTTTATGCATAAAAAACCGAATCGGAACAGTATGAAATAATGAATTGAGTGGAATGAAAATGAACGAATGATCGATTGATTAAAATGATCGAATCATTTTGGTAATCGATTCTTGAACGAATCGATCAATTGAAATGAACGATTTACACAGCTCTATCGGGAATCTATATATTATGTAGTTCAATAAAATGCTCCACCGTTGTAACATCGAATGGATTCTGTCCATCTCGAAGAGAACGCCTGAATGTACTCAGATTATTCCTACGGAAAAATTATTTTATAATTATTGCTCGAAAAGAAGTGACGATTTAATAATACTTAATACCTTTTTTCACTACGGTGGCTGTTTTTAATAATTAATCTAATTATAATTCCCGATATTCCGGCAATTGAAATAAGTTTAATTTCTCAAAAAAAAAAAAAACAAATATGAGAGACAACTGACAGAATTTATCATTTAGTACATTTTAGTACACACTTTGACAGCCATTTATCATAAAGTGTTTGAGAATCGCTTAAGACGGGTTCATGAAGTGATTAAATGAAAAGACTCTATGAAAACTGAAATGATATTTTTTTTATCACTTCACAACTTCATCGATCGCGAATTGACCGAGAATAAGAATATATTGCCCTACAGAATTCTTAGAGGAGTGGTAACTCTTTCCACAAGTGAGCTATGAAAGACTTAAACTTTCTTGGCCAGATGGTCAGCTTCTTTTTCCTCAATGCCACAGATAAGAGTATAAATGCAAGAGTGTATGTATAGTGTATTGTTTAATAGGTTAGGTATATTGAATAAGTTTTTTTTGTAGAAAAGTTTATTCAAAAAGCAAAATTCTGTTCTTATAGTCTCCAGATTGTTTTATATTCCAAAGAAATGCTGCCTCTAACAATACTCAAACCGCGTATATGCATATACGGTTGAGATTTGTTATAGTTAGTCACTAGGCCGCGGTTGTAAATTTATTCAACCTCACACACCAAATAAGTAGATACAAACCGGATACAATTATATCCTATAAGTAGGAACATAACCGCACTTAAATTAATATTAATTTAATACGCATTTGTCTCAAACCAAATGCGAACTGCTCCATAAACTCCCGCATAAACAGTACTTTTATAAACCAAAACTGTTATAATTGGCATGTCTAGACCCAAGAGTCACTTCCTTTTTCAATTCATGACGTTTCGAACGTATTTACGTTCTTCTTCCGATCTAATCGTTCACACCTTTAAATTATAGGCCTGAAGAAGGAAGTAAACACGTTCGAAAAGTCGTCTATTCAAAAAATAATATCTAGTGACAAACAAGGCCGAAACGAAAGCCCACTAAGAAGGTCACAAAACAGAAAATTAAAGGAGAAATAAAACGCATATTATTAAGTGTTATGGCCAAGAATTTAGCTTTGTTATAAAGATAAGGGTTTGCCATTATGTTTTAAAAATGATTTCGGGCAAGTGGCCGCCACGGCTGGCTCCAATAAATTCCAGCCGAGAGGCCCAATTTTCGACATCTCCAATTGTTGCGCGTGATGGCGGATGGACTCATTCGGGTCTGCTTCGATACTCTGCTCCACAGCAGCAATAGAGTATTCGGTGCGCACTGTACGGCGTCTCTGAGGATGCGCATTATCCACTAGAGTAAATGCCGTGGTGCGAAACCGATCCATGGTTGCTTGAAATACCGACTCTGCTGGCTGATTATGTCGACCGAATATTGAACGCAGCGCGCGATGCGTCGCGCAAAGCGAACCATTATTTTGGTAATAAATTTCCACGATTTGCAAACGTTGTTCAGGAGTAAGTCTATTAATAATAATGGGTGATTTTTTAAGAGGTTTAGAACTTTTTTTAAAAAAAAAACACAAAAAATTCAAAAAAATGAATGAAATATTTATTTGAATCGATAGTTTAAACCTTGCAATTTAATGTTTAAAGATAATTTCATGCAAATGTTGACCGCGGCTGCGTCTCAGGTAGCCCATCCGCTGAGTCCAATTTTGGCATACTCTTTCACACATATCGGCCGGTATCTCACGAATGAATGCATGGATGTTGGCTTCCAGTGCGTCAATCGAAGCGGGCTTGTCCCTATAGACATTAGCCTTGACATACCCCCCAAAAAATAATCTAATGGTGTCAAATCGCACGATCTAGGCGGCCAATTGACCCGCCCGAAACGTGAAATTAAGTGTTCACCAAACTCGCCTCGCAATCGCGCCATTGTTTCGCGTGCTGTGTGGCATGTGGCACCGTCTTGTTGAAACCACATATTATGCAAGTCAAGAACTTCCATTTCGGGCAAAAAAAAGTTTGTTATCATCGCTCGGTAGTGTTCACCATTGACAGTAACGCTGCGATTCGCATCATCTTTGAAGAAATATGGCCCAATAATGCCGCCGGCCCATAAACCGCACCAAACAGTGGCTTTTTCGGGATGCATTGGTAGCTGTTGCAATGCTTCTGGCTGATCTTCACTCCAAATGCGGCAATTTTGCTTATTTACGTAACCATTCAACCGAAAATGAGCCTCATCGCTGAACACAAGCAGCGCGCGATGAACATTTCGAACCGAGCACGAATTTTGATAGTAAAATTCAATAATTTGCAAGCGTTGTTCATTTGTAAGACGATCCATGGTTAAATTGCAAACCAAACTGAAGCTGTTTGACAGTGACACAAGGTACTAAACACACGTCAGCTGTCAGTGTTGCCAAAACCAAACCAGCTAAAAAATCACCCTTTAAAATGCCAAACAAAACTGAGCATAAATCAAGTGACAGCTGTCAAAACCACTAACTCCAAAAAAAGTATTGCCAGATTGCGAAACCACACGTCTAATTAAAACCCCCTTTATAAAACAGAATGCTAAGTTACACGTTCTCCTGCTTTAATCTTGATGATAATTTGTGTACCTATAAAATGCGAAAGTGATATATGTTATTATTTTATGTTATAAGTAAAGGGTTTTCCAATAAGAGGTGTTATTTTAATATTCAAAGAAAAATGGCTTTTTTTGAGATAAATGATCGGATGTTTATTTCATTATAAAGAGGAAGGTATGTCGTTAATGGTGGAACACAACATCAGCCAAATGGCCGCCACGACCACGCTTACAGGACCATATCCTTTTCATGAAATTTTCCATAGCCAAATCGCAAAGTGGCTGCCCTATGTCCTCGATAGCCTCACGAATTCCATCTTTGAGGTCTTGAATCGACGCTGGGCTGTTGGCGTAGACCTTATCTTTCAGAAGTCGCAAGGTCTCGGTGGCCAATTGTGATCACCTCTTCGAGAGATAACACGGTCCGGAAACTTTTCCCGTAAAAGATCGATGGTTTCATTGCTTGTGTGGCACGTAGCACCGTCTTGTTGAAAGTAAACGTTGTCCAGATCAATACCATCCAATTCCGGCCATAAAAAATCATTAATCATCTCTCGATAGCGCAATCCATTGACCGTAACTGTTGCTCCAGCCTCATTTTCGAAAAAGTAAGGTCCAATGACCCCGCCGGACCATAAACCGCATAGAACAGTCACGCGTTGAGGATGGAGAGGCTTTTCAACAATAACTCTTGGGTTTTCCGCGCCCCAGATGCGACAGTTTTGCTTGTTGACGTAGCTTCCGAGGTGGAAATGGGCCTCATCAGTCAAGATGATTTTTCGATGAAATTCCGGATCATTTTCATGCATTTCAAGGACCCAATCAGCAAAGACACGACGTTGTTGATGATCAGCCGGCTTGAGTTCTTGTGTTAACTGAACTTTATAAGCCTTAAGACCCAAGTCTTTATGCAAAATACGGTGTAATGACGTTTGTGGAATGCCTAATTCCAAAGAACGACGAGAAATGGACAAACCTGGGTTTTCTTCAACACTACAACAACAACTGCTACAACAGCAATATTCTCAGTTGTTCTTGAGCGACGTGCACGGGTTTTATTCTTCACATCACTAACTTGTCCCAACAGCTCGAATTTGTCCACCAATTTCTGTATTGCGGTCCGACAAGGTGCTTCACGACGACCCAAAAATGTTTTAGTTTTACGAACCGTCTCTGCCAAATTTTCACCATTTTTATAGTGAATTTTAATAATTTCAATGCGTTGTTGAAGCGTGTATCGTTCCATTTTTATTAATGGCGTAGTTTCTACTTGTCAAAGGTCAAAAAATGACAGCTTCAAAAGTGACAGCTACCGAAATAGCGGGCTATTCAAAATAACACCTCTTATTGGAAAACCTTTTATAACCGATCTAATAAAAATAAAAAATATTTTTAAAAGTATTATTGTATTTTGATGCCTGCTTCATATAACAGCTTGTAATGATTCAACATTCAACTCTGGACAAAATATTTTTGGAAGATTAGAGATTGGGTCTGATTAGTGGTGAATATAAGAGTGGGATCAAGGGGATCAATTCATCGTAAACACAGTACACATATTCTCAAATCATTGCGGTTTAGTTTACCGATCATCACTGTTTATTTTTAGACTATTAATTATAAGTACATATATACGTACATAATGCACATAATTATGAACGTTATTCATTATGGTTTTTGTCGTGTCAAAAAAGCACGATCGTGTCACATTGGTAACGCTGTTCCAAAATATTTCAAGTTTTAAAATTCAATAAAAGAATTGATAACACTAAGTCATTATCCATAAATATGATGTTGCCATACGCCATAATTGCTCAATTTTCGTTCATTTTTTTTTTTTTAATTTTTGACGACTGCTATTATCTGCCCAAAAAAAAAATTTTAGTTTGCATTAAATCAACACAATACAAGATACATACATAAAACAGTCTTTTAAGAATAGTCGGAAGGCTTGGAAGCAACAACGCACGTTCGAACAAAAAAATCATTCTTTCGTAATTTAATACATATTAAAATTGTTCATCAAGGATCTATTAATTTGAGTACCTATTTGAAAAGTGAAACAAGTTCAAAGTGACATGCATTCGCGAAGTCTATTTGTGTTTTTATTGGTTTTAGCTTGTTGTGTTTGGGAGAATCAAGCTCAAGGAGCGAAGAGGTTAGTTTTAATAAAATGTCTGTCAAGCATTACCAGTTTGAAATTTCAAGAATTCAATAATAATTGGATTAATTGTCGTGATTTGTTGTGAATGAAAAAAAACTGTCACGATTGTTTTTTAATTCAAAAAACCTAAATTTGAAATTTTGAATGAATCCAGCATTACAGCACAGCTTTAATTTTGAATCTGTTGAAATTATTATTATTACTCAAAGTCTTTAAATAAGTTGTCTTATCAAAGAATTTGTAGATTTTATTTTGTTTTATAACCCCTGGTAAAGCTTACTTGACATTCAAATTAAAGTTGTGGTAATTCTTTGAAAAATGCTTATTTTGAGGTATTTTGTCGGGAACGTTACGAAATCCCGCATCCCGCAAATTGAAAATGATTTTTTTGGAGATTGTGACGTCACGAAAATTGGTAGAGTAACGAAATCCCACATTTCGTTTGCGGGATTTTTTACTCTATTCTGCGGGATTTTCAATACTTTTTGGAAAAGTAGTTTTTCGTACTTTTGAAAAATATTTTAAAAAGTTAATATTTTTTCAACAAAATATTGTTTTTTCAGACTATATTGATTTTTTTTTAATTTTTATATTAATTTTTGACAAAAAAAAAAATATTTTTGAAATACGCTTAAATTTGATTTTACGCTTGCCAAAAAAAAATATTTTTTTAAAAACACATAATTTTAGAAAACAAAAAAAATTTAAAGAAAACCATTAATTTTTGAAAATAGTGATTTTTATCTAGCAAAACCCATACAAAATAAAATAAGGCCAATATCTCTCAAAAAGCCGCGGAGCAATTTTTTAAACATAAACTGCAAGCACACCAATTGACAACATACATTATAAGAAAAAATATTTTTTATCTTTAAACGCGATTTGCGGCTAAACGGAGCTTCGTAGACCCCCCAAAGTTGACATCTTCAAACGTGATTGTTGACTAAACTAGGCATCTTAGAGCATTAAAAGTTGCATATTCGTGATCAAGAGAGTGCCACCTTTCAATGGACGTATAACATGGTTTTTTTTAAAAAACTTTTTTCGAGAATTTTTTTTTTTTTTAAATGTGATTCGGGATTTTGTGAATCGGGGTGAAATGGGTATTTTAATAAAGAAAACTGTTATTACAGGCGCATGCCTGGCGACTGAACATACCCTAAGCGGAGCAACGGAGTTGCGTGAGAGGTACAGAGGACCCAAGAAGAGAGTTAAAAACCTTTGAACCCGCGCAGCGGGCCAGGCAAGGTACTTTTGTCCAACGCTTTGGTTTCTCTATTTGAAATTCTTTTTAAATACCAACCCAACCCACCCACATACCCACCTGCTAAATCAGCCAGCCACCTAACCATCATGCAAGCTACCCAATACCCATCCCAACCTACCAACCAAACCAACTTATTACAAAAAAAATTTTAAAAAATTTACTGTCGTGGAGAACCTACCTGGACTGATTTCTAATAAGAACTGAAAATAATTTCGAATTCGCACCTGCTTAAATACTTTTTTTGGACGTCGAATTTCTTTTCGTCGTTCTTGTTGAGTCCCGCGACTTTGTAGTAATCCAGGGCGGTCTTTTGCGTAGTGCGAAAAAAGCAGAATAGTAGGAAACTTCGTTCTCCGAGATTCTCACCATTTGGTGTCACCTAAATGTATGGGAATGATTTTTTTTCAAGCGCTGTCGCTTTGTATTGAAAAAGTATTGTAAAAGTATTGAATTCGCGGGATTTCGTTACTCGGGATTTCGTTCTGCGGGATTTCGTTTTGCGGGATTTCGTTCTACGGGATTTCGTTCTACGGGATTTCGTTTTGCGGGATTTCGCTACGCGGGATTTTGTGATGCGGGATTTCGTAGCCAAATCATTTTGTCATATTAAACGTAATTTTTTTTTTAACAATAAAGGGCGCGACAAGTTTTTTGATGGCACTTCTTATTTAAACACATCGAGCTATAATAGTAGGCATACAAACTCAAATTCTGAATACATGATAGATAGATAGATCTTTATTGTAACCAAATTTTTATAATATTTTTAATTAAACCTAGATTGCACAATTTACAGAGATATGGTGTATATGTATATCCTACCTTACTACTGAAAAATTAACAATTTGTAATCAATTAATATCACAGATTTATACATTTTGAAGGAAAAGTTACTAAAAAAAAACTTCATTAACAACATATTTAAATTTTTCATAGGAAAAGAGAAGTGGGGTGCAGAAAATTGTCACAAGGTGTTGTTTACATGTAAAATTTGTAAAGTATAACTAGTAAATAAATAAATAAATAAATATATAAATAAGTAAATAAGTAAGTAAATAAATAAATAAATAATAAATAAATAAATAAATAAATAAATGAATAGATAAATAAATACAAAGATAAATAATTAAAAAAGTAAATAAATAAATATATATAATAAATAAAGAACGATTATATACATAATTTTATAAAGAAATAAATAAAATGATATGGAATTGTAAACATAATAAACAGCGAAAACAAAAAAAAAAGTACAATGTGTATAGCATATGTGGACATTTTAAATACCAAACAAAAACGAAAGACATTAAGTCTTACAACACCTTAAGCAACTAAGTTTGAAATTAAATTATTATCTGAGTTATTGCACGACAAAATGTAACGTTCATATAGTTTCAAAATTCTTACGGCAACCTTATCAATGTTTGCCATTTTATGGAGTTCTTCTGTAGAAAAGTGCCAGGGAAGATTGAGCATAATTTTCAAAATTTTATTTTGTATTACCTGTAATTTTTGTATGTGGGTTTTAGCGCATTTTCCCCAGACCGGTGAACCATAAAAAATAATGCTTTGGAAGATAGATTTAAATATCATTAATTTATTTTCCACACTCATTTTGGACTTTCGGTTGATGAACGGATAAAGCGTTTTTATCACAACATTTAGTATGTTAAGCGTTTGGTGTATGTGCAAGTTAAAAGTCAAGGTTTTATCTAGGTGTACCCCAAGACACCTTGCACTTAATTTCCACTCTATTTGTTCACCGTTTAAACGGAGGCTATTGATAGGCAGTAAACAGGGCTTCCTTTTTTTTGTAAAAAAAAGAGTGTTTTCGTAGCATTTATCTTAATTTTCCAATTATTGAAATATATTTGAATAGTATTCAGAGCAGATTGCAAATTAGTTTCAATGCATAAACCAATTGAATCTGATGAATAAATGCATGTGTCATCAGCAAATATTGCTGTTTCACAATTTTGAAGTTTTGGGAAATCATAGGTGTATATGTTATACAAGAAGGGTCCTAGTACCGATCCTTGGGGTACCCCTGCAATAATATTATTTTCATCAGTATACCAGTTGTTTGCACAGACTTTGAATGTTCGATTTGACAGAAAAGAATATATAATTTTGACGATGTACAAAGGGAAATTCAAGGAAACTAGTTTATGAATTAAGCCTTCATGCCATACAGTGTCAAAAGCTTTCTCCACATCAAGGAGTACCATTCCTGTGCTCTTACCTGCAGACAAATTATTTTGTACATGCTTCAATATTCTATGGATTTGATTGGTAGTGCTGTGATGCCTTCGAAAGCCAAATTGATTCTGAATACATGGATTGGTTTTTGATTTTTATCTTTTTAATAGGATAGGATAGGCTTAGGAGCTTGAAATTTTAAGTGATGATGGATTTTATTGACAAATTTGATATTCTATCTTAACGCTCATCTTTATTCAGTAAACAATTATGTTTGTTGTCTCATAGGTCTGTTTGGTAACGTGAAATTTCTTGCGAATTTATGCTACATAAATTTCTGTATACAAGAAGAGAAGATAAAGACTGTCAAAACACCCAGCTGTAAGCATCTTTTATTTTTTAATTTGAAATTGTGATTTCTGATAATCTTAAAATTAACTACATATAATGGGTGATTTTTTAAGAGGTTTAGAACTTTTTTTTAAAAAAAAACACAAAAAATTCGAAAAAATGAATGAAATATTTATTTGAATCGATAGTTTGAACCTTGCAATTTAATGTTTAAAGATAATTTCATGCAAATGTTGACCACGGCTGCGTCTCAGGTAGCCCATCCGCTGAGTCCAATTTTGGCATACTCTTTCACACATATCGGCCGGTATCTCACGAATGAATGCATGGATGTTGGCTTCCAGTGCGTCAATCGAAGCGGGCTTGTCCCTATAGACATTAGCCTTGACATACCCCCACAAAAAATAATCTAATGGTGTCAAATCGCACGATCTAGGCGGCCAATTGACCGGCCCGAAACGTGAAATTAACTGTTCACCAAACTCGCCTCGCAATTGCGCCATTGTTTCGCGTGCTGTGTGGCATGTGGCACCGTCTTGTTGAAACCACATATCATGCAAGTCAAGAACTTCCATTTCGGGCAAAAAAAAGTTTGTTATCATCGCTCGGGAGCGTTCACCATTGACAGTAACGCTGCGATTCGCATCATCTTTGAAGAAATAGGCCCAATAATGCCGCCGGCCCATAAACCGCACCAAACAGTGTCTTTTTCGAGATGCATTGGTAGCTGTTGCAATGCTTCTGGCTGATCTTCACTCCAAATGCGGCAATTTTGCTTATTTACGTACCCATTCAACCAAAAATGAGCCTCATCGCTGAACACAAGCAGCGCGCGATGAACATTTCGAACCGAGCACGAATTTTGATAGTAAAATTCAATAATTTGCAAGCGTTGTTCATTTGTAAGACGATCCATGGTTAAATTGCAAACCAAACTGAAGCTGTTTGACAGTGACACAAGGTACTAAACACACGTCAGCTGTCGAAACCAGTGTTGCCAAAACCAAACCAGCTTAAAAATCACCCTTTATATTAATAATAAATAACTTGGGAAATGTATAATTTATGTAATTTTGTTCAAAATTAAACGCAAATTGTTAACAAAACCAGACTCTTGGTACGTGATTGTTGATGTGAGGAGTGACATTTTGACGTTTTTTACACAAAAGTAGTTCAATGCGTTTGTTAATTTTCTTATAAGTTTCTCCATTGCTCAGAAATTCGTTCTCAATTTGGTGTTTTGACAGGGGTTTACACCTTTTACTGAAAAAATGATGCCAAACAGACCTAATATCTCACACTATAGTGGCTGGCAGCATTTCTTAAATGGTATTTCAAGCATATAGGGTATATATAATTATATATAAGGTATCCTCTAAAGGGTCACTTTACCACTGGGCTTAGAATAATAGTAAGATCAACAAAAAAAAATAGACTTACTAAAAACATATTGGGTATGTACACAGAATGACAACAACGAAAGGAAATTGCATATACTCACAGCTGTCAAGTTACGTCATGCTTTTGAACAAGAGGATAAAACTGATATTTTTATATTGCATAAGAAAAACCGCTGGTGGGACAAGCTGACGTCAAGTTAGGAGGACACCTTTCTCA
The DNA here is from genome assembly GCA_932273885.2 of Leucozona laternaria. Taxonomy (NCBI): domain Eukaryota; kingdom Metazoa; phylum Arthropoda; class Insecta; order Diptera; family Syrphidae; genus Leucozona; species Leucozona laternaria. The sequence goes on along the minus strand of OW026366.1, from coordinate 267,255,573 downwards.
AAAAAATCTACATTATTAACGATCCGGAAGTGGATATTTGTTGAAAATTAATTAATCGCTAATTAGTTACGCAAAAAAAAATGCAATTGCACTTTCGGATTCCGAAAAATTGGTTATCCGAATATTTCGGAATTCGTAACTACCAACGCGCTAAAATTATTAAAACTTACTATACAAAAGTGGTGATCACAGATTAGCCATATGAAGAGAATGTTTCGTACGTTTCACCCTCCAAAACCCATTTGTTTACATTGTTGTTTTTGTAATTTTTTCCCGCGTCGATGAATAGATGTGAATTGCAACAACAATTTAACCCGGTGTGTGAAGATCCCTACTGTCTATGTGTGAGATTTTTATACACACATTCTCATTTTGTATCTGATAACTGCCAGTTCAAGCTCGTAGGCAAATTAAAATGGCTGCCGGAGATTCTCATCTTCATGTGGCTAATCTGTGGTGGTGATTCAAACTTAGCCACTTTTCGTGCATTACACGATGATTACGGTCGTCAAAATCGACCGACTAGGCAATATAAATCATTATATGAAAAAAAATTGTACTTTACTGGCGTATTGCCGTGTACTGCTTTTTTTTTCTTGAAGTACTGCTTTCTCAAAAAAATGAAACGACAGCCCTTGTCAGCAGTGATTCTCTCTCGCTGATTAAACTATAAGGCATATTCTCTTAGGTTAGGTTAGGTTAGGTGGGGTGATGATACGGCAAGCCGCATCATCTCACTCGGATATACGTGGATCCATTGCGTTCCCCGGGGGTAAAGGTATGTTGTGAAGGTGTATAGGGAGGGGAGTGAGTGGGACTTTTAGGTATGGGTATGGGGAGCCTCCCTGAACCATCCTGAAGTCTGTATGAATTTCAGGATGCTATCCAGTGGCAAGGTTGAGATGTCGCACAGTTCATCGAAGAAGTATTCTCCGAGGTTAATTTTTCTGTTTCTGGCCAGGCTGGGGCATTCACAGAGAAAGTGATATGATCCCTCTTCCGACTCTTCATCATTACACCCTCTGCATAAGTCAGATGAGCTTTAGCCCATTCTGCTCATATGGGTTCCCATTGCGTTGTGACCGGTTAGGATTCCAACAAGAAGGGATAGCTGAGGTCTGCTTAACTTGAGTAGATAATCTGTTTTTTTCTTAGAGATATTCGGCCAAACATTCCTTGAAACGCGGCAAGTGTCCAGTGATGACCACCTGTCGTTTGTGGCTTTGAGGAAGTTTTGGTGAATTCTATTCTTTTCTTTATCCAGTGGCATGAGTACCGATGATACGATTTGGCTTGGATCAAGAGATGACCCGTTTTTGGCCAATTCATCTGCCATTTCGTTCCCATGTATATCACGGTGTCCTGGGACCCATTTTAGGGTAACTGTGTTTGTGGCACTGAGTAATCTTAAGTTATTGCGACAACAATCCACCAGTTTTGACTTTGTGATGAATGAGGAAATAGCTTTAATCGCCGCTTGGCTGTCTATGAATAAGATATCAATATTTCTGTTAACTACTTCACAAGTGGCAAGATGTTTTGGGGCTTCGCTAACTGCTAGAACTTCTGCTTGGAAGACACTGCAGAAATCTGGAAGCTTTATTGCCCTATTTATGGGTGGGTTATCTGAGTAGATGCCTGACCCTACCCCCTCATTTGTCTTAGAACCGTCTGTGAAGACCGAAACATGGTTTTCATTTATCACCCGGTTTTCCTTCCAGAATTCCCTTGTTGGGATATCTGTTAGAGTCACTAGGCTGAAATCCATGTGCGGTGTGGTGTAGTCCGTCTGAATGTTAATGTCAGTGAATTTCATTATGTTCTTGTGACGTTAGTGGCCTCTTTTCCAATTGTTACACTGTATAAGTCTTAAAGAACTTTTGGCCGCCAGCTCTTTCGTAAATAGGTCGAGCGGGGCTAGTGAAAGGAAGGTTTCTAAGGCTGCGGCATATTCCCTTAAAGAATGCAAATTCAAACTACGAAAGTCTTAATACATTAATTTTTCTCTTTTACTTTAGTTCGGAGTTTGAGATTTGCACAGATGGAGACCAAACCCAGTGTATGGAATTTTGTACCGCGGCTTCAACCACCTATTGTATTAGATTCAAAGAACCCAGCAGACACAATGGCAATATATCGGCTGAGATCGGTGAAAGGTATATATTTTGAACCCTTTTAGCTATTTTTTATTTAAACGAATAAGATACCTATACCTACTTTTGCGAATTATTCCTTAATTTTAAGACCTTATTACGAATTGGTTCCATGGTGCATGCGATCATTTCTTGAATGTCATATTTATTTTTGACTGTATTTAGTATGGACGAGACTAGAGACATGCCAATCTATAACAGTTATAACAGTTTTCGCCATTAAAAGTGGGCGTGCCTGAAGTATGTCCACCGGTGGAGGGCCCTGGCCCTGCGGAACCGCATAAACAGTACTTTTATGAACCAAACCTGTTATAATTGGCATGTCTAGAGTCACTTCCCTTTTTTAAACAAAAACTGTTATAATTTGCATGCCTACTGTCTCTTCCGTTTAGTATACCTATGCCTACCACCACAGTGACATTTTTATGGCTCGCATATGCCTAATCTAATCCGTTATCGGCTGAAGTATGCTGGGGGGACAGGACACTTACATCATCGGTTGAACTCGTTCGATTGAACCAAAGTTGTATCAACTTGTACACTACTGACAACTCGAACCGACAACATCCGTTGACGCCCGATAGGCGATATAATGAATGTATTCATTTGCCTTCTCTCCGAACAAGATAAGAACACTAAGTGTCGTCCGTGTATTCTATCTAATTATATCAAAATCTAAGAAACGAATACACATACTGGAATCAAATGGAAAAAGTATAGGGTCATTAATTTTTCAGTTTCGAAAGTTAAGCTAAATAAAATACATAAAAGCGATACATTTTTTATGAAAATTTTATTTCATTATAAAGTTTGGACTTTGCCAATAAGGAAGTGTGAAAAACAGTATCATTCAAATAGCCGCTTCGGGAAGATTTGCAGCATGCGATTCTTTTGAGGTAATTTTTAACCACTTTTAAGCACATTTCGGGCGTTATTTTGGCCATAATTTGAGTAATGGTGGTTTTTAATGCGTCCATAGTTCGGGTATTATTCGCGTAAACACGGTCTTTTGCGTAGCCTCACAGAAAAAAATCTAACGGTGTCAAATCGCATGATCTTGGTGGCCAATTGATGTTGCCAAAACGTATAACTACGCTACCAGGAAACTTCTCACCCAATAAAGCCATAATTGGTCGTATTGTGTGGCGCGTCTTGTGAGAACAACGTATCGTCCAAATCATGATTTTTAATCGCCGACGAAAAAAATCGGTTATCATTCGACAAATTGTTGCGAACTCCGGGAAATCAATAAATTCAGATCAACAGCAACACAAGCTTGCACTTGCATCAGCAATATTTTCGACGTGTATTACGATGATGCACAGGCCTTACGACATCAGTAACGCTTCCATTCTCTTCAAATTTCTTTACAACTTTACCGATTGCTTAATCGCATAAGAAGAATAAAACTCTTGCTATAGGATCAAGAGGCTCCCATAACTAGGCCATTTAAGGCTTTTAACAATCTTATAAGAATCTAGAAGAACCCCTCAAGAGTGCATTTAGCTCCCTAAAATAAGTCTCGTAGCGCTCTCGAAGCGTCTTATGAGAGGAGAAATGTTACTTGGGTTGCGTAGTCTGTCGATTATGACGACCATAATCAATTAATCATCAAAAGGGGCTACGTTTGAATCACTACTTTTGCATTAGTAAGTTTTAATAATTTTAACGCGTTATTCGATTGTTAAGCGATCCATTATCGTAATATTATGACACTTCATATGACAGCTGAGTTTGACAGGTGTCAAATGCCAGCGCTAAAGACTTGAAACCATTAAATGAATGACCCTGTACAAGCCTAACAGTTGTTAACACACCGAATACACCGATTAAACCGGTAGCTTTTATGAAGAGCAAGTTGTCTCCCCACTAATAGGTGATAATTGACGATGGAACAAACTCGTTTTACTCGGTATATTTCGTGTTTTTCCTAACGAGTACTCACTTTTTATATGAATACCTACACGATTCTAATGTTTCGTAATCAATAGGTGATTCATTTGATTTGTTTTGCAAGATGTGATTGGTGTGTTTGAAAAAAATATATCGTTTTAAAAGAAGTTTCGTTGCAGATGTTTAATAATTACCGATTAAATGACGCATCCAAACGAGCCGATGATTTGGTTCCAGTTTCGAGAACCGTTTTCAGGTCACGAAAACAGGGATAAATCAGCACTTTATTTAGAATTGAATCGAAATATAAGAACGGCACTATCGCATCTTGTCTCATAAAGAAAAGTTTCATTTGGAGAAATGTATTCTATAAAAATATCAAAACATTATATTTAATTATAAAGCAAGGTAGATGTATTTATATTAATAGTTTTTTTAGTTAAAAAAAATATATATGTATTCGTAAATCGGTTACATTAAAAAAAGTTTTTTTTTTCAGGTCTTTCCCTGATGATCAAAGGGAACCAATTCCATACGACACACCAATTCCAAACGGCACACCAATTTTGTATGTTAATAATTTAAAATAATAATCAAACTTTTTACAAATTTAAATAAGAAGTATAATTTATAAAAATTATCTAAATTAAAATAGAAACAATTTAAATAAATGTATTTTAATATATGTAAGCAAGGTAACTCGAAATCATATTACCTCTGTCCGTTCACTTCCAAAATATGCGAATGTGGCAATGTCTACCAATTTAAGGTCGGCATTCAACTCATTAGTGTCAAAAGTCAATCTTCGGTAGGGATGTGACTGATATATTAGTGTTCACTAAGATATTACTAATATTTGAAAATATTCAATATCACTAATACTAATACCATGGATATCATAATACTCCGATATTTATTTAAATACCCAATAAACTTCTACCTTCATAAAAATGTTAAGTTCTCCCTTCACAAAAATATTGACTTCTCCCTACACAAAAATATTCACTTCTCCCTACACAACAATGTCAACTTCTCCCTACACTAAAACTACCCAAACGCACCTTCTACCGATTTCTTTCTAAGCTCATTTTGTATTTAACAAAAAAAATGCATTCTCTTGTTCCTACTCCTATATCTCTTTCTTACCTTCGCTCGCCATCGCCAGCCGCCGCGCAGCTAATCTGAATATCTGATATAAACTAAAACTAATACGAATACTAAATATGAGATACCAAAATATTCGCTTCAGCCGGCAATGATACTAGTACCTAATTTGAAGCTAATATTTTTGTAGCCTAATATTTGTGTATCCTAATATTTTTGTATCATAATATTTTTGGTATTAGGTAGGACGTAGGATCATTGTCGGTCGAAGACGAAGCTAATATTTTTGTATCATACTTCGAACTATGTAAGATATTAGTATCAGTATCAGTGCAGTGTGAGTGTAGGTATGCAGAAAGAGATACAACAATAGATAATGAATAGAGAAAAAAGCGTTTGGAGGTGATTTGGTGAATATTTTTTTTTGTTTTTAGGTGTAGCTTGGGCTAATTCAATCCTGCCACTTGAGTTTTTTGTGCAAATAGTATGAAAAGCTGTTGACTTTTTTGAACCGTTTATTTTTCTTGGGCCAATATGTATGGAATGGCAGTACTTATGTTGTTTTGAATGCAACAAGGAAATTATTTCTTACAGTTATTACAGTTACAGAATATATCTTGGTTGTTGTTTTACTTTGCAAAGGCTGAATCGAATTTTAAATTTAATTTCAATCTGACTGCTGAATTATTCTGTTGCTAATAAAAAAGATAATTAGTACGTAGGTGTGTACCTAAAGATAACAATAAATTATATAAGATCAGGTGAGAACAAGTGAAGGATAGTAATTTTTGGCACTAATGTAGGTAGTATGTATGTAATGTAGGTATTGAAAAAAATTTTTTTTTTTACTCCTGAACAGAACACTCTTTAATCAGGAAAATATTAGTGATATTTTTGTATCGCTTTAAATATTATAATATTTGTTAACTAATATATTAGTATTAGGTAATATCACAAAATATTAGTACTGACCCATGCCTAATCTTCGGATGTATAATTGAACTCTATTTTAATTGCTAATCCAATTCGCACATGACCTTAGTCCATTAGTTCTGTTAAAATTCATAATGACAAAATAAAATTATACTTATTGTTATGCATCATAAAAAACTCTAACTCCAAACTCAAAAGCAATTACTATTTACTACTTAAGCTAAGTATATACACGATTGTAAGATCTTCCAATATTGGCAGATCTGTCTTCCAAGAAGTCTTCTAATTGCATACAATAAGCTTCCAATTGCCAATTTTCTATCAATTGAAAATTGTCCGTTTACACGGTTGGTTGATTTTATCCAAAAATCAGTCAATTTTTGGTAAAAAAGCTATATCCAGTTAACTTTGATTGTTACTTTATTCGAAAAATTATCAGGTTATAATTTAGTTCCATTGTTTCAAAATGTTAATCTAACACAATTATCGATTTTTTGCTTTCTCATTTAAATTTTTTAAAAAAAAGTTGGCAATTGCAATAAAAAGGAACGCCCCACAGACAATTGTGTTGCGTTTGAAAGTTAAATGTCAAATTTAGGTCCCATAAGAGCATTTTAGCTCCCATAAGAAGTACTGTCTTTCAGAGAAAATTTATATTTACTGAGAGCGACACTTACAGGAGCTCAAACGTTCTAATGGGACTACAATTTGACGTTTAACTTTCAAACGAAACACATTTATCTGTGTTGCTTTCCGTTTCATCATTATCCAAAGATCTCATAGAGATGTTAAAACAAGAGTTAAAGTATCAATCAACAGCAGCCATGTTGCAAAATGAACAAAATGGTTTCATTATATTTTGAGGGTTACCGTAGCTTAAAAAAAAAATATTCTTAATGAATAATCATTCTGACCAAAACTTGTAAAATGTTGTATAGGTCATATTCATCTTGTTTTCTCTTATTTGCTGTCGATATTAATTGTATAAAAAATGGATTTGTATAACTTAGTATACAGCTACTATACCAGAGAAGAATGAGCGGGGACATTCTTTTTTGTGTTATGACATTATTTAAAATTTGTGACAGCAGTATATTAACACGACACAAGTAAAATGGCATCTTTCAAAATCAGTTGTTTTTGTCAGTTTTTAATGACAAATATATTGGAAGATTTCAGATAATCTTAATAATGAAAAAGTGTCATATTTTGTGCCACTCTAGATCCAATTTTTGTCATAAAAGCACGATAATAACAATAACAAAAATATGGTATGAATGATCGCATTTTGTGAATTGTATTAAAACATACTTTAGTGATTTTTGCATCTAAAAAAAATATTAATGGTAACCCTTTTTCTTATTATAATTAATAACAAAATATTTTAAACATGCATAATTTTGGAAGCGTGTTGTTATTTTTCGAGGCAAAATGTGGAAATTAGTAGATGCAATTTTAATTGCACCAAGAATTTAGCCTACATATGCCATGATCTTAACAAATATAATACGTCAATTAACTTGTGAGATAAATACTCGCATCAAAAAACACATTATTGTTTGACATGAGAGAATCACGAACACACATAAAAACTATTCGCCTACCTTCTTGAAAAAAAGAAATTAAAAATGCGAAAGATATATGTTTTTTTTAAGTTCACATACACTCGTTCTCTTTTTAACAACTTTTGTAGGAAGAGACGCACTCCTATAGGAAGAGTTAAGAGAGCTTTACTAGATTTACAAAGCGGCGTCTATAATCGCATAAGAAGAATAAAACTCTTCCTATAGGATCAAGAGGCTCCCATAACTAGGCCATTTAAGGCTTTTAAAAATCTTGTAAGAATCTAGAAGAACTCCTCAAGAGTGCATTTAGCTCCCTAAAATAAGTCTTGTAGCGCTCTCGGAGCGTCTTATGAGAGGAAAAATGTTACTTGGGATGTTCTTCGCACGAACATCTTTCAATATCCAATTAGTCTGTCAATCGTCCAATTATCTGTCAACTAGAAAAATTGTGTGTTTACACTATTGTTCACACGATTGCAAGCATTCGGCCAATTTTTTGTTAAGAAATTGGACAACAGTTGGCTGACAATTTTTTTTTCTGTCAATTAAGGCAGATTAAATTGGATGTTTATACGGTTGATAGAACATTGTTAAAAAAATTTTGCGAAATATATGCCAATATTGGAAGATCTTCCAAGCTTAACATACATTTTTTTTTTTAATCCTATGTCTTATGAAGCATATTGAATATATTGCAGACATTTTCAAGTTAGTCTGTGCAGTTGTTTCGATCCGTTGCGCGTATTAACGTACATATGTTATTTTATATTCTTTTATAAATAATTATTATAAATAAAAATTATATTGATGGAAAAATAAAGAAGATAATATTGACCATTCACTTCGATTTAAGCTAAAACGAATAAACATTCTCTTAAGCCATAATTAATCAAATCCAAGCTGTGCACCTTTACATTTATATCTAATAATATGTTTTATTAAATAAACCTTTCTTATTCTAGGATCTATAGAAAGAAGCGATGTTATTAAATTAACCCTGAATCCAGACAACAAGAAAATTTCATATCGCACGATGCCGGGCGCGCATCCACCGATTATGGTATGAATGAACGATATTATATTTTTTTTAGATTTTTTAACCCTGATTTTTAATTTGAGCTAATTTTATTCTCTGTTTGTGTTTTCAATACAAATTTTTCAATCGATTTTAAACAGACGATGAGCTAGAGAATTGAAATAAAAAAAATAGATTACAAATTATTTAAACATAAAGCTATTTCGGTAGCTGTCACTTTTGAAGCTGTCATTTTTTGACATTTGACAAGTAGAAACTACGCCATTAATAAAAATGGAACGATACACGCTTCAACAATGCATTGAAATTATTAAAATTCACTATAAAAATGGTGAAAATTTGGCAGAGACGGTTCGTAAAACTAAAACATTTTTGGGTCGTCGTGAAGCACCTTGTCGGACCGCAATACAGAAATTGGTGGACAAATTCGAGCTGTTGGGACAAGTTAGTGATGTGAAGAATAAAACCCGTGCACGTCGCTCAAGAACAACTGAGAATATTGCTGTTGTAGCCCAAAGTGTTGAAGAAAACCCAGGTTTGTCCATTCCTAGTCGTTCTTTGGAATTAGGCATTCCACAAACGTCATTACACCGTATTTTGCATAAAGACTTGGGTCTTAAGGCTTATAAAGTTCAGTTAACACAAGAACTCAAGCCGGCTGATCATCAACAACGTCGTGTCCTTGCTGATTGGGTCCTTGAAATGCATGAAAATGATCCGGAATTTCATCGAAAAATCATCTTGACTGATGAGGCCCATTTCCACCTCGGAGGCTACGTCAACAAGCAAAACTGTCGCATCTGGGGCTCGGAAAATCCAAGAGTTATTGTTGAAAAGCCTCTCCATCCTCAACGCGTGACTGTTTGGTGCGGTTTATGGTCCGGCGGGGTCATTGGACCTTACTTTTTTCGAAAATGAGGCTGGAGCAACAGTTACGGTCAATGGATTGCGCTATCGAGAGATGATTAATGATTTTGTATGGCCGGAATTGGATGCTATTGATCTGGACAACGTTTACTTTCAACAAGACGGTACGTGCCACACAAGCAATGAAACCATCGATCTTTTACGGGAAAAGTTTCCGGACCGTGTTATCTCTCGAAGAGGTGATCACAATTGGCCACCGAGCGAGATCTTGTGATTTAACACCTTGCGACTTCTTCCTTTGGGGGCACGTGAAAGATAAGGTCTACGCCAACAGCCCAGCGTCGATTCAAGACCTCAAAGATGGAATTCGTGAGGCTATCGAGGACATAGGGCAGCCACTTTGCGATTTGGTTATGGAAAATTTCATGAAAAGGATATGGTCCTGTAAGCGTGGTCGTGGCGGCCATTTGGCTAATGTTGTGTTTCATTATTAACGGCATACCTCCCTCTTTGTAATGAAATAAACATCCGATCATTTATCTCAAAAAATGCCATTTTTCTTTGAATATCAATATAACACCTCTTATTGGAAAACCCTTTACATACACAATATAAGTGCCAAGTCTCAAGCTCATCGAAAATGTTAGTCTTGAAGAATTAAAATTTAAGAGTTTTCAATGAAAATGTTAGTAAATATTGAATAATATAGCTTGGTGATTAGAATTACGAGTCTTTAATTTTTATAAGTGTACCTACAAGAAACTTACCCACAAATGTTCAACGTCCCAAAAAACAAAACTTCCTTTAACTATGAAAGTTATACATAATTTCAATGATAGGTATTTTTTTGTAATTTCAGATACTGATTATCCTTTACACCAATAAAACGAGGCAACAATTTCTTAAACATCAACAGTTGATTTGGAGAGAAGAATAATAATAATTCATACAAAAATAAACACATAACACTTAGATTTAAATTTACTTATTTTTATCAACTAGATAGATAGATAGATAGATAAAATTCTTTATTTTTTCGATTTTATATTGATACAATTTTAAACTTAAGAATACGGACATGGCAATCTGCCGTCTGCCGGATATGACATTTCATGAGTAAGTAAATATAAAAATTAAAAAAAGATTATTAAAAAAAAAGAATTAAAAATAAAAACGAAAAGTGATGCTATGAATATTTATAGTTTTAGCTAAGATCATAAATAAATGGGAGAGCGATAATATGTACTGAAGTTTTTGCAATTTTAATGATTTGCCACATAAAAAGTAATAATTTGAAGAAATATTTAGAGAATACAAATTTTCAAAAACTTCATAGCGTGTTTGCAAAATTTGTATAGATTAGACCAACCACGACCACCGTTTAATATCTCAAACAAGCTATTGCGTGAAAAAGAACTTTCTTGGAAATACAAGCGCCGCCGCCGTATTTCTTGCAGTAAAGGGCAAACAGCGTTGAAGTGGTAAACATCTTCACATTCTCTTCTGTTACACAATTCACAATTCTGCCGAAGATCAGTTCTATGTGGGATGTAATTCAGATTTAGGATTTCTACTCTTGCTCTGAAAATAGTACTTATAGCCTCAGACGAGTACTTAACGTTGAAATAGCTATCCTGAGTTAGAAATTGATGGTTAAGGTTCCTGTAGAATAACCTCGAAGTCGACGATGAAGATCTGGTTAGGTGCTGGTCAAAAATCCTTTCATCTGTCTTAGCAATAATTGATGCGAATATATTGTGCCATTCGAAAACATTTGTCTCTGTTAAGGACAGAGAAAGGTCATTGGATAAGGCCAACTGATTCCACTCTCTAAAAGGGTACTGATTCAATTGCAGTTGTCTCATCAGAATTTGAATTTTTTTATGAAGACTGGTATTACTTCTCCTCATCACTTTTGTTAAAATCTCTGCATGAGATTATTGATGTAGATGGGTGGTAAGCCAGATTCCACGTGTATAGCATAGGTTGGTGCTGAGTTCGGCAATCGAAATAATCGTTTGAAGAAAAATCTTTGAACAGCTTCAAATTCTTCGAAGGGTGTAACACCAAAGGCTTGCACTCCATAGGTCCATAGCACATGCAAGTGTTAACTGTCGCCCTAAACACTTGATATTTTGTCGAATGGTCAATGTTTTGGTTAGCAAAGAACCTTTTCCACATTATATTTAGCGCCAGCCTAGCTTCAGTGCTTTTATCCTTTGCATGCTTGCCAAAGTTCAAGTTCGATGTTAACAAAACTCCAAGGTACTTGAATTCGCGTACTATGACAATAATTTCATTATTGAGACGCCAAGATTCTTCAGGTAGCCTCACCCTTCTATTTCGACTCTCAAAAATCATAATTTTGGAGATCCCAAGTCTTACAATAATCATCCAGACGATTAATTTGGAGTTGCAGAGTAAAGGGGTTGTCAGCTATTAATACCAAGTCATCAGCGTAGAGAAGAACTTTGATGGGAGTTCCAGCGAACATGAACTTTGATGGGAGTTCCAGCGAACATTACACCTCCAGGAAGCATTTCAGAGATATCATCGATAAATAGCGCGAATAAAAGAGGGCCTAGAATACATCCCTGAGGGAAACCTGCAAGCATAATATTTTCATTGGCATATAAACATTTTCTTATAACATCCATAGAAGGACATTTATTTGTATCATTTTTAAGAACCATGAGAATGCCAAGATTGTCTGTTAAAATCAACGATCGGGTAGGGTATCTTTGAGCAACAGAGTTGCCTTTATAAATTGCTGCTAGTTCTGAAATATAGCTTCCTGCGCACTCAGGTAAGGGTGCTTGGTGAATAATAGATGTCTGCGCATTTGGTTGTAGTTGTACGACTGCGTATGAAGACCAGTTTTCTTTTTTATGTGAACCGTCTGTGTAAATTATCCTATCAGCTTTAGAGGCAAAGATCATTTCTTCGTGAAGCATTCTAAAAATGTCGTCAGTTGTATTTTCCTTTTTGAATTTAGCAAGATCAGTGTTAATGGGAAGTAAATTTCTTTTCCTAGATGGTGCCGTACCTTCTAATATCTGCCTATTATTGGATGAAAAAGAGCTTAAATTTGGAACTAAGGATATATCATTTTTATTAGCGCTGAGATAGAATTTTTCTTCTTCGTTTTAGCTGTGTTAATGGCTGCTTCAGCAGCATTGAAGAGAGGATGAGTTGAATCTGTAAGCGATTTACTAATCAGATTGATTGCCTTGTTTTGCCAAAGTTTTCAAAGGAGTCATAGCCTCCTTCTAATCTTAGAGCTTCTATATTTGTGGCTCTCAAAGCTCCTGAGGCTGTTCGAAAACAATCGTTGATGGCTGAGTTAATGTTGCTAATATTTTTGATTGTAGTCCACATAAAAACAGTTATACTGTGTTGGAGGGTACCGGCGACTAGAGTTTTTGCAATTTGAAGCCCAGATTCAATATGTGGACCTTTTCGCTTTGAGCAGATCATTTTTAAAACGTTGTTCCGTCGTTTGAGCTGATTAACTACATTCTTTACATGTGTGTCCCATTTCAGATTTGCACAAAAAGTTTCTCCCAGTATTTTGTTTCTTTTTTAAGAGGAATGGTTGTTTTTCGTAAAACAATATATTTATATATAAAACATATTTTTAATGAGTCCAAAAAATCTTATTACCTATGACTCAATCATAATTAGGTTATTAATTAAATAAAATATTGTGAATATGCATCGACAGCAAGAGTGTCAATGATCTGAGTCTATGTTTAAAGGAAATTATTAAAAAAGCAGAGCAATGTTTATACTAAGTGCATGTGGCTTTGATGTTTTGATATTTGCTTTTGAATGATATTACACTAAATACAAGAGACTTAATTAACTATACGATTTTTTCTAGAGTGAGAACTGTTTGGTGGTTTAAGAAGTGCATTTAGATTTAGAGACCATACTCAGGTACAAGTATTTTTTTTAACGAACCCTGAAATATGGGCCCGACTCACGACGACGCAACGTTTCAAATAGAAGTAAAACTGTGTAAATCGTTCATTTCAAATGATCGAATCGTTCAAGAATCAATTACCAAAATGATTCAATCATTTAAATCAATCGATCATTCGATTATTTTCATTTCACTCAATTCATTATTTCATACTGTTCCGATTCGATTTTTTATTTCGGTTTCGATGAAATTCAATCTCCGAATTTAACGAATTTAATTTCACTGTACCGATTTTCATCGAATCCAATTTGATACATATTTATTTTCTTTAATAAAATATACTAATAATTCAGTAGCCAAGACAAAATAATTTGTATAAACAAATGTAAGAACATATAAATTTAGTTAATTTTTAATTTTTGTTTGTCAGATGTCTGATTTAGGTTGAAAGCGGAGTGCAATATGGATGCACTTTACTTAAATTTCAAATGACAGAGCAAAGTGCAGCTGCTACCAAAAAAAAAATTAGCTTAAGCGGATGAGCAACGTGTAACCTTCAACGAAACTTGAGGTCTCAACACGTTGGAGTCAACATTGAATAAGCTAGGCACAGGCACAGTCAAGTTCGTGATCTCATTACTGACGGTCTATGCACTTCTTGCTATTGTTTTCAATATGAACGTCCAATGTTCTCATTGTAATTTTCTCACGTCAAAGTCTGATTTGATTTGCTGTGGTGTTTGCAATTCGAGTTTTCATTTGAAATGCACTAAAATCAGTGAATCTGATAAGGTTGCGCTCGAATCTAGTGATGACTTGTTTTGGAAGTGTGTCACTTGCAAAAGCATTTCTTTTTTGGCTGCATTCGCAAATCGCGATCTTCGTAAAAGTTACCAAGGATTTTCTTTTGGGTTTATTTATTTTTGTGAGGTTGTTTTGTAGGTATTCCTTGAGAAATTAAAAAAAAAAAACATTTTCATTAATTTATTTAGGTACAGGTGAATTTCTTTTTATTCCTTCTGAGAATTTTTGTAGGGCAGAGAAATTCATGTACATATTTAGATATGAAGAACGGTTTCAAGGAATTATTTTTTAAGGATTTCTTTTTTTTCACATTTGGGGCTGGAGAATATATACCTATAATATGTATATCCGAACGGCAATCTTAAAACAGCTTTTACTACTAAACAAAGGTACCTACCTACATAGGCACCTTTTCTCAGGGTGGAGGGGGGTAGTGTTTGTGGGCAAACAAAATATTTTGATCAAATTTTTAAGGCGATGTTATATTTCCTTGAATATTGATTTAATTTTTCTTATGGTAGGTACCTACTCACATTTATTCTTTTATGTTAATAATAAATACTATCGGTAATAATGATTATTTCAAAAAACGAAACATATTTTTTTGGTCTTTTTAATTGTTTGAAAACTTTGAATTGCAATTTTCGTTGTTGTTTACCAAAACGGTATAAGTACCTAGGTATATTTTTATTATAAAAGACTCCGTATCTTCTTTTACTAGATTTTTGTGAATATCGACGAGTAATGAGCCATTCATTATAAACAAGCAGACTAAAAAAGCCGAATTCGAAGACGAGGAATAAAGTTGAAGGGCTCGTTATGTTTTGTAACATGGTATCCCGCCTCCCCCAGTTTCTGTAGTTTTTGAATTCGTTCAGAAAAAAAATTTTGAGATAACAGTAAACAGTCAAACATGACATTAGGAAGATAGAGAACACGAAAAAAAGTGGTTGTCACAATTCTGTTTGTCTCTACCTCGACCTACAGCCTATACAATTTGAACTTAAAGTTTTTTTTTTGCTCAAAAATAACGGTATGTACTTGCCATGCAACCTTTGAAAAAAAAACTTATTTATCTCAAAAACTGCTATAACGATTTTCATAAAAAAAACTTAGGGTGTAGATATAAATAGGTAGGTAGGTACCCACCTACGTATATACTTTTCGAGCAGATCACCCGGCAAAATGATATATAACTTGAATATAATGAAACTAAAATACAACCACAGATAGTCGAGTTACAAAGATATCGCACCCAGTACAAATAAAAATGACAATAATAAAGGGTTTTCCAATAAGAGGTGTTATTTTGATATTCAAAGAAAAATAGCATTTTTTGAGATAAATGATCGGATGTTTATTTCATTATAAAGAGGAAGGTATGTCGTTAATGGTGGAACACAACATCAGCCAAATGGCCGCCACGACCACGCTTACAGGACCATATCCTTTTCATGAAATTTTCCATAGCCAAATCGCAAAGTGGCTGCCCTATGTCCTCGATAGCCTCACGAATTCCATCTTTGAGGTCTTGAATCGACGCTGGGCTGTTGGCGTAGACCTTATCTTTCAGAAGTCGCAAGGTCTCGGTGGCCAATTGTGATCACCTCTTCGAGAAATAACACGGTCCGGAAACTTTTCCCGTAAAAGATCGATGGTTTCATTGCTTGTGTGGCACGTAGCACCGTCTTGTTGAAAGTAAACGTTGTCCAGATCAATACCATCCAATTCCGGCCATAAAAAATCATTAATCATCTCTCGATAGCGCAATCCATTGACCGTAACTGTTGCTCCAGCCTCATTTTCGAAAAAGTAAGGTCCAATGACCCCGCCGGACCATAAACCGAACCGAACAGTCACGCGTTGAGGATGGAGAGGCTTTTCAACAATAACTCTTGGGTTTTCCGCGCCCCAGATGCGACAGTTTTGCTTGTTGACGTAGCTTCCGAGGTGGAAATGGGCCTCATCAGTCAAGATGATTTTTCGATGAAATTCCGGATCATTTTCATGCATTTCAAGGACCCAATCAGCAAAGACACGACGTTGTTGATGATCAGCCGGCTTGAGTTCTTGTGTTAACTGAACTTTATAAGCCTTAAGACCCAAGTCTTTATTCAAAATACGGTGTAATGACGTTTGTGGAATGCCTAATTCCAAAGAACGACGAGGAATGGACAAACCTGGGTTTTCTTCAACACTTTGGGCTACAACAGCAATATTCTCAGTTGTTCTTGAGCGACGTGCACGGGTTTTATTCTTCACATCACTAACTTGTCCCAACAGCTCGAATTTGTCCACCAATTTCTGTATTGCGGTCCGACAAGGTGCTTCACGACGACCCAAAAATGTTTTAGTTTTAGGAACCGTCTCTGCCAAATTTTCACCATTTTTATAGTGAATTTTAATAATTTCAATGCGTTGTTGAAGCGTGTATCGTTCCATTTTTATTAATGGCGTAGTTTCTACTTGTCAAATGTCAAAAAATGACAGCTTCAAAAGTGACAACTACCGAAATAGCAGGCTATTCAAAATAACACCTCTTATTGGAAAACCCTTTATGTACTTGCAAGCTCTTTTCCTTTCTGCTTTAAAAATAGAGTCGGTTGACCAAACTATCTACTGATGACTGTTACGTTTCGTTTTGTATTTATGTCTATGTGTGTAAATGTATCTTTTTTAACATCAAACAATAGTATACTGCTCACAAAATTGATCAAAGCGGGACCTATATAGCTCAACGTCCCACGTTAAAAAAGTTATAATTTTTCTTTGCTCTGCATGCTTATTCTGCTGCCTTATTCTGACTTAGCATTTTTTTTTTAAGAAATCTGAAACAAAAAACAAACCTCAGTTGAACTTAAAATATAAAAATGTGTTTTTTAAATATTCTTATATTAAAAACCTGCTAAATTGATATTTCGACCACGATTAGCAAATGGTTTCAATTTTTCAACAAGTCTTGGAAAACGTCTTGATATAGAAATCATTGCTGTACATTGTTCACAAGCTTCTCAATTTAATTTCAATTTATTAATCGATTGCAAGTCAATTCACATTTTTATCATTTCAAGGTACCAACAAAATAAATAGCTAGCTGCATCAAATTGGCTATAAGTCGAGAAAATTTTTTTTTTTTTTTCAAAAATAAAGTATTTATGGAAATTATTTTAAATATTTAAAGCTTACTTCAATATTGTGGTGTTTGGGAGGAACATGATAACTCCATTTAAAGATTTTCGTCTTTACGTCCACTTTACATCAAGCTATAGCCTATAAACGGATGCACCGATTTCTTTCAAATTTGAAACGTAATTTGACAAACGTTCTTAACTATTCCAAATATGAAGAAAATCGGTAATTTCGTTTCGCTTCTAGCTCGATGCAAAGTGGACGTGAAGACGCAAATTTTATAATGGAGTTATCATGTTTCTCCCAAACACCACATAATTATATTTGCATTAATTTTGAGCAGCTGAGAGCCTTCAAAACGCTTAACAGAAAGTTTTGCACTATATATTTATAATTATGTTCTCATTTTTCAAATTATTTTTTTCAAAATTTGTATTTTATAAAAATTTTGACTAATGAACATTACTTTACGCAACATTTTTCAAAATTACAAACTGCCTATTTGGTCGATAAAATTCAGGATTTGGTTGATCATGTATAGCTCTCCGGAAATGGCTTATAACTTTGGTAATTCTTTTTTTTTACCTTCAAGGATGAATTATTAAATAAAAGATAATATAACAAAGATTATATTTTTATAGAAAATATATCGATTGGAATGAACATTCAATTGTTATAAGAGGTGCAAATCTTTAATGTTTAAAGGAATCATGATACCTAAATTGTAATGTAAATGCAAAAACACAGTTCAATTTTTTGAGTTTAAATGTAACTAAGTAACGGGTGATTTTTTTGCTGGTTTGGTTTTGGCAACACTGGTTTTGACAGCTGACGTGTGTTTAGTACCTTGTGTCACTGTCAAACAGCTTCAGTTTGGTTTGCAATTTAACCATGGATCGTCTTACAAATGAACAACGCTTGCAAATTATTGAATTTTACTATCAAAATTCGTGCTCGGTTCGAAATGTTCATCGCGCGCTGCTTGTGTTCAGCGATGAGGCTCATTTTTGGTTGAATGGGTACGTAAATAAGCAAAATTGCCGCATTTGGAGTGAAGATCAGCCAGAAGCATTGCAAAAGCTACCAATGCATCCCGAAAAAGCCACTGTTTGGTGCGGTTTATGGGCCCGGTTCATTATTGGGCCTATTTCTTCAAAGATGATGCGAATCGCAGCGTTACTGTCAATGGTGAACGCTACCGAGCGATGATAACAAACTTTTTTTTGCCCGAAATGGAAGTTCTTGACTTGCATGATATGTGGTTTCAACAAGACGGTGCCACATGCCACACAGCACACGAAACAATGGCGCAATTGCGAGGCGAGTTTGGTGAACAGTTAATTTCACGTTTCGGGCCGGTCAATTGGCCGCCTATATCGTGCGATTTGACACCATTAGATTATTTTTTGTGGGGGTATGTCAAGGCTAATGTCTATAGGGGCAAACCCCGCTTCAATTGACGCACTGGAAGCCAACATCCATGCATTCATTCGTGAGATACCGGCCGATATGTGTGAAAGAGTATGCCAAAATTGGACTCAGCGGATGGGCTACCTGAGACGCAGCCGCGGTCAACATTTGCATGAAATTATCTTTAAACATTAAATTGCACGGTTCAAACTATCGATTCAAATAAATATTTCATTCATTTTTTCGAATTTTTTGTGTTTTTTTTTTAAAAAAAGTTCTAAACCTCTTAAAAAATCACCCATTATTATCTTTGATCCAACCGTGTGCTTCTCCGGACGCTTTGCGCACCCTGAACTTCCCTCAGAAGTCCCTAGTCCGGCTTGCTTATGATTCAGGCCAAGGACACGGTACAATATCCACCGGAGTATGTCTAAAAGCCATTTCGTTGCGTCAAGAATGGAGATCAAGTCATTGATTTTCAATTCGAAAAGTTCGCATTGAATTCGTGAAGGAATGCTTTACCAAATGATTGTACTCTTATTCTGCCAAGAGTGGAGCATTTGCAGAGAAAATTAACGACTGTTGTTTCTTTTTCCTCCTGGTTCTTACATCTACGACAGTGATTATTATAATTGATGTCCATCGGCGCATATGCTATCCAATTGGCCAGTGACAAGAACGATGCCGGATATGTCTTGCCTGGGTCTGAATATCAGGGGCCAAATTACCGCATTCGGGACTGATCGAGTGAGTGAGTTCAGTGAGCGAATGAACGAGTAAAACCTATGGGGATGACGGCTCCATAACGTGAGCGGTAATGACAAACTTACATAATTCAGTTACGTATTACTCGATAACTCATGCGGTAATTCGTCTCCAGATTATTTTGTATTCCAAAGAAATGCTGCCTCTAACAATACCGCGTATATGCATATATGCTTGAGAGTTGTTATAGTTAGTCACTATAGTCCGTGTTTCTAAATGTATTCAACCTCACACCCCAAATAAGTAGATACAAACCGGATACAAATATACCCTATACCTACATAACCGCACTAAAATTATTATTAATTTAATATACGCATTTGTCTTAAACAAAATGCGAACTCCTCCTTATTGGGTTTTAGGTCTTGTTTGTTATACTATTATTTTTTCAATACACGACGTTTCGAACGTACTTTCGTTCTTCTTCCGGTCTAATCTTTCACACCTTTAAATTTTAGACCTGAAGAAGGACGTAAACTCGTGCGAAAAGTCGTGTATTCAAAAAATAATATCTAGTACCTAACAATTTTGTTGAAGACCTAAACGACCGTGTTAACTAAAAATGCCGTATCTACATTTTTGGCATTTTCAGGTAAACGCGTTTTAATTTTAATCTGTAACTTTTTTGTTTTTGGATGAATGTCTTACATATTTTGGAGAAAAGATAGGTGGAGAAGTAATTAGGGGTATTCATACAATGAGATATTATTTACTAACTTCCTATTTGCGTAAATGTATTCTTCACTTTGCATGAACGCACCTATAAATCAATCTGTGTATATCCTTATTACGTTGCTCGCGTATATAATTTTCCATACAAATTTTGACATTTGATTTACGAGGTGATAAACTTATGCAGTTTACGAGGTTTACTAGGCAAATACGACATTGCATGAATACCCCTATTATTTTTTGAGCGAAAATGTATTTGTTTACATTGAATACAAACATAGGTTTTGGTAGTTACGTCATTTTGTTTAAAGCTCCTCATGTAACTAGTTACGGCATTTTAGTTTAATAATTAATAATGATTGAAAAGAAATAGTTTTATCCAGTTTATAAAAAAAAAAATTGTTTTAAATAAAATATATAGAAAATAAAATAACTTTACATTTCAAAACATTATACAAGTAAAGGTAATAAAATTACTTATATAATAGTATTGTACTGATTGTAAGAAATTTAAATTTAGCTTTTTCGTCAGTTTTAAAGTTGCTTACGCAAAACGCAGCACTTGGCTGATACAAAAACAAACAAAAAAAAAAACTGATAGAAGAGTAGAGACTTGGTAAACTGTATTTTGCAAATACAAGTGAAAACTTATTTTAGCAGTTTGTAGGTACTAGGCTTCCACTTGTCTTTGAAACATGTAATTTGACGACATGATTGGTGTTTACTAACTACCTTCATCATCTTCCTTTGCTTTTTTGGTATCAGTCGTCCCTGTCTTTTCAAAGTGCGTCATTGAAAGAGAAACGGAAATCTAGCATAACGGTTTTTCCACACTGAATGAGTGTCAACCCAGCCCATCCCAAGACAACTGGTCCCAAGACCATTCATCCCAAGACCCAACTGGTACCAGGGCAACCCATACCGGAAATAAGAACTCATACCAAGGAAAGTCATACCGGAATTTAATTAATTCGTTAAAAGGGGAATTTTTTCGGAGTGATTTTTTTGGAAAGTTTGTGTGAGATGGGTAGATTGATCATTATTAATGCGAGGAAGCAGGAAGTAAGTAGAATCCTATGTTTATGTTTGTGTGAGGGATGTTATGTGCGAGACAAAGATGTTTAGGATAAATTCTTTGAATGCAAAAGCAATTGTGCATACACCCAACCCCGCACCTACCCCAAAAGCCCAAGCAGGGGGATTGCAGGGGGACAGCATTCCCCCCCCCCATACATACCTCACACTTTCCTTGGAAGAGTTCTTATTTCCGGGGCGAGTCGCCCCGATATATTATTCGATTTAACTTTTTCACGGAGAAAACGACGTGCATGGCATTCTTGTGTTAAGATTATCTGCCGTAATAAGAAATGATGTGGTAATAACGTGGTTTTGTCTTAAAAAAGTCCAGATACGTCAATTTCTCCCATAAATAGGATGGTTCTTTCTAGATACGTCATATTCCTTAAGCCATTTAACCTTTTAAGCCAATAAAAAGCAAGATAATGCTTTTATTATAAAATAATAAAATAATAATTATATCAAAGATACCAAAAGTGGTCAAAACTCAAAAAATTCAAAAATGCAGATATGGCATTTTTAGTTAACACCACAGTAAAGGCCCCTAAGGGACTAAGGTCGCAAAACAGGAAATATTAAAGAAAATGTTAAATTGCACGTTCCCCGGCTTTAATCTTGATGATAATTTGTGTTACGATTAAATGCGAAAGTGATATATGTATGTTATTATTTTATGTTATAAGTAATATAAGTATATAAAGTAATAAAAGTATATAAAAAATATTTTTAAAAGTATTGTTGTGTTTTGATGCCTGCTTAACATAACAGCTTGTAATGATTCAACATTCAACTGGACAAAATATTTTTGGAAGATTAGAGATTGGGTCTGATTAGTGGCGAATATAAGAGTGGGATCAAGGGGATCAATTCATCGTGAACACAGTACACATATTCTCAAATCATTGCGGTTTAGTTTACCGATCATCACTGTTTATTTTTAGACTATTATAAGTACATACATACGTACATAATGTACATAATTATGTGCGCTATTCATTAATGGTTTTTGTCGTGTCAAAAAAGCACGATCGTGCCACATTGGTAACGCTGTTCCAAAATATTTCAAGTTTTAAAATTCAATAAAAGAATTGATAACACTAAGTCATTATCCATAAATATGATGTTGCCATACGCCATAATTGCTTAATTTTCGTTCAGTTTTTTCTTTTAAGTTTTTGATAGACTGATGCTATTATCTGCCCAAAAAAAAATTTTAGTTTGCATTAAATCAACACAATACAAGATACATACATAAAACAGTCTTTTAAGAATAGTCGGAAGGCTTGGAAGCAACAACGCACGTTCGAACAAAAAAATCGTTCTTTCGTAATTTCATACATATTAAAATTGTTCATCAAGGATCTATTAATTTGAGTACCTATACCGATTTGAAAAGTGAAACAAGTTCAAAGTGACATGCATTCGCGAAGTCTATTTGTGTTTTTATTGGTTTTAGCTTGTTGTGTTTGGGAGAATCAAGCTCAAGGAGCGAAGAGGTTAGTTTTAATAAAATGTCTGTCAAGCATTACCAGTTTGAAATTTCAAGGATTCAGTAATAATTGGATTATTTGTCGTGATTTTTTTTGAATGAAAAAAAATCTGTCACGATTGTTTTTTAATTCAAAAAACTTTTTGAATGAATCCAGTATTACAGCACTGATTTAATTTTGAATTTGTTGACACTATTACATATCACTCAAAGTCTTTAAATAAGTTGTCTTATCAAATAATTTGTAGGGTTTTTTTTTTTAATAACCCCTGATAAAGCTAACTTGACATTCAAATTAAAATTGTGACAATTCATTGAAAAATGCTATTTTGAGGAATTTTGTTACATCAAACGGAATTTTCTTTTAGAATACAGAGTGCGACAAATTTTTTGATGGCACTTCTTATTTAGAGACATCGAGCGATGGGATTGGTTTTTGATTTTTATCTTTTTAAGGAATAGGCTAAGAAGCTTGACATTTTAAGTGATGATGGATTTTATTGATTTGGATTTTTTATGAAAAATTTGATTTTCTAATTTAACGCTGTGCGGATATATAATCACAGTTTCACAATACTTACAGTTATCAGTTACCTAATAAATCTTTAGTATCCGCTCATGGATTGATTTCGTTTTTTCCTAATGCTCAAGTGAATAAAGTAAAAATTATTTTGATATATCACACGTTACTGTATGTGCTCTACGTATAGGGCTATGGGCTACCAAACGTCAGGACTTATATAGCCTGCCACGTCAGGCTTTTTACGCCTTTGTCAAGCTCAGGCCAGGCCTCGTTATTTTTCAGGCTTTTTCGGTCTTATGGATACCAAAAGAAGGTAATATTTACAATTTAAAAATCAGTTTAATTAAAAAAAAATCACAGTGACAAATTTTTACTGAATCCCACCAAATATTGAACACAAATAGTTCAATGGAATGTATTCTTTTATCTTTATTCAGTAAACAATTATGATTGTTGATTGTTGTCTCATAGATCTGTTTGGTAACGTGAAATTTCTTGCGAATTTGCACAAATTTTCACAAATTCTAATCTCGCCCTGAAAAAAATGGACCTAAGGGCTTGTTTCACAATATCTGATTAAGGTTCTAAATAAGAACTTATTAGTCAGTTATCAACCTCACTTACGTCTCTAGCTTATAATTAAAGTTCAAAGAATTTTAATGGCCAGATGAAGTGTCGATTAGCAAATTTACTTGCAATTAAAATATTTATTTATTTTTTTTTCAACTTACATTTATTATTTCTAAAAATAATTATGAAACCCTAAGTTTTTTACTTGGAGGATTTAATTTGGGGATAATTTAAATGTCGAGTAAGTAATCAGAACATTGTAGGGTAGGGAGCTCTAGTATTTTCATTTTGTCTATCTACTTCGGGAAATCTAGAGATTTTTGTATGGGGCAAATAGAAAACATTAGAGGCAGGCTAAAGTAATAAAAGTATTTTTTACATTTTTTTCTTACTGCTATAAACAAATGTTGAAAATTTCATTCAAATCATTCAAGCCGTTTCCGAGAGACAAGGATATATGGAAAATGGAGGTAAAATTGGGCGTGGCCGCCTACATTTTTTTCTGCAAGAGCCTCGAATGCTTAAACTGAGATTTAAGTTCTTTAATATCACCAGAACCACCCTGCAAAATTTCAGCTTGCCTTTAATTTTTTCTATCTCAAATGGCGTTTTTCTTTTTTAACTCTGAGCAGATCACGGAACTGTCAAAGAAAAAATCTATGTTTTTTTTTAGCTCAGACATATCAGAGCATAAAAAGTGTTTCTTTTTTCCATCGGAGTTAGCTCAAAACTTGTTCAATTAGCTCAGAATAAAATGACCGAGCAAATCGAGCGAAACGCTGAGCGAAGCCGACTTCACGGGTTGGGTACGAAATCCCGCATCACAAAATCCCTTATCACGAAATCCCGCATCTGGAACTTGGACAAAGGAGAAATTTTTTTTTAAACAAATTTCTGGAGATGAATCTGGAACCAGGACAAAAGTGCTGGAGGTGGGTTTGGAACTTGGACAAAGGACACATTTTTTTTTGAAACAAGGTTCTGGAGGTGGATATGGAACCAGGACAAAAGTTCTACAGGTGGGTCTGGAACTTGGACAAAGGACACATTTGTTTTTGAAAGAAGGTTCTGGAGGTGGATCTGGAACCAGGACAAAAGTTCTGGAGGTGGATCTGGACCTTGGACAAAGGACACATTTTTTTGTTTTTGAAAACAACTTTTTTTAGAATTCAAAAAAAAGATTCTAGAGGTTGGTCTGGAACTTGGACAAAGGACAATTTATTTTTGGAAACAACTTTTTTATTAATTTACAAATTTAAAAAAATTGCGTTTTGCCAGATAATTTGGTAAGGTTCTGGAGGTGGATCTGGAACCGGGACAAAAGTTCTGAAGGTGACTCTGGAACTTGGACAAATGACAATTTTTTTTTGTTTTTGGAAACAACTTTTTTGCAATTTAAAAAAAAATTCTGGGGGTGGGTCTGGAACTTGGAAAAAGGAAAAACAATTTTTTTTTTGGAAACAACTCTTTTTATTAATTTACAACTTTAAAAAAAAATTGCTTTTTTGCCAGATATTTTGGTAAGGTTCTGGAGGTGGATCTGGAACCGGGACAAAAGTTCTGGAGGTGACTCTAGAACTTGGACAAACGACAATTCCATCTCTGTCCAGTTCCGAAACCACCTTTGTCCAGGTCCAGAAATCCAGAAAAATATTATATTCGAAATCACCAACATGCTGCGGGATTTCTTAACGATCCCCAACTTCAAAAATTAAAAATGGATTCCTTATGAAATGACAGTTCAGTGCTCAAGTGTGTTTCATAACTATATCTGAGGACTCAGATCATATCTGCTCAGAGCTCTGCTCTGATAGCTCAGCCTCTGCTCAGAGCTTTGCTCAGAGCCAAAAAAGAAAAACCCCAAAAAATTAACTTTCTTTGACTAAATCGCTTTGATGAAGAGAAAGTTATCCCCCACTAATAGACGATGGTTGGCGATGGACCAAACACGCTTTACTCGATGTATTTGGTTTTGGTGATGCTTTTACCAGAGATTTTGAATTATAAAGATGGGAAGCCTTCGTACGTTTCACCTTCCAAAACCCATTTGTTTACATTGTTGTTTTTGTAATTTCTTTTCGTGTCGATAAATAGTTGTGAATTGCAACAACAATTAAACAGGGTGGGTTTGTTTTGTTTTGACAGCTCGACCATTTTGTGTGTGTTCAGGCAGAGTCTGAACTATCAAAAAAAAAATCGTGTTTCTTTGTTAGCTCAGAGCACTCAGAGCTCCAATTTTGTGTTTCTTTTTTCGCTCTGAGCATGTTCAGAGCGGGTTCGGAGCGCGCTCTATGGGCTCAGAATAAATTGATAGAGCAGACGAAGTTGAATAGCTGAACACAAATTTGACAAGTGGAAAAAGAAGGAAGGAAGAACTCTCAGTTCAGAGCACGCTCTGAGTATGTTCGGACTGATCAGACTCTGTTCTCTGAACTAAAAAAGAAAAACGCCCAATGGTGCAAACAGAATATCTAGGGGTGCAACCAAATTGTTCATAAATATATAGCTGGCCATTCACGAGTGAGCTCTATGTTAATATTTTTTTAAAGAAATCGACACTTGCAGCTACCTGAGGGTAATTTCGTCAAACCGAATTAATTAGTTATTATCGAAAGTGATAAATAATTATATGATACAAATCTGCGTAATACAGATGATGATATAACGACACAGATCTTAAATATTTTACATTATAAATGTTGTGGCGAAGATTGTGATGAACTGAATTTGAATATTTTGAGTTTATCTTAAAAATGCCAGAAACGCTTTTTTTGCTATATCAATTAAAGCCCAAACGACACTACTCTCTTGTGGTGTATTGTGGAGTCATGTGTCGACGTTTACAGTTTAGTGAATATTCCATAAGAATATTGAATTCATCCGGTGTTAACGAAGAATGAAATTCAGGTGGAAAACTTTAGTGCCATCTGTGCGTTGAAAGGGATAAGGGGAAACAGAGTTAAAAAGTAGTAGATGAAGTTTGGCGAAATTTCAAAGAAAAAGTGGTAGATACAAAATATAGATACAATTTGATAAGAGAAACAAATGTTAGAACAGATCGTATCGGATAATACAAACGGTGTTAGAGAAGGAAATAGTAATAATATAAAATCACTTTGAGGAGTTATCCGATGAAAGGCTTTATATTTCTGTATATGTTAATTCAATGTTCAGCATTTCTAAATGAAATAGAGGAGCAAAGAACACTCCTAAAGCATCACTTTCAACAGAAAATGGAAAGAAGACTTTTTGCAATATTATGTTCTCTCAATAACCGATTAAATTGAACTATTATTGATTTATTATCAATTTGCATTTATGTTTATTATTTTACTACCCTTTTCATATAATTGTTCAAAATCTTCCATGCAAACCAAATGATTTTAGGTTTCGTGAACACTTGATAGTTCGCTTCTCCGTTTTTATTAGTTTTTGAACGTGCCCATTGAAACTCATCAAGTTTTCAAAATATAGTGCTGGAAATCAGTAAGTTGCACTAGTATGAGTTAAAAAACGCATACTTACACAAAGGCAAATGCAAGCCTAGGTTTCCAATCCAATCTTTATAATTCATAATCTCTGACTTTTACTAACGAGTACTTATATTTTATGAGTAGGTACTCGATTCTAATGTTCTGGCGTCAATAGTTGATTTACATATTTGCCTTGTTTGAACAAAATATAGTGTTTTAAAAGTAGTTTTAAGAAATTCGTTGAAGCAGTTTAATTTGCATGATTGTGTTCCAGGTAGGGTTACCAGACGTGCCCATTTAAGGGGGAAGTCCCCCTTTTTCATACGAAACTTTTATATTTGTCTCACCCATACAAACCTCTGCCCCCCTTATTAAGTAAAAATTCAAATAGAGTAAAAGCTTAACTACATTCAAAGCTTTTTGCAAAATGTACAAAAGTGAAAAAACACACACATACTCAAGCAACATCTCTTTGCGAGAAAGTTTACCAAAATTGTGTTTCGCACTTAAAATTATCTGTCATTTATTAAAAAAAAAAAAAACATTATGACCTTCTCTGGTCTTGGTCCGTCTAACTTAAAAAAATTGCGTTATAATTCCAAAGGCATTTCCAGCGAGTTACATCCAATTTGTAACACTGGCTTCACATAAAACAATCGACCGAACTACTCCTACCAACCGATACCCCAGAATCCCGGCCCAGTCATCTGAATCAAGATTCCCTCGAAGAAGAATTCGGCCACCGGCTGAAGAACTGTAACAAAAAATCGCCACTCTCAAGTCGTTGACCATCGATATCGGAAACGAATTTCGCTGCCAAGACAAACTGGTGCGCGGCATAGATGATGACATGGACAGAACGGGCGACTTCCTGGAAATCCGCATGGAGAAGCACGGTGGCACCAAAAATATGTGTTAGGTACATATTTCTCTTCGTTTTTTTCGTTTTCTTGCTGTAAATGTTGTAATAAATCTAAAGTGCGTCTGGGAAGAGGGTTAAGAGCGAGTGAAACAATATTTACAAAGATTCATATTTATATGAAATAAAAGCTTTGTTTCGCGGAAAAGGAAACAAATCTTATCTATCTATCGCTGGCAGCTTGGCTTCTAGATTTTGTTTCTGTTTTCTTTTCAATAAATTACATTTTATATTCGTCATCATCTTTGCATTTAATTTTGCTGTAATAAATTTATATAAAAGATTTACCGAAACCAAAACAAAATCGTGAAAGATGTCTAGGTATGGTTTGTTCCCTTAAAATTTCCCCCTCCGCATTGACATCCATGAGTCGTTTTTAAAACTAATTGCTTATGTGTATTGGTGTTCTACTTTTGTACAAAAGTAAAAGTTAAGAGCGCTTTAACTTTTAGTTTTATAAAATTTGAGAAAGAAGATAGAATTGAGTAGTGCGTTATGTAGTTAAGCCTTAAACATTCAACTGAAAGCTGTACAAATATTTTCATTTAATATTTCTGTGAAGACATCCATTTCCATTTGAAGTTTAAAATCCTTTCAAAGCTGAACGCATCCACTCAATGAACTACATCTCACTTCGCTTTTTCTTACTCTGGTGTTATATTTTTCAAAAACATGTTTTGTCCCCCTTTTTGATCACTCGTGAAGTCCCTCTTTTCCAGGACTAAGCGAAACCCAGAAATTAAGATAAAGTAGGGGAAGGTACGTCCAAAATGACATACTGTTATCTTTTTTTATTAATAAAATTATTTAGAGTATTTATCCTAGTGTAATGTTTATTATGTCTTTTTTTCAATTCATTCCACACATTTAGCAGTACTTTTTAAGTTGAAAATATAAATATTTTTTTACATATAAAGGGTTTTCCAATAAGAGGTGTTATTTTGATATTCAAAGAAAAATGGCATTTTTTGAGATAAATGATCGAATGTTTATTTCATTATAAAGAGGAAGGTATGCCGTGGAACACAACATCAGCCAAATGGCCGGCACGACCACGCTTACAGGACCATATCCTTTTCATGAAATTTTCCATAACCAAATCGCAAAGTGGCTGCCCTATGTCCTCGATAGCCTCACGAATTCCATCTTTGAGGTCTTGAATCGACGCTGGGCTATTGGCGTAGACCTTATCTTTCACGTGGCCCCAAAGGAAGAAGTCGCAAGGTGTTAAATCACAAGATCTCGGTGGCCAATTGTGATCACCTCTTCGAGAGATAACACGGTCCGGAAACTTTTCCCGTAAAAGATCGATGGTTTCATTGCTTTTGTGGCACGTAGCGCCGTCTTGTTGAAAGTAAACGTTGTCCAGATCAATACCATCCAATTCCGGCCATAAAAAATCATTAATCATCTCTCGATAGCGCAATCCATTGACCGTAACTGTTGCTCCAGCCTGATTTTCGAAAAAGTAAGGTCCAATGACCCCGCCGGACCATAAACCGCACCAAACAGTCACGCGTTGAGGATGGAGAGGCTTTTCAACAATAACTCTTGGGTTTTCCGAGCCCCAGATGCGACAGTTTTGCTTGTTGACGTAGCCTCCGAGGTGGAAATGGGCCTCATCAGTCAAGATGATTTTTCGATGAAATTCCGGATCATTTTCATGCATTCCAAGGACCCAATCAGCAAAGACACGACGTTGTTGATGATCAGCTGGCTTGAGTTCTTGTGTTAACTGAACTTTATAAGCCTTAAGACCCTAGTCTTTATGCAAAATACGGTGTAATGACGTTTGTGGAATGCCTAATTCCAAAGAACGACGAGGAATGGACAAACCTGGGTTTTCTTCAACACTTTGGGCTACAACAGCAATATTCTCAGTTGTTCTTGAGCGACGTGCACGGGTTTTATTCTTCACATCACTAACTTGTCCCAACAGCTCGAATTTGTCCACCAATTTCTGTATTGCGGTCCGACAAGGTGCTTCACGACGACCCAAAAATGTTTTAGTGCCAAATTTTCACCATTTTTATAGTGAATTTTAATAATTTCAATGCGTTGTTGAAGCGTGTATCGTTCCATTTTTATTAATGGCGTAGTTTCTACTTGTCAAATGTCAAAAAATGACAGCTTCAAAAGTGACAGCTACCGCAATAGCGGGCTATTCAAAATAACACCTCTTATTGGAATAGTTTTAAAAAACTGTTCGAAAATTCATTTTGTCCATATAGTATGGACAAAATGACATATTTCATGTGGACAAAATGACATACACCAAATGTGGTGGGTCCATAGTGGTTCTTAAGTTCATTTTGTCTAATAATAATTATTAGTAAAAATTTGTTTCTAGAAAACTTTGTGAAAAAACTATACCTTCAGGTTCATAGTAAATGCATACTTCGCAAATGAATTGTTTGATGTTCTTTGGAAACTCAGCGCACAAGATGCATGAGCACAATGATTGCATTTTTGCTTGAAGTTCGTTTATATAATGTGTTGATATGTTAATTCAAGGTGATAGGGTCGACTTTTTCACTTCCTTTTGCCTTGACCAGTAATATAAGTTGCTTTTGGAGCATGTTAAGGTATCTATGTCGTTTTGTACGTGGTTATTGTATGTCATTTTGTCCATACTATATTCTTGAAAATTCCAGAAAACTCTGATGTTATGGTCAGTTATTAGTTGATTTTCTTAATTTTGTCATGAACTATAGATAAAACTAATTAAACTAAATGAAAACTGCCTTAACTCACCAAAATCCAAAAATCTGTCCAGAAGCAAAAAGATATTATTTTCTTCGTAAATAATGTTTTATTTTTTGGGACGACAAATGGCTGTGAAATGAGCCAGAATTTTCAAGTGATTTTAAAAATTATCCACGCCAACTAGTTGCATTTGAGCAGATTGTATAATTATAGCAGATTTCAAGAAATGGTCGGTATGTCATTTTGTCCATATAATGTCATTTTGGATACGTGTACTTCCCTTACATACAAAATTTTTTATTTTCTAAAATCAATTTACTTGTCTTGTATACTTACATAGTTAAAGTACAAATTTAAGTGGAATACCAATGAATTCTAATTGACAATGTATTAAATTGTATTTAAATCAATTCAAAAAATTATAAGATATGATAAGCATACAAGTTTATTTTTTTGTTATAATAATAATTTAGATTGCCGTTGATGCCTGCGTTTGTTTTTTTTTTAAGTTTGTTTTTTAATACAGTCGAACTTCCATAACTCGAACTTCCTTAAGTTGAATTTCTCTATTACTCAAAGTTTTATTGAGAACTTTGCATTTTCAACTTTATTTTCATGAATTTTACCCTCCATTATTCGAACTTATGTAACTCGTATTTCTCTGTATTTCGAATTTTTTAGATTTTGCTTTTGATGTCGCGAATACTTCTGAACAAGTACGAAACTTTCACCTGTCTTAATTTATTTATATGGAGATCAATGAGAGCACCCATACTGGCGCGATGCGAATCTTCGAACATTTTCAGTCGTAGCATATTCGCTTCGAATGTGGAGAGCCTTAACTGTGATGAATTTCGAAAGTTTTTTTTATGGGGATGAGGGCTGGGTGTGTTCAGAGTTTGTATGTACCTATGTTTTATATTTCAACTGCGGTTTTCAACGGATTAAACATTTTTCATGCGGTGAAGTTCCTATAGTTAGGTTTCAATTTTTTTGTGGGAAAAGGATGAATTCACGAATTTTAATGTCAGGAAGAAAATTCGAGCATCTTCCTTTTGAACAAAAACTGAAGGCTATACAATATATTTTACCGCAAAATACATTTTCCATTATACTGAACAACAGAGAAAGTATTAAAAAATGCCGACACTTCAAGAAACGAAAAAAACACAATTAAAAAAACCTCTTTAATTTGAGTGTTACCAAGGAAGTCTCCAAGGAATGAAAACCTCTCAGCATAACAAATTTTAATGTACGATATTTTTTTCAATTAGAAATGGCATTGTTCAAAAAACACACTGGATCGTTTTTTCAATGTAATTCACGAGATTGAAATTTTTTTATAAATCATACAATGAAAAAAAACGTCAACGAATTGTTAATGATTTTTTTAAGTTTCGATTAATCAAAAATCATTTTCTTCCTTTTAATATTCCATTGAAATAAAACAGTAAAACTTAAAATTTTGTCTCATTTCTTTAAATCAAAGTTTCTTTAACTCGAATTTCTTTTCTTTCATTTTGAGGGTTCGACTTATGGAAGTTCCACTGTATTAAGTATTTATTTTGAGGTGAACAGCATGATTATTTCAATTGTTGTTGGTCGGTCGCACATTTTGCTAATCGTTTTGCCAAAGAATTTCCTATTAATAATTTGCAATTATAGAGTGATAACGATGACTGAATTGGTTCAGTTATCTCATTCTTAGGAAATTATGATCTGCTGATGTCATAGGGGATGTTGTAGGTATATACCGTAAACATCTACACTCAAATTAGTAAACGATGAATAACGACGAGTATTAGCACCAATTCATTGTTAAGCCTAGTACGCTGCTGATACGAAACGAAATTTTTCAATGGTCTCCAACACTACAGCGAAATGCTTACGAAAACCACAGCGAAAAAATGACAAATGAAAGCGTCAACATTTGCAGTGATGCGTTCGTATACGTTTACAAGCATTACGGACGCGTCGACCTGACAGATGACTTTAAGAGAATCAGCTGATTAAAAAGAATTGCAGTGTCATTCTGCAAATCAAATGTAAATATTTTGCGAAGGTCTTTAAATTTAAAATGAACAACAATAAATCAGTTGTCTTGAGTAGAAATAGTTGCTAAAGCAGTCTTTGCTGCTGTTTCAGCCTATGAAGAGGTTTAAGAAGAAAAACCAAAACGGCGTTGGTAGGTACCGGAGTTCCATCTTAGAATAGATAGAATTATTTGCCTTAAATTTTGATAAAATGAAAGCAAAAGACCCGGAACATTTTTTTTTTTTCAAAACAACAAGGATGTGTCGTCAACCCTTCTACTCATGCTCCTTCACTTAAATAATACATTTCTCTTCAAAAGAAATCCTATAAAACAATTTTTATTCTATAACTTCAAATTTATGTACAAATATTTCAAAATCTAATTATATTCTTACCTCTTGAAAAGAAATTCAAATTTTTTTGAACACACACAAGATACATATTAACTAACATTACTGTCAAAACGCACGCAGAAGTAGATATTTTTCAACTTTTGCGCTGAGGTCGCTTGTGTTACGTTGGTTTGTGTACCTGCTAATATATGCCAAATCGTAACATTATTGTCCAACGCGTCATTGTAAACACTATACATAAATTTCTATGTCTGAACTTTCGCGTTGACAGAAGAATCTTTCAAAGCGACGCCCAACGCGGCATTGGAAATCAGCCATTGGTCCCGGCCACAGATTAGCCATATGAAGATGCGAATGTTTCGTACGTTTCAACCTCCAAAACCCATTTGATTACATTGTTGTATTTGTAATTTCTTCCCGCGTCGATGAATAGATGTGGATTGCAACAACAATTTAAACAGGTATCTGAGGATCCCTTCGGCCTGTGTGTGAGGTTTTTATACACACATTCTCATTTTTTATCTGACAGCTCAAGCTTGTAGGCAAATTAAAATGGCTGCCGGGGATTCTCATCTTAATGTTGGTAATCAATGGTCCGGGCAATTAAATGAGTGCGAAAAAAGAGCGGAGACCTCTCCAAATAATCTGCTAAAATTATCAATTTCGCTCTTGGAACAGCGTACTGCTAAACGAAAAGGAGGACGAAATTTTATATAATTTAAGAAACGAGTTTCATGCTTCTTTACCATTGAACTTGAACAACAAGAGTATAAAGCAAAGTATACACAATTATGCCACTTCTACGTCATCATCATCATCATCGGCTCGATAACCGGGGTCCGGTCCTGGTCTCGGATCCATGTGAGTACTGGCAGGACCATGTACCTGTACAGCAGCAGTTTTGAAGTTATGGTGAGATTTCTGGATTTGAAGAGCTTTGACAGACTATAATAGGCTCTGTTGGATTTGAGAAGCCGCCCGCGTATTTCTTCTTCTATATTGTTATCGGCTGCTACTATTTTCCCAAGGTATTTAAAGGATTGCACCACTTCAAATTCGTGCTCCGCTACCTTGATTTTTTGACCAACTGTTCCTCTCGCATTCGACGCCAGCATTCGACGCCAATATGTACTTTGTTTTACCTTCACTAATGTGCAGCCCCATATTTTGTGCCGCCTGCTCGATCTGGATGAAGGAATCATGTACAGCTTGCTCGGTTCTTCCGATGATGTCGATGTCGTTGACGATGGTCCCTCTTGTTGCCGTGCCATAGTCACGGATTGCTTTCTCCAACGCCAGGTTGAAGAGGAGGCAGGCCAAACCATCCCCTTGTCGGAGTCCATTAAAGATGTTGATTGGTTTGGATAGCAATCCGGCTATTTTTACTTGGCTTGTTACGTTGGTCATGGTCAACCTACATAGTCGTGTCAATTTATTTGGGATGCCAAATTCTCTTATGGCTTTGTAAGGTTCTACCGTGGCTATGCTATCGTTGGCGGCCTTAAAGTCTATAAACAGATGGTATGTTGGGATGTTAAACTCTAGACATTTTTCAATCACCTGCTGTTGATTTTCCTGGAATGAAACCACACTGATATTGTCCGATGATGGTTTTAGCGTATGGGGTTATCCGGTCTTGTAGGATAGAGAAGAGTATCTTATAGGCGGTACTCAACAACGTGATACCTCTATAATTGCTGCACGTTGTGACATCTCCCTTCTTATGTATGGGGCAAATTATATCTTTTCGCCAGTCTTCTGGAATTTCTTCATGCTCCCACACGTGCACTATAATCTCATGAATTGCTTGGCGTAAAGCTGGCCCACCGTGTTGAAATAGTTCGGCTGGAATACCATCGGCTCCCGGGGCTTTGTTTTTGTTGTTTGGCCTTCTCAACCTCTTCTATGCTTGGTGGCGGCAACATAGGGTATTCTTCTTGAAGTAGTGGAGCCTCCACTTCTGCAGTGAGCTGACCATTTAGCAATTCATTGAAGTACACTTCCCATCGGTCCAGTATGCTTTGAGGATCGGTGATCAGATTACCCTCTCCGTCCTTGTAGTATGTGCAGCGGGGTGTGTACTGCGTCATGTTTCGGACCGATTGGTAGAACTTCCGCGCCTGGTGCGGACCTCGCTCTCGACTTTTCTCTGTTTCACAGATTATGTGCTTCTCCCAGGCTGATTTTTTCTGTCTGTGAAGCCGTTTTTCAATTCTTCTGAGCTCTTTATATTCGTCTTCGCGTGCCCGCGTTCTATGAGATTGTTGCATTGCTCGGTACGCAACATTATTACGTTCAGTCGCTAGCTTGCATTCATCATCAAACCAGTCGTTCCGATTTCTACGACTGCTGCCTAAGATAGAGTTGGCAGTACTAATGACAGTATTCTTAAGGCGTGTCCACTTCTCATCTACGCCCAACATACTGGCTCCAGGACTTACTCTACCCAGTTCTAGGGCGAGTCCTAACCTAACGCATTACCAAAGGTGTTACTGGTGTTTTCATTGCGCAGAGCAGCCGTGTTGGTTCGAACCTGATCGGCGGATGCAATACGTCTTCGCAAGGCAATCCGCCCTCAGAAAACCATACCAACAAGATAGTGATCCGAGTCGATATTGCGCATTGATCGTTTATTCTAGTGTCCAACTTATTTTTTAAATCTACCATAACAGATTAAGATCTATTTTTTCCAAAGTTAAAATTGAATCACACATGAAGTTTAAAAAATGTGATATAAAATACAAATAAAGTTCATAGACAGTGGGTGCGGTCAGATCGTCCTCCAATTCATTCTCTTGAGATTTTAAAATTTTCCAAATGAATGAATCGCATTCTTCCTCACCTTGCTGCAAAAAATACATTTTTATGGCAGGCCATGAAGAGATGATTCTGTCGACAGCATTTCTCAGACTAACCCATCGTGTAGGAACATTTCTGATCATTTGTGAAAGTTCTAGTTTAAAAAATTCGTAGCAATCCTTCAGCTGTCTCATATGCTCTAGTGCTCGTACTAAATTCTGAATATATTTTGTTGACTAAAGTTTCTATGTCAAAACTTAGTTTCTTGCAACCATATTTCGCCGCATTGTGTATTAAATGGGCGTTGCATTTGGCCTTCAAAATAAAATAATTCTTCTCTTCTTTTTGATAAACTGAATATTTTGAACCAAAGTTGACATTCGCGTTGTCAGCAGAAAAAGAAGTTACATATGGGATGGAAAGCCCGCACTGAAAGAATTTGTACAATTTTATCGAAAATTGCTTGAGAAGATACGTAGTCATCTGAATAAAAATCAATGATTCAGTTTTTTATTCCTTCATTTTCCATAAAATATGTTATCACAATAAGAAATAATTTAATGTTGCCTTTGTTTGAGGCGTCAGACGAAATTGAAAAATATATGGCCCTGTTTTTATCTGTTCCTCTTAAATCATCTAAAACCAGTTCGATTGCCTTTGGTCCGAGAACATTTTCCGCCAAACTGGAAGCTTTTGTTCGACCACATCGTACGAGTCTAGATAAAGGACTGTCTTTATATATTTTACAATTAAGTTTTATTCCACAGTCAGTGCTAATATAGCTGTGTTGATGCTTGATTGAATGGTAAGCCATTGCTATCTCTGCAGCACTACATTTCATTTCTTCCAATGAATTTTTTTTGGGCATGAAAGTTGATATTAGAGAACTATGCTCCTTGGCACTTAGCAGGGCATTATGTTTTATACTTTTTGAGTGCTTTTTAACAGACTTTTCTCTATAATATTTAATAACAAATGTAACTAAACATAACTTACATTTAGCGATGAAGTTATTTTCGTTTTGTAGCCATGACTTGTATTCTGGCCGAGAAAGCCATTCTTTTTGGAAAGATGAAAAGTAGTGTTTTTTTTTGCCGATTGAATCCATTTTTTGTTACTTGCAGCAGCTAAAATTATATATTACTGATTAATATGAACATCAATTGGATTATTTTAAAGATTTTACCATTAAATTTGAATTTATATAAACAAAATTGAGCTATTGAGCGAATGACAACTGCAACTAGAGCAAAATAAACAACAATTAAAATGAAAGTGACAGATCAGGTTTACTGACAATATTAGGTGTGTTCCGTAACTTGAAATTTCTTACAAATTTTGAATGCTGCCAAATTGCAATTAATATTTGATCATTTTGGTAAAGGTTATGGAATGCGTTCAGTAATGAAATAAAATAAATGCAGACCGCAGGCCCGGAGAAGCCGATCATATTCGACAAACCTTTTTAAAAGGCCTGTTTCTAGCGGCCGCCGCAAAGAGGCTATGATCACACTTCCACCAGTCCCGAATAGTTACGGCACGTGCATGTTTTCGTATGCTACATGTTATTCCCCTATTCGGCTGATGGCTGACCGCCATCTTCTACGTCATAGACACAACAATACCAACAAATTTGACAGCCAAGAAAATTTCAGTGAAAATATTTTATTAGAATAAATATTTTATGTATAGAATAAATCGTCGTTTGTTGTTTAACTGTTTATAAATACATATTTGCATTTTTTATTGAGTTTATTCTAAGTAGGTACAGCATGTTTATTTTTAGGTGCATTTATGTATGTATTTTCTATACATTTTTCTCGGTTGTAAGAACCAGGTTTTCCAGGGTTTTTCTGCTATTTTCGTGTGCATCAAACGGCTTTTGGTTTTTGTTGTGAGACCTAGTATTTGATGTATACAGTACAGGGCAGTGACTTAAATATTTCGCGATATCTCAGAAGATACCTGGCCAATGGTTTATTAGCGCATAATCCTTGATGTGGTTTTTGCTATTCCTAGATGGCCAGCTGTGATTTTGTCGTGGTTTTCTTTCAGTTTTCGTGTTCATTCCTTTGACGGGACACATATTTTCCGTTCGGGGCTCTGGTCGGCTAATGGGTGGGCTACGAACTTTCGGTATAAGGTGCTTTCCCGCACCTGGCAGTCGGGGTATTTTCCAGGATTTTCGAACGACTGTTGTAGCTGTCTGTATGGGTCCACTCTCCTTGTTCTTCCTGAATTATATGAGCAACTTGCTTTCCGTAATGGGTATCCGCGACTACGTTTATACAACCTTTCCGGTACTGCACCTCAAAATCGAATTGTTGCAATTCTATCATATGTGCATCGAGCTATTCTTCCGGACCGGACGAGTTCTTTAAAGAATGCAGCCATTTCAATTTCAACGAGTGGTGGTCGGTGGCGACAGTAACTTTGTTAATGTGGCCTCTTTTGTCTTATCCCCTATAAAGGATAGCCAGGCTTTCCTTTTCGGTAACACAATATATCTTTTCTTATAAGTGACTCACTTAGAGATTATGTAGTTTTTTTTTTTTAACAAAAAGAGGGTACAAAAATGGGAGGGTATAAGCTGTAAGGTTCAGCGATGGAATTACCCCAGGGTCTTTCTCCGTCCTCGCTGATTAATTTATTGGGAAAAATACGACTCATTTTCTCCATTGAGCCAGCAAGAAACCCAGTTGCAGTACCTAGATAATAAAAACAAAAACTCGTCCATCTTAGGCAATACACGTTAGCAGTGATTCTCTCTCGCTGAATAAAAAAAATAAAGATCAAATATTAGTTTACACTTTTATTTCATGGTTAAACTAAGTGATATTCTCTACTCTGAAAGTTTTATAACATTATTTTTTCTTTTAGCCCGCAGTTTCTGGTTGTAACAAAAGAAGACGTGGTCAACTTAATACAATTGTGTTCCGCGACTTCAATAACCTATTGTATTAGACGGACTCGGGGCGTCGGTAAAAGGTAAATATTTTGTTAAATTTTCAGCTATTTTTGATTTAAACGAATAAGATAAAGTTTTGCAAATAATTCCTTAGTGGACCTTATTGCAATAATCTTCTCAACAAAAAAGTTGCAGTATCTACAGTAAAACCCGGATAAGTGCCTCACCATAAATGCCTCGTATTCAAATACTTATGCGGGTTAGGCAGTTATAAATAAAATCCGCTTAAGTTTACATAAGCACTTATCACTTTTACTATTTACAAAACTTTTAAAAAATTGGAAACAAAAAAACATTTATTATTATTTAAAAAATAGGAAAATACATTACATCAACTGAGTATCGGTAAACTTTCAAAAAGCGAAATTTGTGTTTACAAAGCAAAATAATCAGTTATTTTGGTTTTTGTTGAGCTATGGAATCTGAATTTAATCATTTTTTCTTCAAGACGCTCGATTTCAACATCATCTATGTTGTGGGATGATTTACAAGAAAGCGATAGATGAAAAGAAGCTTTTGTCATTTTCTGCTGATTTCAATTGTGTACATACTTAACAGCATGTTTTTCAGGTAAATTTGAATAAAACTAAAGCTAAGCGAAATGTAGGTAGGTACTTATTAGATGAGAAATCCTCAAAATTTTGTTTGTCAAAAAGAAAGTTTTGTCTTTTTCAGCTCGTTTTTTGGTTGTTTCGTTTTAGTCGTTTCGCATTTCGTTTTTTCAGCATTTTAATTAATATGTTTTTCAATTATTTGGCTTGTAAATATTTCGAAAAAAATCATTTAGTCTTTTACTTAGTTAATTTATAAAATGAACTAGTCAGGGTAGGAAACTGGAGAGTATCTACTCTAGGATCATTTTCTGATCACAGGTATATACTCTTCGATTTAGGTCTTAAAATTGAGCCCCCTACCCCGTTTAGAAACCCCAAAAAAAACGACTGGAAGAAATTCAGCCTAATAGCAAAAGCCAAACTAAGAAATGTACCAAATCTTTATCTAGATTGAAGAACTGGAATCGAAAGTTAACACTTTTGAGACAACCATGAATGTAGCATTCAAAGCCTCCTGTCCAGTGAGGTACAGCAAAAAAACCTTCCCTCCATGGTGGAATGAAGACCTCTCAAATCTTAGAAAGATAACGAGAACTACCTTCAATATCTGCTACGCTAATAAACAATGGCAGCCCTACAAGGACTGCCTTAAAAATTACAAAAAAGCGGTATCCTCAGCCAAAAAACTGGCCTGGAAAGAGTACTGCGAATCTATTGAAAACATTAAAGACTCAGCTAGACTGGGCAAAATATTGTCCAAACAGCACTCTTGCCCATCCATG
The DNA here is from genome assembly GCA_932273885.2 of Leucozona laternaria. Taxonomy (NCBI): domain Eukaryota; kingdom Metazoa; phylum Arthropoda; class Insecta; order Diptera; family Syrphidae; genus Leucozona; species Leucozona laternaria. The sequence continues at coordinate 267,215,070 of OW026366.1, read as the reverse complement.
ATCAAACGGGAGGATGGTAGCTGGACAGAGGACTCAGCCGAATCTCTAGAGGCCTTAATGGCAACCCATTTCCCAGGCTGCAAAGAATACAGCCTGGAAACAGAAACAGTCCCAAGTGCTCAGCCAGAACACTTGGAAAATATTCATGCCATTATTAATAAGGAAAAGATCTCTTGGTCTATCAATAGCTTTTCACCATACAAGTCACCAGGTGTAGATTGTATAATCCCTGTCATGCTACAGAAATTACAAGATATAGTTATACCCTGGTTAGAAGCCTTCTTCATTAACTGTTTCAGGTTTGGCCATGTCCCCAAAACGTGGAGACAGGTCAAAGTGGTCTTCATCCCGAAGGTGGGTAAAAGGGGACATGAAGCCCCTAAAGACTTTAGACCCATCATCCTCAGCTCCTTCGTTCTGAAAACACTAGAACGGTTAATTGACATATACATTAGAGGCATTTTAGATAGAAATCCTCTTTCCAAATCACAACACGCCTACCTCAAGGGAAGATCCACTGAAACGGCACTTCACGAGGTAGTACGTACCATCGAAAAAACCATTCAATACAAAGAGTATACCCTAGCAACCTTCCTTGACGTGGAGGGAGCTTTTAATAACGTATTAGCTACTTCGATTTAAAAATCTCTTGCCAAGTTTGACGTTGATGTTCACGTCACAAAATGGATTGTATCCATGCTTAGATCAAGAATCATCCAGGCTACGTTGAGTAGCAATCGCAGATAGGGGAACACCTCAGGGAGGAGTTCTATCCCCCCTATTATGGCTACTTGTCATGGAAACAATTCTGTGTGAACTGGATAATTGCGGGGTTAAAGTGGTGGCGTATGCGGATGACCTGGTGGTTATGACATCAGGGGCGTGTGGAATAATGATTCGGTGATAAATGAGTATGACACCACAATCTTCACCGACGGCTAAAAGATGAATGTTGGAGTTGGGGCGGGTGTTTTCTCGGAGGCATTGAAAATAAATATTTCTTATCGCCTACCTAACAACTCCAGCGTATTTCAGGCCGAGGTACTAGCTATTAAAAAAGCCTGCAGGATACTAAAACAAAAAATAATATCTAACCAAAATATCCACAATGTGGCCATCTGTGTAGACAGCCAGGCTGCAATCAAAGCAATTAATAGCTGCCTGGTAACCTCAAAGTTGGTAAATCAATGCAGAGTTGAACTCGCAGGCTTTAGTGAAAGCACTAAAATCTCACTCATATGGGTCCCAGGCCATAATGACATACAAGGCAATGAGCACGCAGATGAGCTTGCCAGGCAGGGATCAGCCCTTCTCGTCTCTCAGGCAGAAGAAGTCGACCTTCCACTGGGATTCGTGAAGGGCAGAATATATGACCATTTCCTATCTGAATCCATAAAAAGGTGGCAAGGTCTGTTAAACTGTAAGATATCTAGGAAGATATGGCCTACCTATGACAAAAACAGATCAAATGAATTAATAAAGCGAAATAGAACAGATACGGCCAGGATCGTTGCAGTCATCACTAGCCATTGGCCAACAGGAGAACATGCGGCTAAGCTACGGATACCTTTTAATAGTTTCTGCCGAGGCTGCTGCAAGAACACTTTCTCTGTGACTGCCCAGCCCTGGCCAGGTCTCGCTTCCTGGCATTTGGAAGCCCTTTTCTCGATAACCTAACCGTGCTGTCGAACAAAAGGATAAATGGTTTAATCTCTTTTCTAAACAACACCAGATGGATCGAATAGTTCAAACAATAGCTTCACCACAGCCCTTGCATTGGAAGTGGGAGGACGGGTGATGGTCTACCGGGGTTCGGTGAATCGGTATTCGTGGACTGTATCGCTATCGACTCCGGTTTGGGCTGATTCCCGATGGACCATTGCTGGGCTAATAAGTTAGGTAAAACACTATAAATACAAAAATCTTACACAAATATCGTCACTAACTCTCCGGACTACCTCTTAATCCATAACTGGGGAAGGACTTACAAATCTGCCAAAACCTAGCCAGGTTTACCTTGAATTTGAAAAAGCCCAACCACAAGTAAATCTAGTGATAGGTTATACGGACGGCTCTCAACCCAATGGAACTACCTGGCACACAGTGTGAGCTTAAAATTCCCTTGAGGTCGAGGGTACAGACCAAAACCTATAGTCCCTATATCAATCAACAAACTCGGTTTTAACTTTTCGGACAATCACCACCTCTATAACTGGTGCAAACCTTAAACCACTGATATATACCTAGTAGGTATTACCTTGCTTAGTATAGGCACAGCCACGAGTGGATCTGGTGAAGGGCTATATGGTTGGATCACAACCCTACCGGAACCACCTAGCACACAGTCGTGAGCTTGGTGCTCTTGTAGGGCTGCGTTATAAAACAATAACCTAGTCTCCCAAGTAATTCTGTCTAGTTTAAAAAAAAAAAGAGAAAAAAAATAATCCTTATATCAAGAAACAAATCAGGTCAAACGACTTATGGTATCAAAACGGCGCACAACAGCGCTAATTGGGTTCTTCGGAAACAGGTGTTCTCAGAACCGCCATTTTACCTACCTACCTAGTTAATTTTAATAATTTCGACAGCGGTTGTTTCGAATTTTTTTTATTGACCATTGAGTTTGGAATAATTTTTTTTTCAAAATTGTGAAATGAAGTGCTAAATTGGCTTCTTGTGGTCAGTGTTTATATCAATTCTTAATGGAACACAAAAAACCGAAGGGTGTTTAAACAGTCAGGTATGTATGGGGGGGCATGCTGCCCCCCTGCAACCCCCTGCTTGGGCAGACGCAGTTTCTTTTGCATTTAAAGAATGTGGATTTAAAGAAACTTTGCATTTATCCTATACTAGCTGTCCCGCCCGGCTTCGCAGGTTTAGCCAAACTTAAGCTTCGCTTAAAAATAACCAAAGAAAATATTTTTTTTTAAATTTTTATAATCGAATATTACTTTCTGGATTTTTACCCACTTCACGTTATGAAAGGCTTAATTTGTTAAAATGTGATCCTCTTATAGTCCAACCTTCATTGATTTCCCAAAAAATAATTGTATTCGAAAACCACTGTTTTATTTTTACACTATTTCACTCTATAAACAGCATTTTCTTAAAAATATCGTTTCAAACACAAACAGAATTTTTGAAATCGGATACCACTTTTGGTTTTTACCATATAAATACCAAACTAAAAAAAAAGTATTTCTAAAGCTATCCTCTCAAAATAACCTTTCAAACACAAAAAGAATTTCTTAAATCGGTATTTTTATTTTTACCCTATTTCACCCCATTTCAAAAAAAAAAAAACATTTTAAACAAAAAAAAAAAGTTTCTTAAATCGAAAATTTTTTTTTTACCCCATTTCACCCTAAGGCAATTTCCTTTAAAACAAAAGAAAACTTCGGATTTTTTTTTTATTTGTATTCCATTTTACCCTACAAATAAAACATTTTAAATAGAATAAGCCTAAAGCCATTTCCTAAAAAAAAGACTTTTTTGTTTTATTTTTACCGCATTTCACCCTACAAATTTAAAATAAAAATATACCCTTGAACCCATTTCCTAAGAATAACCTTTCAAAAGCAAGTTGAGTTTTTTTAATCGGATACGTCTTTTTCATTTAACACCATTTCACCCTACAAAGTGAATTTTTCAATAGTTATCGGAGAGGAGACCAATCCAAAAAATCAAAGATCATTGAAATCGGTCCAGCCGTTCTTGAATTATAAGTGTTGCAACTAAAACAACTTTGTTTTGTATATTAAGATAAGAAATTTCTAAAGCGGTTAAAATCACAATGAAGACAAAATAAACCCACGCACCCTTTTGCGGGTTAGACAATTATGCAATAGGCACCTATCCGGGTTTTACTGTACACATATTAACTACCGTAATATTTACGTTTTAAACCGACTACATTTTTAATCTAAATAAACTGATAGGCAAATATTCATAGACATTGTTTAAGCCGTTGCTAAGAAAAACCTGGGCTTATCCTATCTAAATAACATTGAATAAACCCCAGTCTAAGATAAACTGGAGTTTAAAAGTGGCTATTAATATGCCCCATAGAATTTAAACGCCATCAAAAAATTCAATTTGGTTTACGTCAGCGTGCGTGGTTTAAATTTGTGAACCAAACAGAACGTCGGATAGCATCACAAGTAGTAAAACACTAGGAAAGTGCTTTCTTGGCATAAATAGTTCTTATTATTATTGATGTGTAAACATCTTTGCCGGCGGTAGAGGGAAATAAAAATGTGAACATTCCTCTGTGCATCGTTACGGAGTAGCCCTTACGATGCAGCACGTTAGGATATGAAAATCTACTCTGCCCCCGTGCGGCTGCTAATTTGTTTTTTTTTTTTTGCCAAAGACCGGAACCACATTGCTTTTTTTAATATTTTATCGCAATTAATATGTATTTAACGATACATTTTAACACTTATTTTTTATAATTTATTCTTTTATGTTTTATATTTGCACGAGCAAAATGGACGCGACACTAGAAACTACAAAGAAAAACGAAATCAAAACAAAAATAATAATAGTCAGCTGTAGGCATTCACAATAATTGACATATGTAGTTCAATGGGTGTAGGTATGGTAGGATATCGGGTGCGTTCAGTAATAAAAATCTGAACTTTAATTCTACATACGTTTATACTGCTTTTAAACGATGCAATTTTTAGGCACTTTGGTGAGGGACGTAGGTGGCTGGGATATACAAAATTGCTGAGGTTGAACAAATTGCAGAGTTATCGCTCTTCTTTCTGGTTTTCCTTATTGTTTGAGTGTGTTTTCTTTCCATTCGTATTTCACTCAGAAAACTTCGCTTAATTAAGTGGAGTAAAGAGTGCAGAGAGATGAGTGTTCGGCCAAAAATAACATCGGGGCTAGGCAACTTACATGTTAATTGCAATAACAACTAATCTCCTTCGGGCACCGCTGACAGTTCTAACCTAATATTTTAATTCATCACATATCTGTCAAACTATTAAGAGTAATATGCCTTTGGAGTTTGGCTACTGTGTCATTGGATTAAACAATGATTTTAGTGCTTTCCGCTCATCCGCTGACAGTTGATGTTTGGTTTTGTCGATGCTGATGATCGTAAACAATAACACATTTTCGCTCTGTTTGGCCAGCCCTTAAGGGTTGAAGGCACCAGATGGTATCGGGGATGCCATCTTTAATTTTTTTTTTACTTCCACAATTATTATTAATTTTTGCAAAAGTTTTGAATATTTTCGAGGGGAGTACAATTATAGTGAAGGGAGTACGGGAGTACAGTGAATGCCAGGGGAGTACGAATACTCCCCAAGTACTTACTTCGGCAGCCATGTGTAACACCAGACGTGGCAGTGAGTTGTACATTCTTGTCAAAAACACTCTATATGAAGATACCAATCTTTCGTACGTATCACCCTCCAAAACCCATTTGTTTACATTGTTGTTTTTGTAATTTCGTTTTGTGTCCATGAATAGATGTGAATTGCAACAACAATTTAACGGGGTGGGATTGTTCTGTTTTGCCAGAACAACCATTTTGTATGTGCAAATAACGCAGCCATCTTTAAAAAAATTTCAACTCACCAGCCTTTCACCATGAAAATGGCGGATGTTAGGTGGGATATCGGGATGTGTTGAAAAAAACACCAATTTAATGGTGCTAAGTCTGCTATTACACTACGAATTTCGCGTGATGAAACTTCTTTAAATTTTTCTTATAAATTTCATCCTGTGAGTAGTTCGCTGTTACTCAATGATTTTTAAATCTTTGGCATTTCACAGAAAAGTCTGTAATAAAATAAATAACGTGATAAGTTAGAATTTATACATTGAAATTTCGGTCATCAATAGTTTTCTATTGACGGTGTTCACATTGGACTCACTCCGCGCGACTCATATTGACATTTCATTGTTTTATCTCACTCCAACTCATGATGAGAAAGAGAGAGTCTAGTGAGGCAGGATTTTTTCAAAAAAATTAAAAATCCTGCCTCACTTTCTCATATAGTTGTGTAGAGTGAGATAAAAGAAAAAGATGTCAAAATGAGTCTCGCGGAGTGAGTCCAATGTGAACACCGTCATTGGTTTCGCATATACATTCGCGCGAATATGCGACGACTGAATAATGTTCGAAGATTCGCATCGCGCCAGTGTGGGTCCTCCCATTAATCTCCACGGAAATAAATTAGGGCAGGCGAAAGTTTCGTCGTCGTTTTGTTTTGGAGAGCCTTAGGTCAGGCGCGCACATGCAACTAAACAGTTTGGTTTTGATTTTGAGCACTCGGGATTGTATGAGAGTCCGCCCGTTTATGTGCGCGGACTCTCATATAATCCCATTATGCTCAAAATCGCAACCAAACTTTTTAGTTGCATGTCCGCGCCTGGCCTTAATGCTCTTAAAAGCCGTGTTTTTTTTTCGCAAGCCCGGAGGGATTTGGTTAAAAAGAAATGATATTGGGGATTATCTATCGACGCCATCACAGAAAAAAAATGGAGTTTCCATAAAAACTATTGATTAGAAGTACATATGCAATTCACGCCATTAAAACAATTTAGCCCCGAAAATTATGTGCTCTTAGCTATGCCTGTAGGGGATTAGTTGTTGTTGCATTTAACATGTAAATTCCTTAGACCCGACGCGACATAGTTTTTTTCGATCTATTTCCTCCAGGCTTGCAACGAGACTAGAGACATGCCAATTTATAACAGTTATAACAATTTTTGGCCATTAAAAGCGGGCGTACGTTTACGCGCTTCGCACTACTTAAAAAAAAAAACTTTAGGTGCTTGAATTATGCCCACCGGTGGAGGACCCTGGCCCTGCGGGGCCGCATAAACAGTAATTTTATAAACAAAAACTGTTATAATTAGCATGTTTAGTCACTTCCTGCAAAAAAACACTTCTAAAGTTGTCTTACAACAGCTGCGTTGATTCTCTGATTTCTCATTCGTTTTTTTTTTCGTCATGTTCACAGTCTGTTTCAATAATTCGAGAGCGAAATACAATACCAAACAATCGTAGAAACAAAACAAATATTGACAAAAGACAATCGAATATACTTAATTGATTATAAATTTTCACGTTCAATTTGTTTCCACAAACTTATCCTTATAAGCTTGGGTTAGCACTTGATAACTCATTGCTCCTTTTATTATACTTTTTGAACAAACCCATTGAAACTCGTAAATAACCGACATTTTGGTGGTGAATGTACGCTTACTGCATGTGTGTGCAAATAAAGCATGGTGGATGTACGCTTACTGCATATGTGTGCGTGTTTCTCCTGAATTTCCCCTATATGAGCTTGTAGGCAAACTCGGATGACAGCCGAGATTGGTATCTTCATATAGAGTGTTTTTGATTCTTGTATTTGTCTTTTCTCTCTATCTCTCGTTTTGCGAGTGTAACTTCTAGAGTCTAGACCACAGATTAGCCATATGAAGATGAGAATGTTTCGTACGTTTAACCCTCCAAAACCCATTTGTTTACATTGTTGTTTTTGTAATTTTTTCCCGCGTCGATGAATAGATGTGAATTGCAACAACAATTTAACCAGGTGTGTGAAGATCCCTACTGTCTATGTGTGAGATTTTTATACACATATTCTCATTTTTTATCTGATAACTGCCAGTTCAAGCTTGTAGGCAAATTAAATCGGAATCAGTTTATCATATTTCAACCGATATCATTCGGTTTTGAATGTTGGTTAACGTCGGTTAAAGTGAGTGAATATTACCAATTAAAATTTTGAAATCGACTCTTGAATTTAAACGGATGTTAAACGGCATGAATATTACGGCTGTTAGTATCGTCTTAAAGCATTTTTAGTATGAAGCTATATTTTTAACATTTTACTTAAGTTACATCTCCAAATGGCAAATTAAATTTTTTAGTATCATACTCCTTATGTCACATTGACAATAAGAAATGTAAAAAAGGTATGTTTGCATATTTGTTTGCACGAACTGTCACTTTTTTTGAATGTGTGTTTATTAAGAAAATGGGCTTAGTATGATACTAGTTAAAAATTGTTTAAAACTAAGAACATTTTAATAAAGTGCTTTAAAGTTGGTTAATTGTTATCATGCTTACACCTCAATAGCAGGCTGTTTAACATTTTGCGCCAATATGATTACCGTTTTCATTTTGCAACCAGTAGGACTTAATACAAACAATTCGTACATACATATTTTCCCTTTGCTGATATTATTTAAATTCAATAAATATATGTTCCTAGATTTAACTGGCTCGATGACAATTGATAACATTTTATAATATATTAGAGTGTGTGAAGTTAGCCTAAATTTTTTTTGAATTTGTAATTTTTGAAAGTTGTTCCAGGTTGTTCCTGATTTGTTCCGCATTGTTCCAAAATTTTTTTTTTGAAAAATATTCAAAAATGGGTGTCTTAGACCCAAAAAACGTTTTTGACTTAGTCCCCCTTTTTTCGACAATCGATTTTTTGAAAATTATTCTAGATTGCTCTAGTTGTCCTGAACATTCCTCCGTTGTTTTTGGACCTCTAAAGATATGGGCAAAATCCGAAAAAAATCTAGCCCCTCTTTCCAAAATCGAACTTTTTAAATTTTTTTTAGGTTTCAAAAAGTGTTCTGAACATTGTTCCAAAACATTTAAGTTTTCAGAGGCCTATTTTTAAAGATGAGTTTTTCAGAACTTATTTTTCAAAACCGCCAATATTTTATTTAAAATAATGTAGGCGTTTTTTTTTTTCTTTAATTTTTCATACTAAAAATCAATATTAAGAAACGAAATTCTGGAACAATTTAGAACAAATCGGGAACAACGTTGAACAACTTTCAAAAATCACAAATCAAAAATTCAAAAAAAGGGGAGGCTAACTTCACACATTCAATATATTATTCTAAATCTAATCTCACCTAAAAATCTACCTACATACATATGTTATTGATATTCGATGGAACTCATCTGAATTGTATTAGAAATTAAATAATTATTTAGTTCAATTCATTTACCGGTTGATGTAGACGGCCGATGTAGACGGTTAGGAAATGGCTCTATCTGTATTATTTTTCAAATTTTGTTATTATTAGGGTGAAATGGGGTAAAAATAATCCGATTTATGAAATTCTTTTGGTGTTTGAAAGGTTTTTTTTTTTTAGAAAATTGGCATTTATAGCGTGAAATGTGTTAAAAACGAAATGTGGCATCTAATTTCAAAAATTATCTTTTTGCTTGAAAGTTTATTTACAAAAAATCGGTATTTATAAAGGGAAATTGGATAAAAACAAAAAAATGGTTTTTGATTACAAAAATTCTTTCTGCGTTGTGGAAAGTAATAAAGTTTGGACTGGAGAAACATGTTTTTACATATTAAGCCATTCATAACTTGAAATAGTTTAAGACCCGTAAAGTAGTAGATAAATATTCGATTACAAAAATTAGCTTAAATATTTAATTATTATTTTCTTTTGTAATTTGTATGCGAAGTTTAGGTTTTTCCATATCCATGTGAAGCCGCGTGCGCTAGCTAGTCTACTCATATAAATGTATTAGTTTGTAAACAGGCTCCTTCGATGCTGAGTGTGTGTGCGAAGCATTTCTCGGATATAGATTATTTTGCTTCCATTTTCTGCATCTAGCATGTTCTTTTAGATCTTTTGAAATAGCCGAATCGATTAATGATTTTAGTTTTTCCAATTCTTCTGTTTCTCTTCTCAATCGTCTACCAAACAAAAAAAATATACTTAAACAAAAAACAATACACTTACAATTTTAACAAAAGTAGATAGTGATTGCTAACTTACGCTTCTTCATGAGTTCCGTAATTCGTCTCGTCATCCGATCACGGTACATCCTTGTAAGAGTCCGAATATCTACGTCTTCGTGCTTGATATATCATGGAGAGAAGACAAGTATTTGTTAAAATTCATAGCAACAAATGAAAAATTTGTAAGTTGTGTGGTATTGTCCAGAGCCAGGGGCGGGGGGCAACTTCACCGCAACACTTTTTCTCATTGAAGATGTTTTTATTTTTCGAAAAATTGAAGAGAACCCCCGTTGTTAATCAATCAAAAATAAAAATACCTATGTAAACTGTACACAAATCTTAACTTAATAAACTAATATCAAGGAAATAATGTCATGAATTTGAATACTTTTTAAGACTATTCAAGAAATGTATGCAATATAATGTTTGTTCATTAAAATTAAATCTTTTGTTTTATGCGCGAAACAGATTGAACCAGCACCAGCAACGCCACCAGCAACAGCGACCGCCATTACTTTAGAACCAATGTATTCCAATCGTTCAACACAGATTAGACCAGCATCAGCAACCAGTGCTGTCGAACGTACTGCAAAAGTAGTATCTGTACTGCTTTAGCTTTGTGCGTATTGCACACTTTTCTTTTCTACTGCTTTTTCTTTTTTGTATTGCCATTTTTATTGCCTTTTAAATTTCGCTGTTCACCTAATAAAATCTTTCGAAAAAATGTAAAGATGGCATCACTGTTCATATTTTCCATGAACAAACACTTCCACTTTCCACAATTTGAATTTCACTAAGACTATTTTTTTCTTTCTATGAAGCGGCCTGTCTTTATTATTAGTAAGTCTATGATTTCACAATCATGAACGGCACACTTTTGCGTTTAGGTGAGTTTTTCACATACACTAGTGCAAAAGCATGATATTCACCACGGTACGGTAATCTGTTGGTTTGCAAATCGATTTGAGTGAAAGAAAGATCTCGGTTATTGGCCGAGTTCAACGCACATCTGAATATTCAGAATTCTGAATTTTTGAAGCTCTTGATTGGCCAGCTGTCAGAAAAAGTTCTGAAAATTCAGATGACTTCTGACTTCAAGAGCTTCAAAAATTCAGAATTCTGAATATTCAGATGTGCGTTGAACTCGGCCAATTTTTCGAATGAATGGAGTTTTTCCAGCTAATAGTAATATATTCCAGATCCACGAATATGACACATTCATGATAACTGCTCCCGGTTTATACTTTTCAGTTGGGAGCCAGAATCAAGAATGTACCACATTCGTGTTTCTGGCTTAGCTTCATGAGACTGAAGTCTACATTCAAGTAGGTAATTGACATTGTTAAATATTGTTGTTTCCTTGTAAGCATGGCATTCTAGGTTTTGGTATAACATAGAACATCTAAAAGTTAATCAACCTAGCCTATTAACTCAAAATTGGAAAATTTGCACATTCATGCTTCTGGCATAAGGGGGACGATATGATTGCAACCAAAATATTTAAATGGTATGTGTTCAAATATTCAGAAGTATGAATTGAAATTAACTGCGATATTTTTATTTAAAAAAGAAATAGTTCCTTATTTAAAATTGAAGTACAATTAGTGTAAAAAAAAGACTAAGAAACGAAACTAAAAGGCTTATAGGTACATAATATAGATATTAAGTTATTTTTTTATTGTTATTAAAAAAGAGTTAAAGTAAAAATAAATACATATGTAGATATTTGAAAAAAAAAAAATTATATGCGTACTGCTTTTGCCCCAAAATAATGCAAACAAATTTTAATGTACTGCTTTTGTCTTTTCCAAAACGACAGCACTGCCAGCAAAGTTCTAAATTTGCTGTTGCTGGTCCTTTGCTGACAACTTAAATACTGCAATATTCAGAGGCACCACAATACAACAAATTACAAATTCTATGCATTCTGGTGGCTGGTGCTGGTGGCAATGTGTTTCAAAAATATTTGCTGGCCAGAGTGCTGTTTGCTGTTGACGGCGCTGGTGCTGTTGCTGGTTTAATCTGATTTACGCTTTAAGCCTAGTACGCTGCTGATGCGAAACGAAAAATCCCATACAAAAATGACACAACGAAATCATAAACGAAAAATTTCGTCCTCCTTTTCGTTTTGCAGTACGCTGTTCGATGAGCGAAATTGATAATTGTAGCAGATTAATTGAAGAGATCTCCGCTTTTTTTCGCACTCAATTAATTGCCCGGACCATTAATTATGTGCGGAAAAGTGACGTTTAAGGTCTGTTCGTGTTTGTATTTGTTGTTTCATTCAATACAACATGGCTTACGGTGATTTTTCTGCGCTTGTGTTTGTTTTTGCAAATGGTGACGCTTTCAATTGTCATTTTTTCGCTGTGGTTTTCGTAAGCAATTCGCTGTCGTATTGGAGACCCACCGAAAAATTTCGTTTCGCATCAGCAGCGTACTAGGCTTTAATTGAAATTTCTAATGGACACTTTTTCATCTTCGGACACCTTTTTTGATACTTTATGAAAATTTACAGAGCTAACACTGGTAGTGGTTGCAGTACCAAAAGCTCGGCAATACGCGTCAGCAGTGACTGGCCGAGTTCAACGCACATCTGAATATTCAGAATTCTGAAGTTATGAAGCTCTTGATTGGCCAGCTGTCAAAAGTCATCTGAATTTTCAGAACTTTTTCTGACAGCTGGCCAATCAAGAGCTTCAAAAATTCAGAATTCTGAATATTCAGATGTGCGTTGAACTCGGCCACTCTCTCTCGCTGATTAAACTATAAGGCATTGTCTCTTCAAGAATACAAATCCATACTTACTATGAAAGTTTTATTACATTAATTTTTCTTTTCTTATTTTAGTCTGTCGGAGTTTGAAATATGTACAAATGGAGACCAAACCCAATGTATTGAATTGTGTTCCGCGACTTCAACCACCTTTTGTATTAAATTCAAATACCCCAGCAAAGGTAGAGCCTGTGGACTTGTTAACGTCGTTAAAAGGTAAATAAATATTTTGTGACCTTTTTCGATTTGAACGAATAACATTATAATTTTTCGAATTATTCCTTTTTCTTTTTTTATTTTAGTCCGGAGTTTGAAATCTGTACAGATGGAGACCGAACCCAATGTATTGAATTGTGTTCCGCGACTTCAACCACCTATTGTATTAAATTCAAATACCCTATCAGCAGACGTAGAGCCTATGGACTAGATGGGGTCGGTAAAAGGTAAATATTTTGTGACCTTTTCAGCTATTTTCGATTTAAACGAATAACATATTATACTTTTGCAAAGTTTTCCTTAGTTTTGCGACCTTATTATTATTATTAACTTTTCGACAAATAAAGTCGATCTAAATAAAATATTCGAATTGGTTCCATTATGCAAGCGATCATTTCCTGATTCCTGAATGTTATATTTATTTTTGATTGTTGCGTTTAGAAGGGTTGCCATGTTTTCAACTAATTCGATAGCCCAATTTAAAATTTTTTGTAGCCCAAAATCGGAGCCGAAAAAGTAGCCCAAATAGTAGGTCAATCACAATTTATTTAAAAAAAAAAAAAACGAAGAAAAATCAAATAAATTTTTTGTTCATAAAACAAAAGAAGAGTTAACAATATTATCATATTTAACGGCGTTGAAAATCAGTCTAATAAATGTGATATATTCATCAGAATCATCGTCATTGTCACTCTCGTGGTCATTGTTATCACATTGGTACATTGTTTGTTTAAATATACTTATCATTTCAAATGAGGGTGAAAAGTTTTCACATCAAATTTTTTTAGCCGTGCACTGCGTTAAGGGTAGGTTTAGGGGGAGAAAAGTGTTTTAATATTTCCTTTTTCGTGACCTAAAGCCCATTTAAGAGTTGAAAAGTGAAATATCGCCCAGTATTAGATTTGGGCTATTTATAGCCCAATTATGATTGGGCTGTTATACTGAAATTGTTGTCGGCAATTTTGGAAAAAGATAGTCCAATTTCCGACAAATAGCCCAATCTGGCAAACCTAGTGTTTAGTGTACCTATAACTACCACCACAGTGACTCGCGTTTCGCGTACACCTAATTCTTCATCGACTGAAATAAGAAGTGTGCTCGGGCGTCACGTGCGTTGGTCGTCCGGTGAAGTCGCTACTCGCCCGATGGAACAAAACGTATGTAAAAGAAAGAGCGCATGCACTACTCCAACCGACAACGTCCCTTGACGCTCGATAGGCGATAATTTGTTACTAAAAACTAAAGGTCTGCATGAATGTATTCATTTGCCTTCTCTCCGAACAAGAACACTACTTCAGTGTACTCTATAATTATATTTAAATTCTAAGAAACAAACACTGCACATGCACACCATTTGACCTCTTTTAAACAAATCGAATAATGCACATGCTTAATCAAATCAGATGGAACTAAAGGTTTTCCAATAAGAGGTGTTATTTTGAATAGCCCGCTATTTCGGTAGCTGTCACTTTTGAAGCTGTCATTTTTTGACATTTGACAAGTAGAAACTACGCCATTAATAAAAATGGAACGATACACGCTTCAACAACGCATTATTAAAATTCACTATAAAAATGGTGAAAATTTGGCAGAGACGGTTCGTAAAACTAAAACATTTTTGGGTCGTCGTGAAGCACCTTGTCGGACCGCAATATAGAAATTGGTGGACAAATTCGAGCTGTTGGGACAAGTTAGTGATGTGAAGAATAAAACCCGTGCACGTCGCTCAAGAACAACTGAGAATATTGCTGTTGTAGCCCAAAGTGTTGAAGAAAACCCAGGTTTGTCCATTCCTCGTCGTTCTTTGGAATTAGGCATTCCACAAACGTCATTACACCGTATTTTGCATAAAGACTTGGGTCTTAAGGCTTATAAAGTTCAGTTAACACAAGAACTCAAGCCGGCTGATCATCAACAACGTCGTGTCTTTGCTGATTGGGTCCTTGAAATGCATGAAAATGATCCGGAATTTCATCGAAAAATCATCTTGTCTGATGAGGCCCATTTCCACCTCGGAGGCTACGTCAACAAGCAAAACTGTCGCATCTGGGGCTCGGAAAACCCAAGAGTTATTGTTGAAAAGCCTCTCCATCCTCAACGTGTGACTGTTTGGTGCGGTTTATGGTCCGGCGGGGTCATTGGACCTTACTTTTTCGAAAATGAGGCTGGAGCAACAGTTGCAGTCAATGGATTGCGCTATCGAGAGATGATTAATGATTTTTTATGGCCGGAATTGGATGGTATTGATCTGGACAACTTTTACTTTCAACAAGACGGCGCTACGTGCCACACAAGCAATGAAACCATCGATCTTTTACGGGAAAAGTTTCCGGACCTCTCTCGAAGAGGTGATCACAATTGGCCACCGAGATCTTGTGATTTAACACCTTGCGTCTTCTTCCTTTAGGGCCACGTGAAAGATAAGGTCTACGCCAACAGCCCAGCGTCAATTCAAGACCTCAAAGATGGAATTCGTGATGCTATCGAGGACATAGGGCAGCCACTTTGCGATTTGGTTATGGAAAATTTCATGAAAAGGATATGGTCCTGTAAGCGTGGTCGTGGCGGCTGATGTTGTGTTCCATTATTAACGGCATATCTTCCTCTTTATAATGAAATAAACATCCGATCATTTATCTCAAAAAATGCCATTTTTCTTTGAATATCAAAATAACACCTCTTATTGGAAAACCCTTTATTTCGCAAGATATCAATGGTGTGTGTTGAAGAAATATATGTAGGTACAGTCTTATTTATTAGAATAATAAAAATAGTGCTTAATGCCTCTAAAAGGCTGAATAGTTATGTAGTGCATAAGCTTGAATGTTGCCTCTATTCAACGTTGCATAAATCCTTATTCATAAAACATTTCCCTACACATTATAATTATAATGAACTTGTGTCAAATAAACTACGAAGGGAATATCTTTTACGTTTTATTGCCACAATTGACTGACAAAACTCAGCTCTAAAAGTGAAAAATCAATAATAGAACTCTGGATTGGTTTAAATTTCTTTTAATGTTATGTACCTATTCTCATTAGTGTTTCTTTTGTGCCGTTTTAGTGTTGCCAAATTTAGTTTCATACTTTAGAACCAAAAATTCATGTTTTTTATTGAAATAATTATTCCATTCACTGACAGTGCGATCAAATTGAGAAGAATATAGAAACATCTGTTAGGGTGGCACTTATTTTGGAAATGTTTTTTTTAATTTATTCTGTGTGTCCCACTGAATGTTTATTCAAATAACTTTAATCTTGGCTAATATCTACCACATATATATTATAAAAAATATGAATAACCTTCTTACGTTAAGTGGCATTATCTATAAATATTTAGTTATATGCACTCCCTATGCTGCGTTTATAAATTTGGCTGATAGTATTTTAAAAGTATATACCCACTTTCCACCCAACCCTCCTTCCACCTTCCTCACACCACGGGGAGCGCAATGGATCCACCGAGATCCGAGTAAGATGATGTGGCTTGCCGCAGAAAGATAATCTTCCTGCATCTCGCATTATAATTTATTTTTATGATTTCTGTAATATGACCGCCACGGCTAGCTCGGACGTAGTCTAATATGGAGGTCCAATTTTCGATGACTTTTTCCTTTTCGGCAATAACGCGGCGAACGTAGTCCTCCAAGTGGTCAATCGTTTCGGGTTTATCGGTGTAGACTAGCAACTTCACATATTCCCATAGAAAATAGTCAAGCGGAGTTAAATTACACGATCTTGAAGGCCAATTCACGGGTCCGTAACGTGAAACTATGCGGCTACCAAACGTTTCCTTCAATAAATAAATTGTGGCACGAGCTGTGTGACATTGCTCCGTCTTGTTGAAACCGCACAGCTCCTGCACATCATGGTTGTTCAATTGATGAACGAAAAAGTCAGTAATCATATCTTTATAGTGGTCACCATTGACTGTAACGTTCTGTCTAACATCGTTTTTAAGGAAGTACGGACCAATTATTCCACCAAACCATAAAGCACATACCGAACAGTCAGTTTTTGTGGATGTGACAGTGTCTCAACATACACTACTTGAGGATTATCATCACTCCAAATATGGCAGTTTTGTTTATTGACGTATCCATTCAACCAAAAGTGAGCTTCATCGGTAAACAAAATTCGCTTATGAAAATTTTGGTCAACGGCAATCTTGTTTTAGACCCATTTCGGCACAATTTGGAAGCGTTCTTCAGGCGTCAGCGTCAGTCTTTTCACGTTGAAATGCCAAACCAAACTAAAACTAAATCACTTGACAGCTGTCAAAATGGCCTCCAGTTGAAATAGTGTTGCCAACTAAAAGTTCTATACCTCTTAGAAAAACACCCTTTAGTTTCAAGATATTTATTGAAGATGTTAGTTACCGATCAACCGGCGAATCCGAACGAGCCGATATGATGTGGTTCTTGTTCACGCGGACCGTTTTGAGGTTTTCTCAGGTCACGAAAACAGGAAAAACTCAGCATTTTAATCAAAAGTGCTTTACGACCTCACTAGTTCGGGATGAGTTTCGTATAGGGTAGGTACCTATAGTACCTATAGTAATTTGTTCTTTTGTTGGATATAACCTTTAAGAAAACATTTATTAAAATATTTCATTACTATTCTGTAAACTTACATTTCAAACAGGAAAAAACAAAACTTGGAATTGAAAACAAATTTTACAAACGAAGCCAACAGCTAGCTGAAATGACATTTATTTTTTTGGAGAAGTGTAAGTGCTGCCAAGAACCCAAGCTTTACACAGAGGAAAGAATAGTTGATAATCAAAAACGACAATCCAAACAGCGATAGTCAACTATCACATTAGTCGGTTCCACCCCAAAATTGAATTGAAATATAAATATAAAATCGGCAAATCTTGCCTTATAAACAAAAGTTCCATCTGGGGAAATGTATTCTTTAAAAATATCAACACATTATATTTATTTATAAAGCTAGGAAGATGTATTCACATTTGTTTTGTTTTTTTTTTAGTTAAAAAAAGATACTCATAAATCAGTCACATTAAAAAAAATTTTATTTTGCAGGTCTTCCCCTGATGATGAACGAAGTGAACCAATTCAATTGACTAAACCTTAAGACGCAACATATGTGAACAGAGGTGGCGGAAGGCGTGTGCGAACTGTGCCACCGCGCAAGGCCCCGCACTTTGAGGGTCCCCGCGTGGCACATTAGAAAGCCTCCGAGTCTTCAAATCACAAAACTCAGCAAACAATGCCTATTTCCATCACTCATAATAATCGAACAAACAAAATAATTGAAATTGGTTTGATTCCACCCGATTTCAATGATTGGGTGGAGTTGAGTCGAATCCTGCCTATATTTTAATTCACTTTTTAACCATTATCGCAGTATAGATATAAACGTATTACTTGCCTTTACTATGTTGCTATCCTCTCTTTTCGTGTGTGGTAGCTTTGTATGTATAGTATGTATACTTATTATTTATAGTCGGGAGCAAGAAAGAGAAAGAAAAAGAGATCCATTTTTACTCTTCTTTTTCTCCATTTTTATTTTTATTTTACAGAAGTTTCTTTCGACCTACTGAGAGAGAAAAGGGACTCTCTCAGTATCTTGAAAAAACAATAATTGTAGTTGTCAAACTTGACAGTTCCGGTGAGGAGTTGGCGCACTCATCATGAAATTGACAGACGGACGGTCTGGTCATAATTAATCTTAAATATAGCACGGGCGACACTTGGTCCCCGATTGCTGAAGTCACTCTTTGTGATTGTGAGAATGGCTGCTTGCTCAACGTAAAACTTTTGCTTTAATTTATACTTACAATTGTAAAAGGTGGAACGTTAACTGCTGGACCCCATTCCCCCCAAATCTGCGCAAAACCCCAACGAAGTAGGTTAAATTCGTGTTGTAGAAATTTTCTGCCAAACTCCTTTTTAACTTTTGAAAAAAATTGATTTAACTCTTTCCAACTTTTCACAATTTTATTTTGTCTTTGTTTGTATTGCAGGGGAAAATTGCACGTGTGAACAATTAGGTTTCTTTCGGTTTTAAAAGTTTTCTTTTTCATATTGAAGTGGGGAAATTAGGTGGCTGAATGCGCTCATTGGATTGCTTACGACTGGAAGTTATGACAGAGGTCGGCGAATTTTTTGATATTTGATATTTATTGAGTAAAATAAACAACATTTACAAAGATTACAATAAGTATCTTAAATGACGTAAATGTGATCATGATAATATATATTAGTTAAATTAATTGTATTTAATAGTAAGTTGATGAAATTTGATAAATTAAAAGTTCAAATCAAGTTAAATTGAAAGATTATAAATATATATAAAAGAAAAAAAAAAAGAAAAATTTAACATAAACAAAAAGTACAATAGTAAAACAATAATGAAATTTAAAATGTAAATATATTAAATATAAATTATAAAATTAAGCATTTAAAAGCCCTATTACCTAAAGTTGCCCACCAATTAATAAAATAGAGAACGACTAAAATTATCAGCAAAACAAAGTCTTCTTATGCCAAGAGGAAGAGAGTTCCATAAGCGAAGAGCGTAAACAAAAAATTGTCGCTCGGTTGTTATGCATGAAGTACGCGATGAAAGTATAGTAAAAGTACGAGATGAATTTGAAAAAGTTAGCTTATCATAGAGATATTCCGGTTTTCGAGATGTTATGACTTTATTATTATATTTTATAGTACAGTAATCTAAGTATTTATCTAAAGACAAACCCAATATATTGGTTTTATAACCCGATATATGATCCTGGCGCTTTAAACCAAACACGTATCGGGTCACATTATTAAAGGCGACGTTAAGTTTTCTTCTAGACTCAGCATTGCAGTACATAGAAACTTCACAACCGTAAGTAATGATTGGTACAATGATAGATTTGACTAACATAAATCTTGTTTTGACAGGAGTATAGGACTGTGACATAAATAAGTTACGTAGACAACCATAAATATTTTTCCTACTATAGTACGAGTATGAAGATCCCACCTAAGGTTATTATCAAACCAAATTACCAAGTTCTTAGCCTTATCAACTAATTCTATCTTCTCACTTCCAAGATATATATTTGAAAAATCACTGGAATTTAACTAATTTTTAGATATAAGCATACATTTCGATTTTTTAGGGTTCAGGAAAAACTGATTTCGCTTGGACCACTGTAAGATACTTTCAAGATCATAGTTTATTTTAAGTAAAGCATCCTCGATAAGACCTGTTTTGCAACTAAGATACAATTGCACATCATCAGCGTACATATGGACAGAGGAATACTTTATGCTGCCAGGAAGGTCATTTATGAAAATAGAGAATAACAGGGGGCCCAAAATAGATCCTTGGGAAACTCTCATGTATGTATAATTGAAATTTGACATAGCTTCATTTATCTTTATGCATTGATTTCTACTAGATAGGTAAGATTTAATCAATAAGGCTGCTGAAGAGGAGAAATTAAATTGCGTCAGAAGTTTGGACACTAGTTTTGAATGATTTACCGTGTCAAAAGCCTTGGAGAAATCCAAAACAGCTAACAGCGAGATTTGATCTTTATGAATTGATATTCTTAAATCATCAGTTACTTTTAACAGCGCTGAAGTACAACTGTGTTGTTTTCGGAACCCAGATTGATGTTTACAAAGTAAGACATGATGTTGTAGATGAGAAGATATTTGGACATGAACAATTTTCTCAAAGACTTTTGACAGAAAGGGTAATATCGCGATGGGACGAAATTCTGGAGGTGTTGTTGAAGTTTCCTTATTCTTTGGTATGGGTATTATCTTAGCGGTTTTCCAGGCACTACGGAAACAAGATGTCATAAGAACAGTATTGAACAGATGGGTTAGTACTGGAAGAATACTATGGGTAAAATTATTTTAATAAATAAAGGATGTATTTCATCAAGACCTGCAGATTTAGATTTAGTATTTAAGACAGCCTTAACAACATCTGTCTGATTCACCCGATGAAATTCAAAACCAACCGCGGTAGGAAATGTAGTTGCAGTACGCGCGTTTAGAGATGATGTAAGCCGTGTTTTTTTGCAAGCCCGGGGAGATTTGGTTGAAAAAAACGACATCGGGGATTAGAGACGCCATTACAGAAATAAAATGGAGTTTCCGTACAAACTATCGATAGCAAGTACCTATGCAATTCACGCCGGTAACACAGTTTTTCTCCGTGCTTAAGTTAAGCCCCGAGAATTCTCCGCGCTTAGCTAAGCCCGAATGGGATTAGTTGTTATTGCATTTAACATGTAAATTGCATGACAGGACGTCGTTTTTTCCGACCAATTTCCTCGGGGCTTGCAATGAAACACGCCTGTTGTAGGACATTGCACAAATTTATTGTTGAGTTCATTCAAATCAACACCAGAAAAATCAAATTCGTCTTGACTGCCAATTCCAATACCTCGAATATTTTTCCTATTACTATCAAGGTGCTTTTTATAGAAATCGCGCTTAGCCTTACGTATATTTTGAGGTTAACAACATTTCTTAATACCCGAAAATTATCATAGATCTCTGGCAACCTAAATCGTTTCCATCTCTTAAATGCCAAGTCTCGTCTATTTGTGAGCTCTACGATCTCCGAAGTGAACCAAGATATACCAGATGTTTTTACAAATTTAGTGCAAATGGGGACATGTGCGTTATACAAGTTAAGAACAGCATTGTTAAACATATCTGCTTTTACATCAGATAAAGGGTTATTATACAAACATTGCCAATTCAACCTATCAAGATCAGCTTGAAGTAAATTAGTATTAATAGATTTAAAATTTCTAAACGAGATAGACCGAGGGGCAATGTGGAATGAAATTTTGAAAGTTGCAAGAAGCTTGATTAAAGGAAACGTTACCACTGGTGTTCGAGAAAAATAAATCTATTAATGAACTACTTGAGTTAGTGAAATGAGTTGAAACTAATAAATTTATTAGATTAAGACTAAGTGATTTCATGTTATTTACAAACGTATTTTCTGTATTTAAAATATTGCAATTAAAATCACCACAAACAATTACATCGGAAAAGGAAGTTGATATATTTTTGACCAATGAGTAGAAGGGTGATATATCTATTTGATTGTTTGGCCGATAATATACTCCCAAGAGCGTTTTACTTTTATCACCAATAATCGATATAAAGCAATACTGCGTCAAGCTGTCCGGTGGGGAAGATAAAACTAATTTACACTTGATACTTGAACGAACGTATATTGCAGTACCAGAACCTATCCTATTATATCTATCACCACGGAAAAGCCTAAAACCACTCATATCATAGATAACATTCTGAACATCAGGTTTAAACCAGGATTCTGAGACACACACCACGTCTACATCAGAATCGACAAACAGCTTTCTAAATTCATCTATTTTGCAGAACAAGCTATGTGCATTAATATGACATAGCTACGCGTAGTCCATCGCATTGTTTAAAAAAGATATTAATTAAGGTACGCAAATTTGTATTTACACCATCGCTACTCAAAGAACCTTGACTCATGAAAAAAATGCTTTAATATGAAAAATAAACATACAAATATCCTCTAAGGCAACCGACTTTGAATGAAACAAAAAGCATAATAATCCATTTAAAAACTGACAAGCAACAGAAATAGGCAACAGGGAGTAATGCAATAAAATGATCACATAATTAAAGTTAAAGGTACAAAAAATAGATAAGCCAATAATAATTTTATAAAAAAAAAATAGATAAAACAATAATAATTTTATATGAACTATGATGGGATGAACTTATAATGCCCAAACCAAAAAGCAAGAATAGCTTACGTTGATTGAAAGTTGTTGTCATCATTTCTTGCCGTCGTCGGTCGTCGCAACTAGCTGGTCCAGGGTCAATTTGGTGATTAATACGAAAAGCTTTTCCACTAGGTAATAAACGAACACGTGTTGATAGACCGTCGCCACTACTCGAACTTGATGACGGTACGAACGTACCGAGGTGCCAATATCGACTCGGATCACTATCTTGTTGGTATGGTTTTCCGAGGGCGGATTGCCTTGCGAAGACGTATTGCATCCGCCCATCAGGTTCGAATGAACACGGCTGCTCTGCGCAATGAAAACACCAGTAACACCTTTGGTAATGCGTTAGGACTCGCCCTAGAACTGGGTAGAGTAAGTCCTGGAGCCAGTATGCTGGGCGAAGATGAGAAGTGGACACGCCTTAAGAATACTGTCATTAGTACTGCCAACTCCATCTTAGGCAGCAGTCGTAGAAATCGGAACGACTGGTTTGATGATGAATGCAAGCTAGCGACTGAACGTAAGAATGTTGCGTACCGAGCAATGCAACAATCTCATAGAACGTGAAATGAGCTGGGATTTGGCCACAGGGGCGACTTTGATGTTCCACTTTAGGACGGCGGCATGCTTGTCTTGGCTCAGCTAAGCTCGTCGGACGGGGTAGTTCTTGTCCTTAGCAAAAACACCTTTCCCTCAAAAATCATTTTTTGTTTTCATGCCAAAAATTAAAAAAAGTAAAGGAGAAGAAAACTAAGATAAACTAAATTGAAGATCAGACGGACATTGGACAGACTGTTTATATAAAGAAATGTGAAGATGCATACTCGCATACCTTTGCCATTACCCCGGCGAAAGAACGGACGAATGGTGATGTTATTCTCTCCTAATATATTAGATAGAAACCATAATTATCTTACATACTAAACTTATTCCTAACCTCACCTAGTAAGTACAATTCCTAAGTATATTTAACCCCCATCTAATGCTATGTTATCTATATCTAATCTGCTTCCTATCTTTTCAAGAGAAAAAAACTCAACCCCACTCCATCGTCTCGCCAAGATAATGGTTCGCTGAGATCAGCAGGGTTTTGCCTGATGGTATCGGCACAGCTTGGCCAGCCCCCCCATATGTTACCGAAACATATCCTTTGCTATCTTCCTTGGCCTATGTTCTGGAAGATAGCCCCTAATTCGAAACTCAGCTATGAAGATTAAGGTTCGTGGTCCACTTCACGTCATGTCACTGTTGTTTCCTTTTAGACGGCCTGACAAGGCACTTCACACACCTATCGCTTGTTTTTTTTAGCAACACATTAGGATACTGTTTATAGTTACCAACTTCTCCTTTTTTGAATAAAAAAATATGTTTGTTTCATGAAACCTAATTGGTATTGAAAGTTTTATTACAAACCATAAATACAAATTTAGTAATTTAAAATTTAAAAAATAATGGAAATTCAAAAGGTAAAAAAAAATCAAAGAGTAACAAAGAGAAACCGTTATCTGTTTTTACCAGTTCTTTTAGCCAAAGTTAATTCTGGGGTATTCTTTGTTCATCCCAGGACAAATTTAACATATATATATATATACCTCTATGTACTCACGGTTTTTACCTCGTCCCTCGACGTTCTGCCGGCAGCACTGTTCAGGAACGATGATTCACTTTACACAAAAAAATTATTATTTTTTTTTTTTTCTTCCGCGATGTTGCAATTTAACTTTTAAAAACAGACCGGGTTTGTACACTATTTCTTTACTCTATTTGTAAAAATTATATTAACGTTAAATGAATGATAAAAAAAATTAATAATATGCTGTTTAACACAAAAAAATTTAAGTTTTACTTTGCTTAATATCTTTCTTTTTTTTTTTTCTTTTCAAAGAGTTCACTTATTTCTTCTTTTTCTTATTTATTATTTAGTTCTTTAGATTTTTAAGTTCAATTTCTTTCTTTCTCTTCTCTATTCTTCACTTTGGATTACACAAATGTTCCTTCCTTAGGTGCACCTGTATATTCCGATGTATATAGGTATATATGGATATATATATATGGAACTTTGTATCCTAAGTGTCCTGTCCCAAAAATATCCTCTAGATATATGAATTCTGGTTGGTATATTAGAGATAGGCACCTTTAACCTTTGAGGGGCAGAGGCACTACTTATGTCCACTCTGAATGTGGAGCCCCTAGGAACACGAAATAGTACCTAGACGGGTAAACATATCACCAAAATTAGACCACTTTTATAACTATGCCTTAACTATACTATAACATACCTCTGCTTTTTATTCTATTTTATATTAGAATATCCTTTTGGATCTGAGGGGCTTTCCAGAAGTCCAGAAGAAATATATATATATGTGGGATTTACAATCTCCACTCTTATGGCTCCTAGCCGTTGCTGGTTGAATTTCGCCTAGATACGCTTAATTATTTTTCCTTGTTCGATTTCCGTGTGATTTTTAATTTTTTTTCGAATTTAAAACTTTGACTCCGGTTAAAACTTCAATTTTTCTGTCTCGAACAATTTAAAAAAAAAATCTTGAACGGAAAGCACAAAAAAAAACCAACCAAACTGACTAAGATTGCAAGTCATCTGTCTCTACCCTTTGTCTATCTTCACATAGACCCTTATTATATTCTATATAATTCTTTGTTTTCAAACTATATAAACCTATAACTGCACGGGTAGCTGGATCTTCAAAAAAAACTTCAAATCTTCTTCTGTCTGATTCACTCTTCTAGTGTTCGTAGATGAAGCTGGGTTTTAATAATATTGTCTAGAACATTATTGACTAACTTTGGCCTATCAGATCTTCTATGCCTTATAACTAATATCACAGTCGTATTTTTATCACAGTAGTATCTTAAATCTATGGAATAATTTTATTCATTGGGTTTCGTTCTGGCTTATCATCTTTTAAAAAGTAACCGACACAAATATTTTGTTTCCAACAAAATCTGTTACAGCGGTTATCTAAATAAATTAGTGATACCACCCATTATATTGTTGTTTTTGAGTTCGCCTTAAAAAGTATGGCCGCCGCGAAGAATGATATAAATACTCATACTCCTTTATTCATGAGACAGCACTATCTCACTTAAAAAAAATCCTTAAGTCAAAATTATTTGTGTGGAATTGTGAAATGGCATGCAAACGTGGCGGACCTAGGACAAGTTTTTGGTAAGTCTCAACATTTTTTTTGCTTTTTTATTCATATTTTACTGTTTCTTTTAATATTTCTTGTTGTTATTTGTAGATAACGCTGTCTATAAAACCTAATGGAAATATGTATATATAAAAAAAAGGTAAGCAAGACTTAGATATTTGGATGTAAACATTGCCAAAAAAAATTTGTTTGCCTTGGCCATCTTGGCTAAAGCAGTGGTGGTGGTTTACATTCTTCTATGTTCTATCTAATAATCTAACTCTTATGATCATAGGAATGTTTTTATCTTATTTCTCACTTTTTCATTTTCAGATACTTATGAATAAAATTTGGTCCAGAATATAGAACGAGATGTTCTTGGGCCACACTCGGGTGCGCAAGAGATGCTGCTTTCTGGGTTTGGACAGGTAGAGGAGGTGTGCATGATCACCTCTTCCCTATCTAGGTATTATGCTTAGCTTTAGACTTATTATCTTTAATATGATGTATATGCCTAGAATTAGAATGCTTAGATTCTGCATGTTATTCATAAGTAGGTTTATTATGATTATGATGCGGATGAGATGAGAATCGAATTATGTTAATGTACAACTCGGCTACGTTACAAACGCGGGCACGCGAAGACGAATATAAAGAGCTCAGAAGAATTGAAAAACGGCTTCACAGACAGAAAAAATCAGCCTGGGAGAAGAACATAATCTGTGAAATAGAGAAAAGCCGAGAGCGAGGTCCGCACCAGGCGCGGAAGTTCTACCAATCCGTCCGAAACATGACGCAGTACACACCACGCTGCACATACTGCAAGGACGGAGAGGGAAATCTGATCACCGATCCTCAAAGCATACTGGAGCGATGGGAAGTGTACTTCAATGAATTGCTTAATGGTCAGCCCACTGCAGAAGTGGAGGCTCCACTACTTCAAGAAGAGTACCCTATGTTGCCGCCACCAAGCATAGAAGAGGTTGAGAAGGCTATAGGCCGGCTAAGAAAAACAAAGGGCCGGGAGCCGATGGTATACCAGCCGAACTATTTCAACACGGTGGGCCAGCTTTACGTCAAGCAATTTATGAGATTATAGTGTACGTGTGGGAGCATGAAGAAATTCCAGAAGACTGGCGAAAAGGTATAATTTGCCCCATACATAAGAAGGGAGATGTCACAACGTGCAGCAATTATAGAGGTATCACGTTGTTGAGTACCGCCTATAAGATACTCTCCTCTATCCTACAAGACCGGATGACCCCATACGCTAAAACCATCATCGGACA
Organism: Leucozona laternaria; assembly: GCA_932273885.2. Classification (NCBI taxonomy): domain Eukaryota; kingdom Metazoa; phylum Arthropoda; class Insecta; order Diptera; family Syrphidae; genus Leucozona; species Leucozona laternaria. The sequence continues at coordinate 267,188,103 of OW026366.1, read as the reverse complement.
ATATCAGTATGGTTTCATTCCAGGCAAATCAACAACTGATCAGATCTTTACCCTTAGGCAGGCGATGGAAAAATGTCTAGAATTTAACATTCCAACATACCATCTGTTTATAGACTTTAAGGCCGCCTACGATAGCATAGCCAGGGTAGAACTTTACAAAGCCATGAGAGAATTCGGCTTACGCAGACGACATCGACATCATCGGAAGAACCGAGCAAGCTGTACATGATTCCTTCATCCAGATCGAGCAGGCGGCACAAAATCTGGGGCTGCACATTAGTGAATGTAAAACAAAGTACATGGTGGCGTCGAATGCGAGAGGAACAGTTGGGCAAACAATCAAGGTAGCGGAGCACGAATTTGAAGTGGTGCAATCCTTTAAATACCTTGGGTCAATAGTAGCAGCCGATAACAATATAGAAGAAGAAATACGCGGGCGGCTTCTCAAATCCAACAGAGCCTACTATAGTCTGTCAAAGCTCTTCAAATCCAGAAATCTCACCATAACTTCAAAACTGCTGCTGTACAGGACCATGGTCCTGCCAGTAGTCACATATGGATCCGAGAATTGGGTGCTTAGCAAAAGGCACTCCGACCTCTTAGCCGCGTTCGAGAGAAAAGTCTTAAGGAGAATTGTTGGCCCCATATGTGAGGAAGGACGATTCCGGAGACGGTACAATCATGAATTGTACGCAATCTACCTTGAAGCAGATATCGTGACAAAAATTAAGCTCGGTAGACTCCGGTGGGCAGGTCACCTAGCTCGCATGAGCGAAGAGGAACCTGCTCGGAAAGTTCTTTGTGGTACATTCTATGGTAGACGACAGCGTGGTAGACCATGCTTGCGCTGGAGAGATGGCGTAGACCAGGACGCCCGGAGCCTTGGGGTGCGCAACTGGATGGCGGCGGCTCGTGACCGGGATGGGTGGAGAGACTTGTTGAAGGAGGCCAGGACCGGACCCCGGTTGTCGAGCCGACGATGATGAATAAACGAACATGTATACAACCATTGCGGGTGAAAACAGAAGAAAGCTTATTTGGGTATTGTCTCTTTAGTTGGAAAGCTTTTTGGAGAATGTTGCGGTTATATGAAGTGAGGCTTTCATTTAGATAAATACGGCTGTCAGAATTCATTCCCAAATGGCGGAGACAAATTGATTGTTTTGATTGTTTATACATTTCATTTACTGATTTAAATAAAGTAATTTTATCAGCAACCAAAGTGAATTTTATAACTATACCCGTGTCTTTTGAGTTGTTTTTTGGTTTTATTCGGAAAATCTGTTTAGGAGCTGATATTTGAGGGCAATTGATAGAGGTGCAAAATGCATTGAAAATATTGGCCACATTTTCGTCTGCAAATTGAGGTATCTACTCCGTATAAAAAGGCATCAGCTGGAATTTGTTGACGATGCATACAATCAAGAGCTCCTTGCAGTTCAGATAACTCAGCATTTTTTTGTGTTGTTTCAATTATTTTTGTCGATTTTTGGTTTTCGATTTGTTTTTCAAGTTCATCAACTCTGATTGTCATCGCAGATAAGCTGTTTGTGACTTCTTGTTTACGGCCATTGAAATCAAAGACAATTTTGTCCAATTTATCTGATAAGTCTTTGCTTACATTTGTAAAGAGAGATTTTAGTTCTAATGTGCAATCACTTATTCTTTTGTTAATTCGGCTTTCAAGAGATTCAAGCATCTTTTCTCCGGTGACAGATTGCACTACAGGAGATAATTGTCGTTGTGTGGCTGTCGATCTCAAATCTCGTGGTGATGCTTTATGAGTTGACATTTTTTTTTTTTTTTGAAGCTTCTCTTGTTTAAATTTTCAATGAAAACAAAAACCATGTAACGGGTGATTTTTTAGCTGGTTTGGTTTTGGCAACACTGGTTTTGACAGCTAACGTGTGTTTAGTACCTTGTGTCACTGTCAAACAGCTTCAGTTTGGTTTGCAATTTAACCATGGATCGTCTTACAAATGAACAACGCTTGCAAATCATTGAATTTTACTATCAAAATTCGTGCTCGGTTCGAAATGTTCATCGCGCGCTGCTTGTGTTCAGCGATGAGGCTCATTTTTGGTTGAATGGGTACGTAAATAAGCAAAATTGCCGCATTTGGAGTGAAGATCAGCCAGAAGCATTGCAACAGCTACCAATGCATCCCGAAAAAGCCACTGTTTGGTGCGGTTTATGGGCCGGCGGCATTATTGGGCCTATTTCTTCAAAGATGATGCGAATCGCAGCGTTACTGTCAATGGTGAACGCTACCGAGCGATGATAACAAACTTTTTTTTGCCCGAAATGGAAGTTCTTGACTTGCATGATATGTGGTTTCAACAAGACGGTGCCACATGCCACACAGCACGCGAAACAATGGCGCAATTGCTAGGCGAGTTTGGTGAACAGTTAATTTCACGTTTCGGGCCGGTCAATTGGCCGCCTAGATCGTGCGATTTGACACCATTTAGATTATTTTTTGTGGGGGTATGTCAAGGCTAATGTCTATAGGGACAAGCCCGCTTCGATTGACGCACTGGAAGCCAACATCCATGCATTCATTCGTGAGATACCGGCCGATATGTGTGAAAGAGTATGCCAAAATTGGACTCAGCGGATGGGCTACCTGAGACGCAGCCGCGGTCAACATTTGCATGAAATTATCTTTAAACATTAAATTGCAAGGTTCAAACTATCGATTCAAATAAATATTTCATTCATTTTTTCGAATTTTTTGTGTTTTTTTTGTAAAAAAAGTTCTAAACCTCTTAAAAAATCACCCATTACATACTTAATTTAAAGCAAATTAATTGTTAGTGTTGGCAAAATACTTTTCGAGAAATTTAGGTTGGTTGTAAAGGGTGTTTTTTTTAGAGGTATAGAAGTTTAAGTTGGCAACACTATTTTAACTGGCGGCCATTTTATCAGCTGTCAAGTGATTTATTTTAAGTTTGGTTTGGCATTTTAACATGAATAGACTGACGCCTGAATAACGCTTCCAAATTGTGCTTAAATGGGCCCAAATCAAGACTACCGTTGATCTCAGTTTTCATAAGCTAATTTTGTTTAGCGATGAAGCTCACTTTTGGTTGAATGGATACGTCAATAAACAAAACTGCCGTATTTGGAGTGATGATAATCCTTAAATGTATGTTGAGACACCGTTACATCCACAAAAACTGACTTATTAGTGTGCTTTATGGTTTGATGGAATAATTGGTCCGTACTTCTTTAAAAACGATGCTGGCTAGAACGTTACAGTCAAGCGTGACCGCTATAGAGCCTTAATTACTGACTTTTGCGTTCATTAATGAACAATCATAATGTGCAGGAGCTGTGGTTTCAACAAGATGGCGCAACATATCACACAGCTCGTGCCACTATTGATTTATTGAAGGAAACGTTTGGTAACCGCATAGTTTCACGTGTCGGATTGGCCTCCAAGATCGTGCGATTTAACGCCGCTGGACTATTTTATGTGGGGATATGTGAATTCGCTAGTCTAAGCCGATAAACCCAAAACGATTGATCACTTGGAGGACAATATTCGCCTCGTTATTGCCGATATACGGCCACAAATGTTGGAAAAAGTCATAGAAAATTGGACCTCCAGATTAGACAACGTCCGAGCCAGCCATGGCGGTCATATGCCAGAAATCATATTTAAATTATAATGCCAGAAAATTATCTCTCAAATAAAGTAAATTTCATGTTAAATTAGAAAAATCATCTCTGTTTTATTCCATTTCAAAGTTCTATACCTCTAAAAAAAACACCCTTTATAAAGGAAATTACTTGGATTAAGTTGCAACACGTTTTGTTTGACGTTAAACACTTTCCACCATTTTTGATTTATTAGAATTTTTTTCTTTCCACAAGTATGGCATCCAGCGCCATCGTGTTGGAACCAAAGGTCGTCCACATCAACATCCTCCAATTCAGGCACGAAAAAGTCATTAATCATGGCTCTATAGCGTTCCCCATTGACTGTAACATTATGGTCGGCTTCATTTTTGAAGAATTATGTACCAATGATCCTCAATTCCCCTAGATCACACCAAACAGCGTTTTTTTTTTTAATTATTTCTGTGTTTAAAAAAGGAAACATCATGTATCGCAAAAAGTTTTATCAAAGATGATATAACAAGTTGTTATATCATCTTTGGTCCTATCTTGCCTACATTGTCAATTTTTATTGGACAGAGTAAAATTCTCGATCATCGCAGTGCTAGTTATGGTTATATTTACAACATCGATATTTGTTTTTAGTACAAGTATTAGTACTTGCCCTATGAGCAAGCAAAAAAAATGTCTTCCGAAGACCGAACAGTGTTGGCCTTGAATGTTGATTGAGATTGAACAAACAATAAGATAAGATTAAATTTGTTAAATTAAATTACTTAATATTTTAACAGTGTTAAGCATACAAATTGCAAATCTCATGGGAGCAATGCCATAAGCCCGAGAAGCAATAAGCTACCTCAAAAGCAAAACTAAAACGAGTGTTCGTTTTGTCGTAGTTCTTCATTCAAAATAAAAAAAACTTCCTTTCCTCGAACATAAACATTTATTGAATATTATGCTTAATGCTCAATTCATTTTTTTATAAGGTATAGCTATTTGTAAGTTTAAGTCTTTTAGGTGTATACCTGCGTTTGGAGGTGCGTTTGGCAGTTATATCTATACAGCCGGTGGTTATAGTCTTTGAACACAGTAGAATACAGTTGGTTTCTTGTTCATCTGTACAAAATTTAAACTTCGATCTAAAAAAAAAAAGAAAAAATAATTTAACAAGCTTTCATCGTTTGGATTAGTATTCTTTAAGAAAATATGCCTAATAGTACGGGGTATTTAGATTTCATTACACGAGGCGAAAACCGCATTTTTCACAATTGCACCTAGTGTCATTTGGCCGCCATTTAGTTTTTAACGGTGATTTTGATTTTCACATGTAACTTGAGTATTTTTGATCCTAAAAAAAAACATTTGTAGGACAAACTTGTAGCAAATTTAATTTCATACAAAATATTTTAAGTAACTTTTTTCAAAATTCATTCACGTTAAAAAGTTACAGTGCATTTTGTTGAAAAAATTAATGGTGGATTTTACTATATCCGTCATATCTTTTTTTTTTGTTAGTAGAAAAAAAAAACTATTGTAACAAAAGTTTTAGCTCCTTTAATTATCCATTGCCTTGACAGTTTCCTAATACAAACTACGGTTCTCGCTCTGCAGCGCATTTAAGTTGTAGAAATCCATATTCTAATGAAATAACACGAAGACGAATCGAAATGGTATCATCACACGAGCTGAGGGTCTCATTTTACACAGTTTTTCAATGTAATTAAAACCCGTCATTTCGTTTTCAATGTTTTTATTTAAGTATTTCGCACTCGGGTAGATGTTTTAGATTTAATACACCTTGGTTCATTCAAGTGATTTCTCGAAACCGGAGGCATGAATTCGTATTAACAAACAAAACACTTCAGGTACGTAGTTATTTCTTAAAAAGATACAAAAAAACTAAAAAAAATTGAACTTTTCATTTAATATTATTATTTATTTTTATTGCGATAGGTACTAAAGGGCATGTTTAGGATTCCCAAAATCAACCGATCTCGGTATTTTAATAAAAACTGACATTGCGATGATAGGGAACATGAAAAAGTGGGTCCGTTTGCCTGTATGTAGGGGAGAGTGGGTACGAAAGTAACATTTTTGACATTTTGTGCCATAATTTGATAACCAATAAACATATCAAAATGAATTATAGTGCATATTAATGAATGAACATTTAGCGACCGTTACATACTAATTTGGTTTCCAACTCCGTCTTTGATTCAAATGTATGACTTGAAAAAAAAGGATATACCCGCCAAATTTGGAGATTTCGCGGGATATCAGAATCAGAAAAAAGGATAAAACAAGGATACAAAAACAATAAATTTCCACCACAAATCATATTCTATTCTTTTAGTTTAAAATTTTATTTTTAAAAAATTACCTATTTGTTTTAATATTTACCCATACGTATTATGCATTTGGCAGACGAAAATAGAAAATAACGGGTGATTTTTTAAGAGGTTTAGAACTTTTTTTTAAAAAAAAACACAAAAAATTCGAAAAAATGAATGAAATATTTATTTGAATCGATAGTTTGAACCTTGCAATTTAATGTTTAAAGATAATTTCATGCAAATGTTGACCGCGGCTGCGTCTCAGGTAGCCCATCCGCTGAGTCCAATTTTGGCATACTCTTTCACACATATCAGCCGGTATCTCACGAATGAATGCATGGATGTTGGCTTCCAGTGCGTCAATCGAAGCGGGCTTGTCCCTATAGACATTAGCCTTGACATACCCCCACAAAAAATAATCTAATGGTGTCAAATCGCACGATCTAGGCGGCCAATTGACCGGCCCGAAACGTGAAATTAACTGTTCACCAAACTCGCCTCGCAATCGCGCCATTGTTTCGCGTGCTGTGTGGCATGTGGCACCGTCTTGTTGAAGCCACATATCATGCAAGTCAAGAACTTCCATTTCGGGCAAAAAAAAGTTTGTTATCATCGCTCGGTAGCGTTCACCATTGACAGTAACGCTGCGATTCGCATCATCTTTGAAGAAATAGGCCCAATAATGCCGCCGGCCCATAAACCGCACCAAACAGTGGCTTTTTCGGGATGCATTGGTAGCTGTTGCCATGCTTCTGGCTGATCTTCACTCCAAATGCGGCAATTTTGCTTATTTACGTACCCATTCAACCAAAAATGAGCCTCATCGCTGAACACAAGCAGCGCGCGATGAACATTTCGAACCGAGCACGAATTTTGATAGTAAAATTCAATAATTTGCAAGCGTTGTTCATTTGTAAGACGATCCATGGTTAAATTGCAAACCAAACTGAAGCTGTTTGACAGTGACACAAGGTACTAAACACACGTCAGCTGTCAAAACCATAGTGTGGCCAAAACCAAACCAGCTTAAAAATCACCCGTTAATCTCTAAGAAACATTTTAATGATCAATCTATCAACAATGTTGCATCGATGTCGTCTTCGATGTCATTGTCACTAGCATCTGAAGCACATTGTCGCATCACATATTTCTCTTTTTGAGAGTTTTGGCGAGACTTGATTTTAAAAAGTTGTAGAATTCAATGCTATGGAAAATGGCTCAGGCGTCAGGCACTTTTAACAAAAAGTGTCACTCTTTGTTTTCACGATTTTGAGAAATGGATACTTTTCTCGAAGTTTAGCGTTCAAAACACATTCCCCTTTAGTTGGTTTTGTCATTTTTTCAATTCGAAATAATTCAAAATAATAAAACTAACCAAAAGAGTTGCGCAGATAAAAACAATAAAGACAATTACAGCTTAGCTACGCTAACTGTGAACATATACGTTTAATCGTCGCACTATTTGATTGATCGTTTTAGCTTTTTCCATTAAATTGAAAACACTTTTCGTTTGAAATTTTCCGAAGCTGAAAAAAGGGATATTAAAAGGATAACGCGGGATTTAAGAAGCGTTCACGGGATAGTTTTTTCGAAGTCGGAAAAAGGGATAATCCCGCGAAAAAAAGGTTAGATACCAGCATTAAGTATAACATTATTTCGAGTTTATTTAAAAAAAAAAATATTCTGATCTCTATCTCCAACTGTTGAATAAGCAAAGTCAACCAAAACTGTGTGTGGACGGTTGTTACACAAATAATTATGTTTTAATTTGTGCTTGAATTATGTTACAAACGTCCACACAGAAATTGTTACAACAGTCCACCCCACGCTTTTTAATATTAAAATTGATATTAAGAAAAAAGCAGTATGTCTATCGTTAAAATATTTACTCTATTCGTTTCTAGCAATATTGGAGCACGGTACGGTCACATTTATTCTATGAATTGTTTATTTTTTCAAGAAAAATACCGAAAAAACTAAAGACCAACAAATTTACGTTTTGACTAACATTTCACATTTTTGGCTTTTGTTGGTACATTCGACTGTACTGACTTTTGGATTTTTGTGGGTGCATTCAGGGCTAAATTGCGAAGAATTGTGCATTAAAAAATTAACGCATAACGTAAAAATTGAATGTTACAACCGAACCACCGTTACGTTCGTACCCACTCTCCCCTATATGTATATGTCTGTCACTTAAAAACTGAAGCGATTTTCTTGAAATTTTTAACTTAAGGTTTTTTTGAATCTCTAAAAACAACGATACCTGCCATAAATAATTTATCTCAAAAACGGCTGTAACGATTTTGATGAAAATTTTTGTATGCACTATTGTAAATTTGGTATGCATTTAAGTAGACAAAATTTTTGCCAAAAATTGTTATTAACCGTAGGTAACTGGTCATATAAAAGCGATTATGATTTTCAACTTTCTCGTTAACGGCTGAACCGATTTCGATGAAAATATTTACATAAGGAGTCGTTTCAAATTAATATAATTTCAAATATAAAAATTTCAATGAAAATTATTTTTGGATTTGAAAAAAATTTTGTTTTTTTGAAATATTATTTTTTTTTTTTTAAATGGGTTAGTGTATATATTATTAAATAAAAAAATTGGTGAATCATCCATTATTATTGAAATAATCTCTTGAAAAATCGCGACAGGGAATTAAATTCGCTACAAATCTGTTACATGAATTTTTGTTGTATAAAATCGAAAACACCAACTAGAGGGCCAACCATACTTAAATAAAAACCTTGAAAACAAAATGACGGGTTTCAATTACATTGAAGAACTGTGTAAAATGAGTCCCTCAGCTCGTGTGGTGATTCCATTTCGATATTACGAAAAAAGAAAGCCAAATTCGTCTTCGTGTTATTTCATTAGAATATGGATTTCTTCAACTTATAATGCGCTGCAGAGCGGAAACCGTAGTTCGTATTAGAAAACTATCAAAACAAAAAGTATAATAATTGAAGGATCTACAACTTTTGGAACAATAGTTTTTTTTTTTTCTAGTGACAAAAAAAAAAAGATGACGTATATAATAAAATCCACCTTTACTTTTTTTCAACAAAATGCACTGTAACTTCTTAACGTGAGTGAATTTTGAAAAAAGTTACTTAAAATATTTTGTAGGAAATTCAATTTGCTACAAGTTTGTGCTGCAGAAGTTTTTTCTAGGATCAAAAATACTCAAGATACGTGCGAAAATCAACATCACCTTTAAAAACAAAATGGAGGCCAAATGACACTAGGTGCAATTGTGAAAAATGTGTCTCGGAATTATTTCTCAGCAAAATCTAAATGCCCCGTACTACAAGTGGAACCGTGAAATTCAAGAGTCCAGTAAACTGATATTTTGCCTTTTTTTCATTTAATCAGCGGGAGAGCTGTGTCAGTGTCACTGCTGTGTATTGTATTGACACCAAAATGCAGGTTTACTGGAACAACTTCTTACTTTCTAATTTTCATATAGCTAATTTAATAAACAATTATTATTTTCAAATTTTGATTAATTTTACTAATAGCAGAATTGTTTTACTTCTCAAATGCTGTTAATTTTCAATCTAAGATTTTTTTAAACGAACTGGGTATATTTAGCGGGTTTGAATTATATTTACCTAGGTTTAGGTGGTTCATCAAATACACAAGAAGGACGATCGCACCCTTGGTTACATCTAGGACGAGGTCTGCAAAAAGTATTATGTGCACATAGGTTATTATTTAAGTATGTATTTATCTAGTTTTATTCATTTAAGTTTTATATTTGGACGTTGTAAAAATAAATGTAAAAAAAACGAGAAAAAGCATTTTAAAGATATTTAAATAAATCAATAATCAATAATGCTTAAAATTAAGCGAAAGAGACTTTTGTTTGTACCCTTGCTTTTCACAGGAGATTGTAAATTGGGTAAGCTTATAGAATTAAAACTTACTGCACTATATCAGCTTGATTCTCCCAAACACAAGCTAAAACCAACAAAAACAAAAACAGACTTCGTTGGTGCATGTCACTTTGAATTGGTTTCACTTTTTTTAAGACTCAAATCAATAGATATCTACTCAATGAACAGTTAATAATATTTATATTATATTTTTTACTAGAATATGCAAGTTAGTTTCAACCTATCAGACTCAGCTTTAAAGACTGTTTGTTGGCGTCTTGTATTCTGTACCTTATAAATCTTAAGTAATTCTCAAATTTCTCTTGGCTTATCGCTTATTTAATTTGGCGATATGAAGAAATTTTTCTTAGAAAAGAAAATATATGACCATTCGTCTTAGCTTAGCTAGTTTTTACTTACTCTATAGCTAAGGGACAAGTATTGGTTTCGTGTGAAACAATTATGGAAAATTCCGAAATATTTGCGTATGTCATACCGTTCCCGTCGCTTCGGTCTGTACGTCTGTGCGTTCGTGATGAGTCGATGCATCGACTATTATTTGAGTTAGAGCCAATAGGTACTACGTTTTCATTAGATCAAATCAGGTAAGTTCGTTAAAAATTTCAAAATTCAATAATTCCAAACTATCTCATTTCCCATACAAATTCACATTTCGAAATGAGGTAATTTGAACCGATTTGCTTCAATTTTTCTAAACCCATATACGGGGAACTCGAATTTTTGTTTGTATACATGGTGAAAAAAAATGCACGTAACGGAAATAGCCATTCCACGTTTTTTATAAAATGGCTTCATTATTGGCTTATTCGCATATCTGTTGAAGTAGCTATCTAGTTCAAACAATATATTGAATTTTTGAAACAAAACAATTTTTTTTATTATTTTCGACTTAAAAAAACAGCTTGGCTACATTTTACCTATTAACCACTAGAGCAAGTTCGTGCGGCCCAGTCGTATATATAATAAATCATAAAAACGCTCGAGCGTTTCAATGGAATTGATAGCATGACCTATGGCTGAAATATGATAGGGCTATATTATTAGCCATGTGTGTTTGAAAAAGTAAATAAAATTTAAAATACTTTGCTATTTTTTTAATAGACAAACAAAGCATTTGCAACAAAAAAAAACGACTATTACCTTCAGCGGTTTTTATATTTTATTTATAATGAAATGACCCGACAATTCAACCGTGCTTCCCTTACGTTTAAAGGGAAGAGTTGCTCGGTTAGAATTTGAAAAAAAAACGATTTAAGTTTTTCTTATATTTTTTATTAGCGCTAAGGCCCGCTGTCTCAATGCTTATGGCTGCGACCTTAGAGGTTTCGATGGTGAACAAATTCTGTCTTTTTCCTGCTCATCCTACGCCTATTTATACTACAATTTTTGGCACATGAAAATGATGTTCAGCATATTTCATATGAAATCGTATTTTTCATACAACCCCATATGAAAATGCATCCTCGTCATAATTATCAATATTTATTGTCATTGCACCAAAATCAATGAGGATCATATGTCATTTACACTGGCCCAATATGAAGCATATTCAATCGATACACTTACCCATAGAGGTACCAGATACACACAGGCAGTGCAGCGGCCTAATTATTGAAGTGCGATATGAAGTACATTGAACTTAAAAACAATGCATGCTCATGTTGGTCAACCTTACTTTGCCTTACTTAGAACCTTTGTATTGGCCCATTCTGTTCCATGTTCTGAATAGCTATAGTCGTAGCTACGTCTCAGATACGGAACAGGCGACAATTAATTAATTGCTCTGGAAGATGACACATTAATGAGTCGCAATGTTTAGATCGGATGAGCGAATGACAACGAAGTGATATTATACAAGATCGTGTGTGGTGACTTGGGAATGGATATTGATGTTTAATGTTGTTATAGGAGTCGCATGTAGTGGATCACTACAATAAGAAAGTCGATAGTTTTTTTTTTAACGACCTTTAGTCCTAATGGATTTCACCCAGGCACGAAATTTGGTCACTTTTCAATTGAATTTTATTCTTCTTTCTGAAATAGAAACTTTAACATCTACACACGTCTGAGCCTCATCATCACGTTGCTGAATTTACTCACTTCTGCGAATGCAACGTGTGTTGTTTTTAGACGTGTGGTTTTTAAATGTGGCAATACTTTTTTCGTAGTTGGTGTTTTTGACAGCTGTCACTTGATTTATGCTCTGACGCCTGAACAAAGCATGCAAATTGTGCAAAAAAAAAAAAACACCCCTTATAAGAAGGGAGTTTCGAACGATTTCATTTTTTAATTATTCCAAGCGATTTCTGAGTATAGTTAAAATGTTATTTCTTATTTTAATTTTAATATTAATAAATTCTTTAGTTGTAAAGTTCAAATTTTGCTTTTTATTTTCACCATACTCAACATTCTTCATTAAAGAAAATCTTTAGTGTTTATTTAATAACTATTAAACAGCATGACGGTGCGGTGTTCTCTTTTTTTTTTGACGTGAATCCAACTCAGTGATGCCAATTTAGGCTTTTTCATGCCTTTTAGGCATTATTTGACTCCTTTAGACCCTAAATGTTTTTTTTTTCTCAATAAAGGCTGTTTTTAGTTTGTTATAACCTTTTTTTCATTTTTTCATTATTTTGTGTTTTTCTGCTTCGTGTTCTTCTTCCAATTTATTTATTTATTTTTTAATACATTCTAAAAAATATTGCTGCATTCCTCGGCGAAGATGACCGTTGTACGGTTGAAAGGATTTATCCGTGCATTAATTTAAATAAAACAAAGCTGATAAACAGACTTGAGACAGAAAATTTGAGAAAATTTGAGAAATTTGAGCTGAGAAACAGACTTGAGACAGAAAATTTGAGTGGAATTATTCACGCAAAGAAGCTTTTCAAAAATAAAAATTGCTACGATCTGGGATTTAAGCAAATCCGCTTATCTTTGTTTCAAAAAAATATGTATGATTTTAAGGAACAGGTTGATCTCGATTAAAAATGTGTTTTGTTTTTTATTCAGATTTATGTTTAGTTAAAAAAAAAAATAGGTTAGGCTTTTTTTTTTTATTGAAAAAGGCATCTTTTTTTCTCAAGTGAGGCATTATTTTGTCCAAAGGTGTTGGCAACGCTGCGGCAACTTCACTTTTTCAGACACAAGCTTATGTGAACACAATACACAACCGACTCACTGTCACTCAGACGTACAGCCGTCGTGTCGTCGTTTGTTGAAAACAAAACATAAATCTGTGCTTATTGAAGGATTAATTTTAAAAAAAATAAATTGCAAAATTAAAATCTAACTAAATAAACATGTTTCCAAATGACAAAAAGTTGGATTCTGAAGTATTTAAGTGCCAAAAAAGCACAAACGGAGAAAGCAGATGTCACAAAAGAAAACTTCAAAAAAAACTTTAGGTTTAGGTTATTTGTTTAGGCCATCTCTAACTCACTATAGTGTGGGAATGAGCAAAAGCTCAGAAACGTCAAAGAAAGTCGGAGTAGTCAGAGTCAGAGTCAGAGTCAGAGTCAGAGTCAGAGTCAGAGTCAGAGTCAGAGTCAGAGTCAGAGTCAGAGTCAGAGTCAGAGTCAGAGTCAGAGTCAGAGTCAGAGTCAGAGTCAGAGTCAGAGTCACAGTCACAGTCAGAGTCATAGTCAGAGTCAGAGTCAGAGTCAGAGTCAGAGTCAGAGTCAGAGTCAGAGTCAGAGTCAGAGTCAGAGTCAGAGTCAGAGTCAGAGTCAGAGTCAGAGTCAGAGTCAGAGTCAGAGTCAGAGTCAGAGTCACAGTCAGAGTCATAGTCAGAGTCAGAGTCAGAGTCAGAGTCAGAGTCAGAGAGTCAGAGTCAATGTGAACACCTTCTATAAAGCTATGAAACCTCGGCTGTCATAACAGTTTGCCTAGAAGTTACAAATTAGCCAATTTAGGAGAAACACGCAGTTGGTGAACATCCACCACGCATTTGTTGGACACGTAGACAGCGCCAATATTAATCAATATTGCGATGCATTAACAAACTTTGAAGTTTTTGATAAAAGAAATCAGATCAAGAAATTAAAGAGGCTTTACTTGTAGTTGTAGCTTCGGCTTTAACGATTTGGATGAAATTTTCAGAATTTGTTTTTATGAGCAAGAAAATAAAATTAAAAATATCATAATCTAGATCCGCCCACTGCCACGCCCACTTTTATTATTACTTAGTTTTTTTCGGAAACAACTTAACAATTTTCATGACATTTTCATAGTTTCGTTTTATGAAAGAGAAAATTAAAATTTAAGACTTAATAAAATCCGCCCACTGCCACGCCCACTTTTATGATTTTTTGGTTTCTCTGAAACGGCTTCGACGATTTGTGTGAAATTTTAAGACTTTGTTTCCGTGGGTGAGAAATAATTGTTATAATTAATTGAATGAAAATTTCAGAGTTTGGTTTGATGAGCAAGAACAAAATTTTCAAAAAGTTTTAAGTGCCAAAGTAACAAACGCTCAACAATAGCTAAGTTAAAAAAATTTTTGCAGTTTGGAATATTTTTCCATCACCTTTAAATAGATGAACAAATGAAACCCCCTACGCCTTAGATCGTCATTCGGCTAAAATGTTTATTAGAGAAAAGAACATTCGTTTTGGATATTAGTATTGGAATTTGTGCTTACATGATGGTTAGTTGTTTCAATTCATTCCGTATGGTGGTGCAAGTAGAGAAAACTCCTCTGAATTCTATTTAGGAGAAAATGTTTTACTGAGATTACTTTCTAAAATCGATATACCAAGTCATTAATTTTCAATTTAATTTATTCATTTATTGCAAACACAGTAAGAAATAAATCTTATAAATTAGTGTTATGCTAGTTAATTACATTATAATAAATGGATAAAAAGCTACATACATAGAAAAAGTTTATTTGTATCCGGTTTTTCAATAAGAGCGTTACAAAAGTTTTTTTTTTAAATAAAACAAAAACATTTTTGGATATCAATAAAATTCTTTATTCTTGTAAAAGTACGTTTAATGCCATTATGTATGGAACTCGATTTCTTTTGCATGGCCACCACGGGCACGCCTGCAGAAGTCCAGACGCTTAGCCCAATTTTCGACGGTTTTCAAACATAAATCGGCCGATACTGCTGCAATTTCACGTTCGATATTCGTACGAAGTTCATCAATCGTCCCTGGCTTGTGTTGGCATAGACCATAGATTTGACGTAGCTCCACAGGATATAGTCTAACGGCGTCAAATCGTACGACCGAGGCGGCCAAGCGACTGGACCATTTCGTGAGATAACACGTTCTCCAAACTTGGTTTCCAATAAATTGATTCTGACATTCGCTGTGTGGCTTGTGACGCCGTCCTGTTGGAACCACATGTCCTCCAAGTCCATATCATCCAATTGGGACCAAAAATATTCGGTTATCATTGAATGGTAGCGATCCCCATTCACAGTAACGTGCCGGTCTTGATCATCACGGAAGAAGTACGGCCCAATGACGCCGCCGCCGCGCCGGCCCATAAACCACACCAAACCATAATTTTTTCGGGATGCAATGATGACTCATGGAGTACGTGTGGATTGTTGCCTGACCAATACCGCATATTTTGTTTATTGACGAAGCCATTCAGCCAGAAATGAGCCTCATCGCTGAAGATGATTTTTCGATGAAAATCCGAATCATTTTCAAGTTGTTGCTCAGCCCAATTCAAGAACATACGACGCTTCTGGTGGTCAAGCGGCTTCAGTTCTTCGGTCGATTTAATCTTGTAAGGATGTAGGCCAAGATCTTTTCGCAAAATTCCCCACAACGACGTCACAGAGATGCCCAACGCTTGAGAACGACGCGTGAGAGACATATTTATTTGGGCTTTCTGCAACTGATGCCTCAGCAGCAGCAATATTCTCGACACTAGGGGCACTTCTTTATCTCCCTGGCACGGGAACATTTTGTACTGTGCCTGTGGAGTCAAATTCTTCCACAGACGCTCAATTGTTGATCTGCTAGAACGATTATGACGACCATAAATTGGACGTAGCGCTCTTAACACTGAGGCCACTGACTCCGAATTTCGGTAGTAAATTTTAATAATTTCGACTCGTTGTTGGCTCGTATATCTTTTCATCATGAAATGTCAAACTTTACTGAAGAGAAATGTCAAAAGAGCGGCAAGAAATATGGCGTCGTTTGCTGTCCCTGTTGCTCTACTTTTGTAGCGTCCCTGTTGAAAAACCCTTTATTAAATCCAGAATGGATAGTTCATAGTAAATCTTTAGATTAGATAGATATCTTCAACATTTGAATATTAAATTTTTGAGACAAAATTAATTTTTACATACATCTCAATAATTAAATTCCTAAGTACAAAATGAAAAGATTGGAAGACATTTTTGGAACTTATGCACTTTGAAAGTAACTTCGAAGTTCTCTGCGAAACTTAGTTTCGCCACTTATTCGTTTTAAATTACTTGGAAGGAGATTCCACAGGCAAATAGCATTGACGAAGAATTGTTGTTCTGAGGTCCGACAAGAAAACCGAGGGTGTATAGGCATTAGGGATCTGTTGGAGGAGCTGAACCGTGTTCTATTAAATAAACTGGAAGGGTGATGCGTTTGAATTTTATTGTAGAGTAAGAGGAGTGTTCTATATCGAAGAAGATTATCGAGGGAAATATTATAAATTTGAAGAGAAAAACTAGATATATGATCAAAACGACGTAGACCAAATATGTAGCGAGCTTTATTATTAAAGACGACATTCAATTTTCTCCTACAACCAGCGTCACAGTTGCAGAAGACTTCACAACCGTATGTTAAAATAGGAACTACTACAGTTTTGGCTAGCATCATCCGAATATTCAAGGGCGTGTAATGTTGCGATGACCATAACATTCTGAGCAATCCATAGGCCCTACTAACGGCCGCATTAATATGGCTATCCCAAGTTAGCGTCCTATTAAACAGCATACCTAGGTTTGCTAACACTAGATGTAGATGTTTTGCTAACTAATCTAAATTAAGCACTTTCTTGCTAATAACAATGCATTTGGACTTAAGTGGATTTAGGTAAAGTCCATTATCCTGTGTCCAATTGAGTATTTCTGCAAGATCGTTGCTAATTGTGTGTGCACAATCATCAATTAGTCAGAGGGGACAGCTTTTAAGCAACTGAACGTCATCGGCATACATTTGAATAGAACAGCCTGTCAACCGCAGATGGTGATAAACCAGACTTGCAAGAGATTTTATGGCATAGGTTATGATGATCCACCGTGTCAAAGGCTTTTGAGAAATCAAGCAGTACTAAAAATGTTACAAAGTCATCGTCTAATGCCAATCTAATATCTTCAACCACATTTATTATAGCTGTCGTGAAGCTGGCTCACGAAAACCGACCTGCTTAAGAGACATGAAGTTTTGAGCCCTTAAGTAAGCATTCAATTGTTTTTGTAGAACACACTCAAATACTTTGGACTAATAAGGTAGAATGGAAATGGGCCTGTAATCATTCGTGTTTTTTCCTTTTTTTTTTTTAGCTTGTTTCCAAACAATCGTTAAAATGCCAGTCATTATTATTGTTTTAAATAAGTGGGTTAAGTAAGGCAGAATATATGATAAAATAGCCTTGACAAAAACTGGGCGTATACTAAAGGGTTTTCCAATAAGAGTTGTTATTTTGATATTCAAAGAAAAATGGCATTTTTGAGATTAATGATCGGATGTTTATTTCATTATAAAGAGAAAGGTATGCCGTGAAACACAACATCAGCCAAATGGCCGCCACGACCACGCTTACAGGACCATATCCTTTTCATGAAATTTTCCATAACCAAATCGCAAAGTGGCTGCCCTATGTCCTCGATAGCCTCACGAATTCCATCTTTGAGGTCTTGAATCGACGCTGGGCTGTTGGCGTAGACCTTATCTTTCACGTGGCCCCAAAGGAAGAAGTCGCAAGGTGTTAAATGTGGCCAATTGTGATCACCTCTTCGAGAGATAACACGCTCCGGAAACTTTACCCGTAAAAGATCGATGGTTTCATTGCTTGTGTGGCACGTAGTGCCGTCTTGTTGAAAGTAAACGTTGTCCATCCAATACCATCCAATTATGGCCATAAAAAATCATTAATCATCTCTCGATAGCGCAATCCATTGACCGTAACTGTTGCTCCAGCCTCATTTTCGAAAAAGTAAGGTCCAATGACCCCGCCGGACCATAAACCGCACCAAACAGTCACGCGTTGAGGATGGAGAGGCTTTTCAACAATAACTCTTGGGTTTTCCGAGCCCCAGATGCGACAGTTTTGCTTGTTGACGTAGCCTCCGAGGTGGAAATGGGCCTCATCAGTCAAGATGATTTTTCGATGAAATTCCGGATCATTTTCATGCATTTCAAGGACCCAATCAGCAAAGACACGACGTTGTTGATGATCAGCCGGCTTGAGTTCTTGTGTTAACTGAACCTTATAAGCATTAAGACCCAAGTCTTTATGCAAAATACGGTGTAATGACGTTTGTGGAATGCCTAATTCCAAAGAACGACGAGGAATGGACAAACCTGGGTTTTCTTCAACACTTTGGGCTACAACAGCAATATTCTCAGTTGTTCTTGAGGGACGTGCACGGGTTTTATTCTTCACATCACTAACTTGTCCCAACAGCTCGAATTTGTCCACCGATTTCTGTATTGCGGTCCGACAAGGTGCTTCACGACGACCCAAAAATGTTTTAGTTTTACGAACCGTCTCTGCCAAATTTTCACCATTTTTATAGTGAATTTTAATAATTTCAATGCGTTGTTGAAGCGTGTATCGTTCCATTTTTATTAATGGCGTAGTTTCTACTTGTCAAATGTCAAAAAATGACAGCTTCAAAAGTGACAGCTAACACCTCTTATTGGAAAACCCTTTATCATTGCCCACTGCATTCGATTTAATATTAAGTAGGCTTTCAATAATCTCAGTGCTTTCCTCACAAATAAATTCAAATGTTTTATCTGAATGAGAAACATTTATAGTATCATGAATTTCAGATGAAAAATGAGAAAGATGTGGAAAAGGAAGCGAAACAAATTTTTGATTAGACTGTTACTATTACAATTCGTTAATACAAAATAACGATAGGCGGATTTAATTTGTTTTATTACGGTACAAGCAACTATCGCATTTGAATTTGATGATAGAAATGGTACTGGTTTTATAAAATGCACTGGATTCAGCGTTGGTAAATGCATGGAAGAAACATTGCATTTGCAATAAAAATGCTATGTAAACACCAATGCCACAACTAGAATTAAGAACAATTTTTGTAGATTCCTTGTTGCGATCTGAAACAAATTCAAACTGTGATTGAAACGGAAGAAGGTACGAGTTCGATAACTCAGGCGCCGCAAAATAATAATGATTTTTTGTTGAACGGTAGAATACAAGCATTTTTTATATTTATGTGTTGCCGTTGTTTTTAAATCTTTTTTTTTTTCTTTAAATATTTTTTTTAAAAAATTGCCCCCCCCCCGGGAGATAGACCCCCCCCCTCTCATAGTAAAAAATGATTGTTTTGAACTCTTATAAAAAAAACCGTTATTATATTGCGGCGCCTGAGTTATCGTACTCTCCCCCGGAAGAAAACCCCAACGATGTGGTCCGTTTCGATAACATCAAGCACCAAGTGTTCCAGCCAAACCGTTTTTTTTGTTTTTTGTTTATTCAGGAAATGTAATATCCCGCTTCATCCAAAATGCTTCAGTGATTACCGCACAAAAACCCATTCTTTGCATAAGATTATAAACTTATTATAAATTTCTTCACTTTTGGTCTATATTTTATTAATTTTTCATATAAAAGTAGGTATCCAAAGAAAGTTGATTCATACCTATTCTCTGTAACAAGAAATTTTTGTTGCAATAATTTTGATACCCCTTTCGGCGAGCGTTGAGAAAACGCAACGTGAACTTTCTAAAAAACCAGAATCTTTTCCAACATTTTTTTTTTAGATTTCCTCTAACTACACCAAAAGTAGACAGTATGGGAAATTTCAAGTTTCTAAGTCAACTGAAACTGGTAGCCAGAGGAAATGGGTTTTAAATAAATGAAATACCTACAACAATAAATTTTTAAATAAAATAAATTAACCTCAGTGCACCACTAAAATCAACGTCCAAATTCACTGAAAATTTTCTGACAGTGAAAAAAGGGAATGATGTTAAAACAAAAGAATCTCTAACAATTTCCTCATAGTCAGATATGTACGTCAGACATCGATACAAATTGTCAGGCCTGACAGTAAATTGTGTGTGTACAAGATTTTCAAATACCTTACAATTCATCTTGCACTTATTAGTTCTCACACAATTAATTGTAAGACCACACGGTTGTAAGACATTGTAAGCATGATTTTCACAGACAGATCTGCAAGAACGGATTAAGCTATTTTGGTGCCCTGGGCTCAAATTTCTGATCAAATATTTTTTTTTTTTACAATTTTAACGTACCTACATTTGAAGGTTTGACAATTATAAAATTAAAGTTTTCACTGACAGATCTGTAAGGTCGGATTAAGCTATTTTGGCGCCCTGGGCCCAAATTTCTGATCAAATATTTTTTTTTACAATTTTAACGTACCTACATTTGAAGGTTTGACGATTATAAAATTAAAGTTTTTGATGAGAAATTTTTATTTCCTCTTTATTTTTTCTTACAATCTTCACAATTTGAACCCCCCCCCCCCCCCCAAAAAAAAATTTGCTTACATGGCCCCGATGGCCCCTATGTCTAATCTAACCTTGCAGATCTGACAATTATATTGTAAGATCAACCATACCAATCGTGTACACTTAGCTTTACTTGTTGTTCATGTTCCTACTTAATGTCATGGCTGTAGTTTTCATATCAGTGCCTGGTCTACATCTATACAAAAAGATACAAAAAGAAGAAACAAAACATTTGGAAAGTATTTACCAAGTAAATTTCGCATTTCGATTTTTTTCTTAATTTTCATTTAATATTTTATTGGTTTTTATTATGTGGTTGAATAAATTGCTAAAATTAATTGTGTGTGTTTTATTCTTCAATCTTAAATAAATTCAATGTTTATTTCAATTTGTTGTTTTAAAATTTTCTGGAAAATTACCAACACGTAAGAGACAAGGGGAAGATGAATTTAAAAACAAAACAACTGCAGTGTGATTTCTTGTTTGTTTTAATTTCGATTTTCCTGCGGAAAATTATGTATATTCTCTTAACAAAGCTATACGTCAGTGCATCAGGCATGGGTGAAAAGTGTGTTGCCCTTCAGGGCAAGAGCGTATTGACTTTTAAAGAAAACATTTTATGCAGTTCATTAATCCTTTGTATAACAGAACACAGGTTTTGTTCGATTGTATGTAAATAAACACTAAAAAATATGACAATGAGAATTTATTTTCTTTCCGGTTCCATGGCAGTGGCACTAAATTGAGTTTTCGTGGTTATTATGGTTAATGTCAGCGGGAATAAAACAATTTATAAATACACATTAGCTTTAAGCAATGAATTAAAACAAATTTTGGTATTGTGTTGAATTTTTTAATTATTTTAAAATTGTAAGCTGCAACCACTTCAATCAATGAAACAAAGAAAAATCGTTCAAAGAGCTTTTAGGCAGAAATACCTTTGTATTTTGATTCATCATCGTCGGCTCGACAACCGGGGTCCGGTCCTGGCCTCCTTCAACAAGTCTCTCCACCCATCCCGGTCACGAGCCGCCGCCATCCAGTTGCGCACCCCAAGGCTCCGGGCGTCCTGGTCTACGCCATCTCTCCAGCGCAAGCATGGTCTACCACGCTGTCGTCTACCATAGAATGTACCACAAAGAACTTTCCGAGCAGGTTCCTCTTCGCTCATGCGAGCTAGGTGCCCTGCCCACCGGAGTCTACCGAGCTTAATTTTTGTCACGATATCTGCTTCAAGGTAGATTGCGTACAATTCATGATTGTACCGTCTCCGGAATCGTCCTTCCTCACATATGGGGCCAACAATTCTCCTTAAGACTTTTCTCTCGAACGCGGCGAAAAGGTCGGAGTGCCTTTTGCTAAGCACCCAAGTCTCGGATCCATATGTGAGTACTGGCAGAACCATGGTCCTGTACAGCAGCAGTTTTGAAGTTATGGTGAGATTTCTGGATTTGAAGAGCTTTGGTATGCTCTGTTGGATTTGAGAAGCCGCCCGCGTATTTCTTCTTCTATATTGTTATCGGCTGCTACTATTGACCCAAGGTATTTAAAGGATTGCACCACTTCAAATTCGTGCTCCGCTACCTTGATTGTTTGACCAACTGTTCCTCTCGCATTCGACGCCACCATGTACTTTGTTTTACCTTCACTAATGTGCAGCCCCATATTTTGTGCCGCCTGCTCGATCTGGATGAAGGAATCATGTACAGCTTGCTCGGTTCTTCCGATGATGTCGATGTCGTTGACGATGGTCCCTCTTGTTGCCGTGCCATAGTCACGGATTGCTTTCTCCAACGCCAGGTTGAAGAGGAGGCAGGCCAAACCATCCCCTTGTCGGAGTCCATTAAAGATGTTGATTGGTTTGGATAGCAATCCGGCTATTTTTACTTGGCTTGTTACGTTGGTCATGGTCAACCTACATAGTCGTGTCAATTTATTTGGGATGCCGAATTCTCTCATGGCTTTGTAAAGTTCTACCCTGGCTATGCTATCGTAGGCGGCCTTAAAGTCTATAAACAGGTGGTATGTTGGGATGTTAAATTCTAGACATTTTTCCATCGCCTGCCTAAGGGTAAAGATCTGATCAGTTGTTGATTTGCCTGGAATGAAACCACACTGATATTGTCCGATGATGGTTTTAGCGTATGGGGTTATCCGGTCTTGTAGGATAGAGGAGAGTATCTTATAGGCGGTACTCAACAACGTGATACCTCTATAATTGCTGCACGTTGTGACATCTCCCTTCTTATGTATGGGGCAAATTATACCTTTTCGCCAGTCTTCTGGAATTTCTTCATGCTCCCACACGTGCACTATAATCTCATGAATTGCTTGACGAGAGGCTGGCCCACCGTGTTGAAATAGTTCGGCTGGTATACCATCGGCTCCCGGGCCTATAGCCTTCTCAACCTCTTCTATGCTTGGTGGCGGCAACATAGGGTACTCTTCTTCAAGTATTGGAGCCTCCACTTCTGCATTGAGCTGACCATTAAGCAATTCATTGAAGTACACTTCCCATCGCTCCAGTATGCTTTGAGGATCGGTGATCAGATTTCCCTCCGTCCTTGCAGTATGTACAGCGTGGTGTGTACTGCGTCATGTTTCGGACGGATTGGTAGAACTTCCGCGCCTTGTGCGGACCTCGCTCTCGGCTTTTCTCTATTTCACAGATTATTTTCTTCTCCCAGGCTGATTTTTTCTATCTGTGAAGCCGTTTTTCAATTCTTCTGAGCTCTTTATATTCGTCTTCGCGTGCTCGCGTTTTATGAGATTGTTGCATTGCTCAGTACGCAACATTCTTACGTTCAGTCGCTAGCTTGCATTCATCATCAAACCAGTCGTTCCGATTTCTACGACTGCTGCCTAAGATGGAGTTGGCAGTACTAATGACAGTATTCTTAAGGCGTGTCCACTTCTCATCTACGCCCAGCATACTGGCTCCAGGACTTACTCTACCCAGTTCTAGGGCGAGTCCTAACGCATTACCAAAGGTGTTACTGGTGTTTTCATTGCGCAGAGCAGCCGTGTTGTATTTTGATTAATACGAATAAAATAAAAATAAAACTATACAATATGTACCTGGCTATCTATAGATAAAAGTGCAAAATAGATATAAATATATATTCGAGGACAAGTGGGCTTGACCCAGGAGAATTTGGCTTTTACTTTGGAACAGCACACGTCCAAATGATAAAACTTTATTATATGCTCCAATTTTGGCCGAAAAGTCATCTTTAGCGACAACGAGGCGCATTTTTTGATGAAGGGCTATGTGAACGTCCGTATATAGGACGACACCAACCCACACGGATAGGTTCACCAGGTGACAATGCATCCTCAAAAAGTTATCGTTTGGTGTGCGCATTGGTCGGTACTTTTTCGAAAACGACGTTGGCGAGGCGGTCACCGTCAATGGAGAGCGTTACAGAATGATGATAACCAATTTCTTATGGCACAAATTGAACCATATGCACCTAGACGATATGCAGTAGAGCTGTGTAAATCGTTAATTTCAAATGATCGAATCGTTCAAGAATCAATTGATCATTCGATCATTTTCATTTCATTCAATATAATATATTCTCATATATATTTTTCAGGGGCCATTAACACAATGTCATCGGCATAAACGACAACCTTTACAACACTCAAACTTTGTTTAACTAAGATCTGGGCCCTATTGCACCAACAACTTACCTATCACTAATCACTTAGCAAATATCATGAATCTTGATACAATTTTCTTGCGGTTGGATAACAGAGGGGATAAGATTGCCTCCGCATGTTTTAACTTTAATGTTTCTACCACCCATTTCTGCATTCACAACCCTGGATTCAATCCAGTTAACGTTGTCATAGATTGTAGGATGACAGCGCATTAGAGAAATAATCCAACCAATTTTGTGTTTAACAAGAGCTGTCAATAGTTGAGAGATTGAAGAGTTCTGAGAAGATTATAAAAGAATTGAAGAAATTGGTCATTTATGTATGTTCATTTAAGAAATCAGAACCCAATGCGTTATAATTGATATTTTGTTTGGACGAGATTAAAGAAATGCAATTTTATAACAGTTAAGGCAGTTTTTCGCCACTAAAAGTAGGTGTGCATCAACGTACTTCGGTTGACTAAAAAAAAAAAATACGGGTGCCTGAAGTTTGCCCATGGGCGGAGTGACCAGGCCTTTGGGGCCTCATTAATAATACTTTTATACCTAAACAAAACAGTTATAAATTGGCACTTTCTTTTTATATCACACGGATAGGTCAAGGACAGACAGCACACGAAATTCTCAGGGCATGGTATTACAGATGCTTCATTAAATATTTTTCATGATGATTTTAATGATTAAAATGAAAATCGTAGATCCAGGTGGTGGCGTAATGGTTAGTGGGACATGTAGCACATGTCATGCCGCAGGTTTAGGTTCGATTCCAAGCCTCCTTCTCTGTATCGAACTGCATGAGTCTGACAAATCTACAGTCGATGTTTTGAGATTTTCTATATAAATTATAACTTAGCGATTATGATTAAAAATGAGAGAGGGACTATGTAGATATGAGAATGAAAAGAACAGACTTCACCAGGAATAATCAAATTTATACAGGTTCATTCATTTCCAGGTTTCAAGTTGGCAGCGCTGGCATTTGACACCTTACAAACTCAGCTGTTATTTGAAGTGTCATAATATTAGTTGAATGTTTGCCATTTACGATAATGGATCGCTCAACAATCGAACAACGCGTTAAAATTTTGTAAAACGTACTACAAAAGTGGTGACTCAAACGTAGCCACTTTTCGCGCATTACGCGATGATTATGGTCGTCATAATCAACCGACTACGCAAGCAATCGATAAAATTGTTAAGAAATTTGAAGAGAGTGGAAGCGTTACTGATGTTGTAATCATCGTAATGCGCGCTCAGTTGAAAATATAGCTGCTGCAAGTGCAAGTCTTGCTGATGATCCCTATTTATCGGTCGAATGATAACCAAATTTTTTTTGTCCAGAGATTGAAGATCATGAGTTGGACGATATGTGGTTCCAACAAAACGGGACAATGAGCCACATAACAAGACCAATTATGGCTGTATTGCGTGAGAAGCTTCCTGGTCGCGTAATTTCACGTTTTGGTGACGTCAATTAGCCACCAAGATCATGTGATTTGTAACCGCTAGATTTTTTTTCTGTGGCACTACCCAGAAGACCGGTTTTGCGCTAATAATTCCCGAACTCTACATGCATTAAAAACCAACATTACTCAAGTCATGACCGAGATACCGCCCGGAATAAGCGACAAAGTGGTTAAAAATTACCTCAAAAGTATCACCTGCTGCGAATCTTTCCAATGTGGCCATTTGAATGATATTGTTTTCACACTTAATGATAAAGTCCAAACTTTGTTATGAAATAAAATTTTTATCAAAAACGTATCGCTGTGTGTGTTTTATTTAGCTTTACTTTCGAAACCAAAAAAAATTAATGACCCTTTACAATAATGAGATATAGAAGTGATTTTTTCCATGTTCTTTTTCAATATAAAAAATAGGTACCTACGTTGTATCATTTAATTAAGATTCGTTCCTTTCGTGCTTACTGAGCTACCGATACATCCACCATATAGCATAATAAAAAAACCGGTGATAAGAGTCCCACACTATCTACTTCCACTTGGTGAACAAAAATTTGTCTTTTCATTTTACAATATTTGAGGAAAAACGAAAAGTAATGCGAAATGTTTTGTGTTATTCCGGTGATTGCAGTATCAGTTATCTATTTTCTTTTATTTTATTTTGGAAAATCCATCATAGCTACATATTTCAAGAATTTTCTCCACCATAAAATCAGAACCGCATTGTTCTAAGAAAACTTCTGACAAAACATACTCCATACTCGTTTAAGCCATAAAACTGAATGTCATCTCATTGACCTTTATGTAAAACTGTAAAATGGTTTTGCATTGTGGCAAAAATAAAATCCGGAAAAGAAAATTGCACTTTACCATGCTCATTCTTGTGCAAAGCAACGGAAAACTTTTGAAGTAAATAAGCTGTTATGAACAATGAACTATAGGGTTTTTGTTTTGGTAAGTTTTTTTTTTTTTTTTTCCTATTTTTTCAGTCAACTTTAATTGGAATACTTTGCCATCCGTTTGGACTTTTTTGAAATGTTATTTTTTTTTTACTTTTCTTGTACTTTAAGACAGCCTTGGCTGACATTCACTCTTCGTTGAATCCTTAAGGATTGTTTTTTGTTTTATTGACCATTGCAAACGAGACGTTTTGATAAGCTTGAGGAAATAATTGTAAGAGCAAAAGCAACTTTACCACCTGGAGGGAGATTACTTTATGGCAAGACAAACTCCCGACAGTAAATGCTTAAACCTACTTAGCTATATTCAAACAGTTAAGAGGAAAATACTTTAATAGGTTTTCATTTCTGTTGCTAAATTCAAGCAGAAGTATTATTTTAATAGCTTTTTTTTCCTTTGGCTGTAACTAATATAAAAGAGAAAATTGTATTGAATATTTTCCTGATCTTAAGATAAAGTCTTGGATAATGTCAATAGAAAATGGTTTGATTTTATTTTTGGTGGGTAGTTAAACATTAACATAGTGACCAATTTGAGAGCTCTTGAAAGTACCAATATGATAAATTAACCTTGTAGACAAATGAAGTAGTGTAAGCTTTAAAATTTAACAGGAACTTTGTGCTGTAAGATCCAGTGGCGTAACTAAAATAGAAAAACAATTATTCAAAAACAACAGCGACCCTCAATGTATTCCGTTATAACTTTTCTTAAAGCTAAAATTCTATTTATCGACTTGTTTGAGTGGATACCTTTTGTGAAATTAATTTTATTTTTAAACTGATTTTTTTTCAAAATTTCACTATATTAAGTACTGCCTCCATTCTTCCTAAACTTACAAACTCAAAATTTTGAAAAAAAAAATGAACACAAAAACTGGAAGTGATTTTAGTATCTGGTTTTAGGCGTTTGACTAAAAATTAATAAGAGCAGAGCATTGAATAGTAAATACAAAAATACTACTTAACAACGAAAAATTTTGAACAAAATTTTAATTTTTTTTTCTTAAAAATTTTGAGTTTGAAAATTATTTTTTCAAAAACTATTCACTAAAACAGCAATACAAAATGGTATAGGTAGACTATAGGTAGGTATTTCTATTTCAGTATTTGAAATTAATATTAGGCGTGTTTTTGATGTGTAAACATCTATGCTGGCGGTAGAGTGAAAAAAAAAACGTGAACGTTCGTGTGCACCGTTACGTCGTGCAACGTTACGGTGTGCAACATTACGATCTGCATTCTAGGATGGGTGCGTTCAGTGAAAAAAATCTTAAGATCCCCTTCAGGCAAAAGAAAGTCCGTTTTGGATCCGCGCACGTTGATGTTTACACATATTAACCGTGAGTCCCGGCACTCACACATTTTTTTTGCAGGTCCATATGGATTTGTCCAAAAAAAAACAACATCGGGACTTAGGAACTTCTTACTTAAAATACGTAAGTCCCGATAATTATCTTGACTTAGCTAAGTCCATATGGATTTAAGTTGTTGTTCTATTCACGTGTAAAACTTTTAGTTCCGATGTTGTTTTTTTCGACAAATTCATATGGACTCGCAAAAAAAAACACCCCTATTATTTAGTTGCTCTTATCACGATTCACGATATCAATCTTTGAATGTCTTCATCTTCAAATCATTGGTGGTATTCACATTAAACTCACTTCTCTGATTTTGTGTTGACGTAAATCCAATTTCTATTGTTCAGACACAAGCACACAAGCTAATGTGAATACAATACACAACAGATTGAGAAAACAGATGACAATTTTAAGAAAATTATAATATCCTGGCTTTTTTGGCGATCTCTTTCTCACCATGAAGTGATAGTGAGATAAAGTACAGATACCTCAAATTGATTCGGGGGTCTAAGTCCAATGTGAACAATGTCATTTATGTCAAATTCCTTTTTTACCAAAAAATCGATTCAGTTTAGAAATATATCGATGTGTTGAGAAAGAAAGTGGACTTTCATTTTTAACTAGATTTACATTTTCGTACATAATTATGTTTTTGCAAACGTACTAGAAATTTCCCATCAAGTTGAAAGTTGAATCACGGTCGTGCAAAAAGAAAACAAATAGGTAGAGTCGCCTATTGCCGACCGTAATGTGTTATAAATAATAAACCTATATCTGCCTTATGAGCTGTCAAAATATTTCGTAGATTTCCGCAGTATTTTACAAGTTATGAGTTAAAAAAATTCGTGACCTCGTCAGGAAACTTTTATAAGCAGTTTAACTGTTGTAAAGAACACTGAAGTTTGTTTCAGAATCAGTAAATTTTAAGGACAGTTTTAGGGTCAGTGGCTTTATATGCGGGTGTTTTAGTGATAACATTATATTTCAACTAAAACTACTTTAAAATATTTATTTATTTGAATCAAGCTAATGAATCTAGCGTACAAGTTTGTAGGTTAGAGTTTAATAAAAAATTATATAATATATTATAAAAATGATAATATTTGATATAACAGAACAATGGATAAATGAATTATGATATATCTTCGTTATACAAATTTAACATATTATTTAAAGGTGAAATATGTTGAAATTGTGGTTGTTTTAAAGGGGGTCGGAGACAGGAAGAGAAAATTATCGGTATTTATTATAATCAGACTTCCAGCTGCTATTTGTATGCCGATTTCATAAAGCCTTTTTAACTGTTTAACAGGTTTTTAAATATTTAAATGACGTTTGATCCATACAAAATACGTCACTTAAAAATTTCAAAGCCTGTTAAATATTTGTGTTTTGGCAATTCCTAGGATTTTTACACTTTTAAGATTTAATGGGTGATTTTTTAAGAGGTTTAGAACTTTTTTTAAAAAAAAACACAAAAAATTCGAAAAAATGAATGAAATATTTATTTGAATCGATAGTTTGAACCTTGCAATTTAATGTTCAAAGATAATTTCATGCAAATGTTGACCGCGGCTGCGTCTCAGGTAGCCCATCCGCTGAGTCCAATTTTGGCATACTCTTTCACACATATCGGCCGGTATCTCACGAATGAATGCATGGATGTTGGCTTCCAGTGCGTCAATCGAAGCGGGCTTGTCCCTGTAGACATTAGCCTTGACATACCCCCACAAAAAATAATCTAATGGTGTCAAATCGCACGATCTAGGCGGCCAATTGACCCGCCCGAAACGTGAAATTGACTGTTCACCAAACTCGCCTCGCAATCGCGCCATTGTTTCGCGTGCTGTGTGGCATGTGGCACCGTCTTGTTGAAACCACATATTATGCAAGTCAAGAACTTCCATTTCGGGCAAAAAAAAGTTTGTTATCATCGCTCGGTAGCGTTCACCATTGACAGTAACGCTGCGATTCGCATCATCTTTGAAGAAATAGGCCCAATAATGCCGCCGGCCCATAAACCGCACCAAACAGTGGCTTTTTCGGGATGCATTGGTAGCTGTTGCCATGCTTCTGGCTGATCTTCACTCCAAATGCGGCAATTTTGCTTATTTACGTACCCATTCAACCAAAAATGAGCCTCATCGCTGAACACAAGCAGCGCGCGATGAACATTTCGAACCGAGCACGAATTTTGATAGTAAAATTCAATAATTTGCAAGCGTTGTTCATTTGTAAGACAATCCATGGTTAAATTGCAAACCAAACTGAAGCTGTTTGACAGTGACACAAGGTACTAAACACACGTCAGCTGTCAAAACCAGTGTTGCCAAAACCAAACCAGCCAAAAAATCACCCGTTATATGTAGATAGGTAGGTATATTTTGTTTCACAAGTAGGGTTACCAGACGCCCCCCTATAAAGGGGACAGTCCCCCTTTTTCATACCAAAACACTAAAGGGTCTGTCAAATAACTTTTTTTTTTGAAAATGGAGCAAAACATCGAGTGTAGCTTCGGCTGTGTGGCACGTAGCGCCATCCTGTTGAAACCAAATGTTGCCAATATCCTGCTCTTCAATTTTTGTGAACAAAAATTCGTTCAACATGACCCGATAACGATCCCATTGACTGTAACGGCCACTCTTTGCTAATTTTCGAAAAATGGCCCAATTATGCCTCTGGACCAAAATCCGCACCAAACAGTGACTCGTTTTGGGTGTATCGGCTTTTCGATGTATGCGTGTGGGTTTTCTGTACCCCAAATGCGACAATTTTGCTTGTTTAACACCCAGCAAGATCAAAATGAGCTTCATCTGAAAGGATGATTTTTGTGGCAAAATTGGCATCTTCTCTAAGTCGGTCGCAGGCCCACTTAGCGAAGCGTATACACAACCATATTCGTTTAGCGGAAGGATAAAACTAATTATCTGTCAAATTAGACATGAGCTAAGTGTTACCATTCACGAAATAAGCACTAGTTGAAAAACAAACCTTAGATGGCGGACCCTTTATTGTCCCACCTATACAAACCCCTGTCCCCCTTATAAAGTAAAAATTCAAACAGAGAAAATATTCAATTGAAAGCTGAAAAAATATTTCCATTTAATATTTCTGTGAACACATCCATTTGAAGTTCAAAATCCTTTCAAAACTGCACGCATCCACTCAATGAACTACATCTCACTTCACTTTTGGTAACTCTGGTGTTATATTTTTCAAAAACATGTTTTCTCCCCCTTTTTGAACACTTGTCCCCCTTAAAAAACTCGCGATGTCCCCCTTTTCGTTATTTTCAATCTGGTAACCCTTTTCACAAGCTGAATAGGTGAGTAAACAATGTGGTAGGTATCTAAATAATATTTCGAAATTACTATGATTCGTGTCTTTACCGGGTTGAGTTTGGTTTAAAGATGCACAATCGCCAATTGATTGAAAATCTTCATTGAACTAACGTTAATAAGGCCTATGGGCCGTGATATGTAAATTTGCTCGTCACTATCGTAAATATGCACCTGTACCTACTGAAATATAATTTGCTAAACGCATGGCTTATGATTTATAAAATGTGTAAAAAGAGGAGGACCAAGAATAGACCCCTTTGAAACTCCAGATTTTATGGGGTCAAAAATTCTGAACAGCCTCTACTGCTTGTGTGAACACTTTGGGTCCTTCCTCTTAAATAACTCTTCATAATTTTAACACAGACATAATCAAAACCAAATAGATTCAATAGAGGTCTTCCAAGATTTGTCTTTGTCTTTTCTCTTTCTAATTTGACATCTAAAAACAACAACAAAAAAAGTCCCTGGTTGGAAAATATTTACATGCTCTTGGCAGTGTTAAAAATCCGGTCATTTGATTATTTTTTGTATTTGGAACTGAAAACTTAAATTTGCGATCGAATTAAGTATTAATTAGTGTTTAAACATTTTAGTGAACATTTTCTCAAGTGTTTGATAAAAAAAAACTAATTTTATTACATATTAATCACTATTATTAAACACACGACTTTTTTGGCTCGCCTTTGTGCCTTCGGCATTTGGTTTTGTTTTCCAACCAGGGAGTGCTGTCAGATTGTTTTTTTTTTTTTTTTTTTAATTTCACACTGACACTTCTGACTTTTGGTGGCAGAGATCCATAGTTTTGACATTTAATTTCAAAATGTATGCTTTAAAAAAAATCACGAGACATGTTGAAACCTATTCATATTTCATCCAGAATTTGTATTGTCACAGTTTGACAACAGTGAATTTCCCATAAATACGATTCAAATGAACTGAGCAACTTGCGATTGGCTGTAGGCTTATTTACCCTATAAATATGAACATTCTGGATCAAGTTCGTACTGTAACGTCAGTCACACAAATTTTATTGCTAATTGATTTCGTCTGTACATTGTACTATACATACATATATTTCGAAAAAAAAATCTTTTACATTTTGCGACTTTTCTTATGAATACAAAAATATCTCTTTTGGAAAATACCCATCGCATTGTTCAAATTAATGACCTCAAGCTTTGACTATGACAAGCCACAAAAGACGCACAGATAAATTTCATTTCGTTGTAGAAGTGTGCCAAAAAAAAAATTAAATTAAATTTCCGCACACAATTTTTTTGTTTTTTTTTTTTGGAATATTAATATTATTTATGTATACAAAAAAAATTAAGCGATTGTAAACTTATTAATATTATATTAAAAGAAAACTTAAGAAATTCCTAGAAAACATATCCGCTATACGCTAACAGTATTCATTGTTTTTTTTTTTTATTATCTGCAGTAGCAGGTCATTTGTATCTTCATTTTGTGACAGTAGGAATCTTCAGCAAGATAGATATTATTAGCTCAATAACAAAATACAAAAGCACAAAGATTGTTATAGTTGCTTTTTTTTGAGATTTTTTTGTATTTATATTTTTTTTTGCACGAGAACCGAAAAGGACAATATAAATTTGCAAATTTCTTTGTAGTGCGAGAATAAAATTGTTCTGATTGAAGAAAAAAAAAAAACAAATAAATAATCTTACGGAGACAGTGACGTCTTTAACACGAAAACTTGGCATAATTCTAGATATGCACTTTATGTTAAAATTTATAAAAAAAAACTATCATCAAAATCAATTTCTTTGGTAGTTCCACCTAATATTTAGCATTTATTATTGGCGAAAAATATACATAGATCTGAAAATCAATAAAGGGTTTTCCAATAAGAGGTGTTATTTTGATATTCAAAGAAAAATGGCATTTTTTGAGATAAATGATCGGATGTTTATTTCATTATAAAGAGGAAGGTATGCCGTTAATAATGGAACACAACATCAGCCAAATGGCTGCCACGACCACGCTTTCAGGACCATATCCTTTTCATGAAATTTTCCATAACCAAATCGCAAAGTGGCTGCCCTATGTCCTCGATAGCCTCACGAATTCCATCTTTGAGGTCTTGAATCGACGCTGGGCTGTTGGCGTAGACCTTATCTTTCACGTGGCCTCAAAGGAAGAAGTCGCAAGGTGTTAAATCACAAGATCTCGGTGGCCAATTGTGATCACCTCTTCGAGAGATAACACGGTCCGGAAACTTTTCCCGTAAAAGATCGATGGTTTCATTACTTGTGTGGCACGTAGCGCCGTCTTGTTGAAAGTAAACGTTGTCCAGATCAATACCATCCAATTCCGGCCATAAAAAATCATTAATCATCTCTCGATAGCGCAATCCATTGACCGTAACTGTTGCTCCAGCCTCATTTTCGAAAAAGTAAGGTCCAATGACCCCGCCGGACCATAAACCGCACCAAACAGTCACGCGTTGAGGATGGAGAGGCTTTTCAACAATAACTCTTGGGTTTCCCCCCCCCCCCCCCCCAGATGCGACAGTTTTGCTTGTTGACGTAGCCTCCGAGGTGGAAATGGGCCTCATCAGTCAAGATGATTTTTCGATGAAATTCCGGATCATTTTCATGCATTTCAACTTTTCAAGGACCCAATCAGCAAAGACACGACGTTGTTGATGATCAGCCGGCTTGAGTTCTTGTGTTAACTGAACTTTATAAGTCTTTATGCAAAATACGGTGTAATGACGTTTGTGGAATGCCTAATTCCAAAGAACGACGAGAAATGGACAAACCTGGGTTTTCTTCAACACTTTGGGCTACAACAGCAATATTCTCAGTTGTTCTTGAGCGACGTGCACGGGTTTTATTCTTCACATCACTAACTTGTCCCAACAGCTCGAATTTGCGTTTTTTCCTTAAGCTTTATTGCCTAACGCCGTCACTCATTGGCGTCAACATGGCGATGTCCAGTGATGCAACGATAACTTAACATATTGTGCTTATTTTACCTGCAAGTGGTAACCATCGGGTATTGGTGTCTACGATCCGGACTTGACTTGCGAAACTTATTAGCGCGAGTGATGAAACGACATATTTTTTATAGATAAGGTCAGCAAGAATTTTCAGCACTAGTTAGGAAAAAGAGATGGTGGCGGATGAACCCTTTACTAAGGTAAGGCAAGAGCCCTGTCCCCCGCGTTTGTGGGTTGTGTTATCGGGTTAACGTCCCTATCACGCAAAACTTACCGATTATTAAAGCTCGGAACGTCAATGGCTAATGCATTGAGAGTATGCACCCGGAATGTGAGAACTATTCACTCCAGGACCCATGTTCTGTAACTCTTAAATCGATAAAATCAGTCGAGAAACGATGAAAATTGAAACAAATCAAATGAGTTTTGTTCCATTTTTTGTCGTTTCTCGACTGATTTTATCGATGCGAGAGTTACAAAACATGGTAAAGGTGTTAAAAAAAAACTTAATTCGGTCCTCAGTCCTCACTCAGTATAATGCATATATTACCGCAATCCAGGAGAGAAAAAATCGCGACATCTATTACAGCTATGACAAAAGATTGCACAAGTAAGGATGCGGATTCGTTGTGGCCGATCGGCTTAGAAGCAAAGTTTTTGAATCTAAGCCAATAAGTGATCGACTGGTTGTGATCCTCATCAAAAGTAATATCCAAAAACATAAACCGAATTTGCTCACAATAGGCCCCCACCGAAGAAGTTGAAGACCATATCCATTTATAGAAGGTATTTTGACCTCCTTGAAGGACTTTTATTATAAAGTGGGGAAGAAAAGTCTTCTTCGGCGGATTAGTTGTTACGTACCTATACATCCTCGACGACAGCATCAGATAACGGCTTCTGATCAATAGATTTTGCAGCAGCGCGAAATACGGTGATAAGAAGCACTATACATACATAGGTTCCCAAGTCTACCTGGTGCTCTCCAAATGGCCGAACCGCCAACTCAATCGACCATGTGCTAATTGATGCTCGGCACGCTTTAGAAGTTCGAATATTTTACATTTCGAGGAGCAAACGTCAACTCGGCCCATTTCCTTGTTGAGGCAAAATTAAGAGGTGGACTGTCAAACGAAAAGAGATTGCGCTCCGCCCAGAACAAGAAATTTAACGTTGGACATCTATAAGCTGGCACACCTTGAGTTGTCATTGCCAAAGTCTGCAGAGAGCGCATTCTTCTATCAAAGAATTCAACAATCAGTGGCCCAGTACCGCGACTTCATTAACGAGGTAGCCGAAACCCCCGTAGTCTGCCAGCCATCCCAGAACAAAAATCCAAGCAACTGCAACACGCTCCAATCAATAAGGACTCAGTTCCAGCCCACAGTATAGAAGATGCACACTTTTATCTGTAAGAAAGCTTAAGAACAATTAGACCGCCAGTTATGATGAATTACCACTGGATATTTTCAAATACAGAGGGGATGATTTGATAGGGCATACACGCAGCAAATCATCAACCATAATTATTGCAGGAAGGAAGCATGCCCGACGACTGGACGATCAATTTTTTGTGCCCTCATCTACAAAAAATGAGGCCCTACGTCTTGTAAGATCTATCAAGGTATATCCCTGCAAGAAGTCGCATACAAAATTCTATCCAACGTAATGTGTGAGCTTATCTTAAGCCGTTCTGCAACACTTCTTTTAAATTGTAAGAGCATTTTTTACCTAGACCAATGGAATTTGCTTTTTTTGCGTTTCTATTTCCGCGTTCTATTTGACCAGCCCTTAAATGATGGTGTCATTTTATCAAATGCTATATAAATTTGTTTAACAAACTTGTATATTACTTGTGAATCAAATTTATCAAGACAAAGGGGCATGGGCATTTTGGGAAAATTTGTAAGGACTCAGGACCCAATGTTAACATTTCTCAACAGTGATGAATCTTATGTTATATGACAGCTTATGGAGAGTTCTTTATTTCATTGTATGGCGAGAAAATGGTGTTTTGCCACATTTTATACAAAAAAAGATTTAAAATGGATAAAACATTTTTTAAAACTAACTACATAAAAAGTGTCTTACCTTTTTTGAAAGCCAGAAATCTGTTCTTAACAATTTTCGAAAAAAATAATCAATACCCATTTATTGTTGGGGATTTTAATTTAGGTAATGTAACATGGAATTATTCAAACGAAGATAAATGTCTTATTTCTTATAAAATGAAAAAAGATTATGAATATGTTGCGGTAAAATTTACCACCAGCCTATTCTTTTCCTTAATCCATTTTTAGCCTTCCTTTTTCGTTGCGGCTACAAAATACCGGTAGAGTGCAGTTGAAACCTGGTTTCCATCAGCCAGAGTCCTGCTCTTTAGGTATCTTGGAAAAGCAACACAATTAGGTTTTCGAAGTTTAAGTTGTGTGACGGGCGGTCCACAAAATAATTTGGTGTGTGATAGATTGTCAGATACACAATTAATCGTGTGACAGATGGTCCACGAAATCATCGAGGGTGCGACAGATGGTCCACAAAAGGATAAAACGTGATGCATCTGAAACATGTTCAACGACATGTGTGACACCTGGTTCACACCATCCTAAATTTCGTATGGCTTAATGCCCAACATAAAGTGTCTGAACACGGAAGAAAAATCACTTTGCGACGTGTTTCCCTTCCCCTTTTAAAATCTGCGCGAAAGTCTACGGGTTTTGCTTATTTTAACTTTCGCGAAAGGCAGTGAATCCTGTCTCCTCATTTTAGTTGGAAAAGGGTGGTGATCCCATCTGACAAAATGTTTTCCTCCAACTTCGTAGTCTGGGCCGGTTTGGGCTGGGGGCTTTGTTCGTAGTTTTAAATAATTTTTCGCTTATCTTTTAGCTATAGGAATTGACGGGTGGGGACTAAACTTGTCCATTGAGCTACTTTTAGAAAGCGATCGCATGCGTGGCTCGATTCGACAACAGCGCACACTTCAGCTAATTGGCGGAGTGCTGCAGTTAGACTGTGACCGAATAACACACGGACAAGCGATCTGAAAGAGATAGCAATATATGGAATGGACGGCATGGACGAGCTAAGTCCGCCATTTTTGGACTGACTTTGAAAAAGGTTACGAAAGCGGATGGTTCAGAAGATTTTTAAGCAAAAAATTATTTTCGATTTTTGCGATTTTTTTTGTTTGTTAAGAGAAAATTGTATTACGAAGAATCCCAGTTTGGGAATCAATAAGATTAGAAAAATAGAGGAGCTATTTTTCGGTGTTATTAGTTGGAGAGGAAAACTTTTTGCTGGAGGCGATCAGGACAGGTAGTTCCAGATTGGGGAAACACTTGAGGAGATAGGATTCCGCAATAAGAAAAATCTAAGGATTGCATTGTTTAGTTTTGTCCAGTTTCTATTCGTTTGGTCTGTCGGCCAGGAAAAGTGGCAAAATTTTACCCGCGTAGGCTTTCGTTCCGTTGTTCTCTTATTCTCCCGAAATTGCGGGACTCGCGACCGTTCAAGTTTTCCTTGTACAGTTTTGGTTTTCGGGAACTTTCCCTTTGTGATTTTACTTCGTGTTCTCGTGACACAAAGAAATTGTTCTTTGCGATTTTTCGAGTTGTTATTTTCTTTTAATTTCGAGAATTTGCCTTCTGCGAATCTCGAAAAACCTTTGTTTCACTTTTCTTTTGTATTTGAAAAGATTCTGGGTTTTAATCCAGGCTTCGGCCACGGTTTCCCAGACACACCCCATACAGATCAATAAAGCTTTCAATTTCCCATCAGGAAATTAATTTCAGTATTTTATTTTGCAATTTCGGAGTTTATTTTACAGGTACTGGTTAAGGCAAACTACCTTTTAAAAAGTTTCCTGGCGCCCGCTTTCGAAAGTAAGTACGCCACTGTACTTAGCTTCTCGTTTTTATTATTTCATTTTATTCCATTTTATATTATTTTTATATTTGGTTGATATTCCTCTTTAATCGAATCGGATTAAAAAGGAATATCATATCGAACCCACCCCTAAGACTGAGCTACGGGAGACAGCACTGTATGTTTTGTTGGTTGCTGATTTGTTCATCGAACGAACCTGTTGTCATTTCGGATTTCACTTCCAATTAAATTTATAAGTCGTGTTGCACGCCGGGTTCGTGCTTTCGTTTAGTTTTATTTAAAATATAATTCTAATAATTAATTAATCGAATTCGTTTTGTTATCGTGATATTGGAATCCGTTTTCCAATATTACGATTATAGTTTCAAGTCGGTTCGCGGAACAAATTTTTGCAACAAATATATGTAGTTTTATTGACTCTATGTTTTCTATGGATATTATTCAAGTAAATCATGTTCACAATTCCTTGAATAGTTTGTTAGATTTAATTTTTATTAACAATATAAATTTTTAAATTTTTGAAGTTAAATTCCCATTGCTTATAGTAATTCAGTCCATCATGTTGCAATATGCTCAATTTTAAAATTCGAAAAATGTGTTAAAAACTCTTTATTCTTATCAAATGATGAATATTTTGATTTCAATAACATTTTGATTTCATTGCAATAAATAATTACATTACATCAACTAACTGGACGCAGATCCTTTCTGATTTATCGTTACAAGGTGCGTATAATAAGTTTGTGGATGTTTTTTTTCGATCGGTTTAAATCAATGTATTCCAAAAAAGAAAAACTCGGAGATCATTTAAAACTCCTTGGTCTAACAAACGCTTAGTTAACTTAAAAAAATATTAAAAATAAAGCATTTAAAAAATTCTGAAAATCAAATTCCTAAGCTGACAGGAAGCTTTTCTGTCAGTTTCGAAAGGAATATGATTTTCTGAATAAGTATTTAAACACTCAATTTGTATTAAACATTCAAACCCGCATTTCTTGTGATCCAAGAGCCTTTTGGACTTTTTTAAATATCAAAAAACGATCTGTTGCTTTGCAGGAAAATATGGAGTTCAATGATCAAACATCAAATGATTTACAGAATTCATGTGAACTTTTTTCGCAATTCTTTGAATCGGTTTATGTAGACCAGTCCGCACTAAACAATTATCAAACAGAAAGCTATTTTATCAGAAATGCTAATATTTCAACACTCAATCTTTTAGAATCCGATATCCTAAATGGTATCTCGAAGTTAAAATCTAGCTTGAATCCTGATCCTGATGGAATTCCATCTTTTGTTCTGAAGCAATGTCAGTTCTCATTATCAATCCCGCTTCTGATTATTTTTAATAAATCCCTTTCTACTGGACTCTTTTTGAATCAGTGGAAGTTTTCGTATGTATGCCCGATTTACAAAGCTGCCCCGAAAAATTTGGCTGTAAACTATCGTGCGATTTCTAAGATCTCTGCAATCCCTAAACTATTTGAACGTATAGTAAAAGATTATCTTTATTTTAATATAAAGGAACATATATGTTTTGAGCAGCATGGATTTTTGTCAAATAAATCTACCTCAACAAATCTCATGCTTTATTGCAAATATATCACCGATTCATTTGAATCTGGCTACCAGGTCGATACTATCTTTACAGATTTTGTCAAAGTATTCGATACAATTTGTCACAAAATTCTTATAACTAAGCTTCAAATTTTTGGTATTCATGGATTGCTTCTAAAATTGATATCCAGTTAACTTAATGACAGAATGCAATGTGTGAAAATAGGGAATTTTATCTCTAATACCTCAAAGCAGTCGATCATTGCACCAGCCTTGGTTTCGTTATTGACCGAGATCTATCTGGATATAAGCACACTAACGTTGTCATTGGTCGCATATACGGTTGTCTCAGAAAATTATGGCCTTCAGCTTACTTTACTCCTGTTGAAACTCGACGCAAACTCATACTGTCCTTAGTTTTACCCTTAATATCGTATGCTGAGATAGTTTATAGCGATATTGATTCACTATCTCAACGGAAATTACAAGTTGCTTTCAATGACGCCATTCGTTATATTTATGGGTTACGAAGACACGACCACGTCTCTGATTTTTCAAAAAATCTGCTGGGTTGCACTTTGCAACAATTCATTAATGCAAGGAACTGCCTATTTCTACATAAATTGATCCATCTTAAGACTCCGTCCTATTTATTTACCAGACTTTCATTCAATCGCTCCCCTAGAAGTATTAATATCATTCCTCTTATTTGTAATTACCTTAACTCGTCCCGTTTATTTTTCATTCGTGCTGTTAGACTCTGGAACTCGCTCCCGCCTTCAATAAAATCAATAGTTAACTACAATGAATTCAAACACGCTATCTTTCTTTACTTCTCAACCCTCGTGATGCAACCATAATCCTTTTTCTTTCAATATCAAAGAATTGTTGAAAACATTATTTCAATTTAATTTAATTTCAACTTTTCTTAATTGTATTAAAATGAATGTATTATCTATAAACTTGTATGCCTAAGTACTATAAAAGATATTATCTTACTGTACATACCACGATTATAATAATAAATAATAAATAATAATAATAAATAAATAAAATAAAAAAATAAACAAAAATATACACGTTTCGTTTTGGGGTTCCTCAAGGAAGTCATCTTGGACCACTTCTTTTCAATATTTTTTGTAAATGATATTCCATTTCTTCTTAAACATGCCTTTTGTTTAATGTATGCTGATGACATACAAATTTTTATGTGCATCAAAAAAAGAAATGATCATCAAAATCTTCAAAATGATTTAAATAATTTAGCTGTTTGGTGTGGCAAAAATGTTCTTCCTTTGAATATAAAAAAATGTAACGTTTTTACAGCTACCAAATTTTCAAACAGATTCTTGATCGCAAATTTGAGATTCGTGAAAGAGTTCAAAAGGCTTTCACTAGATTTGTGGTCAGGTAACTGAAATGGAGTATAGATACTCCTTCATATCCATCAAGGTGTGCTTTGATTGGACTTGATTCCTTACAAAAAAGGCGTTCTTTTCAGTGTGTGTTGTTTGTCCATGATATTTTCTCATATCGTATAAAGTGTCCACAGATTCTGACATACTTTGAGATATACATATATTCCGGAGAGAAGATTACGACTACGTCATTTTCTTTACAATCCAAGACAAAGATGTAATTATGGCTGCAATGAATCACTTTCTAGATTCATAAAACTTTTTAATTCTATATGTAATGAACTTGATCTATCAATAAACAGATTGGAATTTAAAACTAAACTACAAAATATTATTCATTAGCTTAAAGTTATACATATATAAAGGGTTTTCCAATAAGAGGTGTTATTTTGAATAGCCCGCTATTTCGGTAGCTGTCACTTTTGAAGCTGTCATTTTTTGACATTTGACAAGTAGAAACTACGCCATTAATAAAAATGGAACGATACACGCTTCAACAACGCATTGAAATTATTAAACTTCACTACAAAAATGGTGAAAATTTGGCAGAGACGGTTCGTAAAACTAAAACATTTTTGGTTCGTCGTGAAGCACCTTGTCGGACCGCAATACAGAAATTGGTGGACAAATTCGAGCTGTTGGGACAAGTTAGTGATGTGAAGAATAAAACCCGTGCACGTCGCTCAAGAACAACTGAGAATATTGCTGTTGTAGCCCAAAGTGTTGAAGAAAACCCAGGTTTGTCCATTCCTCGTCGTTCAGTGGAATTAGGCATTCCACAAACGTCATTACACCGTATTTTGCATAAAGACTTGGGTCTTAAGGCTTATAAAGTTCAGTTAACACAAGAACTCAAGTCGGCTGATCATCAACAACGTCGTGTCTTTGCTGATTGGGTCCTTGAAATGCATGAAAATGATCCGGAATTTCATCGAAAAATCATCTTGACTGATGAGGCCCATTTCCACCTCGGAGGCTACGTCAACAAGCAAAACTGTCGCGTCTGGGGCTCGGAAAACCCAAGAGTTATTGTTGAAAAGCCTCTCCATCCTCCATCTCCATCGGCGGGGTCATTGGACCTTACTTTTTCGAAAATGAGGCTGGAGCAACAGTA
Organism: Leucozona laternaria; assembly: GCA_932273885.2. Classification (NCBI taxonomy): domain Eukaryota; kingdom Metazoa; phylum Arthropoda; class Insecta; order Diptera; family Syrphidae; genus Leucozona; species Leucozona laternaria. The sequence continues at coordinate 267,145,823 of OW026366.1, read as the reverse complement.
ACGGTCAATGGATTGCGCTATCGAGAGATGATTAATGATTTTTTATGGCCGGAATTGGTTGGTATTGATCTGGACAACGTTTACTTTCAACAAGACGGCGCTACGTGCCACACAAGCAATGAAACCATCGATCTTTTACGGGAAAAGTTTCCGGACCGTGTTATCTCTCGAAGAGGTGATCACAATTGGTCACCGAGATCTTGTGATTTAACACCTTGCGACTTCTTCCTTTGGGGCCACGTGAAAGATAAGGTCTACACCAACAGCCCAGCGTCGATTCAAGACCTCAAAGATGGAATTCGTGAGGCTATCGAGGACATAGGGCAGCCACTTTGCGATTTGGTTATGGAAAATTTCATGAAAAGGATATGGTCCTGTAAGCGTGGTCGTGGCGGCCATTTGGCTGATGTTGTGTTCCATTATTAACGGCATACCTTCCTCTTTATAATGAAATAAACATCCGATCATTTATCTCAAAAAATGCCATTTTTCTTTGAATATCAAAATAACACCTCTTATTGGAAAACCCTATATATATTTACATAGTATATTGAATTGTTAGTAATCTGTAAGATTTATATCAGTAGATGAATAAATAATTAAATAAATAAAAATGGTTAAGAAAGAAGAAGAACGAAAACAATAGAAAAAAAAAAATTATATTGTTTTTGTTTTTGTTTTAGTGGACTGTGATGAATTAAATGGTTAAAACGAAAACAATTAATACCTAATTATACATACTGATTTTTTCATAATTTTAAAATCTAAGTTCTAAATGCACCTTAAGTATTCACTGCGTCTATTAATAATTCCTGATTGATTACGAAATAAAAGAGAATTGTGAAAAAATCAGTTAGTAGGTAATCAGTTTTTTGTTTTACACCATTTTTGAGTTTGAAAGTAATTTTTTTGAAAACTATTAATAGAAATAAATTGATTTAAAAATAAAAAACAAACTTCTGGCTTTCAAAAAATGTAAACAACTTATAAGTAAGTGTTGCCATTTTTGTATTTAATTTTTTGCAATTTAAATACTTTTTTATGAAATGCGCCAAAACACCATTTACTCGCCATATAATGAAATAAAGAACTCTCTATAAGCTGTCATATGACATAAGTTTCATCACTGTTGAGAAATATTGAAATTGGGTCCAAAGAGTCCTTACAAATTTGCCCATGGTCTTTTCTATAGATTTTGACTTTCAAACTTATCTACATATTATGAACACATCAATAATAATACCTATTCGTTAATTTCGCACCTAAAAGATTTCCATGTTTAGTAGTTAAATATCCCACTGTGAAGTTTGCTTCCATGGCTACATCAGAATCTTTGACTTTCTCTCAACTCAAGCGGCACTCATTGTGTCTATTGAATACAAGAAAAGGTATAAAGGAAAATTCCTTCAAGAAAATAAACACAATGAATCAAAATCTACTTGTTGAGCGTTCATTCAATTAAAGTGCACGATTTAATGAAACGGAAGTCTGTTTTCTCCATCTGTATGCCTTGACGACGCCCAGACGCCCAGTCTTCACACGGTGCGTCGGTCGGCGGCGCGGCGGTGGCCAGCGTTGACCTTTCATTTTAAAAAGCACCATTGATAAAGACATCGAAATATTTTTCAATTTTCCGTTAAGATACCGAGGGCTAAAAATAGTCACTCTAACCCGCCCCATCACCCACAATGAAGTGAGTCTTATTTACGATGCCGATGGTCTTGATGGCAAAGTTGCAGAGTTCAACATCACAAGAAAAAACTAAACAAGTCGGGGGTACGCAACGTACGGCTACGTTTTCGATATCGACACTTTACAAACAACGCACGGATAGTTCGACAATGGCAGTAATGGACAGATAGCTGTGTCTGTAGTGTTTGGTTTGTGCGTTTTCTTTACTTTTTTTTTATTGTAGTCCAAAAACGGGGGGTGGGTGATCATTTCCCCTCACAAAAGTAGGCAACAATTACTTCTTCTTTATGGTTTTCGGTTTTAAGATGGGGTGATAAACAGAAATGGATGTATATGTTGTGGTACAGTCTCAGGCGTTTCTCTGGTCGGTCGTCACCTTACGATATTGAGTTGTGGTTGTTGAGTGATTTGCTTCGTGCCTACATACATACATACACAAAAGATAAGAATTTATTTTCCAAGGACACATTAGATTCTGTCGCAAATATTTGATGAGGAAGACAGAGGACCGTATACAAATGTATTTATAGATGGGGGATGATAGGAGGATGTGTTTTTGATGTGTAAACATCTATGCAACGTTACGTCGTGTAACGTAACGGTGTGCAACGTTACGATTTGCATACTAGGATGGGTGCGTTCAGTGAAAAAAAAATCTTAAGATCCCCTTCAAGCAAAAACAAGTCCGTTTTGGATCCGCTCACGTTGATGTTTACACATATTAACCGTGAGTCCCGGCACTCACACAATTTTTGTTTTCTGAAATTGGGAAGGGAATGAAAAAAGGAATATTAAAATTGGTTTTCGCGCAGTCTTCGGTTATCTTGAGCTTTTTTACTTGCTCTATAGGTCAATTATTGGTTTCGTGTAAAAATAAAAAATTGAGGTTGTAATCAAAACTAACACTACGATAATCGAGAAGTCCAAAAAAGTGGGTTTCGTCATGCCGGCCGTCCATCGATCGGTGCGTATGTACGCCCACTGTAATTTATGAGCTAGAGCCTAAAAAGGTGGACCGATTTGCTTCAAATTTGGTACACAGCATTTTTATGTCATTCCCTAGAGGAGAAATTCGAATTTTTGTTTAAGCTCATCTCGAACGGTTACCTAGTTGCCATACAAATGAATGAGAAAATCTCTGCCTAATATACCATCTGTAAAAATTGGAAAGTTGTCTTCTACTATTAGAAAATGTTGTTTTATAAATTTGTCTTCAATTTCTATCAGCGCCGTTATTGAACCCAGAGAGTTTATTGCTGAATTTGTTACTCCCTTAATTCTAACTTTATCTTGGGTGTTGAAATGCTCACCCTGTTTTATACTTCCTAGTTTTAAAATTGAAATGTCAGCACCTGTATCTATTAATAATTTCTGATTATTTATTGTTACATTCGTCCTCACATTTATATAATTTGTTAAATGTTGACTGAGATTTAAAATTAACTTTATTGATTTTTCCTCTATTTGTTGGCCTGATAATTTATTATTTTCTAATTGCCGGGTAGTAAAATTTTCGTTTAAAAACATATTATTGTTAATGTTACTGTTGCACCTTGTATTGTCATATGTAAATCTTTTGTAACTGAAGTTATTTGGTTTTGAATTGAAATTGTATCTAGTTTGATTACCTACAAAATTATAATTATTTCTTCTAGAGTAATTTGTTCTGTAATAGTTAACTTTTGCTGATTCATTGGAAGTATCTAATTCCAAAGCTAATTGTATTGCCTCAATAAGTGTTTTTAGCCTAGCTGCGAAAATAATTGACCGCGTTGGTTGATTCAGACCATTTTTAAATGCATTCAAACCTAGCTTTTCATTAATTCTACAAATTACCTCTCTATTCTCTTCTCCTTGTTGTAATATATGTACAGAATTAAGTTCAGAAACTAAAGTTTCAATGTTCGTCGCAAAGTTTAATGTTGTATTGGAGGCCTGTTGTAAAGTTGAAAGTTGTGAAATTATTTGTAGAGGATTTTTACTAGTTTTAAAAAGTTTTTTAAACGTATCTTTAAATTCTTTAATTGTATTGGGTTGACTAACTGTGATCAACCTATTTTTAACTTTGTCTGCTAATTTTGTTTTTAAAACGAATTTTATAAGCTTTCTTTTCTCAATCTCATCGCTCAGAGTATCATTCACATATTGTATTAAGTTAAGGAAATTAGTTAGCTTATCCACTTCTCCGCCATATTCGGGAATTATCTTCAAGCTTAGCAAAATGTCGAATTTTGCCATCTTCGTATCTACTGCCTCTAATCGTATTTACAAATTTATAACATCACAATCACCGGTTACTTATTTCAAAAAAAATCTTTACCTTTTGTATACATTCTTTTTAGCATGTTCTAATAATGTTATAATTTCAATAAACAATATTTTTTTTTTTTTTTTTAAAGATTCTAAATATAAATTTTTAAAGTTCTCTTTTTTGTATAATTTGATAATTCAATATATTTCTGATTAAAAGATTCTCCTTATTTCTTCAAAAATACAATTTCTTTTTTTTTATGTTTTTCTGTATAATATATAATCTTTTTTGTTTAACATATTCATATTTATTTATTTATAAAAGTTGATACATTTTTTTTTGTCGAACTGAGGATTTTACTACTTTCATTAATTAAAAAATTATTTTTACAATAGTTTTTAAGCAAAGTTGAGTATATTATTATTAAAAACAAAGCAATTATAAAAATATATAAAAATTCTGAATTGGTGTTCATGTCGTTTGAGGAATTATTAAAAACATCCTCCTTATGAACTTTTATCTTCCATTGGGGATGAACCAGGTTGTAAGTGTGATTTAGATAATTTGGATCTAAATTTGAACAGTATTTAGATTCCTGTCGATTTTGCTTCATTTTTTGGGGACTTTTGCCTGTGATTTCTTGAATGTCATTATCTGGTGGTTCATCGTTCCATATTTTTTGCATTTCGAGTGCAAGCAAAAAATCTCGGTCATCAGACATGTTTTCGTTTTATTGTTTTTAATTTAATTTTTATACTTTAAAAAGGAAACAAATTTAATAACTTCGTATAATTTGAAAAGAAAAATTGACTTATTAAGCTTGACTTTTTGTATTGTTGTGTTTATTTTTTTTTGTAAATTACATAAACCAGTTGCTAGAACTTATAGTTTTTGTATGTCTTAAATGAAGATAATACACCATATTGTTCGTTGGCAAGATCGCCATGTAATGTTCCCTGCCTATCCTACAGAGTTATGGGGGATACGGGCTTCCCCAAGCCAATTATAAATGTTGGCTAAAAAGCCGATCTGTTATAAAATAAAAAGAAGGCTGAGAAGCCACTGTTTCTTTTTAGACTCTCAAGTCGAAAGTGAATTTTATTTGATCAGACTTAGGCTATTTATACAAAATAATTTCCTTACACACTAAGAACTTAAACCTATACATATTATTACTTAAACATATACATTGTATTGAATTCTAATTCAGTGGGAAACAAAAGACAGAATCAGGCAGCATACTTGCTATGTCATCAAAATCATAACCAATATGCATGCCCCTTTCACAATGCACAAATGCATCCCAATTCATTTGGTCATATTTACTACACAGCATGTAGTGCGTTGAACCTTCACGAATAAGTATACACTTGACCATAGTAAAAGTAATCTGAGACTCAAGTGGCATTGAAAATTTTATTAGATAATTTTCTGGAGTGAATGAAATGCGAGTGGATTTGAGAAATAGGTTGGCTATAGGACCGTGGAGTTTAGATCTAAAGGCAATGACCTGAAATAAAATAGGTTTGATATTCTTATGTAATATAGTGTAGTGTATGCGCACTACAATTTTGCTTTATTAAAAATTTGTCGAAAACGGCTCCAACGATTTTGATTAAATTTCGCACCTGCAATAGTCAAGTCAATTATAAAAAAAATGCGTTTCAGGTTTTTCTCAAAAAATTCACATAACGGATTTAGGTATTTCACGTTTTTTGAGGAAATGGTCTTGTTTTTGGGTTCTTCGCTTATATCTTTGCCATGGTTGAACCGATTTTGTTATAAATCTGATGCTTATTTATAGTTTAAACAATAATGCAATTATTTATAAACAAAAAAAAAAAAAAATCAAACAAAAAATCAATTTCTTAGTGCTTTTGGCTCTTTTAATATTTTCTCGTTAAATATACAGTCGACTCTCCCTAAGTCGAATTTTCACGGGATACCAAGATTTGTTCGAGCTAGAGAGAGTTTTGGCAAAATTCAAGTTATAGAGAGAATGATTTTTCTTATTTTTTTAATTTAATAAAAAAGGTTAATCCTACATACTTAAAGTATTCATCGAAACAAAACAAAAATTTAAAATGAAAACATCTTCTGATTAGGAAGAAACAGACGATGATGGCACACGCGATGCTGCAAATACATATTAAGGGTATTGAAGTGGGTAGGTCCTTGATATGGTTCGTATAGTTACATATATGTTTACATATATCCAAATACGAATTCTGAAGTGGTAATGTTATTTATTTTGTTTCGTGCTAACCAAAATTCGACTTAAGGGGTGAAAAAAAAATGCCAGTAATCAAGAGAATGTGTTCGAGTTAGAGAGAGGTTCGACTTAGGGGGAGTTTGACTTAGGGAATGGTTTTTGCATGGAAAATTGAAGGGTATGTTAAAATATGGTGAAAAAGTACGAGTTAGAGAGAAATTCGACTTAGGGGGAGTACGACTTAGGGAGAGTCGACTGTATTATATAGGTACATCATGCATCTTCATTGTGTTGCTACACACAATATTTAACCACAAGAGCAAGTTCGCGCGATTAAGTCGTGCATATTTTTTTTGTTGGTTTTTTGTTTTGTTCGATACAAAAATTTGAACAACAGTTCAGAGGTGTTATTAATGTAGGTTGTAGTTAGGTGGATTAAGGTGTTAAATTATTTCTTAATTGATTTGATAATTGGTAGGTATATTTATTCAAAATAAAAATGGCTTTGAGTGACATATTTGTTCGTCTTTCCTCTAAAGGGTGTTTTTTTTTTAGAGGTATATAACTTTAAGTTGGCAATACTTTTTTAACTGGAGGCCATTTTGTCAGCTGTCAAGTGATTTAGTTTTAGTTTGGTTTGGCATTTCAACGTGAATAGACTGACGCTGATGCCTGAAGAACGCTTCCAAATTGTGCCGAAATGGGCCCAAAACAAGATTGCCGTTGACCCAAATTTTCATAAGCGAATTTTGTTTACCGATGAAGCTCACTTTTGGTTGAATGGATACGTCAATAAACAAAACTGCCATATTTGGAGTGATGATAATCCTCAAGTAGTGTATGTTGAGACACTGTTACATCCACAAAAACTGACTGTTTGGTGTGTTTTATGGTTTGGTGGAATAATTGGTCCGTACTTTCTTAAAAACGACGTACGTTAGCCATAACGTTACAGTCAATGGTGACCACTATAAAGATATGATTACTGACTTTTTCGTTCATCAATTGAACAACCATGATGTGCAGGAGCTGTGCGGTTTCAACAAGACGGAGCAATGTCACACAGAAGACGGAGCAATGTCGCGATTTAATGCCACTTGACTATATTCTGTGGGGATTTGTGAAGTCACTATAGTCTACGCCGATAAACTTGAAACGATTGACCACTTTAGGACAACATTCGCCGCGTTATTGCCGATATACGGCCACAAATGTTGGAATAAGTCATCAAAATTGGACCTTCAGATTAGTCTACGTCTGAGCCAGCCGTGGCGGTCATTTGCCAGAAATCATATTCAAATTATAATGCCAGAAGAGTACCTTTTGAATGAAGTAAATTTCATGACAATTTAAAAAAAAATCTTTGTTTTATTCTATTTCAAAGTTCTATACCTCTAAAAAAAACACGCTTTATTTATAGAATCGAGAGGTTTTTCCTTCTACATTTATGTTCTTCACGTAGGACTGTATTTTTTGGTGAAACAATATAACTTGAAATTAAAAAAAAAAATTGCTAACACAAATCTTTGCATTGAATAAAAGAAAATGTAAATAACACTTGAACGACTGGACGGATTATAATGAAATTAGTCGATAAGAAGTCGATTTGGTTGTAGAATAAGATTGAAAGATAATTTAAATTACGAAATCGGGTTGCGGGGAGTCCATCATAGAGTGTCAGTGGTAGGCATATGTAAAGGGTTTTCAACAGGGACGCCACAAAAGTAGAGCAACAGGATCAGCAAACGACGCCATATTTCTTGCCGCTCTTTTGACATTTTTCTTCAGTAAGGTTTGCCATTTTATGATGAAAAGATATACGAGCCAACAACGAGTCGAAATTATTAAAATTTACTACCGAAATTCGGAGTCAGTGGCCTCAACTTAAAGAGTGCTAAAAATCAGCTTCAGCGATGTGGCTCATTTCTGGCTGAATGGCTTCGTCAATAAACAAAATATGCGGTTTTGGTCAGGCAGTAATCCACACGTACTCCATGAGTAATCATTGCATCCCGAAAAAATTACGGTGTGGTGTGGTTTATGGGCCGGCGACGTCATTGGGCCGTACTTCTTCCGTGATGATCAAGACTGGCACGTTACTGTGAATGGGGATCGCTACCGTTCAATGATAACCGAATATTTTTGGCCCCAATTGGATGATATGGACTTGGAGGACATGTGGTTCCAACAAGACGGCGCCACAAGCCACACAGCGAATGTCACAATCAATCTATTGGAAACCAAGTTTGAAGAACGTGTTATCTCACGAAATGGTCCAGTCGCTTGGGCGCTTCGGTCGTGCGATTTGACGCCGTTAGACTATTTCCTGTGGGGCTACGTCAAGTCTATGGTCTATGCCAACAATCCAGCGACGATTGATGAACTTCGTACGAATATCGAACGTGAAATTGCAGCAGTATCGGCCGATTTATGCTTGAAAACCGTCGAAAATTGGGTTCAGCGTCTGGACTTCTGCAAGCGTGCCCGTGGTAGGCATGCAAAAGAAATCGAGTTCCATACATAATGGCATCGAACGCACTTTCACAGGAATAAAGAATTTCATTGATATCCAAAACCGTTTTTGTTTTATTTAAAAAAAACTTTTGTAGCGCTCTTATTGAAAAACCCGATAATTATAAAGGATTTTGCAACGTAAGGGTTCGATAATTTACTAGACCAAATTTGTATGGAATCTTGGCGTTGAGTATGCTCTCTATGACAAACTAATGCAGATAAAGTCTTGTAGATGCTAAAAAAACGAGGTTGAAACCCGAAAAAGTGTTTAACTAGTTAAAAAATTGCACGACTGATGGATCGCACTAACATAATGCTCCTCTGGTAGAACTAATTTTTCTTATAAATATATCTTTTTAGTCCTCGTGATTGGACTTTAAGGTCAATTAATTAATGAAAGGATACATTTCCTTGTATTATTTCTTGAACAAATCGGAATCCTATAAGCAATTAATAAAGCGAGTACCTAATTAATTTCATTTTTAAAATAAAAAAATTAAAATATAATGCTATCGGCTAATCATTATTACCATACAAAAGAATAACTCATTACATTTACTTTTCAAAGTCTATTTCTTTAAAATATTTACCGTAACTGCGGTAAACGTGCTGGGCCACTCTGAAATTCCAATTTCCCATAACCCATTTCGAGTGATATTTGGCCGATGGATCACAGGCTTTAATGTCACACAGAAAGTAGTCCGTTATCACTTGGCATCCTGATGGGTGCCAATAACGCAGGGTGTTCTAGCGGACTGCTGCATACCATCTCCGAAGATCGATGCCTGCATGGGCCAAACCCGATTAAGGAAAAATTGGTGGATTCGAATAAGGAGAACAAGGAAGAGGGAATCAGAACCCAGAGTTCAAGAAGATTGAGAATGCAAAAAGAGCCGTACGTATGTATGGCCAAACTGATCCGAAAAAGCTGTGTCTGAGAGACTGGAAGCGGTTGAGCTGGGCCCAAAAGCCTCTTGCCAAGCTTGAGGCTGAAAGCAAGACCCCAGCAAATCCCAAACTTGAGGACGCCAAGAGATCAGTAACTAATAACCAGGGTGCCTTCTCCTCTAAAATGACGAAGGACAGAGTAACCCACAAGTGAGATCGATCTCGGAAAGGTTGATTTTCATCAGCGGTCCAAAACACTTAAGGGTCGAAGATGCTGGCCCAAGTAGTCAAAGAAAGAGGAACAGGCACAACGACTCGACACCCTCTCCGAATACAGCCAACAAAAAACCTGAAACGACAAACAGCACAGGAACGTTGGCTGATTTGGTAAAAGAGAGCCTTTGAGTGGCCGTTATCAATGAAGAGAGCTCCGATAGGCGGCTAAGTGAAGAGCAGTGGGCTCAAGTGGACGAAAAGCTACTTGACCTTGTTAACGAAGAGGTGCTCTCCTCCACTAACACCTTCCCAAAATTCGGGCCCTTGGTCGACGTTTAAGGGTTTCAAAGTTCTCACGTATCGTGATGGATACCTACACCCTTAACTGGCTAAGGGCGAAAATCGCTGAAATGAAAGAGCTTTTCGCTGGGGCAATATTAAAAGTTGGACCTCCCCACCAGACCCAAAGTCCGTATGAACGCTCCGGGCCCGCACATGACTAAGGAAAGACTTGGGAACTTCTTGCGAAGACTCAACCCCGACTTTCCAAATGCGGCAAGTCATGGAAATGGAAGAGCCCACAAAATCGGGCCAGGAGGCCATTATCATGCTTAACCAAGAGACAATTGGTATACTTCCATCTAGAGGGTACAAAACAAACTTTGTGTCGGCATTAAAGAGGTTAAGGTGCGACGCTTTCGGTAGCCAACTTGCAAGATAAAAAGAAAAATGATTATGAAAGTGCTACAACATAACCTTCAACAGAGTAAGCAAGCCTATTTCTTGTTGAAAGAGAACTATGATTTTTTTTTTAAGAATCCAAAAATAATTTTTTTGGAAAATTTTGATACGCACTTTTATTTATATTTGTTACAAGCTTCTGTATAAAAAATCTAATTTTATTCGGTTGATCAGATGTTGAGATAGTCGAAAATCAAAGAAACCGTTCTATGAGAGGTACTGTTAATAAACATAAAGTTTAAAATTAAAAATTTTAACTGATAGATCGTACTAATTTTAACACACAAAAAAACTTTTATGAAAATCGTAGGAGTCATTTTTGAGAAAAAAAAATATTTTTCTTAACGGTTTTTTAACATTTGTATGGGAGGCACAGTTATTTTTGAGTATTAAAATAATTTTTGTCAAAAATCTTCTAGATAAAGTTAAAAAACTACTATTTAACAAGTTTAATAAAAATCGACCAAAGTCGTTTTTGAAATATTGAGTTTTCAAAAAAAAAAATTAAAACTTTTTTTAAAAATCTAAAAAATATTTTTTTTGAAATTTTTGGTTTCGAGAAAAGCGAAAATCAAAAAAAATGGTTCTTTGCTAGGTACCATTGATAACCATTTTTCGGAACCATTTTTTTTATTAAACGGCAACTTTTAACTATTTAAATTTATTGAGTTCTTAAAAACAAATTCGGTAGCGCTGGATTTGAGAAAAATAAGTTTTTCCTTTTTGGCCAAGAAATTTTGTATGACAGCTACTGTTAAAAAACTACTATTTACCAAATTTAATAAAAATCGACCAAGTCGTTTTTGAAATATTGAGTTTTCAAAAAAAAAAATTAAATCTTTTTTTAAAAATCTAAAAAATATTTTTTTTGAAAATTTTGGTACACAATATTATTAAGAATGTGTCAATAATTCTTCATAAAAAAATTGATCAGAATCAGTTTGACCGTTTTCGAGAAAAGCGAAAATCAAAAAAAATGGTTCTTTGCTAGGTACCATTGATAACCATTTTTCGGAACCATTTTTTTTATTAAACGGCAACTTTTAACTATTTAAATTTATTGAGTTCTTAAAAACAAATTCGGTAGCGCTGGATTTGAGAAAAATAAGTTTTTCCTTTTTGGCCAAGAAATTTTGTATGACAGCTACTGTTAATTTTGGTCCTAAAAAAAAGAGAAAAAACGGGGGGGGGGCCGAATGTCCAAAAAACGCTAGGTACCAAGTTTAAAGAAAATCTACCCATCCGTTTAGGCTGTAGTCGAACCGACAGACAGACAGACAGACGGACGTTTTTGCGAGACTCACTTACTCGTTATGTCAAGTTTGATCAAAATCTCGAGTTCAATTTTTTGTACGAATACATAAGTTGCCATATAGTACCTATATTCGCAAGTAAAAATCATAAGCTAACAGGTGTTGTATGGTGTCTCCAATAAATTATCATAAACAACAACCATTATTGAAAATAATCTATAGAAACAAAACAAATGTTGCGGAAGCTTACTTTTGCAACATTAAGCAATTCAGCAATTACCATTTAATTCAACATGACGCCGACGCTGAAGAAAAAGCTTATCTCCCGAGAAGCCCATTGGAAGTTTAACCTATATAAAAAAGCTTTAGACACCACCCAATCCAGTAAACATCCTCCCATGGATGCATAATAAGCTTGCGAAAAACCCCTTCAAGGTAAACCACCCCATATACAGCCTCATGACCCATATGACATATAACTAGCTATAAAGCTATTAGACTTGGAAAAACCCTCGATGGAACCACACCACCAACGCAAATAATTCGTGCGCTGAAAGCCAACAAAAAGTTCACCACCATCAGAATCCCACTCGAATCATCTCAGCAGCGCCAGACATTCACATAGTATTCCAGACCAGTCACTTCCCACCATCATTATCGTCATCAGCGTCTGTCGGAGACCAAACCAACCGAAGAAAAGAGACAAATTTCCCCATAGGTATCTCAAAACAAGTTGGGAAAAAAAGCAAAAGTTTGCGCACAAACGGGCTCAACGCAAACCCATTGCCACTTAAGTTAAGTTCAGTCATTGACGAGTCGCTATACAGCTTAGGTCTGTTGTCCGGTCATCCAGATTCCATAACATTTTAGAAAAATTACTAACACGATCGGGTGTGTTTGAGACTCAAACTTCGAATTGTTTGAGTTTTTTTTGTTGATTGTTGAGTTCTGTTTCTTGTTTCGAGGGAATTTTCCAAACCCGAACCCATATTGTTGGCGGTTTATTAAAAAGAAATTATCAACTCCCTCGGCACCGCATCCCCTCTCAAACCATTCAAGCAAGCAAGTGAAAGTGCATTGTGGAAGTGGATTAACTTGTAGCTCAACTACAGTGAGTGATTTATAAGAACCAGTTGGAAGAGTGTTGTTTGGCATTGAAATTCAAATCAAACTCGGTCATTGGGTACCTACCTATTTTTTTTTATTTATTAGCTGTGTGTGAATTTGAGTTGAATTTCTTGGATTAAAAAAAAAAAACAAAAAAAAAAATCTAATCAAGATGAGCGGTGGCGTTGATAGTATTATCAGCTACAAACGTAACCCCGACGAGGAGTTCTACGCCATGCTTAATTGCGATGAGCATTCATCTGTAAGTGTAATTTTGTATATGAATATGAATACGTAACTATACTCTATCTCATTAATAGACTGATTTCATGCTTCAATGGACAAAATTAAATAATTACCTACCTATTTTAGAAAATATCAAAGTTATAGAAGTCGAGAACCTGAATAATTAACCTCAACCCAAGCAGTGGAACATTTTATTTTTTTTTTTTAAATCTGTTTGTTATTCTGTGTTTGATTTTATTATTTATTCATTGAAGTACCTTTTTTCGCATGGATATGCATGGGAATTTAATATTTACATATATTGCGAATTCAATGAGATCGAACATCGAAAGTATGAGGTCCGTCAAGGTGGCAAGGTGGGTAGGGTAGGGGTACACCAAAACATAAAATCAAAATTCTAATAACGCAGGAATTAAGTTCCAATTAAGTGTTAATTTAGTTCTCCAGTCCCGACTTGGAACTAAAATCCCTTGACCTTCAAATTTGTGGTGTTCTTAAAACCAAACCAGTGGGAGTAGAAAGGTGAAACTCGTTATTTGTTTTCAAATTAACCCATTTTACATCTAACTAGTTTTTTTTTTTAAGTCGAGCCTCCACGATTTCAAGGTCACATTGTATACTTTTTAATTTGAAGATTCGTAAAACACCGAGCACCTAAATGAATCTTAAATCCCTCATGATAAGTTTTTTGAAAATCCAGTGTTTGAAAGATGTTGTGTTCCTAGCTTGACGTCAAGCTGCGGGTACGCCACAAGTTTGAAGGTCAAGGGATTTTAGTTCCATGTAAATAACAAAGATTGTTAAAGGGTTTTTTGAACAGGGACGCTACAAAAGTAGAGCAACAGGGACATCCAACGACGCCATATTTCTTGCCGATCTTTTGACATTTCTCTTCAGTAAGGTTTGCCATTCCACGATAAAAAGATATACGAGCCAACAACGAGTCGAAATTATTAAAATTTACTACCGAAATTCGGAGTCAGTGGCCTCAACGTTACGAGCGCTACGTCCAATTTATGGTCGTCATAATCGTCCTAGCAGATCAACAATTGAGCGTCTAGTGGAAAAATTTGAATCCACAGGCACAGTACAAAATGTTCCCGTGCCAGTGAGACAAAGAAATTCCCGCAGTGTCGAGAATATTGCTGCCGCTGAGGCTTCAGTTGCAGAAAGCCCAAATGTGTCTCTCACACGTCGTTCTCAAGCGTTATGGGCATCTTTGTGACGTCGTTGTGGCGAATTTTGAGAAAAGATCCTGGCCTACATCCTTACAAGATTAAATTGACGTAAGAACTGAAGCCGCTTGACCACCAGAAGTGTCGTATATTCGTGAATTGGGCTGAGCAACAACTTGAAAATGATTCGGATTTTCATCGAAAAATCATCTTCAGCGATGAGGCTTATTTCTGGCTGAATGGCTTCGTCAATAAACAAAATATTCGGTATTGGTCAGGCAGCAATCCACACGTACTCCATGAGTCATCATGGCATCCCGAAAAAAGTACGGTTTGGTGTGGTTTATGGGCCGGCGGCGTCATTGGGCCGTACTTCTTCCGTGATGATCAAGACCGGCACGTTACTGTGAATGGGGATCGCTACCGTTCAATGATAACCGAATATTTTTGGCCCCTATTGGATGATATGGACTTGGAGGACATGTGGTTCCAACAGGACGGCGCCGCGGCGGCTCCACAAGCCACACATCGAATGTCACAATCAATTTATTGGAAACCAAGTTTGGAGAACGTGTTATCTCACGAAATGGTCCAGTCGCTTGGCCGCCTCGGTGGAACGATTTGACGCCGTTAGACTATTTCCTGTGGGGCTACGTCAAATCTATGGTCTATGCCAACACAAGCCAGCGACGATTGATGAACTTCGTACGAATATCGAACGTGAAATTGCAGCAGTATCGGCCGATTTATGCTTGAAAACCCTCGAAAATTGGGTTCAGCGTCTGGACTTCTGCAAGCGTGCCCATGGTGGCCATGCAAAAGAAATCGAGTTCCATACATAATGGCATTTTTGTATCTATCTCATTTTATTTCTGTTTGTTCGGATGTTTTTATTCGAACTAAGCAAGTAGCAGAGTACCTATAGGTAATGTAAAAAAAAAAAATATAAAGAAGAGCCAGTTATAGAGAGTGCAGAGCAAAATATTAATTAACAGAAAACATAACAATTAATACTTTAAACAGTCCCTGATGGATGACGTATGAGTCTGAATATGTTGACCGATTTGCCTCAAATTTCGAACGGAACGCTCTTATATGATGTCCTATAGGGCAAATTTGAACTCCTGTTTTAGTTCAACTATAGAACGTGTAGCTCCCGAAAAGCACTAAAAGCTAAGTGCAAATAGATGATATGTGTGGACCTCATTACCAGAGTTACCGCTGGGACACTATAGTGTCCCCGGGGAATCGTTTTTCTTTAAAGGACTCAGGGACACGTTTTTTTAAAAAGGACACATTTTTTCACGATAATTTAACCTAAAAAAATGAAAATGAAATAAGTAAAAAATAAGGTTATTTATAAACTCGTTTTTTTTTATAAAATGAAAGACTGACTATTACATTATTGAGTAAGATTATGCATTAAAATGTTTTAACTTTATTTTTAATTTTCTGTTAAGTTTTTTTTTTATAAAACAATAAAATAGGTAAGTTTGGATATTACCTACTTAAATTCGTATTTTTTTTTTTAAATATGAATTTATTTTCAAAGAGACCCATTTATTTTCAAAAGGACACATTTTTTCATTCAGAGGGACCCATACATAATTTCGCCTGCGGTAACACTGATTACAGATGTTTGCAGAGATCGGTTTCGATGTTACCGTTGACGTCTTGTCGAGGTTAATATTATTTACGTCTCGCTGACTGTAATCTGTAATATGTCTCATAGGCATCTATAGTTAGTTTGGGTCGTTAACTTCTTTTAAAAGTTTTAGGTTAGGTATTTAAAGAAAAATCGAAATGGCTGTTTACTAAAACATGATTGGCAAAAGCGGATTTTTTAAGTTGGTTTTGTCTTATCGACTCGCTATGTTCTTTGAAACGTTTGAATAGGGTCCTTCTGGTCTGGCCGTATCTAATATTTTGTATTGCAATTTCAATATTTCAGTTGATAAATACCAGTTTTGTCAAAGTCTTCAATGATGTCTTCGGTTAATCCCAATAATTGTCTCAATTAGTTTTGCCTGGAGTAAACAATTTTCATATACCAATCTTTATGAAAACATCTTTAAGACGATTAGTTTTCTCCGGCACAAATGCGATGAACAAACATGTTTTGATTCATTGTTATCAAATTGTAATGATTTGTTTTGTGCTTACAGTGTTGATAAACTGGATTTAAAAATGTTGTTCGAATGGTTTTTTATCATCTTATCAACCATTGAAACGTCATAGCCATAATACAAAGCAACATGTTTTATCCTTTCATATTCAGTCTTGTAATTTGTGATTGAAAGAGGGAGTCTTACGAGGCGATGTACCATAGAATGGAAGGCTGCTTGTTTTTGTTGAATCGGGGTGTGTTTGAGTAAACAGCCATTTCGATTTTTCTTTAAACAACCTAAAACTTTTAAAATAAGTTAAAGACCCAAACAAACTATAGATGCCTATGAGACGTATTACATTCAGGGAGACGTAAATAATATTAAACTCGACAACGCTAACATCGAAACCGATCTCTTCAAACATCTGTAATGAGGTTTTTTTTGTTCTTTTTCGTTGTGCTGATGATGACAAATAATTTTGTTGAAATGCATACAATCTAATAAAATTTCTTTTAATTTTGTGAACTCAAACTAAGGTGTATTATTATTGTTGAAAAATTTTCTAATAAATTAAATGTATCTAGTCCTATACTTTCGATTTTGTTCCTTTGTCTTCAATGTTTAAAATAAAAATAAATTTGGTGACGCGACAGCTCGCAGAGATAGCCATATGGCATAGAGTGACATTACAATTCTAAACCATTCCTGTGTGCGTGTTGGTTGATTGCAGGAATGGAGGACACCCACAATTTTCTGCCGAATCCGAACGCCTAAAGTGTTCATGACAAGACATTCTCTTGGCCGATTTTTTATATTTAGTTACACCTTGCACTAACCTGGGTATCGAACCCAAGCCTCCCGTAATACCATTACGCCACCGACTAATACAAAGCGGATGTTAAGGTTGAGCTATAGAGCTCAATATATTGGAAAACACTCGGTTTGACAAACATATTAAAATATTTAGGGAGGTGGTACCAAACCCGATTATTAAAATAAGGGTTTTTTTGAGGAAATTCATTTGGGCGGGTAGGTACCTAAAGGTATTGAAGTTACTTATTAAAGAAACAAATAAATAAATAATTATTGCTGTTGTTCACAACTTTTATGGTGTCTCACATTAAAAATGCATTATTTTTGAATAAAACAAATATTTTTTAACGAAAAAATGTGAAAGAAATTATCTACCAAAAAAATAGATTTTTTTTTATAAAGGGTCCGCCATCTAACGTTTTTTTTTTCTAAATACTAGTGCTTATTTCGTGAATGGTAACACTTAGCTCATGTCTGATTTGACAGGTAATTAGTTTTATCCTTCCGCTGAACGAATATGGTTGTGTATACGCTTCGCTAAGTGGGCCTGCGTTCGACTTAGAGAAGATGCCGATTTTGCCAAAAAAATCATCTTTTCAGATGAAGCTCATTTTGATCTTGGCGGGTAGTAAACAAGCAAAATTGTCGCATTTGGGGCACAGAAAATCCGCACGCATACATTGAAAACCCGATACACCCAAAACCAGTCACTGTTTGGTGCGGATTTTGGTCCAGAGGCATAATTGAGCCATATTTCGAAAATGAGCAAGGAGTGACCGTTACAGTCAATGGCGATCGTTATCGGGTCATGTTGAACGAAGTTTTGTTCACAAAAATTGAAGAGGAGGATATTGGCAACATTTGATTTCAACAGGACGGCGCTACGTGCCACACAGCCGAAGCTACACTCGATGTTTTACGCCATTTTCAAAAAAAAAAGTTATTTGGCGGACCTTTTTTTTAACAAAACATAAAATTTTCCCTTAAGGGAATCACATACAGTCCTATTCTGCTATTCATCTGGAGGAATTTTTCTTGAATTTTCACTAATCACTATTCTGCTATTTATACGAAGTGAATCTGGATTTATAAGGGAGTATACATGCAGTTGGTAATACTGCACGGTATTCTCTTATTCACGTGAACGCGTTCATTCTACACAATTAAGATCCACATTTATGCAATTTAGCGGATTTGTTTAATTTTATTTGATTATCTAGGTAGTGTTCAGTAAAACTTTAGTAAAATCTAATTTATTGCTTAGTTTAGAATATTTGTTTGTATTTAAATAATAGATTATTGGCATTTTTGGGTGTAAAAACCAAATATTACAAGTTCTCTATTTGATGATTCTCTTTTTCCTCTGTTTGGAAGTGCGATAGAAAAAAAAATCCAATACCTGTTTCCATTTTTGATTTTAATTTAAAATGATTGATCAAAACAATTTATCCAAATTTCCAAGATTTTCACATGAACGGCTGTTTACGTGAATGTCACATTGGTTTTGGATAATGTTGTTCACCCGATAGAAAGCAGAATGGAAAGGAAGAGTGAAAGTGAATCGAATGGGTGAATCGAATTTACTATTCACGTGAAAAGCTGAAAAGCAGAATAGGGCTGATGATAGAAATACTCTGAACAAAATTTGAAAGAAATTGGCCCATCGTTTAGGCTCTAGCTCAAATAACAGTGGAAGCACGGATGCACGGTATGACGAAAACCACTTTTTCTGACTTCCCAATCATCGTATAACGTTATAGTTTTGTTTCCAACTCTATTTCACGATAACCAAAAACTATCGACACAAAAATACGGTTCTGCCACCATATGAACGAGTGAAATCTGCCCCTTTGGATTACACTATGGATAATAACCGTTTTCTTGTGTAGAAAATGCAACTAATATCAGGAAACTGCAGAACGATTTTTCCGAATTCCTTACTAAACTGTTGTTTCTGCAATCTCCAAAAGCCTCAAACCTGCCGCTTACTAGGGGTTCTAGAAGCAATTTTACTTAAAAGCCTCTTAACTTGAACGCCGTCCACTGCGTTTAAAACTCAAACGTTACTTAAAGCCATCTTAAATATGTTTTGACTTAAAGCTAAAAAGATTTCTTTTTTATTAGAGAAATATGTAGAAGTGTGTATAGTTTTCAGTTTTTTTTTTCTAGTGAAAAACTACATAAATATACGAAAGTAAATAAATTAAGCCCAACATTAAAAGAAAACTCCATCGCATTAATTCCTAGTCGCACATACATACATAAAAATGTATGTATATTTAGTTATAAAAGTAAAATCAAATAAATAAATCATGGTTAAGTAAGAATGAGTATTCCCCAGAATGGCCTTTCAACACAACAAACACTCAATAAAATCAGTAATTAATAGGCTCCATCGTCCGTCGTCGTTACTAATTAGTTCGAGCAGTTACATAGCTACATGAAAATAATAATAATCTCCGTTCTCGGTGCAAAATCAATAAAAAAATAAGCATTCTCTAGCTTTGTGTGTTATAAATAATGGCAAAATGGCAGAGATAAATTGAACATCCCTTATTGATGGATGCTGTTCTAGCGAACAGACAGGTATGTTATGTGTAACAGTGTTACCAACTGTGCAATTTTATAAAAATCTTATTTTCAAAAAAAAAAAGATAAAATAAAATGCACTACTGGATCGCATGTACTTACTCTATAATAAAGGGTTTTCCAATAAGAGGTGTTATTTTGATATTCAAAGAAAAATGGCATTTTTTGAGATAAATGATCGGATGTTTATTTCATTATAAAGAAGAAGGTGTGCCGTTAATAACGGAACACAACATCAGCCAAATGGCCGCCACGACCACGCTTACAGGACCATATCCTTTTCATGAAATTTTCCATAACCAAATCGCAAAGTGGCTGCCCTATGTCCTCGATAGCCTCACGAATTCCATCTTTGAGGTCTTGAATCGATGCTGGGCTGTTGGCGTAGACCTTATCTTTCACGTGGCCCCAAAGGAAGAAGTCGCAAGGTGTTAAATCACAAGATCTCGGTGACCAATTGTGATCACCTCTTCGAGAGATAACATACGGTCCGGAAACTTTTCCCGTAAAAGATCGATGGTGTCATTGCTTGTGTGGCACGTAGCGCCGCCGTCTTGTTGAAAGTAAACGTTGTCCAGATCAATACCATCCAATTCCGGCCATAAAAAATCATTAATCATCTCTCGATAGCGCAATCCATTGACCGTAACTGTTGCTCCAGCCTCATTTTCGAAAAAGTAAGGTCCAATGACCCCGCCGGACCATAAACCGCACCAAACAGTCACGCGTTGAGGATGGAGAGGCTTTTCAACAATAACTCTTGGGTTTTCCGAGCCCCAGATGCGACAGTTTTGCTTGTTGACGTAGCCTCCGAGGTGGAAATGGGCCTCATCAGTCAAGATGATTTTTCGATGAAATTCCAGATCATTTTCATGCATTTCAAGGACCCAATCAGCAAAGACACGACGTTGTTGATGATCAGCCGGCTTAAGTTCTTGTGTTAACTGAACTTTATAAGTCTTTATGCAAAATACGGTGTAATGACGTTTGTGGAATGCCTAATTCCAAAGAACGACGAGGAATGGACAAACCTGGGTTTTCTTCAACACTTTGGGCTACAACAGCAATATTGTCAGTTGTTCTTGAGCGACGTGCACGGGTTTTATTCTTCACATCACTAACTTGTCCCAACAGCTCGAATTTGTCCACCAATTTCTGTATTGCGGCCCGACAAGGTGCTTCACGACGACCCAAAAATGTTTTAGTTTTACGAACCGTCTCTGCCAAATTTTCACCATTTTTATAGTGAATTTTAATAATTTTAATGCGTTGTTGAAGCGTGTATCGTTCCATTTTTATTAATGGCGTAGTTTTTACTTGTCAAATGTCAAAAATGGACAGCTTCAAAAGTGACAGCTACCGAAAAAGCGGGCTATTCAAAATAACACCTCTTATTGGAAAACCCTTTATATAACAATACGTAGCGTAACGAAAATTCACAAATCTGGTACAAACTAAATGGATTTCCAGTACATTATTTTGCATCTCAGCAGTTTTTTGACAGCTGCTAAAAAATGCAAACAAAAGCGTGCTCATTAGCTAATATATTAGTCAGATATAGAAGCAACTGGATTTGTAGTCCAAATCAAAAGAAATGAATCTACACTCCATTTTCCTTTTTGATGTTTTTTTTTTATAGGTAAATTTATTTGGTTTATTTATAAGCCTCACATCTTGACTTAAAAAGAAATTTCTTTAAAAAAAATCAAAAATTTTCTAAAAAACTAGAAGAAATTTTAGCATAGAATTTGGAAAACACAGATAGAAGGTTTTTTTTTTTTTTTTTTTATTGTATTGTATTGTATATTTTATTGTAGCAAAAATTTTACATTTTTTCTTAAAACTATATTGCACAATTTACAGAGATTTAGTATAACTCTACTTTACTTCTGAAAAAAATAACATTTTTATAGCAATTATCACAGTTTGATATAATGATAAATAGAAGGAAAAGCTACAAGAAAAACCTTCTTCAAATTATCAGAAACATGTTTCCCAAGATTGGAGAGAATGGGAGGCTAGTAAGCACCGAACAGTACTTTCTCAAATATGCTTTACAAGTAAATAATAAAAAAAAAAATAAATAAATAAATAAATAAATATAAAGTAAATAAATAAATAAATAAATATATAAATAAATAAGTAAATAAATACATATATTAAGAAATAAATAATTAAATAAATAAATTAAAATAAATAAATAAATAACAAAGAATTACAAAAAAAAATAAATCAGTAACAAATAAATAAATTAACAAACAAATAAATAAATAAGTTATCACAGAAATAATTTTTAATAAATAAATAAATAAATTATAAGTATAAAGCTTTAACCATTTTTTTTTTTTGCATTGTTTTCATGTTTTTTTTTTTCTGTTTTTTTTTTTTGTTTAAATAGCTAAATTTGAGATTAAGTAGTTTTCGGATAGAGTACAAGATGCTTTATATCGCTCAAATAAATTTGTTATTCTAAATGAAATTTTTTCAATGTTAGCCAATATGTGGAGATCTTCCGTTGAATAGTGCCATGGTAGATTCAGCATCATTTTGAGTACTTTATTTTGGGTTCTTTGTAATCGAAGAATATGGCTGTAAGCACATTTTCCCCAAACAGGTGATCCATATAACATAATGCTTTGAAAAATAACTTTGAATATTATAAGCTTATTTTCTGTACTGAGTTTTGATTTGCGATTTATAAATGGATATAGAATTTTTATTACCAAGGTGACCTTGTTAATTACTTCTTGTATGTGAAGTCTAAAAGTAAGTGTTTTGTCTAAGTGGACGCCTAAGTACTTAGCTCTAGATTTCCACTCTGTCGGAATGCCATTAATTTGGAGCATGTTGCTAGGTAAGAAACAACCTTTTCTTTTTCTTGAAAAAAAAAACAGCTTGAGTCTTTCCAGCATTTATTTTTATTTTCCAATCATTAAAATACGTTTGCACAATATTCAGCGCAGATTGCAAGTTGATTTCGATGTTAAAACCAACTGAATCTGATGAATACAAACATGTATCATCTGCAAAAATAGCTGATTTGCAATTTGTCAATCGCGGGAAATCATATGTGTATATTATATACAAAAAGGGACCAAGAACAGATCCTTGTGGTACAGCAGCAAGAATTTCATATTGATTGGAGAGGCAATTATTGACTGAAACTTTAAAAAACCTTTCAGACAAAAATAAATTAATGATTTTTACAATAAAAAGGGGAAAATTAAGAACTAAAAGTTTATGTACCAGGCCTCTATGCCACACCGTGTCAAATGCCTTCTCGACATCTAATAGAACCATACCAGTGCTTTTACCTAATGCAAGATCACTTTTAATATCCTTTGTTATCCGATGTAATTGATTAACTGTACTGTGACAACTTCTAAACCCAAATTGTTCAGCTGGAAGGATATCATGCGTGTTTAAATGCATAAGAATTTTATTTTTTATAAGTTTCTCCAGACATTTACTCAGAGAACTTAGTAAACTTATGGGTCTATAACTGGAAGTTGTGGAAGGATTCTTCCCAGCTTTTTGTATAGGGATTATTTTTGCTGTTTTCCATTGCTTGGGGAAATAAGCAGCCTTAAAACAAGCTGTAAAAAGAACTTTTAAAAATTTCACACCTGTTTTAGGTAGATTTTTCAAAATAATATTTTTCATACCATCGAATCCTGGGCTCTTGGAATTTTTAAGACTACTCAGTGTATCCTTTACATCCTGTACTGTAATTATATCATCATCAACTTGAATTTGTTGAGATCTCATAAATGCCATTGACTGCTCTACAGCAGGTAGACCCCCCTTATGTCCAATTTGTCTCTTTTCTTGACCCAACTTGCACGCTCTAGCTTTCACCGAAAAGTTAAATCGAAGCACCAATTGCAGGCAGAATAACAAGAGAATTACAAATTTTGATACACTGTACATTGTTCTTACTCTCGAGAGAGAGAGCGAGACAAGGCGATTTTCTATAAGATTTTATTTTCTATTTAGTTTGGCTATAATTTATCGCTACTATTATTTGCTGTATTGAAAGTTGAACACCATTAGCAACACAAATGAAATGGTCAAGATACGTGTTTAAAGGCTCTTCCCTTCAACTGTTCAAGACTTCATGAGTGTCTATATTTTACAAGTTTATTATAACACATTGAATGGTCTTGAATGAGATATGCATTTTTGTAAAGAATAAAGAGCTCTGGGAAAAACATATCTTTTGATGGTTTCAAATAGCGGACAGAGTCTTCTTGCACCAAATATTTATATCCCATTATTCTCGGTTGATAATCACATTTTAAGTCTGAAGTTTATGTCTACATGATACATGCAATTATTATACAGTAGTAGGTAGTTCGGAAAAAAATAAAGGTTGTAGGGTGGGTCAGGAAAAGATAAAGAGATATTTAAAAGAGGAGGTGTATTTTTGCCCCTTTTTGTCGGATTGGGGTATTTTTTTTTTAAATTCATTGAAATAATTAAATTTAAAAACAATATCATGATCGGATTTCTGTATTTTAAAAAATTATAGAGCTTGTTATCTGAATTTTTAAATTTTTTGTCCACTTTTTCTCAATTGGTTTAAAATTTGCCTTTCCCACTTTAATGGGGGGAAATAAATCTCTCTTTCCTGTACGACTCTTACTTCCTAAAAATCTATAGGTGTTGATGGTATACCTATACAAGATCAAAAGATATTTTGATCAAACTTGGCATTGACGCTGATAGAAAATACGAACAAAGTGGGTCTCGCAATTCTGTCCATCTGTTCAACTACAGGCTTATTTAAAAAAATACGATTGGAAGAATTTTGATTATGATTTCGAATAAAATAATACAATTGGAAGAATTTTGATAATTTCAAATATAATAATTTTCTGAACTTCTGGACCTCGACAAAAGTGGTTCTGGGACCTGGACAGAGATGGAAATTTTTTTTTTTTTTTTAAATAAACTTTCCTTAATTTTTTTTTGAAAAATTAAAAAAATACCTACATATTTTTTTCTTAACTTTTTTTTGTTGACAAAAAAAAGTGCAATTTATTTCTTTTTTGAAAAAATTAAAAAAAAAAGAGTTTCCACCTACAAAAATTATGTTTTTGAAAAAAATTGAAAAAAGAGTTTAATTTTCGTTAAAAACTGTTGACATTGGCGCCTGCCAGGCGACTGAACAATGATCATATCCTTAGCGGAGCAACGGAGTTCCGTGAGCGGGATGACCACCTGAAAAAGGTAGTTAAAATCCTTGTAAAGGGTCCGCCATCTAACGTTTTTTTTTCAACTAGTGCTTATTTCGTGAATGGTAACACTTAGCTCATGTCTGATTTGACAGATAATTAGTTTTTTCCTTCCGCTGAACGAATATGGTTGTGTATACGCTTCGCTAAGTGGGCCTGCGATCGACTTAGAGAAGATACTTTTTGATCTTGGCGGGTAGTAAACAAGCAAAATTGTCGCATTTGGGGCACAGAAAACCCGCACGCATACATTGAAAAGCCGATACACCCAAAACGAGTCACTGTTTGCTGCGGATTTTGGTCCAGAGGTATAATTGGGCCATATTTCGAAAATGAGCAAGGAGTGGCCGTTACAGTCAATAGCGATCGTTATCGGGCCATGTTGAACGCATTTTTGTTCACAAAAATTGAAGATGAGGATATTGGCAACATTTGGTTTCAACAGGAAAAATGTTTTGTTTCCAAAAAAAAATTTTCCTTTGTCCAAGTTCCAGACCCACATCCAGGAATTTTTTTTAAATTTTTTTAAAAAGTTGTTTCCAAAAACATATTTTTTTAATGTGTCAGTTATTAAAAAAAAATTGTTTCCAAAATCAAAAAAAAAAAAATTGTCCCTTGTCCAATCGAAGCACAAATTCCTATGGGAAAAAAAAATTGTATGCGCTGTCGCATTGTAGTAGTTCCTGCGGGATTTTGTGATAAGGGATTTTGTGATGCGGGATTTCGTTCCCAACCCCACATTAACTTTATAACAGCTTAAAAAGAGATACAGAGTGAGGTATTTATTTTATACAACAAATTGACAATAAGGCACCATTGGCCGCCGCAAATTAATAGACGGCCATTTAACCACCGGCTGCGATTGAGTGTTGGATCTGCCATTTAGTGCTCTATATTTGAGTGCCACCCATGGCAAAGTAGTGTAGATTTTATTAGAAATGGTAAATTCACAACTAGAATTCATTTTTATTGTTTTCAATAACAAATCGTGTTCTTTTTCAGCTTATTTAATCATTTGCATTTTATTTAAGAAATTTTGCAGCACAGCGAATTTTGCAAAATAAAACACGAATATTAAAAATAAATGAGGCAAATCAATAGAAAATCATTCACTAACACTATTTTTATTGGCGGGAGGCAATTTTTTCATGTTTTATTGTGAATAATAGCTAATTGAAAATTGCGTCAAAAATTAAAACATACAGAACTCGCTTGTTTCGAAGATTTTACTCTAAAATGTTGCACCATGCAGCAGTTGTGAAAAAAACTCGGGTGTTACTGGCAAATCTGTATTCTATTGTGACTTACCACATTTTTATTTCAGTGTATAAAAGTCTAGTGTTGAAAGAACGACAACGAACTACCCAGTCGCGGAACCGCTGTAACGAAAAATCCAATCTGGTGGTGAAGTGTCCAACGGTGAAAGTTCGGCACTGAATAGTCCTGCTTCGACAAATTGATGTTGGTGATTGAGTGGGTTTTTAAAAACAAAAGACGCAGCACGCAGCTTATACGAGTAAACTGACTGAGAATCAAGCCTGTTTCAAAATGCGAAGAGGAAACGAGACGTGAGCGTGACGAGAAACGCTGTCGTCCTTTTATAGTTACAAAATCGTCGCCCAATTCACAATGCAGCGAGCGTTTTACGACAAAAATTCATTTTTGTAAAAAAAAATCAACAAAATATAAAGAAAATAACTTACAAAACAATAGATTTATCAATAACTTTATTTAATTGATCTTTTGTGAAAAATCTGTAAATAACTACGCAAAAATGAAAATCGTCGTCACGTCGCGTCTTTTTTTCAATTTTTCGAATTCTTGGCGTGACATGACGACGAGAAACCCCGCATTGTGTATATCCAGGTATGCTTTCATTGTTTGAAATTGGTTTGACAACTACAACGAGTTCTCGTCACGTTCACGTCTCGTTTCCTCACCACATTGTGAATCAGGCTTGAGATCAAACAGCCAGCGTTTAAGAGTTATCTTCTTAATATAGAAAACAAAGTCGGTATAGTTACACCATTTAAACCTCAAGAACGGCTGGACCGATTTGAATAATCTTTGATTTGTTGGATTTTTATCTGCCCAGAATAGCAGAATAACTATTAAAATATCAAAAAAATTGACTTTGTAGGGTGAAATGGGGCAAAATGAAAAAGACGTAGATATCCAATTGAAAAATAATATACCTTTTAAACGGTTATTCTTAAGATATGGCTTCAAGGAATTTTTTTTAATTTTGCTATTTGTAGGGTGAAATGGAGTAAAAATTGAAAAAAATAACCGATTTAAGAAATTCCTTTTTTTTTGTTTGAAAAGTTTTTTTTTAGGAAATAGTGTTAGGGATATTCTTTTTCAAATTTTGTTATTTGTAGGATGAAATGGGGTAAAATGGAAGTAAATATACATGTCCGATTTAAAAAATTCTTTTGTTGTTTGAAAGCTTATTTTAAAAAATGCTATAGCTAATGGGTGATTTTTTAAGAGGTTTAGAACTTTTTTTTAAAAAAAAACACAAAAAATTCGAAAAAATGAATGAAATATTTATTTGAATCGATAGTTTGAACCTTGCAATTTAATGTTTAAAGATAATTTCATGCAAATGCTGACCGCGGCTGCGTCTCAGGTAGCCCATCCGCTGAGTCCAATTTTGGCATACTCTTTCACACATATCGGCCGGTATCTCACGAATGAATGCATGGATGTTGGCTTCCAGTGCGTCAATCGCAGCGGGCTTGTCCCTATAGACATTAGCCTTGACATACCCCCACAAAAAATAATCTAATGGTGTCAAATCGCACGATCTAGGCGGCCAATTGACCGGCCCGAAACGTGAAATTAACTGTTCACCAAACTCGCCTCGCAATTGCGCCATTGTTTCGCGTGCTGTGTGGCATGTGGCACCGTCTTGTTGAAACCACATATCATGCAAGTCAAGAACTTCCATTTCGGGCAAAAAAAAGTTTGTTATCATCGCTCGGTAGCGTTCACCATTGACAGTAACGCTGCGATTCGCATCATCTTTGAAGAAATAGGCCAATAATGCCGCCGGCCCATAAACCGCACCAAACAGTGGCTTTTTCGGGATGCATTGGTAGCTATTGCAATGCTTCTGGCTGATCTTCACTCCAAATGCGGCAATTTTGCTTATTTACGTACCCATTCAACCAAAAATGAGCCTCATCGCTGAACACAAGCAGCGCGCGATGAACATTTCGAACCGAGCACGAATTTTGATAGTAAAATTCAATAATTTGCAAGCGTTGTTCATTTGTAAGACGATCCATGGTTAAATTGCAAACCAAACTGAAGCTGTTTGACAGTGACACAAGGTACTATACACACGTCAGCTGTCAAAACCAGTGTTGCCAAAACCAAACCAGCTAAAAAATCACCCTTTATATAGAAAGAAATGAGATACAAATAAAATAGTGGTTTTCGAATACAAAAATTCCTTCTGTGTTAGGAAAGCAATAAAGGTTGAACTTAGAGGATCATATTTTAACAAATTTAACCTTTCATAATGTGACCCAGACAGTAGTATTCGATTACAAAAAGTCAAAAATTAATATTTTCTTTGTAGTTTTTATGCGAAGCTCAGGTTTGTCTACCCATGCGAAGCCTGCCGTCCGGGCCAGCTAGTTAAAAAGCTAAATTGTCATTATTATTTTTAGAGCATCAACTTAAAAATCAATTATTTTCTTATCAATACAAAATGTTACTTATCTTGTCAAAATGTGAAAACCTGTGTCAGTTTATCAATCATTTAAACTTCACTTTTTAAGTTTAATATGAAAGATAAAAAAAAAAAATATGAATCAAAGAAAAGAATAGGCACTTAATAAAAAAAATGTTTCTTCGGAACTCGAAAATGAATCTATATGTAGGTAGCTACATACCTACTTAATTATTTTTTTGATTTCTCACTCTCATATCCCTCTTTCGTGATTTTATTTATTCCATTCAAGTTAAAAGAGGACAATAATTTGAAAGAACATGATATATTACTCTGATATAACATTTTTCAATTAAATTGATGATGAAGTATAAAAAAATATATACTCTATAAATGTATGTATGTACATAAAGGTATATGCGGGAATGGAAATAGGGACAGCGCTTATATGCCAATAAAATAAAAGGTTCTTTTTTCAAAGCAAACTGTCTTCAACTTTGTGTGAAAGAAATAAAAAAAAAATGTTTAATTGCCTTCCTTGATATTTTCAGGTTCCATTATATTGTCATTTGATATATTTTTTCATGAAAATTCTTTGATGTATTAGGTTAGTAATACATATATATACAATGGTCTTTTTTATGCGATCATGGATTTGTGGAATATTAAATGATTTTTTTCTAAGCTGAAGCTGAAGAGAAGAAAGCAACCATATAAATTTTATCACGAGAAGGAAAATCTAAATCTAATAAACCTATCCATCAATTTAGAAGCTTTTATTTTTAGTGTTGAAATTATAAATGGATAATTATGAACATCAAAAACGTTTTTGACAGAGACATATCAAAACAAAAAGATTGTCAGTAAATTGTATTATTATTTATCTCATATTGGGACCTACTAATAATCAAGCACTAGGTATAATGTCGACTATCAGCTTTCTGTATAAGGTTTAAAATCAAATCCCAAGCTAAACAGAATCCTACCAACTCGATACTTAATACTGAAACTGTTTTAAACCCAACACTATGTTCACCATATGATTTCTTATACAAATCTTAAATTATGAGAACAAAATTTTAAAAATCGTAGGTGAAAAAAAAAATTGGTATGCCAATTATAAGTATTTATCAATGTAGAGTTCAAAATTGAACTTTACAAGTTTGAATGCAATAAAATTTAAAATTTTACAAGCGCTTCTGTATAAACAATTTAGTTTTATTTATTTATTTTATCTACAAGCAATATTATAGCTAACAGACATAAGAAATCCAAGAGACAAATTAAAAGGTGAATAAATACAATACCTCAATTTTAAATTTATTACGAATAATATTAAAAAAATCAATGTTTGTAGAGACTTCATTGAAATATGCAATGGACCTTGATAGAGTTTCATCACAACCATAGTTTGTCATATGAGTTCTTTGAAATAAGAATACTCTAGCTCTCATAGACCTAGCGGGAATATAGATAGTTAATAAAGCAAGAAGCGATGGATATTTAATATGATAGCATTGTAAGTCTCCAATCAGCATTACACTATGAATTTTTTTTCTTGAATGTAAAGACTTTATTCCAAGTAATTGGCATCTAGCCTCATACCCAGAACTGAACTCCCAACCAATTTTTTTAAATATATATTTCGTGAATCCTCTATTAATTTTTTTCAATCCGATTAGAATGGACTTTATAAAGGGTTTTCCAATAAGAGGTGTTATTTTGAATAGCCCGCTATTTCGGTAGCTGTCACTTTTGAAGCTGTCAATTTTTGACATTTGACAAGTAGAAACTACGCCATTAATAAAAATGGAACGATACACGCTTCAACAACGCATTGAAATTATTAAAATTCACTATAAAAATGGTGAAAATTTGGCAGAGACGGTTCGTAAAACTAAAACATTTTTGGGTCGTCGTGAAGCACCTTGTCGGACCGCAATACAGAAATTGGTGGACAAATTCGAACTGTTGGGACAAGTTAGTGATGTGAAGAATAAAACCCGTGCACGTCGCTCAAGAACAACTGAGAATATTGCTGCTGTAGCCCAAAGTGTTGAAGAAAACCCAGGTTTGTCCATTCCTCGTCGTTCTTTGGAATAAGGCATTCCACAAACGTCATTACACTGTATTTTGCATAAAAACTTGGGTCTTAAGGCTTATAAAGTTCAGTTAACACAAGAACTCAAGCCGGCTGATCATCAACAACGTCGTGTCTTTGCTGATTGGGTCCTTGAAATGCATGAAAATGATCCGGAATTTCATCGAAAAATCATCTTGACTGATGAGGCCCATTTCTACCTCGGAGGCTACGTCAACAAGCAAAACTGTCGCATCTGGGGCTCGGAAAACCCAAGAGTTATTGTTGAAAAGCCTCTCCATCCTCTACGCATGACTGTTTGATGCGGTTTATGGTCCGGCGGGTTCATTGGACCTTACTTTTTTGGAAAATGAGGCTGGAGCAACAGTTACGGTCAATGGATTGCGCTATCGAGAGATGATAAATGATTTTTTATGGCCGGAATTGGATGGTATTGATCTGGACAACGTTTACTTTCAATAAGACGGCGCTACGTGCCACACAAGCAATGAAACCATCGATCTTTTACGGGTAAAGTTTCCGGACCGTGTTATCTCTCGAAGAGGTGATCACAATTGGTCACCGAGATCTTGTGATTTAACACCTTGCGACTTCTTCCTTTGGGGCCACGTGAAAGATAAGGTCTACGCCAACAGCCCAGCGTCGATTCAAGACCTCAAAGATGGAATTCGTGAGGCTATCGAGGACATAGGGCAGCCACTTTGCGATTTGGTTATGGAAAATTTCATGAAAAGGATATGGTCCTGTAAGCGTGGTCGTGGCGGCCATTTGGCTGATGTTGTGTTCCATTATTAACGGCATACCTTCCTCTTTATAATGAAATAAACATCCGATCATTTATCTCAAAAAATGCCATTTTTCTTTGAATATCAAAATAACACCTCTTATTGGAAAACCCTTTACATATGCGAGACTCCAAATAACATCTGCGTATTCCAAAAGTGATCTGACAAGTGATATAAACAAGGATAATAATACGAAGGGATCTGTAAAGTCTTTTGCATTTCGTTTTATTCAACCTACTAACGGTCAGCCATCAGCCGAATAGGTGGAATAACATGTAGCATATACGAAAACATGCACGTGCCGTAACTATTCGGGACTGGTGGAAGTGTGATCATAGCCTCTTCGCGGTGGCCTCTAGAAACAAGCCTTTAAAAAGGTTTGGCTAATATGATCAGGCTGGTTCCACAGGTTGGCAACAGGTTAATTCCCTGTTCCGTAAAACTAAAAGAATTTCGAGACCTACAACTAGCCTCGGAAACGGACTGATCTCACGACGACAAAAAATGAAGTCTGCCATCATCGGCTTTAACGCTATAAGCGAAAGGCTCTAAGCACCCTTCGTGTGCGAGGAAAATTTAAGAACATCAGCCTCATTAACGTTCACGGACCTACGGAGGAGTCCTCAGAGCAAGAAAAAGAGACTTAATACGAACAAGTCAAGAGGGCCCTCAATGCCTGTCCAAGGTATGACGTAAAAATCATCCTTGGGGATTTGAATTAAAAAATAGGTCGGGAGCCGTTATTCAGGCATTACGCAGGCACCCATAGTTTGCATGAGAACACTAATGACAATGGACTTCGAGTCTTAGAATTGGCAGCATCGAAAAACATGGTCGTTGCGACTTGCGAGTACCAGGTTCCCGCGTAAAGATATCTACAAAGCCACCTGGGTATCACCTGATGGAGTCACTCGTAACCAAATTGACCACGTGTTGATAGACCGTCGCCACTACCGGTGCCAATATCGACTCGGATCACTATCTTGTTGGTATGGTTTCCGAGGGCGGATTGCCTTGCGAAGACGTATTGCATCCGCTGATCAGGTTCGAATCAACACGGCTGCTCTGCGCAATGAAAACAACAGTAACACCTTTGGTAATGCGTTACGACTCGCCCTAGAACTGGGTAGAGTAAGTGCTGGAGCCAGTATGCTGGGCGTAGATGAGAAGTGGACACGCCTTAAGAATACTGTCATAAGTTACGTCGTAGAAATCAAAACGACTGGTTTGATGATGAATGCAAGCTATCGACTGAACGTAAGAATGTTGCATACAGAGCAATGCAACAATCTCATAGAACGCGGGCACGCGAAGACCAATATAAAGAGCTCAGAAGAATTGAAAAACGGCTTCACAGACAGAAAAAATCAGCCTGGGAGAAGAACATAATCTGTGAAATAGAGAAAAGCCGAGAGCGAGGTCCGCACCAGGCCCGGAAGTTCTACCAATCCGTCCGAAACATGACGCAGTACAAACCACGCTGCACATACTACAAGAACGGAGGGGGA
Source organism: Leucozona laternaria (assembly GCA_932273885.2). NCBI lineage: Eukaryota > Metazoa > Arthropoda > Insecta > Diptera > Syrphidae > Leucozona > Leucozona laternaria. The sequence continues at coordinate 267,112,705 of OW026366.1, read as the reverse complement.
AATCTGATCACTGATCCTCAAAGCATACTGGAGCGATGGGAAGTGTACTTCAATGAATTGCTAAATGGTCAGCTCACTGCAGAAGTGGAGGCTCCACTACTTCAAGAAGAGTACCCTATGTTGCCGCCACCAAGCATAGAAGAGGTTGAGAAGGCTATAGGCCCGGGAGCCGATGGTATACCAGCCGAACTATTTCAACACGGTGGGCCAGCTTTACGTCAAGCAATTCATGAGATTATAATGCACGCGTGGGAGCATGAAGAAATTCCAGAAGACTGGCGAAAAGGTATAATTTGCCCCATACATAAGAAGGGAGATGTCACAACGTGCAGCAATTATAGAGGTATCACGTTGTTGAGTACCGCCTATAAGATACTCTCCTCTATCCTACAAGACCGGATAACCCCATACGCTAAAACCATCATCGGACAATATCAGTGTGGTTTCATTCCAGGCAAATCAACAACTGATCAGATCTTTACCCTTAGGCAGGCGATGGAAAAATGTCTAGAATTTAACATCCCAACATATCATCTGTTTATAGACTTTAAGGCCGCCTACGATAGCATAGCCAGGGTACAACTTTACAAAGCCATGAGAGAATTCGGCTTACGTAGACGACATCGACATCATCGGAAGAACCGAGCAAGCTGTACATGATTCCTTCATCCAGATCGAGCAGGCGGCACAAAATCTGGGGCTGCACATTAGTGAAGGTAAAACAAAGTACATCGTGGCGTCGAATGCGAGAGGAACTGTTGGTCAAACAATCAAGGTAGCGGAGCACGAATTTGAAGTGGTGAAATCCTTTAAATACCTTGGGTCAATAGTAGCCGCCGATAACAATATAGAAGAAGAAATACGCGGGCGGCTTCTCAAATCCAACAGAGCCTACCAAAGCTCTTCAAATCCAGAAATCTCACCATAACTTCAAAACTGCTGCTGTACAGGACCATGGTCCTGCCAGTACTCACATATGGATCCGAGACTTGGGTGCTTAGCAAAAGGCACTCCGACCTTTTCGCCGCATTCGAGAGAAAAGTCTTAAGGAGAATTTTTGGCCCCATATGTGAGGAAGGACGATTCCGGAGACGGTACAATCATGAATTGTACGCAATCTACCTTGAAGCAGATATCGTGACAAAAATTAAGCACGGTAGACTCCGGTGGGCAGGGCACCTAGCTCGCATGAGCGAAGAGGAACCTGCTCGGAAAGTTCTTTGTGGTACATTCTATGGTAGACGACAGCGTGGTAGACCATGCTTGCGCTGGAGAGATGGCGTAGACCAGGACGCCCGGAGCCTTGGGGTGCGCAACTGGATGGCGGCGGCTAATATCTGAAAGTTCTTAACCGATTGCTTTGAAATTTTGATACACCATTGCATTCGCATACCCGCGTGTTTATATAAACTTTTTTAAACAAAAAAACAACGGGATATATTGGGCATAAAAGCAACACAGGAGCTTTTTGTATCTGAAAAATTTCTCAGTTGTGCTGTCAAAAAATTGAGGAAAATAAACTTAAATACAATTTTTGAAGGAAAAAAATTAATAAGAAATAATTGGTGTCGTTTACCACAGCGTTTCATTGGTATGAACGGTCTATTTTTTTTATTTTTCCGATATTTAACATTTCGTTTGATTTAATTTATAGATTTGTAAAATTTCATAATTGACTTTTGATCCACTTGGGTGGGTATGGAAAACCTCATTAGACGGTGTTCACATTGGAATGACTCCTCCGATTTTTTTGGACGTCTTTTTGCTTTTGCTCACTCTCACTTCATTGTGAGAAAGAGATGGCCAGGGGCTCAATTCCGCAAGTGTGAATAGTTTTCCGTATACACTTTCTATTCACGTTCAAAATATGCGTGAGTAAATTTGCCTATCTGTGTACGCCTTTATCTGTCAAAAAGATTGCACCTCACTCTTGCGGAATCGCATAATTTAATGTGTACACTGATTTTTGTGCACACAGACAAAACTCACGCTTGCGGAATTGGGCCCCAGGAAAGGCAGTATTTCTTTAATTTGTTTAAAAATCAGTGGATTTTTTGTTGACTTTTTATTTTGTGGCATCTGTTTTCTCTTTCTATGATTTATCTTTGGCACTTAAATCCTACAGAATCCAATTTTTTTGCAATTGAAAACGTATTGATTTGAAAAGATTTACATTTTGTAAGTGAAAAATTACTAATTAATCCTTCAAAGAGCATAGATTTTTCTTTTTTTGTAACCACTGCTGAATGCCAAAGTGAGTCACTATATGAGAAAGTGAGGCAGGATTTTTTGATTTTTTTGAAAAAATCTTGCCTCACTAGCCTATTTCTTTCTCCTCATGATTTGGAGTGAGATAAAACAAAGAAATGTCAAAATGAGTCGCACGGAGTAAGTCCAATGTGAACACCGTCATTAATTTGTGTCTGATCAAAATAAGTTGGATTCACGTCAAAAAATTGGAGGAGTCCTGTTAAATATTTAACAAGGAAAAGAATAATGTCAAAAAATGGCTCAATGGGCAGTTTGTTTCCCGTGTCATCTTTCTTTGATTTTCCAAGAATTATGTTCGAAAAAAGTCTTTATACTCCAAAGCCTTAACAGAATCGATTTTTTTCTAAATAAACCGAATCGATTTTTGTGGAATATTTTGTTTAATTATTTCGAATACGTTGCAACAAAAAAAAAACAATTTCCCTTCCTAAAATGCCCCAACTTTCAATTTGAAGTATTACAAATGTGAAATCTTTATGGTGTGTTTGCAAATCGGTGTTCAATCTTGCTGAAAATGCAAGTAATTTATATTTTGACAGAAAAGAATCGATTTTGTTTAGAAAAAAATCGGAACAGAATTTTTTTTTTTTTTTTTTTTTTATTATAAGCGCGCACTCAAGGGGTTATGACTACCCTTATAATGATAAACATAGTGCGAGCGTTAGGAAAATAGGGAAGGGTTTAGTAGGAGATACCGATGCACATTGGTTTTGAATTTCTGGTTATTACAATGGGAGGGAAAGATAGAGCTAGGCAAAGCATTCCACATTCGAGTTGTGCGGCTAAAGAAAGAATCTCTGTACTTGACTGTACGTCCGAAATTGGGCTCAAGGGTAAGCTTATGTGCATTCCTAGAAGCGCGAGTATTACGGTGGAATTGTTTTAGGGGAGGAATGCAAATGGCTATTTCGCTAGAACACTGTTTGTAAAAATAGCGATAGAATAAAGATAGACATGAAACACTGCGGCGGTGTTCCAGAGTTGTAATTGTATCTGTTATATTTCTATCACCTATCATTTTAAAAGCTCTATTTTGAATTCTGTCCAAGAGATTCAAGTGAGTTATAGGAGCACCTGCCCAGATGTGTGAGTTATACTCAAGCTTAGGACGGATAAAGGCTTTGTAGATTATAGCCAGATCAGAAGGAGAGAAAAATTTCTTGCATCGCCGAAGAAAGCCTAAACACTTCGCAGCGTTTTTGGCAACGTTAAATATGTGGTCATTCCACAAGAGGTGGTCTGTGATGTACATTCCCAGAACTGAAAGCTGTTTAGTTTCTTCAATACAAGTACCGCTCATGGATAGCGGCATGGAGGGTGGGTTTCGCTTCAACGACAGGAGACAGCATTGAGTTTTTGAAGCATTAAATTCTACGCGGTTTTTGATTCCCCATTGGACAATGCTATCAAGATCAGAATTTAATGAGCTTATCATACGCTGCCGCTCTAAATCCACATCCGAAGGACAAGGATGTGACTCTAGAAACGAATATGAAAAGCTGAGGGTACTGTCGTCAGCAAAACAATTTAATGGATTAGAAGTTTCAGACAGAAGATCATTGATAAATATCAGAAAGAGAGTCGGAGACAAAACGGAGCCCTGGGGCACACCAGCGTTTATTTTATGAATATCAGACTTAAAACCATCCAATACGACTTGTATTGAGCGGTTAGAAAGGTAATTTCTAATCCAACGAAGAAGAGATTCATCGATACCAAATGCACGCATTTTCGATAAGAGAGCTTGATGCCAAACTCTATCAAACGCTTTTGAAATATCAAGTGCAATAATCTTACTTTCGCCAAAACGATGTAGGGATTTGTTCCACTGTTCGGTGAGATAAACCATCAGATCACCAGTGGACCTATTGCTACGAAAGCCATACTGCCGGTCATTTATAAGCTTTCGTTCTTCAAGATATTTCTTAAGCTGATGATTAATCAGCGTTTCCATGACCTTGGAAAGAAGGGACGTAAGTGCAATTGGACGATAGTTAGAGGGTGAAGAAGATTCGCCTTTTTTAGGGACAGGCTGGACAAATGCTGTTTTCCATCCACTCGGAACGAGACCAGTAGAGTAGGACAGATGGAAAAGCTTACGCAGTGGTTTTGCCAGCGTAGAAGAACACCTCTTCAGAACAATAGGAGGGATACGATCCGGGCCAGCGGATTTGTGCACATCAAGGTCCTTAAGAACTCTTGCAACTGCACGAGTGCGAAAGAAGATTCGTCCCATGAAATCGTTAGCGCTCTCAAGTACAGGAGGAGTCATAACACTTACTGGCAACGTCGAATTAACAGCAAACTGTGCTGCAAGCAAATTGGCTTTCTCTAATGAGCTAACAGCAGGGGTGTCATTGAAGACGAGCGTTGGAACCGAAGACGATGTAGTATTTCGTATTTTTTTGGCAAATGACCAAAAATTTTTACTACCTTTGGGACATTGTAGTATTTTTTGCCTTAATTTTTGGTCGTGCAAAAATTTGGTTCGTCGAATATGGACGTTACAGGTCTTTCTAGCTTGTTTGAACTTATTCCGGTTTTCCTCAGTGGGGTTGGCTTAACTCGGCAAAGACCTCGACGTACCTTCCTTCGGGTGTTGTCTGGCCTGAAAAGCGAAGCCAACTAGAATTGTGTACATTGAAATCGCCCGTAATGACGATTTCAGTGTGAGGGTAATGGGAAACAATTCTTTGGATGGAGTCAGACAGAGCATCAAATTCGTTAGAAGTTGAATTTCTGTCCAGATTAGGACTTCGGTAAATGAAGCAGGTATGTATGATGCGCTTATTAACCGAAAATTTAAACCACATAAAGTTGAAATTTGTGTTCACACAGGGACCGTATTGTGGTTGAAGTTGGTACGCAACATCATTCCTAATATAAATCGCGAGACCGTGATGGGAGAAGAATAATGGCACTAAGTTATACCCATGCAGGTTAAATTCCGAATGATCGGTGTTTTCGCCTACCTGAGTTTCACTCAGCGCCAAAACAGCTGGCCTGTTAACTACAGTATAGACGTACACGGCACAGAAATTCGCTCTCAGCCCCCGAATGTTAGAATAATCAACTCTAAAATTACCCACCATTGTAAAAACAAAAACTCAAAAACCTAAGCAGACGATTAATCTAAATTAATTATTAATCTAAACACCAAAAAACTTTTCGACACATATTACCACTAGTGTTATGCCTTAGTGACAACATGTACGATCCGCCCCTGGATATTCAGAACAATAAATCAATCATCCATCCACCGTTGTCATAGCTTGAACATTACATGCAGTGTGCGGGAATCCCCACACAGTACATGCAATGCTCAACTTCGCAACTGTGGGTTGAGAAGGGGAAAGGAAGGTTAGGATAACTGCTCGCTATGTTGTGGTTTATATTGGTTTTTTTTTTTTTTTTGCTATAGGTGATTTGTTGTTGTATTTTGTTATTGCACTTTAATTTTTGTTAATTTGTTTTTTCTTTTTCGCGGCGCGACTGATGATTTTATGAATTTAGATTTTGGTATTAATTTGATTATTGATTTGTTAATGGGTTGGAGGTGGATTTGTTTTTTTTATATTGATTTATGCACACATATTATTTAATGATGGAATATATAATTTAAGACAGGGAAAACAGATTTTTTTAACACAGCAAGAGGGGACTTTGACTTCACTTTCACAGACTATACACGCAGGTGTGCACTTGGTGGGATGCAGATCGGCACTGAATCGATTCTTTTGTTGAAAGGAATTCGACATTACAAATTATGTGTATCGTTTTTGAGAAAAGGCTTAACAAAATTTGTTGGCAGGTATTGTTATACTCGTGTATTTGGTCCTACAAAAAAATGAGAAAGTTAAATTTATGCCCAGCGAAGCGGGTGGGTAACAGCTAGTGTTGAATAAAATCTTTTTGCCAAGTTTAATAAAAATCAATTTAGTCGTTTTTAAAATATTTATTTTTCAAAAAAAACATTTGAGACTTTTTTTAAAAATCCAAATAATATCTTTTTGAAAGTTTTGGTATGCAATACAATTTAAAATACATTAATCATTCTTCATTTAAAAATTGAGAAATACAAGCTGAACCATTTTTGAGAAAAACGCAAATCAAAAAAAAAAAAAACATTTTGTTTACTAAGTATCATACCAGCGTATAACTATTTAAATTTATTTATATTTTTTTTAAGTCTGTAGAGTTTATTTTGAGAAAAATAAAATTTTCTTTTTTGGCCAAAAAATTGTGAATGACAGGTACCGTTATAAATACTTGGTACTAAAAAAAATGAAAAAAAATATGTCGTGGGAGTGTCCAAGAATCGTTAGGTACCAAGTTTAAGGAAAATCGACCAATCCGTTTAGGCTTTAGTCGAACAGACAGACAATCAGACAGACGGATGTTTTTGCCAGATCAACTTTTTTCGTCTCCCCTATCATAGTAATGTCAAGTTCGATCAAAATCTCGAGTTCGATTCTTTGCACGACTCCATAACTTCCCATATAAAGGGTTTTTCTACAGGGACGCTACAAAAGTAGAGCAACAGGGACAGCAAACGACGCCATATTTTTTGCCGCTCTTTTGACATTTCTCTTCAGCAAGGTTTGCCATTTTAAGATGGAAAGATATACGAGTCAACAACGAGTTGAAATTATTAAAATTCGGAGTCATTGGCCTCACCGTTAAGAGCGCTACATCCAATTTATGGTCTTCATAATCGTCCTACCAGACGCTCCAACAATTGAGCGTCTAGTGGAAAAATTTGAATCCACAGGCACAGTACAAAATGTTCCCGTGCCAGTGAGACAAAGAAGTGCCCGTAGTGTCTAGAATATTGCTGCCGCTGAGGATTCAGTTGCAGAAAGCCCAAATGTGTCTCTCACACGTCGTTCTCAAGCGTTGGGCATTTCTGTGACGTCGTTGTGGTTAATTTTGCGAAAAGACCTTGGCCTACATCTTTACAAGATTAAATTGACGCAAGAACTGAAGCCGCTTGACCACCAGAAGCGTCGTATGTTCGTGAATTGGGCTGAGCAACAACTTGAAAATGATTCGGATTTTCATCGAAAAATCATCTTCAGCGATGAGGCTCATTTCTGGCTGAATGGCTTTGTCAATAAACAAAATATGCGGTATTGGTCAGGCAGCAATCCACACGTACTCCATGAGTTATCATTGCATCCCGAAAAAATTACGGTTTGGTGTGGTTTATGGCCGGCGGCGTCATTGGGCCGTACTTCTTCCGTCATAATCAAGTCCGGCACTTTACTGTGAATGGGGATCGCTGCCGTTCGATGATAACCGAATATTTTTGGCCCCAATTAGATGATATGGATTCGATGATATGGTTCGAAAAGGAAGGCGCCACAAGCCACACAGCGAATGTCACAATCAATTTATTGGAAACCAAGTTTGGAGAACGTGTTATCTCACGAAATGGTCCAGTCGCTTGGCCGCCTCAGTCGTGCGATTTGACGCCGTTAGACTATTTTCTGTGGGGCTACGTCAAGTCTGTGGTCTATGCCAACAAGCCAGCGACGATTGATGAACTTCGTACGAATATCGAACGTGAATTTGCAGCAGTATCGGCCGATTTATGCTTGAAAACCGTCGAAAATTGGGTTCAGCGTCTGGACTTCTGCAAGCGTGCCCGTGGTGGCCATGCAAAAGAAATCGAGTTCCATACATAATGGCATCGAACGTACTTTTACTAGAATAAAGAATTTCATTGATATTCAAAACTGTTTTTGTTTTATTTAAAAAAAACTTTTGTAGCGCTCTTATTGAAAAACTCGATATATATACGATGCATCATCATGGTTTAATATGAAATGCTGATTATCTTTGCTTTTGCAGCTTTAAAAAAAAACCTCAACGTCTTCGTGCATATCCGATTGACATACGGCAGCAATCAGTTTGTTTGTGTTTCTCCTTTCCTATTTTGTCTTTGCCCTTCCAAAAACACATGCACATGTGAATCTTTTTTGACATTTTTAATTTTACTGTGTACTTCACGTTTCGACAAATTATATATACCTATTGGTGAGAAACTTGGTCTTTATCTAATGGCTTTGCAGAAAACAATTTTCTTTAATACTTCTGGGCTTGGCGATAAAGGGTTTTCAGTACACAGGTGTTGAACACAAGGATTTGGAGTTGCATTTCTTAGATCTTTATTACTTTTAGCCGATCTGTCGATTCGAACCGCTTTTGAAAATTGTGCAGCTTTGACTTCAACGACTTAAGGAGTTCTTCCTTCTTTGAGATTATTAGTCTTTAAATTTGAAAAACTTCCGTCTAAGTTGACAATCGGGCCTGGATAAGCCGCCCGTTCAGCAATTGGACCTACCTCTGGAATGAAGACATTCACATTCATCAAGTCAGGGGATCCAAGTGGAGTGCTTTCAAGGTGACCAGTTTGGGCCGCACCCCCCCCCCCCCAAAAGATTTATTGCATTTCTTTATCGTTAGGGAGTGATCTGGGGGATGAAATATTCATGGGGGGAAATCTGGGGGGATTTATTTAGAGCTAAAAGGTTGAGGAATCGTATGGGTATTGAAACAGCTGACATAATTCTACATGTTAGATATTCCTTACATTCTGGTAGTGGTTACACTTTCCTTTTGCGCAAGAAGTCAGGAGCCATGATAAATGTTGATGATTTTTTATACCAATTTAAAATAAAAAAGTGAAAATACTTGGAAAATTCATGTAATTTAATTCAAAATGACATTTCCGTTAGCAAACTGTTATATGTATGTCACGGGAAACCATGGAAATGACCACATGGAAATGACACCGAAGGATATTTTTGGAATGCTGTAGCAAAATGTGTTTATTGTAAATAGTTTTGTACGAATCACCAAATCGAGTCAAAATCAAAAGCCATTTTGAAAAATATTTAAAATGTTGCTTTCAATTTTGTTGAAATAAGTGTTTTTGAATAACCAATGATGGCTTTATAGTTTTTGACTGTCTTTTTCTGCACAAAATTGCGTTTTTAACACAAATAACACATTTGAAAAATCAAAAACTTTTATTTCGCACTTTATAAAGTTATTAGTTCGTTCCAAATTCTAATGGTGGCAAGGTGATAGAATATATAAAATAAAAAAATACATTTTATTGAAAATTCTAAGGAAGTTCCTTAATAATAAAACTAATTCCACATTATTAATTTTGTGATTTAAACAAAAATGGAAAAAAAAAACAAAGCTTTGATTCTACACCCTTCATTTGTTTCTGTGGGATTGAGTGGTTTTCCCGACAATCAGTATCCCGAGTAACGTTTGCCCGCCGATGATGAGCTACTACTTTTTTCGACGGCGGGATTGCCAATACTTTTATTAATACTTTTTAAGGTATTATTTGATATTTTGGAAACAATATTACATATATTGTTCGATGAAAAGTATTTAACCAGGAGTTGGAAGTCAGGGATTTTCAGTTCTTGTCAGAAGTCTGTGGAGGTAACACCTCGTTGATAAGAGATATTTAACCGAATTTCATTTTAGGTAGTTGGGTTGGTGGTTAGGTGGGTTGTGGTTGGATCGGTTGACGGCTAAGCGGGCTGACAGTTAGGTGGGGTTAGTTGGTGGTAGGTACGATGGATATAGTGGGCTAGGTGGGTAGTTGGGGGTATGTTAGTTTAGCCATAGGTGGGTCTGGATCTGGACGGAGGAGGGTCTGGATCTGGACAAAGGTGGGTTTGGACGAAGATGAATTTTTTTTTTATATTTAAAAAACTTACTTTTTTTTTGAAAAATTAAAAAAAAAAACCTTTTTCCTAAACTTTTATTCTGTTTTTTTTTTTATTATTATTTATTACTTCAAAATAATAATTTGCTTGTTGAAGCCCACCTGCCGAACATACCATAAGTACATTTTTTTTTATATTATTACTTGATTTGGACGGCGAATGTTCGTTCTCACTATTCTCATCATTAAGGGTGAGTTCTACAACATGTGTTTTTGTATTGAAAATGAAGCGATGATGGCAAAAGCGAATTTCAGTGCCGATGAAAGTTAAAATATCTTAAATTGATCAAGCATTTTTCTGCCCATTTACAAATGCTACTGAAGCAATTTAAAGCTATAAAAGGTTCTTTTAAGGGCTAACAATGTGATTGTTTGGAGATATGAAACTTTCAATATTGGGTATTTTAATGAAGAAAACTGTTGGTATAGGCGCCTGCCTGGCGACTGAACATACCCTAAGCGGAGCGACGGAGTCGCGTGAGCGGGTGTGTCCCCGAAAAAGAGAGTTAAAATCCTTAAGTCCTGCGCAGCGGGCCACCCAAGGTACTGTTAAATAAGAAAACTGTTGGTATAGGCGCCTGCCTGGCGACTGAACATACCCTAAGCGGAGCGACGGAGTCGCGTGAGCGGGTGTGTCCCCGAAAAAGGGAGTTAAAATCCTTAAGTCCCGCGCAGCTGGCCACCCAAGGTACTTTTAATCAAAAATACTGTTTACATTGGCGCCTGCCAGGCAACTTAACATACCCTTAGCGGAGCGACGGAGTCGCGTGAGCGGGTGTTTCCCCGAAAAAGGGAGTTAAAATCCTTAAGACCCGCGGAGCGGGCCACCCAAAGTACTGTTTATTAAACATAAACTGCAACCACACCAATTAACAACATACATTATAAGAAAAAACTATTTCTATCTTTAAACGCGATTTGCGGCTAAACGGAGCTTCGTTGACCCCCCAAAGTTGACATCTTCAAACGTGGTTTATGGTTAAACTAGGCATCTAAGAGAATTAAAAATTACATATTTGTGATCTAGGGAGTTCCATCTTTCAATAGATGCAAGCAGGGGGGGTAAGGGGGGGCAGCACGTTTATTGATTGGATATATAGGAGTTAAAATCCTTAGAACCCGCGCAGCGAGCCACCCAAGGTACTGTTTGGTTTCTGTCTCTTTGAATTTTTTTTAAATACAAACCCAACACACGTGCCAACGCAGCCACCCACCCACCATCCAAGCTATCCATCCCCACCTACCAACCAAACCCACCAGCCTACGCAGCCACCCACCCACCATCCAAGCTAGCCATCCTCACCTACCAACCAAACCCACTAACTAAAATTCCAAAAAATTATTTAAAAAACATTTATTGTGGTGGAGAACCTACCTGCACTGATTTCTAATAAGAACTGAAATAATTTCGAACTTACACCTGCTTAAATACTTTTTTTGGTCGGCGAATTTGTTTTCGTCGTTTTTATTCATTCTCGTCAGGCTCACGATATAGTGTGAAATCTCACATACTCAAAGGGGGAGTGGCTTAATCCAAGGTGGTCTTCTGTGCAGTGCGAAAAAAATACGATAGTGCGCTGTCGCTAAGTATCAAGAAAAGTAGGATTTGTCGGGCAATCGTTAGTCGGGAAAACGTTACTCGGGCAAACGTGCGGCGGGAAAACGTTTGTCGGGAAAACGTAACCAACCCGTTTCTGTATCTATGACGTTTTTCGTCTGAAATAACTTACATTTAATCTTACCTAGACAAAGTTCCGCATGTGGAAAACAAAAACCATGAACAATTTAATCCCCACCCAACAACGAAGTGTAAACTTAGTGGTAGCTTACTAAAATTATTAATTTTTTTTTGTCAAAGCAAATTCTCTGAAATCATTATTTATTAATTTCTCATCGTTTTTCGAATAAATTCATCAATAAATTCACCATTTAAAATGTATTTACAAAGCCAATAACGCCAGCTATGACTCCCAGTTAACTTTAAAATTCCATAGTAATTAAAACACAGCTTTATACATAAACATAAATCTATACTAAACCAATTCAAAAAGCCAATTAATAGCACTTAAGTTATACTTCCACGTTCTACTTCCATGTGATTAATCTTCATATTCTTACCACATTTGTACGTGCGGGGGATTCCTCCAGCTGCAACCATAGCGAAATTAAATTGCGACTTTGCCAACGCCAAACAAAGTTTCATTTTATATTAGTTTATAAACTAGCTCGTGCTTTGGTTGTTTTTTAAGCATCCAACATCGTTTTTATTTATTTGTATAAATGGGGAACAAAAATTTATTCATTGCTGAATTTTTATGAGATTCTATTCAAGCTGAATGACTTTAAGATAGGGAACTGTCGGCAGTCAATAATATACAACCAATACCAAAATCAGCCAGCATGTTCGTCATAAAAATATGAACTATGCAATTGACGTTTGAAATTGACATTAAACATTACCCCTGTTCGTTTACTTCGCCGATTTCTAAAGGGTCCGCCATCTAACGTTTTTTTTTTTTTCAACTAGTGCTTATTTCGTGAATGGTAACACTTAGCTCATGTCTGATTTGACAGATAATTAGTTTTATCCTTCCGCTGAACGAATATGGTTGTGTATACGCTTCGCTAAGTGGGCCTGCGATCGACTTAGAGAAGATGCCGATTTTGCCAAAAAAATCATCTTTTCAGATGAAGCTCATTTTGATCTTGGCGGGTGTGTAAACAAGCAAAATTGTCGCATTTGGGGCACAGAAAACCCGCACGCATACATTGAAAAGCCGACACACCCAAAACGAGTCACTGTTTGGTGCGGATTTTGGTCCAGAGGCATAATTGGGCCATTTTTCGAATATGAGCAAAGAGTGGCCGTTACAGTCAATACCGATCGTTATCGGGCCATGTTGAACGAATTTTTGTTTCCAAAAATTGAAGAGGAGGATATTGGCAACATTTGGTTTCAACAGGACGGCGCTACGTGCCACACAGCCGAAGCTACACTCGATGTTTTACGCCATTTTCCAAAAAAAAAAGAAGTTATTTGGCGTTTCTATTTCTACCAATTTTAGTCCAAAGCTCTCACAGAATTCATATATTTATAAAAAAATATAAAATTAGACTTAAGTTGGTAGAAATTCACAGTTTGGGGAAGTAAACGAACAGACCCATTTACTAAGCAAATAATGACAAAACAAAAAGAAAGATACACTGCCCATGCTTTCGAAGAACATTTAACTGTTTTGTTTTTAGATCTGAGCAGAGCCTGAGCGAACCGATCTGCTTAGAGGTCTCCACTCTCCGATTTAATTATGAAACACATGTCAAATTTCAAATAACAGGAAAATTGTATATGTAATCACTTCAGCGATTTTTAATCTTCGTTTCTCCTTTGGTTTCCTTCTAATTGCAAATACCTTTTACAGGACAGCGATTTTTAATGAAAAGTTTACTTTGTGCAAGTGAAGAAGTATCATCTCACTGCACTCTTTACTCCAGTTGATTAATCGAAGTTATCTGAGTGGACAACGAATGAAAATAAAACACATTCGAACAATAAGAAAAAGCACAGAGAAGAATGAGCGATAGCTCTGCAATTTATTCAACCTCATCGATTTCGTCTACCCCGGCCACCGCATGCGTCCCTCGCCAACGTGCTTAAAAATCGCCAGAAGAAATTGCATCATTTAAAAGTAGTGTATGAAGTTCACTCATCTTTTTGCTCCGTTTGCTCGGTCATTTATTTATGAGCTCATGAAAAAAGAAACACTTACAAGGTTAAGGCTCTGGTGTGTCTGATCTTAAAAAAGTTACAGAATTTTTTGACAGCTCAGTGCTTTGCTCTGAGCTAAAAAAGAAAAATTCCGATTGTTAGTACCTTCAGAGCAAAATTATTGCTCCAATTGCAGCTACTTTTAACCCGTCTATATGCAGGATCGAGAGCTCGAGTTATATTAGGCTCGGTTTTTCGACCTAGGTTTTTCGTTCCTAGAGTTGAGAGCTCGATTTGGAATTGAATTCAAATGGGAGCCAAGAAAAATTACACACACACACGTAAAATATTACATAATAAGGGTATTCATGCAACGGTGGAAAACCCGGATAAATCTAAGAATCCAGATAATTTTATATCCGCAGAACCGAACTGTCAAAATTTGTATGGGAATTTTTTTCCGCAGATCTGACAAATTTATATCAATTTAATACGGAAAGCGTAAAGATAAACATGATAAATTAAGAAATGACATTTGTGATGTATTTGATGTGACATTTCACAAGTATTTCTAAGGGGTGTTCATCATTCAAACGTCTAGCGGAAAGTTATATTTTTCTGCAAAGCGGAGATTTATCTCGTTGCATGAATACCCTTAATGTCAAACCAACTCCTCAGCTCAAGTTTCTAGCACAAATTTCGACTCGACTCCGCTCCTGAAGTGGAGTCGAGTCGGTTCATGCTCATTTCAACTCAATGCAGGTTAACAAAGTGTCGGAGCCAGCTTCAAGCCCGCTTCAACACCTCATGTAAACGGGGAATTTGAGTTGTGTTCGTATCCCATATCGTATATCATTGAAGCCTGATTCACAATCCGATGATTAAACGCGACGTGAGCGTGACGAGAAATGCTGTCATCTATGACTAGTTACACTATCCGTCGCCCAATTCACAATGCAACGAGATAAGCGATTGTACGACAAAAATTCATTTTAGTAAAAAAAAAAAAATTAATAAAATAGAAACAAAATAACATACAAAACAATAGATTTATCAATAACTTTATTTGTTAAATACATTTGATCATTGCTTTTTTTGAAAAATCTGTAAATTACTTAGCAAAAATGAAAATCGTCGTCACGTCGCGTCTTTTTTTCAATTTTTCGAATTCTTGGCGTGACGTGACGACGAAAAGCGCCTTATTGTGTATATCCAGGTATGCTTTTATTGTTTCAAATTGGTTTGACAACTACAACGATTTCTCGTCACGCTCACGTTCCGCTTCCTCGTCGCATTGTGAATCAGGCATGAATTTGTGTGTATTCAATAATTTGACGCTAGTCCGCTTGAAGTTCCAGTCGCAGCCACAGATTACCCACATGAAGATGAAAATTCCCGGCAGCCATTTTAATTTGCCTACAAGCTTGAACTGTCAGATTGCAGATAAAAAATTAGAATGTGTGTATAAAAACCTCACACATATAGACAGTACGTACGAAACATTCTCATCTTCATATGGCTAATCTATTGTTGCAGCTCCATCTACATTGTGTTCAGGCAGTTATCAGTTGTGTTATTCCAGCATAACGGTAAACTTACTTCGCTCTACTAATTTTGACTTCTCAGTATTTTGTATCGATCCCGCTTAATGACAAGGTAGACACAGCCAAGGTGGGAGTGAGATAAATACTGAGACGTCAAAATGAATCGATGGGAAAACCGTCTTTTAATTAAGATTAATTTAACATTCCAAAGAAAACACGATTTCGCTCAAAAATTGTATTCTGAAATTCCTTGAAGTAAACTACATTTTTGAATCAGTTTTCAAGAATTTTGAATTTTTCCTTGAATTTATAAAACTTTTAAGGAACTTGGAGTGTCACCCAAGACAACTTGGAATGACAAGCGCAACCCCTACTAGCTCCCTACCTCTATAAAACTTGAAGGTATCAACTACTGTTGGCAGATAATAAATATTGTATCTATTTGCAAAATTTTAATATGTGTCTTTAATTAAATTCACGTTCGTTCTTTGGATTTAACGAAGCCAAGTCGTGTGCTCTTCCATTATTTATTTGTTCAAAAGCATTATGCAATTTTGGTAGAGCATTGCAACAGCAGACGCTGTTATGTGCATATGTATATAGGAACTCTAAAGTCGGATTTCTATTGTTTGATCCGTTTCTCGAGAAAGCCTCTAAAATTAACATAACAATTTCCAAACATCTAGTTAGGTTGTTGTCTATGCTTATTATAACATAGGGGTTTGGGGTGGTCGGCACAAACAATTGGGTTTTGTTATTCAGATTAATATGGCTGCTGGGTGGGGGTGGGCACCATACCACATAGCTACTCAAACTATGGGACTATACAATCATAGCTGTTATTTAGAAATGGAAATTAAGCACACAGTATGTGTGTGTATCTACCGCTTGTTGAGGTCTATTACGTGCATGTAAGGAAAGAAGCTGCAGGAAGAATGGGAAATGATATATGTACGTATTTTTTTTAAACCCTTTCATGCTTCATTGAATGCTTTTTTGAATATGTAATGGAGATACCAACATATGTACCTTTAGGCATATGTCTAATGTAAAACATGGGGCTTGAAAAATATAAACCTATGCGAAACATATTTTAAAAAATTAATATATGCGTTTCTTGGGCGTCGATAAACTTCTTTTTTTAGAAATAAAGAACTTTAGAAAACTCCCTCCGAATTATCTGCAATACAACAATGAGGATCAATTTTTGCCGTGTCATTTTCATGAAAAAACACAAGTACCTACTTCTATATATTCTCAAAAATTTAATACTGTAGGCGTAAAATGGCCCAAATAGTCCAGTCAACGAAGGAAAAATAAATGCGAGAAATCATGTAGTCTGGATTATTATTTCAAAGGGTAGGGGTGATCCCAAGGTACAACATACCAAAAGTCCCCAGCCCAGGCCCGCGAGCTTTAGCCAGGAGGGGGGATTTAAAGGTCCCCTTTTGTAGTATTTCACGAATATTTTGAAAACCAAGCTTATAAGCTGAAAAAACCACACTACAAAATGAAAGTAGGTAAATTAAATTTTCTACAGAAAAAGTTGTATTCATATTTTCGCTAGAAGCGATACTAAGGAAGATGCGGGGTAAAGAAGTTTTAAAAAGTCTAAAAAATCGACAATTACCTTACAAATTTAGTGTTTATTGATCAATTTACTTAGAATAAATTGAAAAAGTAAAAATACATTTATTCACCGGTTATTCTGAAATAATAATGAAAATGGTAACTACTGCCTCATATCTTTATTTAATATCACAGGCCAATAATTCCCTCTGCCCATAGAGCACAACAAACAGTGACTTTTTGAGGATGATTGGATCTCATGTGGATTGGTATCGTCCCAAATTCGACCACTTTGTTTGTTGACGTACCCATTCACCTAGAAAAAGCCTTCATCGCTGAAGATGATTTTTTGATGAAAATTACTGTCAGTTGCCAACTGCTCCAGATCCCATTCAGCAAACACACGTTGTGTCATTGTCTATGGTCGTTTGCCTTCAGCTCCTGGGTCAGTAAGATTTTGTACGGGTGCAGGCCTAAGTCACGACGCAAAATTACGTCTTTGAAGTTGGCATAACAATTTTCACAATTCCAAGCCCATAAGGCTTCTGTTGCTAATTGACTTGTAATTTCGTCTCCTGCAGTTGGATATGCCAAATGGGCAAGCCTTTCGGTATCTGCTTGCAATTGCTTCAGACTCTCTCCTCTTTTCTGAACTCTAGTATTGAGTTGGACGCGGAAGACTTCTTGCATATGGCCATCTCCAAAACGTTTGTCGATAGCCTGAACAAGAGCACTGAAGTTGCCATTCTTGTCTGCTGGTATGGTTTGCAATAGTTCAGCAGCAGATCCTCTAAGGGCAAGTGTCAGAGCTATATATTTGTCTTCGTCATCCCAGCCATTTGTTGCTGCGGCTGCCTCAAACTGCTTCTTGTAGATCGACCAAGAAGTTTGTCCATCAAAGGTTGGTGGATGCATTTCCTTTCGCTTTGGAAAGTCCCCAGAACTTTCTCGAACCTTCATTTTTCTTACTTTATCCAATTCATTTGTAATGCTCTGAATTTGGTCTTCGAACTTTTCTTGAACTTTCTCGAGCTTTGCGTCTACTGTTAGAAATTGTTTTTCGACACGTTCGTCAAGAGCAATGAATTTGTTCTGGAATGCATCTAGCTTACCTTCCAGGAGATTTTTCTGTTCTTGGAATCTTTCCAGCATTTTGTTTTCTTGTTTTTCGAGAAGATTCTTTTGTTCATTGCGTTGTTCATTAAGTCGTTCTAGAAGGTTCTTTTGTTCATTCTTTTGCTCGTGGCGTTGTTCTTCGAACAAATTCTTTTGTTCTTTTCTTTGCTCATCGAACTGAGCAAGCAACAAATTCATCATATTGCTCATGTCTAAGCTAGGACTTACTTGTTCTTCGGGCATTTCAATCTCAAAGAGAAACGTGTCTGGGTTTTCTCCGTGTTGTCTTAACTCTTCTTGCAGACGAATAATGAGGTCATTTTTCGTTCCAGCAGTAGGAAGGCCTCTTTTGTTCAGTTCTGCTTTTAGTTCAACACAATTCAATTCATTCACTATCTTACCCATTGTCTCTTTTTGCACAAAACACTTCGTAATAATAGCAAAAACACTATCACTGTTTTTATTGTTATTTTTCAAACACTTTTCACCATAAATATCTGAATGCACAGATGAAATAAGTTTTATTCCACTTTTCTGACACCAATGTAATGTTCTACCTAGGTTCGATAATAAAACTTATTTCCTTTAAATAATAACTTCCACGTATTTACTATTCAGAATAAACACACTTTATTTCAGTTCAAATCGTTTTTATTATTCTTCAATCTCACTAGTATGCAATCTAAAATTCACTTCCGGATACACTTTTACTTCTTACTTTACGTTATCACATTCAAAATTAAACTGTCCCTACTCGTTCGAAAACCTCTCCTTATATAGGGAAGTAAATAGTTCTAGTCTTCACTAGTATCCACTGGAATATTCGAGAATATCTCCTTCTGGAAGTTTCCTTTCCAGTCGCTGACAGATGGAACATTGGAATTGATACTCAACTGAATCACAAGATGGCACTGTGAACGGTTGAAGGTTTGATATTTAGTTTTCCCGAGAGATGGCGCTGCAAACAGTTAGAGGATTTTCTCTTGTTTCAAATTCAAAGTAGTTGGGTAATTATTAAATCGTTACAATATAGTTCTCTCAGTAGGGCGATTATGGCGACCGTAAAATGCGCAAAGTGCGCGGAACGTTGCCCGCAGAGAAAACCCATTTTGATTTGCACGTGTTGCTGAACGTTGGTGATTTGACAAAACATACTGAATAAATTGAAGCCAATTTGACAGATGTAGCTTCAACAATATGGCCGCTACCAACTATCAAAGTTCGGAAGTACCTTTTGGGAGACCCTTTATTTCTAGTGCCAAAGGTTCTTCACGATACGACCAAAAGAAATGCTGCCGTGAATGTTGCCGATAAAATAGACAATAGAAAAGGATGTTGAAGGTAGTAGGGCTGTGTCAATCAGGAACGATTCGATTTTTTTGATCCGATCATCGAAAAGTATTGATGATTGAAATCACAAATTTTCGTTTCAATCGATCCCAATCTCAATCATTTCGATGATTCTCGATTTTCAATCCCAATCTCAATCATTTCTATGACTCTCGATTTTCAATCCTAATCTCAATCATTTCAATGAATCTCGATTTTCGATATTAATATCTTTTGAATTATTAATATATTTTATCGGAGAAAAGAAATATATGGGTCAGAATGGGGTCGATCAAATCGGTACAGTATTCTTTAACTTCGCAGATTGAATTTCATCGAAACAGGAATAAAAAATTGTCTTAGTTCGACAGGTGTCAAAATATGCCAACATTTTTGTTACGGCGCATCGAAAAACGGAGTACGCCAATCGATTTAGGAGGTGGGTATAACCCTAGTCTCACGGCCGACCTTCTGGGACCACTAGAACACATAGTTTAACAAGTGTCAAAATATACTAAAATTTTTATTACATCGGATCGAAAAACGGAGAACGTCAATTAAGGAGGTGGAAATAACCTGAAGTCACGCCAGTTCTTTAGGTCCTCTAGAACACTTTTAATTTGACAGGTGTCCAAATGTCAATTCATTTCCGACAATACGCGCTACGTAACTTTGTGCATCGTAACGTCGCACAGAGGAAATTCCACGTTTTTATTTCACTCTACCGCCGACATATAGATATTTACACATCAAAAATCGAATTGGAACAGTATGAAATAATGAATTAGGTGGAATGAAAATGATCGATTGATTAAAATGATCGAATCATTTTGGTAATCGATTCTTGAACGATTCGATAATTTGAAATGAACGATTTACACAGCCCTAGAAGGTAGGGTTTCTTTTTAGTTATTTTTTTTCCTTTTATTTATTTAGTTTAGAAAGAGAACACACAAACAATATTTTTCACGTATGCAACTGACAAGATTGACATTAACATTTAGATCAGAGTTCCAGCTTAGAGGAATGAATACATCCAGGCAATTTAAGAACTGAACGCACCAGATGGAATTGGAGATGCCATCTTTAGCAAAATTAATTTTTGAATAAGTTTTGGATATTTTCGAGGGGAGTACAATTATAGTGAGACTAGTACGTGAGTACAGTGAATCCCAGGGGAGTACGAATACTCCCTTAGTACTCACTCCGGCAGCCCTGACGAAGGCACCCTGCGCGATATTAAAACGCGCGTATTTTCCGGCGCGTTTATCTGTGGAGGATTCACAATTAAGTTGTGAATTAATGTCTGCGCACATTTTATTTATTAATCTATCTGCGCTCTAGACCGAGTCCGCGTAACGCTGAATCTTTACTTATTAATGTTTAATGCTGACAGTCGCAATATCTGTCAACAAACAGTATAAACAAATTTGACAAAATCGCTTGGCATCGTACATAAAAATATACAAAAAGCTCTTAAATAAAGCATTAAAAAAATATTAAAAGTAAAACCTTTGACGTTGCAGAAAATTGGGGAAGTATTTTGCGATTTGTCAATTATTTTCTTTCATGTGTTGCTATTAACAACGTCTTTGAAAGTTAGCATAAGGTTGTTGTGTTTAAAGCAATCGTTCATTACGAATTGGAATAAATATACTATTCAGTTAAGAAAGAAAAGGGTCCTGGATCAATTTATTTTGTATGGACAGAACATATACAATCATACATCCACGTCAGCACTTTTTTGTTTAGCTAAGGTTACTAATTAACCTGCAATATCAATATGTCAATATTTTCTTTGAACTCAATTAATACAGGAAGGCCTTTTTTTGTTTCCTTTCCTTTCACTTTCTTTGCTTGTTTGCTGGGTTTTTGTTCTTCCTTCAAGTACTGTCAATATTTAATTCCTTGAGGATGTTTAAACTGCTATAGGATATTTTTGGTTTATTGATCAAAGAAGAAGGTATATCCATATCAGTTATTGCTGCGTATTCCTCAAATGTTTTATACAATAAGTTTGCATGTTCGGCTATAGAATCTTATAGCAAGATGATTGGTATTGGTAGAGGGCCCTGTGCCGTGGTAGGGATACATTATTCAAAGAGCCTTCACTTGTTAACTTATTTTTTTTTTTGTTTTTTTATTATTCTTTTGTTAGTTAGTTTTTTTCTTTTGTTGCTGTGGGTTTTATAGGTTTTAGGGAAAAGCGTAATAGCGTAAAAGCCTTCAGACCGATATTATGCATTCTTAACACGTTCCTATTTATGATTCCCATCTGGCAATTTCCTGTCCATGTTTTAGTGTTTCTTCTTAGATCAAGGCGTTTTTTTTTTTTTTTGGTTCGTACTTTTATGTTTCTTTTTATGACGCCAACGGAAGATAGGAACATGAATTTAGATAGCTTAATTTTTTGTTGTCATGTCGTCTTTTGAGATATTAAAGGATATATGTATCTACACTTTATTGTTCGAGACATTTGCCCATTTCCTGATGATGTATACCTACCTACACTCTGCATTTTACCTTCAGACCTCTGAAACCCTCATTTTATTGTATATAAATGAAACAACTTTTTTTTAAGTAATACAATAGGTATACCTAGATTTAAAGTATAAAGTCTTCTTGGAATAAAAGTTTTTCCTTTTAGGAAATGTGTATCTTCAACTGCACAGATGTTTGTGACATTTTTAGATAGGTATTTGAATTCGAAACAATTTCCAACGACACCCAAGTTGAGGGAGGAAACCAATCTTCGAGTTTCAAAACAGGATATAAACTTCCACAGCATACTGTACTATGTACATATTTGAATTGAAAACTCACTTTGAACTTTTGCCAAAGGTACGAATGTTGGTCTCACAAAGAACTGGTGATGCGCATTGAAAAATAAAACCTACATTTCATATGTGTTCCTTTGCATAGGATATCGGTTTTTTTTTTTTATGAAAATCTGGGTAAAGGAAATAGTCACTCAGCAGTATCGAGATTGTACTTTGTACTTTTAGACTCACAACACTTAAGGAGCTTTGTGCGTGTGTAGTCAGAGGCTGGGGCGAAGGTAGAGGATATTTTAAGAAGCTGTTTGTGCCAGGCTTCATGGATTCAAATTTACGTTTCATGCATGAGGAGTAGGTAATAGGTTAACTATACCTATATTTTGAGCTCCCTTTAGGGCAGGATTTCCTTCTTTTATTCTTTTTTTTTTCTCTCAAACCGAAGCACTTCGTTGATGTTTGTGTATTAAGTTAGAGGAAATATAATTTTGTTAATAGTCTGCTTAACAAAGCATAACGGCTTGAAGGGATGTTTAATATACATATTTCCTTTCGAAGGTATACCTATAAGGACATTTTTGTTCAGTGCGACATGTTTGCCTTAGGGGGTTATTCGGGGCTTGTATATGTATGTTTTTCTCTGAATAAAAAACAAAACAAAATAAGAATAAAAACAACAAATATTTTACCTCGTTTCCTGTGTCGCAAATTGAGAGATTGTGCAGGGAAGTTTCGTTTTGTTTTGTAAATTTGTACGGAAATCTCACATTAATGGCTTTATGATGTGAAACCCAGAGATGCTTAGGGACAAGGTTTCTAGATAAATATTGTTCTTATAGAATCCATAAATATGAGTGTTTATAAAATATAATCCACACCATCGATGTTTTATTTAAATATTCAAGCGTGGTAAGTGCACAGTGAACTTTTACCCACTGACATACCCATAAATTGAAAAAAGGACTGGATCGCAAGGCAAACTTGATATCATGGTTCAAGTGACTTCCACAGATTAGATATAAAAATTTGAGAAAATTGTAATGAATCATGAAAATCGTTCTTTGAATTGCTTAAACAACTGTTCTAAAGAACGTCGGGCATTTAGGCAAATGTGCTTTGAAAAATAAATTTTTGAATGGATCTATAATGCAATACTATATATATTAAGTTTACCCAAATAGCAAATGTTTGGAGCTCTAGTAATCGAATTATTTAATTTGATTCCATGTTTGTTCAGCCAGTTAAATGTAAATTAATTTTTAAGATTACAAAAAAACTAGTACTTCAGTGATAATATAAGACAATAATGGCTCAGAAAAATTTGTTTACAAGCCAATTTTTGGTGGTTTTCTTCAGTACAATTCCCTTAAATCCGAGAGATACCAAATATTCCGAGTCGGAGTTTGACTGCCATCTTGGATTTGTTAGATTTTTTACTGTCTGTCATTAATCATTATTGTGTCAAATTGACGGGTTTCAAATGCTTAAATGAGTGCAATACAAATTCAATGAGTAGGTAAGGCTAAAAAAACACCGAATGAGACAAAATGATTTCGTTTCATAAGGGAATTTTTATTTTTTTTAATTTTATTTTAACCGAAACACAATAAAGCATTTCACTTATTTCTGTTTTGTTTGGTGTGTGCTGAGATAAAAAAAAATTTCAAAGAGAACTTCAGAAAAACAAAGTTCCTGGGTTCCAGGGTGTCCGTTGGCCATATACAAAGCCATATATGTTCAACAACCAGTCATACAAACATAAAAAAATGATCCGGTGTGTTTCCAAAAAATTTTAGCTTGTATTACATTTAAGCGGCATTTAGTTACTTTTCTTCTAATTTTTTTAGACAAAAGTTCTTATCTGAAAATTAAGATTAATTGCATAGAAGTAGTAAATTCTTTTAATGAAGTGAATGGCGAACCTTTTGCTAAATTAGTTTGGCTTCAGAAACCCGAAATTTAAAATTCCAAACCTCATAAGATCCCGAAAAACCTAAATTGGGGATTTTGTCGGCACTTATTTCATTTTTAAAGTGGGTGGTTATTTCATGATGAAGGAAGTCCCCAAATTCAAATAGATTCCCCCATTTGGTTATTCTTACGGTTTTTATTGTATGATAATTTGGTAAAAATTGTTTTTCATTATAAATCGTAAGAGCTTGATTCAAGAATCGTTTGCAAACATGGAATGTTTGAGTAAATCGCATATAGCACTGCTGGTCGCGTCGCTTCTCTTTTTGTTTCTCGCATTACTGTATGCGCAGCCTATAAGTAATCTGGACAAGGTTAGAGACATTCCAATTTATGAGAGTTATAACGTTTTTTCACCATTAAAAGTGGGCGTGCGTAAGCGCGCTTTGCGTGACTTGATAAATACTCTGGGTGCCTAAAGTATGCCCACCGGCGGAGGGCCGTGGACCATGGAGTTACATTTAAGGAAGTGACATGCCAATTTATAGCCGTTTTTTTTATATAAAAGTATTGTTTATGCGGCCCCGCAGGGCCCTCCGTCTGTGGCATATTTCTTTAGTCGTGCGAAGCCCGTTAAAGCACACTCTCATTAAATGACGTAAAACTGTTATAAATTGACATTTGTTCTAGTCTCGCCGTTTAATTTGAGTGGACTGGAAAAAGAACTTTAGATTCTCGAAGTATGTACATATATCCAACAGGTCGACTTTTATAAACAAAACTGTTATAAATTGGCACGTCTAAAACCACTCTCATTTGTTCTAGGTCAAATTGATGGTTGTTGTATGCTGTTGGTAAGGATGACTTGCTAGCCGAATGGGAGATTTCTTCGTAATACACCATTTATCTCACTCAAACTGACAGATTAAAGCTTCTGTGTATTTTTACTGACGTAAAAATCTCCTCTATGGTCGGTTATGAAATTTTGTTGACTTTAAGCTAGACCCAAAACCTTTAGAAGCGATGTTACCTACTGTGCAAAAATAAATCATTTGCGTCAGTTGGTAAGATTTCAGGTACTATGAGGGACGATATGAGGTAGGTACCTACCTATAGTGTATTCCAAGTAAAAATTAAAAATAAATTTAACGTCATTCGGTTACGTCATATTTTTACTTGCGTTATAGCAAAACATGTATGTAAGGTATCTGTCACATTTATTTTTATTTTTTTGTCATGTTCCAAATAGAAAAACTCGAACAAAATCGATTCATATGCATAAATCCTTAGACAAGGTACCTTCGCGTAGTTTTTATTAATTAAAAGAAATTTAAACTCATAGCTCTTTGAAGAGTGCTTTAAAAGAAAAAAACAAGCCTTAAAAAACATGTCGGTAGTCATTACATACATAGGTACATTCTATGAATAAGTTAATATATTTTTACATATGTACATATGTATATGGATCAACGTCAAATCACGCACTTCATATAGCTCGTCCATCATGTCACTGCATATATAGTTCAACGTTCTGTAATATGGCGGCAGGAAAAACTCTTCCGGAAGAATCAACATCAACTTTGCGGCTTATGCACGCGAGCACCAGCACCACCATCCATTTTATTATAGCCGAGGAGTTTCGAATTTAAAATATACCTGGCATCCCATTAACTTGGCCAGCAAACAGGTGAACACGTAGAGCTCACTTTATTCAGGTCAATGTATCCAAGGATAAAATAAGCATTCTCGTTTGCACCTATGTATGTACATATATCCATATTTACTCGTACCTCTACAATAATGTACTCAATGGTTTGAACTGAATAATCCAGGAGGTAGAGTTCAATTTGTTTGGTGGTGATTTCTACTTTAAACAATAATTGGATGATGTGAAGGTGTTTGATGATAACAAATGTTGAAAGAAAAAAATGTGTAGCTGAAATGGTTGTGTCAATAGTCCTGGTTTGAAATTTTCTGCGAATAAGTATAGGAACTCATATATTTCAGTTTTATAAGTTCTTGCAAAAAGAAAACCATGAATGAATTATATATAATTAGGGTATAATAGTTGCACTGCGACCTACCACCTACAGGTCTATTGTTCCCCCATCTAGAGCTGAATGAGGTTGCTCACTCTACTCTCTCTCTCTCTCTTTTTCGTCATGATTTTTTCTTGGTCAAAATCATTCCTTTTCTGCCAACTAACAACACGCGCTCAGGAATGTTTAAGAGTTTAAGGACCAGTTTCACAGTTAATAATACCGGAATAAGTGGCACTTATGTTTCCCATAAGCGTAAAGTGGAACTTAAGTCACCAACATCGGATACTTAAGTGCCACTTATTCAGGTAAGTTTGCACTGTGATACTGCGCATTAATCTTTCACATTGCCCACTTAGGTGACACTTTTTTGACTGTGAAACTTGCCCTAAGCAGGCCCTGTTGGAATCTCCACGAGTCAAAAGCATAGAAAATATTGAAGCCTATTTGTTTTTTTCATTAATATCTGTATAATCTCCATAATAATTGGGTCTGAATAAAAAATTGGCACATCCGAAATAAAGAATACACAATTGTATTTGAGGAATTTTAGTTTTCCTAAACTTTTTTTTTAAATATTTTTAATACAATTTCTGCAACTGCGGATGGTTTAGACTATTATTTAACGAAACAACCCAAAGCTTAAATAAACATTCATTATTTATTTATAGTAACGCTGTCTCCCGGATTATGGGAAAATGGTCACGAAGTCGTTAAATACTTTTCACTACAATGATATTAAATTATAACGTTTAAAATGGGTTTCACGAGGGCTTGATATCGATTACTGAATGTATAATAGTATAACTTAAAGCGATAACTACACACGTTAAGTAAAAATAATGAGCTTATTCATCTTTATGAATTAGATTGGAGTTTCATTTTCTGAGGCCACACGAATAACTTGATTTTTTTTTATAAAGGTTGTTTTTTTTTAGACGTGTGATTTTCAATCTGGCAATACTTTTTCAGAGTTGGTCTTTTTGACAGCTGTCAATTGATTTATGCTCAAATTTGCTTGCCATTTCATAATTAATAGATTTACTCCTGAATAACGTTTGCAAATCGTGTAAATTTATTATCAAAATAATGGTTCGGTTCGCGCGATTTTCACAAGAAAATTTTGTTCAGCGATTAAGCTCATTTTTGGTTGAATGGGTACGTTAATAAGCAAAATTCTCGTATTTGGAGTGATCATAATCGACAAGCCATTGTTGAGACGCCGCCCGTTACATCCTCAAAAAGTCACTGTTTTGTGTGCTCTATGCGGACAGTGGGAATCATTGGTCCATATTTCTTCAAAAATGAAGCCAGCCATAATGTTACAGTCAATGGGGAACGCTATAGAGCCATTATTAGTGACTTTTTCGTGCCTGAATTGGTGGATGTTGATGTGGACGACTTTTGGTTCCAACAAGATGGCGCTACATGCCATACAGCCAACGAAACACACAATTTATTGAAGGAAACTTTTGGTGAGCGCATTATCTCGCGTCGTGGGCCTGTGGTCTGGCCTCCAAGATCGTGCGATCTAACACCGCTGGACTATTTTTGGTTTGATTATGTGAAATCGCTTGTCTACACAGATAAGCCCGAGACAATTGACGCCTTGGAAGATAATATTCGGTGCGTTATTGCTGACATACGGCCCCAACTGCTGCAAAAAGTGGTCGAAAATTGGGCCTCTCGGCTGGAATTTATTCGGGCCAGCCACTTGTCCTAAATCATTTTAAGAACATAATGGCAAATCCTTTTTTTTATAATAAATTAATTTAATTTATTTAAATATTAAATTTGTTATCAGTATAAATATGTACGTTAGTGGGTATAGGTATATACTGCATATATATCCTATACGGCTTAA
This sequence comes from Leucozona laternaria, assembly GCA_932273885.2. Lineage (NCBI taxonomy): Eukaryota > Metazoa > Arthropoda > Insecta > Diptera > Syrphidae > Leucozona > Leucozona laternaria. The sequence goes on along the minus strand of OW026366.1, from coordinate 267,084,826 downwards.
CACAGATTGATCGTTCTACTTTCATTTTTGAGTTTTGGAAAATCATCATCATAATCATCGGCTCGACAACCGGGGTCCGGTCCTGGCCTCCTTCAACAAGTCTCTCCACCCATCCCGGTCTCGAGCCGCCGCCCCAAGGCTCCGGGCTTCGTGGTCTACGCCATCTCTCCAGCGCAAGCATGGTCTACCACGCTGTCGTCTACCATAGAATGTACCACAAAGAATTTTCCGAGCAGGTTCCTCTTCGCTCATGAGAGCTAGGTGCCCTGCCCATCGGAGTCTACCGAGCTTAATTTTTGTCACGATATCTGCTTCAAGGTAGATTGCGTACAATTTATGATTGTACCGTCTCCGGAATCGTCCTTCCTCACATATGGGGCCAACAATTCTCCTTAAGACTTTTCTCTCGAACGCGGCTAAGAGGTCGGAGTGCCTTTTGCAAAGCACCCAAGTCTCGGATCCATATGTGAGTACTGGCAGAACCATGGTCCTGTACAGCAGCAGTTTTGAAGTTATGGTGAGATTTCTGGATTTGAAGAGCCTTGACAGACTATAGTAGGCTCTGTTGGATTTGAGAAGCCGCCCGCGTATTTCTTCTTCTATATTGTTATCGGCTGCTACTATTGACCCAAGGTATTTAAAGGATTGCACCACTTCAAATTCGTGCTCCGCTACCTTGATTATTTGACCAACTGTTCCTCTCGCATTCGACGCCACCATGTACTTTGTTTTACCTACACTAATGTGCAGCCCCAGATCTTGTGCCGCCTGCTCGATCTGGATGAAGGAATCATGTACAGCTTGCTCGGTTCTTCCGATGATGTCGATGTCGTCTGCGTAAGCCAGTATCTGGCTGGACCTGTTGACGATGGTCCCTCTTGTTGCCGTGCCAGAGTCACGGATTGCTTTCTCCAACGCCAGGTTGAAGAGGAGGCAGGCCAAACCATCCCCTTGTCGGAGTCCAAAAAGGATGTTGATTGGTTTGGATAGCAATCTGGCTATTTTTACTTGGTGTCAATTTATTTTTGATGCCGAATTCTCTCATTTTGTAAAGTTCTACCCTGGCTATGCTATCGTAGGCGGCCTTAAAGTCTATAAACAGATGGTATGTTGGGATGTTAAATTCTAGACATTTTTCCATCGCCTGCCTAAGGGTATAAGGATCTGATCAGAAAATACTAATACACAATAACTCATTTCAAAAACATAAAATATTATTCATGAACCATATGTTTCCCATCAGTCATATCTCATATCACTTGGATATTAAAATTCTTTTGAAAGCAAATGGTCCGTGTTTAACAGTCCTTCAAAGAATACCTTTACTAAGAAATTTTCATGTTTCATAAATCAACCAAGTCATTCAAGTCAACCAGTCAATCTTTTGCTGTTTTCTAAGTAAAACTTGGAATTCCTTTCAACCCTTTTTGTGAAGCAAAAAAAAACGAAATTTCATTTAAATTCAAAAAAAAAAAAAACGAGTGTTGTTTTCGGTCTTTTTGAACAAGTTCTACACTTTATACACAACACAAACCTTCTTGCCTAATTTTAATATTTTAACTTTTTCATCGAATTGAGAACCTTTTCTTAAAAAATAAGAAAACCAGCACAAACATCAGAGCACAAGCAAAATCATAAATTTGTATGAGTTTCTGATATATGTAGGGTAGGACGGTTGTAGGTCTCATCATAATATTCTCATTGCAAGGTTGTGTCCTTGATGTGTATTTTATTTGCCTTGATTTTTTAACATAAAGACAGGATAACGTTAGAAAGGGCGCAACTCGTCAAGTCAGTAAATTTATATACGTACTTTCCCCGAAAAATGTGTGGCTTTCTAGAAAAAAGGAAATTGATGTTTTTTGTTATTTAAAGAGGAAAACAAAATAAAAACATCAACCCTCCCTCCCTATTGGGATGTTTGTTTTCTTGTAGGCTTAGATTGAGCCCACTCAGTTTAATTCATTGTTCGCTATACTAAAGCTTAAGACCACATCATTTCCTTCAATTTTCATAAAGTATAGAATCACGTTTCTTATAAAACCATCTCAAGGAACCCACCCAGCACATCACCATCTCGGCCAAGAAATAAAATAGATTAATTCATCTTTTTTTCTATTTTATATTTCTACAATAGATATATACACTACAGTATGCTGAAGTTGCAGCTGTTGGGTTGGTTTGGGTGGGGGAAAATAAGTTGAGCTAAGGCTTTGAAATACAAAGGTATTTTTTTTGCTTAAGATATATGTACATCTAAAGGGAAAACAGCTCCTCAGGCATGGAAAACATTTATTTTTTTAAATAACAAAACCTTTCTGTGCTGAGATGAAAACGGGACAAAATGAGGAAAACAATTAAACTTGAGAGCGTTAATATACAAATTCAGATACACCCTCCCACCCACACTTTATTCCACCACCCACACAGACCCGACTATAAACAAGTGCTTAGATGAAAAATGTTAACTGTCACAATTTGCTGTTATTCTTTTCCTGTCAAGGAAGATTGTGGTAAAAGATTTTTTTCTACTAAAAGAAGAAGATAAATGAGAAGATAAGTACCTAATTCACAAAACAACAAAGAACCTCAAACCAGGAATGGAATGGGTTGGTAGACTCAAAATTCATTAGGACTAAATTAATGTTCTACATAAGTTATAGGTATACTATAGGTTAGGTAAGGTTAGGTAGAAGTGGCTGTCGACGGAGATTTGACACACTTAGACCAAATGTTGGCCCGTTGTGATACCACATGGATCTAGGTAAATCTTTTCCCTACTCATTAACCCACTTTGAACTCCTTATGAAGTGCGTAAGACACCTTATGTCAATGTTTGCCAGATCACTGGGATCGTTGTAGTAGAATTCACCTAAGTCCAATCTACGTCTTTGGGATAGTGCAGGACATGTACAGATTAGATGAGGAATCGTTTACTCTTTCTCTTTTTCCATACAGCTCCTGCAGAAATCGTTTGAGGAGACGCCAAGTCTATTGGCGTGCCTACCTATTAGACAGTGTCTGGTGATGACACCTATAACGGAGCTAATGTGCAATCTGCTTAAGGAAATGAAGCCCTTAGAGCGCTTCATGTCGAGCGTTGGCCAGATCTGTTTTGTCGCCAAGCCAGTTGTGATCTTTCCCAACCTAAGGTTTGCTTCCCTCATAGCATCTTGTTTTAGCATGAGTTTACATGTAGCGATGGGTATACCAATATCTGACCTATCTGTTGAAATACGTGTTTTACATAGTGCCCTCTTTATAGCGAGTTCATCAGCCTTACAGTTTCCTGGAATGTCCCTATGGCCCGGCACCCAGCAAAGGTGAATGTTGAACTGCTGCGCCATCTCAACGAGAGATAATCGACAGTTAAGGGCTGTTTTAGAGTTTATAGAGACTGAGTCGTGAGATTTAAAAGCAGCTTGGCTGTCTGAGAAGATACATATATCAGTTGTTGATATCACGTTTTCTTTAAGCTTAGATAAAACTTCTTTGATCGCTAAGAGTTCCGTCTGGAACACGCTACAATGATTAATAAGGCAAAATGAGAGACCTAAGTTTAGTCTGCTTGAGTACACTCCTCCACCAACCCCGTCATCGTTTTTTGATCCATCAGTAAAAAAATTAACCGATTCGTCTACCAAGAATGCCTCATCGTCCCGAGTAGACCTGGATAGTTGATAGTTTTTACTAAAAAGTAATTGGGGTATGGTATAGTCAGTGTTACAAGAAAATAATCTGAATGAACTCAGGATTGTGGAGTAACCAATATCATTGTTGATCCACTGTGAAGAGGCCTTAAGACTATACTAATTATGAGCAAAATTTGTATCGAAATTTATGGCAAATTAAACATGGTTTATATAGGTATTAATGGTTGAAGAAATTAAATGCAAGTCTGGATGTCACGAACTTGCTCTTGTGCGTTCATAGTTATGTAGAGGGCTTAGCATTGAAGTTGCGTTTTGTTTGTTCTTTTCTAAAAGCTCACTTTGCTTGATGTTGTGTAGCTGGGTCCAGAATGGCCCACTGCTTTAAACAATAAGTCCATCAAGCCAGCCCGGTCCCTAACTATAGCGGCCTCTAGCTATACACACACTATGGTGGTTGAGGTCTCCTCTGATTCCAGATCAGCAGAGGAAGATCAGGGGCATAGATGCGAAGACTCGTCGGATTGGTATGTCGCTGTTCATAAACTCCAAGTGACCCAACCATCTCAGCCGCTGTATTTTCAGTTTTTTGGAAGTAAATCCCTTGGGTCTTATTTTTCAAATTAAAAAAAAAAAAAAACACGCGCAGGCTTTTTTTTTCTTTTTTAAATGGAAACAAAGCTGTGGGTTTTAATTCCTTTTTTTGTGGGTTTCAATTCCAAGAATAAATAAAACAAAAATAATTTAAAAAACAACCAAGAGAATACATCTCTCCAGACTCCAATAAAATCCCTTAGACTTTGTATACAGTTTTCTTGGACAACGCAGTACCTTGGGTAGCCCTAGGTTTTTTTTTCAATGTACTGCGTTTTCCATAAAAACATCATACATCCAAGGACCCTAGGTATATTATTGTGGCGCAGTGTCATAAGTCGACAGGTCAGGACTTTTGACCCACTTGGATGAGTTGTAAGTCCAAAAATCAATTATGAACTTATTACCAACCCAAGTGGTGCAGAAGTTCACAGAATTTGTTTGTGGACTAATAACCCGCAGATTCTGGTCTTATATAAAGCTCACTTAGGGGCCGGTTATAGCGATCAGGTAAACGCATCAGGAAAAATTTTCTTTCGGATAATTGAATGTGTTAACTTTCAATTTGAAAAATAAAAATGATAAGAATCTATGAGGAATCACATGAAATAATTTTTTCGCAAAAAAAATTTTCCCTGCGGCAAATATTTTTTCATAAAAAAGCATTTATTTATATTCCTGATGAAAATTCTGTACGGAAAGCGAATTTTGTTTTTTTATGAAAAAATATGTGCTCCAAGGAAAATTTTGTTTGGGAAAAAATTATTTTAAGTGATTCCTCATAGATTCGTATCATTTTTATTTTTCCAATTGTAAGTTAACACATTCAATTATTTAAAACAAAATTTTTGCTGATGCGTTTCCCTGTTTGCTATAACCAGCCCCTTATGTGGGCATGAGTACCTACATAATTATTTAGAGTTGTCATCTTCGTGTAGAAATGCAATGAAAAAGATCTTATAGATAGTGGACTAAAACGAAAATAACTTCCAAACTATTTTTTTTTATGAAAAACGCATGAAAATTCCAGATTCGACCCATTTAGTTAAATTTAAAATGGCCAAAAGAAGTTTGAACAGGATAAAAATTAGTACCCTATCATAATTGCCAAGAACTTTCATCGAAATAAAAGATGTACTTTTTAATCAGAATGTACTGCTTCGTTATGGAATGTCTCGATATAAAAAAAAGAATACATAATATTACAAAATTACAGTTTTAGAGTCTAATTTCTCTATTTTTATGTAAGATTGAGGGGTTACCAGAATCATATAGCGGCACTATCTTGTTGACAGCACCTTTAGTGTACTGCCTGTGGGTGAATGGAAGCAATTATTAATTATTATTTATGTTGCACATTCAGAGCATGTAAGTACCAAGCATGACTTAATAGAGTTCTCGAAAATTGTTAAGTTGTTAAATACAAATTAAAGTAAAGGGTATTTTTTTAGACGTGTGGTTTTCAATCTGGCAATACTTTTTTTCGAAATTGTTGTTTTTGACAGTTATCACTTGATTTATGCTCAGTTTGGTTTGCCATAATTAATAGACTTACTTCTGAACAACATTTGCAAATCGTGCAAATTTATTACCAAAACAATCGTTCGGTTAGCGCGAATCATCGTGCGCTGCGTCCAATATTCGGTCGACATAATCGCAAAATCGCATAAATTCGAGCAACCATGGATCGGTTTCTCACCACATTAACTCTAGTGGATAATGCGCATCCTCATAGACGCCGCCGTACAGTGCGCACCAAAGACGCTATTGCTGCTGTGGAGCAGAGTATCGAAGAAGTGCCGAATGAGTCCATCTGCTATCGCCCGCTGTCGAAAATTGGGCCTCTCGGCTGGAATTTATTCGAGCCAGCCGCGGCCGCCACTTGCCCGAAGTAATTTTTAATACATAATAAAGGGTCCGCCATCTAACGTTTTTTTTCAACTAATGCTTATTTCGTGAATGGTAGCATTTAGCTCATGTCTGATTTCACAGATAATTAGTTTTATCCTTCCGCTGAACGAATATGGTTGTGTATACGCTTCGCTAAGTGGGCCTGCGATCGACTTAGAGAAGATGCCGATCTTGCAATGAAAATCATCTTTTCAGATGAAGCTCATTTTGATCTTGGCGGGTATTAAACAAGCAAAATTGTCGCATTTGGGGCACAAAAAACCCGCACGCATACATTGAAAAGCCGATACACCCAAAACGAGTCACTGTTTGGTGAGGATTTTGGTCCAGAGGCATAATTGGGCCATTTTTCGAATATGAGCAAGGAGTGGCCGTTACATCAGTCACTGGCGATCGTTATCGGGCCATGTTGAACGAATTTTTGTTCACAAAAATTGAAGAGGAGGATATTGGCAACATTTGGTTTGAACAGGACGGCGCTACGTGCCACACAGCCGAAGCTACACTCGATGTTTTGCGCCATTTTCAAAAAAAAAAGAAGTTATTTGGCGGACCCTTTATAATGGCAAACCCTTATCTTGGCTAAATTTTTGGCCATAAGATTAAATTATATGCGTTTTATTTCTTCTTGAAAACCACACGTCAGAAAAAAAAACACCCTTTATAAATGTGTTAGATTCCAAAATATTCGAAGAATTTCCTTAATTCGCTGCCAACAAAACTTTATTTGAAGAAGTACAAAACCACTCGTCTTATGGAAACGTCGCATCGTCTTCGCCTTCACCGTCATCTACAATTTTTGTCTATAGCTACAAAAAACCCTAAGGCCCATGCAGTATATCTAGTCAAACTTTACTTTTGTATATTAATAGGTAAATTAAAAAAAGGCGGCATTTTTGATAAAGGAGCCTGTGCAACAATTAAATACACTCCCAAATGCTTAATTACTTTTGCATCCAATTAGGAAATGTATAATGAATGTACACCAACTTATCTGTATAGATACTTTATTTGTTGGGCTAGGTATTTTATCTTTGTACTCCTGTGCATAATCAACATGATAAATTCTTACACAAAGTCTTGGGTAAACAAACTTCTTAATGAAAAAAACAAAAAGAAAATCGAATGAAGTAGGCAGGGCCGGCCCCAGCTAAACTTGCGCCCTGTGCAAGGTTTGTTGAAAGCGCCCCTTTTTTATATTTGATACATACATACACACATACACTGATAAACATGCATAACACTTTTCCACACTACCCAGGAGGTAGAATTTCAATGCGTAGGTCAAGTGGGATCTTTAGTTTTACGATATTTTGAGTTAAATTCTCTTTGAATGCAACAATGAAAGTGAATTTAGTTAGTGCGGGCAAGAATTAACTTAGCAGAGTTGTGATGGATGTTATTTTGTGATTATTTAAACAAGTTTTGTGGTTAAAATGCAAATGGCAGTACATATTTGTTTGCACAAGTTCAGATTACATTTTCTTGCTCCTGGTAATGCGCCCCCCAGAATTTTGCGCCCTGTGCATTTTCACATCTTGCACATATGGTTGGTTCGGCCCTGGAAGTAGGTATATGTATATGATGATTATTTTTGGTAGATATTTATTCAAATGAAAGGCATGGTATTATTAATGCTCAGTTAATTAGGTAAAAAAAGACCTAGAAAGCGTACACACGCTGAGTTTTCAAAAATTAAATCAATATTAACTGAAATTGTTTGTTCTTATAATTAAAAGGAATTTTTCTCTAAAAAAATGCTTTTTACTGTGCCAAATTGTATATCAAAGTATTTTTTTTTATTCACTCAAATTTGTTTATTTTTTCGCGCTGAGCTCTTTCCATTTAATAATTTTTTTTTTTTTTTCAATAAATTAAAACATTATTAAAACTTTCCGGTTAAAAAATCTTTTCTAAAGTCAAAAACATTTTCTATTTTCAAACTTTAGCTATTAGCATACATACATTGATATTGGGGCATACACAATGTGTAGTACACATACTATATTCATATATTTAAAACCCAAATCTAACTGAGTCGGAGACTAAATTTAAGACCCAGGTTAGATGCAGCTGCTTTTCATAAAGATTTTTGCAACTCTGTTTAGTTAGAAACAGGTCTAACGATATTCTACTACAATTCTACTACAATTTCCCTTGAATCCGCTGTTGTCTTGTTATTTTTGTGAAGCCTTTTGTAAAGAAAAACATAAAAAAGGTAAGATTTTGTTGATTAGACGCTTGTGGATAGAAATGAGACATAAATGGTTAATTGCCTATTTGTTTGGAATCTTTCTTTCTTCATGGGGGTCAATGTCGACGCCGTTCAGATAGCGCTTTGGTTTTCAATTGGGTGGTACCATACTACAATAGATATCCAGCAGAGTAACAAAATCTTCATCAATCTTAATAAAGGGTTTTCTAATAAGAGGTGTTATTTTGATATTCAAAGAAAAATGGCATTTTTTGAGATAAATGATCGGATGTTTATTTCATTATAAAGAGAAAGGTATGCCGTTAACACAACATCAGCCAAATGGCCGCCACGACCACGCTTACAGGACCATATGCTTTTCATGGAATTTTCCATAACCAAATCGCAAAGTGGCTGCCCTATGTCCTCGATAGCCTCACGAATTCCATCTTTGAGGTCTTGAATCGAGGCTGGGCTGTTGGTGTAGACCTTATCTTTCACGTGGCCCCAAAGGAAGAAGCCGCAAGGTGTTAAATCACAAGATCTCGGTGCCCAATTGTGATCACCTCTTCGAGAGATAACACGGTCCGGAAACTTTTCCCGTAAAAGATCGATGGTTTCATTGCTTGTGTGGTACGTAGCGCCGTCTTGTTGAAAGTAAACGTTGTCCAGATCAATACCATCCAATTCCGGCCATAAAAAATCATTAATCATCTCTCGATAGCGCAATCCATTGACCGTAACTGTTACTCCAGCCTCATTTTCGAAAAAGTAAGGTCCAATGACCCCGCCGGACCATAAACCGCACCAAACAGTCACGCGTTGAGGATGGAGAGCCTTTTCAACAATAACTCTTGGGTTTTCCGAGCCCCAGATGCGACAGTTTTGCTTGTTGACGTAGCCTCATCAGTCAAGATGATTTTTCGATGAAATTCCGGATCATTTTCATGCATTTCAAGGACCCAATCAGCAAAGACACGACGTTGTTGATTGTTGATGATCAGCCGGCTTGAGTTCTTGTGTTAACTGAACTTTATAAGCCTTAAGACCCAAGTCTTTATGCAAAATACGGTGTAATGACGTTTGTGGAATGCCTAATTCCAAAGAACGACGAGGAATGGACAAACCTGGGTTTTCTTCAACACTTTGGGCTAAAACAGCTTCTTGTTGTTCTTGAGCGACGTGCACGGGTTTTATTCTTCACATCACTAACTTGTCCCAACAGCTCGAATTTGTCCACCAATTTCTGTATTGCGGTCCGACAAGGTGCTTCACGACGACCCAAAAATGTTTTAGTTTTACGAACCGTCTCTGCCAAATTTTCACCATTTTTATAGTGAATTTTAATAATTTCAATGCGTTGTTGAAGCGTGTATCGTTCCATTTTTATTAATGGCGTAGTTTCTACTTGTCAAATGTCAAAAAATGATAGCTTCAAAAGTGACAGCTACCGAAATAGAAATAACACGTTTTATTGGAAAACCCTTTACATAAAACAAAACTTGGTTTAGTTAAAACACTTCTAACTCAAAAATTGCTGGACCAATTTTAATGATCTTATATTTGTTGGATTCGTAGCAGGATAGCAGAATTCACTTATTACGGTGAAATGGGGTAACATGAAAAAGACTTATCCGATTGAAAAAAAACTCTACCTGCGTTTGAAAGGTTATTCTTAGGAAATGGCTTCAAGGACATTTTTTTTTAGTTTTGCTTTTTGTAGGGTGAAATAGCGTTAAAATAAATAAAATGTTTGATTAAAGAAATTCTTCTTTTGTTTGAAAGTTTTTTCTTTGGAAATGGCTCTAGGGATAATCAGATTTAAGAAATTCTTTTTGTGTTTGAAAGATTATTTTGAATGAAAGGTCTTAGGGACATTTTTTGCTAAAAATTATGTAGTATTAATAGGGTGAAATGGGGTTACAACGAAAAGTGGTAATAGTTTCAATTCTTTTTGTGTTTTAGAGGTTATTTTGAGTGGATGGCTTAACGGTTTTTTTTTCAAATATTTGGTATTTTGGGTAAAAATTAAAAATGTGTACTGTATTAATATTTAAAGGCTAAAGTGGGGTAAACACAAAAGAGAGATATCAGATCTCAAAAATTCTATTTGTGTTGGAAAAGTTATTTAAAAAAAGATGCTATTTATAGAGTGAAATAATGCGTTATAAAATAAAACATTGGTTTTCGAAAACAAAATTTCTTTCTGTGTTGGACTTAGAAGATTATATCTTTACAAATTAAGCCATTCATAACGTGAAGTGGATTATAAATTAGAAAGTAATATCCGATTCAAAAAAGAAGTTTAGATATTTATTGTAATTTTTATGCAAAGCTTAAGTTTGTCTACCCATACGAAGCCGGGTGGGCCAGCTAGTATCTACTAAAATCAAGTGACATTTCTTATTTTTTTTTTCTGTTAAAATCACTTAAATCAAATCACTCTCGCTGAAAAATTCTGAATTTTATCTTTTTGTTTGTTTATTTCTGAGATTTTGATAGATTTAAAAACAACTTAAACATAATCTTCTGTCCTGTTCATTGACTCCAGGTTAAAATGGGTTTTAAAATGGGTTAAATTGTCTATGAATAATACAAATTGGATTTTAGTTTAAAAAAGTCAAAATCAAAACTTATCGAAAGACTGTGAATGTGACCCATTTAGTTAATTTAATTTGCATTTTAATTGTTTACATAGTATAAGTTTCTACACAAAAAGACCCGGGCTAACCTAGGGGTCCCGAGGCAATTGAGACCATTTTTTTTTTTTACAGCTGCCCTTAAACTCGCTGCGGGAAGTCGAATATTCGCAAAAAAAGAATGTCATCTAAAAGGTCAATCATTGGTTAAAAAAGGTTAACTAAAAAGTTTCAGAAACTCAAACTGGTTAGGCATGACAGTCGCACGCACTCACCATTACGCCACCGACTACTACCAAGATGTGAACTCCAGTCGAACGACCGATGATTTTAATATTTTTCTAATTTTTATGTTAGATTTCAAGAAAATGGTAAACAACAAAAAGAGGGGGGGACAAAATAGAATTGATTCACTACAATTGGTGGAAATAATAAAATTCGCTCCATGGTCTCGTATTAAAAATTTGCTTGAAAATGATAATGATGTCGGTAAGAAAGTCGTTGAATGTGAACGCTAGCAAAACGACTCGGGTCGAGCGACAATTGTCGTTTTATGTACACCCTCCTAATCGGACAAAACTTGTTGAAGGTTGTTATGATAATTTATTTTACGTTTTCTTAACGGCCGAATGAAGTTGTTTTGTCGAAAATTTCCAAATTCAGTTCGAAATCATCTCATTTCTCAAAATCGAAATAAATTAATTTGCACCACGCTGACAATATTATGAACGCGCTTAATTTGAATTAATTTCAAGAGATTTTGAATGGAAATTAATGAATAATTGAAGTAAAAACACTTTCTGTAATAAGTGAAATTATGTTTTTATTCACCTCATTCGGCATTGTCCCACTTACATACTTTCTCGGTTTCAAACTTTCTATCACTGTTCATACTTTCATACATTCACGCTTCCACACTGTCACAATTTCACATTTTCTTGGTTTCATATACTTTCACAATGTCACAGATCACACTTTCATACGTTCACACTGTCAGACCTTCACAATTTCATACATTCATACTGTCCCACTGTCCTACTTTAACACTGTCAACCTTTCCCACCTTCACACGTCACACTTTATCACTTTCATACTTTCACACTTCCATATACTTTCACACTATCAGACAGTCACACTTAGCACTATCACACTGTTACATTTTCACACGTTTACGCTTTAATTCAGAACATTTATACTGCCACACTTTCACAAACTGCCAAACTTAAGCTAGGAGCAGGCGGAATATAAGAGTCGCAAACGTTTGCGTGATTTTTACGTCATCATTTGCGACTTTGATAACACCCTTTTGGGACAGTCCGCATATGCTCGCAAAACCATATGCGGAATATGTGCGACACCCACATTGCATATAAGTTTGCGACTTTCTTGCATATCGTGTGAACACCCTCGCATATAATTTGTTACAGTTTGCGAGCATGTGCGGCTATATGCGACCATTCCAAGCATTTGCGATGGCACGAAAACTTAATTTTTTTTCTTAATATTTTTATTGGCAAAATACAGCAATGAAAAAACTATTCCACAATTTTCTGATTCTGGGAACATCATAAAGGTTAAGTTCTATATGGATAGTACCTACTTCAGCTGCTTTTGGCATTTTCCCCACCAAAGTCCATTTATTATGAATTTCAGATGAAATTTTTCAGTTTCAAAAAATTTGGAAATGTTCGCAAACCTGCATATGATTGGAAATGGGTGAGTTTATAGCACATCGTCTGAACACTTTCATACTGTTACACTATTATTATTATTCGAAGCTTTATTAACTCAAAAAAATATAATAAAAAGTTTTCTTTTAGTTAATGTTAATACTAAATACTATAAACTATGTTATATTATTATGTAACGTGAGCCATAGCCTCCCCCATACTTTTCCATCTTCTTCTGTCTAGTGCATCATGGTAATAGTGTGGACATGTTGCGCTAATATCATCTCTCCATCGTTTTAACTGTCTTCCAACGCTTCGTTGCCTATTTAAAGGTGTCCAATCAGTTGCTGTTTTTGTCCATCGATTATCAGTAGTCCGTACAATATGCCCAGCCTAATCCCACTTAAGTTTCTTAATTCTTTGTATAACGTCTTCAAATTTAGTTTCATTTCTTATATTTCTGTGGTTTATTCGCTGGATTATACGAACGTTCAATATGATTCTCTCCATTGCCCTTTGACAGGATCGTAGCTTGGTTTCAGTAATTTTGGTAATTTTCCATGTTTGGCAGCCATAAGTGAGAACTGGTAGTATCGTTGAATCAAAAATGTATTTTCTTAGGGTTTTGGAAATATTTAAGTCAAGTAGATATTTAACACTCCAAAATTGTCTCCATGCGTTTGTCATTCGTTGTTCTACTTCTTAAGTTTCTTTATTCCTAAATGAAATGATTTGCCCAAGATAACTAGAGTCCTCAACGTATTCTATTGTGTTATTTTCAATTCGTATTTCTTTGACAACACTATTAGACATAATTTTGGTTTGTTTTTGCTTTGCCAATACACCAATATCTTTACATTCAAAGCATAACTCATTAAGCATTGTTTGCATCTCTTCACTACTATTGGAAATGAGTATGATGTCTTCAGCAAATCGAAGGTTTGAAAGATATTGACCATTTATTCTTAAACCTTTATTCTCCCAATCTATCTTTCTAAAGATTTCTTCAAGAGCTGCGGAAAAAGCGACGGTGAGAGAGGGTCTCCTTGTCTTACACCTCTTGATATTTTGAACTCAGGTCCAATACAGTCTGTTTCGATATGTGCGGTGTTCCTACCCAACTAACAAACTCCCGGAGTTAAGCTCTTCAAATCTGAAAAAAGCTCCCATAAGATTCTTTTAAATCCTATTGCTATACTTAAGAATGAATCTCTTGTTATGAAACTCAAATTCGTCTCATAGCATTTTTATTGTAAGAGCTAAGCATTTTTTAAATTTGAAAGTACTTTAATCCTATATCTAAATCTATTTAAGTCTCATAAGTATCTCGTTATGAAATTAAAACTCTTAACGTCATTTTTAGTCTTTATAATCCCATAATAATACTTCAATGATATATAAGTTTTTTTCAAGATTCTAATAGGAGCTACGACGCCAGCTTTGAATATCAGACGAACAGATGTTATAGTTGAATTGTACAGTGCGTTCTTTTTGTTCACAAAACTTGCTTCTGTTCATGTTTCTATCGGATTGGTTCTTTGATTGGTGGTGGCAGATGTAATTTTAGATTTCAAAGAAAAGTTTGATTCTTTTCGTTGCGAATAAGTTTCTTTGGTTGATTTTTTGTTCTCTTTGTTTACCTAATTTCGGGGCTGTAGAACTGGAAGTAGTGAATTTGATCATATTCATAAATATTATAACAACAATTTTTAGTACCGAAATATACTAAACAAAAAGCACACATTACAAACTTAAGGTAGTTAATATCGTTAGTGTTACTAAAAAGAGGAAACAATCTGCCGAAAAATCGATCTCAAAAGCATTATTTTGATAGAATTGATCGAAACAACCTTATTAATTGTACTAATGGAAATCACCATGAGTGTCCCATAATGTTTATGGTATATCTTATACTGTTGTTGCATCGGCTGTCATCAGCTTTGGAGTGATTTAAATAACACCAAGCTATATCCAGGTAACTTTGATTGTTACTTTATTCGAAAAATTATTAGGTTATAATTTAGTTCCATTGTTTCAAAATGTTAATCTAACACAATTATTGATTTTTTACTTTCTCATTTAAATTTCTTGATAAAAGTTGGCAATTGCAATAAAAAGGAACGCCCCACAGACAAATGTGTTGCGTTTGAAAGTTAAATGTCAAATTTAAGTCCCATAAGAGCATTTTAGCTCCCATAAGAAGTACTGTCTCTCAGAGAAAATTTATATTTACTGAGAGCGACACTTCTTACGGGAGCTCAAGCGTTGTAATGGGACTTCATCATCATCCAAAGATCTTACAGAGATCTTAAAACAAGAGTTAAAGTATCAATCAACAGCAGCCATGTTGCAATATGAACAAAATGTTTTCATTATATTTTGAGGGTTACCGTAGCTTAAAAAAAATATTCTTAATGAATTATCATATTTGGTTTTCCATTCTGACCAAAACGTCATATTCATCTTGTTTTCTCTTATTTGCTTATGATATTAGTTGTATAAAAAATGGATTTGTATAACTTAGTATACAGCTACTATACCAGAGAAGAATGAGCGGGGACATTCTTTTTTGTGTTATGTCATTGTTTAAAATTTGTGAGAGCAGTATATTAACACGACACAAGTAAAATGGCATCTTTAAAAATCAGTTGTTTTTGTCAGTTTTTAATGACAAATATATTGGAAAATTTCAGAAAATCTTAATAATGAAAAAGCGTCATATTTTGTACACCTCTAGATCCAATTTTTGTCATAAAAGCACGATTATGACAGTAATTGGAAAAAAATATGGTATGAATGATCGCATTTTGTGAATTGTATAAAAACATACTTTGGTGATTTTTGCACCTAAAAAAATATTAATGGTAACCCTATAATAAGGTTATAATTAATAACAAAATATTTTAAATATGCATAATTTTGGAAGCGCGTTGTTATTTTTCGAAGCAAAATGTTTAAATTAGTAGATGCAATTTTAATTGCACCAAGAATTTAGCCTACATATGCCATGATTTTTACAAATATAATACGTCAATTAACTTGTGAGATAAATACTAGCACCAAAAAACACATTATTTTTTGACATGAGAGAATCACGAACACACATAAAAACTATTCGCCTACCTTCTTCTAAAAGAAATAAAAAATGCGAAAGATACATGTTTTTTTTTAAGTTTACACACACTCGTTCTCTTTTTAACAACTTCTGTAGGAAGAGACGCACTCCCATAGGAAGAGTCCAGGGAGCTTTACTAGATTTACAAAGCGGCCTCTGTAATCGCATAAGAAGAATAAAACTCTTCCTATAGGATCAAGAGGCTCCCATAACTAGGCCATTTAAAGCTTTTAACAATCTTATAAGAATCTAGAAGAACTCCTCAAGAGTGCATTTAGCTCCCTAAAATAAGTCTCGTAGCGCTCTCGGAGCGTCTTATGAGAGGAAAAATGTTACTTGGGTATCGTACATTTTTTTCAAGATTCTTATAATTTTTCCATCCAATGCCTTGATTAAGAAGTGCTGACCAAATGAAGTTCTATTCAACTGTGTCAAAAGCTTTTGTAAAGTCGATGAAAGCAAAATAAATAGTCATGTTGTATTCCTTACATTTTTCTAAAATTTGGCAGATGGTCTCTAGGTGATCTATTGTGGAGAAACCTGATCTGAAGCCAGCTTGTTCAATAGGTTGATTATGATCAAGCATGATCTTCATACGCTCAAATATACATTTAGCAAAGATTTTGTAAATAGATGATATTATGCTGATAGGTCTAAAATTGTTTATATCGTCCTTGTTACCTTTTTTATGAATGAGGATTATTTCAGATTTTGTCCATTGGTCTGGGACTTCCTCTGTGACCAAAACCTGGTTAAACATATCTGTTAACCAGTCGGCCAATGAATTTATACCGAATTTCAGGTATTCTTCGACTACTCCATCATTACCTTTGCTTTTGTCGTTTTTTAGGCTGTATATTGCTTTCTGTATTTCGGTTTTGAGAAAAGGTGGGAACTCATCTTCAGGATTTTCTTGATGTAGTTGTAGTGTTTCACCAGATCGATCCGTTTGTTTTGAGTAGGGATGGTTGTAAAAATCTGTAGCTATTTGGTTAATGTTTTTCCTCATGTGATTTCTCTTTCCATTTACAGACATTGCGGTTACCCACTCCTTATACTCCTGCATTGCAATTTTTGCTTTATTAATAGATTTTGTTTACTGTTTCACTAAGCTAAACACTAACTCTGTTATAATTAATGTAACACTGTAAGAATTATTATTCTGACGTCAGAAATTAACAGCATTTCTTAAACTTGTGTTTTAGATTAATTTGAATTTTTGAGTTGAGATTCTATAAAATTTGGCTGTCAAGTTTCAAATGTCAAAAATGTCAAATTTCTATTAAATTTGATAAGCTTTGGTCTAAAACTCATTTTTAATACGAAAATGTCAAAGAAATATTTCAAAAACTAGTTATAATCGGTTGGGAACATTTCCTATAATATTTCGGATTTGCTTTTATAAATTTTGAACAGAGAAACTCGAACCTAAATTACATTTAAAAACGATCTTTTATAAAATTAAACACGCAAGAACATATTTTAAGCCCTTTCTTCGACACATTGTCGGTCAGTGTGTCTGTTCGTTTGTGCGTCCGTGTATTCACTGTAATTTGAGCTAGAGCCTAAACGAATAGGCCAACAAAAACCTGCTTCCAATCTCCGAAAATAATTTTAAATAATCATGATAGACTTCAAATCTCATGAAAGCTACACGACAACAAAAAAACGAATTAATCTTCTTTTATAATCAAAAAGATTTCTTTTTATGTCAGTGTTACAAATTGTAGGTTTATTATCTTGTTTCATTCAATTAATTTCAAAAGCATCCTTTTTTTTTATTCATTAAGGTCCTTCAAAAAATTAGTTGCCATCTACAGAAGAAGCTTTAACCAACAAGACCACACCCATATGATAATCGCCACAGCCATCCACTACCTACCGGATTTCCCACATCTCCTGCTATAAGGATATGAGTGTTGGCTTTGAAATTGCCTCATTGTGTGTTGACCAATATAAGTTTACTTTGGGAAATTTCATCATAATCATGCCCGTCATCATCATCAACTATCCATTAGTTTGTGGTCTTAAATATCATCAGCATCACTTGTGCTTGTGCCAACCATATCCATCCCATCTCACTTAAGTATACAGCTAGCTATACGATGACCGCACAAAAACTTAAGGCAGAGATAAATCAATTGGCGTGTCAGACTCATTTCTTCCCAACCTAAAATAGAATTTTCTATCTATATTCATTTCTGTAGATGTAGATACGATGTAGTTGAAAACCAAAAACATGCTTTATTTGACCATTTAAGTTGTTTTTGTTGATGTTGTTGTTGTTGTCAAAGTTTATAGAAAATTCAAAGCAAAAGGACACCGTCACCCTGAAGATAAATTATTATTTCCGTAAGAATTTCCAAATCTAAAATATCTTTTCATAGAGCCATCATCTGTCCTATTGCTGTTTTGTTCAGGATGCGGCAAGTATGGACGTATCTAGAGCGTCAAAGGTGTGAGGTTCCTCAGAAAAATACTATTCTTGGGTTTCCTTTTCCTTTTCCCCAACTATAACAACACAACACTCATGTAAGGATTATTTTATTTCGATTATTATTGGAGACTTTGATGCCTTCTACACAGATTCAATTTTGAGATGGAAATTGGTTTTGCTTTTTATTGTCAACAAAAAAAAAATCGACTATTGGATTATTTTTGGAACGAAGTTTTTTTTTCTGTACCTAAAGAGTGAGGTTTGGGCAATTTTGTTTGTTAATCTCTGGGAATGGGACTATTGGTCCTATTTGATGACAAATAAAATGTTCACTTTGAGGTAAGGGCTTTCAAGTATAATTTAGTTTGGGGCGCTGTTTGTGTTATCCATTTACTTATATACATTTTTTTTTTAATATGGATGCACATCCTGCGATAGATAAATAAAAAATGAAGTCTCAATTATTTAAATACTTTGTTTATAAATATTTGAATTTGTACAGCTGGACATTTGGGATGGTATAATTTCCTAAAAGCTTTTAGATACAATTACTGATTTTTATAAATATAAAAAAAGGTGTTTATTTTAGTGTCTTTTGCCAGAAAAGGCAACCATAATCATTTTTGAAATCATCTTATAGGTGCTACCTTCTTGAAATTATCCCAAAAGGCTTTATATTTAAATTAAGTTTCATTGTTGTCTTTTGTATTATGCATATAATATACCTATATCGAAGAAAAAAAGGTAACTCAAAATGTACATACATACAGGTATAGCTATGCCCAGAACTGAGTATCTCAATACATAGACCTGAGGAAATTTAACATAATTAATTGTATGCAAATTAGAAAGTCCCTTTATTTCGAATTTGTATATAAGCCGATGTATTTTGTGAAACCTTTTTACCTTTAGTTATTTCGTAGAAGATATTTATCATAGATTTTAATTATTTCCATTTCTTGTTTATTTTCAGGTGGAGCAGATTCAAGCTGAATTTAAAATTCTGGCTTTGCAGTTCCATCCCGACAAGAATAGTGGTGATAAGGAGTCGGAAGGAAAATTTCAGAAGTTGAAGGTGAGTACCTATATCTAGTTGGTTTAGTGATAAATGGGCAGTTAATTGTTGACGTAGGCACTAGTAAAGGGTTTTTCAACAGGGACACTACAAAAGTAGAGCAACAGAGACAGCAAACGACGCCATATTTCTTTCCGTTCTTTTGACATTTCTCTTCAGTAAAGTTTGACATTTCATGATGGAAAGAAATACGAGCCAACAACGAGTCGAAATTATTAAAATTTACTACCGAAATTCGGAGTCAGTGGCCTCAACGTTAAGAACGCTACGTTCAATTTATGGTCGTCATAATCGTCCTAGCAGATCAACAATTGAGCGTCTAGTGGACAAATTTGAATCCACAGCCACAGTACAAAATGTTCCCGTGCCAGTGAGACAAAGAAGTGTCCGTAGTGTCGAGAATATTGCTGCCGATGAGGCTTCAGTTGCAGAAAGCCCAAATGTGTCTCTCACACGTCCTTCTCAAGCGTTGGGCTTCTCTGTGACGTCGTTGTGGCGAATTTTGCGAAAATATCTTGGCCTACATCCTTGCAAGATTAAATTGACGCAAGAACTGAAGCCGCTTGACCACCAGAAGCGTCGTATGTTCGTGAATTGGGCTGGGCAACAACTTGAAAATGATTCGGATTTTCATCGAAAAATCATCTTCAACGATGAGGCTCATTTCTGGCTGAATGGCTTCGTCAATAAACAAAATATGCGAGATTGGTCAGGCAGCAACCCACACGTACTCCATGAGTCATCATTGCATCCCGAAAAAATTACGGTTTGGTGTGGTTTATGGGCCAACGGCGTCATTGGGCCGTACTTCTTCCGTGATGATCAAGACCGGCATGTTACTGTGAATGGGGATCGCTACCGTTCAATGATAACGGAATATTTTTGGCCCCAATTGGATGATATGGACTTGGAGGACATTTGGTTTCAACAGGACGGCGCCGCAAGCCACACAGCGAATGTCACAATCAATTTATTGGAAACCAAGTTTGGAGAACGTGTTATCTCACGAAATGGTCCAGTCGCTTGGCCACCTCGGTCGTGCGATTTGACGCCATTAGACTATTTCCTGTGGGGCTACGTCAAATCTATGGTCTATGCCAACAAGCCAGCGACGATTGATGAACTTCGTACGAATATCGAACGTGAATTTGCAGCAGTATCGGCCGATTTATGCTTGAAAACCGTCGACAATTGGGTTCAGCATCTGGACTTCTGCAAGCGTGCCCGTGGTGGCCATGCAAAAGAAATCGAGTTCCATACATAATGGCATCGAACGTATACTTTCACAGGAATAAAGAACTTCATTGATATCCAAAACCGTTTTTGTTTTATTTAAAAAAAAACTTTTGTAGCGCTCTAATTGGAAAACCCGATATATAGGTATGTAGGTATCTTAAAATTGTATACCTAATAATGGGTGATTTTTTAAGAGGTTTAGAACTTTTTAAAAAAAAAAACACACAAAATTCGAAAGAATGAATGAAATATTTATTGGAATCGATAGTTTGAACCCTGCAATTAAATGTTTAAAGATAATTTCATGCAAATGTTGACCGCGGCTGCGTCTCAGGTAGCCCATCCGCTGAGTCCAATTTTGGCATACTCTTTCACACATATCGGCCGGTATCTCACGAATGAATGCATGGATGTTGGCTTCTAGTGTGTCAATCGAAGCGGGCTTGTCCCTATAGACATAAGCCTTGACATACCCCCACAAAAAATAATCTAATGGTGTCAAATCGCACGATCTAGGCGGCCAATTGACCGGCCCGAAACGTGAAATTAACTGTTCACCAAACTCGCCTCGCAATTGCGCCATTGTTTCGCGTGCTGTGTGGCATGTGGCACCGTCTTGTTGAAACCACATATCATGCAAGTCAAGAACTTCCATTTCGGGCAAAAAAAAGTTTGTTATCATCGCTCGGTAGCGTTCACCATTGACAGTAACGCTGCGATTCGCATCATCTTTGAAGAAATATGGCCCAATAATGCCGCCGGCCCATAAACCGCACCAAACAGTGGCTTTTTCGGGATGCATTGGTAGCTGTTGCAATGCTTCTGGCTGATCTTCACTCCAAATGCGGCAATTTTGCTTATTTACGTACCCATTCAACCAAAAATGAGCCTCATCGCTGAACACAATTTTTCGATAAAAAAGCGGATCCTCGGCCAGCATTCCAAGAGCCCATTCACCAAAAATTCGGCGTTGTGGTAGGTCGGCTGGCTTTAGTTCTTGCACCAGCTGTATCTTAAAAGGCTTTACGCCCAAATCCTTCCGCAAAATTTTCCACGTAGTGCTGTAACAAAGGCCTAACTGCTGGGAACGGCGCCGAATCGACATTTCGCGGTCTTCTGTCACACTAGCTGATACGGCCGCAATATTTTCTTCACTACGCACAGTACGTAAACGTGTTGGTGGTTTAATTTCCAACAAAGTAAATTTGGTGCGAAATTTGGTCGCAATCTTCCGAATAGACTGCTCAGAAGGTCGAGAATGCCGATCATAAAATGGAAGCAGCGCGCGATGAACATTTCGAACCGAGCACGAATTTTAAAATTCAATAATTTGCAAGCGTTGTTCATTTGAAAGACGATCCATAGTTAAATTGCAAACCAAACTGAAGCTGTTTGACAGTGACACAAGGTACTAAACACACGTCAGCTGTCAAAACCAGTGTTGCCAAAACCAAACCAGCTAAAAAATCATCCCAACTACCGAATCGATAAATATAGGGGGGACATATTATGTACTCTTTTTTAGTACTTTTACTATGTTCACGATTTTCCAATCTGTTTTAATTTGCGGAATATTTCAAAGGATTTTAACTCCCTTTTCGGGTGCTAATCCCGCTCACGCAACTCCGTTGCTCCGCTAAGGGCTTCTTAATAAACAGTACTTTGAGCCACCCACCACTATAACAAAAGATCATAAAGAGATATTAATTTATTTATTATTTAATTATGGTTAATATTTCTGAGTTTTTTTTCATTTTAAACTCGTTCGCATTTCGTATAATATTTTGGTTTTAAAGCAGCGAGTTTATTAAGAAAACTGTTGACATAGGCAGAACAACAGAGTTGAATGAGCAGGATGAGCACCCGAATAGGGAGTTGATATATCGTTTAGAACCCGCACATCGGGCCACCTAGGTACTTTTGGCCAAGAAAACGAGTCCGGTGATTGTTTTAAAAATTACTTTGTGTAAATGCTTGAAAAGTATTGATAGTAAGGGACTTATGTCCCACCTTTTTAATAATAAATCATGTATTTATGACCCATCAGTTGGTTGGGACATAACGTCAATAATTGAACTGTGTACTTATGTCTCACCGAGGTGGGACATAAGTCCATTATCTACTTATGTATATGTCCTGTGGAGTTGTGACCCTGTGCCAAAAAATATTGTATCAGATTATTCTTTAAAAAAAAAAAAAAACTTAAAATAACTCTCGAATTCATTTTGTTTGCAAATTGTCACCCTGCTATATCCCACCGCAGCGCCCGCCCTGGAAAATATGTAAATTTAACATTTCTGCACAGTTTTTTCAAACTTTGGGTAAAAAAAGGCAATTTTATGTAGAACTGCAATAAGAGCTAAAATGTTTGTCTTGACATTTTTTTTGCAAAATATTGATTAGCAAGTCTGAATTTCACCCGCTGTCAAACCCCCAAAAACCACTTTTCCTCCCTAAAACGTATATAAAAGTATACTACTCTCTCATTTCTAAAATTCATCTTTTTCGAATTCTCTTCAAAGTAAAAGGCTGTATAACTGGTAGGTAATGCATTATGCATTGGTGAAAGAATTACTTCCACGCCCACAAATTAAAGAGTTAGTTTATCTTTTTTCCATTTGATATAAATCAAAAAATGTTGAATTATTCATACTAAAAGCCTTACCGTACTCAATAGAATATTAAACGTAGGTATATAAGAGAGTTTTCTTGGTATTTTTCATTTTGTTTTATTTTTTCATCTCAAACTTTTTTTTTTTTTTTGTAAAAAAAAATTTAAAGTATTATAAAGTAATTTTAAAACTTTTATTCACCCTGTGTTATGTTTCAAAGAGAAGCAGCAAAAATAAACATAAAAAAAGACTCTTTAACTTGAAAGACGTTCGTTGGCGGTGGTTCATCAATCATTGCTCTAATATCGATCAGATCAGGAAAGAGAGGGTACCTATATGGTGTGATGAGGCATAAAGTTTGTGGAAAAAATGCTTTTTGCAAAGCTAAAAGAAGAAGGTGCAAAGGATTGGGCTGTCAGTCATTCGAGAAAGCAATCATCTTCTCATTGACTTTGTATATACCTACTGTGAGTTCTGTTTCTGCTAACAGGCTCTACAACACTAATGACAGTGTTTTGTAAAGTGTCAGCTTTGATGTTCTTTAGAAATTTTAGTTTAATTTTTTTTATTTTTTTATTTCCAACGAATCGATTTTGTTTATTATTATATTTTGCAGGGAATTAGGGTCAAGTGGTGGCGATGGGGATTGGCGCGTGTACAAAAATCAATTGATAAACCACGACCCAACATCAGAGGGGGGTGTATTGGATTGTTTAGTTAACAATGTGAACAATGTTTACCCTTGTCAGATATCAATCAGGATTTTGTTTTGAAAATGAGTGGGGTGTCGGTGATGCTGAATGGGGTTTTTTTTTGTTTTCAACAAAATATAAAAATTAAATAAAAATGAAGAACATGTAGATGTTTTGCTTCAGGATATCATCGAAAGCTGATGGAAAACATATAGGTATCGTATAAGCCGCAGGTAGAACGATATCACAATAATGGTGAATATTGAGACAAAAGTCGGTTTTTCGGATCTCAATTAATTTTATGTCTGCTGGCTCTATGTATATATAAATTCCTTAATTTTAATGAGAAATTTTAGTGCAAAGATGCACTCGGTGTAGTCGCATATTTATTTGAATCAGGTAGAATTATTTCTTTTACGATGAAGGTTCTTATTTGGTCTTGTATCTGATATAATGACTGAGAGTGTGTTTCTGTTGGAGTGGAATGCAACAATTTTAAGAGGCCAGAAAAGCGAGAGAGCATTGATAAGGGGGAAGCTTAAGAGTATTTGCCTTTATGCTATGTTCATGTCACAGCTTAGATAACGGCAACAAAATGTGATCTCTTTTTTATTTTTTAAGAAGTGGTTGAATAACTAATGCACAAACCAGTTTGTCGAAAACAAGTGTGTTATCCCAAGAGATAGCCAGATCCTTTCCTAATCAAATCTCGTCTTGAGAATAAGTCTTTTACCACCAGAAAAAACACCTGGTTTGACGGCATACGCACATAAACAATATGTATACCAAGCGGCACAGCTGATCTCTAGTTCTACGAGCAGAAGAGGAGATAGGAATACTGCATTTTCAGAAGGCCTAAGAGAGACATAGAGATGTCAAAGCAGGAGTAATAGGGCCCATAGAAACAACACTTGTGTGCACACCAATCGAGACACCGAAACCAAAAATCAAACATTTTTCAGTTTTTTGTGTCGGTGTCACCATTGGTGTGATGTGTATGGGGAAGTGTTATGACACCGGTGTGTATGGGGCCTATAAGGCTCGGAAGTTATTAACCAAAAGGTAGAACGAACAACGTTACAGGGGCCGATAAATGGATAGTTGCAATAAAATGGCAGTGGCTGCTGAGGTTATGGAAAAATCATTCCTGTGAACTATATCAGCGATTACGTAGTAAATTTTGCTGTCAAGTTGATTGCACCATTCAACCTTAATTAAATAGATCAACAAAACCGGCTACCCCTGACCCTGACGAAATGAAGATAAGAATGAAGTTCGGAAGTTTTACGAGAGGGTAAAAAGAATAAACCCTGAACAGAAATCTACAAGGACGATCAATCGTAGTAGAAACGCAGTCAATGCTGAGGATATGAAAAAATCATTTGTGATGCAATCTTTATAGCGGCGGGTAATCGAACTCCGCTGTTAGGCTGATTACAGCATTCAACTTAGACGCGGTGGACGTATAGTTCAGCAACTCCATCTACCCGACCTCGATGAAATGAAGATAGCTTTTCTTTTTTTAACTGAAGTCAAATAAAGCAGCTTGAACTGGCTGCCATTCTGCCGAGCTGTTCGAAGAGACAGGCAATGACTTATTTAGGGCTTAAAAGAATTGCAATAAAATAGAATAAAGGTTTTCATTTTGGCTATAACAGATATTCAATGAAAAACATGATCGTCTGCCTGGTAGAGACATCAGCAAGGTAAGAATGTAAGTTTCTTTAGGGGTTAAGAATTAGACATTTTCACTTTTAAAATGATATTTCTATTTTCAACTTTAATTTCAATAAGGTTCATTTTTGCACACAAAATGAAAGAAACTTTGAAGAAAAACTAGAACAACTTTTGATATTTAAATGTGAGATATGGCTTTTGTCATAGGCTGAGATATTCTCGTCGGGTCCAGGGTTTTTCCATAGAACCAACAAACTTTAGTGCATTCGAGGTTTTTTTTAATCACCAATCGCTGGTTCCTTACAATTTCTATACAATTCTTGTATATGTTCTTATAACTATATGTACATACGTTTATTATACAATTCTAAATATAAATATATCCTTTGTTGTTATGCATCTTTTTTACAATTCAAATAATCTTATTATAACTTGTTTTATATAATTCAAGTATATACAAAAATTTCCCTTAACTTACCTTCTGGGGCCTATAACACAGAACAACAAGTAAAGTAGTCAACAATTTCTTGTTCAACTACGTTTGTTCAACAAGTGAAGATCATTTCTGTAACACAACAAAAATAGTAACAATTGTCAATAGTGAAAATTTCCCTCGACTTGTTGAACCAGTTGAATAATTAAGTCTTATATGATGAGTCGTAAAATTCCGCAAGAAAAAAAAGTAAGCATTTTGTCTAAGATAAGAGAAAACGAACGTATTCTTTTCGGTGCTTTCTCTGATTTATTGACTAAAACCAATAAAAGTGATAAATGGCGGGAGATAATTTTGCTGTCAAAGAGTTTGAACATAGTTCCTGATGGAAAAGATTGGACCTACTTGTTTCTTGTCAAAATTGTAAGAAATATGCCATGGTAAGTATAGACATAAAGAATATATTTCCAGAAAGTAAAAAAAAATATTTCTGAAAGCCAAAGTAGATAACACCAAAAAAAAACAGTATATTAAGGGGTTAATACAGGAAACTTAACTCGTGTGATAATCTCGTATTTGATTTTATGAGTCGAGATCCAGATCCAAACCAATGCAAGATATTCAAATTTTCTTCTTTACATTAAATAAATTAATTTTAAGCAAGCTACCCGACCCTTTCACTTGATTAACCCTGACTTGTTGACTTCGAACAAGTTTCCGATCCTCGGTTGAAATTTATCAACAATTCAACAAGTTTATTCTCTCTTTTTTTAACTCTTGGTGTTTCCAGTTACAGAAATGGCGGATTTGTGAAATTTCCCACTTGTTGCAATATGCCAAAACAATTGTTATAAATCCCCGAGACTTGTTGTTACGTGTTACACAAATTTTCAACAGTTGTTGAATTTCACTTGTTCAACAAGCACTTTATGTATTGTGTTATAGGCCCCTGAGATAGCACACGTCACTTAAGCACAGTCTGAAATAGCAGAAGTCACTAACTAACTATATTTAAAACCTGGTCTTCCATTGTCCTTTTTGGAACCTATAAGCAGCGTTGCCCACTGATCTTGGCACTTGGCCCCGGGCCAACAAGAAATGGCCCGCAATATCTTGTTTATTTTCTATTTATTAAAAAAGAAAAATAAATATTATGTAAATAACTTATGAAATCATATGATTATAACTGTCACACCCATATGGTGTTTTCAACATAAACTAACGTTTTTGTTTTGTTTTGTTAGTATTTGACTGCCATAAATAATGGGTGATTTTTTAAGAGGTTTAGAACTTTTTTTAAAAAAAAAACACAAAAAGTTCGAAAAAATGAATGAAATATTTATTTGAATCGATAGTTTGAACCTTGCAATTTAATGTTTAAAGATAATTTCATGCAAATGTTGACCGCGGCTGCGTCTCAGGTAACCCATCCCCTGAGTCCAATTTTGGCATACTCTTTCACACATATCAGCCGGTATCTCACGAATGAATGCATGGATGTTGGCTTCCAGTGCGTCAATCGAAGCGGGCTTGTCCCTATAGACATAAGCCTTGACATACCCCCACAAAAAATAATCTAATGGTGTCAAATCGCACGATCTAGGCGGCCAATTGACCGGCCCGAAACGTGAAATTAACTGTTCACCAAACTCGCCTCGCAATTGCGCCATTGTTTCGCGTGCTGTGTGGCATGTGGCACCGTCTTGTTGAAACCACATATCATGCAAGTCAAGAACTTCCATTTCGGGCAAAAAAAAGTTTGTTATCATCGCTCGGTAGCGACTCGCATCATCTTTGAAGAAATATGGCCCAATAATGCCGCCGGCCCATAAACCGCACCAAACAGTGGCTTTTTCGGGATGCATTGGTAGCTGTTGCAATGCTTCTGGCTGATCTTCACTCCAAATGCGGCAATTTTGCTTATTTACGTACCCATTCAACCAAAAATGAGCCTCATCGCTGAACACAAGCAGCGCGCGATGAACATTTCGAACCGAGCACGAATTTTGATAGTAAAATTCAATAATTTGCAAGCGTTGTTCATTTGTAAGACGATCCATGGTTAAATTGCAAACCAAACTGAAGCTGTTTGACAGTGACACAAGGTACTAAACACACGTCAGCTGTCAAAACCAGTGTTGCCAAAACCAAACCAGCCAAAAAATCACCCGTTATAAGCTATTGAAAAAAGTGTGGTACTGTATTTATTAAAAAAAAAAAAAATATATATAAAATAATATAATAATAAAATGTTGTTTTCATAATTAATCTTATTTTTTGAAAAAAATTCTCTGAGGAGTTGTGGCCCGCACTTTTATTAAATGGCCCCCAAAATGGCCCTTAATATTTTTTTCTTTGTGGCAACGCTGCCTATAAGTCTTTCAAAACGGAAGCTCACCAAGTACTCGTGATAGGCATTTATTTCTACCATGACATCAACGGACTCTTTTATATATTTCGGTTTGAACCAAATATAAAAATATGTTATATGAATGTTTGACTATACAAACGACTGGCTCTTTTCAGGAGTCATTTGTAGCGGTCACTCGGAACTGCTTTGAGTGCAATTAAAATAACGGTGACGGTGAAGAAAGGGTGTAATGTATCATTGCATAATATTGATATTAACTGAGATTTACTGGACTAAATATATATAAGGTGTTAACTACAGCATTGATAAATAATATAATAATATTAAGCTCGATTATTTATGGCAGTGTGGGTTGATTATGGAAAAAGTGTTGTTTTTAAGTATTCAATTGGACACTGCCTTCCCGAGCGAATATTAAATTCGACTTTACCTACGTCGACAACCTGATTGGTCCATATAAGACTGTCTACCTTTACTTAAATTTAAACTCAGATTATGATACCCAATGCAGCAACGCTTTAGAAATAAAACTAGGAATAACTCGCTGCCATTCGCTCTACTCGGCCAGATAGTGGTCAACAAGCAAAAAATTGAGAGATATCCACAAAATCCTGAGCGAAAACTTCAAGGCTGTACATTAATAGGTGTTCCTTATTTCCCAAAATAATTTTACTTTAATTGCCCTCTGAATGAAAAGTCCATGCCCTAAGAATGCACTGATCGAAAGAAATTAAGTTTTTAAAAAAATAGTATTCAACTCTACTGGAAACTCAAACTAAAGGGTTTTCCAATAAGAGGTGTTATTTTGAATAGCCCGCTATTTCGGTAGCTGTCACTTTTGAAGTTGTCATTTTTTGACATTTGACAAGTAAAAACTACGCCATTAATAAAAATGGAACGATACACGCTTCAACAACGCATTGAAATTATTAAAATTCACTATAAAAATGGTGAAAATTTGGCAGAGACGGTTCGTCAAACTAAAACATTTTTGGGTCGTCGTGAAGCACCTTGTCGGACCGCAATACAGAAATTGGTGGACAAATTCGAGCTGTTGGGACAAGTTAGTGATATGAAGAATAAAACCCGTGCACGTCGCTCAAGAACAACTGAGAATATTGCTGTTGTAGCCCAAAGTGTTGAAGAAAACCCAGGTTTGTCCATTCCTCGTCGTTCTTTGGAATTAGGCATTCCACAAACGTCATTACACCGTATTTTGCATAAAGACTTGGGTCTTAAGGCTTATAAAGTTCAGTTAACACAAGAACTCAAGCCGGCTGATCATCAACAACGTCGTGTCTTTGCTGATTGGGTCCTTGAAATGCATGAAAATGATCCGGAATTTCATCGAAAAATCATCTTGACTGATGAGGCTACGTCAACAAGCAAAACTGTCGCATCTGGGGCTCGGAAAACCCAAGAGTTATTGTTGAAAAGGCTCTCCATCCTCAACGCGTGACTGTTTGGTGCGGTTTATGGTCCGGCGGGGTCATTGGACCTTACTTTTTCGAAAATGAGGCTGGAGTAACAGTTACGGTCAATGGATTGCGCTATCGAGAGATGATTAATGATTTTTTATGGCCGGAATTGGATGGTATTGATCTGGACAACGTTTACTTTCAACAAGACGGCGCTACGTGCCACACAAGCAATGAAACCATCGATCTTTTACGGGAAAAGTTTCCGGACCGTGTTATCTCTCGAAGAGGTGATCACAATTGGCCACCGAAATCTTGTGATTTAACACCTTGCGACTTCTTCCTTTGGGGCCACGTGAAAGATAAGGTCTACGCCAACAGCCCAGCGTCGATTCAAGACCTCAAAGATGGAATTCTTGAGGCTATCGAGGACATAGGGCAGCCACTTTGCGATTTGGTTATGGAAAATTACATGAAAAGGATATGGTCCTGTAAGCGTGGTCGTGGCGGCCATTTGGCTGATGTTGTGTTCCATTTTTAACGGCATACCTTCCTCTTTATAATGAAATAAACATCCGATCATTTATCTCAAAAAATTCCATTTTTCTTTGAATATCAAAATAACACCTCTTATTGGAAAACCCTTTATAAGGATCTGTAAACCCTTCTTTTGGTGATGCCTCCCGGTTACGTGATCTTTCCTTTCTCATATACCTATACATTAAGTTTTTTCTTTCTAAATACATAAAACTTTTTGATAATTTTGTTGGCAAACACTTTTAAAGCATTATTAAGGCAACATTTGGTATACCATTTCATATATGAGAAAAGAATTCATTTAGCTCCAATATAACAATGTCTAAATCTTACTGCTATTGTTCCGAAAAAATCCAATTAACTTAAACCAACAGAACGATCAAATAGATATAGAGAACATAAATATAACCAACCATTCCTCGCATGATGTATTGTTACAATGTTTAATCACTCGAAACCGAAACAGAAAGGAAAAACTGATGTTATAGATTGTACATCCGGTTATATAGTCCTGCTCTATGTCCTTTGGTTCTGTGTTTTCGTTTGAATGCTCATCCAGCTGAATGTTGTATGAATAATAAATGGATTTTAATCGAATAAATCGTGCACTTTACTGTTGCTTGTCATATATAAGGCGGCCTTAGTTGTGGGTAGATAGGTTAGGTACCTACTTTTATGGTGTGCATTAAACCATGTCTCGAATTGACATTCTGAGCAAGGGTAATTTGAAGAAACTAATGTATCCTGGATTTAATGTAAGCAATCGTTGATTAGATTATGGTTTATTGCAGAAAAAGATTGAACATGTCTTAATGAGAGTTTTCTTATACTCCAGCTAAGTGTGTCTCCTTGTCCTTATACAGGGTGTTTTTTTAAGACGTGTGGTTTTCAATTTGGCAATACTTTTTTCGGAGTTGGTCTTTTTGACAGCTGTCACTTGATTTATGCTCAATTTGGTTTGCCATTTCATAATAAATAGTCTGAAACCTGAACAACGCTTCCAAATTGTGCCCAAATGGGCCCAAAACGAGATGGCCACCGTTCCCGATTTTCAGAAGAAAATTTTGTTCAGCGATAAAGTTCACTTTTGGTTGAATGGATACGTCAATAAACAAAACTGCCATATTTGGAGTGATCATAATCCACAAGTCATTGTTGAGACGCCGTTATATCCTCAAAAAGTCACTGTTTGGTGTGCTCTATGGACAGAGGGAGTCATTGGTCCATATTTCTTCAAAAATGAAGACGGCCATAACGTTACAGTCAATAAGGGAACGCTATAGAGCCATGATTAATGACTTTTTCGTGCCAAAATTGGAGGATGTTGATGTGGACGACCTTTGGTTCCAACAAGACGGCGCTACATGCCATACAGCCAACGAAACAATCAATTTATTGAAGAAAACTTTTGGTGAGCGCTTTATCTCTCGTCGTTGGCCTGTGGCGTAGCCTCCAAGATCGTGCGATTTAACACCGCTGGACTATTTTTTGTGGGATTATGTGAAGTCACTTGTCTACGCAGATAAGAGCGAGACAATTGACGCAATTGACGCGTTATTGCTGACATACGGCTCAAATTGCTGCAAAAAGTGGTCGAAAATTGGGCCTCTCGGCTGGAATTTATTCGAGCCAGCCGCGACGGCCACTTTGCCCGAAATAATTTTAAAACATAATGGCAAACCCTTATCTTTATTATAAAGCTAAATTATTGAACATAAAATTAATTTATATGCGTTTTATTTCTTCTTAAAAACCACACGTCTAAAAACAAACACCCTTTAGTTGACGAATAAATTAAAGAACTACGAAATTGAATTCTTTTTAATACTCATTGAAGGTCAAATTGGGATATTTTTATGAAAAAAAAAATTAAAAATTCATAAACAAAAAATGCCTTTCCAATCTAGTCCAGGAAAATATGACTTTCACTTCGAAAAAATGAGAACAGAGCATGGTGGAGATGAATGTTCAGCAGTTCATGCAATGGAACATTACCAGGGGCCCAGGACTTTTTGTAAACTATCACTTTTTTACTACAAAAGTAATTCCCAAAGTCATCGATTTCTCCTGAGTTTTTTTTTTTTAAGTAAAAACTTCCTTGTCCAAAATGTGAACATCCATATCAACGTGAGTTCAAAAGTCTAAAGCACGCCATTATGCTAAGCTCTACGTCACCAAGACCTCTTAAAAATAATGTTACTTTTAAATTAAAAGTGCAAACATTATTTTTTATCAATGCGTATATAAAATAAAGGTTATTCAGTAAATACAGGGTGTCCGCCGGGAAGGCATACTAAATACTTTGTTTGTTTATAATTTTTGATTAAATACAAAAAAAATGGACCTTATATTGATAAATTTTTTACAATACAATATCAGGTAAATGTCCACCTCTGTTAGTCTCACAAATACGAGCCCTTCTGAACACATTTTTCATTACATTCTCACACATTTCACGCGGTATTGCATTAATTTCATCACGAATATTTTGTTCGAGTTGCTCAAGCGTTTCTGGTTTGTTTGCATAAACCTTGCTTTTCAGATATCCCCACAAAAAGAAGTCAGGAGCAGTCAAATCAGGCGACCGTGGAGGCCACCATTTCTTGAAATAACTTGTTGTGGAAAGAGGTCTCGCAGTAATTCCAATGTAATCCTGACTGTATGCGATATGGAACCGTCTTATTGATACCACATGTTAATGAAGCCCAAAGCATGCAGTTGTGGCGTTAAAAAGTTTTCAATCCTATCACGATATCGCTCCCCATTCATTCACAGTTACCGTTACGCCGTTTTCATTTTCAAAGAAGTAACACTTCCTTTAGCGCAGCAGTAATGTTTTCAGCCGATCTTGCTGTACATTGTGGTCCATGCTTGGGCCTATCACCTATGACCCTCTTTCTTCGAAATCATTCACTACACGATAAATAGTTCGTTTTGTTGTTTTTCCCAAAAATGTCACGTAACTTTCTCATCGTCACAGTAATCGATGATTGATTTTGATAAAATGTTTAAACGATTAAAACACGTTGGTTTATCGAATATTTTTCCATAATAAATTTCCCACGTGTCTACTTCACGACTGTCAAATATGAACTGTCAAGACTAATGTTTACCAAAATGGCGGCAAAACAAAGTAGTGTACCTTCCCGGCGGACACCCTGTACTTTTCACATTACACAAAAAAACAAAAAGCTTGTGGATAAGAAATGGCAATTTTTCCAGCGTAAATAACATTTATCGAAAAATTCAATTTTCATTTATGTCGCAGTTTTTTTTTTTTTTTGTTGTCAGATTAAAAAGCACAGACTATTTCTACCCACTCCGTATATACTTCATTTAAGCTGGAATGAAAAAGTATAGTACATATATCCAATGTTTGGCAGTGATATAAATTTATCAGGATAATTGGATCTTCGAAGGTTCTACCGTCAAGAGTTGACACTAATTTTTGATGTTACGTGAAACCTCATCATCATCATCATCATCATCAGGGAAGGACTACAAAGTGATTTGAATTTCCGAAGTAATTAGCATATTTCAGTGTAATTAGCAAAAGTCCTTTTTATAGAAGGTACCTATACTTATATTTTTGTATACAAAAGATTATACACGCAAAGTGAGTCTGAAAATCCTTGCATATTTACATTAAAGTCAATAATAATTGATATTCATAATTTTGTGTATAAAATCGAATGTAGGCGGTAGTGGTCGCTATCCAATTGCAAAATGAAAAAAAAAGAACAGCAATTCATCTTGCCTGAATCTCTATATCATTATAATCCTCCAATAATATATTAATAAAAAAAAAAAAACAGAAGATAAAATATATTTTCGCAAGGGGAAAAAGCAATTTGAGTTTCTCAAAAAAAAATAAAAAAATAATAAATAGTTTTGTTTATGGTGACCATAGTTTTGAAATAAAAATAAATCAAGAAGCATTTAATAGCGATGCATATACTGATTTACGGAAGAAACACACTTTGAAAATATAACCTAACCTTATCTAACTGTTGGGCAATGGATAACTTTTCGTATGAGTTGAGAAATCAAGTGACTCTTGAGTATCCCGAGGTATTTAATTGAGCACAAAAGTGAGCTCTTTAGAAAGACCAAAAGTTTCTCATTAGTAAAATTTATCTGTATCTCCGCAGCTGTGACTTCACAGCTTTTCTATAAGAATATTCAAACTATAGGATTTAAAATAACACAGTGTTTGTAGAAGGTTGGATTTTGGACTTTACTGTTAGATCAGATAGCGCTTCACCATCTAAATTACTCCTTTTATGATAACCGAGCCGCTTCAATTTTTGAGAAAAAGGTGAAACTTGAAATTTGTAAGTTTTTTGCTTCAGTTTTGTTGCCTAATGCCGGTTCGGCGTTGCAATTGTGGTGTTCAAAGGGTGTTTAACACTTCGTTGCACACCATACATTTATTTAAGTTGCTGGAAAATAAATAAAATCAATTTTAAAAAAAGTGACTTGCTAAGAAAAAAAGAGAACAAAAAAAGATCCTTATGGAAAAGGATAGTGTAAAAAAGATGGGAGCTAAGAAACAGAACATGTTCTCTTTTAAAGAGATACACCCTAAGAGAAACACCCTAACTACAAGTGATTTCGCATTTATCGCACCAAAAACTAGGGATGGGAAAAACTGTCCGGTTAAAACCGAAACCGGTTTTTTCGTTTCAACCGGTTTTAACTGGTTTTTTTTTCGGTGATTTTTTTCCCTCGGTTAAAACCGGTGTATCTTTTAAAACTCAACAACCGGGTGACAAAAAACCGTTTATATACGTCATACTTTAACACTTTCACATTCCCCGTTTACAACAATAAATAAGATACAGAAAATTTCTCGAAAAAAGTATGAATACAAAATTTATAAAATTATTTTTGTGTTTCAAATCAGTTTTACTAAGTTTAATTTCTACAAAAAAAATGTGGAACATAATTTAAGAAAAGATCCATTTGAGTTCAATCTCATTAGTTTCATTATATTTTTTTTTTTTTTTTTTTAATAATTTTGATGAAAACCTTCCAAAAATTTTGTTAGTTTTGGTTCTTATGGACAAAAAATACTTTCCAGTAAAAGTGCAACATTATTTTTTTTCTAAAAAACAACCGAAAACCGGTTATTTAAGTAAAAAAAGGTTATTTATTTAAACCCACAGCTTAAACCGAAGAAAAAAGAGAAACCCAAAACCGGTTATTTTGCAATAACCGCCATCCCTACCTAAAATAGCTTCACTTTGCTCACCTTATTTCACGCATCTACTCGTAAATGATTCTCTGAGTGCATCGCATTACTTTTCGCACTATGCGCGCAGCCCAAAAAGGTAGAGGGCATCACATTTTCCAAAAAAACATTTTCATACTATTTTAGCCCCTTATTTTTATGGCATTTAATACAGAGCGTTTGTATTGATACTAAAGCATTACATAATGTATGTGTTTCTTAAAAAAAGACACAAAAACTATGAAATAAGAAAAGTGGGCGTGACAGTGAGCAAATTTTTCTAAAAGAACTTTTTAAATTTTTGGTTTTAATGTTTGTGAAATATGAACAAACTTTTGAAATTTCCGTATCCGTTGACCGAGTCACCAAGGAATATAACAAAAATTGAAGCCGTCTCCGGTTAACAAAGAAATACGAAAAGTGGGAGTGGGCGGATTTTAAGTAAACCACTATCCAAATTGTTTTTTCGCTCATAAATCCAAAAAATCATCCAAATCGTTGGAGCTGCTTCCGAGAAATAATAAAAGTGGTCATATAGCTGTACGCAGATTTGAATTGCTCTTAAGAACGAACAGAGAAAACAATAAATAATATACATAGACATACAAAAACAAGATTTTCTCGTTTAAAGTAAAAAGATACAAAATTTGAATTTCTGTTGTGTTGAGCATTAAAAATTTTGAGACTTAATTATACCTAACATTAAGTAGGTATCTACTAAAACCAAAGTCATGTTCAATAACAAATGGAAATATCTACAAATAAAAACCTTAGAAAAAGTACAGTTGGTAACCATAGTTACATGACATAACCATTAAGCATAAGCACCGCAACTCGTTGATTCAGCTCCATCAGTCCCAAACAGAATTACAAGGACACATCACTGTGAAAATCATTCGATACCACCATTATCTCAGGATTATTATTTCCTTTAAAAATTGAAAAAAAAAAACAACAAACAACCTTTTTTTTTAAATTAATTCACATGAAATACAAAAGCCAAATAAGGTGCTATATTGGGATAATTTGAGCGAATAAACAAGAGAAATTACTATACCCTTCATCAGAAACGAAACTCATTACAACAACAATATAAAACGGGCCATAAGTGTATATTATGTAATATGGAATGGAATGGCTCATGGCTTGCCTTGCCTATAGTAATTATGTTCTCTCCACTGAATATTTGGGTCGAAAAAAGGATTGAACAAGCTAAGTAATTTTCGTTATCGATGATGACTTGCTTTGGGTTTCCTAGAAAAAAAAACGATTAAATCTCAATAACCTTATAATAAGAATAAAGTTAGTCAGTTGTGAATATTTTGATCCGTACCTTTTTTAGTGTTTGTTTCTTTTTGAAAAGAAAATTCGTATATATATATACGGTATTATAAGAACAAACTTATAACCTAAGATGGAGATTTAATAGTTTATTTATTATTTAATTATTCATAAGATTGAAAAAAAGGATTTCGGGGGAATTCTTAAATAATTTTTAATAAATTTTGAACAAATATTTATGTGGTTTCCTCTGCCTGTAATCTGTTCACCGTTTACATTACTGCTGACTTAAATCATGGTCACCGTAATCATTGAGAGTTTTTAGACAACAGACAAAGGTTCTCCTTCACCAACTGTCGCGTCACCAATTTATTTATGAAGGTATTATAAAGGGTCCGCCTTCTAACGTTTTTTTTTTTCAACTAGTGCTTATTTCGTGAATGGTAACACTTAGCTCATGTCTGATTTGACAGATAATTAGTTTTATCCTTCCGCTGAACGAATATGGTTGTGTATACGCTTCGCTAAGTGGGCCTGCGATCGACTTAGAGAAGATGCCGATCTTGCAATAAAAATCATCTTTTCAGATGAAACTAATTTTGATCTTGGCGGGTAGAAAACAAGCAAAATTGTCGCATTTGGGGCACAGAAAACCCGCACGCATACATTGAAAAGCCGATACACCCAAAACGAGCCACTGTTTGGTGCGGATTTTGATCCAGAGGCATAATTGGGCCATTTTTCGAAAATGAGCAAGGACTGGCCTTTACAGTCAATGGCGATCGTTATCGGGCCATGTTGAACGATTTTTTGTTCACAAAAATTGAAGAGGAGGATGTTGGCAACATTTGGTTTCAACAGGACGGCGCTACGTGCCACACAGCCGAAGCTACACTCGATGTTTAGCGCCATTTTCAAAAAAAAAGAAGTTATTTGGCGGAGCCTTTATTATCAAAACCATGTTGACGCATCTTCATCCATATTTTTTTCCAAATTGCTAGCTCATCGAAACCAACCACGTCAATCTCGCCAACAACGCAATATCGCAAACAGCTTTGAACATGAAGCCAGTGTAGGCGGGATAACTTCATTGAACAATGTGATTGATATTTTCATCACGTTCAACCTCCCCACTTAACCTCTGACAAAATGCTGCCCAAAAAGAACTTATATGTCATCCTTAAAAACTATAAGCTAGAGGCTATAGACAGGAATTCGCAGTTTTTTTCATTATAGCATCAAATAGTAGGCGTATTTACGTGTAGTACTATTTAGAGCCTTACTGCAAATTTCTAGCTTGAGCAGTTGCGGAGAAAAGGATTGGCATACGCTAACTTACTAAATTACCTAAGATGGCGCAAAAACCAACAAGCCCTTCTAGCCAGCTCTGTTCCACGCGCTAGCTGTCTTCAGTTACGCTCACTTAGTTGGTTGAGATTGAGAGCATTTTCCACTTGTACAGGTACCCACCAATTAAGTTGAGGTCTTCCTCAAGGCCATAAGGGTATAGATTCGAAGACTTTGGCTGGTGCTTCGGTATCCATGCGTTTCACGTATCCCAACCACCTCTGACGAGGTATTTTCATCTTTTTGAACAGGTCAAAGTCTCTGCAAAGCTCGTCGTTGAATCTTCTTCTCCACACCCCTTCGATTGCCGCACTCGCACTGGACCAAAAATCACCTGATGAATCTTCCTTCCAAAGCTACCATCTGCTTTTGACAAGGTATCCATGCCTCTGGTTCATACAACAGATGATTAAGGGAGTGAATATGGTTCTCTGAGATAGGTTTTACTAATTAAATGTCTTCTAAGCCCAAAGAAACAGGGGTTGGAAAGATTGGCTAAATATATAGATCGTTTCATCGTTTAATAGAACTTTCAATTAACTCAACCGCCTGCTTCTCGACTCCTCCTGAGAAGTCGAAATTTTCCTTCCCTGCCATCACATTCGCCGAAGGAGATGTGACACGATTTCATCCTTCGTATGCCCTCTCCATCCGATCACACTTCCTGGATAGCTGTTACATAAGCCTTTACCCTATCCAAGCCAGACGAGGGCTGTTTAAGGTCCAGACACGTGCAGATCCGAAATTCATTGTCCTTGTTTAGTTTTTTTGTGGGTCGGCAACATTTGAACCATCCAGTTTATCAAAAACGATTCAATCAAGCTCCAGAGCATGAATTGAAATCCAATGCGTCTTAATTTTACAATAAGTACTCGTATAGTATAGGATCAGTAATTTTTCGGTTTCGAAAGTAAAGCTATAAATAAAACATACAGCGATAAATTTTTGATGAAAATTTTATTTCATTATAAAGTTTGGACTTTGCCATTAAGTAGTGTGAAAAACAATATCATTCAAATGGCCGCTTCGGAAAGATTCGCAGCATGCGATTCTTTTGAGGTAATTTTTTAACCACTTTTTCGCATATTTCGGGCGTAACTCGGCTAAAACATGAGTAAAGTTAGTTTCTGAATGTCTAGAGTTCGGGGATTATTTGTGTAAACACGGTTTTTTGCGCAACCCCACAGAAAAAAAATCTAACGGTGTAAAATTGCATGATCTTGGTGGCTAATTGACGTCACCAAAACGTAAAATCACGCGACCAGGAAACTTCTGATGCAATAAAGCCATAAATGATAGTATTGTGTGGCTTGTTGCCCCGTTTTGTTGGAACCACGTATTGTCCAAGTCATGATCTCCAATCGCCGGCCAAAAAAATCGGTTATCATTCGACCAATTGCTGCGAACGCTTTGAAATTGATACATTCGGATCATCAGCAACACTTGCACTTTCAGCAGCACTATTTTCGACTGAACGTGCATTACGATGATGCACCAGGCCTAACGACAACAGTTACGCTTCCACTCTCTTCAAATTTCTTAACAATTTTACCAATTGCTTGCGTAGTCGGTCGATTATGAGGACCAAAATCATCGTGTAATGCGCGAAAAGTGGCTACACGTTTGAATCACCAATTTTTTGTAGTAAGTTTTAATGTTTTAAACGCGTTGTTCGATTTTAAAGCGATCCAATATCGTAGATGACAAAAATTCAATTAATATTATGACACTTTAAATGACAACTGAGTTTGACAGGTGTCAAATTCCAGCGCTACCAACTTAAAACCACGAAATTCATGACCCTGTATGATTAACTAAGTCGAATGCTTTACTGAAGTCAATCTAAATGACATCAATTATTGCTTCCCTTTTTCTATTTAGTAAATTGCAGACAAAGTGTTCAACACCTACCAGTTTGCTAGTCTCTTCTAGTATATAGTTCCTGGCAACTCGTGGTCCTAGATTTCGGTTATCGTATTCTAGTAGCTGGTCCACTTTACCTTTAGATTTAGAATCTAAAACAAAATCGCAGGTACTACGGCCCTGTGGAAACTCGACACAGCAGGCTTGTGCTCTGCTAATCCGCAGGAACTAGGGCCTGGTGGCGCTCGTCACATCAAGCTTCCCCTCTGGTAATCAGCAGATGATATGCCCCTGGTGGCACTATTCAGAAGTAACTATTAGCTCCCTGGTGGCAACCGACAGAGCATTCTTTTCACTCTAGTAGATCAGCAGATACTCGCCTAAATGTAATCAATGACAATGGATTTTTTTGTTCCTCTTGTGATATTTTCCATAAGGAGTGAATGTTATATCAAGTTGAAAATAACGAAATTAACAATAGTTCTTCGGTGACGTCAAGTGTTAATGGTGAATGTGAATTGTATCACACAGTAATTTCGAATAATCATATTTATTAGTAAAAGGTAGTCTAGAATGGAACACTTGGTTACACTATCTACAGAATTATTCTGCTACCAACTTTACGAGAGAACCTTATGGTGTGAATATAGTCTTTTGTTTCAAGGTAATAAATTACTAATGACATGCTACTCCAACTCGACCCGTCTACCATGGGTGGCGTTTCTGCAGAAACGAGTTTCACGATCTCATCCGTCAAAGTTTACATTTTGGGAGGGGATGCGGGGTGGGGGAATGTATGTATGTACTATACACATACAATTAAGAGTAATAGAGCTTTGCAATGTTTTCCAATTTTCAATTTTAAAAAAATTTTCTCCACACAAAAAAATATGTGAGTGCCGGGACTCTCGGTTAAATATGTGTAAACATCAACGTTTGTCCAAGTGCTTAATTTTTGTTACTGAACGTCATCAAAAGAAACATATTGAATAATTAACACTACATTACCTATCTGTAGGCAGTGCTTAAAAAGCTTAGTATTGAAAGAACGGCAGCGAAATACCCAGTGGGGGAACCGCTGTAACGAAATT
The DNA here is from genome assembly GCA_932273885.2 of Leucozona laternaria. Taxonomy (NCBI): domain Eukaryota; kingdom Metazoa; phylum Arthropoda; class Insecta; order Diptera; family Syrphidae; genus Leucozona; species Leucozona laternaria. Next base: position 267,043,750 of record OW026366.1, on the reverse strand, counting down.
TCCAAGCACTAAAAGGCTGGTGGTGAAGTGTCCAACGAACGGTGAAGGTCTGGTACTGAAAGGTCCTACTTCGTAGTTCACTCTCAACTTTAAGATGACTTCACATTACACATGGTTATTGTTTATGGTAATCACTCTCTGAGCATCGACAAACAACAACTGTCAGCGGAGAGCACTAAAATCGTGGTTTCAATTAAATGACACCGTACCCAAACTCCAAAGGAACTTAATGGTTTGACTGACAGGGGCCGAATTAAAATATCCAGTTAGAACTGTCAACGAACTTGCAACCCTTATATGAAACTCCATCTTTCCATCGAGTAAAACTTACAAAAAGTTCAATCTTAATTTTATACTGAACGAACCTCAAATGAATGTCACTATGAGATAGCTGGCGAATTATATATCTTGAGTTTTTAGAATATTTAGTTGCAGTTGTTGTCAGTGGAAATCAGTAAAATCGCAGTTTCAATCGATTGACACCATCAATCGCCTATGGAATTGGACGTTGTGATTTTTAATGAATGTTAACTTTGTGCAAGTACAAAAGTAGCCGATAACTCTGCGATTTGTTCAACCTCAGCTATTTTGTATATCCCAGCCTCCTACGTCCCTCGCCAACGTGCCTAAAAATTGCAAGAAGAAATTGCATCGTTTAAAAGCAGTATAATGTAAACGTAGAATTTAAGTTCAGATTTGTATCACTGAACGCACCCGATATCCTGCCATACCTACACCCATTGACCTACCATACCTACAGTCAATTGTCAATCCCTACAGCTGACTATTATTATTTCTGTTTTGATTTTGTTTTCTTTTTAATTACTAGTGTCGCTTCCATTTTGTTCGAGGAATAATTAAAAATTAAAGAAAAAAATATAAAACTATAAGTGTTAAAATGATAAAATCGTCGGTCGCGCTAAAAACAATTTGCTGAGAAACAATATAAATGAGTGGTCGCGATAAAGTATAATCTAATTGTCGGTCGCGTTAAAATCAATTTGTTTTGGTCGGGGCAAATCAGATTTCGTAACGTAACGTGCTAGAACGTAAAGTGCACGACGTAACGTTGCACACGAACGTTCACGTTTTTTTTTTACTCTACCGCCAGCATAGATGTTTACACATCAAAAAGATTATCATACCAAATTGCCCCAAACTTAAGCCATTCGGTATAGGCATATAGGAAACATATTCATACATTGATTAAAAGAAACAGTTTCTTAAGTAAAACTCATTTTAAAATCACGATTCACTACAACAATAAAAATAAAATATAGTAAAGGGTTTTCCAATAAGAGGTGTTATTTTGAATAGCCCGCTATTTCGGTAGCTGTCACTTTTGAAGCTGTCATTTTTTGACATTTGACAAATAGAAACTACGCCATTAATAAAAATGGAACGATACACGCTGCAACAACGCATTGAAATTATTAAAATTCACTATAAAAATGGTGAAAATTTGGCAGAGACGGTTCGTAAAACTAAAACATTTTTGGGTCGTCGTGAAGCACCTTGTCGGACCGCAATACAGAAATTGGTGGACAAATTCGAGCTGTTGGGACAAGTTAGTGATGTCTGATGTGAAGAATAAAACCCGTGCACGTCGCTCAAGAACAACTGAGAATATTGCTGTTGTAGCCCAAAGTGTTGAAGAAAACCCAGGTTTGTCCATTCCTCGTCGTTCTTTGGAATTAGGCATTCCACAAACGTCATTACACCGTATTTTGCATAAAGACCTGGGTCTTAAGGCTTATAAAGTTCAGTTAACACAAGAACTCAAGCCGGCTGATCATCAACAACGTCGTGTCTTTGCTGATTGGGTCCTTGAAATGCATGAAAATGATCCGGAATTTCATCGAAAAATCATCTTGACTGATGAGGCTACGTCAACAAGCAAAACTGTCGCATCTGGGGCTCGGAAAACCCAAGAGTCATTGTTGAAAAGCCTCTCCATCCTCAACGCGTGACTGTTTGGTGCGGTTTATGGTCCGGCGGGGTCATTGGACCTTACTTTTTCGAAAACGAGGCTGGAGCAACAGTTACGGTCAATGGATTGCGCTATCGAGAGATGATTAATGATTTTTTATGGCCGGAATTGGATGGTATTGATCTGGACAACGTTTACTTTCAACAAGACGGCGCTACGTGCCACACAAGCAATGAAACCATCGATCTTTTACGGGAAAAGTTTCCGGACCGTGTTATCTCTCGAAGAGGTGATCACAATTGGCCACCGAGATCTTGTGATTTAACACCTTGCGACTTCTTCCTTTGGGGCCACGTGAAAGATAAGGTCTACGCCAACAGCCCAGCGTCTATTCAAGACCTCAAAGATGGAATTCGTGAGGCTATCGAGGACATAGGGCAGCCACTTTGCGATTTGGTTATACAAAATTTCATGAAAAGGATATGGTTCTGTAAGCGTGGTCGTGGCGGCCATTTGGCTGATGTTGTGTTCCATTATTAACGGCATACCTTCCTCTTTATAATGAAATAAACATCCGATCATTTATCTCAAAAAATGCCATTTTTTTTTGAATATCAAAATAACACCTCTTATTGGAAAACCCTTTATTTACTTTGTTTGTTTATAATTTTTGATTAAATAAAAAAAAATGGATCTTATATTGATAAATTTTTTACAATACAATATCAGGTAAATGTCCACCTCTGTTAGTCTCACAAATACGAGCCCTTCTGAGCACATTTTTCATTACATTCTCACACATTTCACGCGGTATTGCATTAATTTCATCACGAATATTTTGTTCGAGTTGCTCAAGCGTTTCTGGTTTGTTTGCATAAAACTTGCTTTTCAGATATCGCCACAAAAAGAAGTCAGGAGCAGTCAAATCAGGCGACCGTGGAGGCCACCATTTCTTGAAATAACTTGTTGTGGAAAGAGGTCTCGCAGTAATTCCAATGTAATCCTAACTGTATGCGATGTGGCACCGTCTTATTGATACCACATGTTAATCAAGCCCAAATCATGCAGTTGTGGCGTTAAAAAGTTTTCAATCATAACACGATATCGCTCCTCATTCATTCACACTTACCGTTACGCCGTTGTCATTTTCAAAGAAGTAACACTTCCTTTAGCGCAGCAGTAATGTTTTCAGCCGATCTTGCTATACATTGTGGTCCATGCTTGGGCCTATCACCTATAGACCCTCTTTCTTCGAAATCATTCACTACACGATAAATAGTGCGTTTTGTTGTTTCTCCCAAAAATTTCACTTAACTTTCTTATCGTCACAGTAATCGATGATTGATTTTGATAAAATGTTTAAACGATTAAAACACGTTGGTTTATCGAATATTTTTCCATAATAAATTTCCCACAAAGTAGTATACCTTCCCGGCGGACACCCTGTACTTTTCACATTACACAAAAAAACAAAAAGCTTGTGGATAAGAAATGGCAATTTTTCCAGCGTAAATAACATTTATCGAAAAATTCAATTTTCATTTATGTCGCAGTTTTTTTTTTTTTTTGTTGTCAGATTAAAAAGCACAGACTATTTCTACCCACTCTGCATATATACTTCATTTAAGCTGGAATGAAAAAGTATAGGACATATATCCAATGTTTGGCAGTGATGTCAATTTATCAGGATAATTGGATCGTCGAAGGTTCTACCGTCAAGAGTTGACACTAATATTGATGTTACGTGAAACCTCATCATCATCATCATCATCATCATCAGGGAAGGACTACAAAGTGATTTCGATTTTCAGAAGTAATTAGCATATTTCAGTGTAATTAGCAAAAGTCCTTTTTATATAGAAGGTGACTATACTTATATTTTTGTATACAAAAGATTATACACGCAAAGTGAGTCTGAAAATCCTTGCATATTTACATTTAAGTCAATAATAATTGATATTCATAATTTTGTGTATAAAATCGAATGTAGGTGTTAGTGGTCGCTATCCAATTGCAAAATGAAAAAAAAAGAACAGCAATTCATCTTGCCTGAATCTCTATATCATTATAATCCTCCAATAATATATTAATAAAAAAAAAAAAAACAGAAGATAAAACATATTTTCGCAAGGGGAAAAAGCAATTTGAGTTTCTCAAAAAAAAAAAAAAAATAAATAATAAATAGTTTTGTTTATGGTGACCATAGTTTTGAAATAAAAATAAATCAAGAAGCATTTAATAGCGATACATATACTGATTTACGGAAGAAACACACTTTGAAAATATAACCTAACCTTATCTAACTGTTGGGCAATGTATAACTTTTCGTTTGAGTTGAGAAATCAAGTGACTCTTGAGTATCCCGAGGTATTTAATTCAACACAAAAGTGAGCTCTTTAGAAAGACCAAAAGTTTCCCATTAGTAAAATGTATCGGTATCTTCGCAGCTGTGACTTCACAGTTTTTCTATAAGAATATTCAAACTATAGGATTTAAAATAACACAGTGTTTGTAGCAGGTTGGATTTTGGACTTTACTGTTAGATCAGATAGCGCTTCACCATCTAAATTACTCCTTTTATGAAAACCGAGCCGCTTCAATTTTTGAGAAAAAGGTGAAACTTGAAATTTTTAAGTTTTTTGCTTCAGCTTTGTTGCCTAATGCCGGTTCGGTGTTGCAATTGTGGTGTTCAAAGGGTGTTTAACACTTCGTTGCACACCATACATTTATTTAAGTTGCTGGAAAATAAATAAAATCAATTTTAAAAAAAGTGACTTGCTAAGAAAAAAAGAGAACAAAAAAAGATCGTTATGGAAAAGGATAGTGTAAAAAAGATGGGAGCTAAGAAACAGAACATGTTCTCTTTTAAAGAGATACACCCTAAGAGAAACACCCCAATTACAAGTGATTTCGCATCTATCGCACCAAAAACTAGGGATGGGAAAAACTGTCCGGTTAAAACCGAAACCGGTTTTTTCGTTTCAACCGGTTTTAACTGGTTTTTTTTTCGGTGATTTTTTTCCCTCGGTTAAAACCGGTGTATCTTTTAAAACTCAACAACCGGGTGACAAAAAACCGTTTATATACGTCATACTTTAACACTTTCACATTCCCCGTTTACAACAATAAATAAGATACAGAAAATTTCTTCGAAAAAAGTATAAATACAAAATTTATAAAATTATTTTTGTGTTTCAAATCAGTTTTACTAAGTTTAATTTCTACAAAAAAAAATGTGGAACACAATTTAAGAAAAGATCCATTTGAGTTCAATCTCATTAGTTTCATTATATTTATTTTTTTTTTTTAATAATTTTGATGAAAACCTTCCAAAAATTTTGTTTGTTTTGGTTCTTATGGACAAAAAATACTTTCCAGTAAAAGTGCAACGTTATTTTTTTTCTAAAAAAAAAAAACGAAAACCGGTTATTTAAGTAAAAAAAGGTTATTTATTTAAACCGACAGTTTAAACCGAAGAAAAAAAAACGGAGAAACCGAAAACCGGTTATTTTGCAATAACCGCCATCCCTGCCTAAAATAGCTTCACTTTGCTCACCTTATTTCACGCATCTACTCGTAAATGATTCTCTGAGTGCATCGCATTACTTTTCGCACTATGCGCGCAGCCCAAAAACGTAGAGGGCATCACATTTTCCAAAAAAACATTTTCATACTATTTTAGCCCCTTATTTTTATGGCATTTAATACAGAGCGTTTGTATTGATACTAAAGCATTACATAATGTATGTGTTTCTTAAAAAAAGACACAAAAACTATGAAATAAGAAAAGTGGGCGTGACAGTGAGCAAATTTTTCTAAAAGAACTTTTTAAATTTTTGGTTTTAATGTTTGTGAAATATGAACAAACTTTTGAAATTTCCGTGTTCGTTGACCGAGTCACCAAGGAATATAAAATAAATTGAAGCCGTCTCCGGTTAACAAAGAAATACGAAAAGTGGGAGTGGGCGGATTTTAAGTAAACCACTAAATTGTTTTTTTCGCTCATAAATTCAAAAAACCATCCAAATCGTTGGAGATGCTTCCGAGAAATAATAAAAGTGGTCATATAGCTGTACGCAGATTTGAATTGCTCTTAAGAACGAACAGAGAAAACAATAAATAATATACATAGACATACAAAAACAAGATTTTCTCGTTTAAAGTAAAAAGATACAAAATTTGAATTTCTGTTGTGTTGAGCATTAAAAATTTTGAGACTTAATTATACCTAACATTAAGTAGGTATCTACTAAAACCAAAGTCATGTTCAATAACAAATGGAAATATCTACAAATAAAAACCTTAGAAAAAGTACAGTTGGTAACCATAGTTACATGACATAACCATTAAGCATAAGCACCGCAACTCGTTGATTCAGCTCCATCAGTCCCAAACAGAATTACAAGGACACATCACTGTGAAAATCATTCGATACCACCATTATCTCAGGATTATTATTTCCTTTAAAAATTGAAAAAAAAAAACAACAAACAACCTTTTTTTTTAAATTAATTCACATGAAATACAAAAGCCAAATAAGGTGCTATATTGGGATAATTTGAGCGAATAAACAAGAGAAATTACTATACCCTTCATCAGAAACGAAACTCATTACAACAACAATATAAAACGGGCCATAAGTGTATATTATGTAATATGGAATGGAATGGCTCATGGCTTGCCTTGCCTATAGTAATTATGTTCTCTCCACTGAATATTTGGGTCGAAAAAAGGATTGAACAAGCTAAGTAATTTTCGTTATCGATGATGACTTGCTTTGGGTTTCCTAGAAAAAAAAAAAACGATTAAATCTCAATAACGTTATAATAAGACTAAAGTTAGTCAGTTGTGAATATTTTGATCCATACCTTTTTTAATGTTTGTTCTTTTTGAAAAGAAAATTTGTACACATATATACGGTATTATGAGAACAAACTTATAACCTAAGATGGAGATTTAATAGTTTATTTATTATTAAATTATTCATAAGATTGAAAAAAAGGATTTCGGGGGAATTCTTAAATAATTTTTAATAAATTTTGAACAAATATTTATGTGGTTTCCTCTGTCTGCAATCTGTTCACCGTTTACATTACTGCTGACTTAAATCATGGTCACCGTAATCATTGAGAGTTTTTAGACAACAGACAAAGGTTCTCCTTCACCAACTGTCGCGTCACCAATTTATTTATGAAGGTATTATAAAGGGTCCGCCTTCTAACGTTTTTTTTTTTCAACTAGTGCTTATTTCGTGAATGGTAACACTTAGCTCATGTCTGATTTGACAGATAATTAGTTTTATCCTTCCGCTGAACGAATATGGTTGTGTATACGCTTCGCTAAGTGGGCCTGCGATCGACTTAGAGAAGATGCCGATCTTGCAATAAAAATCATCTTTTCAGATGAAACTAATTTTGATCTTGGCGGGTAGAAAACAAGCAAAATTGTCGCATTTGGGGCACAGAAAACCCGCACGCATACATTGAAAAGCCGATACACCCAAAACGAGTCACTGTTTGGTGCGGATTTTGATCCAGAGGCATAATTGGGCCATTTTTCGAAAATGAGCAAGGAGTGGCCGTTACAGTCAATGGCGATCGTTATCGGGCCATGTTGAACGAATTTTTGTTCACAAAAATTGAAGAGGACGATATTGGCAACATTTGGTTTCAACAGGACGGCGCTACGTGCCACACAGCCGAAGCTACACTCGATGTTTAGCGCCATTTTCAAAAAAAAAGAAGTTATTTGGCGGAGCCTTTATTATCAAAACCATGTTGACGCATCTTCATCCATATTTTTTTCCAAATTGCTAGCTCATCGAAACCAACCACGTCAATCTCGCCAACAACGCAATATCGCAAACAGCTTTGAACATGAAGCCAGTGTAGGCGGGATTCCTTCATTGAACAATGTGATTGATATTTTCATCACGTTCAACCTCCCCACTTAAACTCTGACAAAATGCTGCCCAAAAAGAACTTGAATTACTTATATGTCATCCTTAAAAACTATAAGCTAGAGGCTATAGACCAATTCGACCACGACAGGAATTCGCAGTTTTTTTCATTATAGCATCAAATAGTATTTAGAACCTTACTGCAAATTTCTAGCTTGAGCAGTTGCGGAGAAAAGGATTGGCATACGCTAACTTACTAAATTACCTAAGATGGCGCAAAAACCAACAAGCCCTTCTAGCCAGCTCTGTTCCACGCGCTAGCTGTCTTCAGTTACGCTCACTTAGTTGGTTGAGATTGAGAGCATTTTCCACTTGTACAGGTACCCACCAATTAAGTTGAGGTCTTCCTCAAGGCCATAAGGGTATAGATTCGAAGACTTTGGCTGGTGCTTCGGTATCCATGCGTTTCACGTATCCCAACCACCTCTGACGAGGTATTTTCATCTTTTTGAACAGGTCAAAGTCTCTGCAAAGCTCGTCGTTGAATCTTCTTCTCCACACCCCTTCGATTGCCGCACTCGCACTGGACCAAAAATCACCTGATGAATCTTCCTTCCAAAGCTACCATCTGCTTTTGACAAGGTATCCATGCCTCTGGTTCATACAACAGATGATTAAGGGAGTGAATATGGTTCTCTGAGATAGGTTTTACTAATTAAATGTCTTCTAAGCCCAAAGAAACAGGGGTTGGAAAGATTGGCTAAATATATAGATCGTTTCATCGTTTAATAGAACTTTCAATTAACTCAACCGCCTGCTTCTCGACTCCTCCTGAGAAGTCGAAATTTTCCTTCCCTGCCATCACATTCGCCGAAGGAGATGTGACACGATTTCATCCTTCGTATGCCCTCTCCATCCGATCACACTTCCTGGATAGCTGTTACATAAGCCTTTACCCTATCCAAGCCAGACGAGGGCTGTTTAAGGTCCAGACACGTGCAGATCCGAAATTCATTGTCCTTGTTTAGTTTTTTTGTGGGTCGGCAACATTTGAACCATCCAGTTTATCAAAAACGATCCAATCAAGCTCCAAAGCATTAATTGAAATCCAATGCGTCTTAATTTTACAATAAGTACTCGTATAGTAAAGGATCAGTAATTTTTCGGTTTCGAAAGTAAAGCTATAAATAAAACACACAGCGATACATTTTTGATGAAAATTTTATTTCATTATAAAGTTTGGACTTTGCCATTAAGTAGTGCGAAAAACAATATCATTCAAATGGCCGCCTCGGGAAGATTCGCAGCATGCGATTCTTTTGAGGTAATTTTTTAATCACTTTTTCGCATATTTCGGGCGTAACTCGGCTAAAACATGAGTAAAGTTAGTTTCTGAATGTCTAGAGTTCGGGGATTATTTGTGTATACACGGTTTTTTGCGCAACCCCACAGAAAAAAAAATCTAACGGTGTAAAATTGCATGATCTTGGTGGCTAATTGACGTCACCAAAACGTAAAATCACGCGACCAGGAAACTTCTGATGCAATAAAGCCATAAATGATAGTATTGTGTGGCTTGTTGCCCCGTTTTGTTGGAACCACGTATTGTCCAAGTCATGATCTCCAATCGCCGGCCAAAAAAATCGGTTATCATTCGACCAATTGCTGCGAACGCTTTGAAATTGATACATTCGGATCATCAGCAACACTTGCACTTTCAGCAGCACTATTTTCGACTGAACGTGCATTACGATGATGCACCAGGCCTAACGACAACAGTTACGCTTCCACTCTCTTCAAATTTCTTAACAATTTTACCAATTGCTTGCGTAGTCGGTCGATTATGAGGACCAAAATCATCGTGTAATGCGCGAAAAGTGGCTACACGTTTGAATCACCAATTTTTTGTAGTAAGTTTTAATGTTTTAAACGCGTTGTTCGATTTTAAAGCGATCCAATATCGTAGATGACAAAAATTCTGATATTATGACACTTTAAATGACAACTGAGTTTGACAGGTGTCAAATTCCAGCGCTACCAACTTAAAACCACGAAATTCATGACCCTGTATGATTAACTAAGTCGAATGCTTTACTGAAGTCAATCTAAATGACATCAATTATTGCTTCCCTTTTTCTATTTAGTAAATTGCAGACAAAGTGTTCAACACCTACCAGTTTGCTAGTCTCTTCTAGTATATAGTTCCTGGCAACTCGTGGTCCTAGATTTCGGTTATCGTATTCTAGTAGCTGGTCCACTTTACCTTTAGATTTAGAATCTAAAACAAAATCGCAGGTACTACGGCCCTGTGGAAACTCGACACAGCAGGCTTGTGCTCTGCTAATCCGCAGGAACTAGGGCCTGGTGGCGCTCGTCACATCAAGCTTCCCCTCTGGTAATCAGCAGATGATATGCCCCTGGTGGCACTATTCAGAAGTAACTATTAGCTCCCTGGTGGCAACCGACAGAGCATTCTTTTCACTCTAGTAGATCAGCAGATACTCGCCTAAATGTAATCAATGACAATGGATTTTTTTGTTCCTCTTGTGATATTTTCCATAAGGAGTGAATGTTATATCAAGTTGAAAATAACGAAATTAACAATAGTTCTTCGGTGACGTCAAGTGTTAATGGTGAATGTGAATTGTATCACACAGTAATTTCGAATAATCATATTTATTAGTAAAAGGTAGTCTAGAATGGAACACTTGGTTACACTATCTACAGAATTATTCTGCTACCAACTTTACGAGAGAACCTTATGGTGTGAATATAGTCTTTTGTTTCAAGGTAATAAATTACTAATGACATGCTACTCCAACTCGACCCGTCTACCATGGGTGGCGTTTCTGCAGAAACGAGTTTCACGATCTCATCCGTCAAAGTTTACATTTTGGGAGGGGATGCGGGGTGGGGGAATGTATGTATGTACTATACACATACAATTAAGAGTAATAGAGCTTTGCAATGTTTTCCAATTTTCAATTTTAAAAAAATTTTCTCCACACAAAAAAATATGTGAGTGCCGGGACTCTCGGTTAAATATGTGTAAACATCAACGTTTGTCCAAGTGCTTAATTTTTGTTACTGAACGTCATCAAAAGAAACATATTGAATAATTAACACTACATTACCTATATGTAGGCAGTGCTTAAAAAGCTTAGTGTTGAAAGAAAGGCAGTGAAATAACCAGTGGGGGAACCGCTGTAACGAAATTTCCAAGCACTAAAAGGCTGGTGGTCAAGTGTCGAACGGTGAAGGTTCGGTACTGAAAGGTCCTGCTTCGTAGTTCACTCTCAACTTTAAGATGACTTCACATTACACATGGTTATTGTTTATGGTAATCACTCTCTGAGCATCGACAAACAACAACTGTCAGCGGAGAGCACTAAAATCGTGGTTTCAATTAAATGACACCGTACCCAAACTCCAAAGGAACTTAATGGTTTGACTGACAGGGGCCGAATTAAAATATCCAGTTAGAACTGTCAACGAACTTGCAACCCTTATATGAAACTCCATCTTTCCATCGAGTAAAACTTACAAAAAGTTCAATCTTAATTTTATACTGAACGAACCTCAAATGAATGTCACTATGAGATAGCTGGCGAATTATATATCTTGAGTTTTTAGAATATTTAGTTGCAGTTGTTGTCAGTGGAAATCAGTAAAATCGCAGTTTCAATCGATTGACACCATCAATCGCCTATGGAATTGGACGTTGTGATTTTTAATGAATGTTAACTTTGTGCAAGTACAAAAGTAGCCGATAACTCTGCGATTTGTTCAACCTCAGCTATTTTGTATATCCCAGCCTCCTACGTCCCTCGCCAACGTGCCTAAAAATTGCAAGAAGAAATTGCATCGTTTAAAAGCAGTATAATGTAAACGTAGAATTTAAGTTCAGATTTGTATCACTGAACGCACCCGATATCCTGCCATACCTACACCCATTGACCTACCATACCTACAGTCAATTGTCAATCCCTACAGCTGACTATTATTATTTCTGTTTTGATTTTGTTTTCTTTTTAATTACTAGTGTCGCTTCCATTTTGTTCGAGGAATAATTAAAAATTAAAGAAAGAAATATAAAACTATAAGTGTTAAAATGATAAAATCGTCGGTCGCGCTAAAAACAATTTGCTGAGAAACAATATAAATGAGTGGTCGCGATAAAGTATAATCTAATTGTCGGTCGCGTTAAAATCAATTTGTTTTGGTCGGGGCAAATCAGATTTCGTAACGTAACGTGCTAGAACGTAAAGTGCACGACGTAACGTTGCACACGAACGTTCACGTTTTTTTTTTACTCTACCGCCAGCATAGATGTTTACACATCAAAAAGATTATCATACCAAATTGCCCCAAACTTAAGCCATTCGGTATAGGCATATAGGAAACATATTCATACATTGATTAAAAGAAACAGTTTCTTAAGTAAAACTCATTTTAAAATCACGATTCACTACAACAATAAAAATAAAATATAGTAAAGGGTTTTCCAATAAGAGGTGTTATTTTGAATAGCCCGCTATTTCGGTAGCTGTCACTTTTGAAGCTGTCATTTTTTGACATTTGACAAATAGAAACTACGCCATTAATAAAAATGGAACGATACACGCTGCAACAACGCATTGAAATTATTAAAATTCACTATAAAAATGGTGAAAATTTGGCAGAGACGGTTCGTAAAACTAAAACATTTTTGGGTCGTCGTGAAGCACCTTGTCGGACCGCAATACAGAAATTGGTGGACAAATTCGAGCTGTTGGGACAAGTTAGTGATGTCTGATGTGAAGAATAAAACCCGTGCACGTCGCTCAAGAACAACTGAGAATATTGCTGTTGTAGCCCAAAGTGTTGAAGAAAACCCAGGTTTGTCCATTCCTCGTCGTTCTTTGGAATTAGGCATTCCACAAACGTCATTACACCGTATTTTGCATAAAGACCTGGGTCTTAAGGCTTATAAAGTTCATTTAACACAAGAACTCAAGCCGGCTGATCATCAACAACGTCGTGTCTTTGCTGATTGGGTCCTTGAAATGCATGAAAATGATCCGGAATTTCATCGAAATATCATCTTGACTGATGAGGCCCATTTCCACCTCGGAGGCTACGTCAACAAGCAAAACTGTCGCATCTGGGGCTCGGAAAACCCAAGAGTTGTTGTTGAAAAGCCTCTCCATCGTCAACGCGGGACTGTTTGGTGCGGTTTATGGTCCGGCGGGGTCATTGGACCTTACTTTTTCGAAAATGAGGCTGGAGTAACAGTTACGGTCAATGGATTGCGCTATCGAGAGATGATTAATGATTTTTTATGGCCGGAATTGGATGGTATTGATCTGGACAACGTTTACTTTCAACAAGACGGCGCTACGTGCCACACAAGCAATGAAACCATCGATCTTTTACGGGAAAAGTTTCCGGACCGTATGTTATCTCTCGAAGAGGTGATCACAATTGGTCACCGAGATGTTGTGATTTAACACCTTGCGGCTTCTTCCTTTGGGGCCACGTGAAAGATAAGGTCTACGCCAACAGCCCAGCGTCGATTCAAGACCTCAAAGATGGAATTCGTGAGGCTATCGAGGACATAGGGCAGCCACTTTGCGATTTGGTTATGGAAAATTTCATGAAAAGGATATGGTCCTGTAAGCGTGGTCGTGGCGGCCATTTGGCTGATGTTGTGTTCCATTATTGACGGCATACCTTCCTCTTTATAATGAAATAAACATCCGATCATTTATCTCAAAAAATGAAATTTTTCTTTGAATATCAGAATAACACCTCTTATTGCAAAACCTTATATTTGGCAATAGGAGAAGTGAGAACGTGGAAGTCCATTCCCAAATATATTTCTTTTTTATTGTTTTTTTCTTTTTGAGCTGTCTAGACAAATATATACGTATCTACTCGAAGAATGGTATTTTGAAAATGTAAAGTATACCTACCGTCCTTCTTGCCAGTGTCAATTTCGCCTGGAAACAGACCTCACTTCAGAATCACAATAATCAATGTTTTCCCATCTTAATTTAAGAGTCTATTATTCAACGTCTGCAAAATAAAGCTATAAACATATTTGTATAATATATGAACATCCCTCAAATCTAAATAATTTTTTTTGGGCAATTTCCATTTGTAATGTGAGTAAAGTTCGAATTTATTGATCTGTGCATCACGTCTCTGCCATTAAGAGCCAAAGAGCCAAAAAGCCAAACACAAAAACATAACTGAACCAAATGATTAGCCTGATTTTTCGTGAAAATCATCAGCGCGTTAATGTCCCAAATAAAAGTATGGTTTAGTTGTACTATAGCTTGCGCCTTGTTAGCTTGGCAATGGTGTTCTCTATATACCTACGTATCTGCATAACAATTTGTGAAAAATAATTTCCATATTTTATGTACAAGTAAAATCAACTGATGCGTAGTGAATTCATGATGAGATGCAAATAATGTATATCTTATCTGCATAATGCTGTAGGGGATACTAAGCTAAGCAGTATATGTACTGTTTTGGAGTCAAAGTAGATATTAAAGGGTATTGTTTCGTATAACTCAGCAGAGGGCGTGATTCCCACTTTGGTGATTCTTGTTTTTTTTGAAATTATTTTAAATTGATGTTTTAAATATTCAAAATCTCCAGTCTTGATTAGCTTAGTGTTTTTTTAAAGTCACATAATTGTATAGGAAGATTAAAAATTAGAGCATGACTAAAGGAAAGAATTGCTTTTAAAAGCAGCTTTTACCGTTGTGAAGAAGAAGAAAGGTTTTGAGACCAACAGATTTCAGATTTTCTTTCGTCACTTAATTGTCGAGCATTTAAAGCAGTTTCACCAACTGCAAAAAGTAAGAAGGAATCTTAATAAAGGATGGTCCAACCATAATGCACGATCTTAACTGTGAGTCACACCTTTACGTCAAGTTTTTTGCCCAACTTAATTTGACATTTTTTTGTTTCAGTGTTTAAGAAAACCATGGAGAGGTACACAATTGAGCAGCGCATTAAGATTGTTGAAGCCTTTTACAAAAATGGGCGTTCAAATCAAAATGCTTTTTGTGAACTTCGTGATTTTTTTTGGTCGGCACACTTTCACCTCAGTGGATTCGTTAACAAGCAGAATTGCATCATTTGGGCAAATGAGAATCCACGAGTGATTGTTGAAAAGCCGATGCATCCACAATGAGTGACTGTTTGGTGCAGTTTATGGGCTGGTGGTAGGCAGCCGGCCGGCGCACGTCGCGTCATCGGGCCGTACTTCTTCGAAAATGAGGTCGGCCAAGCAGTTACCGTGAATGGTGTTCGCTATCACGAAATGATACGGAATTCTTATGGTCAGAAATTGAGCATATGGACGTGGACGATATGTGCTTCCAACAGGATGGTGGCCACTTGACAGCACTGCTCTTCACTTAGCAGTCTATCGGAGCTCCCTTAATTGATAACGGCCACTTTGCATGCCCTCAACAACATACTTGCGCGGTTTATCGTTGTCGACCCTTAAGTCTTTTGGACCGCTAAAAATCAATCTTTCCAAGATTGGCCTCACTTGTTGGTTTTTGATTTCTTCTTTTGTGTCGTCAAGTTTGGGATTGGTTTTGCTCTTGGCCTCAAGCTTGGCAAGAAACTTTTGTGGCCAACTCAACCGTTTCCAATTTCCCAGACACAACTTCTTTGAATGAGTCTGGCCATACCTACGCACTGCTCTTTTGGCGTCCTCGTTCGCTTTTAATTCTTGATCGGTTTTGGCCCATGCGGACATCGATCTTTGGAGTTGGTATGCAGAAGAGTGCTAGAGGACCCGCTGCAATCCGCGCAGACTTCAGTCGGTTCACTTTTTCCAGATCGTTTGGGAGTCGAGGTTACCTTATTGGCATCTGACAGTGTCAGTGTTCTGGCCACGAATTCGCCTCTATCCTTCCTTTGTCCTTTAAGGGGGTTTTCAGCCACAGTAACGTCAGGGTTGGCGAAGTATTGATAATCATCTTCGAGAAGTTGGTTCTTCTTATCCGATGTCATCGCTTCCTCGGCAGCCACCACCGTACCGTCGTCAGAGTCAAGAAATTCCATGAACTTTTCAATTGGTATTGAATTAATAAAAAAGCCTGTTTCAATAATTTGAAAAAAAGTGGTTGCCACGGGTCCCGAACCCAAAAACAGGGGCTCTTTAGTCACTTAAGAGGTCAAACGGCAACGCTGATACTGTATTATGTCGCATAATGTAAAAATTGAAACAATATTTTTATGATTTTTGCAACGAGATACATTTATATGTTTTACACTCACCGCGAACACTCAGAAGAAGTATACGCGCTGGAATAATCGGCTTGGAGTGCTTCTAGAACAAAAGCCGAAGAATAAACTAGGAAACTTCAATCGAATACACGATTTGGACCATACAAATCTAGAAACTCTTAGTTGGTACAATACGTATCTACTGTTACGGTCTACCCATACATACTCTTTGAGGGAATTCTTCTTATTACTCTGGATTGGTTCAGGCTTCAGGGCAGCTAGTCAAGGTACTTACTTACTTTACTTTTGATGGCGCTTACAGTCCAGGATGGACTACGGCCTCAACCAACAAGCCCCCCAGCCAGCTCGGTCCCTAGCTAGCTGCCTCCAGTTTCGCACTCCAAGTTGGCTGAGGTCGTTCTCCACTTGTGTGCGCCACCTAAGGTGGGGTCTTCCTCTGCTGCGCAGACCATCAGGGGTAGATTCGAAGACTCGTCGGGCTGATGCGTTGGTGTCCATACGCTCCACGTGTCCCAGCCATCTCAGCCGCTGTATTTTCAGCTTTTTGACCAGGTCAACGTCGCTGTAAGGCCCGTACAGCTCGTTGTTGAATCTTTTCGGTCCATACTCCATCGATACAGACTGGACCGAAGATCACTCGAAGAATCTTCCTCTCAAAGCACCCAAGCAGGTTCTCATCCATTTTTGACAGAGTCCATGCTTCTGCCCCATATAGCAGGACCGGGATGATTAAGGTAAGAGAGGGCTTTACTACTCAAATGCCTTCTTAGCCCGAAGAAACAGCGATTGGCAAGTGTAATTCTTCCATTGATCTCTGCACTGATGTCATTTTGCGATGTAATAGTGGAGCCCAGGTAGACAAAGTCCTTGATGACTTCGAAGTTGTACCTATCCATCGTGACATTTTGCCCGAGTCGACGATGTTGAGATTCCTTTCTCGATGATAGCATATACTTCGTCTTATCCTCATTAACAGCCAAACCCATTTTTGCCGCCTCCGATTCAATACTTGCAAACGCGCCGGTAACAGCTCGCTACGTTCTCCCAATGATGTCAATATCATCCGCATAAGCAAGTAGTTGAACGGACTTCTGAAAAATTGTACCTCTGTTGTTGACTTGCGAGTTACGTACATCGACTTTGAAATCGATGAAGAGGTGGTGTGTATCGATTTAAAACTCCTGGGTTTTTTCCAAAATCTATCTTAGTGTGAACATTTGGTCGACGGTTGATTTGCCGGGCCTAAAACCACACTGATAGGGGCCGATCAGATCGTTGACAAACGGTTTTAAGCGATCACACAGTACAGATGACAGGATTTTGTATGCGACGTTGAGGAGACTTATACCTCTGTAGTTGGCACAATTCAGAGCATCTCCTTTCTAGTAGATAGTCAAGGTAGAAGAAAAAAAATTCCATTAATTTTGTCTTCACCATTTATGAAGTGTATTGTGCCAACAAAATGTGAACTGAAAGCACGAGTTCCTATTGTATATGCAATGATTTATTTATCATTGATGCGCATATTATAATCTACTCATGTTTTGTTGCATACTTTGGGGATTACGAAAAAAATAATGAACGAATGAAAAATGTAACCAAGAAAAATAGTTTTTCAGAAGAAGTGTTTTACATTGAATTTGCATTGAATTTTTTACTACGTCGTCGGCGTCGTCGCGTCGTACAAATTGTACTAAAATTAGATAGGTTTGTGGTGCAAAATTTAAGAAGAATTAAGTTAAAATTTTGCCATAATCATCATTAATTTTCATTTGAATCTTTCACCCGGACATTGTTAAAACATTTCTTCTAGCCCCCACACGTTTAAAGAAAATGAAGAAAATGGATTGTAAACTGAAAGGGAATATAGAAATCAAGAGGTAGTAGGGTATTCATTTGCTTGGAACTCGAATTCAAAGGCATTGAAGCAGCACTATACGAGAAAATCCGTGACAATTCAACTCTTGTTCGTGACTTACTAACAAAGAACGATGCCCTTAACGTTTGATTGAGCCCATTAAGGAATATCCATGAGTAAATGGGGTATCCACAGGTCCTCTCACTGAGAAGCAACCTGAAAAAAAAATCAAGCCTCCGCCTCTCCAAATTTTAACTACCTACCTAAACTTTTTAAATAACTAAAACGTAGTAGGAATCTCACACGCTTGAGTGAGCCATCCGGTCCATATTGCCTAGGAAAATTACTCACCTGACCCCAAGACAAAAAAAAACCTTTATAAATAGGTAAATCAATAATACTTTTTGCTACTTCAAAGATTCAAAATTTCAAAGCATCCATCAAATAGGTGTGTACAGATGGAATAGAAATATATATATTTAGATTTTTTATATACATTTTACAATTAACTAAACCTTCTGAAAACGTCCAATTAAATGAAACCAAAAGAAAATAATTTCAACAAATTTTGTGTTTGATTAATTTTTTAGTTTAACTTTACGTCCTTTATATATAATTTTTACATTTTTTTTTTCTTTCTTTTATAGGAAGCAAAAGAAACACTTTGTGATCCCGAGAAGCGTGCCAATTATGATAAATGGCGTAACAGTGGCATAGCAATGAGCTACAAAAATTGGTTAGGAATGAAAGAGCATGTCGGACAGGTAAGTGACAGGGGATAATCTGTGAAGATAAATTACAAAATTAGGGCACGTTTAGATGGGTCGGCGGTAAAATAATAAAATAAATGGGACATTGATTTAACTTCCTTATGGAACAAATATTTGATTTGATTTGAAAAATGAGAATTTGTAAGGATTCTTTTCTTTTTTTTTTGTTTAATTTGACACATTTCAAGCCAATTACACGTTATTTGCATAAGGACAATACGCATCTGACACTTTGAAATATGTATTAACTGACAGTGATTTATTTTATTTATCTTTTACTGACATGCCAAGGTTTTTTAATTATAAAAGAAAATTAATTTCAAATTAAAAAAAAAAAAAATGGAGAACAAAATGGTGTTACTAAAATGAACAAACGAAAATATTACATATCGGGTTTTTCAATAAGAGCGCTACAAAAGTTTTTTTTAAATAAAACAAAAACGGTTTTGCATATCAATGAAATTCTTTATTCCTGTGAAAGTACGTTTGATGCAATTATGTATGGAACTCGATTTCTTTTGCATGGCCACCACGGGCACGCTTGCAGAAGTCCAGACGCTGAACCCAATTTTCGACGGTTTTCAAGCATAAATCGGCCGATACTGCCGCAATTTCACGTTCGATATTCATACGAAGTTCATCAATCGTCGCTGGCTTGTTGACATAGACCATAGACTTGACGTAGCCCCACAGGAAATAGTCTAACGGCGTCAAATCGCAGGACCGAGGCGGCCAAGCGACTGGACCATTTCGTGAGATAACACGTTCTTCAAACTTGGTTTCCAATAAATTGATTGTGACATTCGCTGTGTGGCTTGTGGCGGCGTCCTGTTGGAACCACATGTCTTCCAAGTCCATATCATCCAATTGGGGCCAAAAATATTCGGTTATCATTGAACGGTAGCGATCCCCATTTACAGTAACGTACCGGTCTTGATCATCACGGAAGAAGTACGGCCCAATGACGCCGCCGCGCCGGCCCATAAACCACACCAAACCGTAAATTTTTCGGGATGCAATGATGACTCATGGAGTACGTGTGGATTGCTGCCTGACCAATACTGCATATTTTGTTTATTGATGAAGTCACAGAGATGCCCAACGCTTGAGACCGACGTGTGAGAGACACATTTGGGCTTTCTGCAACTGAAGCTTCAGCGGCAGCAATATTCTCGACACTACGGGCACTTCTTTGTCTCACTGGCACGGGAACATTTTGTACTGTGCCTGTGGATTCAAATATTTCCACTAGACGCTCAATTGTTGATCTGCTAGGACGATTATGACGACCATAAATTGAACGTAGCGCTGTTAACGTTGAGGCCACTGCTTCCGAATTTCGGTAGTAAATTTTAATAATTTTGACTCTTTGTTGGCTCGTATGTCTTTCCATCATGAAATGGCAAACCTTACTGAAGTGAAATGTCAAAAGAACGGAATGAAATATGGCGTCGTTTGCTGTCCCTGTTGCTCTACTTTTGTAGCGTCCCTGTTGAAAAACCCTTTACAACTGGTTATCTCACAATCATGATGCACGTTTAATTATCCACAAGGATTTAATATATAAATGGCATTTCAATTGGCGCTGGTAGATATTTTGGCGGCCTGTGGCCAGGCCCGGCAGAACAGCTTCAGCCCAAGTGGGTAGTTGGTGTAAGATGTATAAAAGCTTATATTCACTAGTAAAAAAACGTCATGCCATTTTTTCATTTTAAATTTTAAATTTATTCTTTAGATGAAACACTAGTTTTGTGATGCGAAAACAGCACTTCGTTTGGAGTGTTTTCAAATAAATTTATTTAATAATTCATCAAAATTTAGATTTTCCCTGTGGTCGGAATAAACATGCAATAAAGCAATATTGTTGAAACGATCCTGCAGCATTGTCGAACTAACGTAAGATTATAAAAGACGAAGAACGGAGAAACTTCGTTCATTTGAGCAAGATGATCCTGGGATTGTGATTAGCAACCGGATGAACCCTACAAACTCGGGAATAATCCCTCGACTCCAGGCGAATTTTTGCTAAAAATCAACTACTTCTCTAAATTTTTTTCTTGCTCATTCTGTCTTTTCAAAAGCTGTAGGAATACATCCCTACCGCTAATAAGTCTTTGTTTATCAAAGTTATCTTTTTAGAACTTAACTAAATAATAGACATCTACTTTTTGGCCTACAGCGAATTGTTCCAGTAGTTTGAAGAAACGAGGAGAATTATTTATGAATCTTTAGTGATGATATAATCATTTTCATTGGTCAAATATTAAAAAAAAATGATTTTCTGTTGAAATCTTTCGGTGTTTTGAATTTTTAATTTTCTGAGGTACTTTCATCGATAGGTTTTGGTGCTTTTGATTGACGGGGAAGTTGGGGTTCTTCAATTTCAAGATCAACAACCGCTGTTATGGAATTTTTCCAAATTGCCTTAAAATTTGTAATCACGGGAAGCACCCAACACATCAAAACCAGCTCCTACTTTTTGAATTGATTTCACAACACTGAAATCCGACTGCTGCAAATCTTTGTTTTAGATTTCAATTCGGTTGAAAATCTCAATCATTAATGTCAGATAGAAAATGGATTAAAAAGACTCCATGTATTCATAAAAACCGGACACTTTTGCTCTGTTTTTCTAATATTTTAAAATTAAAACGCAAAACACTCTGGTAGTTGAAAAAGAATATAAATATATCTTCCGAAATTCAATGAGCAAATTAACTTTAAATTTAATACCAGAATACCAGGATCTACAATCCGCCAAATTGACATTTTAAATTCGGTTATCTTTTTGTTACAATTTCGTTTTTGACAGGTCTTGCATACATAACAGCTGATTTCGAAAATGTTTTGTTTTGGATTAAGTTGGTAAAACTTAAAAGTAAATCCGACTTTAAATCAGAACAATCATTTTCAATCCGCACGGATTCAATTTTCGTTTCCGTTTTCAAATTCGACCGAATATCAAAACAGCCGTAATAGTCAAGATCGAATCCGATCGAAAGGAATGTCTACAAATTTCAAGAAACTAAAAAAAAAGAAAAAAAAACATTATAATTCGTAGACATTCTGAGCTGTTATTTGGAAACTACTGACTCAATTGTGATGGTTTAGACAATTTTGAGTCAGAATTGAAGTCCACCAAACGCTCCTTTATTTTGTTCCCCAAACTGGAATATTTTCAACACCTTTTTTATATTTTCTGATAAATTTTCGATTTATTTCATATTTTTTTCGCTTACTCAACCAAAATCTTTCATAATTCTTTTCATAGTCAGTAAAAAATTGCGGAATTGGTTCATCCATGCCATCAATGCCATGTACTACAACACTCAGCCAATTAGCCTAAGTGCGCGCCGTTGACGAATTAAGCCACACGTGCGATCTATTTACAAAAGTGGCTCAATGGAAAAGTTCAGTCCCCACCCGTTAATTCACATGGCTAAAAGATAAAAGAAAAATAGTTTGAAGCTATACGAACAAAGCCATCAGCCAAGACTACGAATTTGTAGGAAAACATTTCGCCAGATGACACCATGATGATCACCATTTTCCAACTAAAATGATGAGGCAGGATTCGAAGGCTCACGTGAAAGTTAAACTCCTCTAAGCCCGTAGGGAAATACGTGGCAAGTGACTTTACTTTCGTTTTCAAGATACTTTTGGCTGGCCATTAAGCCATACTAAATTTAGATTGGTGTGAACTAGGTGTCACACATTTCATTGAAAATATGGATCGGATTCATCATGTTTTATTCTTGTGCGGATAATCCGTCCCACATTTGATGATTTCGTTTCATAATATAAAAAAAGCTTAAAGAATTAAGTAATATTATTGAAGCCACTCTTGACAACATATTTTTCCAAGTCTTTATTTATTCAAAATGTAAACTATGCTTGGAAAATTTTAAATAAATCTAATCTAATTTGTGTAATTGTCGACAACTTGTCACACGTACGTCAAACATGTCATTTTGTAGACCGCCCACGGATGGATCATCTGTCACACACCAAAATAATTTGTGGTCGTACGATAGTCAAATTTTTTGTGTTGCATTTCCAAAATACTTTAAGGACAGGACTCAAGCTGATGGATACCAGGGTCCTTTATTGCACCAAAAACTTATCATTAATTACTTAGCAAGATATTATAAATCTGGAGAAGATTTTGTTGCGTTGGGAAGACAAAATGTCTCCGGAAAACCTTAAGTCGGACATAAGCTCCATGGATATTATGTTCGATGGCATTACGTTATCCCACCGCAACAAAATCGTATCATTTACGATATGTTTTAAAGTGATTAGTGAGAAGTTCTTGGCCCAGGTTCCAACTGAAATATAGCAGCATTTTGGTGGTGCAACGAAGGCAAACAAGGATTGAGGAAAAAAGAATTGCTTGGTGAATTTTGTTGAGGTAAATTTTACCGCAACAAATTTACTGATACTGGACTTTTCAACGGTGTGGCCAGTTGCCATCGCTCTTTGAAACCATAAGTTCTTCAAACATATCACTAGCGTCATCTCTGCAACCATAAACATGCTCGTGTACAGAAGGGTCTGCTGGGAATATCACAGAGTTGCTATGAGGCTGGTGAAATTGAGGCAACTGTGACTGCTGGACACACCAACACTATGGGACCGCCACCACTGATGAAATCACACATACGCCTTTCAATTGACCTGGTCAATACCTACAGGATCACCTTCAGAAACCCAGAGGGGTCTGTTTTGTTTTTTTAGGAGCATGTTCATCAAACTGTCAGTTAAAGTCATGACTCATGATAACATGCTTTTGAAAAACTCAAAAAACAGCTTGCTGCTGTTCTGTTTCTGATGAAATGGAAACGTTCTGAAAACAGCAGAAATAAAGCCTCTTGTGAATTACCATTTTGAAAACTTGTAAATCTTTCGTTCTAACGTTCGTCAAATCCTCTTTTTTTAACAAGAACTATTCAAAGCGATAAAGCCAGATTCACACTGCTTAAACAATGAGATGCGATGTGAACATTTCTCATGGCTTCCTATGTACAAATATTTTACCGTAACGAGACTAGTATTATTGTATCGGCACTATAGCGGGAGTTTATAGCCTTAAGCTTTATTACGATCTAAAAAACAATACATTAATTATTTTTCTAAGATTAGTGAAGGTAAAAGTAAGGCTATATTTGTGTATTACAAATTATTGATGTCTGTCGAAAAATTCGAAGTAACCATAGAAGGGGAGTATCATGAAGAAAATGATACCAAAAAGTTATTGCCCTCAACTTTCGTCACAAAAATAATACAAAATACAGCAGAGGGACTGTAATCGATTCTTTATCAAAAATTCGATATAAAGCCAACTTTTTAGAAAAAAATATATGTACATATGTATGTAGGTATGTATATATGGCTGTATATCAAAGAGATTTTAAATATCCTTGGTCAAAATCATGAGGTTCACTCAGGCGTATACGTACTTTTTGTTTATTTCAGTTCAGTTTTTTTCTTTAATTTATTTTGTTAAATTTTAATTTTAATTTCATTATGAATTTTCAATGACCTTACAGTTAGTGAATCTAGTTTTTTTTTACTATCATTTGTATCTGGTCAGGATGAGCCAGTTTTAAAACAAGTACCCTCTATCTACTTTATATTTATAATATGATTTTGACATGCACAATAGCGCTCTTATTACCTTTTGTAATTTTTTTTCAAACTGAAACTGAACAAGTACGTTCATTCCACTTGCCAAAAAGTCGTTAAACCTTTTTAAGAAAATCGCATTCTGCTTAGTATTGTAAGTACCTACGGCCTTTATTTTTTTTCACATCTAATTCCATTTTTTGCCATTTTTTATTTAAATTCTTCCTTTCATCCAAGGCAATATAATATTTGTTTTTGTTTTGTCTTGACCTAAACTACACACGTGTAGTAAAGGGTGTTTTTTTTAGACGTGTGGTTTTCAAGAAGAAATAAAACGCATATAATATAATGTTATGGCCAAGAATTTAGCTTCATTATAAATAAAGTGTCCGCCAAATAACTTCTTTTTTTTTTTTGAAAATGGCGCAAGACATCAAGTGTAGCTTCGGCTGTGTGGCACGTAGCGCCGTCCTGTTGAAACCGAATGTTGCCAATATCCTCCTCTTCAATTTTTGTGAACAAAAATTAGTTCAACATGGCCCGATACCGATCGCCATTGACTGTAACGGCCACTCCTTGCTCATTTTCGAAAAATGGCCCAATTATGCCTCTGGACCAAAATCCGCCTCAAACAGTGAATCGTTTTGGGTTTATCGGCTTTTCAATGTATGCGTGCGGGCTTACTGTGCCCCAAATGCGACAATTTTGCTTGTTTACTGCCCGCCAAGATCAAAATGAGCTTCATCTGAAAAGATGATTTTTTTTGAAAAAATCGGCATCTTCTCTAAGTCGATCGCAGGCCCATTTAGCGAAGCGTATACACAACCATATTTGTTCAGCGGAAGGATAAAACTAATTATCTGTCAAATCAGACATGAGCTAAAAGTTACCATTCACGAAATAAGCACTAGTTGAAAAAAAACGTGAGATGGCGCGGACCCATTATAAAGGTTCGTTATTATGTTTTAAAAATGATTTCGGGCCATTGGCCGCTGCGTCTGGCTCGAATAAATTCCAGCCGAGAGGCCCAATTTTCGACAGCTCCAATTGTAGCGCGCGATGGCGGATGGAAGCATTCCGGTCTTCTTCGATACTCTGCTCCACAGCAGCAATAGCGTCTTCAGTGCGCAATATGTACGGCCGGCGTTTCTGAGGATGCGCATTATCCACTAGAGTTAACGTGGTGTGAAACCGATCCATGGTTGCTCGAATTAATGCGATTTTGCGATTATGTCGACCGAATTTTGGACGCAGCGTGCGATTCGTCCATCAGCGAACCGAACCATTATTTTGGAAATAAATTTGCACGATTTGAAAACGTTGTTTAGGAGTAAGTCTATTAATTATGAAATGGCAAACCAAACTGAGCATAAATCAAGTGACAACTGTCAAAAAGACCAACTCCGAAAAAGTATTGCCAGATTGAAAACCACACGTCTAAAAAAAACACCCTTAACTTACAAGATGCAAACCATTCAATTTTTGATTTTGATAAATTTTGTTTGAAATAATAATTTTTATTTGAGCAGCGATGGTAAAAAGTGCCTCTTACCTCAGCCATTTGAAGTCAGACAAATATTTTATGTCCCGTCTAATCCTACTAACTGTAACAATATGCACACAGGAATGGTTCAAAGTAGTGCATAAGCCACTATAGGACCTGGTTCTCCACGAGATGTCACACGACCAGTTATTCATTTATTTTAACAACAACTCAAAGCCTGGCTAAACTTGCTGAACAAGCTTTCAACCTACACTGCTATACCTAATATTCTGTTATTTTTGGATAAAAAAAAAACAAAAATCAAATAATTTAGAACCCATTTTCTTGTAATTTATAATTTCCATCTCAACAACACATAAAAGCAAGTGTTTACTCCCTTCAAATTAATCAAATAGGTACTCTCTGTCCAGTATACAATATTTTGGTTCCAAGCTCCCAACCGCAGTATAGCAAATACGTATAGGTTCTATAGCCTTCCCAAACTGTGTGTTGGTTTAATGGTATACGTAATGCGGTTCTATCTGCAATGACTGGATTGGTTTAGTTGTCGGTAACACACACTTGCGTTTCAACACTGCACTTCGAGACTCAACTATACTTGTCCATCCATCATGCGTTTTTGACACTTGAGTGGATTCATGATGATGGCAACTTAATATTCCAAAAAATAATGGAACGAGTGGGCAGTTAAAGTGCACAAACAACAAAAATTCCGTTCGAGAGATGGAAATACTTTTGGGTGCGGTTGTGTGTCAGTTCGAATACTGAACGAGGCGGAAAAGTTACAGCAAATACACCAAATTGAATTATGATTGGTTATATTTGATGTTGAACGAGGCCAACGAGTGGTAGCAATAGCAGCAACAGCAAACAGGAACCACTTGGCATATCCGGTGCTGACATCATACCATTTTATTCGATGGTTAACTTAATTTGATTGCTTTTGGCAAAATGGATAGCTGACACTCTTATTTTTCTTCTTTTTTTTATCAGTATATCCGAGGATGTGGAAAATAATTGAGTGAGTCATATATGAAGCTCTATTTCTTTTTGTTTTAGTATGTAACTCAATTATCTCGTTTTTAATCTTGTTTTGAGAAAATATATCGTCTAAATTATATTTTGCGGAAACCTTACAACAGAAGCAGAATAACCAAATTGAATACTAAAATTTTCATGACACTTTCAATTAAAAAAGAGAGAAATATGGAAAGCTGTAATTCAATTATTATTTTATATTGGTTTCTCCAAAACGTGGAGGGGAGGTTAAAATTGAAGAATTTATATTATAAGATAGACAAAAATGTATGTTACCGCAAAAGCTTATATCATATTTTCGTTGTATAATATAAAATGAGTGCTTTTACATGTATGTATGTAGTACATACCCAAGCAACACATTATCATCTTACAGATATCTTTCAAAGTTCATATATGAAGAGCATTCAAATCTGCAAGATATCTTAAAGATGTCGCTAAGACCTAAAAAGCCCACAAGGGTCGGAGCCAACTGTATGAAATGAAGTGAAGAGTTCTTATTAATGTCTTTGTAAGTGCTTACAAAGAGGACTTGTTTTATTGATGTCTCGACGACGACGTATTTAAGATCAATTAAAGAGGAATGACTCTCCTAATAAAAATGGCATTTAATATTTTTCTCTTTCACGCATGTAAAAATTAGGTTCGATTTTAATGCAATTGAATGAAACTTAACATGAGTGGTGAAAACATAAGGAATTGTTTTAATTTCATTTAAGGCTTTATACTTTTAGTTATTTTAATATGACACTTTTATCATGTTTTGTGAAGCATCTCAATGTGTTTTTACATGAACGGTCATATTTACTTTGAAGTCATAGATACTGCCGCCCTTAAAATTCACGCGCTTCAAAAAATAAAGATATTTACTTACAAAAAACTCGTTGCCGAAGTAAAAAAAAATATGCACGACTGGGTGGCACGAACTTGCTCTTATGCGCGCTCACATTGTGGTTCTATAGTCTGAAATAAATTAGCTATAGGATCTTAGTTTAGTTTCAGGTGGTATTATGTGAGTATACAAAAATTAACATTAAAAATAGTTTTAAATCAACAAAATTTGAAAGAAATTGATTAAAATACTTTGAATCCGTTTTAACCCAACGCGATGTACACCATCTCATTTCTTATATAAATCTTTATTTATGAGGAAAAAATTTTGAAAATCGTAGGAGAGGTTTTAAAAATAATTAATTTTTTTATATATAAAATTTCGTTAACATTTTTGAGAAAAATAATTGGTACGCCAATTTAAAGCATTTATTAATGTTGCGTTAAAAATTGAACTTCATAAAAAAATCTGCTACCAGTTTCCGAAATATCGAATTTTCAAAAAATAATTTTGATTTTTTTTTAAAAAAATCCAAAAATACTTTTTTTAGAAAATTTTGGTACTCACTTTTATTTATATTTGTCACAAGCTTCTGTATAAAAAATCTAATTTTATTCGGTTGATCAGATGTTGAGATAGTCGAAAATCAAAGAAACCGTTCTATGAGAGGTACTGTTAATAAACCTAAAATATAAACTTAAAAAATTTTAAATGGTAGATGGTACTAATTTTAACACACAAAAAAACTTTTATGAAAATCGTAGGAGTCGTTTTTGAGAAACAAAATATTTTTCTTAACGGTTTTTTAACATTTGTATGGGAGGCACCGTTATTTTTGGGTATTAGAATAATTTTTGTCTAAAATCATCTAGATAAAGTTAAAAAACTGCAATTTACCAAGTTTAATAAAAATCAACCAAGTCGTTTTTGAAATATTGAGTTTTCAAAAAAAAATATTAAAACTTTTTTTAAAAATCTAAAAAATATTTTTTTGAAAACTTTGGTACACAATATTATTTAGAATGTGTCAATATTTCTTCATCAAAAAATTTATCAGAATCAGTTTAACCGTTTTCAAGAAAAGCGAAAATCAAAAAAATGGTTCTTTGGGAGGTACCATTAATAACCATTTTTCGGTACCATTTTTTTATGAAACGGCAACTTATAACTATTTAAATTTATTGAGTTCTTAAAAACAAATTCGGTAGCGCTGGATTTGAGAAAAATAAGTTTTTCCTTTTTGGCCAAGAAATTTTGTATGACAGCTACTGTTAATTTTGGTCCTAAAAAAAAGAGAAAAAAACGGGTGGGGGGAATGTCCAAAAAACGCTAGGTACCAAGCTCAAAGAAAATCGACCCATCCGTTTAGGCTGTAGTCGAACCGACAGACAGACAGACAGACAGACAGACAGACGGACGTTTTTGCGAGACCCACTTTTTTTGACTTCTCTATCATCGTAATGTAAAGTTTGATCAAAATCTCGAGTTCGATTTTTTGTACGAATCCATAACTTCCCATATAGTACCTATATCGCAAGTAAAAATGAGAGTTCGCGGTAGCAAACAAAGAGTTCTAGAGTTCCTCATAGGAGAAAAAGAGTTCTGAGCATGCTATTCAACTTAAAATCAAGAGTTCTGATTAGAGATCCCGATATCAAACAAAGAGTTCTGAACATTTTCCAACTAACTTTTTTTTTATTATTAAGTATTTAGAAGACTGCACTAAGATGCCACTAAGGGCTGATAAATTCGTTTCAAGAACTCCTTGAGAGACTCTTATCAGAACAATACATCAATGTCCACAAACCACAATAGCTACTTAAGCAAGTTGTTGGACTTCTAAATTTCCATATTTCTGCCATTTTTCGTTTTGTCATTAGAGTGATCGTTTTGCACTTTAGGCTAACATTAAGAAGAAAGTTAAGAGATTTTAAGGTCCAAATTCAGTATCTTAAACTAGACATAATCAAACAAAAATCTTAAGTGTAAAAGGCTATAATGTGTTGGTGTTGTATGGAATTAAAATCTTTTTATTCAATTTTCATAGATGAAAATTAGTTCTATTTAATTTTTCTGAATGTGTAGGTTCTAAGTTTCCATAAAAATGCAAACTTGTTTCGTATTTTGCAACCAAACTTAGTCAATTTTCATAAATTTTGTATATTACAAACTGAAAGTGGAAACCAAAGTCCTTTAGGTCTTAGTGTAGATCAAGTTATTTAGCCGTCAAATAATGTTATAATGTTATATACGAATTCAGGCAAGTATTATCTAATAATTATTATTTGTCTTTTGTTATTTTCTAGTCTATGCACTGGGCTACTCCGAAAACCAAAGATCGTATGTTAGAAGAAACCGCCACTGGTGGAGCCACCGGAGCTACAAGTGGTCTATCAGCTGCTGCACCAAATCCAGCTCATCGTCGTGCTTCGGAAGGTGGAGCTGCTCTCTATTATGGTAGCCGTAAATCTGAATGGGGAACGGACAACACTGAAGTTGCCAATAAGTTCCGTAACTATGAAATTTAAGTCTTTCCATCAAAATATCTACGAAAACAAAGTAGTATTTTCTATTATTTTTTATTTCTGCTATAAGAATTGGCAAAAAGAAATATATTTATATTTTTTTTTTATTAAAAACAAAAAAAAAAAACAGAATATAGAAAACCTATCTTGAAAAATTGTAACTGCTAGAATTTATATTATAGAAGAAAAAAGAAAAAAAATATTTTACATGCAAGAAGTATAATTCTTAAAAATATTTATAAAATATTTAACTATCAAGGGAAAGTACTTTCTTATGTGTATATTTTCTGAATGTTGTTTATTTTATTTTTGACAGATGAACCAATTTTTAGCACAAAATATTGAACAAAAAATAAAAAAAAAAATTAAGAACATATTTAATGTGAAATGTAGAAGACTTGTGTGTACTAGAATAAAAATATATAAAACAAATTAAATTAAATAAAAAATCAAAAAAAAAAGAAGGTATTAAAATATTACTATATGAATTATGTAACCATTCTATATAAAAAAGAAAATTAAATATAGTCATTTAAAATAAAAACTAAAAAAAAATATATTTAAATTTAAGTCACATTGTTAATTACTTATATATACATAATATACAAATAAAATATATCAATAAATGTAAATCAATGTTAAAAAATAAGAAAACAATTAAGAAACTGTAATTTCAATGAAAACATAAGAGAAGAAAAAGTCGTATCATTAGTTAAGTAAACAATTTAGTTAAATATTTTTTATATTATGAACTTATTACTAAGCAGAAGATGAATGGATTTAAAAAGATAATTAAAAGAAATATTTTTTAAAACATAAGACAATCTCCAAACAAAAATGAAAAGAATACCCTCAAATATAAAGAAACAAATAATGCTGGAAAAAAAATGAAACAAAAAAATATAAAAATAAAAATTCAATTAAGAAAAATGGTTTCTAATGGAAATTCTCAAAAAAATAATAAAAATAAATTATATATGATGCATATAAAATCATTCAGTATTAAAAAAAAAATATAAAATAATTATATTACAATATATCAATTTTTCATCTTCTCACTGTGAGCTGTTAAATGTAAAGAGAATTTTATCTCAATTCACTTGGTGTCCTTTATTCTCACTCTCTCTCTCTCTCTATCTCACACATACATACACACACACACAAACAAACACAAAAGAGATGAGTAAAAACTTCAACAAAAAAAAAAAACAAAAATTCAATAAATGTTAAAAGAGATGTCCTAAATGAATTAAATAAAATATTTTATTTTAAATGTGTGTGATATGTATCAGTAAAAATCAAAGAACAAAATCTTAAAAAAAAAAACATAAATATTAATCTTTGTTATAAATTTAAATGAAAAATAAAAGAGATAAACTGAATTTACAACAAAATGTTTATGTAACACTGATCGATTTACTATAATAAAAATTAAATAAAAACAAAACGGAGTAAGAAAACTCCTGCAAAATAAGATTTGTCTAATTGTTTTATTGACTGCAAGATTCATGGTTTTCAGCATAGCGTATTTTATATTATCTAGAGAACCAACTTACAGTGAGGCAGATTGCCTTAAAACGAGGTATTAAATCAGCCGTTAAAGCCAGGAACTTGAAATTCTGCATGTGTGCTTTTGAGATTTTTCTTCGGTCACATCGAAACCATATTTGCCACTCCCGCCTCCTTAAACGCCCACTTTAGCATCCATCATTTGGAAATTAGTAAACACTACTATATTTCAGATTAAAATATTATTTAAAGGCTAAATATACTTAAAAATACTTTTATTTTTCATATGATTAATAGGTTAGGTTAGGTTAGGTTAAGTAGAAGGGCTGACAGTTGATCTTTGTTACCGTCACACTTAGATCTATGTAGATCCGTTGTGATACCCTAGGAAACTGTATCAAATTAAATGTAAAAACCTATGTGTTCTGTTAGCAGTCAAGCCATTTAGAGGCGTTGACGAAATTCAGAAGGCTATTCACCGAAGTTTTAGAAAGATCCTCTAAGTCATCAAAGAAATGATTTCCTTTAGGTGTTTTTTTCTTAAGTGACAGAGTGCTGGGCAGTGACAAAGGAAGTGTTAGGTATCCTCATCGCTGAGCCCCATTTTCTTTTTGTGGTATCCCAGTAGGTTGTATCCGGTGATTATGCTGACAAGGGAACGAAGATGTTTTTTCTTCATTAGCATAATTTTGTCAGTCTTCTGCTTATTAAAATTTGGCCATAATTTTCTGGTTGTGGCGCATGTTTCAAGCAGGTTCCATTTTTCATTGTTTTTTCTGAAAATTTGTTACCAATATCCTGCTTGATGTTACAGTTTGTCATTCTGCTTGACTTGAATCAAGCGACGATCCCGTTCTCGCCAGCTCATCAGCTCTTTCGTTTCCTTGCACATTACTGTGACCAGGAAAACAGGAGAGTCTAATATTAAGCTGCATACCAAGAACCCTAAGTTCTTCGCGACAGCAAGTTACAAGCTTCGAATGTATTTCGGTGGCAGAAATTGCTTTGATTGCTGCTTGGCTATCAATAAAGAGGGTGATGTCAGCTCGTCGTATCGCCAGCATTGATAACGGGTGATTTTTTAGCTGGTTTGGTTTTGGCAACACTGGTTTTGACAGCTGACGTGTGTTTAGTACCTTGTGTCACTGTCAAACAGCTTCAGTTTGGTTCGCAAGTTAACCATGGATCGTCTTACAAATGAACAACGCTTGCAAATTATTGAATTTTACTATCAAAATTCGTGCTCGGTTCGAAATGTTCATCGCGCGTTGCTTGTTTTCAGCGATGAGGCTCATTTTTGGTTGAATGGGTACGTAAATAAGCAAAATTGCCGCATTTGGAGTAAAGATCAGCCAGAAGCATTGCAACAGCTACCAATGCATCCCGAAAAAGCCACTGTTTGGTGCGGTTTATGGGCCGGCGGCATTATTGGGCCTATTTCTTCAAAGATGATGCGAATCGCAGCGTTACTGTCAATGGTGAACGCTACCGAGCGATGATAACAAACTTTTTTTTGCCCGAAATGGAAGTTCTTGACTTGCATGATATGTGGTTTCAACAAGACGGTGCCACATGCCACACAGCACGCGAAACAATGGCGCAATTGCGAGGCGAGTTTGGTGAACAGTTAATTTCACGTTTCGGGCCGGTCAATTGGCCGCCTAGATCGTGCGATTTGACACCATTAGATTATTTTTTGTGGGGGTATGTCAAAGCTAATGTCTATAGGGACAAGCCCGCTTCGATTGACGCACTGGAAGCCAACATCCATGCATTCATTCGTGAGATACCGGCCGATATGTGTGAAAGAGTATGCCAAAATTGGACTCAGCGGATGGGCTACCTGAGACGCAGCCGCGGTCAACATTTGCATGAAATTATCTTTAAACATTAAATTGCAAGGTTCAAACTATCGATTCAAATAAATATTTCATTCATTTTTTCGAATTTTTTGTGTTTTTTTTTTAAAAAAGTTCTAAACCTTTTAAAAAATCACCCATTATTTGCGTAGCTGCTTTGGTCACTGCAGAGGTCCGGAAGTCTGAAGGAGCTAGCTAGTCCCAGAGTTTCCGAGAAATTCCTGCACCAACTCCAGTGTCCATCTTAGAATCATCAGTGAAGACAGTTATCGTAGATTCGTTACTGAGAGGTTGGTTGTTTTTCCACTCCTCTCTATTAGGAAAAGAGGTAGTGAATGGTTTATTGAAGTTTAAATGGGGTATTGTGTATGTGTAGTCTGTGCAAACATTATTTCCCACATATCTCTGAAGAATCTCAGTATGACCCGTTGTGCTTTGTTTCCAGCAGTAAGTCTGGCTTAGTCGAAGGGCACTGTATGCTGCTGATTCTTGCACGAATGGATACATCCACTTTAATAGTGGAGAAAACCAGCTTTGAAAAATATACTTTTCTTTAATTAAAGTTTTTTATTCTGATCGATTTTTTTGTATTTAAAAGATAAAAACTAAAATTCATCACTTTCATCTTTATTATCTTCACCATAAAATTTAGTTTCAACAAAAATATTTACTACTGGGATGCTTGGAGGTTTTCAATAGCCTAAGTTCTTCTGTATGTCTAATCCAATGTTGGCAACAATACAGCTTATATAATTTCTTGGCCATGAATAGAGTATCTATGGAGAGTTGAAGGCATATAATACCATGGATATTTAATGACAAACAGTCTTGCTATTTCGTGCGCATACTCCCAGAACTTATCAAGATCAATTTCATCAGTTTACCCTTGAAACCAACTTCGGACGTACTGGTAAAGTACAAAGATTCTTTCCTAAGTCGCACTAAACGAATCTGGAATGCTCTGCCAAGCTCAATTTTCTCCTCCTACTGTGATCTTCAGACATTCAAAACCAATGTGCATCGGTACCTCCTTTTAAATCCACTCCAACCTATCTAATCGCTCGTGCTGTGTATATCATTTTAAGGGTAGTCACAACCCCTTTAGTGCGCGTTAAATATGAAAAATAAAAAAATAAAAATATCCAATGGCAACTGCAGGGTCATTCATTTAGTGGATTCAAGTTCCTGTCAAACTCAGCTGTCATTATTGAAGTGTCATAATATTAGTTGAATGTGTGTTATTTACATTAATGGATCGCTTAACAATCGAACAACGTGTTAAAAATTATTAAAACTTACTATACCAAAGTGGTGATTCAAACGTAGCCACTTTTCGCACATTACGCGATGATTAGGGTCGTCATTATCGACCGACTACCCAAGCAATCGGTAAAATTGTGAAGAAATTTGAAGAGAGTGGATGTAGTAAGGCATGCGCATCATCGTAATGCACATGCACGCTCAGTCGAAAATATTACTGCCGCAAGTATATATTTTTAAATGTAATTTAAAATTTCCATTAAATATTTAACAAATAAGATTTTAATTAAAGTTGCTGATGATCCGAATTTACGGTTATAGTCAATTTGGAGCGATATGGTCAAATGATAACCGATTTTTTTTGGCCGGTGATTGAATATCATGACTCGGATGATATGTGGTTCCAACAAGAGGGGGCAACAAGCCACACAACGTATTGCGTAAGAAGATCCCTGGTCGCTTAATTTCACGTTTTGGTGACGTCAATTGGCCACCAAGATCATGTGATTTGAAACCGTTAGATTTTTTCTGTTGGGCTACGCAAAATTCTGTGTTTAATCTCCGGACTTTTGTAACATTAAAAACGAACAATGCTCAAGTTATCACCGAGATACCCCCAGAAATGTGCGAAAAAATGGTTAAAAATTACCTCAAAAGAATTTCATGCTGCGAATTTTCCCGGACAGCTATTTGAATGATATTGATTTTCACAGTTAAGGACAAAGTTGACATTTTATAATGAAATAAAATTTTCATCGAAAATGCATCGCTGCGTGTGTTTTATTAAGCTTTACTTTGAAAACCGCCTAGCAGTATTTCCTTCATAACTTTTGCAGAAACCAGGTTTTGGAATATTGACAATTAACCCACATTTTTTCGGAATTCTTTTTTAATTCAAGCCTTATTTTCTGTCACGATTGCCTTGTCATTTTCTAAAACTCAATATTTTTTAGCGCTACCTGTAAAAGACATTCAAACATCCTTATTCAACCATGCAAAACAGACATTCCCGAAGCCAAGTTTTCGGTGTTTATTGGGTTTGAAATCATTTCCTAAATTTTGTTAAAATCTTTGGTTGGCAGATTTTGAATCTCAGTGTCTACTCGCATCTTTTCAGCTTTCTTCCAGTTACATCTCTTAGAAGTTTAGAGGCCTGAATCTGCGAAAAAGCTCTGAGACCCATTTGAGCTGCATAATTTAAAATCGGCATTGGAACGGTTTTTGGTGCGTTCAGAAGATGTTTCAAATTTCACTTTTTTGCAGATCTTTCTGCCCATTTTTTAACCAGTTGAGGTATTGAACCAATTTTCGTGTTTTTATAAAATTTTTCTTCAATTCTACAAGCTTTGCCCCACCGCGTTTTGAACTTGGATTCAAAATGTGAAATAGTTTTATTCAATTCATTAACTTGGTCCTAAAGATGTTCGTTTAAGAAATTCATCTAGTCGTCTATTATACCACTCTCATACCAATTACCAATTCAGCTTAAACAAAAATGTTTTGGGAAATAAATAGCATTTTTTTTAAGGATGGATATTACTCTATTAGAAAACATTAAACACGAAGAATATTTTCACACTATTTTTTTTTTATTTTTTGCCAGCTTTTGGCTCGTTTTTCCCCATTGTGTGCCGTAAGGAGTTCATTCTCTTTCACCCTACAAGCTGTACTTAGAGGATTTATGCCCATAACACTGGGCATGGTTTGCTTCATATCCTTATTGAGTATACACTCGTAGTCACAGATAGAAAACATGAATGTGTTTCAGGAAAGAGGAGTACCGGTCGGTTCTCTAAATAGAATATGTACCTATACTCTATGGTTTTCAGGGTAAAGTTTTGCCATTATTGGTCCACTGTGAATTTGATAAATAAAATAAATTGTTTCGTATATTTTTATTTAAATTATCCTATCCGTAGTTTTCGATGTTATAAAACCAACCACACTGCGGAAAACCGAAATAAATTCAGACAAATTAGAATGACCTGTAATGCTCATATTCGACGAAACAAATAATTTTTACAAAACCAAAGATTAGGGCAAAAAGTATAACAATGCCACAAAGGTAGTTAGGATTGTTGGTCATACAAAAACATACTAAATACAACTTTGTATTCGGTTTTAACACTTGTTTCAATGACACCCCTGCTGTTAGCTCGTTAGAGAAATCCAAATTGCTTGCAGAATTGCAGCATAGTTTGTTGTTCATTCGATGCTGCCAGGAAGTGTTATGGGATATATCGTCTTTCGCACTCGAGCAGTTGGAAGGGGTCTGAAATGCATTTGATATCAATGAATCTCTTCGTCGTTGGATTATAAATTAACCTTTCGGGCCAATCAATACAAGTTGTAGTGGATGGTTTCAAGTCTGACGTTCACAAAATAAATGCCACAAGGCTCCGTTTTGTCTCCAATTCTCTTTTTAATATTCATCAATGATCTTTTTTCTGTATGTTCTTATTTTTAAAATTGTTTCGCTTGCGGCAGTCCCCTCAGCTTTTCAAATTTGTTTCTAGTTATGGAAATAGAGCGGCAATGTATGATAAGCTCATTAAATTCTGATCTCGACAGCATTGTGCATTGTCCAATGGGGTATTAAAAACATCGTAGAATTTTATGTTTCAAAAACTCAATGCTGTCTACTGTCGTTGAAGCAGAACCCACCACTAATGCTGCTATCCATGAACGGTACTTGCATTGAAGAAACCGAACAGCTTTCAGTTCTTGGTATATGTGCACCAAAGACCACCTGTTATGGAATGATCGCCAAAAATGCTGCCAAGTGTTTAAGATCTTATCGGCGATGCAAGAAATTTGTATCCCCTTCTGATCTGGCTGTAATCTACTAAGCTTTTATCCGTTCAAATCTTGAGTAAAACTGTAACAACTGGGCAAGTACACTTCTTACCTACTGTCAAGTATATAGATATTCTTTCTTTAGCAGCACGACACGAATGTGGAATGCTTTACGAGGATATTTTTTTCTCACATTTTGATATTCAGAACTTCAAAACTAATGAGCATCGGTGCCTCCTTTCTAATCCTTTCTTATTTTGCTAACGCTCCTTCTTTGTTTAAACATTTTAAAGGTTGTCAAAACCCCACATAATTATAACTATAAAATGGCTAAGCATGTCATATTGGTTAGTGCATAGGACTTTGTCATGACAAATGCCTCTAGCACCTAAAATCTGAAATATTTTGATAAATTCTCCAAAGGTAGCTATTTCTCTTTTCATGAAAATGTGCCTCATATCTGTCAGACATTTGAAAATCTAAAATTTAAAAATTGCTAAAATTTTAAGAAACATTTTTATGTTTACGAAAAATTTAATGAACATTTTTTTTAAATTCTATTTTTTAATTGTCTGTTACTAACCTGCATTAAGGGTAATAGGTGTGTTTCAAGAACTGTTTGCGTTTGATGAATTTTCAAAAAAAAAAAATTAATTGAAATATGATGTAAGGAGAAAACTTCATTTCAAGAATTTTGATATCCTTTACGCAAACACTGGTATTGCCCAAAGCGCGACGTGAATTTACGGAAAACTTCAGAAGTTTTTCCTATTCATTGTTTTTTGCAAAGACTAAAAATAGACTTATTATAAAATCTCGTGTTTCGAGCTTTTAAATGGGCACTGATAGCCGCTGCGAATTGGATAGTGAAATTCCAGAAAATAATTCAAATCCTACTTGCTAAAACCAAATGCGTTTGTTACATGGGCACATACACGTGACGTGGAAAATAACGTCTATTTATAGAAGCACAAAACAGAACAAAAAATTATACACGGTGATTCGTTGTACTTTTTTAGAAAATTGAAAATAACTAAATCTACTTTACTAACTACACGTAGTGGAAATAGGATCTTTAGAGCAACTTCGGCAACAGATTGCAGTCAAATTAAAGGAATTTTATTTCTGTTATTTTCAATTTTCTAAAGAACTAGAAGAGATTTTAGCATCCGGTTTTTGGTGTTTGACTGAAAATTACTAAGGGCATTGAATATTAAAAACAAACATACTATTTAATAACGTAAAATTCTGAACAAAATGTTTAATATATTTGTTTCGAAATTTTGAGTTTGAAAATTAATTTTACAAAAAACTGTTCTCAAAAACAACTTTATTTAAAAACACAATAAAGGAAGAGATTTTTGGCTTTACAAAAAGGTGTATCATGATATTGTATGTTTAACTATTGTTTTTAATATTTTTTTTTTGTTTTAAGACAATTTTTTTAGAAAATTGTTCTTCCTGGATAAAAGGGGGTAATAGATCCCCCCCCTTCCTTTACGATTTTTTTCTTGTCTCAACCCAACCTACACGCTCTAGCTTTTTGTTGCACTGTATGCGAATCACCCTGTATAAGTAGATACAATACCTAAATATTTTTGTCTTCAAAACGAAATACATTGCCTACAATTTGCAAGAATGTCTGGTACCTTGCGTATTACTTTTTTTACTAGGCTTTAATTTTGAGCTCTATACGAACTAACTACTAAGCAGCATCGTCTTAGGGAATCCTTTAGTCTAGTTAGCAAAATAAAGAAAGTGCTGGTCGGTACCCTCAGAGCAAATTTTACTTGCATAAAGAGATTTAAAAAAAAAAAAAACAAAATATTTTGATAAAAGTTTTGAGGCGATGTTATATTCATTGAAAATTGATTAAATTTTTTATGGAACTCACTTTTTTTCTTTTTAGTAATCATAAATACCATGATAATGTCATTATAAAAAACAAATAAAAATTGTTTATATTTTTATTTTTGGAAACAGGAATTGCAGTTTTCGTGGTTGTTTACCAAAAATGGTATATGATAAATTTCATTATAAAAATCCGTATCTTCTTTTACTAATATTTGTAAATGTTCATCATACACAAGGCATCAAGCCTTCCATCGCTCATTGATTACCTTAGCCAAGTTTTTACCTTTCTTAATGTACTGACAGATCGCTCTGCTGTTCATGTTGTGGCGGGAATGGAAAGTCTAAAGTTCAAAACATCACATACTACATTTATTGGTATATTTATTTTGGTAAAAATTCATCTTAATGTGGTTAAACCTCATAACGGACTAGGCAGAAAAAATTATCCAGAACGGATCCATATTTATCAATTATCTTTTAGACAGTCAAATTGAAATTGGATGAGTCCATGCTTTGCATATTTTTAGGAGATAACTGAAATATTCAGTAAAATCTAACGTTATTCTCGAGCGGCGCGAGAAAACATTTCTCATTGACTACCTCTGCTCCCTGCTACACTCGAGACCGACCGCTGAATTTAGGACCGGGGCTTAGAAACAACTGCAACAACAAAACCATGAATTAATCCTTTTTTTCTCCTCAACTGATGGCCCGGTCGGCAAACAAAAAAAAATTTTTCGAAATGCAAAAATATTCTGTTATATGAATCGGCATTTAAAAAAGAAGTGGCTCTAAACATGCCTAGCTATACTATAACAGTTTTGGTTTATAAAAGTACTGTTTATGCGGCCCGCACGGCCATGGCCCGGCCCTCCAGCGGCATACTCCAGGTACCGAGTTTTTTCAAGTCGCACAGAGCGCGTTAATGCACGCCCACTGTGAACTGTTATAAGTTATAACTATTATAAATTGGCATGTCTCTATACTCGTCCATTTAAAAAAGTGACTTTAAGTAGTATTCTTGAGATTGGGTACGTCCAACGCATTACGTTTTACATCTGAATTTTTAGAGCTTCTGATTGGCCAGCTGCCATAATACGTTTGATTACGTTTCATCTGAATTTTCAGCCAAAAATTCTCATCTGAAAATTCAGAATAAAATGATAGTGGTGGGGGAAATGTTGAAGTACTATACATAAAAGTTGAACTTTATGATTTTCGCTGTGGTAAGTGGTTGATTTGGGATGGTTAATTTTCATCACGAACAAATTAATAGATACTTTTTACATAAAAGAATTTATCGTTTATTGATAAGTGAGTTGCTAAATCAAAAGATAAACTATTCTTAGAAAAATGTTCCCATTGTTCATTAAACTTTAGATAGTCTTGCTGTAATTAGTTGCTGATTTAGTTAACTAAATCACCAGCAGAACTGCTGACGCTTAATTTTTAATTTAAGAATATAATTAAAGTTTTATTTTATTTCATTTTAATGTATAAATCCCTCAGGTAAATGCTAGCATTTGACACAACAACTTTGGACTGAAAATTCAGATTTTTTGTGCGTTCAACAGCATAAATTCAGATCTGAATTTTCAGATTTTGTGATTGAACGTGCCCATTCTTTTTAACTAATATCTCGAGAACGACTCATTGC
The DNA here is from genome assembly GCA_932273885.2 of Leucozona laternaria. Taxonomy (NCBI): domain Eukaryota; kingdom Metazoa; phylum Arthropoda; class Insecta; order Diptera; family Syrphidae; genus Leucozona; species Leucozona laternaria. The sequence goes on along the minus strand of OW026366.1, from coordinate 267,002,575 downwards.
ACTTAAAAGTTTTAACAGACTTTTTTAAAGGAAATTAAATTATCTTTCTTGTTTGCAAAAATATTTTTTGACTTATACGTTTAGAGTTAATGAGTTATCTGAACAATTTTTCAACATGAAATAAAAAATGAAATCCATTTTTGTGATTTTCATTGTCTACAAAGGTGGGATATTCGACCAATGTCCAGAGTATGAGGGGGCAACCTATGGAATTTGACGAAAAAAGTAAAAACATTACCAATTAGTCATAATTCACTTTTAAGAACTGATAAAATATTGGTATAGACAAAAGTCATAGCTCAGAGCAAGTGGGTGCAAGTGCCGTCTCTTGTCCCGTCCTTTGGATGCCTATACTTCTGGGATAAAATTGAATCGTATTTATTTTTATAACTATGAATTTAATTTACCAAAAAAATTTCCAATTACGTAAATACTAAATAAAGATATCTGCTTTTCACTCTAAAGGAAATAAAAGCGAAAAGCAAAAAGGATTTGTGAGAAAAAGGAGAATTTTACGACAAACTGAAGTTATATTTCATTTAAAAATGCCACCTTGCACTGGATGGTGGTCACTTTAGCAACTAATCTGTTGCAAAACGAAAGTAGCATGTGCGACTGTGCGTATCTACCTAGAATAGCTCTGTTTTCATAAAAGGCTTTGTGGTTATTGATATAATCAAAATTCTAGCTGACCAAAATTTTGTAATTTTAGGTATTCCCTTTCCCAAATTTGAGAATTTAATGAACTTCTATACTTGCTCTAAGTGGCAAATATTTAGTATATTTAGTATTTTATTTATTCATGGTGTTGCAAAAATTTGTTCCGCGAACCGACTTGAAACTATAATCGTAATATTGGAAAACGGATTCCAATATCACGATAACAAAACGAATTCGATTAATTAATTATTAGAATTATATATTAAATAAAACAAAACGAAAGCACGATCCCGGCGTGCAACACGACTTATGAATTTAATTGGAAATGAAATCCGAAATGTCAAAATGACAACAGGTTCGTTCGATGAGCAAATCAGCAACCAACAACACATACAGTGCTGTCTCCCGTAGCTCAGTCTTAGGGGTGGGTTCGATTTGATATTCCTTTTTAATCCGATTCGATTAAAGAGGAATATCAACCAAATATAAAAATGATATAAAATGAAATAAAATGAAATAATAAAAACGAGAAGGTAAGTACAGGGGCGTACTTACTTTCGAAAGCGGGCGCCAGGAAACTTTTTAAAAGGTAGTTTGCCTTAACCAATACCTGTAAAATAAACTCCGAAATTGCAAAATAAAATACTGAAATTAATTTCCTAATGGGAAATTGAAAGCTTTATTGATCTGTATGGAGTGTATCTGGGAAACCGTGGCCGAAGCCTGGATTAAAACCCAGAATCTTTTCAAATACAAAAGAAAAGTGAAACAAAGGTTTTTCGAGATTCGCAGAGGGCAAATTCTCGAAATTAAAAGAAAATAACAACTCGAAAAATCGCAAAGAACAATTTCTTTGTGTCACGAGAACACGAAGTTAAATCACAAAGGGAAAGTTCCCGAAAACCACAACTGTACAAGGACAACTTGAATGGTCGCGAGTCCCGAAATTTCGGGAGAGTAAAAGAACAACGGAACGAAAGCCTACGCGGGTAAAATTTTACCACTTTTCCTGGGCGACAAACCAAACGAATAGAAACTGGACAAAACTAAACAATGCAATACTTAGCTTTTTCTTATGGCGGAATCCTATCTCCTCAAGTGTTTCCCCAATCTGGAACTACCTGCCCTGATCGCCCCCAGCAAAAAGTTTTCCTCTCCAACTAATAACACCGAAAAATAGCTCCTCTATTTTTCTAATCTTATTGATTCCCAAACTGGGATTCTTCGTAATACAATTTTCTCTTAACAAACAAAAAAAATCGCAAAAATCGAAAATAATTTTTCGCTTAAAATCTTCTGAACTAGCCGCTTTCGTAACCTTTTTCAAAGTCAGTCAAAAATGGCGGACTTTACTCGTACATTCCGTCAATTCCATAAATATTGCCATCTCTTTCAGACCGCCTGTCCGTGTGTTATTCGGTCAGGGTCTAACTGCAACACCCCGCCAATTTGCTAGGGTGTGCGCCGTAGTCGAATCGAGCCACGCATGCGGTCTGTTTCCAAAAGTGGCTCAATGGACAAGTTCAGTCCCCACCCGTCAATTCCCTTGATAAAAGATAAACGAAAAATTATTTAATATCGCGAACAATGCCCCCAACCCAAACCGGCCCAGACTACGAATTAGGAGGAAAGCTCTTTGCCATTTTTCGAATCATATGAGAAGCCAGGATTCCCTGATTCACGCGAAAGTTAAAATTACTAAAACCCGTAGACCTTCGCGCAGAATTTAAGGGGACACATCGCACAGTGATTTTACTTTTGTGTTCAAGACACTTTAGGGTGGGCATTAAGCCATACTAAATTTAGGTTGGTGTGAGCAAGTTGTCACACATGTCGTTGAACATCGGTTTAATCCATCATGTTATTAATCCTTATGTGGACCATCTGTCGCACACTCGATGATTTCGTGGACCATCTGTCACATGATAAGTGTTTGTGTCGACCACATATCGCACCTCTATGTTATCTTGTGGACCGCCAGTCACACAATACAATATTGCCGGTGAGTCTGAACCGCCCGTCACAAAACTACGACGAAGGCCTATTTGTGTTGCTTTTCCAGGAAACCTTAAGAGCAGGACTCTGGCTGGTGGAAACCAGGTTTCAACTGCACTCTACCGGTATTTTGGAGCCGCAACGAAAAAGGAAGGCTAAAAATGGATTAAGGAAAAGAATAGGCTGGTGAAACTTGTTGTGGTAAATTTTACCGCAAATTCTTACCGAGTTGACAAAAAACTGGCGTTCGGATGTCAGGCAACGAAAACGCGGGATTCCGAGATCTATTAGAATTTAGAAAGATTATTTTAATGTACAGATCATCAGGCTGGCGCGTTATAAGTATATCAGAGAACGAGGTAATTGTACATAAATTTATAAAGTTTTCAAATGACATTCCAAGAAATTGCATTTCGTGGCATCGTTGCCAAAACCAAACCAGCTAAAAAATCACCCGTTATCTTGTCAATATTTTTGTTGTTTATTTTGCATGTGCAAATGGTTATTTTCCAAAAATATAACAAACAATCTGCAAGCGAAGGTTGGCGATGAGAAAGTTTCCAAAAAATTTGCAGAATTTGTTAAGTTAGCCAATGCTGCACAGAGCGGTAAGGAGATTAAAAGAATACTCGCAGGCATAGAAGATAAACCAAAGGAGACAATCGAAAGCAAGGACAATCGAAGACAACTAATGTAAATACAGGAAATAAAATAGGACCTACTCGGCAGTTGGCAAATGAAAGTGATGAGGATCACATTCGTAGAGTGAACAGAAAGACAACTTAGTCTCAAAGAAACCGACTACGAAGCAACACTATTGTGTTCCAGAGAACCCCTAGAAAAGGCTGGAGTGGTTAAAATCAAAATGGACCCAAAAGAAGCCAAAGAACTTATTAAACAAGCGATAAGGGAGGACAATGAAGCTATAGATAATGTCCTCGACTTAAAAGAGAATGCGTACATGCGCCTTTTTGCCTTTTGTACATAAGAAATATAGATTTTGTTTGTTTTATTTGTAACGAGAACACGGACAGAGCAACCTAAAAATCCTTCCGATTTCTGTATTTGAGTACATTATTCAAGCATTTCACAATCCGTTTGCAGTTTTCTGTAATCTTTCGGCAAATCATATCGATGTGTCAATGAAGCGCTCAACGCAATTCGTCAGACTTGATTTTTTTTATTTTCAGCCATAGATAATCATTTCTTTGAGCTCTTGATTGCCGGCTCTTGGTATTTATGGAATCGAAATCCGACATTCTGTGTAAATTTATTTTAAACTTGCAAGAAATAGTAACCACTCGTAAAGGTTAAAGATTAGGAATTTCGACAAATAACGTCCGACTTCTTTCGTGGCCAGAACTAGCAGATTATTCACCGCGTTGCGACGTTTGTCCAATGGAGTTGCAATACCGAAGGACAACTCAAACATCTTTTTGACCTTTGTCGAAGTTTTGCGATTTTTTTCCTGCATTATAACTTGCAGCCTGGGCAGAGTGGGTTGAACCGTTGAGCTGTCTTAGGTATTCCCCGGGGTCTTAGGTATTCCCCGGGGATCAACTTTCAACAACCTGAAAACGACGAAACAGAGCTTTGGGGTCGTTTGGAGCCAGTCGTAATGGTAGAGTGCAATCGTCGATGGGTTTGGTGATTTCGTTCTTCTTCAAATAAGCTGCAGCTCGATTCTTGTAAGAGATTGCCCGATCCTTGTGCATTCCGCGAGTATTCGCGAACACATCTTTTCTTAACAATGCCGGCCATTGTTCTGGAGTGCGGATTTTATTTGAAGCGATGGCCTTTAAAGACACAGTTAATGCTAATCTCAATATTTTATATTATTTAGCTTCTATGCGTGTATAAAATGACAAAAATAAAAAAGTAAACAAAAAGTTATAAAGGTAATTGTGATGAAATAACTCATTTTATGATTGAAAACTTATAGGAAACTAAAAAAAATCGAACAAACGTCAAACTGTGACCTTCAACTAAATTAACTGGCACTGTGTTTTATAAGTAATAATTACAGATGTCCCTAGATTCTATGGCAAATAATGCTTGGTGAGCCCAAGTCCCAAGAGATGGCCTTGTGAATTATTACTTTTGTTTGCCACTTTGCTCCAAGTAGCATCAGTGTCGCTAAAAATTGGTTGAATCTCTCTTACTGAGATATTTGCATGAAAATGAGGCTCGACTAGCAGTCCATATTTAGTATGTCAATGCTACAAACCCATAAAATGAATTTTTTCAAAATGTTTTCTATTTTTTTTATTTTTTATTAATCGTATACTAATAATTTATTCAATGACTAGAACATCACTGACAATGGTGTTGCATCGCTCTCTAAATCACAAGGTCGTTTAAATTCTTGCCCCCTTTCCCTTATCCATCGATTGAGAACTAAACAAGAAAAAAAATATACAAATATTTTTTAATTTTTTTTTGTATAACAACTGAGCTTTGGTTTCAAACTCACCCCATTTTGATCCTACCAATACAGGACAGGCTCCATGCTGACTCCGGCTATCACCATCGCCAGAAGCATGTAAATTATACCAGAACACAGCGGCACCTTTCTTCGGCTTAACTAAACTTCTGATGCGTGGGAAAGCTGTTCCACCACCTTGCTCCACTTCTGACAGCTGTCAATTAATTTCAATACAAAATAAATTACTAAATACATCAAGCATGAACATATTAGATCCTTACATAAAATAAAACCGTTGCAATGCGATTGCCACCTTTATCTTTCTTCTTCTATAAATATGCAACAAAAAAAATTAATCAAATTATTTTTCCATAGAGTAAAAAGCAAAACTCACAATAGTAAAAAAGTCAAAATGCTGGCCGTAATGTCCTCCGATGCCGTAATTCGCAAACTGATGTAGTTCGGCAGCTTCCATATTTAAGTCTGTCATGTCAGTTACCCTTTCATCGATGATTTCCAGGATGCTATCTTCCTTCTTGTCTATAAAAACTGATTGGCTGGTCCGTATGCTCGACACAATCGGACCATTTTCAGACGAGATAGTAGCACGTTCCATTTGGTAGGACGCCATTTCGATGAGTTTTTCAATTTCCGAATCGTAAATGACATCGTGGTATAACACAAGCAACGGATCCCAATGTAGTTCTTCGACTTTAATTGGAGCCAAAAGCAGGAAGGGATGGGTTTCGGTGAGATAACCGCAAACCAGATGACGTTGGTAGGATGGCAGGGGCTTAATGTGTCCGCTGCATGTGAGACGATAGGCCAGTTCTGGGTCGATTGTATCTGGGTCCACTTTATCCAAGTTGGCAGGTATTGGCTGAAATCAATGCAGTTTTTCTTGAAAATTGATTCTCAAACTAAGGTTTTAATGTTTAAATGAGTTTCTTTAGCATCTGCTTCTCCCTTCATTCTTGAACAAAATAACGGGTGATTTTTAAGCTGGTTTGGTTTTGGCAACACTGGTTTTGACAGCTGACGTGTGTTTAGTACCTTGTGTCACTGTCAAACAGCTTCAGTTTGGTTTGCAATTTAACCATGGATCGTCTTACAAATGAACAACGCTTGCAAATTATTGAATTTTACTATCAAAATTCGTGCTCGGTTCGAAATGTTCATCGCGCGCTGCTTGTGTTCAGCGATGAGGCTCATTTTTGGTTGAATGGGTACGTAAATAAGCAAAATTGCCGCATTTGGAGTGAAGATCAGCCAGAAGCATTGCAACAGCTACCAATGCATCCCGAAAAAGCCACTGTTTGGTGCGGTTTATGGGCCGGCGGCATTATTGGGCCTATTTCTTCAAAGATGATGCGAATCGCAGCGCTACTGTCAATGGTGAACGCTACCGAGCGATGATAACAAACTTTTTTTTGCCCGAAATGAAAGTTCTTGACTTGCATGATATGTGGTTTCAACAAGACGGTGCCACATGCCACACAGCACGCGAAACAATGGCGCAATTGCGAGGCGAGTTTGGTGAACAGTTAATTTCACGTTTCGGGCCGGTCAATTGGCCGCCTAGATCGTGCGATTTGACACCATTAGATTATTTTTTATGGGGGTATGTCAAATCTAATGTCTATAGGGACAAGCCCGCTTCGATTGACGCACTGGAAGCCAACATCCATGCATTCATTCGTGAGATACCGGCCGATATGTGTGAAAGAGTATGCCAAAATTGGACTCAGCGGATGGGCTACCTGAGACGCAGCCGCGGTCAACATTTGCATGAAATTATCTTTAAACATTAAATTGCAAGGTTCAAACTATCGATTCAAATAAATATTTCATTCATTTTTTCGAATTTTTTGTGTTTTTTTTTAAAAAAAGTTCTAAACCTCTTAAAAAACCACCCTTTACTTACAGATCTATCAAATAACCTTTATATGAGGTCCTTTAAGTCTTTTAATCAATTTCAAGGCAAATTTATTTTTGAGAAACTATAAAACTTCGCACTCACCTCGTGTTCATCCTCGATATCCTTTGACTCTGCACTCAATTGATTTTGCGTATAATTACTGTGTAGCTCCAATACTCTCGTGTCATTTGGAAACCAAATCTTCAAGTCTTCTGAAATTTCCGCAGCTCCCCTAAAATCCCCTGCGTATAATGACATCAATAATGAAACAAGGTTTGTTTCAATTTCAATTTCATTTCACTTAACATCACAATATTGCGCCTCTTTCATACCCAATTTAAATTTCACCCCCGCCAACAGCTCCAGCACATCGGATGTTTGCATCTTCGCATAATCCTCATCCATTAAAGACGGCTCGTTACTTTTGCTCCTATGCAAAGCTTCCGACAGCCATGCGTGTGCGGCAAGTAAATTGTTCGATGTCATGGCAACTTTACCAAAATCAAAGCAATCTTTTGCTGACAATTCTGTTATGCTAAAATGAAATGGCTTGGTTATAAAAGAACGAAGAATAATGATAAAGAAGAATTAGAAAATTCAAATATATGTATGTATATATCCATAGGTACATAATGTTAAAATAGAAAACTCGCATTATCCTTACTTGTACTTGATGCCACCTAGGATACCATGTGCCATATCCTTGGTGCTTAATCGATAGACACGTTGTAGGCGCAATAAACCTTCTATGGCTCCGTCGTAGTCATGTTCGGATGGAGTGTAATTGTCTTTGACTTTATCGATATTTTTAAGAATGGCTACAAAATATAAATGGATGTGTTGTAAAATGTGTTAAAATGTAAGCGGTTGGGGGTTATCAGCAGTAATAAAAATGTCAAATATGTCGAATAAAAGAACAAACAACAAAAAAGTCCAGACCGAGATATATGAGTATGTATGTACAAGTACGCAGTCAAAAAATGGAATAAAAAAGAACGAATTTGCGAATTTAAATTAAGAATGATGGCTCAAGGATATTTTTCACCTCTCCCACTCATATCACTTTCAGTAAGGTGAGAATTATATATTTACAAAGATTCAAATATCAAATCAAAAATCAAACCTTGTAAGCTAAAGGCTGTTGGTGCTTAAAAAAATAAATACCTATAGGTACGTTCAGCCAGACAGAAAGACAGAATTTCAGAGCCCATCACCAACTTTTCGACTTCTCCATCATCGTCATGTCATATTTGACTTATAAGGGTTTTCCAATAAGAGGTGTTATTTTGATATTCAAAGAAAAATGGCATTTTTTGAGATAAATGATCGGATGTTTATAATGGAACACATGCCGTTAATAATGGAACACAAAATCAGCCAAATGGCCGCCACGACCACGCTTACAGGACCATATCCTTTTCATGAAATTTTCCATAACCAAATCGCAAAGTGGCTGCCCTATGTCCTCGATAGCCTCACCAATTCCATCTTTGAGGTCTTGAATCGACGCTGGGCTGTTGGCGTAGAACTTATCTTTCACGTGGCCCCAAAGGAAGAAGTCGCAAGGTGTTAAATCACAAGATCTCGGTGGCCAATTGTGATCACCTCTTCGAGAGATAACACGGTCCGGAAACTTTTCCCGTAAAAGATCGATGGTTTCATTGCTTGTGTGGCACGTAGCGCCGTCTTGTTGAAAGTAAACGTTGTCCAGATCAATACCATCCAATTACGGCCATAAAAAATCATTAATCATCTCTCGATAGCGCAATCCATTGACCGTAACTGTTGCTCCAGCCTCATTTTTGAAAAAGTAAGGTCCAATGACCCCGCCGGACCATAAACCGCACCAAACAGTCCCGCGTTGAGGATGGAGAGGCTTTTCAACAATAACTCTTGGGTTTTCCGAGCCCCAGATGCGACAGTTTTGCTTGTTGACGTAGCCTCCGAGGTGGAAATGGGCCTCATCAGTCAAGATGATTTTTCGATGAAATTCCGGATCATTTTCATGCATTTCAAGGACCCAATCAGCAAAGACACGACGTTGTTGATGATCAGCCGGCTTGAGTTCTTGTGTTAACTGAGCTTTATAAGCCTTAAGACCCAAGTCTTTATGCAAAATACGGTGTAATGACGTTTGTGGAATACCTAATTCCAAAGAACGACGAGGAATGGACAAACCTGGGTTTTCTTCAACACTTTGGGCTACAACAGCAATATATTCTCAGTTGTTCTTGAGCGACGTGCACGGGTTTTATTCTTCACATCACTAACTTGTCCCAACAGCTCGAATTTGTCCACCAATTTCTGTATTGCGGTCCGACAAGGTGCTTCACGACGACCCAAAAATGTTTTAGTTTTACGAACCGTCTCTGCCAAATTTTCACCATTTTTATAGTGAATTTTAATAATTTCAATGCGTTGTTGAAGCGTGTATCGTTCCATTTTTATTAATGGCGTAGTTTCTACTTGTCAAATGTCAAAAAATGACAGCTTCAAAAGTGACAACTACCGAAATAGCGGGCTATTCAAAATAACACCTCTTATTGGAAAACCCTTTATATAAAAAAGGTCACAAAGCAGGAAAATATTAAAATTAATTAATAACGCGCCGCCCCTAACAATCCTCTCGCACCCCAAATTCACGCGGTATAATATTCCATTGACCATGATCTTTATGCCACACAATCAACAGACAGTATAGTTACAGTTACTATTATTCTACGGACTATATTGTTATAGAAGTGCACAATTTTAAAATATCAATCTTTTTCACACTCACTTGCTCCGACTTCATAATCCATAAAATTCCTCAGCTTCTCCCAATCCAGTGATAGACGCCTCATCATCAAATAAGTGTTGATTGGATTCTTAAAATACTCCCCTGGTTCTTCTGAGCTGTCTTCTCGATTCCCTTCGAACAATAAGAGCTTTCTGGAAATTATTTATTTTTTTAAACATTTTATTTTTGATCCCATTGTTATATTGGATTTTCTTTCCATTATAAAAGAAAATGATTTATCAAATTCTCAATAAAAAGAACGACATATCCTTACTCCTTAAGGTAATCCAATTTGTTCTCGTTGAGTGTTATGAATTTTTCCATTTTTGTCAAAAGGAATTGTTCATAGTCGACCAATTTTGTTAGCTCATGCACAGAGGAGAAAAACTCACAACTAACCAAAGTCGCCGTAAGCCAAATAAATGGCATAACTTGGATAAATGAAATGCTTTTCATTATTTTTTTTTTTTATTTTTAACAAACTTTTAGTTGTCCTTTTTATTTTGGATGATTTTTGCTTGCGCAATTTTTACAATCGTCAAACTTTGTAAGTTTAAGTTAGGAATGGAACTAGAAGTGGCCAGAAGAAAAAAGCTATTTTTGTTAAGAGGGCTTCGAGCAAGAAGATAGGCATAGCGATTGGTAAGGTGTGTGTGGAAGGCTAAAGGTTGTTTTCTTGTATGTTGAACCCATCAAAACCAGTCTGATTGATAGAATTCAAAATTAAATTTATTCATAATTAGAATGGGCTTGGTAATAATTTAAGAGCAAGGTGTACAACTACGTTTGGTGTTTTGGCTCAAGATTGTTGTAAAGGGTGTGGTTTTCAAGAAGAAAAAAAACGCATATAATTTAATGTTATGGCCAAAAATTTAGCTTTGTTATAAAGATAAGGGTTTGCCATTTTGTTTTAGAAAATGATTTCGGGCAAGTGGCAGCCGCGGCTGGCTCGAATAAATTCCAGCTGAGAGACCCAATTTTCGACAGCTCCAATTGTTGCACCGCGATGGCGGATGGACTCATTCGGGTCTTCTTCGATACTCTGCTCCACAGCAGCAATAGCGTCTTCGGTGCGCTCTGCACGGCGTCTCTGAGGATGCGCATTATCCACTAGAGTAAACGTGGTGCGAAACCGATCCAATGGTTGCTCGAATTTATGCGATTTTGCGATTATGTCGACCGAATACCTATTAGACGTAGCGCGCGTATTGCGTGAGAGGTTTCCTGGTCGCGTAATTTCACATTTTGGAGACGTTAATTGGACAGGAAGATCATGCGATTTGACAACGTTAAATTTGTTTCTGTTGGGCTACGCAAAAGACCGTGTTTACGGGAATAATCCCCAAACTCTAGACTCAAGTTATGGCCGAGATACCGCCCAAAATGTGTGAAAAAATTGTTCAAAATTCTCTCATGCTGCGAATCTCCAAACTTTATAATGAAATAAAATATTCATCAAAAATGCATTGCTGGGTGTGTTTTATTTAGTTTTTCTTTTGAAACCGAAAAATTAATGACCCTATATAAAACAAATTGCGTATTGACAAGGCCCTCCTTACTAGTGAATAGATGAGATAAAAAGTCAATTTGTATGGCCGTTAAAAGCTATTTTGAGTTGATGATCTTATTGATACAAATAATCGAAAAGACATTTGATACTGTTTGGCACGAGGGATTGCTCCATAAGCTTAAGTCCTTACATTTTTCAATGCCCATACTAAAAATTATTCAAAGCTTTCTATCCGATAGAAAGTTTATAGTAATATTGAGTAAAGAGTCGTCTTCTGCACAAGTTACGGTGTCCGGTGTACCCCAAGGTTCGGTACTCGGGCCCATCCTTTTTAATATAGATGTATCTGACCTTCCTCATCTTGGGGATAACGTAAAAACTGCCATGTTTTCTGATGATACAGCCATTTACGCATCTGGAGTATTGTATAGGGATCTTCATCATACCCTACAAGATTCTCTAAAAAATATAAATGATTATTTCAACAAATGGAAAATCAAGATAAATGCTCAGAAAACCCAAGCAATTTGGTTTTCACGTCGTTGTAAACCATGTTTCTTGCCAGGAAATGTTAATCTTCAATTAGGATCAGTCAGCATTGCCTGGTCTGAACATTGTAGATACCTCGGAATTATGTTGGATAAAAAAATGAGCTTTAATAAACATATATCGGCGACCACAAATAAAATAAATTTGTAAATTAAAATTCTCTATCCTATGATATCCAGAAAATCTGAACTTAGTAAAGACAACAAAATTATTTTGTTCAAATCAATTTTTCAATCCATCCTTCTTTATGGTGCACCTGTTTGGGGCGACTGTGCCAAAACTTATTAATTAAAACTACAAATATGTCAAAATAAAGTGCTTAAAATGATATTAAATCTCCCAAGGTCTTTCTCAACACGCAGGGACGCAGGTTACATGAACTAGCAAATATCAATTTTTTAAACTTAAATATTGAAATTTATAAACAAATATTTTATCACAATTGTTCATTATCCGAAAATGAACTTGTTCTTCAATTACTAGAATAACAATTAAATCATATTATTAGTTGATTGCTTCAATTTTGTTTTACTTATTTAATTGTGTGCAACATTAGCTTGAAAGTTTTGTATAAGGGTTTTGGTTGTAGTTTTTTCCCTTAAGAATAATAAATTTAAAATAATATACATCTTCTTTGTATAAAATTAAGTCATGGTTGTAAAGGATTAAATGTCCTAAATCTCTATAATATGTAATTATAATTGATGTAAACTAGTCGAAGTCGATACTACTGTACAATAAAAAAATAAATAAATAATAGTGGAGTAAATAGTTTATTTTTTTTTAGGTAGTGGTTTTTAATTTCTAAAAAAATACAGGTGACAGAAACTATTGATTTAAATATGCTCATTTTTAAATGCTACAGTAGGTACTCTTGAGAGGAGATAATTAAATATTACTTTTGTTCAACAAATAATCTAATAACTCTGTAGTGGGTGCAAAAACAGATAATTAAATTTATATTTCATGATGTGTACATACATGCTACACAAGCTTCACAATAGTTAAGTCCAGTTAGTTACACAAAAATCATCATCAACTTATAGCTCCTGTGTCGAATGATTGATGTTGTGTGCAAAATCCATTCAAAAATTGATATGAGTGCACTTAAAAACCTTAAACTTTCGTTACAATTGTCAAATTTTTAATATTAAGGTCTTTAAATAAAGGCTTAATGTTGCAAGGCTACAACTGTGTAGACAAAGTATTGGGAAGATATCCAAAAATTCATACTAAAAATTAAATTAAATTAAAAAATTAAAAATTGTTGAAGCTACATCTGTGAAATAGGCTGTCATTATTAATCAGTCTGTTTTGCCAAATTACCATGGACGGATATTGATAAAATTGTTTTATCAAAATGGGTGTTCTGTTCAGCCAATGCAACGTTCCTGGATGGATGGGCACGTCAACAAACAAAATTGTAGAATTTTTTTTGGGAGGATACCAATCCATGTGGTATCCAAGAGCGTCCAATGTATCCCGAGAAAGTCACTGTTTGGCAAGGATTTTGGGCTGGCGCATGGCGTTGACATCGATCCAAATTTCTTTGAGAACGACGTTGGCCAGGCCATCACCGTCAACAGTGAGCGCTATAGGTCCATGATTATACCTTTTTCTTTTGCCCTGAATTGGATAATATGGACACCGAGGAAATTTGGTTTCAACAGGATGGCAATACGGCTACTTGCCACACAGCTCACAAGGACAAGACATTGGAAATCCTGCACGAGCGATTCGAGGGCATGCGGTCATCTCACGTGGAGGTGGTGTGAACTGGCCACCGAAACCGTGTCATTTGACCCCGTTAGACTTTTATTTGTGTGGTTTTCTGAAGTCGCAGGTCTATGCGAATAAGCCCCAAACCACAGTGGCCCTCAAAGCTAACATAACCCACGCCATCGGTCAAATTCAGCCTGATTTATGCCCCAGAGTCATGGTAAAATTCTATATTTCGGACACGCGCCAACCAGAGAATCCCCGGCGGACATTTAAACGATGGCCTTTCTAACGAATAAAAAAAATTATATGATATCTCACACACACTTTGTTTTATTTAAGTTTAAATATAGGAAGCACTTAATCAAAGACCCTGTATTCTCACACGAACATCGTTTTTACCTTTAGTTGAACTCTTTAACGTTCATACAAAAATTTAAACAGAGAAAATTCGATTATCCAACAAAATTGAAAACTATCTTCCTGTCAGCAAGGGTAAAATGCAAATTTTATTAATATCCTCGAAATCAAATGAAATGTTAAAATACGATTATCCAATAAAAATAATATACATTTACTTAATTCGTTATATTTTTCTCTGACCTGTCAGTCAAATCAAATCAAACGTAAAAATTTACAATAAAGACCATTATGTGGAGACAAAATATAACAAGGTAAAAAATTTAAAAAATGGGATGCACCCATGCACCCTTTTCCATATACACAATATCAACTTTATATCTACTTTACCCAAAATGTATTGTGTATAAATATAATTGATTTTTATTAAAAAAAAAAATAGATGCCTAAAAAATTGTAAAAGGGTTAAAATCAAAAATATTTTTTATTAACAAAAGATTTTAACCAAACCCAGTCGATGTCTTTCTTGTTGCCCTTAAGGTCATAGAACTCAACCCACCATCAGCTTCACCGCGGTCAAACGATATTAAAAGTGATAATGTTAATGAGGGTTTCATAGATAGTCAGATGATAGACCTGTAACCTGTAACCTGTTATCGTCTCGGTCATCGAATGCCGGCCAGTCAATTAAGAATCATTCTGTTGAATGTTTAATCTCTTCTTGTGGTGGATACTTAGCTTAGGTGTAATATTCTTTTCCTGTTGTTTGTAATAAATAGGTTTTGAATCTGAGTTCTAAAAGTGTTGTGTTCATATAATATAGTAAGAAGCCGGGTTACCGACAAGTATTAATTAAAAATACTAAAACAAAGTACTTTTTTCATCTGGAAATTTCAAGGTAAAATAAAAGTGTAGGTTGTGCGTTTTATCATATCACGAATTTTTATATGAACATTAATCAAAAGATTGAGAAGTTATCATGTGTAAATCAACAAATAAATCTGATAATCATTAAAAAAAAAAAAAAAAAAAAAAAGAATGGACATGAGTGTAACTTAGAAAGGGTATACGGAGAACATACAGCAAGCATTGAACTATTAATTACTCAATTTGCTAAAAAGTGAACTTATCCTCTTTCTAAAACAAATGCTGCAATTGGTGACAAAAACTTATTTGGACAATTGTTTGTTGATAAAGACCCTAGTTTGTGTGTAATTAATTCTCTTCTCCCTATTTTTCCTAACACTATATTCATCACATTCACATGTCACATCACATCAAAAATGCCATTTCATTATGAATTCAAATTTTTAAAAGCTCATTTTGATGACATTGCGGGCCACATAAATAATTATTTATCACTGATGTCTTGATTCAATCTTGTGATTTGTCGAATTTTTATATCGATTTTCTTGGCTCTCGTAAGGAAGCTATAGATTTTGTTTGTACCTTGAACAAAAACAAAAAATTCCCTTAAGCCTTCTTGGTATATAATAGATGGCTTATTAATCTAATTAATTAAAAAAAAGATTGCGATGGACAAGAATTTCAATGTTCTTAATAATTTTTTATACAAAAACTATAATTAACTCTATTTGGAATCCAAGTTAAGAGTGATACTAGTCAACAATTTGCTAACTTTAAAGCTCTTTACAAAAATGTTCTTATTTTTAAACACTTCTTAACTAAAATCTATAACATTTAACCTCTTTTTTTTACGAAACTTCAGCTAAACGGCTTTCAACAATGACATTTCATGCCAAAAAGTAGGCAATAATACCTTTTTAAGTCATTGTCAAAGTGCGCCATAGGGAGTAAGTATTATAATGGGTCCGCCATCTAACGTTTTTTTTTTCAACTAGTACTTATTTCGTGAATGGTAACGCTTAGCTCATGTCTGATTTGACAGATAATTAGTGTTATCCTTCCGCTGAACGAATATGGTTCTGTATACGCTTCGCTAAGTGGGCCTGCCATCGACTTAGAGAAGATGCCGATTTTGCCAAAAAAATCATCTTTTCAGATGAAGCTCATTTTGATCTTGGCGGGTAGTAAACAAGCAAAATTGTCGCATTTGGGGCACAGAAAACCCGCACGCATACATTGAAAAGCCGATACACCCAACACGAGTCACTGTTTGGTGCGAATTTTGGCCCAGAGGCATAATTGGGCCATTTTTCGAAAATGAGCAAGAAGTGGCCGTTACAGTCAATGGCGATAGTTATCGGACCATGTTGAACGAATTTTTGTTCACAAAAATTGAAGAGGAGGATATTGGCAACATTTGGTTTCAACAGGACGGCGGCGCTACGTGCCACACAGCCGAAGCTACACTCGATGTTTTGCGCCATTTTCAAAAACAAAAAGAAATTATTTGGCGGACCCTTTACTAAAAAGATAAAATAACCATTGGGTGGTTTTAACTTTAGAAAAATGTTAAAAATATAGTACGATTGTAACTAGTTTGAAATTTGGAAAATCCTCTGTTTACCCTAGCAAAATACTAAAAATGCTTTAACACGATCGTCTTTGCGACATTGACTCCAGCAGGCTCGTAAACCACTGGTTTAGTCAATGTGTAAATATTGTGGGTAGGTGTACCAGTACCGGGTTAGTCACTAGTATCCGGCCACTTTGTACAAAATGTTTAATAACAAGAAAAATAAACATTATTTGCATGCGCAAATTTACATTGTTAATATAATTCCAGGCCCTTTTTAATGATGATTGATGTGGTAAAATTTTACCGAGCTGTTCCTTAAAGATCCTTGTAAAAAAAATGTTGACTCTTTGAAGGTCGTTGCGAGAGCAAAAAGTGCGTCTTAGAGATCGCGAGTGCTAGCAGAACCAATAAGCGAAAGAAGTAAGTTTCAGTGTTCTCTGAGACTATATTTATTTGTTTTGTGTTTTTTTTTGTATAAATAACACAACAATTGACCATAATATATAAACAAAATAAAATTTTATTGTTTAAATATATAAAAAAAATAAAGTGGCCGGATACTGGAACACAATTTTAATAGAAGTTCTAGTAACCGGCCAGGGTGGCCGGATACTAGATTTTTGCCTGAAATCGAATATTTTATCTCTTTTACACTAATAGGAAGCAGAATCTATTTGTCTCTCACCTCAAACCATTTAAATGTATTAAATGAGTAATGATTCAGTATCCGGCCACTGTTTTCGGCCAAAAGGTTATGGTGGTCGGTTTTTAGAACAAGCAGCACCAGTAAGCGGCCACATAACTAATTGTATGTAAATTCATCATATTTTGTAGAATATGAGTCACGAAACAGTCGAACAAGAATTACAAGACCTTTCGCGAACTCAATAAATCAAACTTGCTTCATAAAATATGTCACAGAAAAGCGGCTTCAAAGTACAATGTATACCAAGGAGTACCCTATATGATAGGGTTTATGGTAAGGTCGATGACGCTTGTCAAACCAAAGGACCTGAATCCTTTTTATCTCTCGAGGAAGAGCAGCACACAACAAATTGGGAACCCACAACTTGATGTTGCAAATTGTGGGATCCCATATTAAAGAAAAATCCGATCTTTTTGACAACGTCCAAAAATGTTTAACTGTGAAAAATGGAAAAATCCATTCAAAAGATGATCGACTAGGAAGAACGTGGCTTAAACATTTGTTTAAACGAAACCCGTGCTTAAGCCTAAGAGAATCTGAGACCATATCAAAGGGTACAGCCATGGTGGCAGAACATAGCATTAAGAACTGGTTTCGCGATCTTAAGACCTTTCTTTTTGATGCAAAAATAATGGAGATGAAACTAGTTTTTACTTGTGCCCGAAAGCAGGAAAAGTAGTTGTTCCAAAGCGTTACGAAAATGTGTACCACTTACAAATGTCGAAGGAAAAAGACCCCATTATAGTTCTAGCTATGATGAAAGCTGGACAGGACAAACTTGAAAAATATGATATTTTTGTTTCAAAAATACTAAATATTTTAGAGATATCAACCCCGAAAACTGATCAAGAGCCTCAAGAAACAGAAAACATCGATCCTGGTAGGAAGTGAACGTATCAACCATGTTTTTGACTTTATCAGAGATGCGACGTTGCTGTTAGATGTCAATATAGATTTTGATGAGCTGTTGTTTTCCGAGTATGGCACCAAAGAACCAGATCTTCCAAGCCCGAAGTAATGGAAACGAAATTGAATCAAGAGCAAATCCATTGACTTCCCCTCCTCCTATCCTGGCATCTATTGACCTACCAACCTACCTATATCGTTTATTTGAATGTAGTTTAAACTACGTTTCTATAAAATTGAAGTATACTGAAAATCCATCTAGAGCCGATTTTTCAATCAAAAGTCAAGCAGTCAGTTAACTATCAGAAGAATAAATAGGAATAAATGTTTGATTTATTTGAAGAATACGTACTATCTGATATTTAACTGACTATTAAAAAATTGGCCCTTAAGCACCCAAATAAAATAATATCTGTAGTGTTTCTAAATATTAATTTCTAAAGAATAATAAATAAAGTTAATATTGGCAAAATTGTTTTATTTCAATGTTTAGTTTCCTATAGAAATAGGACCTGGTCGAATACTTGATGAAAGTGACCGGATACTGAAATTTGGTGGCCGGGTACTAGTGAAAAAGCACTTTTTTATAAGAGAAATTATGGAATTGTTTTAATTCGCATGCTAACTAGAACGATCAAAAAAGCGCATTTATAATAACGTATAGTAAAAGAGAAATTGTTATTAAAAAATATATTATAGCAATTTTAAGTTTATATTTTTTTTTTCAATACTTAAAATGCAGCTCTAATTGATCAGCACAAAGAAAATAAATTCATATGATCAGGCAAATTAGTTAAGCATAGCCTCAATGTCGGAAAACTGGTACTGGTACATTTACCTATATCGATTCTTATATGAATATTCAACTATTCCGTTATCCGTTTTTGTGGCCCTCAGGTCCGTTTTTAACCGTCCCAAAGTAGAAAACGAACGTTCTGGCTCTGCAGTACTTGGGGAAGACTCAAAGAACTTCAATTACCGTTCTCAAATTAGGATACAAATCCGGAATGTAAAACGGAAGGGAAGCTAAGATCGTTTCTGATGGTAGCAGTGGCGGATCCAGAAATCAGTCAGAAATTCCATCAGAATATCGATTCCGATAAAAATGGGTTCCATACCAATTGACACCAATTGAGAGTGAATTATTTAAAACTTTTCTTTAAACCTTCTTTAGGACTGAAAATCTCTCTGAAATGAAGTATTTTTCAGTTAACTTAAAAACAGAAAAATAAGGCAATTTTCTGAAAACCGTATATTTTTGCATAATCCTATTTTTCTGCAAAAACCTGAAACACAGTTTCTTTCACAACCATTTCAGTAATTAATGGTACGAAATTCCATCAACATCATAAAGCCCGAACCACACTACTCTCGTGTGGTGTGTCGTGGAGTAGAGTGTTGCTGTCATTCCAATGTATTTCATAGATTTCGACACAACACATCACACGATACAAATATGGCTCTATATACGCATATGAAATACATTAATGAAATAAAGTATATTCTCTGGTAAGGCCATCGATGATTAATGCAACGATTCTGAGCCTGATTAAGTGGCACTTAAGTGGCCAATATGAAAGAGTTGAGCGGAAGTGCGTAACAAAAACAAAAATTTCAATAAAGTTCTCGAATAATGCGAGTTGACACGACTGACAAATTGGCAGTATTCTGGCAGTTAACTGTAAAAAAAAACTATCAGAACAATTTAAAAATTCTTTCGTGTAAATTCAGCATAAGACTTGTTTTTTTTCGAATTTTAAATAACTTCATAAAAAGATAATTCGCCCCCGGGTGGACTCGAACCACCAACCTTTCGGTTAACAGCCGAACGCGCTAACCAATTGCGCCACGGAGGCTACATGAACTAAATTTAATCAGTTTTAGCATCGAGGACTCCGTTGAAATATTTTATAAGATAGGTTTTACGAAGCCTATGAAGTATCTCAGCACGAAGCTAGGCGAATTTCTTCGGTCTTATGGCAACTCTAGCGTTTTTCGTTATTCATATTTTTCAATCAAATTGCCATTGCCACCAGCACCGTCATTTATTTGTTTTGACATTTCGCGTCAAAACAAAAAGTTCTTTTTTTTTGGCATAAAGTTTTAAAAATTAAAATAATAGAAAATGATCTTCGTATCCTACGAATATACATATGCAAAATTTAAGCCTTCTAATAATGGCGTTTTTGTGTTATTCAAAATTTATTAATCTTGAAACTATTACAAATAATAAAAGAAAAGGAATTTGGTGCCGTGAAATTTATCATCAAAATGAAAGAGAAATGCATGGATTTTATAAAAAAGTATTCAAAGATAGCAGCAAAGCATGCAGGATGGGTGTACCCCAATTTGAAATTCTATTTTCATTCCTGAAGGAAAAGCTTACGAAAAATTCACCAAGAACTCCCATCCAAGCAGAATGCCGTCTTGTTATTACATTGATGTAAGTTGTATGATAAAACATAGTCAGAAAAGAAATTATATTGGCATTCCGAATAATTAATAGGTTTTTAGCAGAATCATCATCATGGCAAACCTTAGCTTGGGCATTTCGCATGGGAGTTTGTACAGTGCGAGAAATCATATTAGAAACATGCGGAGTGATGTGCGGGATGAGTTAAATGGCATTTACTTGTCAACACCCTCTTCTAAAGGGTTTTCCAATAAGAGGTGTTATTTTGAATAGCCCGCTATTTCGGTAGTTGTCACTTTAGAAGTTGTCATTTTTTGACATTTGACAAGTAAAAACTACGCCATTAATAAAAATGGAACGATACACGCTTCAACAACGCATTGAAATTATTAAAATTCACTATAAAAATGGTGAAAATTTGGCAGAGACGGTTCGTAGAACTAAAACATTTTTGGGTCGTCGTGAAGCACCTTGTCGGACCGCAATACAGAAATTGGTGGACAAATTCGAGCTGTTGGGACAAGTTAGTGATATGAAGAATAAAACCCGTGCACGTCGCTCAAGAACAACTGAGAATATTGCTGTTGTAGCCCAAAGTGTTGAAGAAAACCCAGGTTTGTCCATTCCTCGTCGTTCTTTGGAATTAGGCATTCCACAAACGTCATTACACCGTATTTTGCATAAAGACTTGGGTCTTAAGGCTTATAAAGTTCAGTTAACACAAGAACTCAAGCCGGCTGATTGGGTCCTTGAAATGCATGAAAATGATCCGGAATTTCATCGAAAAATCATCTTGACTGATGAGGCCCATTTCCACCTCGGAGGCTACGTCAACAAGCAAAACTGTCGCATCTGGGGCTCGGAAAACCCAAGAGTTATTGTTGAAAAGCCTCTCCATCCTCAACGCGTGACTGTTTGGTGCGGTTTATGGTCCGGCGGGGTCATTGGACCTTACTTTTTCGAAAATGAGGCTGGAGCAACAGTTACGGTGAATGGATTGCGCTATCGAGAGATGATTAATGATTTTTTATGGCCGGAATTGGATGGTATTGATCTGGACAACGTTTACTTTTAACAAGACGGCTACGTGCCACACAAGCAATGAAACCATCGATCTTTTACGGGAAAAGTTTCCGGACCGTGTTATCTCTCGAAGAGGTGATCACAATTGGCCACCGAGATCTTGTGATTTAACACCTTGCGACTTCTTCCTTTGGGGCCACGTGAAAGATAAGGTCTACGCCAACAGCCCAGCGTCGATTCAAGACCTCAAAGATGGAATTCGTGAGGCTATCGAGGACATAGGGCAGCCACTTTGCGATTTGGTTATGGAAAATTTCATGAAAAAGATATGGTCCTGTAAGTGTGGTCGTGGCGGCCATTTGGCTGATGTTGTGTTCCATTATTAACGGCATACCTTCCTCTTTATAATGAAATAAACATCCGATCATTTGTCTCAAAAAATGCCATTTTTCTTTGAATATCAAAATAACACCTCTTATTGGAAAACCCTTTATAATATGGAAGCAAATAGCTATCAACAACTTTAACACTTCTAGTATGCCGAATTGCGTTGGTGCCATCGACGGAAGACATAGATATCAGAATCAAATGTCCACCACATATGGAGGGTCCCTGTACTTCAATTATAAAAACTATCACATTATTGCTTCACTACAGTCGATATTGGGTGCATACGGGAGCCAAAGTGATGGTGGAATACTAGAAGCTAGTGGTTTTGGTAGCAAAATCCTACACGGCGACATGAATTTGCCAGCAGATGAAGTTATCCCCAACTCAGACCTAATATTTCTCTATATTATTTCATAGGAGATGCAGCTTTCCCACTTAAAAATAACCTTATAAGACCATACTCCCGAAAAAAACCTGACGAAGGATCAAGAAACCTTCAATAAAAGACTTTCATCTTCACGTGTAAAAATTGAGAATACTTTTGGGATAATGACTATACCAAATGGAGAGCTTTACTGAACTCTATTAATTGCTTTCCTCACAACGCAGAAAAATTAGTCAAAGCCGTTGTTGTCCTACATAACTTCGCTTAAATGAATGATCCCAGCTATTGTCTCGTAAATAGTGTTGAGTGTAGGTGACTTAAATGCGGAAGACATTCCAGGTCTTTGGAGTAAAATTAATTCATACATCCCACAGTGTAGATTCTTCAGTAGGTTCAATGCTCCACGAAGTTCTTTTGCGTTGAGACACACACTTATGGAGTATATATGCGACCAACATGAACAACTTCAATAAAATATAAAAACAAAATGTTATGTCTACATGTACACTTTCTTTATTAAAAAAAAATAAATACCTACTTAAAAATTAAAGTATTTTATTCCATAACAATATTGCTTTTGATAAGTATGTGCTAAAAAGAAAAAAAAACTTGTCCCAGCATACGATGTAAAAGGTTTTTCAACAGGGACGCTACAAAAGTATTGCAACAGGGACAGCAAACGACGCCATATCACAGATTAGCCACATGAAGATGAGAATCCCCGGCAGCCATTTAAATTTGCCAACAAGCTTGAACTGGCAATTATCAGCTAAAAAATGAGAATATGAGGTTTTTAGGAAAACCAATTTTGTACTTTCCATTTAAAATGGCTAGCACTGTGATGGAATTCCGCCTGTTGTACTAAAATGGTGTCCGACCGCTCTCTCTCAAGAGTTTCTCCCGGAATGTAAAACGTCCTTCGTTAATCGTTACTACTATTCACAAATGTGGTCCAAAACAGGATATATATCCAACTACTGACCCATCAGTAAATTATCCTCAATATCTAAATTTAAATATCTTACATTGCACTTTTTGGAGGCAGGCAGGCGCCTATGTATGTCAACAGTTTTCTCGAACAACAGTATGCGAGATTTTAATTTTCGAGTTTATGGTTGATATTTGCATGATTTTTGGGTGCGAGCTGTAAATGTCAACAACCAGACAGAGATTGGTGCGTTCAGAGAAAAACATAGGTGCGGTAGCGGCCATAATCGAAGTAGGCCCAGAAACGGCAGTTCGGTGCCGATAAGCTGAATTGGGCATGGCCGGTGAGTCAACCCGGCTTATTTTGCGGTTGGATTCGGGCCTGCATTTATATAAGAGTGTGCTGACGCAAGAATTGAAGCTGGAAGATCACAGGCAACGCGGGGACTTTCTCTAATTGGGCACTAGAAAATATTAGCACGAGAACCGGGTTTTGCCCAAGAAATCATTTCCTCGGACCAGGCCCATATTGGCTCAGAGGCTATGATAACGAGCAAAATTGCAGTGAACACAATCCCCAAAAGTGTTCGACAAAGCATCAATTTATCCACAAAGATTGACTGTTTGGTGCAGTTTATGGTATATAAATATGCCACAAATATTCGGCCGAGTCATCAAAAGTGGACCGACGCGACAGCCTAAAGCACTGCCAGCGAAGCCGAGGCGGCCATGGCATGAATGTAACTTCGAAAAAGCCATTTCGGGTAACTTTGAAAAAAAAAAACCAAAATCGTTGTTTAGCACCTGCTCCTGTTCAAAATGACCTAAAACAAAAATACAAATTCCTCCTTTAGGGAATCACATAAAAATGCTCTGTTCGAAGTTTGAAGCTAAACAGACAACCCGTTTAGGCTCTTGATCAAATAACAGTGGACGCATACAGGCTGAGGAAATTACGAAACCTAAATTTTCGGACTTCTCGATCATCGTACTGTTAGTTCTGATCAAAACTTCAACATTTTTGTACACGAAACCAATACCTGTCCTATAGAATAAGTAAACATTTAAATTGGTAATTCCTAATAAGCCTTCAGTTCGACGTTTCTAATGGCTTCAGTGGTTAAGGCTGTAGGTCTCGGTATACAGACAGATATACCTATGTAGGTACATACTTATCTACATACAGACATAGACAAAAAACGAAATATATGATGGAAAGGGTGCAAAAATATTAGAAATTGCTGATACTTTGGACGCAAGAGTCTTAAATTGAAGCTGCATGGGTGATTCCAACCGTGAGTACAATTTTATTCGTCGAATGGCTTCGTCGGTTATAGACTATTGTTTTGTGTCTGGAAAGTGGAATACGACCCTGAGCGACTTCAGGATAGCAGCTCAGTCTTAGTCAGACCACATGCCCTTGGAAGTTTCTTGGTCAAAAACATGTATGCAGAGGCAAATAAAGCTTTTAAAGAACTATATGTTTTGTAAAAAGAAAGCTTATGGAGCAGCAAACTATATCACTATTGAATTCGTAAAGATCTTCGGCCGAATTATGGAAAGCCGCCAAAACTATCAATGGAATAGGCTTCCAAACTTCGCCCATATTTTAAGAATCTGCTTAACACACCACAATTTTCACCGCTTCCGCAGTACACCGTTTCATTTTTTAACGACGAGTTCTTAGATGCGCCTTTTACAATGATTGAAGTAAAGAATGTAATCGACAAATCTAAAGTTGGAAAAGCTTCGGGTGACAATCGTCTAGCAGCTGAATTTTATAAGATCTGTACAACTGAGTTTCTGTCCGCGCTAACAAAGGAATGCAACAGAACATTCGAGAGTGCGAATGTGCCAGAAAGCTTTAAAAAGGCAATAATTTATCCTCTTCACAAGAAAGGACCATATGTTAATCCAGAAAACTATAGAGGCATTTCCTTCTTAAATATTTCTTATAAGTTGTTCAATACTTTGATCTTCAATAGACCAGATCGATATTAAGAAAATACTGAACGATTTGGAAGCTGGGCTTAGGAGGAACTATTCTACTATTGATCAAATTTGTATCCTCATGAATATTGTGGTAGGCTTCAAAAAAAGAAAGCAGAAAATTTATGCATTCTTCGTTGATTTTCGTGCTTCCTTTGATGCCATTGCCCGCGAAGGGCTTTTTTACAAGTTGTATAAGTTTTCAATATCAAGGAAAACTGTCACATTATTGAAAGCGATGTACGAAGACAACGTGGCCTATGTATGGGATGGTGAGCTTATTTCTGAAGAATTCTGCACAGAAATGGAAGTAAAGCAAGGGTGTGTCCTGGGTACGTTGCTGTTCATTTTGTTTATAAATAATATCGTGGAGTAAATCGGAGGAGGAATTGAGTTTGGAAATATGCGGATACCAGGGCTCATCTTAGCGGATGACATTGTTTTCTTATCAGAGTCTGTTGAAGGAATGAAAGTATCTTGGCGTAATAAGAGCCGCAAATCTAAGCATGAAAAAACATTTCCAGAGTCCAAACTATCGGAGCCCAAACGAGCTGTTTCTTCAGTGTGGGCCCGTTGCATTGAAAGCAAATGTGTTGATCATAGCACAAAACTTAAAATATTTCACGCAACGGCAGCTTCTCTAATGCTTTACGGTGCCCAAGTTTGGGGGTACTGTCAATTCAAAGAAGTGGAAAGGTTCCTAAGAAATTTCTTAAAAAGTATTTTCAGTTACTTACTTACACTCCAAACTATATGCTGCATTTACACTCAAACTATATGCTGCATTTGGAAACATCTGCACCTCCATTGTTTTTAAACACCCTTGAGCTGCATTTTGAATATGTTATGAAAGTATTGGAGATGGATGAACGACTTCCAAAAAAAAGTTCTTAAGAAGATGTTATCTACCAAAGGAAATCTGGAGTGGAAAGTGGGAAGAGCTTGCTTTTGGTTTGAGCAAAACTCTACAGTTTTCATCCGATGTGCACCTTGCAGATTTAAGGAATGTTTTTTAACAATATTTTAGAGAAAGTTTAGCCACTCCACATATTCAGGTTTCAAGCTAGAAGCACAAACTTCACAACACAGATTGATCTACAGCCAGCTTAATTCGGATCTTCGAGCACATTCGTACTTCCTCAACTGCTATCCGCACAACATGCTTGATGTAATATTTAAAGTAAGAGGTGAACTCATAAATTTAAACTACATTCCACATCGACCTGACCTGCCAATCCTATGCAATCTTTGTAACCTCAAGAAGAGGGAAGATGTACATAACTTTATCGCCAGATGTCCCATATTAAAGAAGTTTCGTGTAAGGTACTTTGGTGTGACTTCGATGGAGTTCAATGACACGCTGGAAGTTCTAAATCTAAATGGAAATTTGGTTGAAAATAGCGCGATTCGGCGAGCCCTAGACTCCTTTAACATTGACCCGAGGCTTTCGAATTGGATTGAGGCTTGTTAGTGCAGAAATGGGTCATAGCAAGCTAAAAGTAAGGACATGCAGAGGTACCCCGCAAGGCGGTATTTTATCCCCCTGCTTTGGCTTTTAGTCGTTAATGAGATTTTAGTCAAACTCAGTCGTGATAATGATATCAGGTAAATTCATACCTACACTGTGTAAGCTTTTACAAAGATCTCTTTACAAGCTCAGTAATTGGGCCAGTAATTGCGGACTCAATGTCAATCCACTAAAGACAGAACTAGTTTTGTTTAAAAGAAAACATAATATTCCGAATATAGATCCTCCCACCATAAATGGGACTCCACTCCTGATCACTGGTACGGAAAAATGTCTTGGTTTGGTAATAGACCGTAAGCTAAACTGGAAAGAAAATATTAAAGAACGAGAGAGAAAAGCTTCAATAGCATTCTACACTTGCCGTCGAATTTTTGTAAGAAGGTGGGGTCCCAGCACCAAAACCATTCATTGGGTGTACACAGCCATAATAAGGCCAATTTTAACATACGCATGTCTGGTTTTGTGGCCAGCCCTGGAAAAGGCAACCAATCTAAAAACCATAACAAAAATTCAGAGACTTGCATGTATTGGCACTACTCGCCATTACATGCCATGAAAACCACTCCTACCGCAGCCCTGGAAACGTTTTTTTCACCAGCCCCACTTGATTTATTTTGGAAACGTTTCTTTCACCAGCCTCACTCGATTTATTTACGAAGGAAGTGGCGCCAATAGTGCTCTAAGACTCAATCAATGTAAAAGCTGGGTGGGAGGCCATTTTGGGCACAAAACCATAATGACTTTCATGGACAAAGACATTCAAACGGACTATACTGTACCGCACATTGATTTCAACCCGGTGACCCTAACAGACGTCCTCTAAAGGGACCTCTGGGCGACCAACCGGGTCATAAAGACTGATCATGTTTCGGTTTTTACAGATGGTTCCAAGACGTCAGCCGTCAGGGTAGGGTCAGGCATCTTCTCAGACAACCCACCCCTAAATAGATCAGTAAAACTCTGAGACTTTTGCAGTGTTTTCCAAGCGAAAGTGCTTGCAATTTAGGAGGCGGCAAAAAGTCTTACCATTTTTGAACTTGTAAATAGAAACATCGACATCTTCATTGATAGTCAGGCGGCAATTAAATCAATTGCCTCAATTGTCACAAAGTCTAAGCTGGTAGAATGTTGCCGAAATGAGTTAAAACTACTCAATGCATGAAATACAGTTACCCTTCGATGGGTCCCAGGACATCGTGACATATATGGAAACGAAATGGCGGATAAACTGGCCAAAATAGGATCTTCTCTTGATCCAAGCCAAACTGAGTCCTCCGTTTCTATGCCACTTGCACAAGAAAAAGGCATAGTTCAGAAATCTTTCCTCGAAGCCGCAAACGATAGATGGTCAGCTCTTGATACTTGTCGGGTCTCGAGAAATCTATGGCTAGACATCTCAAAGAAAAAAACAGACTTCCTTCTCAAACTAAGCAGACCTCAACTATCCCTTTTGGTTGGAATCCTAACGGGTCACAACTCAATGGGAACCCACATGCGCAGAATTGGCATCAGCTCATCCGACTTGTGCAGTGGGTGTCAAGATGAAGAGGCGGAGGAGGGCTCTTATCACTTTCCTTTGTGAATGCCAGTAAAAACCAGAAAAATGGCCCTCGGAGATTACTTCTTTGACGAACTAAGCGACATCTCGTTTTTGCCACTAAGGAACATCCTGAAATTCACTCAAAGTTCGGGTTGGTTCAGGGAGGCTTTTCACACCCATACCTAAAACTCCTCTGACTCCTCTCCTCACCCATCCTTTCCCCCCCCCCCCCCCCCAACTATATCCTGGGGACCACAATGGATCCATTGAGACCCGAGTGCGATGATCCGGCTCGCCGTATTATCACTCCTCTAACCTAACCTAACCTATCGTTGAAATGTTTAAATTGATACCAATTCCAAGATTGATTTATTTTACGAAACCAAAACTTGCCCTTAAAAATAATTTCGCAAGTAAACATTTGTGATAACTACCAACTTATTTTCTAGCACCTTATCTAGCTTTGTTGAATTACTCTTTCGACCTATTGATATTTTACCAGGAGAAAACTCTTGAGATATCTTAGTCGTATTGTTTATTAACTTTTATGCTGTGTTTGGAGCTCATATTAATTTTAATGGTGTTTGAAGAACTTATCATCCAAAGAAAGACTTCTCGTTGTTGATAAATTTTAAGTTGAATTTTTTACACCAAAACAACAACAACTTTTATCAATACATTAATGTATTTTTTGTGTTTTAAAAACCGTTTATCTTGAAAATTTGATAACGTCAATTATAGATAAAGACAAAGTTCTTCTAACAACAACAAACAAACAAGAAGTAGAGTAACACTTGATTGTTTGAAAGAGCTTAAATATCGTTCATTAGTTAATTAAAAATCGATCTTTTTATACCAAGGAAACCTTTCGACTATGTCAAGTAGCATTTTTATCATTTTTTTTTTTTATTTATTATCACTTGGTGGACAAGAATATTATTCTTTAAATATCACATTTCACTTAAATACACTGATAAAACTTCATCAAAGAATTTGGTTGCATTTATTATTCACGTGGACAAGGTCGTTTGAATATTTGCTCCTTCTCACGTATCCACTTGTTACAA
Source organism: Leucozona laternaria (assembly GCA_932273885.2). NCBI lineage: Eukaryota > Metazoa > Arthropoda > Insecta > Diptera > Syrphidae > Leucozona > Leucozona laternaria. Next base: position 266,973,343 of record OW026366.1, on the reverse strand, counting down.
ACTTAGAAAAAAAAATTATTTATTATAAAGTTAAGATAGAAGCAAAATCTTCTATGAAACCTACCCCACTTGGAGCCAACAATGACAGGACATGCAGCGTGCAGTGTATTCGAATCACCCTCTCCTCTTGGATTCAAATTATGCCAAAAGATACATGCACCTTTCTCAGGATAGACGGAAAGTTTAACATTGGGAAATACTGTAGCACCTCCTTGTTGCACATCGCTCAACTAATAAGCTTAAATAAGTACAAACTCAAACATTTTAAAGGGCACATGGCAGAACTTACATAAAACATGGCCGTAGCTATGCGATCTCCTGAATGTTCCACAATTGAGTCGATCTTAAATAAAAATAAAAAGAAACAAAAATATATTAGGCAATGAATGGAATTGAATCAATCAAAAGTATGTCACTAGTTAAATGGAGGCTTTTAAAGAGCCTTGAAGCATTTAAGAGACTTATCTAAATGTTGTGATTCTTAAATAAGATTTCATGACCTTTTCTATTCTATACTTACACTGGAAATATTAAAAAAATCAAAATGCGTGTCATAGTGTCCTCCGATGCCATAGTTCATAGCTTGAAGCTGCTCACTCGTTTCCATACCAAAGCCAGTCATATCGGCCAATCTTTGAGTTATTCTCATTGTAACTTCATTTAAATCGTCAGAAAACCAAGCAAATTTACTTGTTCGAGTCGAAACAGGAATTGACCTCCTCTCTATCTCATTATATACCGTAGCACGCTTCAACATCGGTGTAGCCATTGTTTGGAGGATTTCAATTTCAAAATCCGAAAGGACATCATGGTAAAGAACAACATATGGGTCCAGGCTGATCTGCTCCATTTTGAAGGGGGCCAATTTAAGGAACGGATTCGTTGTTGTGTTGTAGAGGCAATGGAGATTAGGAACTCTTTCTCGAAATTTTCCTTGGCAAGCCATTCGATATTTGAGCCTTCCAGGGTCAACGTATTTTGGCTGAAATAATTAATTAATACTGATTTAAGAAAAAAATCTACAGATAGCAATTACAGAAGGCTTGTTTTTTGCAAGCCCGGAGGTAATTGGAAGGAAAAAGACGTCAGGGCTAAGCGATTTACATGTTAAATGCAACAACAACTTATCACCAACGGCCTTAGCTCAGCTTAGAGAATTTTCGGGGCTGAATTAAGCATGGAATTGCATACTTGCTATCGGTAGTATGTTTAGAAACGTCAAATTTTAACAACGATGGAGTCTTTAATCACCCAATTCGTTTCTTTTTAACAAGTTAGCTCTGAGATAGGAACAATACATTCCTATTATAATACTAAATACTGGCCCTAAACAACTGACTCGAATGAAAAACATTCCAAGAAAAATTGCACGACTGGGTCGTTCGAACTTACTTGCTCTTGTGGTTCAAAAAGCGAAGTCGTGAAAAAAGCCAAAAGTAACTTCTTATTAAAAAAGTATTTTATTTACTTTCCAAAACTGCTAATTTTTAGCATTTTTTTCCCCAAAGTTCTATCTAAGTTCATAAAAATAAAATTGTACTAAAATTGGTAGAAATTGGTAGTTATAGGAAGTAAACGAACAGACCTATTATTAGCCGTGTTTTTTTGCAAGCCCGGGGAGATTTGGTTGAAAAAAAAACACATCGGGGATTAGCGACGACATTACAGAAACAAAATGGAGTTTCCATACAAACTATCGATAACAAGTATGCAATTCACGCCGGTAACACAGTTTTTCTCCATGCTTAAGTTAAGCCCCGAGAATTCTCCGCGCTTAGCTAAGCGAGAAGGGGATTAGTTGTTGTTGCATTAAACATGTAAATTGCAGGACATGGCGTCGTTTTTTTTCAATCGATTTCCTCGGGGCTTGCAAACAACACGACTATTATTGTTTTTAGAGTCGAAGAATTTTAACTTGGCAACACTGTTTTCTGTGACAGTTGATTTGACAGTTCTCGGTTGTTGTGAGGTTCCACAAGTAGAAACACACCATTACATCCAGAAAAAGTTACCGTGTGGTGCGCCATATTTATGTATGAAATTATGTATTTCTTCAAAAATGATTATAGTCAGAATTTTACAGTCAACGGTGTGTGATTCGTTTCTAAATTTCAAGACAATATTATTGCTGACATGTGGTTTCAGCAGGACGGTATCACATGGCATACATACATTCGACAAAAGAAAAGTTTCACGAAATTGACCTTTTACCAACTGGTCACCTCGTTAGTGCGATTGGATGCCATTCAATTATTTTCTATGAAGATAAGTTAAGTTGCATGTCAACGCTGACAAACGATAAACAATTGAGCGCCTGGAACGATGCGTAATAGCCGAAATACAGCTTGATTAACTGCGAAGAGTTAAAAGTGTGAAAATTGAACCTCCAGATTACGACATGTATATAGGTACGCGCAAGCCGCGGCGGTCACATGTCCAAAATCATATTCAAACAATAATGGCATAAAATTATCTGTCAAATTAAGTCAATTTAATTGATATTAAAACATTTTCCTGTGTTTTATTTCAATTTAAAATTCTCCGCCTCTTACAAAAAAAAAATAAAATTATGATCCTTTTAGTCGAATCGTAATCGAAAACCACTGGCTTACCTCTATAAGTAAAGGGTCCGCCATCGAACTTTTTTTTTGTCAACTAGTGCTTATTTCGTGAATGGTAACACTTAGCTCATGTCTGATTTGACAGATAATTAGTGTTATCCTTCCGCTGAACGAATATGGTTCTGTATACGCTTCGCTAAGTGGGCCTGCGATCGACTTAGAGAAGATGCCGATTTTGCGAAAAAAAATCATCTTTTCAGATGAAGCTCATTTTGATCTTGGCGGGTAGTAAACAAGCAAAATTGTCGCATTTGGGGCACAGAAAACCCGCACGCATACATTGAAAAGCCGATACACCCAAAACGGGTCACTGTTTGGTGCGGATTTTGGTCCAGAGGCATAATTGGGCCATTTTTCGAAAATGAGCAAGGAGTGGCCGTTACAGTCAATGGCGATCGTTATGGGGCCATGTTGAACGAATTTTTGTTCAAAAAAATTGAAGAGGAGGATATTGGCAACATTTGGTTTCAACAGGACGGCGCTACGTGCCACACAGCCGAAGCTACACTCGATGTTTTGCGCCATTTTAAAAAAAAAAAAGAAGTTATTTGGCGGACCCTTTAGCAGTTTTTTTTTTAAACAACCTTCAAACACAAAAATTATTTATTTACATTTCATAAAAGAATTGTCAGTACAAATTTGTCAGACATTTTTTGAAAATTGTCGAATAATACTTGACAATTCATTGTCATGGTAATTTCTTATGAACCGACAAGTTGATGATAGTCGGGTATTTTCCGACAATTCTACAAAATTTTCAAATTGTTTATGGAACAGATTTTTACAACTGTCAAATTGTTCATTAACAAATTGTCATCTGTCACCTGTTGCAATTGTCAATTCTTATGAAATAGGGCTCTGGTTGTACTGTATTAGAAATATTAAATTTAATAAATTTATCATTTTAATTGAATCGATCAATAAATTAAATAATAATTGCTGTCATAATCAATAATAATATCTCTTTGGAGCCTAAGGTATAATGACCTGTACTTAAATTGTAACGCTTTTTTTTTTGTAAAGTTATATGAGCAAATTACTAATAATTAATAATAATATATTATCAATTAGGCGAATGACCAATTTTTGTTGTTTATATCAATATCATTCAACACCATTAGCTTCACATTTCAGTTTTTAAATAATCATTCCAATAGGAGAGACTAAGCGGAATTTCTTCTGTAATTAAGGATAGGGGGATTTTTTTTTTTGTTTTTAAAATTATGCTTAGTTCTCCTGTGCCTACGTTCTGTAACTCTCGCATCGATAAAATCAGTCGAGAAACGATGAAAATTGAAACAAATCGTATGAGTTTTGTTCCATTTTTCATCGTTTCTCGACCAATTTTATTCATGGTAATATATGTAAATACTTCAATCGAAAATTTCTAAATCGAAACACATTACTTTAACGTTTAAACTGACATAATAGGTTTGTTCGGGTACTTTCCGGACTAAAAATGGCAATCTGTTAAATTCATAGGAGAGGGAATGAAGTTCTCTCAGGGGGAAGTAAAATTGCCCAAAAGTACACGAACGCTTGGAACCAAAAAAGTTGCCCACTTTTTAAACGTCAACAAAAAGTAAACAATGTTTGCCCCATAGCAAACAAAAAAGTAAACAAAGCGACAAAATTGGAATTACTTCTGTAATTTTACCTTCTTTATTGAATTTTAAAACGAAGAAAACGACAAAAGTGAAAGCCATTCAATGTTATTTTTGAAAAAAACGTAATTCAACCAAAATTAAATTAAAAAGCACTCATTTAAGCTACACCAAAGCATGATTTCTTAAGTTAAATATTTTAATTTCAATATTTTTTTTTTGTAAACAAAAAAGCACTGAACAATGCACACCGGTTTTTAATAGATTTTCTTTATTATATACATTTTTTTGGGAATTATTTTACTAATTTTAAACGAACTTCACTTCAACACTTGAAAATAAAACTTAAAGCAAAAGTAAACAACAGCCATTTTGTAATTTTTTGTTGTTCTTTTACTGGCTTTTGACAGAAAACAGAACTTACCAGATTCTGCCCGAAGAAATTTCTCGGGTAAAAACTGGCAAGAAGGGGAAATAGTTTTCTCTCTCGCGAGGACTCTCTTTTGCCCAAAATGACACGAAATGGAAGTACGCGAACAGGATTGGACCAAATCTGGTAAAATCAAGTAGTTTTGGGTGGTTTCGGACTAGTACGCGAACGCACCTAATATCAAGCAGATAATGACAGAAATGGCGTCAAATTTATTTTAGAATATTATTTAACCTATCTTCTTGTCGAAATTTTTTTAATTTCTTTTTCATTTCGCAATCTCTTGTCTTGAAATTTCTCCTTTAAGAAGCAATTTTCGTTTTTCCATTTTTTATTCAATTTTGTTGTTCCAATTCTATGTGGACTTGCAAAAAATACCCCTAATGTTGTTCCCTTTTTGATGCTAATTAAATAAAATTTTGTTTATTTTTTGCTCTGAACATTATTTGTTCAAAATTAAAAACAGCATTTTTTTTTATTTTATTCATATTTTTTTTTTCGTTTCGTAAGCAAATAACTGAACGTGGAAACTAGGGTTACCAGATTAAAAATAACGAAAAGGGGGGCATCGCGAGTTTTCTAGGGGGGACAAGTGTTCAAAAATTGAAGTGAGATGTAGTTCATTGAGTGGATGCATTTAGCTTTGAACGGTTTTTGAACTTCAAATGGATGTGTTCACAGAAATATTTAATGAAAATATTTTTACAGTTTTCAATTGAATGTTTTCTCTGTTTAAATTTTTACTTAATAAGGGGGACAGAGGTTTGTATAGGTGTTACAAATAGTATTTTCGTATGAAAAAGGGGGACGTCTGGTAACCCTAGTGGAAACCCTGGCTTTTTAATTCAATTGGCAAGCACTGCCACGTTTTTTATTTAGGAATTAGGACACGCGTTTCATCGCGTCTAGTGTGTTTAATTTAATTTCTTGTGACAACATCCCGTCGGCTTTCGTTTTGACGTTTCATTGAGCGCTGAATGTATCGAAAGGTGTGTTTGTTTAGTTCAACTCTGAATGCCAACTAGCTTTCGACAGGTTTTATCTAAAACTTGTAGTTTCGAAAACTTGTGTTTTCGATATTGGTTTTAAGCCAAAACTGATATTTTCGCGAAAACCGGGTGTTGGGTTTGGTGTGAAAAGGCTATAAAACCCATTTTCAAAATATTGATTTTTGAAAAGCATATATTACACTTATTTTTGTTAAATCCAAAAAATATTTTTTGAAAATTTTTGTTTGCATTAGTATTTCAATTTAAAATAACTTTCTGAATACAAAATTTGATCAAACCGTTAACCAGAAAATCGAAAATCAAAAAAAAAACGGTTCTATGACATTTTTTGTCAATTTTATTTTTTTTATTCAAATGAATACTTATACTACATTATGTACCTAAAATAGTGTACACAATAATTATTAATTAAAACCGTTAGAGCAGTTAACTTTTACATAACGGTTGTAAGGGAGGTAGCTACCATTAATATTTCTAGCTAAAAAAAAAAAATTTAATTTCCCTTCTAGGGAATCAGTTAAAAATTTTTAAATAAAATCGCTTCAGTGGTTCAGACTGTAGGTCGAAATACAGACATCCATCCAGAAATACAGGCACACAGGCATAAACACATACAGACATTCATACATACACACAGCCATGCCAGGAACACAGACGTACAGAATTTCCGGCGTTACTTTTTACGTATTCTCCATCATCTTAATGTCAGGTTCGACTAAAATCCAGAGATCGATTTTTCTTACGAATCCCAAACTTGCCCTATAGGTACTACCTGCATTACAAAAATCGCAAGTAAATTGGGATTCAGTGCAGTTAGAATTTTGCTCCCAAACAACATTTGTATACAGGTACCTATCCATTGTATATTTCAAATGTTTATCATAAACAAATTAGTTAACTTACTTCCGGAAGCGTTGGAGGAAAATTTTCCTTGGCTTTTACTTCCATATGCCAAATGTATCGTTGTCTTACTGCAAGAGCATTACTTGGGTCAATATTGATTAAATGATCGAGCAATGGCAAGGCCTCCAGTAGTTTATCTATAAGAAAATTGGAAGAGAAACAAAAATTTAAAAAAAAACAAATACAGTATGAGCTCGTTAACTTGAACACGTACGAAACCAGGGGTGTTCAAGCTACAGGGTTGTTCAAGTTAATGGATCGAGATAAAAAATTGATATTTTTAGTTAATAATAATTAATTTTAATGATTTTAAAGCGAAAATAATAATATTTGAAATAAAATATTTGAAATAAGTCGATTTTAAAAAGACTTCAAAAAAAAAAATCGTTATTTTACACTACTTAGCCTGACGCAGGACATTTTGAAAAGCAGATTTAGGAGAATAAAGCCTTGTAAATAAATACTAAAGTAGCTAATTTCCTGAGATTCCCCTTTACAATTTTGCATTTTGTACCAACATCCTAGCAAAAACCTTGCAAAAATTGAAACATTAAACTTTGTTCAAGTTATAGAGTTTGCAAACATTTTATATGTTCAGTTTTTAGAGTACTTAAGGGAAAAAATCAAGGTAACGAGCCTTACAAATGGTTTGTTCAAGTTAAAGAATGCGTAAAAGGAACAGTTTACTGTTCAAGTTATTGGAATGTTCAAGTTATCGTATATTTAAGGTAACGAGTGTCCACTGTAACAAAAATTTTGCGATCAAATAGAGGATACATTTTTTTGAAAGATACATTTTCTTGAAAACAATCTACAGAAAACTAGAACAAATTTAAACGACAATTCGGAAGGGATAAAATGCTTCAAAACTATCTCAATCATTCTATAAGAAAAAAAAAACACTCTGATGGGTGCTCGGAAGTATGTCCACCGGCGTACAGTGGCCCGTTTAGGCAAAAGCGCTTGCGAAATTAATTTTTCGGGTGGTTTTATAACGCAAAACTTTTCCATTTTTTGAATTAACAAATATTTGGAGCTCTAGTAATCGAAAAAATTATTTCATTTGTATGAATGGTTTGGCTTGTAGAGCGAGTCAAAGTTGACAAATTTTTATGGTGAGAAAAAAAACAATTATTTTAAATTTTTTTTTTTATTTTGAGTGTAAAAACTAGAAAAAAGGTGTAAATAAAACTTTTTTTTGCTATTTTTACATGATAGATGTGTTAATTTCTATAATCAGAAATGAAAAAAAAAAAATTATAAATTTTTTTAAACTGCTAAATTTAATGTTTTTTGAAACACCCATTTTTGCACGCTTTTTCGACTTAACATTGAGTAGAAAAAAAAGGTTCAAACATAATCAAGCCAAGCTCGACGGATAGTAAATCCTTATATATCTCTTCATATAAAACCAAAAACTCAGCTGCATAAAATTGCATAGAGCTGAGCTAGAGCGATTTGATTTGATGAAGTCAGTAATTTTTTCTGAGTTTTTTTTTGTCAGGTGCAGAAGAAAAATCATGAAAAATATTTGCAGGTTTGAGTGTTGGTTTGAAATAAAATTGTTTTGTAATTTAGAAGGAAAAAACTACCTGAGTTTTTTAAAACGGTTTTATAGCTTATTTCTTGTGACCCCCCCTGATAAAACTTTTTAGCATGAATGTTTTTGATTTCGGGTATGATTAATTATATTGTCAGGTAGTTTGGTGGATAAGAGTTTTTAACTGGATTAGAATTTCTTTTAATATTTAAATCTTATAGGTAAACAGATTACCTTATTAGGATGTCATAAAATTGAATATTTTAAGTGCAGGTATTTAGTTTTATGGTATAAAAAGATGAAACATTGCGATGAAATTGAAAACTTGAAAGAGCGATCGAGGAGTTGTGTATAAGGAAAAATTATTTAAAATGGATATACCATACAATATTTTGTTTGAACTTTTTGTCAAAGTTAAGACTCTTGAAGAGTTCTTTTTTGCCGTAATAAGTGAATACCAACTATCCGGTGATAATTTACCGGAAAATGAAATAAAATTAAAAAGTTTTTATTACAACATTAATAAAAAATGGGTCGCATCCCATATCGAGATTAAATTTCATAAACAAAAATGAGGAATGGCTTTCTTCATCTCTCCATATCAAAACCGGACAAACAGAAGTAATGTGTGATCTTCCAACTACATCAAGACCATCAAGAGGAAGGCCAAGGAAGTCAATCAATGAGTGCGCAACATTCACCAAAAAAAAGAGCTAATCAATGCAACAGAGGAGAAAAGTACTGAAAATCTCTCTGATGCATTAGTGATAAGATATCATAAAGATCATGAAAAGGCGAAGAGTGATGTGATCAAGGCAATTGCTACTGCAAGTCCACTTCGAGTCAAAAGAGTCAAGGAAAGCATTCCTACTCCACAAAAGGATCCCATAAAATATACTAATGAGAATGCATTAGCTTTGTTTATGGATTTAGGTCTATCAAAAGAAAAGTATAAAATCCTGAGAACTTCGTTGAGGAAACACAATATAGATGTTCTGCCATCCTACAACACAATTACGGTTACCAAAAAAGAAGCAGTTCCAGAAAACAGCGAAATCACGGAAATATCAGCTAAAGTCAAACTTCAAGACATGATGGACCATACTGCAAGGCGGCTTTTAGAAAGCAAAACGGAGGAACAAATAAATGCACTCCCAAGAAGTTTGACCTTACAGAGTAAATGGGGCTGCGATGGATGATCTGGCCAAGGTGCATACAAGCAAAAAATTAATACAACAGATGGTGAAACAGACGCAAACATGTTCATGGCATCAGTTGTTCCACTCAGGCTTAATAGTGCAAATTGTGAACATTGGAGGAACCCTCGCCCATCATCAACTCATTTCTGCCGACCGATAATGTTCCAATATGCTAAGGAAACTAGTGACCTCATAAATACAACAGTCAACGATATAAAAAGGCAAATAGCAGATATTCAACCAACAATATATAAATTTAATGAGGAAATATAGCTATATTTGTGAATCACGAGTTCTTTTTACATAACTATGATTGACGGAAAAGTTTTAAACGAATTAACTGAAACAAAGTCTACGCGGTCATGTCCGATATGTTAAATACCCAAAAAAGCTTCAATAACCAGGATGAATTAAATAACGACGAACATAACTACGAATATGGAATCTCTCCATTGCATGCTAGAATCAGGTGCATGGAATTTATTTTGAAACTGGCTTATACACTTCGACAAGAGGGAGAGGAATTTGAAGAATATATTGGGATCAAAGAGGCAGAAAAGAGAAGAAAACAAGCGATTCAAAGGCGTTTTCACAATGAGCTTGGACTTGATGTAGATAAACCAAAGCAAGGATTTGGAAATAGCAATGATGGAAACACTTCAAGGAGATTTTTTGAACAATCTGAGCAACCGCTCGAATAACTGGAGTCAATGAAGAGGTTATAACCAGGATCAAAATAATACTTAATGTTTTGAATTGCAGGGAAGAAGTAAATACAGTTAAATTTGGAGAGTACACCAAAAAAACCGCAGAGTTATTGAAACAAAAGTACCCTGAAAAACAACTCACACCTACTCTTCATAAAATTTTGGTTCATAGTCAAAATATCATCGAATACCAATCTCTACCACTTGGAGAATTGTCAGAAGAAGCCCAGGAGTCCAAAAATAAAGACTACAAGAAGTACAGATATCAAAATACGTGCAAAGTTTCAAGAATTCGGCAGAATGAAGACCTATTTAACATGCTAGCAATCTCATCCGATCCACTTATTTCTTCCTTAAGGCATGTACGAAACCAAAAAGATCTGAAAGCACAATACTCACCGGAAATGAATGGATTTAGATGATAGTTTGCAAGAAATTTAATTTTTGTATGGTCATTTTTGTTCCTTTTATCTTGTTTCTCTACTATTTGCATTGTAATCTATCAATAAATAATTTATAAATGTACTCTCTTATAAAAAAAAAATTAAAAAATAATTATTAAAAAAAAAAACTGATTTTTACCCCACTGTTTCACTCAAATTGGTTTGTTTTCTTTTTTCCCCACTGTTTCACTTAAGTTACACTCAAATTACTTCATAAACTGACTTTCGACTTTTTTAGAATCAAATACCAATTATGTTAACCACCTTTACTAAAACTTCTTATTTCAGCAGCAGATACTGAAACACCCTGTAAATATTTTTTCTTAAAATTCCGAAATTGTATAGCCTTGGAAATTTCCTTCAAGATAAAAAAAAAATTTGGCGATATCTTTATTCGTTTAAGAGATATGATTTTTGCAACCAAAAAAGTCAATACGGGCCACTGTGGGCGGCGGAGTTCCCTATAAACCAAAACTGTTATAATTGGCATGTCTTCCATAATACGAGCAATGTAATAATTTTTTACTTGCTCTATAGGGCAAGTATTGGTTTCGTGTAAAAAAAATTGAGTTTGTAGTTTCGTCATGCCGTCCAAATTTCAAATTTTCTCGAAAATGACTAAAGATTTTGATTAAATTCAAACCTGCAATAACCAAGTCAAGTTTCAGTTTTTCTCAAAAAATTTATTTAACGGAATTAGGTATTCCAGGTTTTTTCTGTTGAAAAAATGGTCTTATTTTTGGGTTATTCGCGTAGGTTTTCTGATCTGATGCTTCTCAATAGTTTAAAGAATAATGCATTTAAAAATTGTTAGAAACATTTTTTTATAAATAAAAAAATCAATTTTTTAGTGCTTTTGACACATTTAATATTTTCCCGTTAAATATATACATCATGCATCTTCAATGTGAGGTTACACACAGTATTTAACCACAAGATCAGGTTCGTGCGATCAAGTCGTGCATATTTTTTCCTATTGACCTGTTTATTTATATCGAAAACAGCGAAGATATTGCAATATTCTTTGAACTATTTAAATGCACCTGATGGTAAATTTTCACAAATAAGGACATTTTTTAAAAAATGCCAAACCCCTATCTTTGTTCTGGCATTTTTTTTTTTAGTTAAAAGCAGTATTATTTCATTTGCTTTAGAAATAGCGCGTCTGAAGTTTAATTAAAATAGTTCAAGCCGTTTTCGAAAACAAATTTCTTTTCTAACGTAATCACATAAAAATTCCATGTTCCGAATTTAAAGCAGTTAGTCAATCCGTTAAGGCTCTAGCGACACCTCCGTCATCGGAATGTTATATTATTGATTCAAACATCGATGTTATGCAACTAATACTTGCCATAAGCAAGTACAAATTTAAATTTTTAAGACTTTTGAAAACGCAAATAAAAGAGATTTACCATAGGTCTTAACTTTTTTAAATTGCGGGTTAAGACTATTCGAAACAGTGTTGCCGCTGAGGACTTTAAAAAAGGTCACAAAAAGGGGTCAGGAGAATTAAAAAAAAAGTCGAACTATCGCTTGGAGTCGATTGATTTGGCAAATGAATGGAATTTCCATTTTGGCGAATTAAATTTTTACCAACCTCTTAGAAGAAAAACTCATTTGTTGTCACTGATTTGTACAAGATGACAGATGGGTGCGAAATCTTAACTTCTCCCTACTTTAATTCTTCAATAATTTTAATCAATTATTGTTTTGTTCCACAGCAAGTTTATAACCAAGGCATCCAATTTCTTTGTATGATTAAAAACTTATTGTTTTTTTTAATTTTTTTTTTGTTCAAATTGATTGGAGATTATTTTTTAATTATGTGTTTTATTTTCAAAAAGGATTTTAAATTCATGAATTCGTGCTTAATTGCTTGTTCGCCGCACAGAACTCTTTACACAAATTTCGCTAACCGTAAAAGGGTCTTAATTAACTGTCTATTTGGTACCTTAGTTTTTTTTTCCAGAATTTAATCCCGAACTCCAAAAATTGCAGTGTTATCACAAAAATAGTCATTTATCAATTACCCATTTTTTGCATATTCAATGACTAAACTTTTGAATTACGCAAAATATATCTTCTAAAAAATCAATATCTGTTCCATAAATGACTCAAAACAAACAACAGTCTCCACAAATCGTAATCCCCCTTTTCCCAAAACACATCATACGAACACTCAGACTCACCTTGTTTAGCTAATGCCTGCGCATAGAAGTACAATATTTTGCCAATGTCAAAATCCAAAACTTCATTCATTGAATTTCCCTCGTCGAACAAATTCAACGCCGAATGAAACCACATAGCCGCTTCCGCATATCTGCTGCTTCCATGCAACCGATATCCAATGGAGAAACAATCTATCGCAGATAAACTGACACTGCGTTGCGAAATCAATATATAAACAAAAACAGTTTTTACCAATTTTGCTTAATCAATCTAGAATGTGTAGTGTATACTCCACCGTACTCGTATTGCATTCCATTCAGTATCCCAACAGACATGTCCGTCGGATCCAACTCGTAGGTTTCTTGCAATCGAAACATTGCATCGGCCGCTTCGTTGAATTCCTCCTCTGAGGGTAAACTCTGACGTTCAGCTGCTATTTGCTGCACGTATTCTGTAGGGATATAAGCATCATGTGTGTTATACGTGTGCGGATGAAATGAAAAAAGAAAAACCATTTTAATATTCATCAATCCTCAAAACCCAAGAGGGTATGGAGGGTATTCCCCTCTGATGCATACCATCGCCAGTAGATTTCTGCAGATAGAGCTCCCAATATAGCCAGTCCGAGTGCATGCTACGTATTAGCGGGAAGGCCTGCAGTGGGTTCATCAAATAGACATCGCCCTCAAGCTGAGCCATTTCGTTTTCAGCTCGCATCAGCTCTAGGTTACTGTTTGCGGTAACATAACAAAAAAAAAAAACAGACAACGCCTTTCACTATAGAAGGTTATTTGGAAGATACACCAATTGTCCTCGGGCTCACCTGCGAATTACGTGGGCCTTCCTCTCGAGCGCATCCAGATAAAGTTCCAAGTTATCGATTAAAAACTTTTCCCTCGCAACCAGACTCTCTAATCCGGCGATGGATAAGGATAAAGCTTCCGGTTGCACGCAATCGAGCAGATTAATTACAAACAACACCGTTAGAAGCTTCGTATCAGTCTTCATGTTGATGTAGGTATGGGTATTTTTTTTTTTTTGCGAAAGTCTTTTATGAATTTGATCGAAACAAAAATAAAAAAAAAATCCAGGGGAACCGTTCTAACACACTTCCGTTCTGCGAAGTATCGCAAAGTTAACTCCGGCAAATGTTCTCAAATGTTTTTCGAAACACCTTAACCCTCGCAGCCAGTCCCTACCCCACTTATACCTTACCAGACACACCAGGCCCGACGATGAGGCACGATAACAATATAATAATAATGAACCGAACGCCGCCGCCGTACTTATTTTTAATTTGTTTATACCTACCTTACCTACATATATGTAATTTTCTTCTCTTATCTGAAGGGGTTTTTTTTTTTTTTTGATAATCATAAACATTTTTAAAATAAATTGGCTGCTTGTGATGATTCTATCTTTGGAGAAAAAAATTAGTTTTTCAAAAAGTCATATCGGCCTGGTAATATAGATATAAAAACTGGGAGTTATATACATGCATGTTTCAAAAATGGGGCTGTTTGTCGTGGAGCGGGCATTGTGATTAGAATACATGTTTTTTTACGCAGAAACTAGATTGTCGTACAAAATAGAGCCATCACGGTATACCTTCAATGATATGAGCTTGACTGACATGATGTAGTCGTGTATTGCCGTCTGCAATAAAAATCTGATTTATATTTACTTATGCGGGAGGTCGTATAGGCTCGTCGACCCTACAAATGTACGATATGCAATTTAAAATCGAGAGAATTTAATCAATCATCGAAATAATCGTAGATAGAAAATATAGGGATTCAGATAAAGCCTACGTGCAGGTAACCTACCTGTCATACGAATTCTTGAAGGTGAGTGACCACAATATATAATTATTGATAACTTATACGCAGGGCCATTTGGAGGGGGAAGAAAAGGGTGGATTCTCTCTGGGGCCCAGCTTTTTAAAGGGCCCCGGGAAGTTGAAACAAATAAATCATTTCTTTATTTTCGATATACGTACATGGTTTATTACATTAGATGCAACAAAAGGCTAATACTTTCTTAGGTTGGGTAGAGAAAGTGACAAAATAGTATTAGAGGGGGGTCTATTTTCCCCTGTTTAGACAGGAGGGACAATTTTTTTTTATTTCAGTCTCAGTAGAAGAGAAATTACTATTATTTTTGCTCCAAAAATAACGGGACTTAATACCTATAGGTACAACTGTTATGAAAAATATATTTTTTTAGGAAACGGGTCTAACGACTTTATTATAAATGATTCTGTGCACTATTGTAAAGGGTGTTTTTTTTAGACGTGTGGTTTTCAAAAAGAAATAACACGCATATAATTTAATGTTTTGGCCAAGAATTTAGCTTTATTAAAAAGATAAGGGTTTGCCATTATGTTTTAGAAAATGTTTTAGAAAGTGGCCGCCACGACTTGCTCGGATAAATTCCAGCCGAGAGGCCCAATTTTCGACAGCTCCAATTGTTGCGCGCGATGGCGGATGGACTCATTCGGGTCTTCTTCGATAGTCTGCTCCACACCAGCAATAGCGTCTTCAGTCCCCACTGTACGGCGTCTCTGAGCATGCGCATTATCCAATTTAGTAAACGTGGTGCGAAACCGATCCATGGTTGCTCGAATTTATGTGATTATGCGATTATGTCGACCGAATATTGGACGCAGCGCGCGATGCATCGCCCGAACCGAACCATAATTTTGGTAATAAATTTGCACGATTTGCAAACGTTGTTCAGGAGTAAGTCTAGTAAATATGAAATGGCAAACTAAACTTAGCATAAATCAAGTGACAGCTGTCAAAAAGACCAACTTCGAAAAAAGTATTGCCAGATTAAAAACTACACCCTTTAGATTTTACTTACATTATACTAATAAATATTCCCATGCCATCCAATTAAAATGAAAAAAACCGCTACATTTCATATGCGGATCTGAATTGTATAGAATGAATATGTTCACGTGAATAAGAGAATACCGCGCAGTATTACCGACTTTACCTACAAATACCCAGAACCAATATTAAGACAGTGTCACAATGCCGTGTTCTTCATCAGTAGGTTCGATGGAATTAATGAGTCCTGTGAAGTTAGCAAAAGAATTGTTTAAAATTTAATAAAAAATGAGAGTTCCCGGTAGCAAACAAAGAGTTCTAGAGTTCCTCATACTTTTTTTTAAAATAGTTCTGGCGAATTAAGTGTTAAAATTCGAAAAAAAAAGTTTTTTTTGCTAACTTCACGCAGCAAGGACTTTTTTGAGAAAAAGAGTTCTGATCATGTTTTTCAACTTAAAATCAAGAGTTCTAGAGTTCCTGATGGGTTTGAGAAAGAGTTCTGCAAAATTGAAATAGTTAGGGCTATTTAAGGTGCCCATTGACTTAGAACCAAAAATTTTGAAAATCCAAAAAAATCAAAAAAAAAGGAGTTCTGATTAGAGTTCCCGATAACAAACAAAGAGTTCTGAACATTTTCCTAATAACTTTTTTTTCTAAAACTAATTGTTCAAAAGTTATTCGCAAATTGAGGTGCCCATTGACTTAGAACCAAAAATTTTGAAAATCCAAAAAAATCAAAAAAAAAGGAGTTCTGATTAGAGTTCCCGATAGCAAACAAAGAGTTCTGAACATTTTCCTAATAACTTTTTTTTCTAAAACTAATTGTTCAAAAGTTATTCGCAAATTGAGGTGCCCATTGACTTAGAACCAAAAATTTAGAAAATCCAAAAAAATCAAAAAAAAGGAGTTCTGATTAGAGTTCCCGATAGCAAACAAAGAGTTCTGAACATTTCGCTAATAACTTTTTTTTCTAAAACTAATTTTTCAAAAGTTATTCGCAAATTACTTGCGATTTATAGGTAGGTACTATATGGCAAGTTATGGATTCGTACAAAAAATCGAATTCGAGATTTTGGTCAAAAAGTGGGTCTCGCAAAAACAACCGCCTGTTTATTTTTTTTAAACTCGGTAACCAGCGTTTTTTGGATATTCGAATTTTATTTTCGAAAAAAACGACTTAAATACAAAAACAAATAAAAATTGAATAAAAAAGTAGTTTGGGTAGGTTTCAATTTGCTCATAAACTAGAAGACATAAAACCATCTAGA
This sequence comes from Leucozona laternaria, assembly GCA_932273885.2. Lineage (NCBI taxonomy): Eukaryota > Metazoa > Arthropoda > Insecta > Diptera > Syrphidae > Leucozona > Leucozona laternaria. Next base: position 266,956,615 of record OW026366.1, on the reverse strand, counting down.
TTTCAGTGTTCGATTAAGAATTTATAGGGACATCATGCACGAAATAATTAAAGCCAATTCAGTACTTAATTTCATAACTTTGAATAAAACGCACTTTTAAAACACCATCGTAGTGCTGGGTACTATAGCACTTTCTGTTCTTTCTGTTTTTTGTGTTCGCTACACATGAGCATTCTTAATCCTTTCTTTAATCCTTCATTTAAATTATATTATTTTTATTAATAGTTTTCAAAAAATTTGCATTCAAACTCAAAACTTTGATAAAAAACTAAATTTTTTTCGTGGTCAATGCTCATGTGTAGCGAACACAAAAAATCTCGAATTCGATTTTTTGTACGAATCCATAACTTGCCATATAGTACCTACCTATAAATCGCAAGTAATTTGCGAATAACTTTTGAAAAATTAGTTTTAGAAAAAAAAGTTATTAGGAAAATGTTCAGAACTCTTTGTTTGCTATCGGGAACTCTAATCAGAACTCCTTTTTTTTGATTTTTTTGGATTTTCAAAATTTTTGGTTCTAAGTCAATGGGCACCTTAAATAGCCCTAACTATTTCAATTTTGCAGAACTCTTTCTCAAACCCATCAGGAACTCTAGAACTCTTGATTTTAAGTTGAAAAACATGATCAGAACTCTTTTTCTCAAAAAAGTCCTTGCTGCGTGAAGTTAGCAAAAAAAACTTTTTTTTCGAATTTTAACACTTAATTCGCCAGAACTATTGAAAAAAAGTATGAGGAACTCTAGAACTCTTTGTTTGCTACCGGGAACTCTCATTTTTTATTAAGTTTTAAACAATTCTTTTGCTAACTTCACAGGACTGAATTAATGGCGCAAAATTGTAGACGATTTAGTAAAGTGTTAAATCAATTTTAATATGATACTATGTTAAAAAGAGGATTTTGCTAATTCTAAACGAGTTTAACATGATACTATCTTTAAAAAGGTATGTTTGCTTACTTTTTTGCACGAAATGTCACTATTTTAGACGCGTTCAGCTAGATTTTCGTAAGAAAATAGGTTTAGTTTGATACTAGTTAAAAAGTTTTTAAAACTAAGAACATTTTAGTAAAGTAATTTCAAGTTAGTAAAGTGTTAACTAGTATCATGCTAAAACATTAAAATGAGGCTGTTTATAATTTTGCGCCAATATCTTCAGTTTTTTAAAGTACGATTCAAAAAAGTGAGAACAAGAGAGATGGGAGAGGTGTAACGGAATCGGAAAGCGCATTTAAAAGTGTAGAACAATAAATATACCTACTGAAGGTGAGAATCCCGTCTAAGAAAACCTTTGTCGAATTCTCTATCATCGTAATGCATGGTTTAATTAATTTCTCGAGATCGACTTTGTTTTGCGAATATTGTTGTTGAGTGTTTCACAAATATTTTGTTACAATTGGATGTGCATGTGACACTTTTCAGTGAAGGGATCATTTTTTGTTATTTATACAACTTTTAAGTGCGCTGCCGAAAATATAATGATGCGATTAAACTTATAATAGACGTGTTTTTTCTAATAAATTTATCTCACAAAAACAACATTAACTGAGGCTGTTATGAACTTGTTGATTTTGATCTTATCTTTTGATATACCGTGGTGGACACACAAATAGCACACTTCACCTCTCATTAAACTGAATTGCATACGAACCTGAACTCTTGTCTTAAGGCGACGGGATTTCTTCTTTGCTTTAACTTATGAGAAGTGGAGAAAAAAAAACCGTTAGAATTTGTATGTTTTTTCTAAGAATATTTGAGTTAAGTTAAGTTAAAGACAGTTTGTGTAATATCTTTGTTTGAGTTTGGTCACATAATTAGCACAGTGGAAGTCTTAGTGAGAGTTATCTCTTGGTATCCCTTGTCTTGGAGGGAGGTTAAAGTTGTATTTATTCCCAAAGTTGTAAAATGTTCCCATGTAAACCCAAAAGATCTCAGACCTATAAGTCTGTCGTCATTCCTTTTTAAGACTTTTGAACGACTGATTGATATCCATCTTAGACCAAGCATTGACTCGAGGCTTCTGTCTACGGCTCAACATGCTTACTGCAAAGGGAAATCGATAGACACAGCTCTACACACAGTGATTAGAACCAACAAATACTCCCTACAACATAAGGAGTTCACTGTGGTTGCCTTTCTAGATATCGAAGGGGCTTTCAATAACGTCAACACATCTGCAATCGCATCTGCACTGTGAGGTCTGAATGTGGATGCTTCGCTTGGCGAGTTGATTAATCAATTGCTGACAAGCAGGATGATCAATTCAAAGCTGGGCGGCTTTTCTACAAGAAGATCTGTCAGTGGAGGTACGCCGCAAGGCGGTTTTCTATCTCCCCTTCTTTGGAACTTGGTAGTAAATGAGCTGCTGACAAGCCTGGAAGCGGAGAACTACAGAGTGATCGCCTATGTGGACGATGTTGCTATTGCCGTATGAGGAAAGCATCTCAACACCTTAAAAGAACTCTTACAAAACGCTTTAAACAAGGTCGAGACAAGAAAACAAAATTATATGAGAAGGTCAATTTCCTAAAAAAAAAAATTACTCAAAACAAAAAAAAAAAAATCAAAAAAAAATGCTACATCTTTTTGTTAGGCCAGAAATCTTTTTTTGAATAATGTGGTTTTAGTAAGCAATTTTTCGAAAAATTGATTTTCAAAATTTTTAACAAAAAATAAAAAAAAGATTTGTTCCAAATAATTTGGTTTGAAATTTTACGTTATTAAGTAATATTTTTGTTTTTAATATTCAATGCTCTTATTAATGGTTAGTGAACACACCACAAAAAAAAACAGAATGTTAAATTTTTTTCTACTTTTTTTTAGAAAATAACAGAAATAAAATTCTCTTAATTTGACTCCAATCCGTTGCTTAAATTGTTCAAAAGATCCTTTTTTTCACTACGTAGGCAGTAAGTAAAAAATTTTCGATTTTTTCAAAAAGTACAAGACATTTAAGCATCCGGTTTTCTGGTTTGAATTAAAAAATTACAAGAGCATTGAATTTAAAACACGAAAAAAGTACTTAATTTTGTAAAATTTTGAAAAAAATTAGTTAGACATTTTTTTTCTTAAAAATTTTGAGTTTGAAATTTTTTTTTTTAAACTATTTATAGAGTGAAATGGGATAAATACAAAAAAGTAATTTTTGATTACAAAAATTCTTTCTGCGTTGGGAAAGTAATAAAGGTTGGACATAGATGATCATATTTTTACTAATTTCGCCGTGAATTGTGTCAAAACTCAGTAAGTAGTATTCAATTACAAATAGTATAACTTATATTTAAATATATTTTCTTTTGTAATTTTCATGCGAAGCTTAGGTTTTTCTACCCGTGCACAGCCGGGCGGATCAGCTAGTATAGGTATATTAATAATTGTAATTATTTAATTAAATAAACGTATATTAATGTATTATATACATTCTTTGAAATTCCAAGCAACTTGAACCACAAGAGCAAGTTCGTGCGATCCAGTCGTGGTGTTGGATTAATTCTGGGAAGTCCTATTACTAACCTTGGTGGTTCTAAAAACTTGAGTGTAAAAGACACATTTCCGAAAGTTTAAGATGTGAAGAACTCAACGAATTTGAAGCATCGAAATAAAAAGCTAATACAATTTTTCAAATACGATGGCACTTTATTCTAGCACCCCAGCAACTAGTATAGGGTGATTTTTAAGCTGGTTTGGTTTTGGCAACACTGGTTTTGACAGCTGACGTGTGTTTAGTACCTTGTGTCACTGTCAAACAGCTTCAGTTTGGTTTGCAATTTAACCATGGATCGTCTTACAAATGAACAACGCTTGCAAATTATTGAATTTTACTATCAAAATTCGTGCTCGGTTCGAAATGTTCATCGCGCGCTGATTGTGTTCAGCGATGAGGCTCATTTTTGGTTGAATGGGTACGTAAATAAGCAAAATTGCCGCATTTGGAGTGAAGATCAGCCAGAAGCATTGCAACAGCTACCAATGCATCCCGAAAAAGCCACTGTTTGGTGCGGTTTATGGGCCGGCGGCATTATTGGGCCTATTTCTTCAAAGATGATGCGAATCGCAGCGTTACTGTCAATGGTGAACGCTACCGAGCGGTGATAACAAACTTTTTTTTGCCCGAAATGGAAGTTCTTGACTTGCATGATATGTGGTTTCAACAAGACGGTGCCACATGCCACACAGCACGCGAAACAATGGCGCAATTGCGAGGCGAGTTTGGTGAACAGTTAATTTCACGTTTCGGGCCGGTCAATTGCCCGCCTAGATCGTGCGATTTGACACCATTAGATAATTTTTTGTGGGGGTATGTCAAGGCTAATGGCTATAGGGACAAGCCCGCTTCGATTGACGCACTGGAAGCCAACATCCATGCATTCATTCGTGAGATACCGGCCGATATGTGTGAAAGAGTATGCCAAAATTGGACTCAGCGGATGGGCTACCTGAGACGCAGCCGCGGTCAACATTTGCATGAAATTATCTTTAAACATTAAATTGCAAGGTTCAAACTATCGATTCAAATAAATATTTTATTCATTTTTTCGAATTTTTTGTGTTTTTTTTTTTAAAAAAGTTCTAAACCTCTTAAAAAATCACCCATTACCTACCTATACTGATGGAGGTTATTCATTTATGTGTATTGTTATGTTACCGTAGGTTCCAAAAGCCCACATTTATAAATGGTTTTATTGTGAGCAAGGATGGAGAAGGACAGCACTTTTGAGCTGTCACTGTTCGTCTTCGTATTGGCCTTTTTGTGGTGAAAATGGTTGGCTTTGATGGATAGATTAATTGGATTTTCCTTCTTGCTTTCAATTGTTAATGATTGTATTCTACGTGGAATCAAGTTGCGCTTGCTAATTTAATAGAAATGGGGATAAATGTGTCACAAAATTACGCAAACTTGCACAAAAAAAAAATACAATTGGAATATAATATATGAATGTATAATATATCCCCGTATGTGGGATATTCGAAGAAAAAGTATTTGTACCAACTAAAAGGCCACTAATTGATCACAAAGTTCGTTAAACCTAAAATTGAAACGCAATTAAGCTGTCATATACGAAAAAAGGGCGCTATTTGAAAGCTCACTAAATGGCGTAAAGGAAGTCTAGTTTCAGTAATTGGTGGACCATAGTTTTTTGAATGAATTATTATAGTCTTTTTTCAAGATCTTTTATAATCATGAAAAAAACTGAAAATCCCACAAATAATACGAAAACATCGTCTAATGGTGACCTTGAAAAAAAAACTTTAAAGAAACATTAACTTATTCATTGAATTTTTGAACAACAACAACAAATAAAGAATGGTCAAGTCTAATAAACTGACTCTAGTAAATAGATTTGTTTAATTAAATCTGGTTTTCGTTTCATACTACGCCATTAATAAAAATGGAACGATACACGCTTTAACAACGCATTGAAATTATTAAAATTCACTATAAAAATGGTGAAAATTTGGCAGAGACGGTTCGTAAAACTAAAACATTTTTGGGTCGTCGTGAAGCACCTTGTCGGACCGCAATACAGAAATTGGTGGACAAATTCGAGCTGTTGGGACAAGTTAGTGATGTGAAGAATAAAACCCGTGCACGTCGCTCAAGAACAACTGAGAATATTGCTGTTGTAGCCCAAAGTGTTGAAGAAAACCCAGGTTTGTCCATTCCTCGTCGTTCTTTGGAATTAGAATAAGACTTGGGTCTTAAGGCTTATAAAGTTCAGTTAACACAAGAACTCAAGCTGGCTGATCATCAACAACGTCGTGTCTTTGCTGATTGGGTCCTTGAAATGCATGAAAATGATTCGGAATTTCATCGAAAAATCATCTTGACTGATGAGGCCCATTTCCACCTCGGAGGCTACGTCAACAAGCAAAACTGTCGCATCTGGGGCTCGGAAAACCCAAGAGTTATTGTTGAAAAGCCTCTCCATCCTCAACGCGTGACTGTTTGGTGCGGTTTATGGTCCGGCGGGGTCATTGGATCTTACTTTTTTGAAAATGAGGCTGGAGCAACAGTTACGGTCAATGGATTGCGCTATCGAAAGATGATTAATGATTTTTTATGGCCGGAATTGGATGGTATTGATCTGGACAACGTTTACTTTCAACAAGACGGCGCTACGTGCCACACAAGCAATGAAACCATCGATCTTTTACGGGAAAAGTTTCCGGGCCGTGTTATCTCTCGAAGAGGTGATCACAATTGGCCACCGAGATCTTGTGATTTAACACCTTGCGACTTCTTTCTTTGGAGCCACGTGAAAGATAAGGTCTACGCCAACAGCCCAGCGTCGATTCAAGACCTCAAAGATGGAATTCGTGAGGCTATCGAGGACATAGGGCAGCCACTTTGCGATTTGGTTATGGAAAATTTCATGAAAAGGATATGGTCCTGTAAGCGTGGTCGTGGCGGCCATTTGGCTTATGTTGTGTTCCATTATTAACGGCATACTTTCCTCTTTATAATGAAATAAACATCCGATCATTTATCTCAAAAAAATGCCATTTTTCTTTGAATATCAAAATAACACCTATTATTGGAAAACCCTTATAAATGAGTTTGTTTTCTTCTAATTTATTTTGTTATACTTTTTTGTTAATGAGCAATAAAAATATTCATGGTTTCTGTTCGAACATCTGATTTTTTTCTTTTACTAACTTGATACTCTGTGGCACGCAACAAAATTATAGTTGGCACTGAGATTTTTTCTTCAGCTGCAGCGCTGCTCCGGAGTGCTCAAAATCGAAACCAAACTGTTTAGTTGCATGTGCGCGCCTGGCCTAATGGTTCGGCCAAATAAGTGAGTGCGAAAAAAGAGTTGCTACAATAATTATCAATTTCGCTCATCGAACAGCGTACTGCAAAACGAAAAGGAGAACGAAATTTTTCAAATATGATTTCGTTGTGTCGTTTCGCATCAGCAGTGTACTATAGGCTTTATAGGTTAATCGTTAAACCGTTTTGTTTCTTTGGCTTTAAATTTGTTACCTCTTCCTACTTCAAATAGGTACTGGCTTATTGAAATTCCAAATGTTGTTAATAATTGTTTACCTGGATCAGTTTACCGCCCGAATAAATATGTTTATTTTACTCGGAACATGAGCGTTTTTTTATATCTCACTCTGAAGTTATTCTGTGTGGTGTGGTGACTTCAATTTATTTTCACATTTCTCTTCGTAAATAAAACGATTTTAAAATTTTATTAGTTTTGTGGTAAATACAAATAATAATTTTTAAATTGCTCCAAACGACTTTTGGCAGCACTGGATGGTCAGTACTAAATTGTCACCATTTTGGTTAATTTTTCCATTTATCTCTTTTCTTCTCTTAATAACAACTAATTCATCTCTTTCTTACGTCTTTGACCTCGCATTTAATATTTATTGTTAAATAATTTAATTCTGGCTAATTGGTTTAATAAATAAATGTAATGGAATAAGTGTATGTATTTATTTTTTCCAGTGTTTAAAGTTAAACGTCAAATCGATCAACTTGTAATGTGCGTGGTTTAAATTGCTAACTTGCCAATTACTTTCCTATTTATTTATTTATTGTTAAATATTTATGTTTTGTATGTATAGTTAATAAAAATAAGTGTTAAATTAATGTGAACCTACTGTGAGAGTTCTTTTCGTTTGCCCTCTTTGTGTTTTATCTTTAATAAATTGTTTGTTATAACAATCTTAAACTAGTGTTTTAATTGAATGAAATATTCCTTTAATAATGTTTTGTTTCTAATTGTGGTGTTTAATTTAATGTAAAGTGTGTTTTTTTAGAGGTATAGAACTTTGAAATGGAATAAAACAAAGATGATTTTTTTTTAAATTGACATGAAATTTATTTTATCGAAAGATAATCTTCTGGCACTATAATTTAAATAGGATTTCTGGAATATGACCGCCACGACTGGCTCGGACGTAGTCTAATATGGAGGTCCAATTTTCGATGATTTTTTCCAACATTTGTGGCCGTATATCGGAAATAATGCGGCGAATGTTGTCCGCTAAGTGGTCAATCGTTTCGGGCTTATCGGCATAGGCTAGCGACTTCACATATCCCCACATAAAATAGTCAAGAGGCGTTAAATCGCACGATCTTGGAGGCCAAATCACGGGTACGTAACGTGAAACAATGCGGTTACCAAACGTTTTCTTCAATAAATCAATTGTGGCACGAGCTGTGTGACATGTTGCGCCGTCCTGTTGAAACCAGAGCTCCTCATGGTTGTTCAATTGATGAACGAAAAAGTCAGTAATCATGGCTCTATAGCGGTCACCATTGACTGTAACGTTCTGGCCGGCCAGCATCATTTTTAAAGAAGTACGGACCAATTATTCCACCAAACCGTAAAGCACCCCATCAAACAGTTAGTTTTTGTGGATGTAACGGTGTCTCAACATACACTTGAGGATTATCATCACTCCAAATATGGCAGTTTTGTTTATTGACTTATCCATTCAACCAAAAGTGAGCTTCATCGCTAAACAAAATTCGCTTATGAAAATTGGGATCAACGGCAATCTTGTTTTGGGTCCATTTGGGCACAATTTGGAAGCGTTTTTCAGGCGTAAGTCTATCCATGTTGAAGTGCCAATGCAAATTAAAAATAAATCACTTGACAGCTGACAAAATGGGCGCCACGCCAATTGAAATAGTGTTGCCAACTTAAAGTTATATACCTCTAAAAAAACACCCTTTCTAATAAATTTGATAGAACAAAGAGATCGAAGATATAAGCTTTTTCGTCTTCCTGAAATCCTTTCTGCTTTTTGGGTTTTAAGAAATACTGTCCGTAAAAAAAGTCATAGAAACCAAAAGAAGACTCTACTCAAAGCGAAAACGCTATCGAGAAATATACGGGAACTTGAAGTTGGTCGCCAAAAAGAATATCGATCCTGTGATATTTGAATATGTAAAAAGTTTGCAGAAATTCAAAAGTCTCCTCTTATAATGAAACTTATTGGGCTGCTGACCCCGCGAGTAACACTCTTAAGGTACTGATGAATCAAATGAGGCCTATCGGGTTTGTTGACCCCGATATAGTGCAAATTGCTTTCATTTTCAAAAAGTGGATGTTGTCGATGTCTTAAGAGCAATATTGAAAATAAAATGTGCTATGGCATTTGACGATATTCATGATTTCACCCCACATTCTCCGCGCCCGTACACATATCTTCAACACTTCCTATATCTTAATGACATCGAATTTGACATTCCCCTGGAAGGAAAGTAGCAAAAGGGATACCGATCTTAAAAAAACCAACTGCCCTCTTATCTCCCCCAGAGTATATATATAGCCCAATATCAATTTTGTCGTTTTTATCAAAAGTATTTGAAAAAATCCAGCACAGGCAACAAATATTTTCAAATAGGTTAATGTTATTAACTTCTGCAAAAATTAATAGTTTAAATAGCTTTGTAAGTGATTTACAGTACATATATTTAACTATCTAACCAAGGCTGTTTGTACTCATGAAAAAAATACTAATTACTCCATTATTATTGATAAGTTTTTTGCTTACAGTGAGCTAAATTTACTTTAACTCATTAATCCTATAAAACACTTAGGGTTGACTCATAAAATTTAGTGAGTTAACTCAGGATAAACTGAACAGAGTCTATTGTTGTTCTATCCACCAAGTTTGTTTAGTAGTTCCGCATGCATTATGTACCTGAAAATTCTTCCTCAGCTATATAACTGTGGGTGATTTACTTCTAGACCTAGCTAACTCTGGTTTACTTCATCACCACTGAAAAACTGAGCCTTATAGGTATAAAGGCCAGTTTCACAGTACACACTTACCAGAATAAGGCCCAGTTCCTCAGTGGTGAGTTAAACCAGAGCAAGTTAGCTCTGGATATAAAGGGTGTTTTTTTAGAGTGTGATTTTCAATCCAGAAATAGATTTTTCGGAGTTGATCTTTTTGACAGCTGTCACTTGATTTATGCTCAGTCTAGTTTGCCATTTCATAATAAATAGACTTATTCTTGAACAACGTTTGCAAATTGTGCAAATTTATAACCAAAATAATGGTTCGGTTCGCGAGATTTTCACAAGAAAATTTTATTCAGCGATGAAGCTCATTTTTGGTTGAATTGGTACGTTAATAAGCAAAACTATCGTATATTTGGAGTGCCTGAATTGGAGGATGTTGATGTGGACGACTTTTGGTTCCAACAAGATGGCGCTACATACCATACAGCCAACGAAACAATCAATTTATTGAAGGAAACTTTTGGTGAGCTCATTAACTCGAGTCGTGGGCCTGTGGCGTGGCCTCCAAGATCGTACGCTTTCATACACCGCTGGACTATTTTGTGTGGGGTTATGTAAAGTCGCTTGTCTACGCAGATAAACCCGAGACGATTGACGCCTTGGAAGAGAATGTTCGGCGCGTTATTGCTGACATGCGGCCCCAATTGCTGGAAAAAGTGGTCGAAAATTGGGCCTCTCGGCTGGAATTTATTCGAGCCAGCCGCGACGGCCTCTTGCCCTGATTTTTATAACAAAGCTAAATTCTTGGCCATAATATTAAATTATATACGTTTTTTTTTTTTTTTTTGAAAACCACACGTCTAAAAAAACATCCTTTATAAACTTTCAAATTGAGGCCGACTACTACATACTCAAATGGCGACTACTGAAACTGAAAGTGCCGGGCCGACTACTCAAAAATTACACACCTTCATCTGAGTTATTGTAAATAATAATTCGTCTTTCCCAATCTACACATTTCAACTCATCATAGAAACGTATTACTCTATTCAAAACTTAAAACCAAATAAAACATAAAAAAAAAAGTTTAGTGGCCGACCGCTGGTGCAATCACCCTATACCTTGAAAATTCCAGCATACCTATACCTATACTCTTCAATTTGATAATTCAATATTCAATTTGATTTTTTTGAAAACTGAAGAGCCAATCGATTATTTTCAAAATTGATGTTTATTGTTCTATTTTAAGTAAATTCATTCAAGTGAGTTGAATTGTATCTTGATGAATCGATAGGGGTTTACAATTCCTAACACGAAGTGCTTTCATGCATCAGTTAAAAAATAGAATTTTTTTTATATTTATTATTGTCAATGGAAAATGTCCTTCTGTATTTCATTTTTCGATATAGGTATCTTCTTGTTTTGGTAGAATGAACTTGAGAATTTTGAAGTCCTAAAGCGTCGTAAAATATCGATTTATCATTTAGCAAACAAAAAAAACTTATATACCTACCTAGACTTACTTACCTTAAGGTTTATATTGAAGATTGTTTCTCGTAGGTTTTATTCGATATATTGTTTTAAATCGTCAAAATATCTATCAATTCAGCTTTGTAAAGAATGATTTATTAATTTTTTTTTAAATATGTTAAAGAGTAGGTACATAAATCTACATTATATGTATATGGGCTTTGTGACCTTTTTATTGTTAATATATTGGGTGATTTTTTAGCTGGTTTGGTTTTGGCAACACTGGTTTTGACAGCTGACGTGTGTTTAGTACCTTGTGTCACTGTCAAACAGCTTCAGTTTGGTTTGTAATTTAACCATGGATCGTCTTACAAATGAACAACGCTTGCAAATTATTGAATTTTACTATCAAAATTCGTGCTCGGTTCGAAATGTTCATCGCGCGCTGCTTCCATTTTATGATCGGCATTCTCGACCTTCTGAGCAGTCTATTCGGAAGATTGTGACCAAATTTCGCACCAAATTTACTTTGTTAGACATTAAACCACCAACACGTTTACGTACTGTGCGTAGTGAAGAAAATATTGCGGCCGTATCAGCTAGTGTGACAGAAGACCGCGAAATGTCGATTCGGCGCCGTTCCCAGCAGTTAGGCCTTTGTTACAGCACTACGCGGAAAATTTTGCGGAAGGATTTGGGCGTAAATCCTTTTAAGATACAGCTGGTGCAAGAACTAAAGCCAGCCGACCTACCACAACGCCGAATTTTTGGTGAATGGGCTCTTGGAAAGCTGGCCGAGGATCCGTTTTTTATCGAAAAATTGTGTTCAGCGATGAGGCTCATTTTTGGTTGAATGGGTACGTAAATAAGCAAAATTGCCGCATTTGGAGTGAAGATCAGCCAGAAGCATTGCAACAGCTACCAATGCATCCCGAAAAAGCCACTGTTTGGTGCGGTTTATGGGCCGGCGGCATTATTGGGCCATATTTCTTTAAAGATGATGCGAATCGCAGCGTTACTGTCAATGGTGAACGCTACCGAGCGATGATAACAAACTTTTTTGTGCCCGAAATGGAAGTTCTTGACTTGCATGATATGTGGTTTCAACAAGACGGTGCCACATGCCACACAGCACGCGAAACAATGGCGCAATGGTGAGGCGAGTTTGGTGAACAGTTAATTTCACGTTTCGGGCCGGTCAATTGGCCGCCTAGATCGTGCGATTTGACACCATTAGATTATTTTTTGTGGGGGTATGTCAAGGCTAATGTCTATAGGGATAAGCCCGCTTCGATTGACGCACTGGAAGCCAACATCCATGCATTCATTCGTGAGATACCGGCCGATATGTGTGAAAGAGTATGCCAAAATTGGACTCAGCGGATGGGCTACCTGAGACGCAGCCGCGGTCAACATTTGCATGAAATTATCTTTAAACATTAAATTGCAAGGTTCAAACTATCGATTTAAATAAATATTTCATTAATTTTTTTCGAATTTTTTGTGTTTTTTTTTTTTAAAGTTCTAAACCTCTTAAAAAATCACCCATTACATCCAGTATGTTTTACAATCCGTTTGATGGAGCGTTCACCTTTTCAAATTCAAATCAATCAAACCGTGTTTTTCAAACAAATTTGAGAATTTGATTCAGATTTGTGGTTCTCTGTGTGTTTTTATAATGCTTTAGGTTTCAAGTCTGCTTTATCTCCAGCTAAATTTTTTTTAGTTTTTGTTTTGTGGTTCCTACGTAAACCTGGTCGCATTTAGTATCTTTTTTCGCTTTGCATGTTATTTTGTAAATATGATTAGAGTCATTTATCAACGTTCTTTTTAAATCAACTTGTTTCAGTAAATACTTTTTGTGAAATTAATTTTATTTTTTATCTGATTTTTTTTCTTCAAAATTTCACTTTATTAAGTACTACCTCCGTTCTATTCAATACTCTTATCAATTTTAAGTCAAACACTAAAAACCCGTTCTTTCTTTTATTTTCTGTTTAAATTAAGGTGTTTTTAATTTTAAAAAATGTACGCAATTAATTACTATTATAGATATTAAAATTTAATGCTCTTATATTTTTTAGTCAAAAACAGAAAACCGGATGCTTAAAAGTCTTGTACTTTTTGAGAAAATTAAAAATAACCAATTCTACTCTACTACCTACGTCGTGGAAATAGGATCTTTAGAGCAACTTAAGCAACGGAAAGGGAATTTTTGTTTGTTATTTTCAATTTTCTAAAAACTAGAAGAGATTTTAGCATCTGACCATCTGGTTTTTGGCGTTTGACTAAAAAGTAATAAAAGCATTCAATTTTAAAAACAAAAATACGAACTACTTAAAACGTAAAATTTTGAACACAATTTTTAAATTTTTTTCTTCGAAATTTTGACTTTGAAACTTATTTTTTAAATTATAAAAAAATTAAATAAAAGAAAAGATTTATAGCTTTACAAAAAGGCATAGCATAAGGCGTTGTTAGTATTAGGTACCATTGTTTTTATCACACAGTATGCGAATCACCCCTTTTAAATGTTTTGTTTTATATTTTGTCCATCTATAAAAAAAAATTGTTTACCCCCCCCAGAGCAAAATCCTAGTTACGCCACTGTTCCCAAGTAACATCGTTGGAGCTATTAGAAGCAAAACTGTTCCACTTTAAATAGTGAAATCCAAAGCTACAGGTCTTTTAGAGTTTATTTCACAGCTCCGAACATTTATATTGAAGTCTTAGAACACTTTTAGTTCTATTAAGTTTACAACGCTTCCAGATTAAAAATATATGCTTCTTAACATAGTTCACGTGATCTTGAAACGAGCAAACTCTAATCTTAGGCAGCGTTAACTGTGGTTGCGTAGGAAGATAGAAGAGGCGAGGATTTCTTAGAATACAGGGGCTTGTGTTAAAAAAAGATAGAACTGTAAAGAGTGGTACAGTCATAGTCAATGGAACCAGAAAGAAGTCGATGAATGAAGAGGATGCCAGATATTTCTCTTCGTTTTTCCAGAGCATATTTAAGTTAATTAGTTGAAGACGGTGTTGATAGGGAGGTATAGGATCAAAGGATCATTCCAGAACAGAACACGAAGGTCAAATCGTAGGAAACGTCAAGTGAAAAAGTAATTGATTGGCATTTTTGGCAATATTTATCTCCAAGCTATTTTGAAGGTACTAGACTGAGAAACTGTCGAGGTCTTGTTGAAATAGAGTAGAATGATGTATCGAAGAAATAGTCTTGAAAAACTAAGCATCGTCGGCGTAGAGTGAGAAATAGAAATTTTTGGTAACCATGTCAATATCGTTATTGGTAAGAATAAAAAGAAGAGGGCCTAAGTGGCTCCCTTGGGGGGACCCAGATGTAGCTAAGAAGGGGCTGGAGAGGACCGATTTTAGGAATAATATTTTAGGAAAATGTGAAAACTTGGCTATGGGTTGATAGTTTTCTATAATGTATAGAGAAAGGGAACTGGGTTATACTGAAGAGTTCATGGCATCTGTAGTGAAAATAAGGTCTATTTGCCTATCCGTATACCTATATAATTAGGTATACCACTAACTTGGAAGAGGCTTGAATCGGTTAGACGATCAATGAACAGACATTCCTTAGAAGAGGAGGGATTGGAAGCAGGGAAAGCATGAGAGATTTAGGGGCATGATTTAGGGGTCGAGAAAGATTTGTATTGAAGGGTTAGGAGCGAAAAAAATTTTTAAAGTTAAAATGACTTCCTTGTACATGGGTTATTCTTTTTGAGTTAACAAAGGATGCAAAAGTGGAGAGGTCATTTACAACATCAGAAGAATTGAGCTTAAGGAATTTATGTCATATAGCAAGTCCACTCTGCGTTTTGAAGCATTTTTGAAGGCTTTCGGTTTCCCAGAGTTCATCCTCAGTCCGACTTTGCTCACTTCAACAAACAAATTCTTCACCAAGTGTGTGAGGGAAAGAAATTATCGTCCACTTCGACGCGAAAATATCGTCCACCGAATTAAAACCTCGACTTGTAAAATTTTTTAAAAATTCTGTTTAGCAATGTCAAAAGCCGTCAGCCAGATTGGCAATTTAAATGATTGTTGCTTTAAAATATGAGCAAATTTTACGGTTTGTAAACGTTAGTTTAGAATTTTTTTTCTTATTAACAATTTTGACATGATTTGAAATACAAAAATTAAATAACGGCACACGTTTATTGTATCGGTTCAGCAACTTTGATTATTTATTAAATACTGTTTTTATTGTTCGATAAACTTGTTTCTATATGCCAAAGCTTGAGATATGTAAGCGCAAAGTAGGGTCCAGTTCGATCCGTTAAGTATTTCCATTACTTCCTCTCTTGAAAGGACGAAGTGGTTGTGAAGTGATATCTTCTTATTTCTTGTAGAATTGGGCATTTTGCCAAAATGTGATATATGTCCTCTTTTTCTCTCAAATTACACAACGTGCAGTTTGATAGAAGATCTTCCCTGGGTGGCCTGAAATTCAAAGGAAACAATTCACCTCTCGCCTTGAATATTGTTTTTATTTGATAAATATTATAGCTCTCCTTAAAATAAATCAGCTCATTTAAACTATGAGTTCAGTTGACTGTAAATCAATCTACCTACTTGTTATTAGAACCTACTGGTTTCTCCATAAATCCGTGATGAATCTTTTCGTCTAGCTTCCGAAGAATTTCGTCAAAGGTTGTACTCCAATTGGAACGGTCTTCCCATCTCAAAGAGATCTCCACTTCTAATTCCTCTGCCATTTGTTCCCAATTTTGCACAACATTCGATCTTCTTTCTAGAAGTTGTCGGAGCACTATTTTTGGGAGACGATAATCGGGAAGTTTTACTTTTCTTTTGAAGTATTGGAAATGATGCCTGAGAGTGTGTAACCGAAGAAGGGGAATGCCGGTTTCGACATGCAGCATGCAGGGTGGTGAGTTTGACGGGAGCCTAAAGAGGAGCTTCACGAAATATCTTTGAAGTTTTTCCACTTCTTCGTAACCCCATACCTGGCATGCATAGCACATAATAACTGCTCTTGCTGTTGCTTCGAATAGCCTATATTTAGCATTGAATGGGACATCTTTTTGACCAAGTACATTTTTCCAGGAACAGCTTGAAGCTCTCTTGGATACTTTTAATTTATTTTGGAGATGTAGCTTGAAATTCAGCCTAGGTGTAAGTGAAACTCCAGTATATCGGTACTCTTTGACCACTTCAAGTTGGGATAGTCCTAAATTCCAATTTTCATCCCTCGAGTATATCTACCATCAGTATTGTTTCGGAATACCATGACTTTGGACTTCGTCGTGTTAACAACAAGATTCCATTTCCGGTTGACTTGTAGATACCAAACCAATACTTGTACTTGCCGTTTAGATCAAGAAAAAAGAATTTCATCTTAATTTACAGCTTCAGAAATAAGTGGAGTAAAAAAACAATGATGAACGTGACTTGAAGTCATGTATATTCACACAGAGGTAAGTACCTACATTGATTACACCTACATTTTAATTCAAGAAAGCCAAGAATTAAAGGATAAAGCTCCATAACTGATAAAAATTATTACAACCACTAAGACTTGCCACTAGTGAGCATCCTGAAATTCATTCAGAATTCCTGATCGATCAGGGAAGCTCCCAATACCTTAAATTTCCACTCACTTCCCTCCCTACCAATCCTAATCCTCCCAACTTACAATTTAACTTGTGTAAGGGTTTATCAAAGCTATTTTAAGTTTAGCAAAATTGCTTGTATAAGGCCTAAGAGAAATGCATTTGGCCCACCTGAGAAGCTCGAAAGGCTTTTAAACAATCATGTACAGGTTGATCAGAGATACTAAATGTCTATCATAAAAGCCTTATAGAAACAAACAATAATCAGTATAGGCAAACAAGTAACAAGTCTATGCAGCAGGCTACGGTTTGTGTCAAGAAGCACTGGGAAAGTTTAAAACGGCTTGCCGCTTCTATTTGTTACAGATTGAGACCTTTCAGAATACTTATAAGACCTCATACAAGCCTATTAGAAGCACAATATAAATAAAATGAAAAATAAATTAAATTCATTTATATTAATTTTTATTTCTTCGTTTTCTTCTATTTTTTTCTAACCAAGCTAAAAATTAATGGGGCATATTCATAGTCACTTTTAAACTCCAGTTTATCTTAGACTGGGGTTTATTCAATGTTATTTAGATAGGATAAACCCAGGTCTAAGATAAACTGGAGTTTAAAAGTGACTATGAATATGCCCCAATGTATAATTATTATTAATAGTAGAAAAACATTTTACGTACTTGATGATTTTTTTTGGGATTTGAACCAAGGATATGCTGGTTGAGAGTCAGGTGCCTTATACATCACGCCAATCTGCTATATGCCAACTGAGTACCAAATTGGAACCAGTTGAATACGAAAATAGCTTCCCAAGAACTTCCTTAAGGCTTCCTAAATAAGATTAACTACATAGTTCAAAAATACGGTGACCATCGGCCTTTTATTTGCAAGTGATTGTATTTTTGTAAGTTTTGTTAATCACCCATTCTTTTACATAACTCGATGAATAAGTTGCAGTGATCAGGCTGCGAGTCCGGGAATCAGACTAACTTTGGTCATATTTAATATTACCGATTTCACGCATCAGATGACTTTTGTATTTATAGTAACGCGTATCATCTGCTGTAGGCTGTTCTTTGTTTGTATATAAGAATAAAATGTTATTTAAGTGCAAATATCAGTGTGATTTGGAATGAAAATACATACATGAACCGAATAGTTGCTATAAAGTTCAAATTTACTTTTTTCTTTTGTCAACTGTTTTGACTTTTGACAAAAAATGTAGCAATCCGGTTTGGTCGTTCACAAACATATCGCATACTAAAGTATCTCAGACTATCTGACTGTAAACCGAACTTTACAATTCACACACAATTGATTCTGTACGAAAAGTGTAGAAACTTTACCTGGTAATCTGGTGCAATTATCTATTGATTTTGCTCGCCGAAACTGCAGAACGGAAAACACAACGATAATTTCTGTTTCTGATTTCATTAATACTGTAGTACGCTGCTGATGAGACACGAAATTTTTCTCCCATTCTCAACAAATCAGTTTACGATTTCTTGACGTGGCAATGATTTACCGATGAACCAGAAAACATAATGTGGTCACCGCATTCATGAATTCTAAATTTCATTGGCTTTTAAGTTCTAACATATGCGATGTATTTACTTTTCATGCAAAGCCTTAGTTTGTATTGAAAAACAAACGCTTTTTACAGCAATAATGCGCTTGCCATGAAAAACAAAAGGCAGTTAATCTATAGCTTACCATGGGAAGCCAAATTGGACCATATTTCACCAAAACTGACCACACGAAGCTACAATGTGCGATACACATACAATAAAAACAAAATTAGTTGACATAACTTCCCTGACACAAGCTTATCGAAAGAAATTCATTTCGCGCATTTGTGCCTGACAGTTCAAAAATTGTGCTTGTGGCGGGCTTGTGCGCATTAAACTTAAATTTGCTGTTTTAACATTGCTGAGATAAACTTATTGAAGTAAATGCTTCTCGTGCATGTGCTTGAAATTATGCTTCTACCAGGCTTTCCTACACAAAACTTTTCGAATCTGTGGGTTTTCGGATTTAATTCCAAACAATTAATAGCTTCTTTAAAAATTTTTTTAGCTTTTACTTATCTTTTATTTCCTGTGCTTCTATATACGAATTTCAGGAGGCCTTATCAAAGAATTAACGAAACTGTTCACATTATGCTTGCATTTAATTTCAAATTCCACTTCTAATAGGTTTAAAAGAAGCTGTGTACGAAACCATAGGTTAGAAAATGCACAACTTCGATACAAAAACTGATTACAAGCCCTATAGAAATAATAACTTCATGAAATTGAAAAATTTTACCTTATAGAGGAAAAATTGTTAGTTGGGCTCACACCTTCTTCAAACCCCGTAGAGCACAATGGATCCACTGAGTTCTGATTGAGATGACGCTTGCTTAGCATCACCCCTTCTAACCTAACCTAGACACTGTTGTTGCTTTTTCATGTACCTTTTATGAAGCTAATTATTAATTTCACCTATAGCTTATTTACAGTATGTCAAGAGTTTCGAAAAAACTAAATGCCTTTTATATCGAATTAATTAAAACCAATCTAAGTTTATTTCATCTAAGTTTCAATGAACATCATAACAAACTTGATCTTGAGTTCTAAACTCAAAAATAAACCTATTAATAATATCTGCTCATCAAAATTCTATTTTTTTTTATTTCAGCAACAAACCGGCTTAATACAACAAAAAAAAAAACACATCATTAAGATGTCGCTGACCTTTCATCTGCTTGCGGTAATCCTCATCGCCATCAACATCATCAATATAACCTCCATCAAGGCCCAAACCAGTATCGCCGAAGATTGGCCCAATTCAAGCGAAATAGCTGATTTCATGCATACAGAGACAGTGATTATAGAAAATCTAAGAAACTACATAAATGCCTTAGACAAAAAAATCACCACCATCAAGACGTAAGCCCGATTCCACTCCTTAAATTTATTCGTATCTCATTATTTTGTATGTCCAATGTCCATATTGTTATCAACGTCCACATTCCAGTAAGACCCAAGAGATCCGAAGAATTTACGATGTCGCCCTCAATGACACTGGCAAATACTTCGGGAATCCCATTAACACATTCCATTTGATAAAACGCATATCCCACGATTGGGAGACGTTAAGGACTTTCGCCAGACAGGATGTGACAGAACGTAAGATTTGTTTAGAATTTACTCATTCTCATGTATACATTTACACAATTTCAATGTATTCCACACGCAGATATTGTTGAAAACATAACGAGATTTAGTGAGATTTTGGCATTCCCTAGTGCGAAAGACTTGGACGAGGTGTTGGAACGACTGGTGAGGGCTGAAGATGTCCATCAACTTGTTTCATCGCAGATGACGACGGCGGCTGATGGAGAGTTCAATGGCATGAGATTACGGTAAATGGGAATAAAAAAGCAAATTAAATTTATTTTATGTTAATTGGGAGCATTTTTGTTTTTTTTTTTTTTTTGTTTATTTTTTATTTTTATGGTTTTAGTACGCAAATGACTTGGAGTGACTGCTTTGTTTTGGGTAAGCATTCATTCAAGAAGAGAGAATATCATATGGCTAGAACGTGGTTGGAGGCAGCCCTTAAAAAAGTAATGGGAGGTGCAGAAAATATCAAAGCTATTACCAAGATTCTGGAAACTATGGCTAAAGTGGAATACAAAAGTGGTAAGAACCTAGATTTTCTTTAGGCCCATAAGAAGCGAGGTGTGTCGAATTAGACAAACTTGCTTGGATTTTCTTTTGAAATCCTGAAAAATTGTTTGATTGGGGCTCTTAGATAAGGCTTTGAAAAATGTGAGCTCTAAATAGTTGATAGTTGAGGACTTTCTCTATTTGTGAGTGTTGCTGTTGGGTAGTCCATTAGGGGTATAGATTCGAAGGCTGGTCGGGCAGGTCGGTGACTGTCAATACGCTCCACGTGTGTCCCAGCCATTTGATTTTGGTAAACAAAAATATTTAACATATTTTTATTCTACTTTGCAAGTCGATGCTACTCAATAGAAAGGTTGAAAAACTCATTGTTTATCAAAAGAGTTCAGTCACATACATAGTTTGAATAATAAATATAACAAGAACTTTTTTGCAGAATATTTAATAACCACCATTATATTAAAATGTAAATAATTTGCTGTATAAATATTCTAACAAAAAATGTAAAGGGTGTTTTTTCTTAGACGTTTGGTTTTCAAGAAGAAATAAAACGCATATAATTTAATATTATGGCCAAGAATTTAGCTTTATTATAAAGATAAGGGTTTACCATTATGTTTTGAAAATGATTTCGGGCAAGTGGGCGCCGCCGCGGCTGGCTCGAATAAATTCCAGCCGAGAGTCCCAATTTTCGACCACTTTTTGCAGCAATTGGGGCCGTATGTCAGTAATAGCGCGCCGAATATTCTCTTCCAAGGCGTCAATCGTCTCGGGCTTATCTGCGTAGACAAGCGACTTCACATAACCCCACAAAAAATAGTCCAGCTGTGTTAAATCACAAGATCTTGGAGGCCACGCCACAGGCCCACGACGAGAGATAATGCGCTCACCAAAAGTTCCCTCCAATAAATTGATTGTTTCGTTGGCTGTATGGCATGTAGCGCCATCTTGTTGGAACCAAAAGTCGTCCACATCAACATCCTCCAATTTAGGCACGAAAAAGTCATTAATCATGGATGGGCACAGCTCCAATTGTTGCGCGCATTGGCAGATGGACTCATTCGGGTGTTCTTCGATACTCTGCTCCACAGCAGCAATAGCATCTTCGGTGCGCACTGTACGGCGTTTCTGAGGATGCGCATTATCAACTAGAGTAAACGTGGTGCGAAACCGATCCACGGTTGCTCGAATTTATACGATTTTGCGATCATGTCGACCGAATATTGAACGCAGCGCAATAAGATACTATGAAATGGCAAACCGAATTGAGTATAAATCAAGTGACAACTGTGAAAAAGACCAACTCCGAAAAATGTATTGGGCGCATTCACTTCTACGTAGTCCATATTCAACTAGGTTTGTGAATGCAAAATTGCACTACAAAGCTAGTCAGATCCATGTAGAGATGTTAAATAAGAAACATTTGTGTTTTGAGAACTTTTAATAAACTTTTTTTACAGTTTAAACTAAACAAAATGTATGAAATGTATGTATATTTTCACATTGCACCATTAATTTCATTTTGAAAATATCTTCTACCAAAAATTAAACTTGTATTTTAATCGAACAGCTGATCGTGAAATGTCAAAATCATTATCCACTAACTTTGTAGCCGAAAAGTTGTTTTTAGCCAATCAGAGTGAGTTGACTACGTAGAAACTACATTAGTGAATGCGGCCATTTTCAGATTGAAAACCATACGTCTAAAAAAAACACCATTTACATTAGGGTGGAGCAAACATTTTTTTTCATTTTCGTTTCTTTCCTCTAAAATCATTGCTGATATAAGATTTCAGCCTGAAGTTACGTCAACATCTTGAGGTAGCGCCCTCAGACTAGACTATTTTAAATTTTAATTTTTTTTTCTATCTTTATTCTATTCTTAAATCTAATCTAATATAAAAATATGATTTTTTGTTTGTATATGCGCACAATTCGGCTGAACATCATCCGATTTGAATGGGGATTTTTTGTTGGATTCATATTGAACCCAGTCGAAAATTTTAAATTTTGACAGGAAAATTCAGAAAATCGTTAAAACTCGAAATTGCATACTTTTAGGGGTAGATGGTAAAAGTTATGGAAATACACAGCAGTGGTAAGACCGATCCTCACAAATGCAGCATATACGCGTTGGAAAAGTTTTCGGATTCAGCACTTCTTCGATCATTATAAAAGATTGCGAAATACTGTAGTCGCTGAAATAAAAAATGCGAAACGAAGATACTATGCCTCTAAATTTAATAATTTAACCACCAAAAAACTGTGGCCAAATATATAGTCGTTTGGTATCTTAAATCAGCAAAAGCGCTTTGATAAAATAAATTGTGACATTAGCCGTGTTTTTTTGCAAGCCCGGATAGATTTGGTTGAAAAAAAACGACATCGGGGATTAGCGACGCCATTACAGAAACAAAATGGAGTTTCCATACAAACTATCGATAACAAGTATGCAATTCACGCCGGTAACACAGTTTTTCTCCGTGCTTAAGTTAAGCCCCGAGAATTCTCCGCGCTTAGCTAAGCCCGAAGGGGATGGGGATTAGTTGTTGTTGCATTTAACATGTAAATTGCAGGACAGGACGTCATTTTTTTCGATCGATTTCCTCGGGGCTTGCAAAAAAACACGGCTATTAATGAGCTGAACAAAATATTTGCGGCTTCCTCCTCCTGATGATGCGAATATAGTTTTTAATACTAATTCTAATTTTTTGACAGGTTCTAGTTTCAGTTTTAGAAGAGTTGATGAAATGCAAGCGTTCAAAGCAATTACCAGAATTAAATCGGAAGCTATTGGCCTCGACAACATGCATCCCAAGTTTTTTTCTTTGATATACTTCTTCTAAAGGGTGTTTTTTAGGACGTGTGGTTTTCAATCTGATAATACTTTTTTCGGAGTTGGTCTTTTTCACAGCTGTCACTTGATTTATGCTCAATTTGGCTTGCCATTTTATAATTAATAGACTTACTCCTGAAAAACGTTTGCAAATCGTTCAAAGGCTTAAATGGGTTTCATATACCTAGATAGAGGACTTGTATAACTATAACATTAATGTTGTAAACATTTTTGTAGTAGATAGAGAAAGTAATACTTAAATCAATTTGACCAAATTTACATTGTAATAACTGGATTATTATTTAATTATTTTTTTTTTCTAACTTTAAGGAAACCTTACGGAAGCTCTTCGCCTGACCAAAAATGTACTTGAGTTGAGTCCAAACAATACGAATGCAGTGTCTGTGCAAGAAAAAATTATAAATAAAATGCAGAAAAAATCAAAAACCAAAATAATAAAACAAAAAAAATATAAATAAATAATTTCAACAGTATGAATTTTGTAGTTTACTTTTTACTAGCTGCACCCCCCCCCCCCCACGGCATGCTACCAGAACTTTTAAGCTCCAAATAATGTGGACCCTTAGCTTTTCAGAAAGCTTAATTTGTTGTTGCATCAGCTGTTAAATTAACGATATTACAACGACACAAACCCATATCCGGTAAGTTACCCAAACATGGGCAAATAGCAGCAAAACCTATATGAAGAGCACAGAGAATATGTACTCTAAAAAAAGTTTTAGTCGATGATATATTTGGAATGTGGAGAGTTAGGTTAGGTTAGGTAAGGTTTTTGGGATTATCAAGCCATCTGGAGACATCAATGAACTTCGACAATCCTTACATGCATACAACCAACCTCGTTCCTTCTCCAAATCCATTAGTGTGCGCAAGCAAGGCGGTTGCAGGGGGCAACATACCCCCCCCCCCCTATACATAACTCTCTGTTTATACGCCGTTTTAATTTTCAAAAATTCATACTGAACTGGGAGTTTTTTCCTACCATTTGGGCGTTATTTCCTAAGATTTAGGAGTTATTTCCTTTTTCTGTACTCTTTATGGGCGATATTTCCAATTTTGGGTGTTATTTCCCTTTTGAATTTTAAAATTTATATTTTGGAGTTCTTTCCTTTAAAAAAAAAAAATTAAAAAATTGGAAATAACGCCCAAATCGAGAAAAAAAAAAAACAAAAAACAATTGTTCAGAATTTTTTTGGGCGATATTTTCAAAAAGATTTGGGCGTTATTTCCTTGAGCGTTATTGCCTAACGCCATTAATTTTATTTCTTTACCAAAGTGACTCTATTGAGTACACACAAGACACACAAAAAACACTAAACATGTAAAATGTTTACTGTAAAAATTTGTATACAAGAATAAATTCTGCTATTATATGCTTTATATTATTTTTACATTTTACTCTTTACTCACAATGAGCTTTAAGAAAAAATTCATTACAAAATATCGCTCTATTAATCATTCGAAACGACTGAATGCTCGAGGTGTAGCAACAACTTAAAATAAATAACTTTATTCTCACCTTAAGTGTTTTATATGTGTTTAAAGCACTTTCAAGACCCAAATGTCTACTTTTGACTTTTCAAAAGTAGAAATTTAGCTATTAAATTATTAACTTAAGTTACGGAGTTTCATTGGTTATGCTCGATTGCGCCTCCAAGTTAAGGTTAAGTAAAAAATCATTATGACAGTCCACAATTTCAATTATTGTTTTTGATGTGTAAACATCTATGACGGTGCGGTAGACTGAAATAAAAAAGTGTGATCTCCTCTGTGCAACGTCACACTTTAAGATGTAGCAAGTAACGTTACGAAATTCTGCATAGCAGGATATTGGGTAGGTTCCGTAACAAAAAACTGAAGATCCCCTTCAAGCAAACTAGTCCGTTTCGGATGTGCACGTAGACAACAACGTAGGGACGACTTCGCAAATGGATCCAAATATAACGGGTTTTTCAATAAGAGTGCTACAAAAGTTTTTTTTAAATAGTCCAGGGGCTGAACACAATTTTCGACGGTTTTCAAGCATAAATCGGCCGATACTGCTGCAATTTCACGTTCGATATTCATACGAAGTTCATCAATCGTCGCTGGCTTGTTGGCATAGACCATAGACTTGACGTAGCCCCACAGGAAATAGTCTAACGGCGTCAAATAGCACGACCGAGGCGGCCGAGCGACTGGACCATTTCGTGAGATAACACGTTCTCCAAACTTGGTTTCCAATAAATTGATTGTGACATTCGCTGTGTGGCTTGTGGCGCGCGCCGTCCTGTTGGAACCACATGTCCCACACGGCGTCCCAATGACGCCGCCGGCCCATAAACCACACCAAACCGTAATTTTTTGGGATGCAATGATGACTCATGGAGTACGTGTGGATTGCTGCCTGACCAATACCGCATATTTTGTTTATTGACGAAGCCATTCAGCCAGAAATGAGCCTCATCGCTGAAGATGATTTTTCGATGAAAACCCGAATCATTTTCAAGTTGTTGCTCAGCCCAATTCACGAACGTACGACGCTTCTGGTGGTGAAGCGGCTTCAGTTCTTGTGTCAATTTAATAGTGTATAAGGATGTAGGCCAAGATCTTTTCGCAAAATTTGCCACAACGACGTCACCGAGATGCCCAACGCTTGAGAAAGACGTGTGAGAGTCACATTTGGGATTTCTGCAACTGAAGCCTCAGCAGCAGCAATGTTCTCGACACTACGGGCACTTCTTTGTCTCACTGGCACGGGAACATTTTGTACTGTGCATGTGGATTCAAATTTTTCCACTAGACGCTCAATTGTGTATCTGCTAGGACGGTTATGACGACCATAAATTGGACGTAGCGCTCTTAACGTTGAGGCCACTGACTCCGAATTTCGGTAGTAAATTTTAATAATTTCGACTCGTTGTTGGCTCATACATATATCTTTCTATCAAGAAATGGAAAACCTTATTAAAGAGAAATGTCAAAAGAGCGGCAAGAAATATGGCGTCGTTTGCTGTCCCTGTTGTCTACTTTTGTAGCGTCCCTGTTGAAAAACCCTTTAGATCCTCGAAACTGCGCTTGGACAAACGTTGATGTTTAATTTATTAACTTCGAGTCCTGGCACCCACACAATTTGTTTTTTTTTTTTATTTTTTTTGGATTTCTGAGAAGAATGACTAGAAGTGTCTATTTATCCCTTTTTGAAATGTCACTCTTCCTCAATTATAATTTTTAGTGAGTAACAAGAGATGACAGATAAAAACAAATGAAATGAACGACTAAGTCCCACGAACTTGCTCACTGTGTTATATTTCTTTCAAAAACTAAAAGGCCACGCAGATAAGAATAAATTTTGTATTTATAATATACATGTACATAAACATATACGGTTTTTTGTTTTCATTAAAATAATTAAGTGTTGTTGAGTAAAATTATTTAAGAAATACTTTTAGATGTTTGGACTCTCAAGTTTTGCACGTTTTTATATGAATTTAGAATTTTATTCAAAGCAAGTTTTAAGATTTCGAGTTTTAGGTGTCAAAATATTTTTGAAAAAAAAAAAACGATTTATCCACTTACAAACATCTATAAAACTAGTTCTGCTATGAAACTAGTTTTGAAAAAGTCAATAATATGGCTGTAAAAGAATTAGAAATGGAATTAATAATAATTATTTTATTACTTTAAACGAGCTATATTCTTGTATTTATATATAATTTTCACAGTTTGCTATAATGCACGAGAAAAAAAAATAAAAAAAAAAATAGTTTTAGTCAAATCCGCCCACTGCCACGCCCACTTTTATGATATCTTGGTTTCTCTGAAATGGCTTTAACGATTTGGTTGGAATAGAATGATTTTAATGAAATTTTCCGAGTTTATTTTTATGAACGAAGAAAAAATGATAAAAGTTTGAATTAGTAAAATCCACCCACTGCCACTTTTCTCATTTATTGGCGGTATATCAGAAACTGCTTTAACGGTAATGAACTACTTTAACTAATGAACGATAAAAAGCTTAAGAACAAGATTTAGTAAGAACCGGCCAATAAAACCCAATTGTCTTATTTCTTGGTTTCTCGTTAACGGATCTATTTCTCGGACACAAATCAAATGATTTCTAAATCCTGCCCCTACAATGATCATTTTAATTTTTTTTTTTGTTTTTGGGAAACGGCTTTACCTAACGATTTTGATGAATTTTTCAGAGTTTTTTCTCATGAGCGAGAAAAACTTAAAAATTAGTGTTAGCAAAATCCACCCACGTTTCGCTACTATTTTTCGTTAAAAGTATATTTAACAAAGTTTTTTATGAAAAACTGAAAAAATCAACTGATAATTAACTTTGTTTCTAATTGACTGATTTTCAAGGTAATGAAGAAATTTCAGGCTACATATAAAAATTGTTATGTAAGGACTAAGGTCATTAATTATTTTTGCTATTCATCCACTCCCAAAGTATGAAAATGTGCTGTCGGCTATTGTACTATAAGGGGACTACTTGGTATAGAGCGTAGATGTGTTTTTTGATACAGGCGTGCATTCATCATCATCATCGGTTTGACAACCGGGGTCCGGTCCTGATGGCCTCCTTCAACAAGTCTCTCCACCCATCCCGGTCTCGAGCCGCCGCCATCCAGTTGCGCACCCCAAGGCTCCGGGCGTCCTGGTCTACGCCATCTCTCCAGCGCAAGCATGGTCTACCACGCTGTCGTCTACCATAGAATGTACCACAAAGAACTTTCTGAGCAGGTTCCTCTTCGCTCATGCGAGCTAGGTGCCCTGCCCACCGGAGTCTACCGAGCTTAATTTTTGTCACGATATCTGCTTCAAGGTAGATTGCGTACAGTTCATGATTGTACCGTCTCCGGAATCGTCCTTCCTCACATATGGGGCCAAAAATTCTCCATAAGACTTTTCTCTTGAAAGCAGCTAAAAGGTCGGAGTGCCTTTTGCTAAGCACCCAAGTCTCGGATCCATATGTGAGTACTGGCAGGACCATCATGGTCCTGTACAGCAGCAGTTTTGAAGTTGGTGAGATTTCTGGATTTGAAGAGCTTTGACTGACTATAGTAGGCTCTTTTGGATTTGAGAAGCCGCCCGCGTATTTCTTCTTCTATATTGTTATCGGCTGCTACTATTGACCCAAGGTATTTAAAGGATTGCACCACTTCAAATTCGTGCTCCGCTACCTTGATTGTTTGACCAACTGTTCCTCTCGCATTCGACGCCACCATGTACTTTGTTTTACCTTCACTAATGTGAACGCCAGATTTTGTGCCGCCTGCTCGATCTGGATGAAGGAATCATGTACAGCTTGCTCAGTTCTTCCGATGATGTCGATGTCGTCTGCGTAAGCCAGTATCTGGCTGGACCTGTTGACGATGGTCCCTCTTGTTGCCGTGCCAGAGTCACGGATTGCTTTCTCCAACGCCAGGTTGAAGAGGAGGCAGGCCAAACCATCCCCTTGTCGGAGTCCATTAAAGATGTTGATTGGTTTGGATAGCAATCCGGCTATTTTTACTTGGCTTTTTACGTTGGTCATGGTCAACCTACATAGTCGTGTCAATTTATTTGGGATGCCGAATTCTCTCATGGCTTTGTAAAGTTCTACCCTGGCTATGCTATCGTAGGCGGCCTTAAAGTCTATAAACAGGTGGTATGTTGGGATGTTAAATTCTAGACATTTTTCCATCGCCTGCCTAAGGGTAAAGATCTGATCAGTTGTTGATTTGCCTGGAATGAAACCACACTGATATTGTACGATGATGGTTTTAGCGTATGGGGTTATCCGGTCTTGTAGGATAGAGGAGAGTATCTTATAGGCCGTACTCAACAACGTGGTACCTCTATAATTGCTGCACGTTGTGACATCTCCCTTCTTATGTATGGGGCAAATTATACCTTTTCGCCAGTCTTCTGGAATTTCTTCATGCTCCCACACGTGCACTATAATCTCATGAATTGCTTGACGTAAAGCTGGCCCACCGTGTTGAAATAGTTCGGCTGGTATACCATCGGCTCCCGGGGCTTTGTTTTTCTTTAGCCGGCCTATAGCCTTCCCAACCTCTTCTATGCTTGGTGGCGGCAACATAGGGTACTCTTCTTGAATTAGTGGAGCCTCCACTTCTGCAGTGAGCTGACCATTAAGCAATTCATTCAAGTACACTTCCCATCGCTCCAGTACGCTTTGAGGATCGGTGATCAGATTTCCCTCTCCGTCCTTGCAGTATGTGCAGCGTGGTGTGTACTGCGTCATGTTTCGGACGGATTGGTAGAACTTCCGCGCCTGGTGCGGACCTCGCTCTCGGCTTTTCTCTATTTCACAGATTATGTTCTTCTCCCAGGCTGATTTTTTGTCTGTGAAGCCGTTTTTCAATTCTTCTGAGCTCTTTATATTCGTCTTCGCGTGCCCGCGTTCTATGAGATTGTTGCATTGCTCGGTACGCAACATTCTTACGTTCAGTCGCTAGCTTGCATTCATCATCAAACTAGTCGTTCCGATTTCTACAACTGCTGCCTAAGATGGAGTTGGCAGTACTAATGACAGTATTCTTAAGGCGTGTCCACTTCTCATCTACGCCTAGTATACTGGCTCCAGGACTTACTCTACCCAGTTCTAGGGCGAGTCCTAACACATTACCAAAGGTGTTACTGGTGTTTTCATTGCGCAGAGCAGCCGTGTTGATTCGGCGTACATTAAAATCGACAAAATTGATCCTTAAAAACAATCATGATTTCACCTTCACCCAATAAATTTTATTTAGTTTGAAACCTAGCCTGACATTTGAATTCTGTTGAAAGATTTTCTAGAATTCTACTTAATGATGATTGACAATCGATCAAAAAGTTAATTTTGATCATCCCCAAAAATTTCAATCCATCCCCTAAATAAGATACAAATTAGAAACCCTACAAATTTAAATGTCCACTGTATTGATTACTGAAGGTAGTACTAATAACTTCAAAATTTAACGCTTTTTTTGCTAACAGTTTCGTGCGAGCGTATTTCCGTATATTTTTGGAAACTATTCTCACCAAAAATGCATCAGGGCGTAACTAAGTTGTTAAGTGCCCCATGCATACCATACCATCAGTGTCTTCACCAGTGTATTGAAACAAAAAATCCATTCCGTAACACAAGTAACACTAGCCACACCGACATACAAAAAACTAAGAATTTCGACATAGAAATATCAGGATTTGGTGTTGACACTAGCCTGATACTAAAATTTTCACAGGTGGAAGAGTGAGATACAAACAAAAATTGTATGGATCAATTTTTCCAGTGCGGTGCACTGAAACTTAAAAAAGACACATTTTTATTGCAGAACTATTTGTTTATTTGTTTTTATTTTTAAGTTTTGCGCCTAAATTCCTTTGGTAAGTTATTACATTTCAATGTCAAATTCCTAAGACCCCGAGCAAGGCTCAGTCTCCCAGGTACTAGGTAATGTTTAAATACTTTTAAGGAATTATAATTAAAAGTACAAGTATATCGGTATCGACTGGTATAGGTACTTAGAATTTTAAGTACAGTTACCATGGAATTGTACTTGAACTTAAAATATTAAAGTACAAGCTAATTGTTCTTGTAATTGTACTAAAGCTTTAATTACACAGAATTCTTCATACACATTTATATCGCAAGTTAAAAGTAGGTACTTAAATACAAGTTTAAGATATTGTGTACGTACCTATAGATACTAAAAATAAACACTCCCAAAGAATAAACTTATCGCTTTTGAAATTATTTTCTTTAATAATAAAGGGGCCGCCAAATAACTTCTTTTTTTTTTGAAAATGGCGGAAAACATCGAGTGTAGCTTCGGCTGTGTGGCTCGTAGCGCCGTCCTGTTGAAACCAAATGTTGCCAATATCCTCCTCTTCAATTGTTGTGAACAAAAATTCGTTCAACATGGCCCGATAACGATCGCCATTGACTGTAACGGCCAGTTACAGTGGCTCAGTTTCGAAAAATGGCCCAATTATGCCTCTGGACCAAAATCCGCACCAAACAGTGACTCGTTTTGGGTGTATCGGCTTTTCAATGAATGCGTGCAGGTTTTCTGTGCCCCAAATGCGACAATATTGCTTGTTTACTACCCGCCAAGATCAAAATGAGCTTCATCTGAAAAGATGATTTTTTTTGGCAAAATCGGCATCTTCTCTAAGTCGATCGCTGGCCCAATTAGCGAAGCGTATACACAACCATATTCGTTCAGCTGAAGGATAAAACTAATTATCTGTCAAATCAGACATGAGCTAAGTGTTACCATTCACGAAATAAGCTCTAGTTGAGAAAAAAAAA
Organism: Leucozona laternaria; assembly: GCA_932273885.2. Classification (NCBI taxonomy): domain Eukaryota; kingdom Metazoa; phylum Arthropoda; class Insecta; order Diptera; family Syrphidae; genus Leucozona; species Leucozona laternaria. The sequence continues at coordinate 266,925,009 of OW026366.1, read as the reverse complement.
CGTTAGATGGCGGACCCTTTACTTCTACATTAAATTGAAACGTCGATATAACAAAAAAAAAAAAAAAACAAAATAAATATAATAAAACTCTCCAACTCATTGCCACTTAATGCCACTTAAATTGATTTATTTCCGCTCAATGAGTAGGTATATCTTATGAAGTATTGCGTATACCTACTTACTTTTTAAGTGTTATTATAACGCCATTACAAAATATTATAATTGATGTAAAACCCATTCAATCAAGTGAAAATTGAATAAAGAAAGTTTTAAAACAATCTCCTCAATATGATACCTGTACCTAACATACATTGTGATCATATTGTAATGGCTACTTCTATGGTGTATAAAAATAAACGTGCACCATAAGAAGTCTACATCTTCTGCTATTTGCATAGCTTAATCATTAAAAATAATCTTTAGATATTAAAAAGAAACGTAATTTACAAAGATGTTGCTATAAATAAAAAAAAAAGAGAAGCTACAAATCATCCCAGAAATTAAAGTAAATCGATGTGCATACTGCATGCCAAGACAACAGCAACCACACTACCACAGCACCATCAAGGTCTTATAAACACCTTATAATGGCATTAATGTCAGTTTATAGTTTAGACATTTATCTTTCACGCTTCGGCTGTGAACAATTTTTGTTGGCTAATCACGACAATGCAAAGGCCTTTGCAACAAGCCCGTACCCAGGTGCAAGTAAGAATTCAATCGAACCCCACTCACCAGTACCGAACTTCTTCCAAAACTTTAAATAACATAATAAATATGTAAAATATGGACAGACGGAACCATTGAATTTACTTAAATTGCTTTTACTAACTTTTCTCGACGATGCAATCGGGCTCGAGACTAGAGACATGCCAATTTATAACAGTTATAACAGTTTTTCGACATTAAAGGTGAGCGTACGCGTTAACGCGCTTCGCACGACTTGACAAAAAAAACTCTGGCTGCCTGAAGTATGCCCACCGGCGGAGAGCCCTGGCCCTGCGGGGCTGCATAAGCAGTACAGGTACTTTTATAAACCAAAATCTGTTATAATTGGCATGTCTAGAGCTACTTCATTCTTAATTGGCTAATAATTTGCCGCTCTTTGGTCGTGAAGTAGTTGTGACAGTTTCAACTTTGTGTGTGCGATGTTATTCGATGTTTTCTATGTTTTTTTTTTGTTAGATTCATACGGAAATTCGAAAAGCACCACGTCAAAAGTGGTTAAAAACCTGTTATATTAAAAAAAAAAAACATAGAAAACATGAATTTAGCAAAAAAAAACCATATCCATTCAATGTTATTGTCATATTTCATATTTTCATATTTTTTGTCACCAAAATTCAACAAACCGATATCAATCAATCAGCAAACCAGTCTCAAGAACGAACTGCAAAAACAAGTGTACAACTGCTGAAACTGGTGCATTATTTCTACCGACATTTCAAAATTCGCAACACAGCATAAACACTTTCAGTTATGACAACCTGGGCAAAATATTACCCTATCTACACAAGTACACTATCTATAGTACCAGGAGTGGTTATTGGACCATAAACAATCTGTACTTACGTCTTTTTAATTGACTTCAAAGCAGCTTTTGATACAGTGAGTCGCAGAGTGATATTTTTCAAACACTTCAACTTTGGAATGACAGCTAAGTTGGAGAAAGTGCTGGAAAATATATATGATGGCAATCTATCAGCTGTTTGGGAGATAACTTTGCAACTCATGATTAATCGACTCGGAGAGGTCTGTAGAGATGAGCTAAACTGTGGTTTTCTAATCACAGGTATAACTGTGACTGTGATTTCTGAATCACTGTAAGTTTAACCTGTGATTGTGATTTTCAAAATTGGAATATCTTTGAGGCAAAAAAAAAATTCTCAGTAAAATATAAAGTATGTAATTAAATGAGGACAACAAATAAGTAATTAAAATTTGCTCGCAGGACAAAACCATGAATACAAAAATGCTAAAAATCTCAAGTCCCGAATTCAAAATTATCGAATAGCAAAATCTCGAATGTCTAAAATATCGAATGCCCAAAATTTCCAATACATACATACGGCGGATCGAAAAACGGAGTATGCCAATCGATTTAGGAGGTGGAAATTACCTTAGTGTCTCGCCCAACTCTCTAGCTCCAGTGGAAACCCGAAAATTTGGAATGTCAAAATTTTAGTTTCACTTTTCCTTGTCCTTGTGTACAAAATCACAACCAGGCTAGGACCTCAGTTCACAATTCAGTTCTACCATCTAGATCCTTAACTAAAAATAAAAGAATTAATCTGTTCTTCATATTTTCATCATGAGTCCTGAGATTTTGTTTTTCTGTATTGTGATTTCGTTCAGTTGCTAAAATAATAACTAAATCACGACTACAGTTCTCGTTCTGATTCATTTTACTCATTGTTGACTTTTCTCTCGTCGTGATTTTGTTCACAGTTCATAAAGTTCATTGTGCGATTGTCGTGATTTGTGAATCGTTTCTTTTTGTTGTGATTTTACTACAGTTGTGATTTTCAGTCACATTTAGGGCACTCACAGGTTTATTAAAGAGTCGCTCACAGGTAGTGATTGTGATTGTTGACTCACAGGTCAAAAATCACAGGTCGTGATTTTTTGCTCTAGCAGGTCTGCCGATTATGGAATTTAAGCGGGAATCTGAGCAAATCAAAAAAAAAAAATCAAAAAAAAAGTGATGATACATAATTGGAAAAGGATCTGGTAGAACTGCGTTTAAGGTGTTTGTAACTATAAGGTGTTTGTTGCAGTGGCTGCGTCAGTAATACTTTGTATTTGGAGCGCAAGTGTGGCGATGTAAAAAATATGAAATAGTCGAAAAAATTCTTAAATTTTTATTAAAAGATGATCTTACCAAATACCACTCCCAACTACATGATCACAGTAGTTGAGACATGCCTTTCTCCCCTTTTCATTAATACACGCGACTTGAAAAAAAAGCAAAACCAGATTCCACAAATATTTCGGTCTTTAACCACAGGTAATTTATTTTGACATTTATGTTGCTCGGCTTACGGCTAGCTTGTTAAACTGTCATAGGAATGCTAGGGTTTACATACATCAGTTGTTTTCTATTCAATACTTCATTCACACTTCCCGCGTTCGGGTGGCAATCCGATAGGCTATCCACCTATCCCAAAAAATTTCAGATAGTTTTTTTTTTTGTTTTTATATTTTGCGCGCACTCAAGGGGTTGTGACTACCCTTAAGATGATAAAACACAGTACGAGCGTTTAGGAAAGTGGGAGAGGATTTGAAAGGAGATACCGATGCATATTGGTTTTAAATGTTTGAACATCGAAGTGGCAAGGAAAAATTGAGCCGTGTAACGCATTCCACATTCTTGTAGTGCGACTAAAGAAAGAATCTCTGTACTTAACAGTACGTCCGAAGTTGGGCTCAAGGGTAAACTGATGCGCATTCCTAGAAGAACGAGTATTACGGTTGAATTGTTTTAGGGGAGGAATGCACCTGGCTATTTCACTAGAACAGTGTTTATGAAAATAGCGATAAAAAAGTGAAAGACATGAACCATTGCGGCGGTGTTCGAGAGTTTCAATTGCTTTCGTTATAGTTTTATCGCCTATCATTGTTAAAGCTCTCTTTTGAGTTTTATCTAATAGACTCAAGTGGGTTATTGGAGCACCTGCCCAAATATGAGAATTGTATTCCATTTTTGGACAAATGAAGGCTTTATAGATTACAGCCAGATCAGAGGGGGAGACAAATTTCTTGCATCGACGGAGGAAACCTAGACACTTAGTAGCGTTTTTGGCGGCATCGAATATGTGATCATTCCACAAAAGGTGATCGGTGATGCACATACCAAGAACTGAAAGTTTTTCAGTTTCCTCGATGCAAGTGTCGCTCATGGATAGCGGCTTTGGGGGTGGGGTTCGCTTTAACGACAGAAGGCAGCATTGTGTTTTTGAAGCATTAAATTCTACGTGATTTTTATTTCCCCATTTCACAATGCTATCGAGATCAGAATTTAATGAGCTACGCTGCCGTTGAAGTTCCACATCCGAAGGACAATTGTGTGAATCTAGAAACGAATAAGAAAAGCTGAGGGTACTGTCGTCAGCAAAACAGTTTAAAGGATTAGAAGTTTCAGGCAAGAGATCATTAACAAATATTAGGAAGAGAGTCGGAGACAAAACGGAGCCCTGGGGCGCACCAGCGTTTATTATATGAGTTTCAGACTTGAAACCGTACAATACAACTTGTATTGATCGGTCCGAAAGGTAATCTCAAATCCAACGAAGAACAGATTCATCGATACCAAATGCACGCATTTTCGATAAGAGAGCTTTATGCCAAGCTCTATCAAAGGCTTTTGTAATATCAAGTGCAATAATATTACTTTCGCCAAAAACGATTTAAAGATTTGTGCCACTGTTTGGTGAGATTTACCATCAGATCACCAGTGGACCTTTTGCTACGAAAGCCATATTGCCGGTCATTAAGAAGCTTTCGTTTCTCAAGATATTTCTTAAGCTGGTATTTAATCAGCATTTCCATTACCTTGGAAAGAAGGGAAATAAGTGCAATTGGACGAAAGTTAGAGGGGGAAGAAGATTCGCATTTTTAAGGGACAGGCTGGACAAATGCTGTTTTCTATCCACTCGGAAAGAGACCAGTAGAGTAGGACAGATGGAAAAGCTTACGCAGTGGTTTTGCCAGCGTAGAAGAACACCTCTTCAGAACAATAGGAGGGATACTATCCGGGCCAGCGAATTTGTGAATGTCAAGATCCTTCAACACTCTGGCAACTGTACGAGTATGAAAGAAAATTGGTCCCATGAAAACGTTTACGTTCTCAAGTACAGGAAGAGTCATATCATTTTCTGGCAGCGTGGAATTAACAGCAAACTGTGCTGCAAGCAAATTGGCTTTGTCTAGTGAGCTGACAAAAAGAGTGTCGTTGAAGACAAGCGTTGGAACCGAAGACGAAGTAGTATTTCGTATATTTTTTACAAATGACCAAAAACTTTTACTGCCTTTGGGACATTGCAGTATTTTTGGCCTTAGTTTTTGATCATGCAACAATTTTGTTCGTCGAATATGACCGTTGCAGGTCTTTCTAACTTGTTTGAACTTATTCCGATTTTCCTCAGTGGGGTTGGCTTTGTAACTTCGGAAACTTATTTCTATGACCCTGATATCCTCTTTAAAGCTCAAAATTATTAAGGCCTGGCCAATCAATGATCCATGAAGATCGTTGAAAACATGCATTACAAAAACAACACGAGATATGCTGCTTTCTATCGGGATCACGTTTCATGAACCAAAAGTTTAGTTTTGGCCACGCTTCGCAGCTTTGTAAATGGTAAGGAAATGTAAACTGTAGTGAAAAGAAAACAGACAACGAATATATAAAATATAAACAAACGTTAGGAAAAAAGAGATATGTATGTAAACAACACAGTTGTTGTTACTAAGATCCGCATCATTTTATTTTCTTGAAATAATCTGCCATCTTGAAGATGGGGTACATGCTAAATGGTTTTTGCTATAATTTGAAATGAGGTAATTTTTCAAATTATAGAAAAAGTTTTTTTCATCTCAAATTTGCTAATTTCGTTTGACAGCTTAATTCATTTTAAATTTGATTTGGCGTTTATCATTTCTTTTTCCATTCTCTTGCTGTTTTTCATGCATCGAGTTTTGATATTTCAATACAAAGCTTTTCAAAGCTTTTAAAATGGATTCCAATTGAGTGCGTGTTGTGTTCATAAAGTTGGCACGTAATTTTCAAGCAAGTTAACGCCATTAATACTCAATTAACGTCAAACTTTATTTTTGATAATGAATACTTTTCAAAATTTCACAATTTTAATAGGTATGTCAAATTGAAAGTCGAGGAATTTTGGGAATATACATTGGGTACGTTCAATGCATTACGTTTTACTTCTGAATTTTCAGATTTCTGAATTTTTGCAGCTTCTGATTGGCCAGCTGCCATAAAAAGTTAGATGACTTTTAATGACTTTTAGTTACGATTGCTTACGTTTCATCTGAATTTTCAGCCGAAAATTCTTATCTGAAAATTCAGAATAAAGTGATAGTGGTGGGGGAAATGTTGAAGTACTATACATGGAAGTTCAACTTTATGATTTTCGCTCTGATTAGTGATGATTAATTTTCATCACGAACAAATTAATACTTTTTCACATAAAAGAACTTATTGTTTATTGATAAGTGACTTTTTAAATCAAAATTCTTAGAAAAATATTCCCAGAATTCTACATCCCAATATAGTTCAATTATTTTTCATTAAACTTCACATAAGTCTTGCTGAAATTTGTTGCTGATTTAGTTAAATAAATCACCAGCAGAACTACTGACGCTTAATTTTAAATTTAAGAATAGTTCTATAAATAATTGCAGCTGTCAAGTAACACACAATCACACAGAAAAAATCGACTTCTTTACGAATTCCTTTCAATTGACAGAAACAAATCGATTCAGTTTAGAAAAAAATCAATTTCTTTGTTGAAAGAAATTCTACGTAAATTGGCATATTCAGATAAATGAGATCTCGGAAATCTAAGAAATCTCAGTTACATGGACAGGATTCAGCAGCAAAATTTCTCAGTTTTCCTGTCAAAAATCCTGAGGAAAAATATTTTCACTTTTAAAAGGAGCGAAATCACTGAAATCTCATTTTACTGAACGCGCCTAGTAATGGGTGATTTTTTAAGAGGTTTAGAACTTTTTTTAAAAAAAAAACACAAAAAATTCGAAAAAATGAATGAAATATTTATTTGAATCGATAGTTTGAACCTTGCAATTTAATGTTTAAAGATAATTTCATGCAAATGTTGACCGCGGCTGCGTCTCAGGTAGCCCATCCGCTGAGTCCAATTTTGGCAAACTCTTTCACACATATCGGCCGGTATCTCACGAATGAATGCATGGATGTTGGCTTCCAGTGCGTCAATCGAAGCGGGCTTGTCCCTATAGACATTAGCCTTGACATACCCCCACAAAAAATAATCTAATGGTGTCAAATCGCACGATCTAGGCGGCCAATTGACCGGCCCGAAACGTGAAATTAACTGTTCACCAAACTCGCCTCGCAATTGCGCCATTGTTTCGCGTGCTGTGTGGCATGTGGCACCGTCTTGTTGAAACCACATATCATGCAAGTCAAGAACTTCCATTTCGGGCAAAAAAAAGTTTGTTATCATCGCTCGGTAGCGATTCGCATCATCTTTGAAGAAATATGGCCCAATAATGCCGCCGGCCCATAAACCGCACCAAACAGTGGCTTTTTCGGGATGCATTGGTAGCTGTTGCAATGCTTCTGGCTGATCTTCACTCCAAATGCGGCAATTTTGCTTATTTACGTACCCATTCAACCAAAAATGAGCCTCATCGCTGAACACAAGCAGCGCGCGATGAACATTTCGAACCGAGCACGAATTTTGATAGTAAAATTCAATAATTTGCAAGCGTTGTTCATTTGTAAGACGATCCATGGTTAAATTGCAAACCAAACTGAAGCTGTTTGACAGTGACACAAGGTACTAAACACACGTCAGCTGTCAAAACCAGTGTTGCCAAAACCAAACCAGCCAAAAAATCACCCGTTATTACAAAAGAAAGAAGAATATTCCTACTCAATTTTAAAATAAGTCCAATCGAAAAATCGTCAAAGACCTCACCGAACACTGCATGTTATGTCAGTAACCATTAAAAAGGTTAAGGAAGGCTATGTTGCGTTGGTTGATTCGATAGAAAATTCAGCTGTGTCAACGTTCAAACACAGCCAACGCTTTGACCAGCAGTCTGTCAACGTATGTCTTAGGCCATAACCAAACTTGTCTCGTGTAGTGTGTTGTGGTGGGTTGCGTTGTGTCACTGAGGGTGCAAATTAATCGTCAATCTGTCATATTTGCTTTCGCTATTTAATTGTTATAGTATTTCCCGAGGCACTGCCTTCTCTTTCACACACCACATGAGACGAGACTAGTGTGGCTCCGGCTTTAATTATGAATACAGGGTGATACCACTATCAACGAAAATAATCAACGCGATGTGGGATATTCGCAAAAAAGAATTATCATCTAAAAGGTCTTAGTGACTTCATGGAAAGGGCAATTAGTTTCAGCAATTAGACACAATCTATATGACATTGAACAAAAACTTTAATAATTCATTAAAATACATTTATAGGGCTAACCAATTACTGAAACTAGTTAACCTAGTTGAAACTAGGTCACTAATACCTCGCATTACAGCACACCACCTTGCCTAAAACTTTTGTTGATACAACAAAAACACTGCAGCGAATAAATAAAATGTTCATAGCGAATTTTAGCTCTAATTTCATTATATATAAAAATCAACATAAATCTAGTTTTTGTCCCTCAGGTCAGGTAGATGGAATTGTTGGTCTTCGCCGTGTGTCGTCGCTGTACAACCTTCGAGACAGTTGTATTCGATCCGTCATCGCCTGTATAAAGTAAGCAGAAATTAAATTTGTTCATATCTTTAGCATCGATTGCCATTCTTAAACATTGGTCCAGGGTTGTTCATGTAGACTTAGTGGACGAGGCTAGGAATCGAACCCAGACTTTCAGCATAACAGTCCTATCCTACGTATACTTACTTACCATTAGGCCACCGGCTCTTGCAATGGAGAGGTTCTAATTACAATTTGGTTAAACTTTTAAACCCCAATCCAGTGATGTACATTCACTTATGACACCCCTGTAGCTAGTCGATTCCTCCGCTTCTATTTCCATCGCTTGAACTCTTCCTTCAGAAAAGCCTTGGTCACTCTATACGTCTTATTTGAATTAAAACCGATGTTGAAATATCGAAAAGGGAATTCATACAAAATTAAATCTTCCTTTACCCCTTTCAGAAGAATCTAGTTTCCGCGCCTGCTTTCAAAAATATATAGTTGTATGGACAAATATCAGACAGCAACCTCATGCAAATCATTTCAATGTAGCTAGATATGCCCAATGAGTTTATTAATCGACTTACGCCGATGAAAAGTTACTAATATACTTTTTTCCTTGCTATATCGTAAGCTAATACCATGGCCAATGTCATTGGACCTATAGATCTCCGTGGCTGAAGCCATTAAAGAGAAATTTGAATTTCCAATTTATAGCAGAAAAAAATTTAATAAAAACACCAAAAAATAAATGTGTATTGACTTGTCTAACAAGTTGGACGTAGAGGCCACTATCACCAGGTACCCTGTGGCATAACAGGTAGAGATTTGCCAAACCGAATATTATATCTAAATATAATGTATAAGTCGTAGATTATCGGATGCAACTAAGGCAGCTGCACCTTCTCTTAGGCTTACGGCTTAGGATTACGGAAAATCTGCTTCATGAATTAACTGTAAATAAATGTAAATCCAGAGCTAGCTAAAATTGGTTTAACTCACCACTGAAAAACTGGGCCTTATTGTATCTTTGACTCGATATAGTTCAATTTCACCTAAATTTTATTTGAACCCAATGAGATGCAACCGAAAGAAAAATAGAGATACGCCATTCGAAACATTTTTGCTGATGTTGTTCTCGAAAAGAAAGGGGAATCATCGCGAAACTAGTTTGCATAATTTGCTTTGGAAGACTGTGTAGAGAGACAAAGCTTTATGATGATGATGATGATTATAATGACGATCAGGTTCATTGGTAAATCCAACAACCAATTTATTATTATCGCTACCTATTGGCCAATGGATACACAGCAAAAAGCTTAAGATCGTATATGTGTGCCATGTCTACCTATAGGTATATAGTCTATGAGCTTCGCTAAGACCTCAAGACTATATTGCAGACGGTGGTGGTGTCGGACCGATGATCTGCTCCAACAGTTGTCAGAAGTGTATATTGTCTTCTGTGCGGCTGCGGCATAGCATTATAGCGGTTCGCGTTCGGGAATAGTTTTGGCATTTACTGCCGGTAGATTACGCTCAACACAACATAAATAATAAAGTTTGTAATAATTGCAATTTGCTCGGAATAAGCTCCATTGTTTACCCAACACACGATTTGTTCATATTTAATTAGTGCAATATGTTCGGTGCTGCGAAAGCAATTTGTTGCTTGAGCGTTTTACTGCTTTTGCAAATTATTGGTGGCAGTTATGGTGGTGCTGAGAAAGAATATTTTACCTCGATAGCTGGTCTGGAGGAACTTTTGAGTACCGAGGACTTCTTGCTGTCTCATTTGAAATCGTACGTGCTCTCAATGACTACGCAGTTGGAAATGCTTCAGAGGTAAGTGATAATATGAGCAAAATTATTTGGAGTGATTTATTATTATTTTTTGTCTTGAAATTGTTTTACTGACCTTAATAAAAATTATCTATTACAAGGCTTTAAAGTTATTGCGGGAGAAAAAGTTAATTGTTTTTTTTTTGTGTATCACTGTTGATTCTGTTTTACAAACACTGATAAATTATTGTAATTCATTGAGTTTGAACTTGTTAGTTGCTTAAGACACCTAGAATGTCTCAGTGGGTATGGTCAATTTTTGAGTTGATATTTTGATGCTTGGTCGTACACTTGTCGATTGTGTTTGATCCTAAAACGGCAATTTTGGTTGTTGACATATCCGCTGAGCCCAAAATGGGTATCGTACGTAAAGATGATAATTTTTTGGCCAAAATCCGGATCTCCGGCCAACATTTCCAGATCCCAATTAGCGAACTCACGACGTTGTCTAATGTTTATTGTCGTCCGACTTCAATTCCTGCATATGAGCACAATCTTATACGGATGTAGGTAGGCCCAAATCCAACCGCAAAATAAGCCGGGTTGACCCTCTAGTGATGCCTAATTCAGCTGATCGGCACCAAATCGACATCTCTGGGTCTTCTTCGATGTTTTCTTCATTGCGCACCAATCTCTGTCTGTTTAGTGGCTTAAGGTCCAAATGAGTGCAGTCACGCTCAAACTTTTCCCCGATGCAACGGATTGCCTGCGTAATGAAGCCACGATGACAACCGACCTCACGCCGAAAGTCGTGTTGCGTATTTATAATTGAGTTTGAATTTTAATAATATTTTTAATAATTTCCACACGAAATGGCAACTCTTACTAAATATTTTGACAGCTGGATGCCATTGGTAACTTTGACAGCTGCTCAAACATAACAATTGGAAAAACTATCTGGCCTATTACTTGGACTATAGGGAAATACGTACCTATTTTCAAAATTGAAATAAATTTAAAATAAAATTGAGATAAATGCAATAACCAACAAACAAGCGATAATTTTTTTTTTTTTAATATCAGGAAGTAAATTGAATTTTGCAAGAAAAACAGACTTAGCAACACCAAATATAAAGGGTGTTTTTTTTAGAGGTATAGAACTTTAAGTTGTCAACACTATTTTAACTGGCAGCCATTTTGTCAGTTGTCACGTGATTTATTTTAAGATTGGTTTGGCATTTCATCATGAATCGACGATGACCAATGGGCACGGCCGGCGCACAGTGGTTTGGTTTGTATGGGAGAGCGGAAAAAAGTTTGTTTTATCTGAACGGTTCAACGGATTTAAATGAAATTTGGCAAACATGTTGAGGTTAGTCTTATACGTATTTGGTCAAAATTTGGTTGAAAAAATATAATTAAAAACAAAGTTATTGACATGTTTCTAAAATTTGAGGGTTTTGATGTTTGTATGGGAGAGCGGAAAAAAGTCTGTAAAATCTGAACTATAAGACGCATTTTATTGAAATTTGACACAGATGTTAAGATTAGTCTTATACATGCTTGGTCAAAATTTTGTCAAGAAAAAATTATTAGAAAAAAGTTATTGACATTTTTATAAAATTTGAGGGTTTTGATGTTATAAAGGGTCCGCCAAATAACTTTCATTTTTTTTTGAAAATGGCGCAATACATCGAGTCTAGCTTCGGCTGTATGGCACGTAGCGCCGTCCTGTTGAAACCAAATGTTGCCAATATCCTCCTCTTCAATTTTTGTGAACAAAAATTCGTTCAACATGGCCTGATAACGATCGCCATTGACTGTAACCGCCACTCCTTGCTCATTTTCGAAGAAAAATGGCCCAATTATGCCTCTTGACCAAAATCCGCACCAAACAGTGACTCGTTTTGGGTGTATCGGCTTTTCAATGTATGCGTGCGGGTTTTCTGTGCCCCAAATGCGACAATTTTGCTTGTTTACTACCTGCCAAGATCAAACTGGGCTTCATCTGAAAAGATGATTTTTTTGGCAAAATCGGCATCTTCTCTTAGTCGATCGCAGGCCCACTTAGCGAAGCGTATATACAACCATATTCGTTTAGCGGAAGGATAAAACTAATTATCTGTCAAATCAGACATGAGCTAAGTGTTACCATTCACGAAATAAGCACTAGTTGAAAAAAAACGTTAGACGGCGGACCCTTTACAAAAATGATTTTTTGTCTTAAAAACGCTCGCTGCATTGTGAATTGGGCGACGATTTTGTAACTAAAAAAGGATGACAGGGGTTCTCGTCACGCTCACGTCCCGTTTCCTCGTCGCATTCTGAATCAGGTATGACTCATCTCACTTCATTCGCAAAAATGATTTAGCTATTTAAGTGAAATGAGTAACTTCGAATTTAGTTTCGAACACTCAAATGTCATAACCAAAGACTATCTTTTTTTATGTTTTGTGTCTTTGTTTTTGTTTATTTGACATAAAGAAGAAAATTAATGTTTTTCATTGCAAAACATCTTTATCAATACATTCCTAAATGAATGCCCCTGTTTTGTATACTTTCACCAGAAATATCATCTTAAGCACTCCATACAAGGTTCAACTTTGTTGTAAATTTAATGTCAATAACTTCAAACCTCATTCAATGTGAGGAAGTTAATAGTCTCAATTACTTGAAGTGTTGTCTGTGATCATGTCTCGTGTGTCGGTCGGCCGCTGTCGGTGTGTCGAGGCATCTACTATTTAGCTGACAACTGAGTTGAAAACCAAATTGAACCGTGTATGGAGTGCTTAAGAGTTTGAGGACGAGAAATAAGAGATGCTATGAAGCCGTTTGACATTACATAGATTATCACAGACTAGATTTCTTCCTCTTTGTTGATTATGTTATTTTTATTCTTATAGGTGATTCAATTTCTTGAGAAAAGATCACATACTTATGCAAAAGCGTAAATTTACTAACACATGTGCCAAAGTCATGTTCGAAATATCTGGCGAGTTATCTGACAGCTCATTTCACTCACTCAATCACTCACTCACTCACTCACTCACTCACTCACTCACTCACTCACTCACTCACTCACTCACTCACTCACTCACTCACTCACTCACTCACTCACTCACTCACTCACTCACTCACTCACTCACTCACTCACTCACTCACTCACTCACTCATTTTTAATAGTTAAATCGATTTTCAATGTAAAGTGACTCATCTCACTCACTCGAATTTGCTAAATCTCGGCACAGGTATGCTTTCATTGTTTGAAACTGGTTTGACAACTACAACGAGTTCTCGTCACGCTCACGTCCCGTTTCCTCGTCGCATTTTGAATCAGGCATGAGTTCGATTCCCAGCCAGACATTTAATGCATAGCAAAAAATCAACCAAAAAAGCAAATGCGATTTTCTCAAAAACTTCTAGTATGATTTCATGAGCTTTTTAACTATTCCACTGCCAGCATTGAAAATATTAAATTGATAACAATTGTAATGATAATTATGAAATAAATAGGAAATGCTATAGGTACCTACTATCAAGGTCTTATATGATTTTTAATAATAGTGTAGGTACGTTGCTAATGGAATATCATTATGTTTACTCACATCTCGACAAAGTTTAAATAGTAAAATAAAAATATAAAAATCTATAGGTACCTACTGTTTTCAAGCACTCAAAAGCAAAGTGCATAATTCTCTAAAAAGTTTGGTACAGGGTATTTCAATAGGAACGCTTGATTTAAAAAAAATTTCAATAAAGTCAATAATTTTTCCTTGCGATATAAGATACTGAGTGGCAAGTTATGGATATGTAAACAAATCAAGATTTTTATCAAAATTTGAAATTTGAATTGAGTTGACGTACTTAAGATGAAAAAATAATATCTCGCCATTCTGACCGAATGTCTGTCTGTGTGTGTGTTTGGCTAAGACCTAAGCGGATGGATCGATGTTCTTTAAACTTGGTACATATGTAGATAGGGTTTTTGGAATAAGTTAAGTTTTAATAGATAGTGTTAGCTTTAAGTAAGAAAAATAGTTCCGAAAAATGCTAATAAATATTAATGGCACATCCCATAGAAAGATTTTTTTGATTTTCACTTTTAATTATCAACATTATATTCTGAAAAATCGATATTTCAAAAACGCGTGGATATTAGAACTCAATTTTTTAACTCCACATTAATAGATTCTTGAAAATGGCGTAGCAGAGACTGGAGCACTTTCGACCCTTTTTCATGTTTTCTTAAATATATGTAAATTTCCTTCAATTAAATATTAAACAGCGTTAAATTATGCTTAAAAAATGTTATGCAACATTTTAAAAGAATACATCCAGTGTACGAAAGTGTTCCACAGGTGGGGCTGAATAGCACATTAGGTGAGGTACTTCTGGACGCAACGAAAATCGGACAAAGTCATTTAAATTGCTAAAGTCATTGAATTGCTTAAACTAAAACTGAACATTATAAGCGTAAAGATGTACTGTGGTATCTTTACATACAGATACAGACGGTAAATCACTAATGAACATACAGAAAATAATGGGACCAGGGATTGATCCTTGTTGAACACCTTTTGTTACAAATGTATTTATTGATATTTTCTTAAAATTTTGTACAGATCTTGCATTTGTCTAAAAATAATAAAACTAACATTTTGTACACTTTTTATAATTTTTATTTCTTAATTTGAATCCACATTTTTATCATTTTCAGTGAAATTAAAGAAATCGAAAGAGAACACACAACTGCCGCTAATGACTTGGAAGAATATCTAACAAGTCCCATCAATGCGTATCTTTTGATCAAACGCCTCGATACGGATTGGGGCATTTTTGAAAGTGCCATTGAAAATGGAGTAGCTCGAAAATGTATTTATCTCATTTGAAGTATGCTCGATATTTATCGAATTGATTATTTTGAATCTTCTTTTATTTTCAGCTTTTCTGGAAGCCCTCAAGTTCGGTCGAGAAAATTTGAGTTTCCCCACAGAAGAGGATGCAACAGGATCGGCAATTGCATTGGTTCGCCTGCAGGAAACCTATCAACTAGATGTTTCTGAAGTAGCTGCTGGCATCTTAAATGGTGTTAAATATGGGTAATTTTTAACTTCAGAGTTTGCTGGCTAACTTATAAAACTTTCTTCAATAAAACCTTCACTTACAGTTCACCTATGTCATGGCAAGACTGCTTCCAACTCGGCCAAAAGCTGTTTCATTTGAAGGATTTCAACCACACCATTCCATGGTTGAAAGAGTCATTTCAAAAACTCCAAATCCAGGACTACTACAACTCTAGCGAAACAGTTGGATTCTTGGAAATGGTTGCAAGCTACCATGCTCAAATGGGAGACTTCAAAACTGCGTTGGATCTAAACACCAAACTTCTCGAGCTAGAACCTGATAAAGAAGATTTTTTGGAATTTAGAAAATATCTTGAAGTGATGATCGAACAAGGCCATGGACTGGTTGTGCCAGTCTTGGAAGATGATGAAATGAGGCCGTATAAGCAAACAAACGAGTTCAATATCTACGAAAAAATTTGTCGCGGTGAAATCAAAGCGTCACCATCAGAAGACAGACCACTTCGCTGTAGAAACTACCATAGAGGTGTTCCTTACCGTCTCTTGATGCCATTCAAAATGGAAGAAATTCATTTGGATCCGTATATTGTGGTGTTCCATGATGTCATCAATGATGATGAAATCGAACCAATAAAGGAGATTTCCAAACCCAGTATGACACGTTCGCAAGTCCGTTCTGTTGATGGAGATTCCACAACGGCAACTTTATATAGAACCAGTCAAAATGCCTGGCTTAAATATAATGTTCTGCCAGAAACGCAAACACTTAGCCGTCGTCTTGGAGACATCACAGGGCTGAACATGGAAGGGAATGAAGAACTTCAAGTGGCTAACTATGGTATTGGTGGGCATTATGAACCTCATTTCGACTTTTTCGAGCAGGATTCGTCCTTTAACGTCGCAGAACATGGAAATAGAATAGCCACGGCTATTTTCTATGTAAGTTCTTTAACTTGCTAAAATGTATGATAAATCTTTAATAAAATCTCCATCCATCAGTTATCGGACGTTGAACAAGGTGGCGCCACAGGTTTCCCATTCTTAAACCGGGCCGTGCAACCAAAGAAGGGCAGCCTGATGTTTTGGTATAATTTGCATGAGGACGAGGAAAAGGACTTCAGAACAAAACATGCGGCTTGTCCTGTCTTGAAGGGATCTAAATGGAGTAGGTTTGGCCAAGTTTATGTCGAAGAACACCATTTCTAAAATTCCTTTTTGTTTTTTCTCACTGACAGTTGCAAATGTTTGGATAAGATCGCGAGAACAGGCGTTCACACGACCTTGCGGCTTGCAACCGGATCATGAGGTGTCCATCCCATATCGAATTATTCGATAGTATGAAGTATTATTTGGTTAAGTTCCGTTTAAAGAAAAACGTTTTATTTTTTTCTGTTGATGAAGAATAAAATATGACTGAAGGAGAAATGTTTTATATGAATTTGTTTTACCAATCCTTTATTGATTCAGAATATCATTTAATGGCAATTGGTTTATTTTTGTTAAAAACGGATGTTGGCTGCCTCCGGAAGTAAACCAGAGCGGCGCTGCATCTTGGCGAATTCCATGATGGCAGTGTATAGCCGGTTGAAATGCAGCGCACTTCAGGAATTTAGCTGAGTGTGGTAATCTGTGGATTCCGATTGGCTGATAGTAAAAGAAGAGGTTCGGATAGACATCGAAAAATCTACAAGAACACTTCCAATCCTTACGGCAGCCCAAACGAAAGAGTTAAAATTTGGAATGATTCGGGACATTTGACAGGTTAATTTTTTTATTTTGCTTTTTGTGGTTAATTTGTTTAAAATTTAAAACAATTCAAGAAATTTTGTCATGAGTTCAATTGTTATTCATATTTAATTGGGTTAAGAGCGGAGAAATTCACCAATATGAAGTTTGAGAGACACCAACAATCCTAAGCATCTTTGCCGGGAATTAATTGACAAAGTGTCTCCGTTATAAAAAAAGGCCAAGCCGAATACATGGCTTGCCCTGGTATTCGCAGCTTTAACATTATTCGCTAGTTGCAGCTATAAGCGATGTGTTTTTGAATGGAAAATTGAAAGAATTATTAAAATATGGCGAAAAAGTACGAGTTAGAGAGAAATTCGACTTAGGGAGAGCCGACTGTATTTGTATTATTAAAATGAAATACAAAAAAAAAAAAATTAATAAAACTATCTTTTATTTTTAAATAGTTAAATATATACCCTTATATCAACTGCGAATAGGTTTAAGCTTAAAATATGATGCCCTGGTGAAGTTAAATTTTAATTTGTTGTGATCACATTTTAAGTTTTTCCAAAAAAACATGAACTAAAATCATTATTATGTTATAACTTTCGCAACTTTAAAGAAGGATTTATTAAGAATCTCGGGGCAAATAAAACATTTTGGTAGGTCCTCTAGCTTCGAAGGGATCAGAAGACTTGTGTCATGACTTTTGCATTTAAAACCATTTTTCGTAAAATTCATTCAGAAAAGTAATAACACAATGATTTTAGGTCATGTTTACTGGAGTATTCGAAAATGTGATCACAAACCATCCGATTTCTTGGAAATTAGTGGACCTATAAAAATGGTTCAAATATTCCCAGATTAATTTATATTTTCAAAAAGTTTGCTTAGTCAAAAATTGTTTCTTACTTAATTTAAAAGTATTTATTTTGTTTAAACAAACATAATCTTTAATGAAGTTTCAAAATTCATATCATTCGTAAGCTTTCAGAGACACATTCATTTTAGGGTTTTTACATTTTTTTTTCCCAGAATTAATGCTTATTTTTGAAGTTCTAATTTTTCTTGATTTTTTGTCGTTTTAAATCAATTTTGGTATTTTCTATTTCTTAATATGTTTTCGAAATCAATATCATTAAAATGGTTCCTTTGCTGCTTCTTGTTTTTTTTTTTTTTCTTTGTTATGGGAGCTTACTAGGCGAATTTGAACTGGAGGTGCAGTTGCAGGCGTTTCTTTAGCGAATTGAGATTAATTTACCGTTTCTTCAAAGTTTATTTAAATAAGATTAATCGGTGGATCCTCCTCTAAAAAACACTATATCCTGTCAAATTTCATTTTTTGGGTTGTCATTTCTTACTGAATTAAGTTTACAAACCTCATAAATATGCAGGTCACTTGGAAGTGGGAACACCGAATTCTGTCACCCTCCATCAACAGCCTGTAGGGTTAAAATAGTCAAACATTTTTTTTTCTAATTTCGTAAGCGGTTTATGTAAATATTTTTGTTGAATTAATACTATTTCGAACAAGGCTGTCATTAATTTTGTAGTTTCGTTCTTTGGTATATTGCCTTAAAAAGATTTCAATTAAATTTCTAGAACCAAATTAAAGGATTGAAATAAATTTATTTCAAGTCCTGCCAAAACTTCTACCACTTTTACTTTTGGCCCTCTTTTCTGGCTCCACCAAGGGTCTTTAGTTCCTCGGGCAAGGACCTCCACATTGCATCCCTTGGGCGTCTCCCGTCAACGCATTCCAATCTATAAGAAATTCAATACATTTAAATACATATGTAATTATTTTGAATAAAAAATCTTATCCTTACCTCTGTCATGGGCTACGTAAAAATGCAAATGGGTCAATCAAATAACTTTCTTGCTCCTCACTTTCTCTTTTTTCACGATTAATCTTGGCAGTATTCATATTTTATGTTGTTTTTTAAACTAGCACAGCACTATTCACGGTTAGTTATTCGATGATAAATAACTTTTCAAATGAAAGGTTACTTAAAATAAAATTAAAAGGCCTCAGCCGCTGAACTTTCTATGAACCAAGTGGAAAAGAATTCTGTAAAAACTCAACGGATAGGCCGATCTTGTTGAAATTAGACCCTTCTTATTGTGTGCTTCTTCGGAAAGCGATCCTACAGGTAGTACAGCTGATTTTATTATTTCAACTCTGTGAAATAAAATTGTATGAACAGTTGCTGGCATATAGTACCTACCTCAATTGCCAACATATCCGTTTCCTCAGTATAAGCTCCACACTCATTTGGGTCAATTTGTAATGAAGCATTACAATTTATAATCCTCCCCCCGTATCTACTTACCTGTTCCATTACCTAAATTCCATTCTATCCTTAAACCCTACATTCCTATACTCTATACATAACCCCTGCTTAGTGTGTGTTATGTACAAATAAACAATACTTACATACCTGACCGGCAGCATGCTCCCATAGCATGTGCTACGATCGACAACTGATTACTGATTAGCAAGACAAGATAACAAATAGCTTAATCAGTGTAGTCATAGAAACTCACCACATTGACCACCTACATTTAAGATACAACAACTAAGTGTGGTAGGTTTGATAAGAAAATAGACGAAAAGTCTGAAGGCAGCATCTGGACGACTATCAAGAACCTCGATGGTGAATTGCCGCTCGGACTCTGATTTGTACCAGCTTCGGCTGCGATTTGTACCAGCTTCAGCTATGATTTGACTAAGTGATTTTGCCAGTTAATAACTTTGAATTCTGAACAAAATTTTTTCAATATTTCTTTCCGAAATTTTGTGTTCGAAAATTAATTTTCCACAAACTATTCCCTAAAACAACTTTATTTAAAAACACAATAAAAGAAGAGATTTCTGGCTTAACAAAAAGTATAGCATGGCATTGTATGTGTAAGTGTTGTTTTTTAATATTTTTGTTTTCTGTTTTAAGTCAATTTTTATAAAATTGCCCCTCCTGGCTAAACGGGGGGGGGGGGGGGGGGTGTAGTGGGCCTCTACCGACGCGACGTTTGAAGATCTTTTAAAAGAAAGAAAACACTAACATTTTTGTTTCATTTTACTTCATTACTTTATTTATAAATTAAAGTTTAAGTTAAAAAATCGTAAGTATTTTCTTTAAAAAAAAATATATATATAAAGTTTAATAGAAATATTAGAAACGCTTGAAAACAAATAATATTACATTTTAAATTCGCCCTTAAAATTAAAAGAAGGCATTTTAGTTCTGGATTCAATTTTATTTCTTATGAGACCATCTCTTGATTTTGCTCCTATGACGCATCGACTTGCTTCAGTCACAGATCTTATGCATCTTTCGACAATTTTTGTATGACATGGGAAATCCGGAATTTCGAGTTCTTCTTGTTTTTTTTTAGCAATGAAAGCTTTTCATCTGAAAAATCTTGTAAAACAGGTGGTGAAGTCATTTCACACTCATTCCAAAAAAAAATATCGGTATAATCTGTAGCGTTAAATTTTATATTTGGTGGTTTAAATATTCGGTTCGATTTATTCGTTTGTCTGGCTTTAAAGATCCGTTTTAGAGCAAGTTCTTTGACATAAATTTATTTGTCGAAGAGCCATTGCCACTAAAAGGTTTTCGGGGTGCGCATAAAAAGCATTTCATTCAATGACAGCATCGATGATTAATTTCAAATTTTGCGGGAGCCATATTGAGAAAAATACTAATTCAAATACGTGATTCGCTCCATCTATGTATCAATAACGGTTTGTTTTTAACAGAAAACCAAACTGGTGCATACACTTTCACTATGTATTCCACAAGAACTTTAAGATTCTCAGATGGACTACTGGAACCCACATAAAGTCTTAGTATTCTATTAGCAGTTGTGACCCATCTTAAATGTGCCATTTTTCCGAGCTGTCGATTTGCTCATCCGGGAGAGCAGTTACCTGATTTGATAGCTTGACACATTTCAAAGAGATATTTTTGTTTTGTGCTCAATTGATCTGCAATTTTTTGGTCAATATCAGGTACATTTCCGACAACAGGCGAAAACTGAACAACATTGGTGTTTTCACAATCAGTTAGTGCCTTACCAATCGGGCCAGAATACTCACGAGGTCCCGAAGTAGATCCATCTAAGTTGGTGAAAAAATGTCTTAGTGGCAATTCGTTCGCATGAAGTAAACATATTGCCCACTGTAATAGTCGACCTAGTTCCATTTCCATGTAACGAATTACTCCTCCTTTCAAACCCGTATTGGTGGCAGCGCCATCACGTCCAATGCAGAGAATAGTTTGTAAATCAAATCCCTTATCGTTAAAAAAATGTAAAATGGAATTGCATATTTCTTTTCCTGTACCATACTTTGGAGTTACGTGACCCAAGAATATTGATTGTGGTTCTGTAAGAATTGAAATTGAATTGAATGCTCTTCTAGAACCAGTTTTTGATAATGAAGTCCATCTTTTTCCTCAGAATAAAGGGTTTTATCTTTTCTTCCATCAAAATATATACTTCGAGCTAAGAAGGTTTGATGAACTGTTTCTTGATTTCAACAAGGCTCGAAGTATTTTGTTTTTATCAATAACAAGTGTGGTATTGTCGGTGTTTATAATTCCAACGTCCTGGAGAACTGCTGAAGCCACTGCTGCAGTAGATCGGACAGAAAGGCCATATCTTTTGCAAACTCTTGCTACAGATGGTAGATCAAGTAAATTACGCTTACCTGCTGATGTTGAGGGCTCAGATATAGGGACTGTCTCGACTGGTTCCACTAAATTGTTTCTTCTTCAATGGACTCTGCTGTATCGACCACGTTTACTAAGTTTGGTAAGACAGAAGAGGAAACTTTTTGGTTAATACGTGCACTACGTTCTTTTCGCTTTTGATTTATTAAAGTTTCAACTTTGTCAAACGCACCGATCACCATTGTTCTATCACTTCTTTGGTCTGTTAAAAATGACCTTTCATTAACAGGTACTTTTTTATCCTTTTCACAACGACATTTTTTATCAAAGTTATCACATTTATATGATGCAATGTCAAACAATTTTGTATTTGAAAGATTGATAAAGTCTTGCAATTTGCTGTTATAGCTTAGATTTTTTTTTCGAATAAGGATATCTTTTAAGAGTCATATATTTATCAAAGTGAATTTTGATTAATTGTAAGATTCGACTATGACACACAACTGGAATCGACGCACTTTTCCAAATATTTTCAATTTCTATACTCACAATATAAAAAACTTCGGAATTTGACGGCTTTCTGCCATTGTATTTTGTTTTCAGATTGCCTTGTGTCAAAAGAACATATTTTATTACTTCTTTCACTGTTAGTAATTGATTTTTTTTTTAAGTTCTCTTAAGGGCCTAAAAAAGGGACACATTGTTTCTTTCCGACGAGGTCCAGAATTCATTTTGATGCAGACGCCCAACTAACAATTTTACTTCTATATTCATCTAGAGAAGCTTCTTATTACTATTTATCACACGTATATAAGCTTGTTATAGTACTCCAAAGAGCTAAAAGGGCGGCGTTTTTTCACTCCTATTACACCTTTATGGAGTAAATTTTGTTACTCCGAGAAATACACTTATAAGTTATGCTATAGAGGTACTATAGGATAACATCAGTGACGTGCCGTGATGCTTTTAGTAAGGTGTTCACTAATTTTGTCTCCAGTAAAATTATCTCTTCTTGTGTGTTATGTTCTTTTCCAATCAACCGAAGAAATCGATGTTTTTTAAATTTAAAAATCTTCTTCAAAGGATGTTTTCGATTTTAGGTCGAGTCTTCAAATCTCGGTTTTAAGCTAGATTTACACCCATTTTTAGGTTTAAATCAGGCATTTGTAGCCTGGTTACTTTTCTTAAGTAGGTGGTGGTGAGTTCTTCAGTTGAAAAATACCTTTAAAATAATTAGTGGGCTGCAGGTCAAAAAGAACGATGTTAAAATGTATACGCGATCGCGCTGGAAGCATTAAGTGTAACTGCCAGTTGTTAATTTTTAGAATACATATATAAGTGTAAGAAGGTTAAGATCTTTGTTTTAGATGTACCTACCTTCTAAATTTTGTTGGCTTATGATGAGCCTAACCATGCTCGAAATGCCGCATACATTTTAACATCGTTATTTTTGACCTACAGTCCACTAATCATTTTCAAATTGTTGAGAATTATGTAAGATCACAAATATAATTATTATAGGAAAATACCACTCACTCAATTACAAAAAAAGAGGCAGTGCAACTCAGTACTTTGTGAGCTTTGTGACCTGAACCTAGACCTAAAAACATATATGTAGGTAGTAAGCGCAGACGATATTTAAATAAATGTTGGGTTTTTGACTTGCGAATGAAGTAAGAATGAAGTAATGAATCCGGTTCACGGATTATAAAGATGAAATAATTGATTTACCTATATGTACGTGTTTTCCGAATTTCGATCTTAAATTTTCAAGTTTCGCGATTTACCTATTTATAGTATTTTTATTTATATAGGTACCTACAAATTATCTGACAAATATTTAAAACTATTAAGTTATCAATAAAGACTCCTGCCATACAAAGGTTTTATCCATATTGATTCGTAAATATTGTAAAATAATCGTAATCGTAAAACAGTGTAAAACAAAGATGAAAATTAATTTTTTTGTTTGTGAGTGGGTGTAATGTTTTAGCTTTTTACACAAATATAATACTTGATTCAATTATCTTAAAAAATAGACAATTACTTTGCAAGTGAGAATGTTTTTCATTAGACAGGTTGGGTGATTTATTCAATGAAATTAGTGAAATCCTTGAAATCATAGTTTCCCGCTATGCTATTGAATTAACCGCTTTAAGACTACTGACTTATTATTAAAGCACACTAAACGTACAATATTGTAGCACTTAACTTTTGAAAATTCTGAATTTTTTCATCAAATTTTCCGTTAATTGTAATTAAATATTAATCAATTTTGGCTTTACAAACCCTTTAAAAATATTTTCTTATTGATTGTTGTAAATATTTTTGCATCAAAAGATGCGCTAATATCTTACCTCTCTTGTGATACTATCTTGATAAAATTTCTTAGTATGTATCAAAAGTTATAAGTAATCTAGTGAGAGTCTATCGAAATTTTTTGTGATTTTTTTAAAATCAAAAAACCATTTCTAACTGAAATCGAGTCGCGGGCAACGACCAACCGCATACCCACATACATTTTCTTCGCTTTGACTTCAGCGGTGCGCTTGATGAAGCTGAACACCCGGGCATATACATTTTATAGAGAGAATGAATTTTGTGATCTTTTTTTTTGAACTATCTTTGTATGTGAATTTACGCTTCCTCGGTGCGCTGAAGTAATGTGAACACCACAGATTAGCCACATGAAGATGAGAATGTTTCGTACGTTTCACCCTCCAAAACCCATTTGTTTACATTGTTGTATTTGTAATTTCTTCCCGCGTCGATGAATAGATGTGAATTGCAACAACAATTTAACCAGGTGTGTGAAGATCCCTACTGTCTATGGTTGAGGTTTTTATGCACACATTTTAATTTTTTATCTGATAACTGCCAGTTCAAGCTTGTAGGCAAATTAAAATGGCTGCCGGGGATTCTCATCTTCATGTGGCTAATCTGTGGTGAACACCTTTGATTGTTGATTCATCGGAGAAGAGATATACTGAGTGAATTTTTTTACCTTCGACGAAAACGAATACTCATCAGACTGCCGAATGAAAGCACGAGCGAGAGTACGCTTGATGAAGTTGAACACCAAGGCATATAGGTACACATTTATAAGGAAGTACGAATTTCTTGCTCTTTTTTTTAATTTCTTTGC
The DNA here is from genome assembly GCA_932273885.2 of Leucozona laternaria. Classification (NCBI taxonomy): domain Eukaryota; kingdom Metazoa; phylum Arthropoda; class Insecta; order Diptera; family Syrphidae; genus Leucozona; species Leucozona laternaria. The sequence goes on along the minus strand of OW026366.1, from coordinate 266,900,154 downwards.
ATGTGGATTGCCTTCACTTCGGTGCGCTCAAGTAAGAAGAACAGCCTGCTCGGAACAGACTGCTCGGAAAAGACTGCTCGGAACAGCATGCTCGGAACATTTTTCGTTACTTTGAGATAGTTGTTCTGATTTTGTAAGCATTTTTTTCTATAGAATAATGCAAGGACTAAAAGAACTTTGGCTACGCATGGAAATTAAGATTTTGCTAGGGTGTGCGGTGAACACCTGCGCACCTTCGAATAAACGTCACTGGATAATATATTACCATAACGAGAATCGGAGAATGTTTGGTTTATTGCACCGTTTGCTTCGATTCTAGATATGAAGGGAAGATTTACTGTTACAAGTATATAATGCAAAAAAAAAATATTTTGTACTTATTATTTTTATATTTTTCATATCTTCTGACAGCTTTTTCCACATGATTATCTGCAAAGTTCTTAAGTGATAATTATTTTATTATTTTTGTCATGATTATTGTTATTATAATTATTTTAAAAATTACTTACATTTGTAGGCAGGCTTATCTCGAATATACAAACCTAGCGTCGAATCGGGTTAACTTTTATCATGAATTCTTTCCTATAAAGCCACATTGGCTTTCCTTATAGATGCTTTCAAAACTATTATATATTATAGTGTTTCATTACCGATGATCTTATAAATACAACTGATTCACATAAGCTCTTTCAAAAAGATAAAAACGCGAGCACTACTTACTGAAATTACCTTATTTAAAATATAACTAAATTAAATGTTGGCTTTAAAAGAAGGTATAAAGTTCTAACAAAAATGCTTCCGATTAACGATATTAAAACATTATTCGTAGCTATAGTGCTTATATATCACCTTTCTGGCTGACAGTCAAGTAGTTATAGGAGATAAACTTGATACAATTCATATCATTTTATGGTATGGATATAGTGTGGTTATAGAAAAACTGACTCATTGTGCCTCTAACAATTATACGAGAAGCTCCAAAGAATATCTTAGCGATGAATTGTATCAAGTTTAACTCCTATAACTATTTGCCTTCCAGCCAGAATGGTTATAAAAGCACTATAGCTACGAATAATGTTTTAATGTCGGAAATCGAAAGCAATTTTGTTAGTTGGGCGATTAAATAATAGCAAAAACACAACGCAATTATAACACAAAGCGAACACTACTAAACACTTCAACGATTGATTTATTTAATTTCTCTTCCTAGTTGCAACAGCTTTTATAGAAGCTGTACGCAAAAAGAACTAAGTAGACTTATGGCCACATGAAGATGAGAATCCCCGGCAGCAGCCATTTCAATTTGCCTACAAGCTTGAGCTATCAGATATCAGATAAAAAATAAGAATGTGTGTATGGAAACCTCACAAATAGACAGTAGGGATCTTCAGACACCGGTTAAATTGTTGTTGCAATTTACATCTATTCATCGACGCGGGAAGAAATTACAAATACAACAAAGTAAACAAATGGGTTTTGGAGGGTGAAACGTACGAAACATTCTCATCTTCATATGGCTATTCTGTGCTTATGGCTTTTCTTTGCTGGCGATGAAGGCAATCGAACAAACACATACAAAACTTATGTACTTACTAACTTATGTGGCTACAGGATCGATTTTTTTTTTTTTTATTTGGAAAACGTTGCGTTGCAGTTAACTAGATAGATCCGTTATACTTAGGTATTCTTTTTTCAAATATGAATTAAAATAATTTATAACTATTAAATTAATATCAAGGAATCTTGCGTCGAACGAATAGTATAATTGGTAGGTACTAAGGACAAATGAACCATTTTTTAAGAAATTAAGTCGAATAAAAACAAAAAAAAATTACCTACCAAACTTTCAAAATCAGCGCCAAGTGCTAAAAAAACAATATCAAATAACTAAATACGTAAAGTTTACATCTGTCAACAAGGATTAACTTTTATAAAAAAAATAGAAACAAATATTGCATATTAAATAAATCTCAGGGCGCGGTAGAGGTCCAAAAGTACCCTTGAATTTTTGTTTCTTATTATTTTGCTATAATATACTCATAAATACGCAACTTTTGCGGGGTCTTTCGTTAAGATACTTCAAAAAAAATTGACGGGACGCACTTGTACCTGCTAATAAATTTTAAAAATTCATTGCCATTCACCAAAACCAACCAAGAACCAAGGAAATTAGAAAATGGACCTTAGACCAGATTTCCACTTTCTTCTTCTATTTCTTTTAATTTATCAAAAAATCAATTCCTATTGTGTGGTCAAATTTGTATATGAACAAGCTTTTCAATAGAGATTTTCATTTTTTCTCTACAGCCTACACATACACACCCAGCAGCAATGTGAGCGCCGAAATACATTTCACTTCAAAAACTAAAACTAAAAAAATGTATCTTCTAAGATCTGAAAGAAAAAAAAATCCATAAGATAAAAATGTCTGGTGTACCCGAGCGCCCCGTTCCCCTGTTCCATTTCCATCCACCTGTAGCACGAATATGAAAAAACAAATATTAAATTTCTACGTGTCGCGAGGATCGTCGGAATTAAGTAAAAAAAATGTTGCAATGGGTTGCATCTTCAATATTTTATAGTGCGTCGATGTATGACGGTTGGGTTTCTTGGGTCATCATACGAGGTATTGTATTGGACTTGGGTTGTGTTTTGGGTATGGTAGGGCTAGCTTTTCAATTTGGTATGCTAGTTTTTATTTTTTTTTCGTGAACATGCTTTTGTTCTTTTTCTACCTATTATCATTCTACATCTGTTTCTATATATTTCTCTTGTCTGTGCTATAATAAAGGTGTTGCACCGATGATCTGCTCCCACAGTCATCAGAAGTATATTGTCTTCCGTGCGGATGATGCGGGATAGTATTATAGCGGTTCGGGAATAGTTGTGGCATTTACTGCCGATAGATTACGCTCAACACAACATAAATAATAATTTTCCAAAAAAAAAAGATAATAATAAAGTTTATAATATTTGTAATTTGCTCGGAATAAGTTCCATTGTTTACCCAACACACGATTTGTTCATATTTAATTAGTGCAATATGTTCGGTGCTGCGAAAGCAATTTGTTGCTTTAGCGTTTTACTGCTTTTGCAAATTATTGGTGGCAGTTATGGTGGTGCAGAGAAAGAATATTTTACGTCGATAGCTGGTCTGGGGGAACTTTTGAGTACCGAGGACTTCTTGCTGGCTCATTTGAAATCCTACGTGCACTCAATGACGACGCAGTTGGAAATGCTTAAGAGGCAAGTGATAATATACAAATTATTTGGAGCAGGGCTACCTTCGTGGCTCTAAAGAGCCAATTTGGATCTTTTTTCCAGGTGTGGCTCTTTGGCTCCACTTTTCTAAAATCATCCCAAATTGGCTCTTTTTGTGATTTTCGTGGGTATATAATAATATATCTACTTAAATTTCCTTTTTCATAATTTTTAAATTTTCCTCTAAGTAGGTAACTCTTTGTAAAAAATTGTTTGAAATTTTTCCTCTGAAGCCTAGTACCTACTCACCTCTTTGTGAAATGATAAACAAAACCGCTTTAAAATACACGTGAATAATGATTATGAAAACATAATAAATTCTCCACGTGTATTTTCGATACTCAGTTTGTAATGTTTAATACTCACTTTGAATGAAAAAAGAAAATGATTGATTCATAATTAATTATGTATTTGACAGACTCTTAAAGAAATCCCAATGAAGGTTGTTTTGATCCCGTTTTTTGTTGTTTTTAGCCTGTTGGTGGCAATAGATTCACAAAAAGAGATCATGGTTTCATCCAAGAATAATTTTTAAGGTAAATCTTTTTATTTTTCAGAACTTTTTCCAAATTAATTGACAAATGTCACACTTTTCCACATCTCATTAGATTTTCCTAGTGGTTTGCACGCTACGAAATGAGAATTATAATGTGAAATTGATTACGAACCGGTTCGTAATCCGCTTTGACATTTGGGTACACACTTCTAGTTGGGAATTACACCGTTGTGAACTAAACGTCAGTTTTATATGGAAATTTCATTTCCACTCGAACTGAGTACTAGATTCTTTGAAATCTGAACGCGTTCATTTCGATTAAAAAATCAATTTCTTAAGCTAAGTATATACAATTGGAAGATCTTCCAATATTGGCATATAAAGGGTCCGCCAAATAACTTTTTTTTTGAAAATGGCGCAAAACATCGAGTGTAGCTTCGGCTGTTTGGCATGTAGCGCCGCGCCGTCCTGTTGAAACCAAATGTTGCCAATATCTTCCTCTTCAATTTTTGTGAACAAAAATTCGTTCAACATGGCCCGATAACGGTCGCCATTGACTGTAACGGCCACTCCTTGCTCAGTTTCGAAAAATGGCCCAATTATGCCTCTGGAACAAAATCCGCACCAAACAGGGACTTGTTTTGGGTGAATCGGCTTTCCAATGTATGCGTGCGGGTTTTCTGTGCCCCAAATGCGACAATTTTGCTTGTTTAGTACCCGCCAAGATCAAGGGCTTCATCTGAAAAGATGATTTTTTTTGGCAAAATCGGCATCTTCTCTAAGTCGATCGCAGGCCCACTTAGCGAAGCGTATACACAACCATATTAGTTCAGCGGAAGGATAAAACTAATTATCTGTCAAATCAGACATGAGCTAAGAGTTACTATTCACGAAATAAGCTCTAGTTGAAAAAAAAAACGTTAGATGGCGGACCCTTTATTTCGCAAACATTTTTTACCAATTTTCTATGAACCTTGTAAACATCCAATTTAATCAGCCAAAATTGACAGAAATTTCAGCCAATTGTCGGACAATTTTTTAACAAAAAATTGGCTGAATGCTTGCAATCGTGTGAACAGGTGTAAACACACAATTTTTCTAGTTGACAGATAATTGGACGATTGACAGACTAGTTGGATATTGGTAGATGTTCGTGCGAGGAACATCTTCCAATTTTCAATTGGCAGATCTGTTTTGTTTGTCGTCGAGTAATGAATATTATTTTATATTACAAAAAAAATTAAAAGTACTTCTAAAAATAAAAAAAAGGGTGCAAAAAGTGGTAACAAATTACCGAAGTCACCGCCCGCCAAAGTAACAAAGAAAAAAATATTTAAAAAGAAAGTCCAAAAGGAATGGACGCCAGAGCAGACTTTGCAGTTCATCCAGGAGATAGTCATTATTGCTCCCTATCATATCGTTTTTCACTTTCTTTTGTTTTTTGTTTAATATTTTATAAATATTTTTTAAATAGCTGTTCAAAATTTGGTCAGAACTACTTCAATACTAAAATAAAATTTCAGATTCGTCATCTTCCAATTGTCTTCCAATGAGTCTGCCAATTTTTAGTTCTTTGAAGTCTTCCAATCGTGTAAACAGACAATTTTTAATTGGAAGACAAAAAATTGTCAGCAATTTTTAACCATTTTTCTATCAAAAATTGGCTGATTTTTGGATAAAATCTACCAACCGTGTAAACGGACAATTTTCATTTGATGGAAAATTGGCAATTGGAAGCTTATAGGATGCAATTGGAAGACTTCTGACAGGTCTGCCAATATTGGAAGATCTTCCAATCGTGTTTACTTAGCTTTAAATTGTGTTAAAATTTACTTAGCTTTATATTTCTCGAACGTTGCAGAGATTTTTTTATGACAACTCGATATTTCAAAAACGACTTGGTCGATTTTTATTTAACTTAGCAAAAAGAATTTTTTAACATTATGTAGAAGATTTTAGACAAAAATTATTCTTATAATCAAAAATAACGGTACCTCCCATACAAATGATTTAAAAACCGTTAAGGAAAATCGTTTTTTGTTCATAAGCGACTCCTACGATTTTGATAAATTTTTTTGATTTTCGACTTTCTCATTACCTTTCTGACTTATCGATTAAAACTAAATTTTGTATACACAAGCTTGTTATAAATTTAAACAATATTGTATATCAAAACTTTGCAACAATTATTTTTGGATTTCAAAAAATATTTCAAAATTATTTTAAAAAAATTCGATTATTCTCATAAATTAACATTTATTTAATATAAAAAAATCAGATGGTGTACATCGAGTTGGGTTGAAAAAGTTTCAGAATTATTTTTATCCATTTTTTTTTCTAATTTCGTTGATTTAAAAGAATTTTCCAGTTACAATAATACAATTTCCTTGCATCCATATTGCATTTGTGCAACACGGGCCATATTGTTAATTTTTACATGCGCCCATAATACTAACTGCAACTTTACTAAATTTTGGCAAATCGATAAAATATAGGCTCCCACTCCCATAAATAATTTATTTCAGACTTTAAAACCACAGTGTGATCGCACATCCGTCGCACGTAAGAGCAAGTTCCTGCGACCCAGTCCTGCATAATTTTTATTTTGGGGACGTTTTCAGTGGTGGCTCTTTTTTTCTTAAAATACTCTTTTTATTGGCTCTTTCTCAAAATCTAGAAAGGTAGCCCTGATTTGGAGTGATTTATTTTTATTTTTTGCCTTGTAATTGTCTCTTTTGTTTTAAAAAAAAAAAACATTTAATGGCATTAATTGGATAAGCGATATAACGTCATTCAAAGAATTCAAACGCCTACGCGCCACGGCTTGGCTTATTTATAGTAGCACGCAGCGTTACCTCATTGACTGTAACATTATGGCCGGCTTCATTTTTTAAGAAATATGGACCAATGATTCCCTCTGCCCATAGAGCACACCAAACAGTGACTTTTTGTGGATGTAATGGCGTCTCAACAATGGCTTGTGGATTATCTACACTCCAAATGCGGTCGTTTTGCTTATTGACGTAGCCATTCAACCAAAAATGAGCTTCATTGGTGAAACAAAATTTTGTTGTGAAAATCGGAATCAACAACGATCTTGTTTCGAGCCCATTTTACACAATTTGCATGCGTTGTTCAGGCGTCAGTCTATTCATTATGAAAGGGCAAACCAAACTGAGCGTAAATCAAGTGACAGCTGTCAAAATGAACAACTCTGAAAAAAGTATTGCCAGATTGAAAACCACGCGTCTTAAAAAAACACCCTATATATGTCTCTACACATTTCTCCCACATTGCTATAGGAATACGTGCGTTTACAAAAAAGAATCCAAATTTTTAAAAGGAGTCCAATTTCATTGATTTTCAAAAAGATGAGTCTTGGAGTCCCGCGTTAAAAAAGAGTCAGTGACTCTAAAGAGTCCCGCTAGTAGCACGTATCCCGAACAGATCCAGCATTCATTGAACTTGTCGCATACATGTGGCCCCAAAGAAAGATGTCTTAATAAAGGATTTAAATAGCACGATTTCGGTTGCCAGTTCACCTCGCTGCCGGCCGTTCGAGGTAACCTTGCCATCTGTTCCCTAAAATTTTAGTTTCGTGAGCGTGCGTCAGGCGCCACTGTTTTGGAAAAAGCTCTCCCATAAGCCCTGTATGTACTCAGCGATTATTTTACTGCCTGAGGATTTGAGGATTTTTTTTCATTTCGTATTAACTACATTTTACTTATGTTTTTCTTTGAGAAATTTAAATTTTCCTTTCGACTTTACAAATATTTACCAGTTTTGGTTCTAATATGTTTTCTTATGTTGAAAAAAATTAGTAAACAATATTCTATGCTTGTCGCATTCGTCGGCGACGCGAATGTTGAAAGGATTTTTTTGTGCTTTAATTTAAACTAGTATCGCCTGCGGTCGAAATTCGACCATCTGTGATTTATTTTGTTTTTGTTAAAAATACAATTTTTGAAGGTTTTTTCTTCCGTTTTCAAATCTACTCCAGAAATTTTCTATTTACTCCACTTTTTTTTACAAATCTGCTCCGAAATTTTACTACTGTGGTTCTAACCCTGATCCCTTATCATTGTAAGTAGATGTAGAGTATATCATTCGGAAAGAAGCAGAAATATTGCATCTAAGCTACATGAAACACGTTGGAAATGAACTTTTGGCACACTACGCTCGGGTGTTAACAAACAGCCGTGTGTTTCGTGATTTTTTTTTTTTTTGGTACACTTTTTGTATGGGGAATCCATTATTTAACATTTTTACATGTAAGTAGTCGACGGATTCACATAATCTCTTCTGGTGGCACTTCTGTTTAATATTAGCTTTCAAATGGTATATTTCTTATTGTCGGGCGTTCGGTTTAAGTATATTAAAAAGGGAGTACAAAAATATTGTTAACGTATTAATATTTATATATATATAGATATAGTTATAGATTTAGATAAAACAAAGCTGAGAAATAGACTTCAGACAGAAACTTTGAGTGGAATTCTTCACGCAAAGACGCTTTTCAAGCAACAAAAATTGCTTTGATCTGGAATTAAAGCAAACCCACTTATCTCTGTTTCAAAAAAATAATATGTATGTTTTTAAGGAACAGGACGATCTTGGTTATAAATGTGCATATATTTTTTATTCCACAAGAATACCTGAAGTATGACTTAGTTAATTAATGTTTATTGTGATTTATTTATGTTTTTTTTTAATAAAGGATTGTTTTGTTATTTAAATCATATCTACTACTACTCAAGTAGTGGCCCTACTTGCTATAGTATAATCTGTACTGCGAATTTTTAGCTTCTTCCATAAAGTTGTCATACATTCTGTTTCCTGTTTTCTTCAGCAACTCAATACATTTTGGTTTCAGTGATTTCAGTTGTAAATCGGTTGTTAACATTAAATTGACTCCACACTCCGCTGCCAGATTCTTCCACTCTGGGACACAACCTCCTTCGATGGACAATAAATGCTCAGAAACTAAAATCTTTTTGTGATGTAACGTAGAAACTTTTCCGCTGCTTTGAATAATCTGTATCCCCAAGCTGGAACTCCATAGAGAAGTATAGCAGTTGCGGTTGCACGAAATGTAGCTTGTTTTGAAGTTTGTGAAATACTTCTCTTGTGGATACAACTGCCCCAAACAGAACAGATAGCTCGCTATGCTTCAGAAAGTTTATCTTTTTGATTTTTATTCATGTTGGTGTTCGATGTAATTAACACTCTCAGTTCCCAGATATTTGTATTCCTTTACTATTTCTATTTCCTCTCCCTGGAACGTCCACTTTTTCATGCGTGAATACTTTCCTCCACTTTTTTTTTAGAATCATCATTTTAGATTTTTCCCTGTTAACAGAAAAGTTCCAACTTTTGCAATATGTTTTTAATCGGTTTATCATAAACTGCAAGCATTCCAGAGTTTTCGCGAGGAAGACTATGCCTGGAACCTGGAATCTTTATCCGACGTAGCTCAATTCCACCCTTAACAGCATCTGAGATGTCATTAATGTAAATATAAGATGTGAAGAAAAGTACTAAGAACGCAACCTTGCTTTACTCCCACCGTTCGTTGTTCCAAATTCATCAGAGAAGCAGTTTCCATCCCAGACAAGCGCTGAATTGTTTTGGTAAAAAAGCCCGTAACACATTTATCATTTTTGATGATATTCCGAGCTTGTATAGTTTATAGAAGAGCGCTTCACGAAGTATGGAATCAAAGGCTGCTCAAAAATCGACAGTAAGAAAGCGTAGAGTTTTGAATTCCTCTTCTTATATATCTCTGCTAAGCTGAGCTATGAAAAGATTTGGTCCACAGTGGAATAGTCCTTTCTGAAGCCAGCTTGGAACTACTGCAAAATCCGTTTGTTTTCCACCCAACTGTATCCTTTTATAAAGGACAGTTGAAAACAATTTAGCTGAAGTATTATGAAACCATATACCTCTATAATTAGCTGGGTTTTCATATTGTCCTTTTTTGTGAAGCAGATAAATTACTGACTTAAGAAAAGAATCAGGAACTTCAGAAGTTTCAAAACTTCTATTGAATGTTGATGTTAGTAGTTTATTAAACTCTGGTGTGCAGTTTTCGTAAAATTCAAAGGGGATACCATCCTCTCCTGGTGCTTTACTAAGCTTATAACTATAAATCACCTCTTCTATTTCTAGCAGAGAGATTGGCGAATCTATCTAATCATCTAATATAAGAGGCGTACAAAATGGAAGGTGAATATTGCTCTGCATTGAGAAGCTGCCTAAAGTGATTTTTGAGATCCACCCCAGTAGTATTCCTTCTGCTTGTAACCACTTTAACTGGTTTCCAAAACTCTGCTGAGGATCCGCCTGTGTTAATGTAATCTATGTTTTTTTTCTCATAAGCTTTTTTCTTAGAAGCACATATGCTTCATAGTTCTTATTGGCAGCTGCATATAGTTTTCTTGTAATAAAAAGCTGTTTTTTTTCTAGCTAATTTTCTACCCATAGTGGTTGGCATTGCTGCCTGTACTGACAATTTTTGTTGAATAGAGTGTATAGAAATTCACATCCCAGGTAGCTCTCAAACTGTAATTGGCACAAACCATTCAAGGTCCACAACTGATTTAAAATTAATAAAAGGGAATAGATAAATAAAAATCAATTTGATTTTCACTTTTCAAAATGCAAAAATTGATGAGAAATTTCAGAATTTCGAAAAACAATAGATTTAATTTAAAATATCTTTTAACGAACCGAAGTAGGTGTTGTCGGCAATGATCCTCAAATTGGTCGCTAGGTTGATAACCACCAAGATATAGTTGATAACCACCAAGAATAACAACCAGTCGGAGAACCCTTCAACCTCTCCTTCCTTTTACCACCTATACAACCCCAGGGTTACAGGAGCATGCGACTGATCCAGGCAGCAGGAAGGAGAGGACGTCCAGTCTATGAAGCACGGTGCGTGTGCATGCTAGCTGTAGCTCATCCTAGCTCGTCGAAGTAACGGTTCTCGCCATCATAGCACTGGACAATTGTTACGCAACCATATCATGCCGGATTTAAAATTAAAGAGTAAGTCGGGTTCAAAGAAATCTGAAGCCCGAATTCGTCCCAACGGGAAGGGTGTGATTCCTATAGGGGGGGGGGGGACTGCCGAAGGTGTTATTGCACTCCCGAAGATTTGCCCACCCGTATCTCGGGAATACCACCATATGACTGCTGCAATCTTTTAACCAAACTCGAATTTTAAGTTTTTAGTTGTAGGATAAGAAAAAGGAAAAGTAATCATACAAAAATGAATATGAAGTCATTATCTGTCGAATGGACATAAGTTAAAGTGACCATTCGTCCCACATTACGTGGGACAGTCCCACATCTACACAAACTGTCCCACTTCGAAAATTGTCCCACAAACGTCCCACAAAATTATAAGATGTCCCACGCTGTCCCACAAAATCAAAATTGAATTTTTCGATCGTTTATTTTATAATTTATCATAATAAATTAACTGGGGGTCATTCCGTAATTCGATTATCGCCACACGATATCGTTTTGACGACAGCCTTGCATCACGTAAAAACAGTAATCACTATCGACTGAAAGAAATCGTCTTGACGATCGAAAATTTGCTTCCCGTAAATCAAAAATCGTCAAAACGTGATTGTTAAATCGTTAGCATTTGAACGATACCTATTAAGCTATCGTTTTGTTTGATTTTGTAAGCAATTTATGCATTTTATCATATGAAGCAACGAAATGTATTGTTTTCAATAAGGGCGGGTAGATGTTTTCGGTTGATCCTGGGTTTCGTTGACGCAAAGGCGTTGGCTGATTGTCCACTGAATTGGTCAACTCAAATTTGGGCACCAAACTTTGGATAATCGGCTTGGAAGGACAACCATGTAAACCGTAAAATGGGCGCAACGCACGTATCGTTGCCTAAAAGATTTTTATATTAAAGTCTTATCATTTGGACGTGTTGTTTGATCGTGACACTTGGCATGGTAATTTGGCATCAGTAACTGGATAATACACAACAGATTTGGATTTGGGGTAGGTGCAAGGTTGGTTATATTTTAGTTTTTTTGGATTTAAAAAACCCTCACTGTATATATATACCTCACTGTTTAGGTGTGAGAACTAATTTCGCGTACGCGAAACTACGTGCCTTTAGACAGTTTCTAATTAATTGTAGCTTTGGATAGATGGATAACCGATTTGGTTATAGGCGACATCAAGTTTTGGCTTCACATTCTTTTCACTTCTTAATAAAAATTGACATTTTTTGGGCGGTACTGACCTACATATAGGTTAAACCATTGTTAAATGTAGTTTTTTAATATTTCACAAATAAATATTGGATAAAAAACTTACATTTTTGTTTTTTTCATTGGTCCAAACATAAAACAACACAAAAATAAATGACTGAATTGTCATTGATGACAAGTCAATCCTTCTCAAACTGTAATTTATAATAAACGATTAACGAGACAATAGTGATTGTGTTACGTGAAGCAAATTGATGACGATAACGTGCACGATTATCGTTTTAAAAATTATGGAATTACCCCCCTGAACGCTACCAACATTACAAAAAATTAGATGCATAAACGTAACGACTGAATACAACTGCTAATAAATTCCAAAACTGGAATGATGAAAAAATATCAGCTGATATAAGATGGGTGATGGGTGGAAATTTTCTCACATTTAAAAAACTGCAATATTCCTTACCAAAACTCCAAAAAGTTTGTTGATTATACCCTCTATTTGCCGGGGACTAATGCGTCGAAGGAAAGAATATTTTCAATTGTGAACAAATTGTGGACGGATTAGAAGTCACAACTCTCTGTCGAAACAATTAAAGCGATATTGGCTGTAAGATCGAGCTATTCAAGCTGCGAAAATTTCATAGAGGAAGTGTAAAAAAATAATAACTTATTGAAAAAAATTCATTCATCAGAGATATATGGCTGGATCATTTATTAATTTATAGGAAATGAATTTTCCTAGATTAAAAGAATGTGTTATAATTTTACACTCAATTGCTGAATTTCTGATAACATTTCATTAGGCTATTTTGAAACTTTATGGGCGTCCCACACCAAAAGACAAGAGAACTCACACACATTTTTTGCAGATTTAAGCTTAGAGCATTATAAGTCAAGTGGAATTAAAAAAAAGGATTTTTGGAGTGCGCATTGAAGTAAAACCTAGTAATTTTTTTTTTTAACTGAACTAATTTTTTTAGTTAAGCCATGTTATGTTTTCACTTTTTGTGAGAATTTATTGAATAATTTCGTTTTAGTTATTAGGTAAGATTCTGTTCCACTTTTTTCGTAGAAAATAAGTGTTTTTTTATGTTCTGCAACCTGCTTTAATAAAATTGAAATTGTCCCACACTTAAAAAAAAAATATATATGTCTATTATTTTCGGGTGAATTTCTTTACTTTGACCCACATTTTGGCTTTTTGGATCTGGTCACTTTAACATAACGTCGCCTGAGAATTGTTTTGTCCCATACGCCACTTTTGTGGTTTTTGAGTTAGGGACGGATTCTATGGTATTTTTGTGTGCTCTTTCTAAATCTGTGATCCGCTTTGCGCTATGTTATGCCAATCCAGAGATATCCAACTTCGATTTTGTCCCATATCCAGTAAAATCAACGGTTTGTAGAATTGTTTTGTACCATAAACCATTTTTTGGCGTATGGGAGAAATTTTCCATACGATTTTCTGAAATTTTTTTTTTGAGAATTGTTTTGTTCCATGTGCATATCACGGCGACAAAGGATACCGAAAATGTTTAAGTAGTTCAGAATTGGTTTGTCCCACGTGCATTTGTATTAAGGAAAGCCAATGTATGTGGGACACTTATTGCGAAAAATATTTAAGTATTGGTTTGTACCACCTCCATTACAGGAGTGCAGAAATTTAAAAACAATTGTATTAATTCAGTTCTTGTTTGACTGTCGAAGTGAAAGGACGTGCGGTCGTGTATTTGCAGAATTTTTTTTAAATACGGATATAAGCTCGTCCGAACCCGGTTCCTTAGCCAGCGGAATCCTTGAGTAAGTACTTCCAATATTCTGCTGGGTATGAATTATAATTTATGGTTTATTCTTTTTTCAAATAAAAAATGTTTAATGAAGACTTATCGCCCAAGGACCTAAGCTGTTCTTCTTCATCTTCGGGAGATTTTTCAAGTATTAAAAACTAATTAATATTTCCGTCGCACATTTTATTAAAATTCTTTCTGTTAAATGTTTTTGAAAGGTGATGATTCAAGAGTTGATCCTAATTATTCAGCTGACAGCATTTGAAAAACATTGAAATTCACAGTCCACTTCACCTGGTCAAACTTTTAACAAACATGAACACCGAGAAAGTTGAACTTAAAATCATTCAAATGCTTCCAGAAGATTTTAAGGCGTATTCTATTTCGGCTAATAAAACGGACTACACCAAAGTACCTTTTTCTAAAGTAAAAATATTGCTTTATGAAAAAAGTTTCGACTTTCAAATCAAATACAAATACTCGGCTAACGAAAAAGAGTTTCAAACTGTCAACTTGATTAAACCAGCCACTAAAGGTACACTTCAAACACCCAAAACTTTGCTTAGTGCAAAATTAATGAACACTTTTAAGAAAAAAAGAATGACTTGAAAGATTTGCTTCCGTTTATTATTATTCCGGATATCGATAAGCAATATTTTAAAAAAATTACTTAATTTTTAGAAACTTTATAAGCCTAATTTAAGATTTGATAATTATAATGAAATTAATTGTGATAGCAGTAGAACTGCTTTTATTTTTCTATTTTTTATTTTGTAATTTTTCTTATTAACGAGAATGATTTAATTTAAAGTACTTATATACATAGTCATATTAAGTAGCTATAGATTTTTTCAATCCCCTTTGAATACAAACTTTAATAATGAAACAGAAATCGATTTTTCTTTTCAAATTTTAGCATCCACCTTCATGCCTCCTTGCCTTTCAGATATTTTGGTTGAGAATTGTTTTGTACCATATCCATTTTTTTGTGTCACACGTGTATGAGAAAACTTTTCAGTTTCAAAATATAGGAGGTGGGACACACGTCAAAAAAGTTGACTTTTACGTTAGTGATGATTATAGTTTCTTAACAGTTTGGCAAAACGCTTTGAAAATTGGAAGGTAAACTCGATCTATGACGGTCTTTAGATAAAAAAAATAAAAAAAAAATTCCTATCGCACAGTTTTGGAATACCAAGTACGCAAACCTTTAACTTCGTTTTTCAAAAGTGGTGCCAATGACGTATGGGACAAAACAATTCTCAGGCGACGATAAGTTAATAAATAATGTACCTACCTAAGTTCCAATTCAAATGGAAACAAGTTAACAACGCATAAAGTCCACATAACTAACCCTAAGGAGCTTATTTTTATCGTTTTTTTTTTTGTGAAATGGCCAGCGAAGTGGGCGGGTAACAGCTAGTAATTTATTTATATTTATATCTATGTATGTAAAGTACACATAATATCATATTGCCATCTGAATATTAATTTATTAAAAAATGATATTCACACAATTGGAAGCGATATTCCTCATCTTAAATTAATCTTTAGAAAAATGGGAAAAGGTCAAAATCCCACCAATAAAAATACTCATTATGTACACAAATCCCGCCGATCAAAATCCTGCCGCAAGAATCCCACCAGTTCCCTACTATTATTTGGCGGGGTTTGTCGAAAAAGTACTTTTTCGTATTTTTTAAAGAGAAATAGTAACAAAGTTATTAAATTGACACACGTTATAGCTGAGGCAGAATTATAAACGAACAAAATGTTTTCAGCACAGGGTGATTCCAAAAAAAGTCACTTTCTTTATTAATTATCATTTACATTTTATAATAATTAAATATATTTGAAAATTACTGCATATATGAAGCAAATGGAGGAGCTTTGTAACAAAGACCTAAAGTTTAAACCAAAAAAAAACATGGTTCGACCTTGCATGCAATTTAGCTCGAAAAAATGCTTTTAAGCAACTTAAAACTTTTAGAAAATATAACCTTGATATTTTTCGTATAAAATACAATTCTGCAAAAAAAAAACAATACAAAAGTTTATGCACATTAAAGAAACGGGAATACTTTCAACATATTTCCAGCAAACTTCAACTAGTCAACTCAACAAAGGAATGGTGGAAACTCGCCAAAGAATTACGGGGAAATATTCAAATTCCAAATATGTACAATACTAATAGCCGACGATTTTAATTCTCATTTTTGCAATGCACATATTGTAAATGATGTATCGATTACACTATCGTTCCCAGATCAGCCTTATATCAACAAACCACTATTGGATCGTGATGAAATCGTTCTAGCAATTGAAGAATCAAAGAATAATAAAGCTCCTAGTATGGACGTAATACCATCCGAGTTCTGCAAGAATGCAACTCCTCGATGAAATTAATAAATTATTTTGTGATATTTTTGAGAATGCTTGATTGATTGATTCTTCATTCAAAAAGTCAATTATTTTTCCCTTATTGAAAAAAGGGGATGCTAACGTGGTAATAAATTATCTTGGATTGTCTTTTCTAGATACACTCTACAAAATGTTTACATCTGTTCTTGTGAAAAGACTCACTAGGTGGATTGAAGATAACAACATCTTTAATGAATTTAAAGCTGCATAACGCAATCATTACTCCAGTGTCGACCAGATTTACAAAGTGATGTAAAATGTCGTTACTTTTAAGTAATCGTTACATTCGTTACTTTTTCCGAAGTAATCGTTACTTTTGAGTGATTACTTTGATTACTTTTTTCATATAAAAATTACAAATACTTTTGTCGCACTTTTAGCTTTGCACAAACAAAATAAATAGGAAAAGAACTTTGCAAATCAGATTTCCGTTCCCTATTTCAGAAGGAGAGACAGAGTTTTCACAAAACAGTCTGCCAGGTTCAACTTCAATCCAAATTTCGTACGATATGGCCACAAACCGTTGCTTGTTGCGTTCAATAAAAGAAGCGTAACTGAACGCATCAGTGGAACGTGAAGCCAATCCACATATCGAGTAGATGTGTGCTATTCGATCGATTCATATTTGCGCATAACTTAAAATTGAAATTATTTAAAATGAGGATTTTAACACCCCCCCCCACCCTTCCTTTAAAAAATCCATTTAAGAAAAAAAAAATCTCCATAAGAAGCCTATTATTTCTCGTTTATTTAAATACCTCAACCTTGAAGATCGGACAACTAAAACCAAAGTTATAGGCTTCCAACGACAACAACTATAATCTTTAATAAATTATCCATACCGAGCATTTTATACTCGAATCTCGGACCCGTTACCCGGACTCGGTCTGCCAAACGATTACTTTGAGTACTTTGATTACTTTGATTACTTCGATTACATTTCGTTTCTATTGGATTCGATTACTTTTGATTACTTTGGGATTTGATCACCCTTGGGTTTTGGATCAGGATTGGATTGCAGGAGGGAACAAAATATTCTCAGCACAGGGTGGTCCCAAAAAATGTCACTTTCTTATTCTTTGAGCGATTTCGATGAAATTGCCACAGGTTATAGCTGAGGCAGAATTATGAACGAAAAAAATATTTTCAGCACAGGGTGGTCCCAAAAAATGTCACTTTCTTATTTTTTGACCGATTTCGATGAAATTGACACAGGTTATAGCTGAGGCAGAATTATGAACTAACAAAATATTTTCAGCACAGGGTGGTCCCAAAAAATGTCACTTTCTTATTCTTTGAGCGATTTCGATGAAATTGACACAGGTAATAGCTGAGGCAGAATTATGAGCGAAAAAAATATTTTCAACACAGGGTGATCCCAAAAAATGTCACTTTCTTATTTTTTGAGCGATTTCGATGAAATTGACACAGGTAATAGCTGAGGCAGAATTATGGACGAAAAAAATATTTTCAGCACAGGGTGGTCCCAAAAAATGTCACTTTCTTATTCTTTGACCGATTTCGATGAAATTGACACAGGTTATAGCTGAGGCAGAATTTTGAACGAACAAAATATTTTCAACACAGGGTGGTCCCAAAAAAAGTCACTTTCTTATTCTTTGAGCGATATCGATGCAATTGACACAGGTTATAGCTGAGGCAGAATTGGGATCGAAACAAATATTTTCAACACAGGGTGATTCCAAAAAATGTCACGTTCGTTGTTCTTTGAGCTATTTCAATGAAATTGACACAGGTTATAGTTCGCGAAAATTTTGTTTAAAAATACTGATATTATAAAGGTGAAGCGGGATAGGGTGAATTGGGATAAAATCAAAAAAATGATATTCGATTTAAATTTTTTTTTTGTGATTGAAAAGGTATTTATCGGGGATTGCTTCAGAACAATTTTATTTAAAAAATTTATAGTTATAGGGTGCAGTGCGGAAAGGCGTTAAGTGGTAGGCGATGTTAAAAATTTGAGGTCTGTTTGAAAAGGGCATTTTTTAGAAGTGAACTGATGGATATTTTTTCAAAAATATTTCCATTTATACGGTGAAATTACGTTTCAATCACAAAAATAATTTTTTAAATCGAATATCATTTTTTTGCTTTCACCCCAATTCACCCTATAAATAGCAACTTCTTGAAGAAAAAATATCTTTTAAGCCATCCCCGAGAAATAATCTTTTAATCACAAAAAGAATTGTTTGATTTTATCCCGATTCACTTTTATAATATCAGTTTTTTTAAACAGAATTTTCGGGAACTATAACCTGTGTCAATTTCATTGAAATAGCTCAAAGAACAACGAAAGTGACATTTTTTGCAATCACCCTGTGTTGAAAATATTTTTTTCGATTCTATTCTGCCTCAGCTTTAACCTGTGTCAATTTCATCGAAATCGCTCAAAGAATAAGAAAGTGACTTTTTTCGGGACCACCCTGTGTTGAAAAATATTTTTTTCATTCATAATTATGCCTCAGATATTACCTGTGTCAATTTCATCGAAATCGCTCAAAGAATAAGAAAGTGACATTTTTTTGACCACTCTGTGCTGAAAACATTTTTTTCGTTCATAATTCTGCCTCAACTAAATATAACCTGTGTCAATTTCATCAAAATCGCTCAAGGAATAAGAAA
The DNA here is from genome assembly GCA_932273885.2 of Leucozona laternaria. Taxonomy (NCBI): domain Eukaryota; kingdom Metazoa; phylum Arthropoda; class Insecta; order Diptera; family Syrphidae; genus Leucozona; species Leucozona laternaria. The sequence continues at coordinate 266,881,297 of OW026366.1, read as the reverse complement.
GTGACATTTTTTGAGACCACCCTGTGCTGAAAATGTTTTGTTAGTTCATAATTCTGCCTCAGCTATAACCTGTGTCAATTTCATCGAAATCGCTCAAGGAATATGAAAGTGACATTTTTTGGGACCACCCTGTGCTGAAAACATTTTTTTCGTTCATAATTCTGCCTCAGCTATTACCTGTGTCAATTTCATCGAAATCGCTCAAAGAACAAGAAAGTGACTTTTTTCGGGACCACCCTGTGTTGAAAAATATTTTTTTCATTCATAATTATGCCTCAGATATTACCTGTGTCAATTTCATCGAAATCGCTCAAAGAATAAGAAAGTGACATTTTTTTTGACCACTCTGTGCTGAAAACATTTTTTTCGTTCATAATTCTGCCTCAACTAAATATAACCTGTGTCCATTTCATCAAAATCGCTCAAAGAATAAGAAAGTGACATTTTTTGAGACCACCCTGTGCTGAAAATATTTTGTTAGTTCATAATTCTGCCTCAGCTATAACCTGTGTCAATTTCATCGAAATCGCTCAAAGAATAAGAAAGTGACATTTTTTGGGACCACCCTGTGCTGAAAATATTTTTTTCGTTCATAATTCTGCCTCCGCTTTTACCTGTGTCAATTTCATCGAAATCGCTCAGAGAATAAGAAAGTGACATTTTTTTGGACCACCCTGTGCATAGAATATTTTGTTCCCTCCTGCAATCCAATCCTGATCCAAAACCCAAGAGTGATCAAATCCCAAAGTAATCAAAAGTAATCAAATCCAATAGAAACGAAAAGTAATCGAAGTAATCAAAGTAATCAAGTCAAAGTACTCAAAGTAATCAAAGTAATCAAAGTAATCAAAGTAATCAAAGTAATCAAAGTACTCAAAGTAATCGTTCCTGGTAATCGTTAGTAATCGTTACTAGTAATAGGTACAAAAACTGGTAATCCTTACTCAGAAATGTACTCGATTACTTTGATTACTTCAAGTAATCGTTACAAACGATTCCTTCCACCACTATTTACAACCTAACATGACCCATTCAGTTGCAGCTTAGTCAAAAGAAAAAACTTTACGCCTTTTTTTGTTGATCTTGAAGTAGCTTTTGACAACGGGAAATAGAAATGCTGTCTTTCATAAACTAACTACAATGGGTTCAAAATAGCTTTTAACGGCGCGCGTTTAGTCCATAAAAATTGGCGTTTCGTCCCGGCGATCTTACTTGGACTCATCAGTTGACTAGTGAGGGTCTTGTCAATGGGTATTTCCACAAAAATAGTTAAAATATTGAGATCGATCTACCAAGCAGTTGTTTGGGATAGTAAAAAGAGAACCGTTTTCTTCCCAACGAACAAAGGCGTCAAACAAGGGTGTGTACTAAGCGCTTTACTTTTCATTCTCATTTTTGAATGACCTACATGCTGAGCTACCAACTGGTATAGTTACAGAGTGACTAACGATCAACGTTCTTTTGTATGCCGATGACATAGTGCTTCTGTCTGACAGTTCTGCCAAACTGCAACGTCTTATAGACAGTTTCCACTCCCATTGCCTTAAATGGTACCTGACAGTCAATCTGAATAAATCGGAATTTATGATTCTTCACAACGGAGGAAGAAGTGCAGCCAGAGAAAAGTGGTTTTTAATGGTAATGAAATAATAGTATCAGACCATTTCAAATATCTTGGAGTTATTTTTAATTTCAATATGTCTTGTCAACAACAGACTCACTTCTTCCAAAAATTTCATCAATTCAACATGGTCCAAGTTGATAAGAAACAATTCGGTTTGCCATTCAGCAAAATTCAGGATATATGATGCCGCTTCCAGAGCAATAATGCTGTACTCTGCCCAAGTGTGGGGATTTAAGGAACACGTCCATGTAGAAAAGCTTCAAAGTTTCTTTCTGAAAAGGTGTTTTCAGCTTCCGGATAATACTCCAAATTATGTACTTCACATAGAAACAGGATTACCAAAAACATTCTTGACTACCCTCAAACTGCACTTTGAATTTATAGCTAGAGTTATGAAGCTACCTAGTAACAGACTTCCCAGCATCCTTTCGGAAATTGTTATTTGAAAGAATATTTACTGGGCTAATGAATGGATGGCGCTTTTTTCGGAGGGTTCAATCGCATTTTCTTTCACTTTAACCATGCCAAAGCTGCGCAAAGCACAAAATGCTCTCTTAGCGAACCTCAAGGAGAAATACTGGAGTATCTTTGTCAGTAACGCCCGGCAATCACAGATCCACAACGAGTATTGCAACTTATCTTACTGTGATATCCCAAACTGCTTTCACGATACGTTCCCTCAAGAGATGATCCGTTTGGTGTTAAGAGCACGTAGTGGACTGTTGAATCTAAACGCTAGAGCTTTTCAAACCAACACTTGAGACTTGTGTACAAATTGCAATCTTGATGCAGCGGAGAACACCTTTCATTTTATCAGAGTTTTTCCTATATTCAAAGGTAACCGGATGAAATTTCTAGGAAGCTATGAGCACCCGAAAAAAGGTAAAAAAAAGTGTAATTTTCTGGATTCACCCTGTGCTGAAAATATTGTTTTCGTTTATAATTCTGCCTCAGCTATAACCTTCGTCAATTTCATTGAAATCGCTTAAAGAATAACGAAGATAACATGCCACAAAACCTATGGGAATCCAATTTGATTACAGCGCTGTCGTATTATATTTAGTAAAAATGGCGGGATTTTGATTTACGGGATTTTGATATTATCCCTTAAAAATGCTTCTTTCAAAAGGGTTCAGTTACCTTCCTGCAACGCATAGACATTATGCCCATAATAATGTTGAATATCTACGTTAACATTGATGGCACTTTGGTTTGGTGTAGGTCACGTTCCGGTGCAGATGCAAATGTAAATTGTGCAAAAGCGAGTAAAAAAAGTTGATTTAACTGTAAAGCGTAGGGTGAAATTTAATATGAAGTTTTAAGCCAAAAAAAGGGGAACAAATTTAAACCATAAAGATTATCCTTGTTTTGGTTTAATCTAGCAAATAAAATTAATTTTCAATGTCCCCATAGTTACTCTATGAGTGAAATCTGTAAGTTTGTTTCTAAATTTGAATCCGCATTTTTATCATTCTCAGTGAAATTGAAGAAATCGAAAGCGAACACGCAACTGCCGCTAATGACTTAGAAGAATATTTAACAAGTCCCGTCAATGCGTATCTTTTGATCAAGCGCCTCGATATAGATTGGAGCATCTTCGAGGATGCCATTGAAAACGGAGTTGCCCGAAAATGTATTTATCTCTTTTGAATTATGCTCAATATTTATCGAATTGATTATTTTGAATCTTCTTTCATTTTCAGCATTTCTGGAAGCCCTCAAGTTCAGCCGAGAAAACATGAGTTTCCCCACAGAAGAGGATGCAACAGGATCGGCAATTGCATTGGTTCGCCTGCAGGAAACCTATCAACTAGATGTTTCTGAAGTAGCTGCTGGCATCTTAAATGGTGTTAAATATGGGTAATTTTTAACTTCAGAGCTTGCTGGCTAACTAATAAAACTTTCTTCAATAAAACCTTCACTTACAGTTCATCAATGTCATGGCAAGACTGCTTCCAACTCGGTCAAAAGCTGTTTCATTTGAAGGATTTCAACCACACCATTCCATGGTTGAAAGAGTCTTTTCAAAAACTCCAAACCCAGGACTACTACAACTCGAGCGAAACAGTTGGATTCTTGGATGTGGTTGCAAGCTACCATGCTCAAATGGGAGACTTCAAAACTGCGTTGGATCTAAACACCAAACTTCTCGAGCTAGAACCTGATAAAGAAGATTTTTTGGAATTTAGAAAATATCTTAAAGTAATGATTGAACAAGGCCATGGATTGGTTGTGCCAGAGTTGGAACATGATGAAATGAGGCCATATAAGCAAACAAACGAGTTCAATATCTACGAAAAGGTTTGTCGCGGCGAAGTCAAAGCGTCACCATCAGAAGACAGACACCTTCGCTGTAGAAACTACCATAGGGGTGTTCCTTACCGTCTCTTGATGCCATTCAAAATGGAAGAAATTCATTTGGATCCGTATATTGTGGTGTTCCATGATGTCATCAATGATGATGAAATCGATCCAATAAAGGAGATTTCCAAGCCCAGTATGACACGTTCTCAAGTCCGTGATATAGTTGCATCAACGGTAACTTTAGTTAGAACCAGTCAAAATGCCTGGCTTAAATATAATATTCTGCCAGAAACGCAAACACTTAGCCGTCGTCTTGAAGACATCACAGGGCTGAGCATGGATGGGTATGAAGACCTTCAAGTGGCCAACTATGGTATTGGTGGGCATTACGAACCTCATTTTGACTTCTTCGTGCAGGATACGACCTTTGACATTGTAGAAGATGGAAATAGAATAGCCACGGCTATTTTCTATGTAAGTTCTTAAACTTGGTAAAATTTATGTAAAATCTTTTATAAAATCCCCGTCCATCAGTTATCGGACGTTGAACAAGGTGGCGCCACAGGTTTCCCATTCTTAAAACGGGCCGTGCAGCCAAAGAAGGGCAGTCTGATGTTTTGGTATAATTTGCATGAGGACGAGGAAAGGGACTACAGAACAAAACATGCAGCTTGTCCTGTCTTGAAGGGATCTAAATGGAGTAGGTTTGGCCAATGTAAATCTCGACGAACACCATTTCTAAGATTCGTTTTTGGTTTTTCTCATTGACAGTTGCAAATGTTTGGATAAGATCGCGAAAACAGGCGTTCACACGACCTTGCGGCTTGCAACCGGATCATGAGGTGTCCATACCGTATAAAATTACTCGATAGTTTCAAAAATTATTTGGTTAAGTTTCGTTTAAAAATGATTTTGTTTGTTGAGGAATAATAAAATGTGACTGAAGGAGAAATGATTTATATTTGTTTTATCAACCCTTTATTGGTTCAGAATGTCTTTTAAACTTAAAAATCTAAAAAAGGACTTCATTTTCAGAGATAGCATTGGACGAAACGAAATAGAGTTCATCGTCTGATACTTGCCAAATAAGCCGTGGTAGATTGAAATCACCAACATCATCTTGTGGGTTAGTAAGCTCAATGATGTAATCAGTTGCATCAACTAGAAGTTGATATTCACTACTTGTTGGCTGGGCGGGTGGCATGTAACAGCAAAATATATAAAGGAAACGGGACGAAACGCCAATTTTTATGGACTAAAGGCCGTTAAAGGCTATTTTGATTCAATAATTCAACAAGTCCAATTATAGTTTTCCAATAAGAAGTGTTATTTTATATAGCCCGCTATTTCGGTAGCTGTCACTTTTGAAGCTGTCATTTTTTGACATTTGACAAGTACAAACTACGCCATTAATAAAAATGGAACGATACACGCTTCAACAATGCATTGAAATTATTAAAATTCACTATAAAAATGGTGAAAATTTGGCAGAGACGGTTCGTAAAACTAAAACATTTTTGGGTCGTCGTGAAGCACCTTGTCGGACCGCAATACAGAAATTGGTGGACAAATTCGAGCTGTTGGGACAAGTTAGTGATGTGAAGAATAAAACCCGTGCACGTCGCTCAAGAACAACTGAGAATATTGCTGTTGTAGCCCAAAGTGTTGAAGAAAACCCAGGTTTGTCCATTCCTCGTCGTTCTTTGGAATTAGGCATTCCACAAACGTCATAACACCGTATTTTGCATAAAGACTTGGGTCTTAAGGCTTATAAAGTTCAGTTAACACAAGAACTCAAGCCGGCTGATCATCAACAACGTCGTGTCTTTGCTGATTGGGTCCTTGAAATGCATGAAAATGATCCGGAATTTCATCGAAAAATCATCTTGACTGATGAGGCCCATTTCCACCTCGGAGGCTACGTCAACAAGCAAAACTGTCGCATCTGGGGCTCGGAAAACCCAAGAGTTATTGTTGAAAAGCCTCTCCATCCTCAACTCGTGACTGTTTGGTGCGGTTTATGGTCCGGCGGGGTCATTGGACCTTACTTTTTCGAAAATGAGGCTGGAGCAACAGTTACGGTCACTGGATTGCGCTATCGAGAGATGATTAATGATTTTTTATGGCCGGAATTGGATGGTATTGATCTGGACAACGTTTACTTTCAACAAGACGGCGCTACGTGCCACACAAGCAATGAAACCATCGATCTTTTACGGGAAAAGTTTCCGGACCGTGTTATCTCTGGAAGAGGTGATCACAATTGGCCACCGAGATCTTGTGATTTAACACCTTGCGACTTCTTCCTTTGGGGCCACGTGAAAGATAAGGTCTACGCCAACAGCCCAGCGTCGATTCAAGACCTAAAAGATGGAATTCGTGAGGCTATCGAGGACATAGGGCAGCCACTTTGCGATTTGGTTATGGAAAATTACATGAAAAGGATATGGTCCTGTAAGCGTGGTCGTGGCGGCCATTTGGCTGATGTTGTATTCCATTATTAACGGCATACCTTCCTCTCTATAATGAAATAAACATCCGATCATTTATCTCAAAAAATGCCATTTTTCTTTGAATATCAAAATAACACCTCTTATTGGAAAACCCTTTATGTAGAGTGAGATGCAGTTCATTGAGTGGATGCGTTCAGCTTTGAAAGAATTTTGAACTTCAAATGAATGTGTTCACAGAAATATTTAATGAAAATATTTTTAGTTTTTAATTGATTGTTGTCTCTGTTTGAATTTTTACTTAATAAGGGGGACAGAGGTTTGTATAGGTGATCCAATAATATTTAGGTATGAAAAAGGAGGACATCTGGTAACCCTAATGCAAAAGCCGCTCAGAATAAACGAATGAAGCGAAAGTGGATAGATCTTTTTCAACATCAGAAGCAGTTAATTTTAAGTTTTTGTGGAATAGAGTAAATACTCTCAAGAGCTCATTAGTCTCGGTTGGAAGACCTTCTTGATGAATGGGTACCATTAAGTTGGTTCTAGTCCCACCATCAACACAGATAGGATGATGCTTGTCGAGAAGATATGCAAGATACAAGCGCACTTCTTTATAAATGCGATGGTCTCTGAGGCGAAGGAGGACGTATCGGCCGTCGTCATTAAGATCATCGAATTTTCTCCTTATTTTAACTTAATTTAATTTAGAAGATCAAGGAATGTGGGCGATGTTTTGGATAACTTATATTATTAGCAGTAAAATGATGTGAAGTTGACGGGAAACTGAAATTTTGATTAATAGAAGTACTTGGGCTATGGGGAGGATCTATAGCGAACTCAGGTTTTGTGATGGATTTAGAGTTTGAGAGTGGATGAAATTCGGGTATTTAGAGGTAGAGGGTAGAGGGATTTGAGTGTTGTGATAGATCAAAAGATACTTTTCTATTGAAGGATTTACTAGGTGCATCTGAGTTTGGGAGTGGAGAAGATCGAGGAAGAAGCTGAGATCTAGGATTATTATAAAAATGATGAGGAGCTCGTTGAATCCAAGGTTGTATTGTTACGAAGTTACATATTTTTCCTCCATCTACACACCATCATTCTACCTACCACCATACATCGCCCTCAGCAAAGACCCAACTGTCAGTTCAACTATTATTTAATAACGACCGGCAGTCACCGCATCGGTTACACAGCTCATCGTCATAAGCCAGATATACGAACATATGATATGATGATATTCGACGAGTTTTTCTTCACCTATATAATTCACACTTACTCCTGTCCCCACAGATTGATAATAGAAGGTGAATTTTGTATGGGAATTAGTCTTCTGCCTTTACCAGTGTTGTGCGTACCAATCTCGAGTACGAAAGGATAAGTACCAAGAAACACACTGCTGGTTGAGTGCGTGGTGCATTAGATAGTAGTTTCGAAGTTTTTGGCTTTCGGGCTGTGAAAGTATTTTGCGCCTTTGGTTGCGACCAGGGCCGGGGACCCTATCACACCGTAGTATTTGCTCCTTTGGTTTCGACCATTTAAGTTACTTGGGCCTTTTGTTTCGACTAGGGCCGGGACTCTATCCCAATTATATGAATATAATAATAAATAATTTAGGCAGATCTATTCTAAAATAATATGAAATACCTTGTTAGATTATTTTAAGTAAAATTAGATTATGAGAATCCAAAATCAAATAAAGTTGACGAATAGTTGATGTTTTGAACTCTTGAAAAAAAAACCAAGTTTTCTTCGCTTTCTTCGGTCTGAATTATCTCAGCCATAGACAAAAAAAGCATCATAGTATAGTTATACCATCAAGTTTGAGAATCCTGTTGGGTGGATTAAGAAAGAGCCATTCATATTAAATCGGAATCTCCACTTTGAACGATGGGAATCTTTTCGATGCAGGTTGGACACATACGTCGGTAATAGCATATTTCTTATTGAACAGTTGTTGCAGCCAAGATATATTAGCAATCCTTGGGTCACATCGCAGAAAAACAGATGAGGCAGACTTCTTTCTAGGTTTACGAAGATTTGCAAGGCGGCTGTGCCATTCTAGCTGTGTATCTATAATGTCCCAAATTTTATGAATTTATTAGTAGACCAGCTAGTATTGGAATGCTCAACAGGGATATCCAAATTTTGAAGTTCAGCAAGTAATGAATTATTATTGGTAGAAGTGGATGTAGATGGAGCAGATGATGAATGTGTACAATGTTGCGGAGCAGATAAGTTTAAATTGGTTAGCTCGCTACAGTTGCCAAGATCTTCAAATTCAAACTAAAGCATTGCGAATGTTGGGGTCGTGTGATACTAAGTTATTATTGCTAGAGATATAAGTATCATCACTCATCTGACATCTCAGATATAGCGGAGCCAATGGCAGCGGATTATGGAATCATTGGTAATAATATTTTTAGTCGCTGTATAATCTGCGTCTATAGTTGAAAGTGCAATATATTGATCATTTAAAGATTCAGCAATCCTTAAACAGTTGATGTGAAGATCCAATAGCCGTAATAGAGTTAGTAATCTTGGTCAGCTGAGTATTAAAATTGTTGGAAGTTGAACAGAAGTTAGCAAGACTTTCGGAAAATGTTCGGAAGTTTTACTTTTAAAGTAGTTCGATGTTGGAAAGTTGTGATTTAAGACCCATTTAGTAATTTTCGAGGGTTCTATGGGTTATCTTAAGCCATGAGATCATCAGTTCTGCTAAAACTCTGGCGGAAACACTTCTTGAGCTCAGCTATATCATCTGCCAACTGGCTGACTCGTTCGTTGTTACATTTTAATGCAAGCATTAAATTAGAAAGCGTAATGTACCTACAATCTTCGCAATAAAAGTTAAAATACAAAGAATATTCTGTTAGATAAGGCTTTGCGCTTCTGCTAAGACCAGCACATATATGTTGAAATACTTTGCGCAAATACCCTTACAAATCACCAATTCATTATTTTTTTTTGTATACTAAAGCAACAAACAAAAAATCCATTTTTATTGTACTTTTGACTTTTGTAATAATTATTGTCTCATAAAATATAAGTGTACACAAAAACACCTCATCACCGCTTTACTCATATTTAAATTTGGTGGGGCAGCAGCTCGTCAATAGCCAGGGGCTAGTGGCTTACAACTCTCAACCGTTGATGTGTACGTGTTGTTTGTTTGCAGGAATGTAGGTGACCTACAATATTCTGCCGAATATTAACGGCTAAGTTGAGAGGCACTTTTTCATGATAAGAGACTCTTGGAGAATTTGTCATTTCTACGCAAGAGGCAGTTGTCGGTTTATTTTATTAATTTACGTGGACGAGGCTGGGAATCGAACCCAGACCTCCGGCTTGACAGTCCTACGCACTAAAAATTATAAAGGGTTTTCCAATAAGAGGTGTTATTTTGATATTCAAAGAAAAATGGCATTTTTTGAGATAAATGATCGGATGTTTATTTCATTATAAAGAGGAAGGTTTGCCGTTAATAATGGAATATAACATCAGCCAAATGGCCGCCACGACCACGCTTACAGGACCATATCCTTTTCATGTAATTTTCCATAACCAAATCGCAAAGTGGCTGCCCTATGTCCTCGATAGCCTCACGAATTCCATCTTTTAGGTCTTGAATCGACGCTGGGCTGTTGGCGTAGACCTTATCTTTCACGTGGCCCCAAAGGAAGAAGTCGCAAGGTGTTAAATCACAAGATCTCGGTGGCCAATTGTGATCACCTCTTCGAGATATAACACGGTCCGGAAACTTTTCCCGTAAAAGATCGATGGTTTCATTGCTTGTGTGGCACGTAGCGCCGTCTTGTTGAAAGTAAACGTTGTCCAGATCAATACCATCCAATTCCGGCCATAAAAAATCATTAATCATCTCTCGATAGCGCAATCCATTCACCGTAACTGTTGCTCCAGCCTCATTTTCGAAAAGTAAGGTCCAATGACCCCGCCGGACCATAAACCGCACCAAACAGTCACGCGTTGAGGATGGAGAGGCTTTTCAACAATAACTCTTGGGTTTTCCGAGCCCCAGATGCGACAGTTTTGCTTGTTGACGTAGCCTTCGAGGTGGAAATGGGCCTCATCAGTCAACATGATTTTTCGATGAAATTCCGGATCATTTTCATGCATTTCAAGGACCCAATCAGCAAAGACACGACGTTGTTGATGATCAGCCGGCTTGAGTTCTTGTATTAACTGAACTTTATAAGCCTTAAGACCCAAGTCTTTATGCAAAATACGGTGTAATGACGTTTGTGGAATGCCTAATTCCAAAGAACGACGAGGAATGGACAAACCTGGGTTTTCTTCAACACTTTGGGCTACAACAGCAATATTCTCAGTTGTTCTTGAGCGACGTGCACGGGTTTTATTCTTCACATCACTAACTTGTCCCAACAGCTCGAATTTGTCCACCAATTTCTGTATTGCGGTCCGACAAGGTGCTTCACGACGAACCAAAAATGTTTTAGTTTTACGAACCGTCTCTGACCAAATTTTCACCATTTTTATAGTGAATTTTAATAATTTCAATGCGTTGTTGAAGCGTGTATCGTTTCATTTTTATTAATGGCGCAGTTTATACTTGTCAAATGTCAAAAAAAGACAGCTTCAAAAGTGGCAGCTACCGAAATAGCGGGCTATTCAAAATAACACCTCTTATTGGAAAACCCTTTATATAATAACTCGAAGATTACTCAAAAAATCGGTAACGTAAAATTGAATCACACAAAAAAAATACTCTTTAATATCAGGATATACTGCCAAATTCCTCCTCCAATCTATACATCAATTTCCTCAGCTCTCCTTACCAGTTTTTCACTATTTCTTGCCAATTTTTTTTTTTGCATGATTTTCCACTTTTCAACTTTCCTAATTTTGTCTACCTCGATTGCAACTCCTGAATTTCTATCGTTCATTTTTCCTTTCGGAATATTCACACCTGGAGAAAAAACACTCTGGTTTGTTCAAAAATCAAAAAAGAAGTGGCCTTCTAGGGCAGAGTTTTCTTGGACCCGAACGACCTCTTTTTTTTCAGTTCCCCTAGTGCTTTTAACCAATCAATGGCCACGGTTTTCGGTTGCGTCATCATTAAGTTACTCTCCGCAACTCCGTAAAGAGCTAACACAGTTGAAAACCAACGGTCCTGCTTATTCGCGCTTTCTCCCTGGCCAATGCACCGTCATCATAGAATTCGACGACCGTTGGTTTCACTTCCAGGAACAGCGAATTCGATGAACGCATTCTACCTTAAATCCCAATATTTTGAACTAAAAAAGAAAACTTTTCGAAAACTAAAAGGAAATTCAATATTTTATCGCTCTCATTTTTCCCCTCCGAACGAAACAAATTGACCCATTAATAGTGCGAACCTGGTGGAAAGCTAAGTTACAATACGAAATTTCATAGAGGGAATAGATTGGCTGGGATTCCCTACTTAACGAAATTATGCTAAGTCGTTCGGTTTCTGCGCAGATGTGGGGCGATTGGGGATCAGCGTCTAACGTTTCATCTTTTATATACTTTAGTTGGATATGTTGGAATGTTGGATATGTTGGAATGTTGCCATCTCAAACGAGTAACTTCTAGAAGACAGGGACCAACTGTCACCCGTGCTTCTTTTGTATTGAGCTTGAACAGACCGCCCATCTGTCAAATTATAAGGTGCGTTCGGGGACGAACTTTCAAACAAGATTCATTTTATATTCGTTGTCATACAACCCGGTCTCTTGATTTTTTTAAGATAAAAGAGTGAATCGCTCATTCACTTTTAAGGCCACGATTATCTTGATTTCGTTTTGTTTCTCCAAGTTAGTGAGAGAGTGTACCAATGGCTGATGGACTATGGTTGCCCTACTCTCTTCCAGTATATTCAGCCTTATTGTGAGTTTTACCCGAAGAATATTCCATCCGGAAAATTTGACATTTCACTTTTCGCCTATTGTGAGTTTCACCCGAAATTTCATGATCGAATATCACCTTATTGTGAATATTCATTTTGGACGGATTTTAATGTCATTTTCACTTCTATTTTGTAGGCGAACGAAATTTCGTTCGGGCGAAACTCACAATAGCTTTTAAAATTCCGGGCGAACAAAAAATTTGAAGGTGAAATATTTTTCGGGTAAAACTCACAATAAGGCTGATTGTATGAAAAACCTGTATTTAAAGAAGAGAAAAGATAGGAACAAGGATTTGGAAAATGAAAAAAACAATTTTTTTCACGGTGAATTTTACCTTAACACCGCCACTGAATTTATACTTACACCAATTATTGCCCATATTGAGTCTTCTAAAGGAAACATTTTGCTCATATTTTCATCTTCAACACTTTATTTTGTTTCTCTTTCATTAAAAAAAGAACATTCAATTAGTTATGTTTGTAAAATTAAGGTAGGTAGGTACTTTAAAAAAAAATTATAATATAAAATTCTTGAAAGTGTCTGTACATAATATATTAAACTTATAACAATATTTAAGATTTAATTAGATTATACCTAAATATTTTCTGTTTTCTCTACATTATCTGTACATATACCGACATACAGAGCGTATTCTAATTATATTTATAATGGAAAAATTTCACTATTCGTTGATACACTCGTGCAAAAAAGTAATGATTCACTTGTTTAATATAATATTTTACTATATACCTACACCATTTGGCAAGATAAAACAAAATAAATTGAAAATTGTATAATGTAGGCCAGGAAGTAGGAAATTATCTGAATTTGTTTGAAAACTTTTTATCGCAAGTGTTTTGTCCTAACAAACTTTTGCATAAAAGGAAATATTGCACTAGATCTATACGAGGAATTCATTTTATTTAGAAAAATCGTGTAGGAAGGATTTAAGTACAAAAAAGGACTGAAAGTAAATTATTGGAAATAACTGAAGCAATACTTTTTTGATCGAGTGTATTTAATTTGTTAGAGTATCAAGAGACTACACATAGAGAGCTACATTTTAAAATTCTTATTTTCATTTCTTTATTCTCCTCCTCATCCCCACTAGTTTTTGCCATCAACCGGAACCGCATCACAAACTAAATGGCGAACTCTCCGTGGTCGGGCTCCAGACCACATGGACGTATGAATTCCTGCTCACGCTCGTGGATCCATTTATTCGAAACTGTGAATTGGATTAAAAAGGCAGCAACAAAAAAAAAAAATTAAAAAATATATTATGTCTGAAATAAAACCCACATGAATGTGGATTTTCTGGGGAAATGTTATGTCGCACTCACCCCATTTGGATCCAGTTAGTACAGGGCATGCAGCATGCCTTGTTCTGAAATCACCCTCTCCGGATCTATGCAAATTCCACCAAAATGCTGCTGTGCCCTTCTTTGGATGGAGTGCCTTGCGGATTGCAGTGAAAACTGTGGCGCCGCCTTGTTCAACGTCACTCATCTACATGTGTATGTATATGGGGAGATTTAACCAGGGAAAACATTAAAGTGGTGTCTCAGCACGGACATTGCCATGTCATGACCGAGTGTATATATCTATATACTTACATAGAAAAGGACTGTGGCAATACGATTTCCAGTACCAAGATTGTGAAATGCCCGGGCCTCTTCCTTTCGGGCAAAATCGAAATGGGGTTCGTAATGACCACCGATGCCATAGTTAACCACTTGGAGCTCTTCGGCAGCAGCCATGTCCAAGCCCGTCATATCAGCTGTACGCTGCACAATATTACCAATCACAGGGTGTTCTTCAGTCTTGAGCCATGAGGATTTACTTATTCTATAGTGAGCTGTTTCGAGCTCGCCAGTCTTTGCGTTTTGAACGGTGGCACGACGGAAACGTGGTTTAGCCATTTTCTTGATCAGCTCAATCTCAGAGTCATACATGACGTCATGATAAATCACAATCATCGGGTCCTCGTTGATTTCTTCCAATTTTAAGGGAGCCAAACGAAGGAATGGCACGCCATTGTTGACATAACGACAACGCAGTGATCTCTCTTGACTTGGATCGGCCTTGAAGTCACCACGACACAACATCTCGTAGACCTTGCGTTCAGATAAATCTAGTATCTCGGGTTCTTCTTTTATTTCAATTGGCTATGGAATTTATCAAATCAATTGAAGACTTCCTATTTGATATAGGTTACAAATACTTACAAGATTAGAAATGGCAATATCATCTGAACCATCGTCGCGTTTCACTTTTTTTTTGATATTTTTTAAAGCTAGTTCTTCAAGTTCTTTTTCATAGAAGACTTTGTTGCCACTTGCACGTTCGTGGTCAGGAATTATTTCGAGCAGTTCATTGGTCATGGTGAGAGCACTTTCAAGATTACCTAAAAATAAAATTTAAAAAAAAGTATTATAGTGGTGTCATGCAGATAAAAATGGTATCAAGGAAAGATTTAAACAATTTATAAATAGATAAAAGGTCTAACAATTTAAATTTTTTTAAGCTTTTAGAGTCTTCAAGTTCAAAAGGCATTTCCAGCTAAATATGAGTACATTTAATTCTCAATGATATTATTTTAAAAGCCTTCCTAAAGCCATAAGTTTTAACATGAATGTCAATGATTAGATAGATCATTTGCCAATCATTAGTCGTTATTTAGTTGTGATCTTTTAGAGTTTGTCGTGCGATGTTTTCTATGTTTTTTTTTTTATTTTGTAAGTTTGATATATTGGTGTCAAGTTAGCGAAGCACCCCACCGTTATTTAGTCGAAAATAAGTTGTGACAATTTTAATTTTGTGTTGCGGTGTTTTCTATGTTTTTTTTCTGTTGATTTGCTGAATTGATATCAAGCTAGAAAAGCATCTCACCGTTCTTTAGTCGTAAATTAGCTGTGTCAATTTCAATTTCGTGGAGCGATGTTTTCTATGTTTTTTTGTATATTACAAAATTAATGTCTTCAATATTTTTGTTTAATGTTTATGTCATAGATTGATGAATTTAACAAAAAAAATAGAATTTTTTTTGCTTAATTGATATAAACTTAGAAAAAAATACGTAGAAATCATCGAAAAAACACTCGACAAAACTCATAAAATATTGGCCAACAAAATTTACATATCGCAAATAATTTACGAATAGTGAAAGGCACATTATAAGGCAATAAACTATTCAATAAAACAGGTTTTGAACCTTCTAAGACAGGTTGCGTTGCTTATTTCATATGAATTTAGAAAAAAACAACATAGAAAACATCGCAATACAAAATTAACCACTCCTAAATTACCAAATTATTCTGCAATAAACCATTCAATACAGAAAATTTGTAAGCCTTTCCGAGGGGATGCTTCGCTAACTTAATATAAACTTAGGAAAGCAACAAAAATCATAGAACACATCTAACGACAGATTAAAAATTTATGAGTATTCCTTTGATCACGAGGAAATCAATCTGATCAGGTATTTTGGAGGGAGTATATACAGTGAGTCAGTTGGACTGATATCTGAGAACTGTGCTGCTTTTAACCTTCCTACATGAAAAGTCCAGGAGTTGAGTCGAAATTCCTTTTAAATAAAGTTTCTGATGATGGTAAATGGTTTTAATACTAAATAAGTATACATAATGACTCGACTATAGATATTAATTAAAGGTATGTACATACAGCAACAACACACACAAATATTTTTTCTACAGGATACAATTTTCAATCAAAAATTACTACAAAAAAAAATGCATTCACTAGAAAGGATAATTAAAAAATTCAACAACTTTATATTGTTCCTTGAAACCCGCCGATAGACTATACCTCCTACATACCCATACTCTATAAAATCTATGTAAAAACAAAAACCCCCACACAACATTGCTCGTCCCGTCCATTACAGTCTGTCTATCTGCTAATTAAAATATCCCTGGAAAATACCTGCCAACAACAAACATACCATAACTCTATGTCAGAGCACACACACAAAAGAACTATAACACTAAACAAATATACAAAACACAAAGTAAGGTCGCAATACCATAGGGTAAAAAAAAATAGCAAACCCTAGTTGAATTATTGAGGTGGTCCTTTCTCTTTTATTCCTGTTTTTGTATACTACCTGTAAATGTATACTCCTTCACTGCGCTTTCATTCAATTTATGTATAGCTATAAACCTTTCCCATTCCCATTCCGAGTTCAATTTCGAATTCGCAAGCATTCCTGAATCCTGATCTGGCTTTCAAAATATTTTCCCAGTTCTATGGAACTCGATTAGGGTTTTGTATTGGCCTCAGAAATATTCAACTTTGTTTGGTAGTTTTTTCTGACTGATTTATTATCAGTTTTTTTCTGGACATGTTATTATAACTCGAAAAAATCTATTGACAGCTTCCAACTAAAATGACAAAAGTCGATCTGCAAGAACTTTCTCCGCTTGCGTTGTAGTCAAAGGAACCATTTAAACTACGAGTCAAGCTTTAAAACGGGGATCTATCAGCATTCCTAAGAACTTGAACCAGAAAATCAGGAGAACGGTTTCAAGAGCAGCTGGAGTGTTATTTCGGTTGAGTAACAAGAAAAGCGGGCCTGGTAGAACAACAATTGGAGCTTTCTTTTACACCCTTTCAGTACAGTTTGTGGGAACGGATGCAGTCGGTTCAATTGCTCTCCAATTACTGAAAATAATTAGACTTTTATGAGAAATTTCAGATATTTATTTTGCGAATATCTCACATATGGGGTTCTAAGATCCCAGAGCCACTTAACTATTTTCTATGAATAAGTATACAAATTAAATTAACATACAAAAACATACAGCAGACCGGCATACCTAATAGCCATTAAAAGCCAAGTAAAAACTTACTCTATAGGGCAAGTTTTGTTTTCGTGTGAACAAAAATTTCGAGGATGTAATCAAAACTAACGCTAGGATGAACGAGAAGTCCGAAAAAGTGGGTTTCGTCATGTCGTCCGTTGATCTATGCGTCTGTGTGTCCACTAAGCTAGAGCCTAAACGGATTGTCCGATTCGCATGAAATTCGCTACAGAACATTTTTATTTGATTCCCTGTACCGAGTAGCTGAGAAAATTTATCAAAAACGGCTCTAACGATTTTAATTAAACTTCGTACCTGGGCCCTATTGCACCAATAACTAACCACTTATCACTTCTCACATAATCAATTTTAACAAATTCTGATAATTGTAAGTGATAAGAGTTGCACAAATGCATTTGCACTTCACTCAGTAATATTTTATCAATTAGTCATATACCTGCTTAGTGATAATAATAAGCGTTTCTCCAACTTGAAGGTTCACTAAGTATTTTTTATCCTGCTTGTTCATTGACTTCGATCGTCTCTCTATAGAGCTGTGTAAATCGTTCGTTTCAAATGATCGAATCGTTCAAGAATCGATTACCAAAATGATTCGATCATTTTAATCAATCGATCATTCGATCATTTTAATTCTACTCAATTCATTATTTCACACTGTTCCGATTCGATTTTTGATGTGTAAAAGTCTATGTCGGCGGTAGAGTGAAATAAAAACGTGGACTTTCCTCTGTGCGACGTTACGAGGTACAAGAATACGTAGCGCGTATTCTCGGAAATGATTTGACATTTTGACACTTGTCAAAGTAAAAGTGTTCTAATGGACCTAGAGAACCTAGAGAACTGGTGTGACTTTAGGTAATTTCCACCTCCTTTATTGGCGTACTCCGTTTTTCGATCCACCGTACCAAACATTTTGACATATTTTGACACCTGTCAAACTAAGACAATTTTTTTATTTCGGTCTCGATGAAATTCAATCTCCGAAGTTAACGAATACTGTACCAATTTTGATCGAATCCAATCTGACCCATATTTCTTTTCTCCGCTTATATATATTTATAATTCAACAGTGATTGAAATCGGAAATCGAGATTCATTAAAATGATTGAGATTGGGATGGAAAATCGAGAATTATCGAACTGATTGAGATTGGGATGGAAAATCGAGAATCATCGAAATGATTGAGATTGGGATGAGATCGAGAATCGAAATGATTGAGATTTGGATCGATTGAAACGAAAATTTGTGATTTCAATCATCAATACTTTTCGATGATCGGATCAAAAAAATCGAATCGTTCCTGATTGACACAGCCCTAGCTCTCAGTGGCGAATTTACCGTTCATGCACATTTGTTGAAGAAAATAAGGATTTATTTTTATTAAATTACTTGTAACTTTGGTAATAGTTATTGGATTTTTATGATTACAGTGTCATAAGAAAGGCAAAAAGACAAGGAATTTTTCTGTGAAAAAAATTTGTACAGTGTTTATATAAAAAAAAAAAACTTATGGCAGTAAGAAAGGGTGATTGACTCGTTTTCATATGCATTTAAAACGAAAAATGATATTTTAAGGTTGATAATTTTGAAAAATAGTTAATTACAAAGTTGTTCTCCTAACCCTTTTCTTTAAATTGGTAATCATTAAAGTCAGAAAAGTGGAGTTTCAATGAAAAAATAAGGAAACAGAAAGTGCCTCGTTATAAATAATAATAGAAATAATTTTTAAATTGAGAGCTATAGAATTTTATAATATTCTGACATTAAAGTCAGACTAACTATTTATATTATATAAAGAAATACACGATTTAATAAAGTGACACTTCTTAAACCGTGTTGGATTTTAGGTAAACCTTTAAAAATAAAAACCATTGTGAAAATTTCTTAATTGGAGTAAAATTTCTAGAAATATAAAGAGTTAATTTGCCTTCAAACTAATTATAAATAGTACCTATCGGTCAATGATTGTTTAGAGCTATATAATGGGTGATTTTTTAAGAGGTTTAGAACTTTTTTTTAAAAAAAAAACACACAAAATTCGAAAAAATGAATAAAATATCTATTTGAATCGATAGTTTGAACCTTGCAATTTAATGTTTAAAGATAATTTCATGCAAATGTTGACCGCGGCTGCGTCTCAGGTAGCCCATCCGCTGAGTCCAATTTTGGCATACTCTTTCACACATATCGGCCGGTATCTCACGAATGAATGCATGGATGTTGGCTTCCAGTGCGTCAATCGAAGCGGGCTTGTCCCTATAGACATTAGCCTTGACATACCCCCACAAAAAATAATCTAATGGTGTCAAATCGCACGATCTAGGCGGCCAATTGACCGGCCCGAAACGTGAAATTAACTGTTCACCAAACTCGCCTCGCAATTGCGCCATTGTTTCGCGTGCTGTGTGGCATGTGGCACCGTCTTGTTGAAACCACATATCATGCAAGTTAAGAACTTCCATTTCGGGCAAAAAAAAGTTTGTTATCATCGCTCGGTAGCGTTCACCATTGACAGGAACGCTGCGATTCGACCAATATGGCCCAATAATGCCGCCGGCCCATAAACCGCACCAAACAGTGGCTTTTTCGGGATGCATTGGTAGCTGTTGCAATGCTTCTGGCTGATCTTCACTCCAAATGCGGCAATTTTGCTTATTTACGTACCCATTCAACCAAAAATGAGCCTCATCGCTGAACACAAGCAGCGCGAGATGAACATTTCGAACCGAGCACGAATTTTGATAGTAAAATTCAATAATTTGCAAGCGTTGTTCATTTGTAAGACGATCCATGGTTAAATTGCAAACCAAACTGAAGCTGTTTGACAGTGACACAAGGTACTAAACACACGTCAGCTGTCAAAACCAGTGTTCCCAAAACCAAACCAGCTAAAAAATCACCCGTTAAAACAGGAATATTAAATATTTAGATTTATAAATGTATTCCATTCTATTTATATAAGAATGTATGCATGTATCTATATAAACCCGTAACCGATTGAACTCAAAATTTTAGGAAATAATAGGTGGAAGTCCAAGTGTGTTAATGTTTATTTGGTCAAAATCGGTCTAGTATAGTTTGCAAACAAGGTGCAGCAATTTCGGAAAACAAAGTCCGATTTTGAAAATAATTTTTAGCTTGAAAGATTATACTTAGATGATGAGTTTAGGGATAAATAATGTTAAAAAGTTAAACAGTGAAATGGAAAAATACGTAAATGTTTTCTTTATTTTGTTCACATATGTAAACTAAAGTGCTATTGCAATTAAAATTTGATCAATTTACTATGCTATCTATATATTTTTGGCTTCAATACAATTTGTATTTAATTTAATACTCTTGTTTACAAAACATATACTTACTTTTCATAGTTGAATATGGCTACTGCTTGTTGTTTTAATAATATTAATACATTTTTAATGTTCTTGAATTAAAAATATACCTATTTTAGTCAAATCAAAATAAAAACTTAATTCCTCTGTGTATTGAAAAAAACAATAGGCATATTAAAATTATAACATTAAATTTCAACACATAACAGGATAAGATTTGAATTTAATAATTAAATTATTACATAAAGGATTATATTTCAATTCTTTAAATCATATTCTAATCTTTTTCGTATTAAAAAAATTCAAATTTTAAAAAGTAATATTAGCTGTATTGCAAAGCAAACGCCTGTATTACAAATGCTCTGAAATTTCTAACCGTGTACATAATAATGCGACCGTGTATAAATTTGCAGACTCAGACCGATTATCATAAACAAGGCCGTCTTTACCCTTTTGGGGGCCCTGGGCACTTTACGAAAATGGGCCCCTGTATGATTATATAAAAATGTTTTGTTGTGTAGTAAAGATATACAGAAAAAATCACATAACTGTGAATTAATATTTATTCTTTTAATTTTTTAAATAAATAATATTTTTTAATTCATTAAAAAGATAAATAATTATTGCAGCATTTAAAACATAAACATAAGCAATGTAAAAATAAAAACAAAAAAATAAATATTTCATAAAAAAATTCAAAAATAAAGAAAATTTAAATAACAGAAGATTATATAAGAAGAACAATATAATAATATGCAAAAAGTGACACAGACTATATTTTTTTAGGTAAAAGAGAGAAATGTCTTGATTTGAGATTAGCAAAATCATTGATCAAATCTTCAAAATCGATGCCTCTGAGGATGTCGCTTTCGATTGTCATCAGCGACAAACTTGTCAATCTTTCTTGAATCATTGTAGTTCTGAGTTCGTTTTTATTCTTTTTAACTTAGAGAAGGAACGTTCCCCACTGCAATTGGCCACCATCATACTTAAGAACATTCTTAGTGCAATTTCAACATTTGGAAATTCATCTTCAATTTTATTTCGTTTTTAAAAAATTATACAGTTCTAGAATATTGTCAGTTTTTTCATTTTCGTGTCGACTAATTTTCAAGTAGTCTTTTAAATTCAGGCATTTAGCATGTAGTTCATCTCCGTTCACATCTTCGGTGTAAGATTTAACAAAAGATTTGCAGTTTTCTTTTAAGTCTTCTGAATTCAGATTTTTAATCGAAAAAAAAGTCAAAAAGTTGGCAAATCTTCGTATACGAACCTAGTCGCTGTTTCAAATGAACGCTTAGAGTGTCGACAATGGGAATAAAGGTTTGAATTTTGAATCTTTCTTTCCCAGTCAGAATTACTGAGGGTCCAGAGCCGTCAAAAAAAGTGTGGCGTTTGCTTCAACACCTCGTCCGTTCAGAAAGGTCCTTATATTCGGAATTCGTTTTTTTTTTGTCTGGCTGATGAATCAAAGTTATCAAAATTGTCCCTGAACCCAATTATAAATTCGTCGATTGCACTCAGCAAATTTATTGCAACATCAAGGGTAATATTTTGTTTTTGAAGTAAAGTACTTGTTTTATTAATTCTTTGCAATACAGAGTTCCAAAGTTCTGTAAGTATGGTAAATTCAAGCTTGGACGTTTTTTGCAAAGACTAAGTGCTTCCTCTCTGGCCTCTCGTGCCTGTCCTAAATCGTTGGCGATAGACATAAAAGCTTCTTCAATTTCTTGATGACCTTTATATAAGGCGTTTAGTATGCATCACCGCCGACCATCTTGTTTGAGAAAGACTTTTTAAAACATTTTTTGGACCACAGACAGCGACAAGCACTCCTACCAATCTTAAAAAATTGAAGGCCGTTCATCCGACGGATAGTTAAATCGCCTATGTATGAGTTACTGCGTTGATGCAAACTTGTATGCGCGTTGCAAATATAGAAACAACATTATCTTTATTTTGCCATACAGATACAGTGATATTCAAAATGTGTGTGTTTTTTTTTGTTGTTTCTGTCAGAAAGCAAACTGCATTGCCACTCAGTTATTTATTCACAGCGGAGCATTGTTTATAGGTGCTTCATATTTCGCATGGAATGTGATTTAAAATGTTCAGCAAAGGTTGTTGTTCAGCAAAGAAAGTACGAATTCTGATCATTTTTTATGCATCTAAAATTGTATCGAAATATTTTTTTTTCTTGAAAATAGACCGATAGAGGTTAAGTGATGTTTCAGCAATTTGGGGGCCCCTGGTGATTGCGGGGCCCTGTGCCCGGGCCCAGTGGGCCCAGTGGTAAAGAGGGGTCTGATCATAAAGTTGGGTATACAAACATTTTACAAACTGTAAGATTTTAATATCAGCCGTTTAATTCTCTTATTGTTAGATGGACAGACTTTTTTAATTTTTTTTTTATTTCAACCCTTATATTCAGCAATACTTTTCCAAATCATTTGTTTGTATTAAAACCGTTCCCACTGGTTCACAGCGACAATAGATTTTGTCCAAAATATCTTAAAGACAGTTGAAAGAATTTTATTTTTGTTATGTTTCATTTCATAAAATTTTTTTTTTTTTTTTTTTCATTTGTTTTCCTTGGACGGACAACTCCCTATAAGACGGATTAAAGTGTTGCGACCCTCACTTTCTGGCTTAGGGAAATTTCATTGCATGTAAATATATATATAAAATGCTTTAGGAAGTTGATTTCATCCATTGTTAAGTATAAATGCATTTTTGAGAAACAATTTGCAACAAAAAACAATTATGGTAATGGATTGATTAGCCAATTTTTTCTTAGCGAATTTGTGCTTAAATAATCATTATTTTCATCGATAAGATAAGTTCAAGAATCAAAATATTGGTGCAACAGAAATTGATAAGTTAGGTCTAATTTGATATGATTATCACTTTTCAAATCGATAATTTACACTCACTCAATTATTGTTTGGTGCAACACTAAGCTGATAAGTTGAGAATTTACTACTTTTCAAAACTCAAAAAAATATTTATCAAATTTCTTGTTGGTGCAACAAAAACTTATCAAGAATCATCATAATTTGCTAAATGATTAGCGATAAGTTGTTGGTGCAATAGGGTCCTGGAATGACCAAATTAATTTAAAGAAAACTGCATTTCAGGTTTTTGGCGAAAAGTTCACATAACGGAAATAGGCATTACACGTTCTTTCAGAAAATGGTCTTATTTTTGGGTTATTCGCGTACCTATATCTTTTCCATGGTAAGACCGATTTAGTTATTATTTTGCAATCTGGTGCTCCTCAATAGTTTAAACATTATTGCATTTGAAAATTTTGAAAACAAAAATTCAAACTGAACAAAAAATCAAACACAAAAATCTAATTTTGTGTTAATTTTGACTTTTAAAAAATTTCTCATTAAAGATTTATCTACTCGTATTCTGTGTGTATAACAGTTATAATACTTATTATTGTGTTTTTAAAGGACGAGACTAGAGACATGACAATTTATAACAGTTTTTCGCCATTAAAACTGGGCGAGCGTTAACGCGCTTCGCGCGACTTGAAAGAAAAAAAAACTCTGGGTGCCTGAAGTATGCCCACCGGCGGAGCGCCCTGGCCCTGCACGGCCGCAAAAACCGTACTTTTATAAACCAAAACTGTTATAATTGGCATGTCTAAAGTCACTTCCGTTTTTAAATGCTCTTAGTTCATAAGCGGAGAGGTTTATCGCCATTAACTCAGCGGAATTGTTGTTGGATTTTACATTTATTGAAGGGGGTAGGTTTACTTGCACGTAAAAGAACACTACATACTGAACCAATAACATTTATTTTCACGGTGTGCTTGCATTACAGTTGTTAGCCAAAAGAGCAAGTTTGTGCGATCCAGTCGTGCAAGTTTTTTTTTGTTTTTTTTTTTTAAATGCATCAGCTTACCTACCTAGATACATCAGCATAGGTAGGTACAAGGAATAATTGAAAATACTTTTATCGGGAAGGGTGAGGCTTACGGCTGCTCTATCAATTGTAAAACATTAATTCATGCTTCCATCATGTTGTAACACTTTCCACATATTCAACTTTGTATTTCCGTCCGTCGTCCTTGTCAACGGGAATATTGTCGGGTGACATTTACATAAATGAAACTATGCATGTATGTTTGTAATATGTACGTGGAGCTGGAAGCTCAACCAAATAAAACCTACCTATAGTCAGCATAAGAGATGAAAATGATAACACTCGTATTTCGTATATACCTACCTACCTCCACTTGCAATCTACCTATGTACATTTAACATTCTACATTGTATATTATGTATTGTATATATAGGTACCTAGTGTTCAACATGTTTCCATTAAATGGTACATACCTACATACGTGGAGGTAATAACGGTATAGAGTAGTAAGATGAATGTGATGTTGAAGAAAGGGAAATGAGAACCGTTGTACTTCGACACCATTAACGAGTATTTATGTACATTAACATTACTATCATTGCCAATGTGCAAAAAGAGTCAGGATTGAGGTTGTGTCCGACCAGCCTTAATGTAGATAGGAAGGAACACCGGAACCGACTTTAGCACGTTCGATTGCATGTGGTTTTAACTTTTAAGGTTCCTGATAGTTGTTAATCGAAGCTTTGGTCGTCTTAACATAATAGTTTACGGATATGCTTCAAAATTTAGTTAAGAGAGCATTGTTATGGAATACCCTGTTCTATTTCTTTTCGAAAACGGCTCCAACAAATTTGATGAGACTTCGTATTTGCGATGACTTTTGAATAAAAATTCACTTTCTTCCAAAAAAAGACTTAAAGATTTCAAAATATTTACAGATTCCTTTTGACCCCGTACAAATTTTAGTCTTCATCCAAATTTAGGGCACTTTTTTAGGTAATTCGAATTTCAACAAAATTAAGCTTTATGCCAAATTTTCTTATTAGTGAGAATTTTTAGGAAGTTTGGCGTTTTTTTCTCTAATATACGGGTCCGCCAAATAACTTTTTTTTTTTTAAAATGGCGCAAAACATCGAGTGTAGCTTCGGTTGTGTGGCACGTAGCGCCGTCCTGTTGAAACCAAATGTTGCCAATATCCTCCTCTTCAATTGTTGTGAACAAAAATTCGTTCAACATGGCCCGATAACGATCGCCATTGACTGTAACGGCCACTCCTTGCTCATTTTCGAAAAATGGCCCAATTATGCCTCTGGACCAAAATCCGCACCAAACAATGACTCGTTTTGGGTGTATCGGCTTTTCAATGTATGCGTGCGGGTTTTCTGTACCCCAAATGCGACAATTTTGCTTGTTTACTACCCGCCAAGATCAAAATGAGCTTCATCTGAAAAGATGATTTTTTTGGCAAAATCGGCATCTTCTCTAAGTCGATCGCAGGCCCACTTAGCGAAGCGTATACACAACCATATTCGTTCAGCGGAAGAAGAAAACTAATTATCTGTCAAATCAGACATGAGCTAAGTGTTACTATTCACGAAATAAGCACTAGATGAAAAAAAACGTTAGATGGCGGACCCTTTAGAATTACATATTAGTATACAGGGTGATATTACTATACAGGGTGATTCGACAAAAAGCTAGAGCGTGTAGGTTGGGTTGAGACTAGAAAAAAATCGCATACGAGGGGGTCTATGTCATACGATTTGTTTCTTGTGACGACCCAACCTATACACACTATAGCTTTTTTTCACATCTTATTCGAATCACCCCCTATATACAGGGTGCAAGTGTAAGAGGTTGAGGAGATTGATGAATCGAAGACCATTCATAGATATGGGAATTACATTAAGCTCTCTAAAAATCTAGATATTAAAAACCATAACTACTATAATTTGCTACAGTACTATAGTTGGTTTGGTTTGGTTTGGTTAGGTTAGGTTAGGTTAGGAGGGGCCTGCACAGCCCAGAGACTGTTGCGTTTACGGGGAGTATTAAAATAGAGAATTTTTTGTTAAAATCTATTAGGGGTGGTACGTATAGTCAGTCGTCACATCAAGTCCGGTCACTGTGTTGCAATATAGACACATGACCACATAGCTGCTGTGCATCCAAGAGCTCATTTCTTTAAGTCGAAGTGCACTTTTGGCTGCTGTGCTATGTATCTTATGTCCAGGACTGGAAGATTGAGAATAATTTGGGACGAGTAAAGTACTCTAATTTCCATTTCTTCGTAAACAGAACTAAAGGGTTTTCCAATAAGAGGTGTTATTTTGAATAGCCCGCTATTTCGGTAGCTGTCACTTTTGAAGTTGTCATTTTTTTGACATTTGACAAGTAGAAACTACGCCATTACTAAAAAATGGAACGATACACGCTTCAACAACGCACTGAAATTATTAAAATTCACTATAAAAATGGTGAAAATTTGGCAGAGACGGTTCGTAAAACTAAAACATTTTCGGGTCGTCGTGAAGCACCTTGTCGGACCGCAATACAGAAATTGGTGGACAAATTCGAGCTGTTGGGACAAGTTAGTGATGTGAAGAATAAAACCCGTGCACGTCGCTCAAGAACAACTGAGAATATTGCTGTTGTAGCCCAAAGTGTTGAAGAAAACCCAGGTTTGACCATTCCTCGTCGTTCTTTGGAATTAGGCATTCCACAAACGTCATTACACCGTATTTTGCATAAAGACTTGGGTCTTAAGGCTTATAAAGTTCAGTTAACACAAGAACTCAAGCCGGCTGATCATCAACAACGTCGTGTCTTTGCTGATTGGGTCCTTGAAATGCATGAAAATGATCCGGAATTTTATCGAAAAATCATCTTGACTGATGAGGCCCATTTCCACCTCGGAGGCTACGTCAACAAGCAAAACTGTCGCATCTGGGGCTCGGAAAACCCAAGAGTTATTGTTGAAAAGCCTTTCCATCCTCAACGCGTGACTGTTTGGTGCGGTTTATGGTCCGGCGGGGTCATTGGACCTTACTTTTTCGAAAATGAGGCTGGAGCAACAGTAACGGTCAATGGATTGCGCTATCGAGAGATGATTAATGATTTTTTATGGCCGGAATTGGATGGTATTGATCTGGACAACGTTTACTTTCAACAAGACGGCGCTACGTGCCACACAAGCAATGAAACCATCGATCTTTTACGGGAAAAGTTTCCGGACCGTGTTATCTCTCGAAGAGGTGATCACAATTGGCCACCGAGATCTTGTGATTTAACACCTTGCGACTTCTTCCTTTGGGGCCACGTGAAAGATAAGGTCTACGCCAACAGCCCAAGACCTCAAGATTCAAGACCTCAAAGATGGGATTCGTGAGGCTATCGAGGACATAGGGCAGCCACTTTGCGATTTGGTTATGGAACATTTCATGAAAAGGATATGGTCCTGTAAGCGTGGTCATGGCGGCCATTTGGCTGATGTTGTGTTCCATTATTAGCGGCATACTTTTCTCTTTATAATGAAATAAACATCCGATCATTTATCTCAAAAAATGCCATTTTTCTTTGAATATCAAAATAACACCTCTTATTGGAAAACCCTAGTTCAGTTTTTGCAGGGTTGACCCCGAAACCGTTTTGTGCTGCCCAAGAAGATAGTTCTTTAAGTGCAGACTCCATAATATGTTTGATGGTGGTAAGACACTCACCCGATATCAAAATTACTATGTCATCTGCATAGGTCACAATTTGAATGCCCTGAATCTTGGAAGTTGCTCAAATTGTTTGGATTGAGGAGCTCCCTAACATGCAGATCAATGATTCTCTCCAGTGGCAGTGTCTTGAGGAGAAACGAAGAGAGACTGATCGGTCTGTCGGTTTTCCAGCTTTTGGAATGAAGACCACCTTAACCTTTCTCCAGATGATAGGGTCGTATCAAAGTTTAATACAACTTTTGAAGATTACCCTAAGCCATGGGGTGATTATCTGTAGAGCATGTTGAGGAAATGCTGGAACAATTTCGTCTGGTCCAGCTGATTTATAGAGTTTGAACGAGTTTATTTCACACATAATCATCTGCTCTGTGATAATCTGTTCCAATTCTGGTGCTGGTTGAATAATATCTAAAAATTTTGGTTGTGTTTAACCTGAGTCTTCAGGGTTCTTACAGCCAGGGATATAATTGGTAAATGTACTTTAATCCAGCAACTGTACACTTGGTGTATTTTAGTTTTTTTTTTCTGTAATCCCTATATATAGAATAATTAGTACCTACCTATCGAAGAGTTCAATGCTTATCCTTGATCTTCACAAATATTTCATACAAATCCTTTCAACAGTTTAAAATAAAACTAACAGAATACATTTCTATCTCAGAAACAAAATAGACAAAGAAGTCACTCCACAATTTACCACACAATACCTACTCTATCACTGATATATCGTATATGTACAATATAAATACCGACTGACACATGAATGATAAAGGTTCTCCATTTATGTATGCTTGTACCTATCTAAGCCTAAGGCCTCAAAACCCCACATCAGTAAATGGTTTAACAGCGAAGCAAAGCATCCATCCTTTCGTCCATATAGGACATGTTGATTGTTGATGTACAAGAACACTATTATCGACCTGCCACACTCTTCGACTATTGGCACGTTTTTGTGGTGAAAATGGCTGGCTTTGACGGATTAATTAGATTTCTGTTATTGTTGGCAATTGTGTCTGTGTTGATTAGGATTATTCTACATGGAATAAAGGGCTATTCAATAGCAATGGTGGTGAAAAATATATGCTGTATATGATTACGCAAGCAAGTAAAAAAGGGAGCGCGTGCAACTCAGTACCTAAGACGTAACAGAACTTCAGAAGTGTGATAAACTTCCTTGTCGAACTGAACGTCAATTTGGTTAGTATATTGAATCTTTATATGTGTATCTATAGCTATTTAAAAATGAATGTTCGTCTATATGCGGCTTATATAGGTCGCCCAAAAAAATATTGAACCATAATTTCACTGAAATTCTAAATGCATGTTCCTATTAGCCGAGAGAGGGTTTAGAAAGTTTAGAAAGTTTTCGAATCTTGTTAAGAGTAAAAGAAACTGATAATATATATGATCAAAATGTTGGAGGAATGAAAACGAAGTTACATAATTTTTACATGAACTGTCTGGGTGGAGCTTTTGACTTTGTAATTTTATCTGACATCTTTTATAATTGAAGCCGAAACAGTTTCACCAGAATGTATAATGTTATTCGTTGGGACAGGAATTCTTCGATCAGACTACATAAACAAGGAGGTGGAGTACTAAATGCTGTTAAATGTTGTTTCAATTCTAAGGTTAAAAACCCACAATTGTGCCTTCACAGATTTGGAATTTATTACTGTTGAGATATCGTCTTCACAGTTTTTGTACGTGGTTGTTGCAGTATCTGTACATGAGAAATATTCCTCTGCAATTTCTGAAATAGTGCAATCATCAATAGACTCTAAAATTCTGGTCTTGCGAGACTTTTACTTAACAAACCTCGACTGAGGTTTCAAAAGAAATTTTACTGAATCAATAGTTGTTACCGGAATGAACCAAATCAATAGAACTCATTTTGACTGAAGTTTTTTTTTAAATTTCTAAAGTTTTTTTTTGTCAACAAACCAATAGGTCTAGAAAAGTAAGATGCTGTGAGAAGACTGAACCTCAATCGAACTGTGATATACCTTTTTTAAGACTGAAAGAAAATGAAATAGTATACAATAAATTGACGATCAAAAAGATTTCTGATTCTGACAAAATTCCGTCTATATTCGTAAAATCTTGTTGGTAAGTCTCAAACTTCGTCCGCTATGACGAACTGTCAACTGGTATTTTTCCTGAATTATGGAAATCTTCTTACTTAAAGTCTCTTTATAAATGTTACAGACAAAACTTAGTTGAAAACTATCGCGATAGAGCAACACTATCATGCATAATTAAAATTATTTCAAAATATTGTGTGTGTTTTCAGTGTCACTTAATTGCATAAGAACAACATGGTTTTTGCAGTAAGAGAGATCAATTTCAACAAATCTTCTTGAATTCAACAATCAAGTAAAAACAAACTTGACTGTATTCTATGGTGACTTAAGTTAAGCGGTTGATAGAATTTGCCATAAAATACTTCTTTTTAAACTAAACTGTTATGGATTTCTAAACATGACCCAAGAAACAATTTTAGCTGTTTAAATGCTTTAACAGCGCTTCCAGAGCAAATCTGAAAGCTCATTTATTTAAGAAAGAGCTCTAGATGCACCCGCAGAGCAATTGTAGGGCTTGCTCACAGCTAAATCATTGAGTTTGAGATCATATTTTGGCTCGTGATCAGCTTGTTATCAGTGACTATGGTGGCTTTGAAGCTCTTTAGTATATTCATATGAAATCCTAAAAGGAGCACTTTTGACAGCTTTTTGTTTGTATTAGTTTGTGAAATTCAAATGATAAATAAATATAATGATTATATGTTTGTAAATGATATGAAGCGTAAACTTCATTTATTGTGAAGTCAACAAGCTAGTTAAAATTTATTCCTATTGAGAAAATAATGTATTGTAACAAATACCGGTAAAGTGGCAGCACTTGTACTACCACCTATCTCAACAACCTCTCAACATATGTACATACATACATCAATTCCTGCAGTCACCATAGCCAGACATGATACACAAAAAACCACCCCTAAAGTACACACACATACCATGGCACACCATGCAGCAGCTGCCAATACGAAAGAAGAAACAAAGCAAGTTTGCCCAACCGAGAGGTATAAAAAGAGATCCAGGATCGAATGTAGTCTCACTTTTAATTCGACTCCCAGCACGAGCACCTTTCTGGTCTTGTCTGGTTCTTGATTTAACTAAAGTTTTATATGAATGTTTATGTTTTTAAATCAAAGATAAAAAAATAGCCTTTTATATTTAGTATCTAATTAATATTTTTCGGTTTAATGCCAGTGAATTTTAAGTGCGCGCTTAGTTTTTTCATAAATGTTTTGGAGGTACTTCGCAGAATTATAACGCGCCTTCCAAATTTTATATATTATCTACGCTGTGAAATGTGAACAAAAATTAAGTTGAAAAATGTAAAAATTTGTTTAATAAATTTTTTTTTTTTTTTACATTGCAATAGATATTCAGTCGTATTTATTAGATTTTTTTAGAACACGCTTAGACAGTTGTCCAGCTAGTCATTGCCTAAATATTTTAGCCATCTCCATATTTATAAACGGATTCCATAAGTTGTCTAACTATCCAGGGTTGTTTTCGAAATACGTCCTCATATATTCTCTGACATATCTGTAATATGTCAATCTGGAATGAACTAATGAATTTGAGTGAACTTTGTAGAACAGCTGTTTCAACTATTACAAACATTTTCAATTCAAGCATCCAAATCAAAAATAAAAATGCAAAATCAGTCAAACAGAAAAAGGTCTGAGAATTGGTATGAGGTGTGAAATTAATATTGTTAAAAAAATCAATTGCAGAAAAGGGCATTTTTAATTTGGAATTTTTTTTAGTTTTTAAAATCCAATTGTCAATCAAATGTCACTCGGTACGTTCATTACATTACATTACATTACACATTACATTAATTTTGGATTGACTTTGTAGACATTGAACGTTCCCACTTTAGAAAAGGTTTAGAACACCAATTTCGGTGTCTAATGTCGAATTCCTTACAACAAAGAAATCAATTTTTTTTCTAAACAGAATCGAATTTTTTCTAAACAAAATCGATTCTCTTCTGTCAAAACAAATCTTGCGTTTTTAGCAAGATTTCACACTGATTTGCACACACACTCTGAAGACTTGACATTTCTAATACGTCAAATTGAATGTCGCGGAATCTTTGGAAGACGAGTTGTTTATTTTTTGGTTGCAACGAATTCTACATAATTTAACAAAATATTCAACAATATATTCAGTCAATACAGCTATAAAAATAATTTATTGTGCATTTTTCATTATCAAACACAAATTTGACAAGAAAAAAAATAGCTTTCGCGAGTGAAAGGCGTGTTAAAAACTTTCAGTGCAAGTGAAAACTTTTCAATAACAATTTTTTTTTTAAATATATGTATGTGCAAATAGAAGTTCAAACAAATAAAATGCACCAACAAATTGGCTAGTATCTTTTATTTATTAATTTAATTCTATTGGTATAACATTTTTCTCACAACAAAAGCAAACAACCTTAATAGTTTTGTGAATAATTTCTTGACGTTTTGCGTCAATTGCAGCTATACAGTAAGACAAACACAGTCACACAAAAAAAAAAAAAATTCTTTTACGAAACACGAATTCCTTTCAATTTACAGAAAAAAATCGATTCCTTTTTTGAAAGAAATTCGCCATAAGATGAACAAATGAAAAATTTTTATAAATAAGATTTTGGGGTTCGATGGTGTGCTAAAGTTAGCAAGGCTTTAGAATGCGATTATAAATACCATTGAATTGTGTTTTATGTTGAAAGCGAAGATTTTAAATGTATTAAAATGAAAGAAAACAAATAAATCAAATAATTTTCATTTGTGTCGCCATGTTTTTTAATATGGACGGAATTTCTCTTCAATGGAGCTGCAATATCTCCTGGAGAGTTTTGTTTTGTTATTGTAGAGCTTGTCGTTCAGGGCTTTGTAGAAAATAGGGTGTTTTGGAAATTGAAAGTTAGAGAATGTTAAGGAAATACATAAATCTAAATTATAGAAATAACTTTTAATTCAAAGAGTACTTGCCATTGAAGTGTATAAAGTTTTATAAGCGCCTTAATAAATTTATTTATTTATGATTTAATTTTTTAGGAAACAGCATTGTTTAATTTATTTAATAATAAATAATAATAATAAAATTGTGAATTCCAAGTTTTATTCGAATCTTAAGTTAACAAAGATAAGGGAATTAGTTAATTTTCAACTATTGTAAGTTTTCCAGTTGAAATAATTTTTGTTTGTATTCTAGTTTGTAACAACCCTTAATATAAGTGGTAGAATTGTTTTAAATGAGGATAAGTATTTATTCGGCTTTATATGTGCTTTATTGAAGCTCTGTTGATTTATTTTTCGACACCACATTAGTTGTGTGAGAATATTAGTAATTCAACTCTATAGCCGCTTTCGGTGGAGCTCTGTTAATGCTATTTTTGTCATTTCGAAAGAACATGCGTTAGTATTTTACGCATGTGTTGTTAGCAGCTCTACAATGTCCCTGAGTATGCTGATATTGAAAGTTTGCTCGTTTCAAGATTGTATAAACTGCCTTAAGGAGCATATTTTCAAATCTGTAAGCGTTGTAAAGTTAATGGAGCTGAAAGTGTTCTAAAACTTCAATTATAGAACATTATTTCCAAATTTTATGTGGGGAGCTGTGGAATAATCTCTTACAGCGCTATAGCTTTCGATTTCACTATCTAGGAGCTGTAGAAAAACAGTTTTGCTTCAAATAGCTCCAACGATATGTTACTTGGGGATATTGACTTGGATGGCAGCCTACTTGAAAAAACATTACCCAATATGTCAAATTGAAGAATTTAATCTCTAAAACTATAAACGTCGCCGTCGTATCTGGAGTTCCTCAAGGCAGTCATATTAGACCTATTCTTTTCATATTTTTCTTCAATCACATACACTGTTATCTTGCATAGTAATATTTTGATGTTTGCTGATGATTTCAAACTAATTTATGGTTTCATAAGCTCTAATGGTTATCTGACATTGATATGGTGTCCAAATGGTGCTCACAAAACGGAATAGATCTAAACTCTAATAAGTGTAAGATAATGACCTACTCTCGGAAACGATGTCTAGCTAACTGCTTCTATTACGTTGACCATATTCTTGTAAGCCGAGTTGATAAGTTTAATAATCTGTGAGTTTAATGATCCTGACATCTTTAAAACGCCTTATTGTGCTCTTGTTCGCTCTCCTGAGGGGTTGAAACACTATAGTAGTATTTGGTGTCCTAGTTATAACAGTGTTGAAAAACGTTTCATGCTATATGCCCTTCAACATGGAACACAACGCAACACACTTTACCACGTCAATTAAATCTTCTTAATATTTCGACACAGGAAAAAAATGGTGAGAGGGTAATAATGTCATGTTCATATTTCAACTTCTGTCAGGATCTATTGATTCATCTTATATTGTAAGTCAACACAATATCAGTATACCCGTCCCACATCGACTAGAAATCCATCCAATTTTTCTACACATCTGACTCTAGGGTCAATTATTATGGTTTAAACGAACCTTTTAGACCCAGTTTTTCAGTGTTGAGTTAAACCAGAGTTAACTAACTCTAGAAGTAAATTAACCCACAGTGAACTGAGGAAGCAGTTTTTCGGTGGAGAATTCATGCGCAACGACTAAATAAACTCGGTGGATAAAATATCAAAAGAATCTGTTCAGTTAATCCTGAGTTAACTCACCAAATTTGATGAGTCCTTTAGGTAATAGAAATAGATTGATTTAAAAATAAAATAAAAGAAAAAAATTCTGGCTTTCAATAAAGGTAAAACACTTTTTAGCTAGTGTTGCCATTTATTTTCCGTTTTTAATCCTTTTTTTTTATAAAATGCGCCAAAACACCATTTTCAAGTAAGGTGCCATACAATGAAATAAAGTACTCTCCATATGATTTCATTTGACATGAGTTTCATAACTGTTATATTATTAAATCAATCATAAGTTATATTGAAATTGGGCCCAAAGTCCATACAAATTTGCCCATGATCCTTTTAATTGTAAAATATTGCAAACAACTTTGACGTTATTGTCTGTAGTTGACAAAAAAAAGACTCAAATTTAGTAGATTTTGTTCATCTGAAATGTCAATTCAAGATGCTTCCCGCAATCCCTTGTGATCTATAAATAGACTTGTATTTTTTTATTTGACATTATAAATTAAGTTAAATAATTTTCGTTAAAGTTGTGCCCGCTTCAAGTGACGTCGAGTGTTTTATGTAACCTTTATACCCACTGGGAGTATAAAACATCTGGTATATAGGTACTTTTATTTCTTCGTATAAATTAACTAAAGACATCAAAGAGAAAGTGTCGTGGCTAATTAAATTATAAAGAAAAACTACACGACTTCCTATACAAATTACTTTTTACCTTGAACTCTGTTTGGAATCCTTCTTTCTCTCATAGCATCTGACACCCTACTTAGACATAACAATAGTTATCAAGTAAAATTAAGAAAAAACGCTGGGAGACTTCCTCTATAGGGAACATAACTCCCTTCATGTCATAGGAATGGGTGTGGGTGGGAGGGTTAGGTTGCTTTTATTTAAAAGGTTCGTATTATAAAATTATTATGCTTGTTTGTTCTTACAAAATTTCTCTAACAACATTATCAAAAGTCCCTTTCTTATATACTCTACTCAGACTCACCCTTACGCCCTACCGAATGTCAAAACTAATGAACAAATAGCTTTTGTTAAGGAATTAATATTCAAGCTCATAAACAGTTATTTATGCGTCGATCCTTGAACTTCACTGTGTCAAGGCTAAAGAAAAAATAATTCAGAAAATCCAATAAGGACATCACAGGGGCTCCTTTTCGTCCTTGTGTGCTGCTAGGCCAAAGGTAAGAGTGTCTTATTTTATGCCACCCCCTATAATAAATCTCCAATATGTATAAATAGGTATCATGCCTGGGAAGTGACGGTAAAAACGAGAATATTGGATTTAGTGTTTTCTGCTGATCTGAATAAGGATATTTCCCTTCAAGAAAACAACAATAGTTTTAATCCAGCAATAACAACCGAAGATATTTCATATTCCCAAGGACACACAAATTATGGCTGTGGGAGGGGGGATTAAAAGCGAGTTTTGAAGGTTTTGAAGTTTTATAGCACATCTTAGTGAGGATTAAAATATAAACACAATTCATTTTGCTGCTTTTCTCTCTCTCTCTCTCTCTGATTTTCCCGGAAAATTAAAATCCTTCTACTTTTCCGGGTAACATTAAATGAAGGTGTACTTTTCTTTTTAAATCCTGCTTGTTTTAGGAAATAATATAATATGTGTGTGTGTGTTTTGTGTACATTCATAGAAAAGAATTGTTAGTAAGAACTTTGAAATTTGTTACAAGAATATTGAGATGGAAGATTCGTTCTCACCAACAAGGTTTCGAGGTTTTTATTTCACATAATGAAGATGCTGAATTTAACTTAAAAGCAGGAAAGTTTTTAATGAAGGAAAATTCATAAGAAAAGGCAAATAACTGAATACGCATAACTATAAGAAGTTCTGAGTGCTGTTATGGAAGTTTTTCCTGTTAAGTTGCAGCTTTAACGAGTTTATTAGTGCGAGACTTAAATGGAAATTCATACTTGTTCTTGGAGTTTAATGTGCTTTTCCAAGGAAAATTGAATAGTGAGAGATAGGTATAAAACAATGCCTAACAAATGGATAACTAAAGGGTGTTTCTTTTAAGAGGTACCTATACAACCTTAAAATGAACAAAACGACAAAAACAAAACACATTAATTTAATGTTGGCTTCAATGAAAAGATAATTTTCAGTGATATTGGCATATAAAGGGTCCGCCATCTAACTTTTTTTTTTCCAACTAGTGCTTATTTCGTGAATGGTAACACTTAGCTCATGTCTGATTTGACAGATAATTAGTTTTATCCTTCCGCTGAACGAATATGGTTGTGTATACGCTTCGCTAAGTGGGCCTGCGATCGACTTAGAGAAGATGCCGATTTTGCCAAAAAAATCATCTTTTTAGATGAAGCTCATTTTGATCTTGGCGTGTAGTAAACAAGCAAAATTGTCGCATTTGGGGCACAGAAAACCCGCACGCATACATTGAAAAGCCGATACACCCAAAACGAGTCACTGTTTGGTGCGGATTTTGGTCCAGAGGCATAATTGGGCCATTTTTCGAAAATGAGCAGGGAGTGGCCGTTACAGCCAATGGCGATCGTTATCGGGCCATGTTGAACGAATTTTTGTTCACAACAATTAAAGAGGAGGATATTGGCAACATTTGGTTTCAACAGGATGGCGCTACGTGCCATACAGCCGAAGCTACACTCGATGTTTTGCGCCATTTTCAAAAAAAAAAAGAAGTTATTTGGCGGACCCTTTATGTGGGAAACATTTCTCTGTCGTTATTCTATTCATCCTGAAATGAGAAAAATAATACTCAGTACAGCATAGTGTTACCCAAGGTACATATATTAAAGGTAATATCATTAGCGTTTAAATTTTTGATCAGTTCTGCGCATCTGTGAAAATGGCGGATCCAGTGTCTCTTTACTTTTCAAAATGCTTATATTTGTTGTTGTTTCTAGTAATGCCATGTGCAGTTTTCGTAGACACTCGAGCCGCCATGTTTAATTCTTGACTGACAACCTGCGCAATATATTACCTTAGATTTGTGTACTCTGAGTGTTACCAACTTAAGACAATACCATTATTAATAAAATGCACACGACCTGGCTATTGTGGTTCAAAACTATAGGTACAAGGTGATTCGCATAAGGCTAGATCGAGAAGGTTGGGTAGAGACAACAAAAATAGTACAGGAGAGGGGGGTTTATTCCCCCCATTTAGCTGTTTTAAAAAGTGACTTAAAACAGAAACAAATTATTGAAAAATAAAGCTAATATTAACAATCCCTTGCAATATTTTTTTTATAGAGCCAGACATCACTTCTTTTATTTTTTTTTTTTAACTAAAGTTGTTTAAGTGAAAAGTTTTTGAAAAATTAATTTTCAAAATCAAAATACTGAAAAAAAAAATAAATTGAAAAAAGATTTCAAACCAATTTTTTTTTAAATTTTACGTAATAAAGTACTATTTTTGATTTCGAAATTCAATGTACTTATAAATTTTTAGTCAAAAACAGAAAACCAGATGCTTAAATATGTTGTACTTTTTGAGTAGGTAAATTTAAAATCACTGACTAGTCTATTTTAATTGTAAAATATATATTTATATTAAATATATTTATATATATATATATAAAAAAAAATTTAGTTTGAAAATTAATTCTTCAAAAACTCTTCACTAAAACAACTTTATTTAAAAATAAAATAAAAGAAGAAAAGAACCATTGTTTGTTAATAATTTTTTTCTCTTTAAATTCATGTTCTCGAAAATTGCACCTCGTGTCCAAACGGGAGGGAATAGACCCCTTCTTGTGTTATTTTGTTCTTGTCTCGATCCCCAATCTACCCGCTTTTGCCTTTTGTTACACTTTATGCCAATCACTCTGTATAATATGTCAAAAAAGTCAAAGTACTAAACAATTAACATTTTTATCTATTTGTAAAATTTTGAAATTTTATATTATTTAAAGCCCTAGATTGCAAAATTAAATCGAAGTCAGTCCAAGCATATTCAAAAACTTAAAAATAGTTTTATTTCATTGACACCGTATAGCCATTCAATAGAATTGGACACTTATGTAGGTAATGGCTTGACAGATGCCCGCATATAATATAATATTTATTTCAAACGTTCAACCAAACTCCAACCCCAATCGATCTCAATCTTTTAATGCAGGACAAAGTAGACAAAACTCAATCTTAATTTTCAGACTTAGACCATTTAGTTCCAACTGTCAGTGGAAAACACATAAATCGTAGTTTTATTCCATTGACAGGTGACAGCTTAGTCTATTTCCAATTGAATTTTACACTTAATGCTTTGACAGAAAAATAGAATTTGACAGAATGCGGACAGTTTGAATAACTTTTTCACTAAGAAGAATAATATAATTACTATAAAAATCTCCGAATTTAATATGAAATCATCACATTTCCCATAGCACGTAATTTCAAGAAAATTAGCACGAAACTACTTGGAATCCATTAAGCTATACATTTCCTTAAATTCGTGCAACAGTTGGTCTATAGTTACTAAGATGTCACCTTTCCGAAGACACCGATAGTAACACAATAAGCCCCGTTTGCTGATACGAAACATAAAATTCACTTTAAATTCTACTTAAACGCTTATGTTCTACTTTTTTCGCAACTTAAACTGTCACATAAGCTCTTATGTTGAACATAAATTCTTGAGTTTCGTTTCAGCAAATGGGCCCAAGTCCAGTTGTTTGGGCTCCTTGAGGAACAAACAGAAAACATAAACCCTTTCTAGCCGAGGCTTTGCCTGCACTAGATTATAACGATTTTTTTTGAAGTTAAACTAAAGATCGGAAGAGAACCGGATCATACATGATATTAAACTAGAAAATCATGCGATCTTTATGAGCCTTCAGGATTTAGGAAGTTAAGAGAAAACTCGCTTCGTGCGAAGAACGGTGCGGCGAAGATCTGCTTGGGAAAAATATTCCTTGCTAATTTAGAACTAGTAGGTATAGGTACCTACCTGATGGATTCAAACCAAAGACTCATGGATCATGCTTAGAATATACTGTCTTACAGCGTCTTTATTAATAAAAAAAAAACATTATCCGCTCTTTTACGCAAGCGTAAGTTTGCTGCTTGCAATGTCCCTTGTTACACAAAAATATTCCCCCTATCATCAGTCCTTGTGACTTTTTCAGTAACCAACTAACTGAAGGGGGTTCCAGTTTCCGAAATCCGAATTCACCAACAGTACCTACTGTGTGAATTTCCAAGGCGATTTCTTTAATTTAGACAATTTTAAAAATTAAACTATTTATACCTAATTGTAACAAAGGCTCTTCCAATAGGGGCTTCCGAACTTTGATAGTTGATTTCGGCCATATTGTTGAAACTATATCTGTCAAATTGGGTGTCATTTTTTAAGTCTGTTTTGCTAGGGTGGGTGTTCTGTTCGGGCAACGTTCCGCGCACTGCGCCAATTTTACGGTCGCCATAATCGTCCATAATCGCAGTCTGGTGGATAAATAAATATGAGTCCATTGGTTCAGTAAACGATCAACCAACACCCGTACGTGGAATGAACGAAAAATCACCACTGATGTCCGTGATAGTGTGCAGGAGAATCCAAGGCAGTCGATTTCGCGTCGCTCACAAGTACTCGTCCTTTTGCAGACCAAGACTTGGCGAATTTTGCTTCCTGACTTGGGCCTGAACCGGTAAAAAATTCAACTGACCCAGGAGCTGAAGGTATACAACCATAGATAACGAAATGTGTTCGCTAAATGGGCTCTGGAGCAGTTGGAAACTGACCTTAATTTTCATCGAAAAATCATCTTTAGTGATGCGGCCCATTTCTGGATCCACATGACATCCAAGAGTGTCCAATGCATGCCGAAAAAGTCACTGTTTGTTGTTGTTTTTGGACTGGTGGCGTCATCGGCCTATATTTCTTTGAGAACGACGCACGTTGGACAGTCCATCACCATCACCATCAACGGCGAGCGCTATAGCCTGATTGGATGATACCTACGGACACCAACGAAATGTGGTTTCAACGGGACGGCGCTACGTGCCACACAGCTCACACCACATTGGAAATTCTGCACGAGCTATTCGAATAACACGGTCATCTCATGTGGAGGTGATGAGAACTGGCCACCGAGATCGTGCAATTGGACCCCGTTAGACTTTTTCTTATGGGGGTTTTCTGAAGTCGCAGGTCTACGAAAATAAGCCACAAACCGCAGCGTCCCTAAGAGCCTACATAACCCATACCATCGCTCAAATTTAGCCTGATTTATGCGACAGGGTCATGGAAAATTGGACATTTTGGAACAGCACCATCCAGAGAAGCCACGGCGGAAATTTGAATGATGTTATATTCCACACATAATGGCATTCATAGGCCTTTCGAACGAATACAAAAATTCGCTGATATCTGAAACACACTTTGTTTTATTTAAATTTAAAGATAGGAAGCGCTTAATGAAAGGCCTTATAGATTATTTATTAAAAGATCACACGAGACCTTTTACACTAGTTTTTGTCTTCAAAAAAGCGAAAAAATAAATAACTTGGTCAAAAACGCCCCAAAAAGTGGCCATAGCAAGAAATGTTCAATGGGTGAAGGGAGCAAGTAGGCGTGTCAGTGGGCGGAAGCTTAATATGAAGATGCTTTAACATACTCTTATAACAGCTGAAAATTTCAGATTTTATCACAGCCTCTGTACAATTCACAATACAACGAACCATTGTACGCTGCACTCTATACAATTCACAATACAACGAACCATTGTACGCTGCACTCTATTTTTTTTTTTTTTTAATATTTGTCTTGCGAAAAAAAGGTATAAACATAAACCGCAGAAAATTCTCTCATCTTTAATTTATCTCAAAACTTTTTTCATCTTTAAATTACTCAGAAAAGAGATATTGGAGAAAAACGGTTTTTGGCCGTCTAGTCGTTTTTTTTTCAAAGTGGCAACCCACTTTTTGCGACTATAAGTAATTCTATTAAAATATTTAATAAATTACGAACATTTGAGGAAATAAATGTGAGTTATTGTATGTAGAAAAATAATTGCGTCCATTAATCCGAACGTCTTATTGTGAAAGTACCCACACGTGCGACCCAAGGTGTTTCTTGTCTATGCATTAAAATTCCCATAAAGATACATTTTTCGAACACGAGTTTCCACTTAACTCCTCTGAAATTGAATATCCTGTTCCAGTGCCACCGCTCAGAGGAGCTTATCACTCCAATATGACCAATAACGTTTATAACTGACTCAAAGATAGGAAAAGTCTGAGAGGATTAGTATGGATGGATGATTGGTATTTTTCAAAAAAAAAAAAATAATAAAATAAAATAATAGATGAGAAAATCCTTTTTTTTACGAAGGAGCTATGTACGTTTATCTACATTCTACATAACGACCTTATTGAGCTTCTTTCAAGACATTAGAATTTATTTTTTATAATAAGAAAAATCCTGGAAGCATACCTTGTTTGTAAGTGGAGAAAGCCAGGTACTCAAGTGCATCCGCTTTGCTGAAACTTGTCGTCCTATTAACTGGCTCCTCCAACAATCTTGACATAGCTTCCTGCATCCAAAGTACCGTATGATAATAATCAGAATTTACATATGACTGGCGTCCCATTTCGAAACAATCATCTGAGGACATTTCAGTGCTGCATTAAGAAAATAAAAAAAAATAAAAAAACTATGTTAACTGCGGCATTAGGATTGGATGGATCGATGAGAATGTTGGAACTTTTTTTATATATACCTGTATTGTACGCCATTCAACTGTCCTCGGGCCACACTTGACGTATCCAGATTGTATGTATCCTGCAGTCGCATCAACGCTACAGCAGCTCCATTAAGGTCCTCATCGGAGGGGAACTTCAAAACGCTTCGATAGTTTGTGATATTTTTCAAAAATTCTATACAAATGGGAATGGCAATGTGAAATGGAACAAGAATATTCGTATGAGTGACACAATATAAATCGTCTTGATATTTTTTTTCGAGTGAAAAACGAAATTGCATCAATTTAGATAAAATGCATTGCTACATGGGGCATACATACCACTTCCAACATCTTGTGCCATTCGAGTCTCCACTTGTTTCCAGTCTGATGTAAGTCTTTTTGTGAGTAGATATGCGTTTATGGGATTCGATACGTACGTCGATATGTCCGCTGATGCTTCGATGTGCTCTCTTCGATATTCTTCTACTTTGCTGAAATAAGAAAGTGA
This sequence comes from Leucozona laternaria, assembly GCA_932273885.2. Taxonomy (NCBI): domain Eukaryota; kingdom Metazoa; phylum Arthropoda; class Insecta; order Diptera; family Syrphidae; genus Leucozona; species Leucozona laternaria. The sequence goes on along the minus strand of OW026366.1, from coordinate 266,838,311 downwards.
AATTTGTTTGAGTATAACCTTACACAGCTTTGGGTAGAAATTTAAAGTTGACTGGCATAAATTTAATTGGATGTTGATAAGATGTCGCAGAAAAGTATATTTTTTTTCTGTACAAAATACGATACCTAGTCCCCCATTTATGTGATTTAAGTTAAAGTTTGCGAAACGTGTAAAATTGATCTTTAAAACAATCACTGGAGTGAAGAAAATGAATTTTCTAAAGCCACTAATTGGACGGTAAAAGTTAACAATGTTGGGGTACTTGGACCCCCATATTGCAATAAATCAAAGAAAGAGTTACTTAGCAAAGATAGGATGGTTACACAACTTTAATATGTGATATTTTGATATACCTATACATTTGTTGATGGTTGTTTAAGTAAAAAATATATTTCCACAATTCTCGCTCAAAATTATACTCAATTTTCAAGAATTTGACTTCTTCAGATTGTATAAATAATTCCCCCTTTTGGCATCCAAAGATCGTGGTAAACCAGAGCTACAAGCTACAATACAACTTTAGTTCGAAAAGGTATTTCTTTATGGAACGTCAATATTTTTATTCATAAATTCTTATATAGAGAGTTATATTTTAAAGTAAAATATAAAGTTGATGAATCCTAGTCCGACCGACTCGACGGCGACGGTTCGGTTTTTGCTGATTTACGGCTCTTAAGGTTTCATCAGTCTTGAATCTTGATCTGCAGGTCTGGTCATCAGCGAAGCATAACCCCTCAAAAACGTCTACAAAATTTTTATTGAATGATTATAATAGCTAATAAATTCCTTTATAAATTGCATAGGTTCTTAGAATTTCAATATGTCATGCGATGTTTTTTTTATTTTTTAATTGTTTTTTTTTTTTTGCTTAATTAATATTTTCTATGTTTTGTTTTGTTTCAAAAAATCCTAACAAATATGAATAACTTTAGTGCTCTCCCAAACCAAACGCGAATATTTCTGAACGACGACGAAACTTTCGCCTGGTCTCAATTTATTTACATGGAGGTTAATGGGAGCACCCACACTGGCGCAATGCCAATCTTCGAACATTTTTCCGTCGTCGCATATTCGCGCCAATGTTTCGCGTTGGTTTGGGACAGCCTTTACTCAATGAACCAAATTTCCCTAAAAAAAAACATAGAAAACTAATGAGTTTGTCAAAAAAAACATCGCATGAGAAAATTGAAACTGTCAAAACAAATGAGGGAAAAATTATGAAGTAATTATTTAAGAGGGAGTGCTTCTATGTTTTGTTTTTGCTAATCACATGTTTTCAATGTTTTTTTTTTGCTACATTCAAAACCCAAATAATGAATTTAGAAAAAAACTCAAGAAAAAACATGAATTTATCAACATTAAATGAACAAATAGAAAACATCGCACGACAAAATTCAAACTGTCACAACTAATGATGGGCAAATTATGAAGCAAAAAGTCAATTTTTTATTTGAGAAGTTTTTAACCCTTTCCTCCCTTAATTTTGTCCAGCAGATAATCGAAGGGTCACAGTTCACAGTGACTTTAGCACGTTAAAAACCATGATCCATGAGTTCTTCATGTCTGAATCGAAAAAAATAAAACTAAAAACAAAGGGCGTAGGCATATTGTAACCCGCGAGAAAGAATATATTAATTACAAGTTTTCTAGGTTTTTTTTTTTGTTAAATTCATATGAATACTCACATGAATTTAACAATTATGTTAAAAAAACATAAAAACCATATCAGTTTGTCAAAAAAACACCGCATACCAAAATTTAAATTGTCAAAACAAATGAAGGAAAAATTATGAAGAAATTAAGGGAGTGCTTTTTTTTTCTTTTTTGCTAATCACATGTTTTCAATGTTTTCTTTTTTGCTAAATTAAAAATAAAAAAAATATTCCTTAAGCCAACCACTCAAAACACAAAAGTAAATTTCTTAAATTGGACATTTTTTATTTTTATGCAAATAACAAAATTTTGAACATATTACAAAGTTTGAAAAAGAATATCCCTGAGGCCATTTCGTAAAAAAAAACCTTTCAAACAAAAAAATGTTTCCACTTTTCACCCTTCAAATAGTAAAATTTTAAAAAAATATCCTTGAAGACATTTCCCACGAATAACCTTTAAACGCTGCTAGAGTATTTTCAATCGGATACGTCTTTTTCATTTCACCCCATTTCACCCTACGAAGTGATTTTTTTTTTTTTTTTTAAAAGTTCAAAGATCATTAAAATCGGTCCAGCTGTTCTTGAGTATAACTTAATAATGGTGTTACTAATCCGACTTTGTGTTATATATTTAGATTATATATTAAAAAAAGATTAAAAAAACACGACACAAATATTTAATTTATAAGGGTTTGCGACAAAATGAAGCGAAGGTGGACTAGTGTGTCAAACACAAGTCGAATTAAAATTGCAACAGGCATCAACAAAAGTGCTGCCACTGCCACGGCACCACTGCTATGCTCAGCACAGAGATAGGTTCACTTCTTAACACTTTTATTGTTTGATAGTGATGAAAAGTTAATTAAATTGATTGATTTATTTAATTGCTTGGAAACTTAACAATGAAGTAGGGCTAAGAGCCAAGATCTTTTTAACAAACAAAACAATATATTTCGATTTGATTTGAACTTAGAAAAGATGGTTCGTTAACACTCGGTCCCGAAAGAGTAAAGCAGTATTATAGCAACGGCTCACGAGTTCCATTGTACCGAAAAAATTTCGGAAGAAAAGCCAATTGATTAATTAAGAACTGGTTAAATAACTCTAACTAAGGATTTTATACGCCCAAAAGCAAACAATTTCCAATAGTGCTACTACTTAGCTTTTATAACTCCTTGAAGACAAATATTCGACTCATTCAAAACATTATTTTCACCAATTTTTCTTGAATCTCCAATTCTTCAGGATTTTCAAAACAATTTTCTTCTTAGCTTAATTTTCTATCGAAGGTTAGGTTAGGTTAGGTTAGGTTAGGTTAGGTAAGGAGGGGCGTGCACAACCCGAAGGCTGTAGCGTACGCGGGGGCCTATTGGTCCATTGTGATCCCCTTAATATAGTTATAAAGCAGAGATGCTTCCAACTAGCGACTTGCATAGACTGGTTCATTTACGAACCAACCTGTGCTGTCTATATATTTCCTCATGTTTGCCATTGAGACCTGTGCTAGATCGTCCAGTTCTCCAACAAATCTGTTTCCAAAATATCGGAGGCGGCTTGTTTGAAGGTTTGGACAATCGCAGAGCAGTTGTTTAATGGTTTCAATTTCTTCGACATCCTGACAGCTCCTACAGAAATCGGGTGCTAATACACCCAATCTAGTGGCCATTGTGCTAATGGCAGTGTCCCGTTAGTACACCTATCAAGATTCTAATATTCTTTTTACTCAGCGATAGAACATACTGGGTTTTCTTTTCATTAATTCTAGGCCATAAGCTTCTAGAGATAACACAATCGTTCTTGGACATCCAGGAATTATTGATTTGCTCTTTCATAATTATGTCTATCTTCTTTTTAATCACTCCCATTGGAACGTCTGGTCCCATATCTATTTGGCTACTGTTATTCCTATTTGATACTGACCCCTTCCTTGCCAGTTCATCTGTTATGTCATGATTCTCTAATATTAAGAGTTTCACAAAACACCCCAGCTCCTGTTCCTTCAGCCATTTTTGACCCATCAGTGTAGAAGGGGATACCCTGTTCACTGATTAGTAAGTTGGGTTCCCATCCATGCCTTTCGGGTATTGAAATAGAAAATTTTTTGTTAAAATCAATTAGGGGTGGAACGTAGTCTGTCGTCACATCAAGTCCGGCCACTGTGTCATACCTTTGCAAGATAGACCCATGACCATAGCTGCTGTGCTTCCAAGAGCCCATTTCTTTAAGTCGAAGTGCACTCTTGGCTGCAGTGCATCTTATGTACTCGTCCAGGACTGGAAGATTGAGAATAGTTTCCAGTCCTGCTTGTGGCGTAGATCTTTGTGCCCCCGTTGTTCCTATACAGGCTAGTCTCTGTACCTTGTTCAGGTTTTTGAGATAGCTAACTTTTTCTACAGCTTTCCAGCACACGATCGAACCGTAGGTAAGTATGGGTCGAATAATCGCCGTGTACATCAACTGGATGACTTGCGATTTCATACCCCATCGTGTACCGAAGGTTTTATTGCATGTGTAGAAGGCACAAAGTGCTCTTTTCATTCTTTTCTCTGTGTTCCGTTTCCAGGTTAGCTTGGAATCAAGGATTACTCCTAGATATTTAGCTTCGTTGGATAGTTTCAGAGGAATTTCATTTAGCTTGGGAGGAGTAAAGTCCTCTAATTTCCTTTTCTTCGTAAACAGAACTAGTTCAGTTTTTAAAGGGTTGACCCCGAGACCGTTTTGTGCTGCCCAAGAAGATAGTTCTTTAAGTGCAGACTCCATAATATCTTTGATGGTGGTAAGATACTTACCCGATATCAAAATTACTATGTCATCTGCATAGGCCACAATTTTAATGCCCTGATTCTTAAATTTTGTTAGAATTTTGTTAACAACGAGGACCCAAAGGAGAGGTGAGATTACCCCTCCCTGTGGTGTGCCTCTTGTAAGTGTTTTCTTGACAATAGTATCTCCAAGTTGGGAATTTATGATTCTACCATTGAGCATGGTATAAATCCAGTCCACGATGGCAGAATCAACTCCAACTTGTTCCAGAGCTGACTTAATGGACTGCGTTTTTACGTTGAAAAAGTTTCTATCGAAACTTTCAAACAAAAATTGTTCCTCATTTCTTTTCAAAACTTTCCGTTTTAAAAATTATCCGTTTTCGTTGTATAAACGGGTAAGAAGTGTTCTTCCAAGCTTTAACCTTGCCTGGACGACCTATTGTTTTTTCTAATAGCCCAAGAAAATTAGTCAATATAGGGCACCTATTACGGAAAAAATCCTATAAAGCTGAATTTTGGCATACATCTTCTTTATACATATATCTTTTTTATAACGGTAAATAGCCAAGGAAATTTTTTTTTTTTCAAAAAAAACGGTTTTTCTCCATTCCTAACGGTTTTTCGGACAAAACACTAAAGGCTTAAATTAATAATAAAAAAGTGGTTAACGTTCCATCTATTACATTAATAAATAAATAACTGTTTTACGTTCGGCAAGCCGCCATTCTCACAAAGGACAACTTCAGTATTGGAGACCAACTGCCGTCCGTGCATCTTTTTAGTTTAGCTTGATTAGACATATTTAGACTATACAGTTGAATTGTTTGCTAATTTAGTAGTGTTGAGGTTAATACCGCGTTGAAACCACTTCAACCTAATTCTAGTTCTGGTCCAGACGGCATTCCTTCCGCGGTGCCTTAAAATTGTTGTGATTCCATCTGTACTCCTTTACTAATCATATTCAACAAGTAACTCCAGGTTCCTATTCATGAATCAGGTTATAAAAATGATGTAGAAAATTATAGGGGCAGCAGTAAACTCTCCGCAATTCCTATAAATTTTTTGAAAGTATGGTGAAAATTAAGCTTGATTTTCTTACAGGTGAATATTTATCAGAAGTACAGCATGGTTTTGTCTCCGGTTGATCTTCTATTACCAATCTGACTTATTTCACTTCGTACGTCACTAGCGCTATGGAACATACATTTCAAGTGGAGGCAGTATACACTGACATAAGTAAAGCCTTTGATTCTGGAAACCACCAAACACTTCTGAAAAAACTTGAGATTTTCGGTTTTCATTCTCACTTTCTTCGTTGGTTCAGTATACATCAGGTGTCCCGAAAGGTAGCCACTTGGGTTCGCTCCTTTTCATATGATTTTCATTAGTGATAAATTGCCTCGGTTTTTAAGTATTGTGAATGCTTATTATATACGACGATCTGAAACTATTTTTAAAAGTATCAATTATGGATGTTTGTCAACATATTCAACCTGATATTGATTCTCTATCAAATTGGTGTCACATAAATGGCTTCAAATTGAATATCAAAAAATGTATTGCGAGTTCTTCTTCCAGAAAATCAAAAAGTTAGTTATTCAACTATGCAATTGAATCTGTTCCTTTAGATAGAGGGTTTCAAGTATCAAAGACTTAGGAGTTATTCTTGATACCCCACTTTCTTTTAAAAGTCATTTCCTAAGGCCAATTCACTTATAGGTTTCATAAAACGAAATGGAAAAGACTTAAGAGATCTTTTTGTGATATTATCGCTGTTTATATCTCTTGTCAGATCACTTTTGGAATACGCAGTCCCATTTATAAAGTTCATTCTGATCGGATTGAAAAGATTCAAAGACGATTTACAAAATATTTATTTTAAAAAATGCGTTGGGATTTCAGCCCCAGTTATGTGGATAAATGCCAATTACTTGCGGAATAAATTTGTTATAATCATGAAGAAAAATTCATAGTGTAATGCTTATTTGAGACTTACTATGCTACCATCATATTAAATGTCCATCACTTCTTGCTTTTGTACCAATCTATGCACCCGCTAGTTCTATATGAGAGCTCGAGACTTCTTATTCCAAAGAACTCATATGACCAATTATGGTAGTAATGAAACCTTATCAAGGTATATTGTTTATTTCAATGAAGTGTCCTCAAATAATAATATTTTTAATCTTAATCGTAATAAATTTAAGACTGAGGTATTATATTTTATTTATTCACAATTTAATTTGCTCTTGGAGTGCTGATATCTGTTAGCTGTAATATTGCAGATTAAATAAAAAATAAATAAAAAAAAAAAATAATATTGTTTTTATTGGTTCCGTCTTTTATTTTATTTATAATCATCGACTCATCTTGTAATAATGATATAATTACAAGTATACCGTTCATATGTCAAAAGTTTAAATTACATCGACGACATACAAAATTGTAACATCGGTCTAGGATGTTTTTCTAAACAAGTCTGTGTCTTAAATTACATATAAATGTGCCTAAACATGTTGTGTTTTTAGCTCTCATTATATGATATGAAGACAAGCAGGAATGCTAAATGCTGTAAGTCACTGTACCTACATGTACACCCTGCTCCACCACGACCTATCAAGCCACCAATTTATTTATTTTTATTATGATATAAAATGTACATTTTCAACATTCACTAAAAAGAAGACAAAAAGAAAGAAATTCATGTCGCAATTACCTTTACCTACCCTTAATACTTATTGCAAAGCAAAAATCTTTATTCCAGAACGTAAATACATTTTCAAGGATCATAACTCATCCAAAAAAGGAACTTTTAAATCCATCACTTCTCGATTTAAAAGGAAAGGACTAGTGTTTAAATAAAACAACATCTTATCTACCCCAGGGCTTTATATTTTTTTTGCGTCTTACATTTTGACAAGAATATTTTTTAGGCTATAAGCAGGAATTTATTCGAGAGGACCTGAAAATGAAGACTTTATTAAATCATTTTGGACAAATGATTTTTAGAGAGGATTATACTTAGTGCGTTGGAGCGTAGAAAATGTCCATCATTTACGACTGATACATGGAGTACAGTTACAATTTTCTGAGAAAGGGGATGTTTTTTTTTTTTTGTCTGCAAAGGTATGTATGTACAAATACAAACAGTCACGTTCAAAAGAATAAGTACTGTCACTAGTTTATTTTTATCAACAACTAATTAAAAATTTTGAAATAAACTTGAATTGAAATTGTATCATATACGAAGCTTATTTTATATTTTCTTAAAAAAAATTAGAATCGGAATTTAAACTTATGCTATATCGTTAGCTTCATGAGAAAACCCATAACTCCACCTAGGGTCAGCAATCCTGATCACACTGAACCAAAATACTTAGGCTAGTTTAGCGTCTCCTCCTTTCTTCTCAAGGCTTTAGATACGACAAGACTAATAAAAACGCTCGTTCGCTTTAAGCTAATTGATATTGTGATTTGCTGTGCCCAATATGCATAAATAAAGTGCAAATCTGTTAAAATCAGGACGAGACTAGAGCACTGATCTACTGATCTCTACAATACACTGGATAGTGAATTCCCTTGTTGTAAATATAACAGTTGTTTTTTTTTACTCCAATTGAAGATGACATTTTGAACGTTCAAATAGCTTGAACGTCAACCCGGAGATCTCTAATGATTCCCTTTAGCGAAGGGATAGGTAGATCCTGGTTGATGCGTTGACCAATTGTCAGCTGTAGCAAAAAACCGAAATTTGTTCTATTTAGACCTTACTGGTCTATTCGAAAACTTTGTATCTTTTTATATAACCAAAGGACTTTTAATGGTTTACGAAAAAAAGACCATCAAAGCAAGCGAAAGCAACGACGAATTTTGCTAAATAAAAAGACAAAGATTTTCCCCTAAGGGTTGTGATACAACTTCAAATATTTTATTTCGTACACAGGTATTTATACAAGTACTTCAAGCAATTTCGAAATAGAGATTACGTTACATTTTAAGTTTAAGTTTTAAAGCGAATTCAAAATTGTAAAATTTATGGCGAATGGTATAATTTGAGCGCCAGATTTAAATTTGAAAAACTGAAACGTTATAGTTTATAAATGTGAATTAAATGTGATGTGGTGGTGTGAGTTCTATTTGACAGGAATTTGAACACAAAAAAATAATACTCCCACAAATTCACAACAAATATTTATTTCAAACTGCATTTAATTTACCATAAATTACCTTCGATAAGATTAAATAAAAATTTATTTAAGTGAATAGATGCAAAACAAAAAAAAATTGTGCGTTTATCCAAACAACAAAAAATTACAATTCAGTGTTAGTTACAATCTGTGCAAATTCGCAAGAAATGTCACCTACTATTTAACTCCCATAATCGCGTTTTCGGCTACAGATCCATTGTTCAGACACAAAACCTAACGTGAACACATCCAACTCATTCTGACGTGCAGTCGTTAAAACAAAACAAAAATCTTTGCTCGTTGAAGGATTAATTAGAAACTTTTCACTCACAAAATATAAATCTTATTAGGAAAACGCTTTCAATTAAAAAAATTGGATTCCGTAGGATTTAAGTGCCAAAGATAAGGTACAGACAGAGAGAACAGATATCACAGAAGAAAACATCAAAAAAATGAACAATCCTAAGCAAAAAATCTTTACTTTCTTCGCCATCATGAAGTGTGTGAGATAAAGTACAGGACGCCAAAAAAAGTCGAAGGAGACAGTCCAATGTGAACACCGTTCTATAAAGAGATTTTTATGTATTTTAACATTGTAAGTTAAGGACGCGCGCCATCACTCGCGTGTATTGTGTTCAGCTACTTTGACAAAAATAAAAGTTTTACTGTTATAAAAACCTGGTGCCAAGCGCACCGTATAACAATCTTCAATTGGAGTCATTTTGCTTGTATGAATAAGCTATCCAGTGTATTATAGAGATCAGTGGACTAGAGATATGCCAATTTATAACAGTTTTCGACATTAAAAGTGGGCGTGCGTGTTAACGGGCTTCGCGCGACTAGAAAAAAAAACTTAGGTCTTAAGTATCCCCACCGGCAGATTGCCCTGTCCCTGCAGGGCAGCATTAACAGTAGGGGAGAGCGGGTACGAAAGTAACAGTTTTGACATTTCGTGCCATAATTTGATAGCCAATAAACACATCAAAATGAAACATAGTGCATATTAATGAATTAACAATTAGCTACCGTTAAATACTAATTTGGTTTGATTTAAATGTATGACTTGAAAAAGAAGGCAAAGTCAAATGTTACAATCGTCCCTTTCGGTGTGTTGAATGTAACACGCTGAATGGATTGTTGGTGCCTAGACTTAGAATTTAATTCTAAGCCAATACCAAAAATTACTTATAAATTGTTATAAAATAAATTAATGCCAATCAAAAGGCTTTCTAACTCAGTGTTGATAATAAATGGAATTATGTAGTATAACATTGTCTTGAATTTATTTAAAATAAAAAACTATTCTGATCTCTGACTCCAGCTGTTGAATAAACAAAGTCACCAAAAACTGTGTGTGGACGGTTGTAACACAAAATAATTATATATTAATTTGTGCCTGTATTATGTTACAAACGTCCACACAGAAATTGTTACAACAGTCCACCCCACGCTTTTTTATATTACAAATCATATTAAGAAGAAACCAGGAATATTGGAGCACAGTAAGGTCACATCCATTCAATGAATTTTTTATTTTTTCAAGTAAAATACAAAAAAAAAACTCAAGACGTTTTCACTAAAATTTCACATTTTTGCTTTTGTTGGTACATTGGACTGTACTGACTTTTGGATTTTTGTGGGTGCATTAAGGACCTAATTGCAACAAATTGATATTAAAAAATACTCACGACTTGATCCCACGAACTTGCTCTTGTGAACAAGAAACAACAAGAAAATATTAAAAGAGTCAAAAGCACTAAACATTTATTTTTTTTTTGTTTGTTTGTGAGAAAATGTTTTTAAAAATGTTTAAATGCATTATTGTTTAAACTATTGAAAATCATCAGATTGGAATTTAGACAAAATCGGTTTAACCATTGCAAAGACATACGCGAATAACCCAAAAATAAGATATTTTTTTCAAAAACGTGGAATATCTTATTCTTTTATATGAATTATTTGAGAAAACCCTGAAACTTTACTTGTTTATTACAGGTACGAAATTTGAACAAAATCGTTAGAGCCGTTTTCGAGAAAATTTGAGAAAAAAAAAACAAAATATTTGTATAACAGCTACCCGTTCTAGATGAGCTAAAACAAAAATTCGAAGTTCTCCTCTAGGGAATCAAATAAAAATGTTCTGTCCCAAATTTCATGCAAATCGGTCCATCCGTTTAGGCTCTAGCTCAAATTACAGTGGACGCACCGACGCACAGACGCACATACGTACAGACGTACAGACGCCCCGACGCACAGACCGACAGGCGGTATGACGAAACCGACTTTTTCGGACTTCTCGATTATCGTAGTGTTAGTTATGATTATAACCTCGAAATTTTTTTTTACACGAAACCTATAGAGCAAGTAAAAATGAACGAACACATTTCTAGTTTTCTTTATAAAAATCGAATGTTACAACTGACCCACCGTTACGTTCGTACCCACTCTCCCCTACTTTTAACAACCAAATTGTTATAATTGGCAATTTTATAAGCTACTAGTTGGCCCGCCCGACTTCGCACGGGTAGACAAACCTAAGCCTCGCATAAAAATTACAAAAGAATATTTTACTTTTTGACTATTTGTAATCGAATACTTATTTCTGAGTTTAAACTACTTCACGTTCCTCTAAGTCCATTCTTTATTGCTTTTCCAACACAGAAAGAATACTACTCTGGGTTTTAGCCCATTTCACGTTATGACAGGCTAAATTTGTATAAATATGATCTTTTTTTTTACTATTATAATATTTTAAAAAAAGATTTTCCCAAAAGCCATTTCCTAACCACCTACAGTGCCATCTGTTGAACGGTAATTGAATTGAAAAAAAAACGAAATTTACACCTACAACTCCACCTGTTGAGAATTTTCGAACTTTTCTTTTTCCTAAACCTTCTCGGAGCAATAACAAACAAACATGTAGAAGGAAGTATCCAAATTGGTCCAGTCGTTTTCAAGTTTTAAGCATCCGAACACACCACGATCCATTTTTATATATGTAATAGTATAGTAGGTATTATAGATGATTCTTTTTGGACATTTTTCCAAAAACAATTCCAAATAAAACTGAATTTTACAATTTCAACCCACAAAAGCAGTCTTCAAACTTATAGGGTATACTTTTAGGACGTTTTTAAGACTATAAAACAAAGTTCTTCACCAAAATTCAGCTTTGTCGCAAGTTTTTCGAACTCAAAGTCAAACTTTACCATTCTACACCTGAAGACTAATTTTTTGAAAATAATTGATACATAACCTAGTTTTCGAGATATTCACTAGTGCAAATGAATTTAAGCCTCTTTTACCCGCTTCCCCCTCCTTAAAATTTTAGCACCGTAATTTTTAGAAAATGATAAGGGCGTACAAATATAGTTCTCTCCCAAAACTCAACTTCATCGCAATTTTTTTAGAAGTTTAGCCTTTTTATCCAATTTTCGCGGGCATTACGTAGATAGGTAGAAATGGCGTCCCAGAGCAATCTAGCTCCGTGACCCAATCAGCACTGAAGTGCACCGTTTTGATACCATACCTCTTATTGACCCTTGGATGAAAAGTAGTTTTGTTAGAGGGGTTGAAGGATATACCCCACTACAGATCTGAAAGGCGTATATTATTTACGTCCTTAGGGAACCTTAGTTCTCTTCGCGCGGTCTTAGGAGTTCAACGCATACAGTGTAGGAGCTCAATCCGAAGTTTGTCCTACATTCACTTTGTCGCATTGAGGAGAGACATAAAGTCTTTGATCTACAACTCAGAAAGTTTGTTGAGGTCGTTAAGAAAAGCCTTTCCAAATGATTTAGCTCTTAATCTGGCCAAACCGGGGCATTTACAGAAGAAATGAAAGACTGTCTCCTTTTCCAGCTCGTCCCCACAAATACGACAATGAGCAGGTATGGTAAGGAATGCCCAGCTTTTGCGCATGCTGCCCGAGTGGCCAGTGACCAGAATAGGTCTCAATGACCCTGGCCATATGTCTCGCCTGGGTTTAAACAACAGGTCAGTTGTTCGGGATTTATTATAGATGGGACATATCTTTCTGGATATAGCGCAGTTTGTTAAACTTCCCCACCTACGTTTGGATTCAGTAAGAAAAATTGAGAATATATTGCTCTTCATGACTCCAAGTGGAATTTTAACTCTTTTCGGAAGTAAGCTATGAAGGGCCAGCTCGTCAGCCCACTCGTTTCCCTCAGTGCCACAGTTTTAAATTTAAAGTTCATCAAAAATGGAAAATATTAACACTTTATAAGAAATTTGTCACAGTCTCCACTCAGTGTAGAGTTTCTTTTAAGACCAACTGTACGTTTGTGCAATGAATGAAGGTATACCGAAATTCATTGGTTTAATTGGATTTTCATAGCTGTTTCTTTTTGTTATAAAAAAACAATCTTGGAAGGTTTGAAATACTGGCGCATGAAATTCATTGTCACGTCAAAACCATAAGAATAATAATCATCATCCAAGAAATTTAATACAAATTTTCTTCGAAACAATTTTAATTAGAGTTAAAAGGTTTCGCTTCGAGGATATTGAATTGAAATGTGTTGTGTGTCTGTGTGTGTTAACCGACTCTGCTTGTCAAAAAATGCCCAGAAGAGAGAAGGTTTAATTTTGTTTTTAATTTAAATCTGTGAGTTTGTTGATATTATATTTTAAATTAGAAGGATTGTATTTAGGCACAAGAGGAGAAAAGTCTCGTCTTGGTTTCCTGACGACACGTCGAGACTCGAGACGAGACGATAGGTACTGCCTTTAAAGCATGTGAGTGGGGAGTTGAGTGGAGGAGATAACGATATACGTACTTTTACATATATATATTGAATTTCTGTTTACTTAAACGGGAAGGAAAAATACAGTTATGGGTGAAGATTTACAAATTCGTATCGTTCGGCCGCACAAAGATTCTCTGTGCTTAATGGTACTTCCAAAATAAGGCTCAAGAATATTCTGAATCTGATGAGTTTTAAGTTGGTGAAATTGTTTTAGAGGAGGAATGAAACTGTCTATTAAAAATAAAGTAACGATAAAACAGTGATAGGCAAGAGAGACACTTCGACAATGATCCAATGAACCAAATGTTTTGAAAATTCAACACCTATCGGCTTTATAAAGCATTCTATTCAATGACTTACCCAATGGATGTTTTAGATGCACCTGGGCCCTATTTCACCAACAACTTATCACTAATAACTTAGCAAATATCATGAATATTGATACAATTTTCTTGCGCTGGGATGACATAATTTCTCCGGACATAATGTCCATGGATCGTATGTCCGACTTAAGCCCCATGGACATTATATCCGCAGACATTATTGCATCGCACCGCAAGTAAATCCTATCAAAATTCATGGTATTTGCTAAGTGATTAGTGATATGTTGTTGGTGCAATAGGGCCCTGACCTGGATTCCTGGATATGAGTATTGTACTCTGTTTTTTGACGTATGTATGCGCCTTAAGCGCATGCTATAGGAAGATATGATCTCAATAGGAAATACCAAAACCAAAACATTCCCATTATTTCGGACATCCAAGCTGCACGCAAAGCACTGAGCTCCTACGCCATTAACTCTTAGCTTTTTCAGTGCGAGATTAAAGTTAAACCCGAGTTAACCCATGAAATTTGTCAAGTTAACTCAGGATTAACTAAAAACTAAACAGATGGTTTTAATGTTTCATCCACTGAGATTGTTTAGTCGTTCCTTCACCAAAAAACTGCTCCCCCAGTCAATAATCCACTTCTAGCGTTCCCCATTGACTGTAATATTCATTTTTGAAGAAATATGGAGCAATGATTCCCTCTGCCCATAGAACACACCAAACAGTGACTTTTTGAGGATGTAACGGCGTCTCAACAATTGCTTGTGGATTATGATCACTCCAAATACGACAATTTTGCTTATTAACGTACCCATTCGAACAAAAATGAGCTTCATCGGATATTGGATGCGTCGCGCGAACCTAACCATTATTTTGGTAATAAATTTGCACGATTTGCAAACGTTGTTCAGGAGTAAGTCTATTCATAATGAAATGGCAAACCAAACTGAGCATAAATCAAGTGACAGCTGTCAAAAAGACCAACTCCGAAGAAAGTATTGCCAGATTGAAAACCACACTTCTAAAAATAAACACCCTTTATTATTTGTTAAACAAAAATGTCTTAAAGATCTGAATAAAAATTTTAAATAATTTATTTCTCTTAAAAACATCTTAGACATCTTGAGGAGAAATTAAATTTCTTTGATACGAAATAATTGATTTTTCGTAAATACTTGAAATAATATTCCACAATCCACCTACACAAATTTAATATGGTTGTCAATGACACACAAGTGTGACAATCTATCAAACAGCATGACCAACTGAACCCTGCTATAATATAATATCCTTTGTCCACCTGCGAGATATCTCATGAATTGGTACAATTAAAAGTTAGCCATTGATCCTATCACTCAGCTTGCGTGACTTACTCGTAAGTATCGTCTTGCTTAAATAAATGTATAGATTTGGTATGAGTTCTGTAGATAAATGTCCTTCGTTGCCTAATGGTTTAAGAATACAAAAGAAAATTACTTACTCTTTGAGATAATTTAGTTTGAGCTGCTGTACTCCAATGTAGCCAACTAAATTGCTCAGTAGCACCGATTCAGTCTCCAGGAGTTCTTCCATTTCTGCCAAGGCGGTGAATACTTCCGTTCTTGTCACTTGCAATGTGAGTGCAGAAATTATGAAGGCAGCTCTCAGGATATTCCATAGTGAACTACTGTTTCGTTGGTGGTTGATATGTGTCATCGTTGTACTATAACTTGAGTGGTTTTATTTTTCGTTCCTCCACAATATGGATTATCGTTATAATTATAAATATTTAAGTCTGAAAAGAAAATAATGGAAATTATAAAAATTTATATGTACATAGGTTTGTGTGTATATGTGTTTCTGTTTATAAAAAGTTTGTTTTTGTTCCTTCTTGAATGGTTTTTTGAACTAAAGAATAACAATTCAACTGTGTACAACAGAACGAAAAAGTTTTATTTGATGTGCGTGTTACTTTTCTTCTACAGCATAGTCCGTCGTTCATATCCTCTTGAGTAGCTATAGCCTTCCCTACCTTTGTACGTTTGTTTAGGATCATTGGGACTTGAAAAGTTTAGACATTCAAGGCGGTAGGTTTATTGGTAAGCTGTCGGGGAAAATAATTGAAAAAAATATTTGTCCAATTAAATGTGAGAGGTAGATGGGTAGGTGTACCTACTGTGCAAACAGCATTACAAATAAGTACATACAAAGGAACACTATCTGCTTTGTCTAGTTTGAAAGCCTCAAAAATGCCAAAGCAAATTTATTTTATTTACTTTGCTTATTAGAATTTTAAATTGAAAGTTAGGTGAGTGGGGGATTTATTTGTGTTGAAAATTCGAAGTTTTTTTGGTTAATAAGCATAACTTTTAATTTTAGGTCAAATTCTCTCCAAAATGTATTTTATTGGAAGAACTTAGTAGGTGTATAACGGTTAATTCTATAAATTTGTTTACGACAACAATGATGAATAAAAGTATTTCCACATGCCTTGTAAAGTGTTTTCCAATAAGAGGTGTTATTTTGAATAGCCCGTTTTTTCGGTAGCTGTCACTTTTAAAGCTGTCATTTTTTGACATTTGACACGTAGAAACTACGCCATTAATAAGAATGGAACGATACACGCTTCAACAACGCATTGAAATTATTAAAATTCACTATAAAAATGGTGAAAATTTGGCAGAGATGGTTCGTAAAACTAAAACATTTTTGGGTCGTCGTGAAGCACCTTGTCGGCCCGCAATACAGAAATTGGTGGACAAATTCGAGCTGTTGGGACAAGTTAGTGATGTGAAGAATAAAACCCGTGCACGTCGCTCAAGAACAACTGAGAATATGGCTGTTGTAGCCCAAAGTGTTGAAGAAAACCCAGGTTTGTCCATTCCTCGTCGTTCTTTGGAATTAGGCATTCCACAAACGTCAGTACACCGTATTTTGCATAAAGACTTGGGTCTTAAGGCTTATAAAGTTCAGTTAACACAAGAACTCAAGCCGGCTGATCATCAACAACGTCGTGTCTTTGCTGATTGGGTCCTTGAAATGCATGAAAATGATCCGGAATTTCATCGCAAAATCATCTTGACTGATGAGGCCCATTTCCACCTCGGAGGCTACGTCAACAAGCATAACTTACGCATCTGGGACTCGGAAAACCCAAGAGTTACTGTTGAAAAGCCTCTCCATCCTCAACGCGTGACTGTTTGGTGCGGTTTATGGTCCGGCGGGGTCATTGGACCTTACTTTTTCGAAAACCAGGCTGGAGCAACAGTTACGGTCAATGGATTGCGCTATCGAAAGATGATTAATGATTTTTTGTGGCCGGAATTGGATGGTATTGATCTGGACAGCGTTTACTTTCAACAAGACGGCGCTACGTGCCACACAAGCAATGAAACCATCGATCTTTTACGGGAAAAGTTTCCGGACCGTATGTTATCTCTCGAAGAGGTGATCACAATTGGCCACCGAGATCTTGTGATTTAACACCTTGCGACTTCTTCCTTTGGGGCCACGTGAAAGATAAGGTCTACGCCAACAGCCCAGCGTCGATTCAAGACCTCAAAGATGGAATTCGTGAGGCTATCGAGGACATAGGGCAGCCACTTTGCGATTTTGTTATGGAAAATTTCATGAAAAGGATATGGTCCTGTAAGCGTGGTCGTGGCGGCCATTTGGCTGATGTTGTATTCCATTATTAACGGCATACCTTCCTCTTTATAATGAAATAAACATCCGATCATTTATCTCAAAAAATGCCATTTTTCTTTGAATATCAAAATAACACCTCTTATTGGAAAACCCTATATTACGTTTGTAAAGTGAGTTGTTCAGTGTAGTGACATTAAATTAATTTTAAAATTAATCTAACTCCTTTCCTCCGCATGTTCAGTCGTCAAAAACTATAGACATACGCCTATATGTAACACTTTATTGTACAACTGTATGCGAGATATTTATTTGTGCGATTTCGGTTGATATTTGCGAGATTTTTGGATGCCAGATGTAAATGCGAGAAATTATGAAATGCGGGACTATTAGTTTCCGAGAATTAGTTTTCGAGAATTAAAAAAATATGCACGACTTGCACTACTGTGTGTTACCAAAGATTGAATAAGATGCATGATGTATATATGTATTTAACGAGAAAATATTAAAATAGTCAAAAGCACAAAAAAATAGATTTTTTGTTTGATTTTTTTTTTTGTTTATAAAAAATGTTTTTAAAAAAATTTAAATGCACTATTAAGAAGCATCAGATTGCAAAATTTTTTCGTTATTCATTTTCGTGATAATTTGAATAAAGCAAAATATTTGTATGGCAGCTACCCGTTCTAGATGAGATGAAATAAAAATTCGAATTTTATAAAAATTACATAAAAATGCTGTGTACCAAACTGAAAGCAAATCGGTCCATCTGTTTAGGCCCGACGACGAAGGACGGCATGACGAAACTTACTTTTTTGGACTTCTTGAGTAGCGTGTAGTGTTCGTTTTGATTACAGCTTCAATTTTTTTTTTTTTCACTCGAAATCAATACTTGCCCTGGTAGAGCAAGTAAATATGGGAGATTTTGGGCTCCGGGATCCGATATGTGGTATATTCGTAAAAAAAAACATACCATACTACCATAAGTCACTAAATCCTCTTTAAAGGTCAACTATAGCTTTAGAAATTGCAGCCATATGTTTTAGTGATTTTTAAAGTTTTTCTTAATGTCGTAGATATTGCATTATTGTTGTTTATTCTGCAACTTTTTGACCTTTTTTGAGCAATTACTGACCTTGAGATGTCATACTTTTTTTTGTCAAATAGCAATTTAGATTTGCGGGATATCGTACTGCTCCCGCCTATTACACATTGTAAGGGGGGGGGGGATTCTTTATTATATTCTTTATTCGTCTAAAATTTGGAAATCTTCTAATATACTAAAAAAAAACCACATAAACATCGTATCAAATGGTCTTAAATTTTTGGACAATTGCTTCTTAGTCGATTTACTACGACGAATTTGCAGCCACATAATGTGTAGTTTGTTATCGCAGCTACAATAAATGACGCAATTTGAATGTAGTATTAGCTGATCGAAAAGTATTTGGGTAGAGAATTTGCCGTTCGCTTGTGGTTAATTAGTTGTGAGAATTTAAATTTTGTCTTGCGATGTTTTCTATGTTTTTTTTTTTCAGCGGACTAGGAAGCATTTCCTTAAAAAGCAATCAAAACTTGTTGCTTATGGTTTATTGCCTGTGATAGTTTTTTAAAAAAATAATCGCTAAAATATATGCTGACAAGCATTAAATAAATAATATAATAAGGCGTTTAAGTCAAATCGAAATATATGGTAGAATAATTATCTGATCCATAGCTGCTTTGTGGAATTTTTTCACAACTTAAATAAGTCTTTAAAAAGTTTTGACAGTTTTAATTTTGTCATGGGATGTTTTCTATGTTTTTGTTTGGGACAAGTTAATATTTTCTATGTTTTTTTTTTTCTGAGTGTCAACTTATCGAAACAAGATTCACCGATCAAAAAGTGGTAAGGCGGATAATTTGCTGTTAATTAGTCGATAAATAGTTGTGATAGTTTTGAATTTGTCGTTCCATGTTTTCTATGTTTTTTTTTTGCTGCTTCACTAAGTTGATATTAACTTAACGAAGCATCCTCTCAAAAAGGGGTAAACACTTCTTAAATTTAATAGTTTTCTGCTTTATAATTTGCTGTTCGGTAGTTTTTGATTATTTGTGATAATCTCAATTTTGCAGTGCTATGTTGTTGGTGTTTTTTTTTTTGCTGCTTTGCCAACTTGTTGTCAACTAAGCGAAACATCTTCTCCAAAACGGATAAACACTTCTCGTATTGAAAGCTTTACTCGTCAATAATTTCCCATTAATTAGTCTGTAATTATTTGTGACAACTACAATTTTACCGTGCTATGTAATCGATGTTTTTTTTTTTTTATTGATATCAAGCCAGCGAAGCATATTGAATGTTTTATTGCAGTCACTCTATATAGTTTGCTGACTTTATCGTGTATTATTAATAGCATATTATTGAACAATAAACAATTAAACAATTCTATACAAGGAGTTTTAATCCATTTTGAAGGAAGTGCTTTGCTAACTTTATATGAATTAAGCAAACAAGCAGAAATAACATAGAAGACATAGCTCAACAAATTCGAAATTATCACAACTAATCTGACGGCAAATTTAATATGGGAAACATAACTCCACGAAGTAGCTGTAAATTGGATTATCCCCCTCCTCCTGCCATAAACTTCGATCTGACTTAAACACCTTACAATTACATATTCATATTTTCTTCATGTCACCCTATATTTTTGATGTGTAAACATCTATGCTGGCGGTAGAGTGAAAAAAAAATGTGAACGTTCGTGTGCAACGTTACGTCGTGCAACGTTACGGTGTGCAACGTTACGATGTGCATACTAGGATGGGTGCGTTCAGTGAAAAAAATCTTAAGATCCCCTTCAAGCAAAAACAAGTCCGTTTTGGATCCGCGCACGTTGATGTTTACACATATTAACCGTGAGTCCCGGCACTCACACAATTTTTTTTTAGATTAATTTAAAGAAATTTCCTCACAATTTTCATTAATAAAATTAAAACCTGTCCACAAATTAGGCATATTTAAAAATGAATTAAATCTAATTGCAGTGAAAATCAGAAAAACAAACTCAACACAACACAAATGGTTGGCTCAGCTATTAAGTACACCTACGTCCTGCTTTTATTATTTATTTATTTTTTTTGTTGTCATTTTAAAATTGTCCACAACTTGAGTTTTATTTTGAATAAATGTTCCAACGAAATAAAACAACACACACACACACATAGCACATAATGTTGATTTGGTTTTTTATTTCAAAGTGCTTGAAATAATTCATTCTTTACAGAGAGGTGGTGTAAACTACAAGGATGTGACAAAAAAAAAGGTGTCATGGGGTTTGGGTAAAGCTTTTCCATTCAAGGAAATTATTTTTTTGATGCCCAAGGGAGCATAAAAGACACTGACTTATAGCTATGGTGTTTTTTTTTCAGATAATTTGTATAAAGATTGTGAAAGAAACTTGGTACTCAAGGCTGTTTATCATGGAAGTTGGTAACAAGCGGAGTTAAGTGTCAGTGTTTATGTGTGTTGTAGGTGAGGGTCACTCTTATTACAAATTATTTTTTTTTTTACTTTAAAAACATAACAGTTACATGGAGGGCTTGGAATGATGTTGATGGTTTTTTTTTCAAAGAAGATTATGAGTATGAAGTTGCAAACATTCTGGGACCAAACTACATAACTCCGGCAGTTGCCAAAGCTCAAAACACATTGAAGCCTTAATAAATGAAACTTTTGTAAAATAACTATTTTATTTAAGGTTGCAGTGCAAATATGTATTGTAATGAATATGAGAACAAAGTTTTTCCATCAGACAATGCCCCCTAGAGCCTAGCCTAGAGGTACTGAATTTTCAATATAATTTTTGTTTTAAAATTAACTTTTCATGAACCATTAGTGTAGGTGTACACTGTATATAATAGGGAGCTTTTTAGGGTTTAACTTTTTGTTCGTTTATTACGTAAATATTAGTCCCAGTATACATTTAAATAATTTAAATTTAAAAACCACCATCCCCACCAACTTTCAACCACAAACATATAATAAACCTTGCCTAATCCTCTTCCCTGAAATGTCCTTTTCTGACTTCAATAAATATAAAAGTTTTATGATGTTTTTCTCCTTGTGTACGAGTAAATGAGTTATTGTGATAAAATACTATATTGCATGCACAAAGTGCGCTACACGTACGTTTATATTTCATGTACCTACTCTTTTGTGTGTAATTTACTTGCAGAAAAATATTTTATTATATTAAAAAGGCATATTAAAATACGTGTATCTAGTTGTGGTATGATTGTATATTTATTTTGGTCAAAATAATTTGCGTGTATTTTTGCTTTTGTAAGCTGTTTTTGAACGGAAACAATTTTGTTTACAAACCAAATTGCGATGATTCGGAACAATGTCCTTAATTATATTCTGACGTTTCCAAACATCACGAGATGAGTTTTGACTGCCATTCTGAAAAAAAAACACAGCCATGATGGATTTTTCGAGTTTTGGTTGTATTTTGGGAACGAATTGCCCTAGAGAGGTTATTTATGCCGAAATAAGGGAAATACATTAAATGAGTTAGAGCGATTTAACAGTACCTAGTTGTTAACCCATTTCCGGCGGCTGCCAATTCCAGTTGACTTAGAAACTTGAAATTTCGCATACAGTCTATTTTTGGTGTAATTGTAGGAAATCTGAGAAAAAAAAATTGGAAAAGCTTCTGGTTTTCCAGAAAATTCAAATTCATTCAAACGAATGATTTTTCCTCTAATCAGATTTTTAGCCGAATGACGACCGTAGTGGGGTTTGTTCATTTATTGAAAGGTGATGGAAAAAGATCCCAAACTGCATAAAATCTTACATTATAAGCATATTGTTGAGCGTTTACTAAATACTTTAGCATACTTTTCTCTGGGATCGATTGTACTGTTATCACAAACGTGTTAATATGACTTGATACTTTTGAAACGATCTCGACTCATGGTATCTTTGAGAATACCACATCAAAATACTGGTTGATTAGACCAAAGTAATTCAAACTTAGGCACTGTATACATTCCAGATAAATTTTTGAACAAAAACAACAACTTAAAGGTGGTACCACTAATTGCTTACAAATTAATTTATAATTCATTTATTTGGCTAGAGATATAGCTATTTCAAGGTCTGCTACCGATCTTCCAAGCTCTACTCCTTTGATACGTGTATACTACGAATTGTAGTCTATCGAAATAAGGTAGGTAGAAAAATGTAGGCGGAAAAAGACAGCATACCTTAAGGCGCTTAGAAAAATGCTGTTGCTGCAAATGTATTTGATAAACAAAACAACCCATTTTCGACCTGTGATGTCAGTGGTCTCAAGCGGCGGAATGCGTAGTGCATATGGCTTCTAAGACTCAGCAAATCTGATATGCGTGGGTTCGATTCCTATTGTGGGCATGTATAGAAAGTTTTTCATAATAAAATTGGATTAAAGCTCAGCACCATACTAATAAGGAGGAGACTGATGATAGGCGGGTTGGCAACCCTTGAAACAGCTAAATCTCTAGCCAAATAAACGAATTATAAATTAATTCGTAAACAATTGGTGGTAGCACCTTTAAGTTGTTATTGTTGTTCAAAAATTCAATGAAATTGAAGGAATAAAGAATGTTCAAGTCTAATAAACTGACACTCAAGTATGAATAGTAAAGGGGTTTTCAACAAGGACGCTACAAAAGTAGAGCAACAGGGACAGCAAACGACGCCGTATTTCTTGCCGTTCTTTTGACATTTATCTTCAGTATGGTTTGCCATTTCATGATGGAAGGATATAAAGGGTTTTCCAATAAGAGGTGTTATTTTGATATTCAAAGAAAAATGGCATTTTTTGAGATAAATGATCGGATGTTTATTTCATTATAAAGAAGAAGGTATGCCGTTAATAATGGAACACAACATCAGCCAAATGGCTGCCACGACCACGCTTACAGGACCATATCCTTTTCATGAAATTTTCCATAACCAAATCGCAAAGTGGCTGCCCTATGTCCTCGATAGCCTCACGAATTCCATCTTTGAGGTCTTGAATCGACGGGCTATTGGCGTAGACCTTATCTTTCACGTGGCCCCAAAGGAAGAAGTCGCAAGGTGTTAAATCACAAGATCTCGGTGGCCAATTGTGATCACCTCTTCGAGAGATAACACGGTCCGGAAACTTTTCCCGTAAAAGATCGATGGTTTCATTGCTATTGTGGCACGTAGCACCAGTGTTGAAAGTAAACGTTGTCCAGATCAATACCATCCAATTCCGGCCATAAAAAATCATTAATCATCTCTCGATAGCGCAATCCATTGACCGTAACTGTTGCTCCAGCCTCATTTTCGAAAAAGTAAGGTCCAATGACCCCGCCGGACCATAAACCGCACCAAACAGTCCCGCGTTGAGGATGGAGAGGCTTTTCAACAATAACTCTTGGGTTTTCCGAGCCCCAGATGCGACAGTTTTGCTTGTTGACGTAGCCTCCGAGGTGGAAATGGGCCTCATCAGTCAAGATGATTTTTCGATGAAATTCCGGTTCATTTTCATGCATTTCAAGGACCCAATCAGCAAAGACACGACGTTGTTGATGATCAGCCGGCTTGAGTTCTTGTGTTAACTGAACTTTATAAGCCTTAAGACCCAAGTCTTTATGCAAAATACGGTGTAATGACGTTTGTGGAATGCCTAATTCCAAAGAACGACGAGGAATGGACAAACCTGGGTTTTCTTCAACACTTTGGGCTACAACAGCAATATTCTGAGTTGTTCTTGAGCGACGTGCACGGGTTTTATTCTTCACACCACTAACTTGTCCTAACAGCTCGAATTTGTCCACCAATTTCTGTATTGCGGTCCGACAAGGTGCTTCACGACGACCCAAAAATGTTTTAGTTTTACGAACCGTCTCTGCCAAATTTTCACCATTTTTATAGTGAATTTTAATACTTTCAATGCGTTGTTGAAGCGTGTATCGTTCCATTTTTATTAATGGCGTAGTTTCTACTTGTCAAATGTCAAAAAATGACAGCTTCAAAAGTGACAACTACCGAAATAGCGGGCTATATATATATAGTGGCCTCAACGTTAAGAGCGCTACGTCCAATTTATGGTCGTCATAATCGTCCTAGCAGATCAACAATTGAGCGTCTAGTGGAAAAATTTGAATCCACAGGCACAGTACAAAATGTTCCCGTGAGACAAAGAAGTGCCCGTAGTGTCGAGAATATTGCTGCCGCTGAGGCTTCAGTTGCAAAAGCCCAAATGTGTCTCTCACACGTCGTTCTCAAGCGTTGGGCATCTCTGTGACGTCGTTGTGGCGAATTTTGCGAAAAGATCTTGGCCTACATCCTTACAAGATTAAATTGACGCAAGAACTGAAGCCGCTTAACCACCAGAAGCGTCGTATGTTCGCGAATTGGGCTGAGCAACAACTTGAAAATGATTCGGGTTTTCATCGAAAAATCATCTTCAGCGATGAGGCTCATTTCTGGCTGAATGGCTTCGCCAATAAACAAAATATGCAGTATTGGTAAGGCAACAATCCACACGTACTCCATGAGTCATCATTGCATCCCAAAAAATTACGGTTTGGTGTGGTTTATGGGCCGGCGGCGTCATTGGGCCGTACTTCTTCCGTGATGATCAAGACCGGCACGTTACTGTGAATGCGAATCGCTACCGTTCAATGATAACCGAATATTTTTGGCCCCAATTGGATGATATGGACTTGGAGGACATGTGGTTCCAACAGGACGGCGGCGCCACAAGCCACACAGCGAATGTCACAATCAATTTATTGGAAACCAAGTTTGGAGAACGTGTTATCTCACGAAATGGTCCAGTCGTTTGGCCGCCTCGGTCGTCCGATTTGACGCCGTTAGACTATTTCCTGTGGGGCTACGTCAAGTCTTTGGTCTATGCCAACAAACCAGCGATGATTGATGAACTTCGTACGAATATCGAACGTGAAATTGCAGCAATATCGGCCGATTTATGCTTGAAAACCGTCGAAAATTGGGTTCAGCGTCTGGACTTCTGCAAGCGTGCCCGTGGTGGCCATGCAAAAGAAATCAAGTGCCATACATAATGACATCAAACGTACTTTCACAAGAACAAAGAATTTCATTGATATCCAAAACCGTTTTTGTTTTATTTAAAAAACTTTTGTAGCGCTCTTATTGAAAAACCCGATACAATATATAATAATAATCATGCTTGATATAGAAAAAGCCTTCGACACTGTATGGCACGAAGGACTACAAACTAATTTTGTTTAATTTCCCTAATTATCTTGTCAAAATCATATGGAACTTTTTGAAAGATAGAAAATTGTTTGTATCCATTGGAATAGCGAGGTCTTCTAAATTTGATATTAGTTTTGGGGTTCCTCAAGGTTCCGTACTTGGCCCCATCCTCTTCAATATTTTTTGTCGGATCTACATAGGTTTGAAAATAACACTGAAGTTGCCATGTTTGCAGATGATACTGCGCTTTTTACATCTAGTATTTTTCCTCAAGACGCACTAGATACCCTTCTTAATTATACTTTACGAAAAAGAAGATAAAAGTTAATGCCGAAAAATGTCAAGCTATGTGGCTCACTCGACGCAGAAAGCAAAGTTTCCTCCCGCAAACCACAATTAAAATAAATTCAATCAATATTCCATGGACTGAAAGTTCTAAATATCTTGGTATCATACTTGATAAGAAACTCACTTTTGAAATAAAACAAATTTATTAGTTAAAATGTTGTATCCATTTATTAATAGAAAATCTCGCTTAAGCATACATAATAACATTTTAATTTACAAAACCATTTTCCAACCGATTCTTACTTATGGTGCACCAGTATGGTTTGACTGTGCTGAGATTCACATAAAAAACTGCAGATAAGTCACAAACGATTTCTAATCGATCGAACACAAAAAACCCTATGTTATTTAAGTTTTCAGA
The DNA here is from genome assembly GCA_932273885.2 of Leucozona laternaria. NCBI lineage: Eukaryota > Metazoa > Arthropoda > Insecta > Diptera > Syrphidae > Leucozona > Leucozona laternaria. Next base: position 266,812,025 of record OW026366.1, on the reverse strand, counting down.
AATATGTTGGCTAACTGGTACTTTTTATTTAAATTGTTAATAACCAAATAACTATGGAGTCACAAAACTTTATATTGTTGTCACAAACAGTCACCAACGAATCACAAACGATTGGCATCATACCAAATTTTTAAAGTCCATTTTTTAAAATTTGTGTTGGCTAACTGGGATGAGCTCTAAGAAATTGGGTTTAAGTGCAATAGTAGTTTTAAGTTTAATATGAGGGTTTTTTTCTTGTAGTGTTTTCCCTTAAATGTTATATTTATATTAATTATATTATATCCTTATTTAAAAATTGTTCTAAATTTAATGTATTATACATAGTTGTACAGAATAATGTTTTAAATCTCTAAAATAATGTCGATAAGCTTTTTACTGCAAATAAATATGAACCGAAGTGAATATAATTTACAGCTTTGTCGATAGCGTCTTAGAAGCGTAAGTCAGCAAACTGATGAGCCTTACTATCGTAGCTATGGGCAAAACTCATTCGGACTAATGGTTGCATAGACCAAATTTTTAACCTCACTGAAATCTTGGCAAATACCAATGAATCTCAAATCCAGACCCACCATCTTTTCATCGATTTCAAAGCTTCATGGCTAAGGTCGCGATCACGGGGAAATTGATCCAGTTGTGCCACGCAGTATTATAAGCAAATGCACGGTACAATTTTTGTAACTGGAGATTAGCTCTTCTCAAATATTCCAAACATGAACAAACGAAATGCGGCTTCTTCAAACTCTTTCTGGAACAGATAATACTGGATACGTAATCTTCAACTAATTCGTTCAAATACAAAGGCATGTGGAAGATACCGCTTCATCGGCATTGTCGTAATAGAAGTTTTAAAAGCGATTGAACAAGTGGATCTAGAGTTAGTCTGAAGCTTCACTATTGAAACAGTAACTGAGAAGATGCTAAAGAGTCCTCTACCTAGGAGTAAATATCAAGTACACGAAACCTTAGAAGAGATCCGGGGAAGAAATACACTAGCTCCTAGAAAACCTCTGCTTCTTTGGTTTGGTGAAACAAGTGGGTTCAAGACTCCTGACAATATGCATACTCCACAAAACCTTTATACTGACAGTCTTTCTTTACGGTCTGAACAATAAGCAGAAAGTGGCAGAATATTTGGTTCTGTGTGAGAGGAGGGCGAATGGAAGAAAAATTACAATCGGGAACTCTATGAGCTGTAAAAAGGTGTGGATGTAGTCCAGAAAGTCAAAACACGTCGACTTCATTAGCTCCGCCACACCGATTGGAGGAGGCAAAATAATACTTCAGCCAAGAGAGTCTTCGAATCCTAGCCCTCGGTCTTGAGGCCACAATGAAGACTGAACCCCCGATTTAGAGACCAAGCCGTAGCGGATTTTACAGCGTTAGGTTTTATGGGTAGAAATAGTATGTTCAAACTCTTAGATGATGAAAGGCACCGTCCACCGCGTATCCCAGGTATAGACCTTCCATGAACCGCGAGCTGTATAAGTATAACTAATAAATTTTAATAAAAGTTTGTTGTTAAGGCCGGTATTCACCGAACGCTCGTACATTAATAACCTCATAAACCTATTCGACAAGAAATAATAGTAAATATTTATGAGCGCTCATAAGACTCTTAAGTTATGAGCGCTCTAACCAAAAACTTTTGAATTCCACATCTCAATTATCATATTGATTGAGATTTTTTTCAAAATTCGGTGAAGAAAAACGCCATTTAAATAAATAAATCGGAAAATAAATAAGTAAAATATAAAATTTATTGAAAAAAATGCATAACTGCAGTGAAATAGAATGCTTTCAAATTCATGTTTGCCGTTTTAAAAAGAAACCACTTGATTACACAGTCTGGGCATGTCTGGTTGAGATAGAGTGGCTCTCATTAACGGACTTCGAACAAGACTAATGAATACCACAAATTAATAATATTCGAGTTATGAACGTCATAAACTTAAGAGTCGTTTAAGAGTGTTTGGTGAATACTGGCCTTAATGTGTTCTCAATGTAATTTAAAGTGTGTTCTGCAAAGTTCCACACTAATCACCTAACCGCCAAAGGTGATTTTTTAGCTGGTTTGGTTTTGGCAACACTGGTTTTGACAGCTGACGTGTGTTTAGTACCTTGTGTCACTGTCAAACAGCTTCAGTTTGGTTTGCAATTTAACCATGGATCGTCTTACAAATGAACAACGCTTGCAAATTATTGAATTTTACTATCAAAATTCGTGCTCGGTTCGAAATGTTCATCGCGCGCTGCTTGTGTTCAGCGATGAGGCTCATTTTTGGTTGAATGGGTACGTAAATAAGCAAAATTGCCGCATTTGGAGTGAAGATCAGCCAGAAGCATTGCAACAGCTACCAATGCATCCCGAAAAAGCCACTGTTTGGTGCGGTTTATGGACCGGCGGCATTATTGGGCCATATTTCTTCAAAGATGATGCGAATCGCAGCGTTACTGTCAATGGTGAACGCTACCGAGCGATGATAACAAACTTTTTTTTGCCCGAAATGGAAGTTCTTGACTTGCATGATATGTGGTTTCAACAAGACGGTGCCACATGCCACACAGCACGCGAAACAATGGCGCAATTGCGAGGCGAGTTTGGTGAACAGTTAATTTCACGTTTCGGGCCGGTCAATTGGCCGCCTAGATCGTGCGATTTGACACCATTAGATTATTTTTTGTGGGGGTATGTCAAGGCTAATGTCTATAGGGACAAGCCCGCTTCGATTGACGCACTGGAAGCCAACATCCATGCATTCATTCGTGAGATACCGGCCGATATGTGTGAAAGAGTATGCCAAAATTGGACTCAGCGGATGGGCTACCTGAGACGCAGCCGCGGTCAACATTTGCATGAAATTATCTTTAAACATTAAATTGCAAGGTTCAAACTATCGATTCAAATAAATATTTCATTCATTTTTTCGAATTTCGTGTGTTTTTTTTAAAAAAAAGTTTTAAACCTCTGAAAAAATCACCCATTATTACCATCATCGTTCAAATATCTACTTTATATGGAAAAACAATAATTCCAGTTGTAAACAGACGCGGTTTTTCTTACAAATTCACCCCGATTACCTAATCTAGTGGCGGGAGTTATACTCACTCTTGTCATATTCACAACATCAGAATCTATGATTCCAAGGACCGACCAATCACTCTGTTTTTAATTATTTTCTATTCATATCCGCAATTTAAATGTAGAACAGTGCATTCATCATAATTTGGTACGAAAGTGTGTTAAAGCAAATTAAAAGTCGGCCCGTCTCACCGGGAGTAAAATGTTGTAGATTCTATAATCGACATGATTACACTTCATATTTACAAACAAACATAATAATATCTAAATTATGGACTTGATGGTTGGGTGACTGTTGGTGGAACTCTCCAAACCACGATTACTAATGATGAATATTCTCTTTTAATTATGCGAGTACTCAAAAGCTGTGATTTTACTTCGTGACCTTATCTCTCAGCATATTACCCTGTATAAGGTATAAGGACTTAAGTATTCCAATGTCTGATGGAAAAATATTTATTTATGAATTAATTAGTAGCTATAACGATGTTTTAATGTTGATATAATGTACAGAGCCCGCTGAATTTGTGTGTGATGGTTTGAGCTTAATGGATAAGTAAATAATTCCTGTTGGTCTTATTATATTTACAATGATTTTATACTGCCAATAAATAATAAAAAAAAGATGAAACAAAGAAAGAAAATTATAAGATTAAAAACTTATAACAAAGAAAATTTAAATTAAATATTCATGATGATTATATGGTATCCCTGTCAAATTTTACTCCCGGCGGTCGGAGATTTTTTATATTTGTCTTAAGACACTTGCGTACTAAAAAATGTAGTATTGTTTAAAACTCGACTTTTGCGTCAAAACCTCTTAAGTCGATAGTCATCAGGAGACACAAAAATTGGATGTAATCGGTTTTTTACAGAAGAAGTTTAAGAAGAAATTTAATTCTTCACACTATTTTAAGCAGATCAATCTTCGGCACTAAGAATCCGCTTAATCAGTTGATCAATATTATTAATAAATTCTCTATATTCTTAATGCTTCTACAAATGTCAATATCATAATCTATAATTTCTTTTTTCTTTGCTCAGAGTCTATAAAACTATGTTTGTAAATAAATTTAGATAGATATTGAGTAACGTTACGTTTAACTTATTGAAATAAATAAAGGGTCCGCCAAAAAACTTCTGTTTTTTTTTTTGAAAATGGCGCAAAACATCGAGTGTAGCTTCGGCTGTGTGGCACGTAGCGCCGCGCCGTCCTGTTGAAGCCAAATGTTGCCAATATCCTCCTCTTCAATTTTTGTGAACAAAAATTCGTTCAACATGGCCCGATAACGATCACTATTGACTGTAACGGCCACTCCTTGCTCATTTTCGAAAAATGGCCCAATTATGCCTATGGACCAAAATCCGCACCAAACAGTGACTCGTTTATAAACAAATTCTGAACACCTCAATTTTATGTCATTAAAAAAAAAAAAAAAAAAAAAAACTGAAATCATTAAAATCTCCCACATCAAGCAGATAGCTTCAATTAGACATTACTACATAAAAACCTATACCATACGCGAAAAATTGATAATAACTTTTTTAAAACCCGCACTAAAAAAGAAAAACAAAAGAACGTTGACCATCTCTATTATGCATACATTTCTTGAATATTGTAATTAACAGCGCATTTTATTTTAAGAAATAAGAATTGCTTTTGAATAAAAGAAAGGTTTTATCATCAAAAATTCAAGTTCAACAACCTATCCTAACTTCTTTGAATTTTATTAAACGATGACAGTACAAACAGGTTATCTGACCATAGCGCAGTCTAAGTATAATAGGTTCTGTGGGATCTTGCAATAGGAGGCCACCTTGTGTAGGTAATGGGTATAGATGGTTTTTATCAGATTCAAGATGAAAGAAATTTTATATTCTCTTGATAACCACATACATACATATGCATGTGGGTTTGATTCTTCTAAGCAGGTTCAGTGATGTTTTTAATGGTTGTCTTAAAAGTCTAGACCAAAGATCTGATTTAATTGGAAGGGTAAAATAGATCGACATTTTTATTGATTTTTTATTTAAATGAAAATTAAAAGACGGTATTATTGGGACCCCATCGAGTATTGATGAAGGGTTTTTTGAATTGTTAAAAAATGCAATAAAATTAGAATAATAATAAGATTAAACCTTTTTTTTTGGATAACATTCTTATATTCTTCGTTTAACATCCAAGTTCAATGAACCCTCTATTGTATTTATATTATACAGAAATGTATATATATATAGATACATAGGTATTATATTATTTAAATGACATTTTTTGTAACGGGTGTTATTTTCAGACGTGTGGTTTTCAATCTGGCAATGTTGTTTTCGGAGTTGGTCTTTTTGACAGCTGTCATTTGATTTATGCTCAGTTTGGTTTGCCATTTCATATTGAATAGACATACTCTTGAACAAAATTTGAAATCGTGCCCAAATGGCCCCAAAACAAGATTGCCGTTGATCCCAATATTCATTAGCGAATTTTTGTTTATCGATGAAGCTTATTTTTGGTTGAAAGGGTACGTTAATAAGCAAAATTGTCGTATTTGGAGTGATCATAATCCACAAAACCATTGTTGAGACGCCATTACATCCTCAAAAAGTCACTGTTTGGTGTGCTCTATGGGGAGAGGGAATCATTGCTCCATATTTCTTCAAAAATGAAGCGGGCTATAATGTTACAGTCAATGGGGAACGCTATAGAGCCATGATTAATGTCTTTTTCGTGCCTGAATTGGAGGATGTTATAATGTGGACGACCCTTGGTTCCAACAAGACGGCGGCGCTACATGCCTGTGGCGTGGCCTCCAAGATCGTGCGATTTAACACCGCTGGACTATTTTTTGTTGGTTTATATGAAGTCGCTTGTCTACGCAGATAAGCCCGAAACGATTGAGGCCTTGTAAGAGAATATTCGGCGCGTTATTGCTGACATATGGCCCCAATTGCTGCAAAAAGTGTTCGAAAATTGGGCCTCTCGGCTGGAATTTATTCGAACCGCGGCGGCCACTTGCCCGAAATCGTTTTTAAAACGTAATGGCAACCCCTTATCTTTATAATGAAGCTGAATTCTTGGCCATAACATTAAATTATATGCGTTTTATTTCTTCATGAAAACCACACGTCTAAAGAAAAACACCCTTTATTTTCCTTTGTGATTTATTAAGAGGTTTAGAACTTTTTTTAAAAAAAAAACACAAAATTCGAAAAAATGAATGAAATATTTATTTGAATCGATAGTTTGAACCTTGCAATTTAATGTTTAAAGATAATTTCATGCAAATGTTGACCGCGGCTGCGTCTCAGGTAGCCCATCCGCTGAGTCCAATTTTGGCATACTCTTTCACACATATCGGCCGGTATCTCACGAATGAATGCATGGATGTTGGCTTCCAGTGCGTCAATCGAAGCGGGCTTGTCCCTATAGACATTAGCCTTGACATACCCCCACAAAAAATAATCTATTGGTGTCAAATCGCACGATCTAGGCGGCCAATTGACCGGCCCGAAACGTGAAATTAACTGTTCACCAAACTCGCCTCGCAATTGCGCCATTGTTTCGCGTGCTGTGTGGCATGTGGCACCGTCTTGTTGAAACCACATATCATGCAAGTCAAGAACTTCCATTTCGGGCAAAAAAAAAGTTTGTTATCATCGCTCGGTAGCGTTCACCATTGACAGTAACGCTGCGATTCGCATCATCTTTGAAGAAATAGGCCCAATAATGCCGCCGGCCCGTAAACCGCACCAAACAGTGGCTTTTTCGGGATGCATTGGTAGCTGTTGCAATGCTTCTGGCTGATCTTCACTCCAAATGCGGAAATTTTGCTTATTTACGTACCCATTCAACCAAAAATGAGCCTCATCGATGAACACAAGCAGCGCGCGATGAACATTTCGAACCGAGCACGAATTTTGATAGTAAAATTCAATAATTTGCAAGCGTTGTTCATTTGTAAGACGATCCATGGTTAAATTGCAAACCAAACTGAAGCTGTTTGACAGTGACACAAGGTACTAAACACACGTCAGCTGTCAAAACCAGTGTTGCCAAAACCAAACCAGCCAAAAAATCACCCGTTATAAAGGAAATGGCGGCCAATAGTGCTCTTAGACTTAACCAATGCAACAACTGGGTGGGGGCCACTTCTGGCGCAAGACCATAATGACTTTCATGGACAAAGACATTGAAACAAACTATACAAAACCGCACATTGATTTCAATTCAGTGCCCCTAACAGATATCCCCTGAAGGGACCTCTGGGCAGCCAACCGTGTCATAAACAGTGACCATTTTTCGGTTTTTACAGATGGTTCCAAGACGGTTGAGGGGATAGGATCAGACATCTTCGCAGACAACCCACCCTTAAATAGATAAGTAAGACTTCCAAATTTGTGCACTGTTTTTCAAGCGGAAGTGCTCGCAATTTATGAAGCGTCAAAAAGTCTTGTCACTTTTGAAATAGTAAATATAGAAACATCGATATCTTCATTGATTGTTAGGCGGCAATTAAAGCCATTGCTTCAATTGTAACAAAGTCTAAACTTATAGATTTTTGTCGTAACGAGTTAGAATTACTTATACTCTGTCGAACAGAAATAGGCAGTACACGTCTTTTGGGAAAGCTTTTTCAAAATCAGTAGCGTGCCATATTTTTGCACCATATTAAATTGAAATAACTCCTCCACCGCCCGTGAATTTCCAATAGCATCTGATACAAACCCAACGTCCTATTCAAGGCACATCTGAATGTGCACTGAATTGCTGTGGCCAATGGCGATTGGCTGCTTTATGTGCATTCAGAGTTACCCTTGTCCATTTGGTAATCCGTTCAGCTTTTTTTCCTTGAGTTTCTTTTAAGGTGCTTTTGATTTACGAGCTTTAAGAAAAAGCTTTTAATGATGAGTGTTATCGTGTACACTACGAAAACCCTGTGAAAGCTTTAATGAAGCACAGATTTATGCAATCCACTGTAGCCAGAATGGGAGGCAAACGTCCTATCTTGCCTACACTGCCAATTTTTGTTGGACAGAGTATATAGTGCATCAAACACAGTTACTCTTGGATGGGTCCCAGCGTCCCAGAACATCATGACATATATGAAAACAAAATGGCGGATGAATTGGCCAAAATAGGATCTTCTCTTGATCTAAGCCCAACTGATTCTTCAGTATTTATACTTCTAGAACAAGAAAAAAGTAGAATTCACCAATGTTTCCTCGAAGCTGCAAAGGATAGATGGTCAGCAATTGATACTTACCGCCGGGTCTCGAGGAATTTATGAAAAGAAAAAAATGTTCTTCCCGAACTATACAGACCTTAACTAAACCGTGTTTATTTGAAATCCTAGTGGGTAATAACTCAATGGGAACCCACTTCATGAGCAGACTGGGCATCAGCTCATCTGACTTATGCAGAGGGTGTCAAAGAGAATAGTCCGAGGAGGGCTCTTATCACTTCCTTTGCGAATGCCCTACCTTAGCAAAAACAGCCCTCGGATATTACTTTTTTGACGAACTGAGTGACATTTGGTTTTTGCGACTGAGATACATATATCCTAAAATTCGTTGAGAAATCAGGATGGTTCAGGGAGGCACCTCATACCCACACCTAAGCTCCACTAACTCCTTCTCTCACCCACCCTCATATTCACTTCACCTATACATCCTGGTGACTATAATATAGATTCATTGAGATCCGAGTGAGACGATGCGGCTTGGCTTATTATCACCTATTCTAAGCTATGTAACCCATAGTAATCAAAATTCGTCATAGAAAATTTAATGAAATTCACGAATAATTTAGCAACATAAAAATGACTTTGAATACTCCTCCATGTGCTTAAGGAAAAATGAAAGTTGTTAAGTGCTGGCTTAAAAAAAAAAACACCCTGTAATTGTCTAGCAAAAAATAAGTTGAGGAAGCATCACATCAATTATTTTAAATAATATAAAGTTATATACCTACCTATTGCATCAGTTGCACAAACTAACTTCAGTGCAAGAATGACCTTAAAAGAATTTAATTTCATCATGCTATTGTATTAAAATAATTATTCCCATGGCATTCATCGAAGTGCAGTAGTTGGCTAGGTGATTTCTGTAAATGTACACTCTTGCAAGAAGAACTAGCACAAAGGTTGAACTATACCAGTCAATAATTGTCTGACATTTTAGTTCACAATAATATTACAGTAGTATCTAGTATGTATTACCATCAAACGCATGTGTGTGTATTGTTATAGGCTTAATATCTCTATACTTCAAGGCAAAGTTAATGCATTGTAAAGCCATATACAAAATAATGTTCGTATCTAAACAAATTCAAACGGTGCATTCATAGAACCATCGCGATGATATTATTTAGGTTGGGTTGTTCTTGCACTTTATGGACCAGTTTGTCTGAAGATTCCAAGTGAAGTTTCAATGATGAACGAAGAAGTTGAAGTTATTTGCCGTTTGCCAACGCAAACTTTAATAATGGGAAGGTTCTGTCTTTTTTATAATGCTTCAAATGTTGATAAATATTGAATTGTTTCTAAACATTGGCACTTAAGGGTTAAGGTACAGTTTTTCAGTGGTGAGTTAAACCAAAGTTATATAACTCTAGAAGTAAATCACAGTGATCTGAGGAAGCAAAGTTTTTCAGTGGAGAGAATGCATTCGGAACGACTAAACAAAATCGGTGGATAAAACATTAAAAGCATCAGTTCAGTTAATTCTGAGTTAACTCACCGAATTTGATGAGTTAACTCAGGTTTAACTTTAATCTCACACTGAAAAACTGGACCTAAGGACACTTTTCACAATTTTGGCTCATAGTTATTCGGGTAAATAAAAAAAGCAAGCAAGAGTACAAATTAATAAGGAGTTGGCTGTCGAGGGAGAGTTGACACACTTAGACTAAATGTTGGCCCGTCCGTTTTGATACCACATGGATCTATTAAAATCTTTTCCCTACTTATTAAACAACTTTGAGCTCCTTATGAAGAGCGTAAGACACCTTTTGGTAGTGTTTGCCAGATCACATGGGATGGTTGTTGTAGAATTCACATAAATGCAACCTACGTCTTTCCAATAGTGCAGGCTATGTACAGGGTAGATGCGGAATCGTTTCCTCTTCCTTTTCTTCTATACAGTTCCTGCAGAAATCGTTTGAGTAGACGCCAAGTCTCGTGCCGTGCCTACCTATTAAACAGTGTTCGGTGATAACACCTATAACCGAGCTAATGTGCAATCTGCTTAAAGAAATCAAATACTTAGAGCGCTTCAAGTCAAGCGTTGGCCAGATCTGTTTTATCGCTAAGCAAGTGGTGATGTTGTCCGACTTTTCTTATAGCACCTTGTTTTAGCATGAGTTTCTATTGAAATAGGTGTTGTAGCTCCCTCTTTAGCGAGTTCATCAGCCTTACAATTTCCTGGAATCTCCCTATGGCCCGGCACCCAGCAAAAGTGAACGTTGAACTGCTGCTGTCTCATCTGAATGAGAAATGATCGACAGTTAAGGACTGTTCTAGAGTTTTTAGAGATTGAGTCCAGAGATTTAATAGCAGCTTGGCTCTCTGAGAAAATACGGATATGAGTGTTGTTGATATAACGTTTTCTTTAAGCCAAGATCAAAACTTCTTTGATCGCTTAGAGTTCCGTAACTTGATAGTTTTTTATTGAAAAGTAATTGGGGTGTGGTATAGTCAGTGTTACAAGAAAGTGATCTGAATGAATTGAGAATTGTGGAGTGACCAATATTATTGTTGATCCACTGTGAAGAGGCCTTAAGACGAAACGGCCGTTTGTTAACTGAATATATCGAGGGGTAACAAATGAAATATAGTGTCCATTGCATCGGATGGAGTAGTGTGAAGTGCTCCGCTTGTGCACAGACATGCTGTTTGATGGACCTTACTAGTGATGAGCAAAAAATCACGACCTGTGATTTTCGACCTGTGAGTCAAAAATCACAATCACTACCTGTGAGCGACTCTTTAATAAACCTGTGAGTGCCCTAAATGTGATTGAAAATCACAACAAAAAGAAACGATTCACAAATCACGACAATCGCACAATGAACTTTATGAACTGTGAACAAAATCACGACGAGAGAAAAGTCAACAATGTGTAAAATGAATCAGAACGAGAACTGTAGTCGTGATTTAGTTTTTATTTTAGCAACTGAACGAAATCACAATACAGAAAAACAATTTCAATTTCAATTGTATCTTACAGTGTTAAGACTAGTCTTTAATAAATTGAAAAAAAAAAAATTGAAAACAAAATCTCAGGACTCATGATGAAAATATGAAGAACAGATTAATTCTTTTATTTTTAGTTAAGGATCTAGAAGGTAGAACTGAATTGTGAACTGAGGTCCTAGCCTGCGGTTGTGATTTTGTACACAAGGACAAGGAAAAGTGAAACTAAAATTTTGACATTGCAAATTTTAGGGGTTTCCACTGGAGCTAGAGAGCTGGGCGAGACATTGAGGTAATTTGCACCTCCTAAATCGATTGGCATACTCCGTTTTTCGATCCGCCGTGATAAAATGTTGACAGTGCAAATTTTCAGGTTTCCACTGGAGCTAGAGAGTTGGTCGAGACAAGGTAATTTCCACCTCCTCCATCGATTGGCATACTCCGTTTTTCGATCCGCCGTATGTATGTATTGGAAATTTTGGGTATTCGATATTTTCGACATTCGAGATTTTGCTATTCGATAATTTTGAATTCGGGACTTGAGATTTTAGCTTTTTTGTATTCATGGTTATGTCCTACGAGCTAATTTTAATTACTTATTTGTTGTCCTCATTTAATTACATACTTAATAGTTTACTGAGAATTTTTTTTTTTGGCCTCAAAGATATTCCAATTTTGAAAATCACAATCACAGGTTAAACTTACAGTGATTCAGAAATCACAGTCACAGTTATACCTGTGATTAGAAAATCACAATTTAGCTCATCTCTAGACCTTACTAAGTTTTTCGTGATTTGTTGTTAGATCTAGAGCGGTCCACCATACTGCTACCCCATAAGTTAGAATCCGTCTTATTACCGAAGTGTATAGCCAGTGAGTAATACGGGGTTGAAGACCCCATTTATTCCCAATGGATTTTTTACAGGAGAGAAGAGCTACTGTAGGCTTTTTGACTCTTTCTTGTATATTAGGTTTCCAGCTTAACTTCTTATCCAGAATAATACCCAGATATTTAGCTTCATCTGAGAATATTAGTGGAATACCTTTAAAAGAACGGGGGTCTTTATGTGCGGAGGACAAGATCAGTTTTGTGAGGGTTTACACCGAGTCCACACCATCGCGTAAGCTTGTTCAGAGCGTTTTGCAGGAATTCTTTCAAGGTATTAGGATGCTTTTCGGATACTGCTATAGCAACATCGTCCACATAGACAATCACTCTGTAGCTCTCCTTTTCTAGGCACATTAGTAGCTCAATTACTACCAAGTTCCAAAGGAGGGGGGATAGGACTCCGCCTGTCAGATAGGACTCCGCCTGTCAGTAGGACTCCGCCTGTCAGTAGAGATACGACTTGCGGTGTATCTCTACTGACAGATCTTCTTGCGTAGATGCAGCCCACTTTTGAATTGATAATCCTGCTAGTCAGCATTTGATTAATCAGTTCACGGAGTGACCTATCCACATTCAGAGATGACAGTGCAGATGAGATTGTAAATGAGTCGACGTTGTTAAAAGTGCCTTATCCAGGAAAGCAACCATTGTATAATCCTTGTGATGGAGGGAATATTCGATGGTACGAACTAGAGTGTGGAGAGCTGTTTCCAACGACTTCCCTTTGTTATAAGCATTGTTGGGCATTAGACAAGAGTCTCCCATCAATACTTGATCGTAAATGTTTATCACTTTCCCCAGCGATTGGCATACATGCCAATTCGAATTGGTTTATAATTTATAATTTTTGGTTTAGCGCTGCGGATCGTCAGCGGCATACTTAAGGCCCGTAAAAAGTGGGCGAAAAAACTGTTATAAATTGGCATTTCTCTATAATATCGCTCATATTTATAAGGTACAGTATTCAATTTGAGAATAAGCTTTGCTTAGGATATAGCTTTAAAGTGCAAAATTTAGATTCGTTAAAAAATCGAAGTTTAGGTTTAAATCAAACTTAACATTACGGTGTCTTAAACACCAAAAGGGGATCCTCGATTTACAGCCAAAGGGGAGGAAGAGATCTTCTTTAATCTTGTGATCTAAGGAAAGATTCTTAAATGATTCAATGGAATAGTAAATTGAATTTTCTTAGCTCTAAAAATGAAATTAGGGACCTTCCATACAACTTTAAAGAAAGAGATTATTTATCTCAAAAATCGACTTTAATCAATTTGATACAAATTTTGATGTGTGCTAAAAAAAAAATGGTCTACATACTAATTCAATTTTTTTTAATAGCATAATAAGGCATAAAAACGTCTAACCGTTTCGATATATTTTTTTTTTTTAACTGAAACAAAATTAAATATTTAAACTTCTAAAGAAATATTTTTTGAATTTTATGATGATGAGGAATGTTATTGATAAATAAATCGATAGTCACATGTCATTTTCATATAGTTTTCTATCTGGGTATGATGGCTTAGCTTGATCCAATTCAATTGAACACTTTCCAATGACATTTGTAAAAATTATGGTTGCCAAAGTACCAAATTGACGTATTCTGCTATGCAATTATATTTATATTTTCTCCTTTTTTCTGGAAAAAAGCAAACTTTTTTAACAAAACTGTTTCTTTTTGAATGATTAAAAATAAAAATTTGGAAAAAATTATAGCCGTTTTCCAGGCTTGATGGTAACTCTAGTCACACTACAGAATAAACTTCAAAATCGTAGTGAACTGACAATCAATTTTTTGTTGTGATAGCTCCTTTATAATCATTATGCGCAAAATATCTTCAAAACAAATTTTTTGGACTGACATGGGAAGCCTGATAAAAATTTGAAGAGTGGGGATGAAATCCTCTCAGCCTGTTGAAAACTGTCAAAAAAGTTTGGAAAGCTTTGTGGGCAAAAATTGTTGACACTTTTTAAACGTCAAAACAAGAATCGACTAGAGTTGCCACGGATCTATGATAAATCACAATTAAAATTTTCAATAAATCATAACCAAAGCTTAATAAATTTTCACGTAAAAATAATAATGTAATAGAAACACAATTTTCTTTAATTTCCTATTCAATAATAAAACATAAATATATTCTGGTGTCAAAAAGCACTAAATTAAACAAGAAATTGATTAGTTATAATAACATTTTCTTTTTTCAGAAAAATGTTTACTAAACGAAAGATAAATGTTATAAAAAAATTTGATTTGCTAAAAAATTGATAAAATAATACAAAATAGGACAACTACGAAAACATTAATAAATGTAAAAGTAACACTTAGGCAACTCTTAGTTCGAAATTAAACTGATATTCTTTGACAGAAAACTGATAATCTTTGACAGAACATAAAACCCGCCGATTTCTGAAATTTCTTGGGCAAAAATTGTCAGGAAGGAGAAATATTTTTCTCTCTTGTGAGCGCTCTCTTCTGCCCAATTCTACCCAATTTGTTGGGTGTGGAAATAGGCAACACATTGTTAGAATTGGCAGTTTTTGTCAAGGTCTGGATCAAACTTAATATCTCAAACAACCAAGGATGTGGAGCAACAACTATCAACAACAACTATCTATAAAAAATAACATTTTTGTGTTCATATATCGCTTTTACCCCGAAAAAGTAGTATTGTCAAAATGCCAGATGACTATAAAACTGAAATTTTACCATTCAAATATTTCTAGCGTCCATACAAATATTTTATTTTAGGTCGAGTATACCTATTATCAAAACCAGTTATAGCTAAAAGTATTCCTGCTTCACAAAATGTTGTCAATTTTATTTGATTATTCAAAATATTCAATAAAAATTTCCACCAAAAAACTCCATTTACACAACCATTCTCTATCTCTATCTGGGCTAAAAATTCTACAAAAATATCGAATCCCATTAGTTCGTTTATTCGTTTTTCCCTCTCTAATGTTAATGATGCGTCGTATAAGATGGTAAACATTTTATTATTTCACATTAAAAATGTTCCTTTAATACGAACGTGTTTCGTATAAAGACAAAAGACCCTAAACTACAGACTACAGGTAAGATGTACCTAACCTCATTTTAATAAAAAATAAATAAAGTATCTAAGTGATAAAACCACAGGATACACAACCAAATAGGCACACCATTTATAGTCTGTGAGCTGTGACAGTTTCTAGTCCCCACTACCAAAAGAGCAATAATTCCAATAACACCCTTTTCAAGGAGAGGATGTGAATATTTTGTGTGATGGAGGCCAAAAATACAAATAAAAAATGGTGTTTCATCACTAAGCTAGAAGATATACTTTAATCCTAAGATTCTATATAAATTTGTTAAAGTTTATCTCATCTCAAATTGTGGATGCTTTTCTTTACCTCTTTAGACCTTTTTTTATCAGACATATAACCCTCTCACCCATTTCGAAAGTAAAATGAAAATAAGAAAGGTTTCTTATAGTCTAGGAGGTAATTTTGTATATGTTATTTTAATTTTTTCTGATTTTGCTCACTTTCAATGGGAACAAAATAAGAAAGAGCTGAATATTGGAGGGGAGTTTTATTTGATGTGTTAAGAATTTACTTAAAACTAGATTTTGTGGAGTGAACTTGGCAAAATAATTTTATTGTAAATTGCTCGAAAACTGTTAGTTTTTTGGGTAAATGTCAAAGCAAAAAAAAAGCATATAATATTCTACAAAAAAAAGAGAATTTGATTTCGTTAGGACGCACAGACGCATTCCGAGCTGATGACGAAAAAAGTACATTGGAAAATGCAGAACTATGTTCATACTAATAGTTACGAAAAACTGAATTTCATCCCCTTTTTTCTCTACAAATTTTACTTCGCCCACCGCCCAACTCTACCAAACTTTCCACCAAAATTCAACATTATAGAAATTTAACGGAAGTTTGGTTGTTTTTTGCTTAGTTTTCCAGATCGTTAATCTCATCAATTTAAATCTCTCCAAAATTATTTCTCAAATATCAACTCTACTTCCCTGACTATAACTCATGGCTTACGCCTATAGTTGCACCCTAGAATCTTTCACTGTATAAAAAAAGGCAAAGCAGAAGACGGTTAACCGATATTAAATTCATCTGAAAGGGGTGTTGTATAATAAACGATAATTTTCTTTGAAGAAAATGGAAATGAAGCGAATGTAAAATTGTGTGGTTGACATGAAATAAGGTTGCCCTTTTCAAATAATTTTCATTTGTGTAGCATTTGAAATGAAACCACAGGCATCGATGTATGGTTAACATGAGTAAATCCTTTTTTATGGAACATATATTTATTTACATGGAGTTAAATGTACAATAAGTGTCGTACGAATTCGATGTAAGACGGGGTATAGGAATTTATTGGTATCAAACGATTTCCACGTTAGGGTGTATTCTTTGCTTTGTTGCGTATCTATACTATAAGACCCTCAGGATAATAAGTTGATTTTTATTCTTTTTTGCGTTAAATTGAAAAGTTGGTTAAGCTCAACGTTGAAAATTCTAACAAAATATAATCTTTTTTTTTAAAATGCGCTTATTCTGGCTCCATTATGTGTGCGTTATTTTCAAAAAAATGTTTGTCAGCTAAAAGGTCAGTAATTTGTCTAAATTGGTAAATGGCTAAAATCCCAGAACTGTATATTACATTTCAATGACTCAGTATGTTATGTTTTATTAAAACCCCGATTCTTTTTATCAAACCAACACTTTCCCTTCAAAACAAGAATGAAATTCAAGCCTTTGAATGTGAGCTAGTTTATGTTGATAATTTTATTTAATCTTTTAAAAGAGAAAATAAATTTTATGTTCAGATCTAAACTTTGATGCAAAAGTAAAAAAAAAAAAATACTTGATGGTAAAAAAACAGAAAAATCATGGAAACCATTTATTAGATCTCAGATGACCTCCATACTCCATATCAACATCAAAAAGAATCAAAGGCGACCTTAAAGAAATAGCAAGCTGAATATTTTGTGCCTATGGATTATGCACAATTTTCCTCTCCAAACAACGTGAGTTGAAAAAATTCAGCTTAACAGTAAAAAGGGAAAAATTAGAGAGAAGAACTAGGGAATACATCAAATTTTGTTCGTTTGCTTTAATTTTCGAGAAAGCGTAAAATACACAGTCCATCCTGTTATAAAAAAAATATGCACGACTTGATCCCACGAACTTGCTCTTGTGGTTAAATACTGTTTTTAACCCCACATTGAAGATGCATGATGTAAATATTTAACAAGAAAATATTAAAAGAGTCAAAAGCACAAAAAATTGATTTTTTTTTGTTTGTTTGTGAGAAAATGTTGTTATTAATGTTTAAATGCATTATTGTTTAAACTATTGAAAATTATCAGATTGGAATTTTAACAAAATCGGTTTAACCATTGCAAAGACATACGCGAATAACCCAAAAATAAGACCATTTTCTCAAAAACGTGGAATACCTAATTCTATTATATGAATTATTTGAGAAAACCCTGAAACCTTACTTGTTCATTACAGGTACGAAATTTGAACAAAATCGTTAGAGCCGTTTTCGAGAAAATTTGAAAAAAAAAAACAAAATATTTGTATGACAGCTACCCGTTCTAGATGAGCTAAAACAAAAATTTGAAGTTCTCCTCTAGGGAATCAAACAAAAATGTTCTGTACCAAATTTCATGCAAATCGGTCCATCCGTTTAGGCTCTAGCTCAAATTACAGTGGACGCACCGACGCACAGACACACAGACGCACAGACACACAGACGCACAGACACACAGCCGCACAGACGCACAGACGCACAGACCGACGGACAGCATGACGAAAACCTTTTTTCTTTACTTCTCGATTATCGTAGTGTTAGTTTTGATTACAACCTCAATATTTTTTTTTACACGAAACCAATACTTGCCCTATAGTAAAAATAGGTAAATCCTATATTTGTTGAAAACAAAATTAACAAAAACTATTATTTTCAGTGATACATGATAGTTAAGAATTCCTCCAGACATCATTGCCGTTGCCAACAACAACTTTCTAATTAACGACTTAACCACATTCAGATAAAATGTTAGAAATTTAAAAATATTGCACATACAAATTTTCAACATCCTATTATTCGGTTTTAAAAAAATATCGTTTTTTTTCTGAGCATATTTCGGGGTGATTTTTCATACAAAATAAAGTTGCTCCAGATATGCAAAAAATCACCCACATAGGGACAGAAAATTGGTTGTTTTTTTTTGTCATACACAATTTTGGGTCGACTTTTCGTTTTCAGTTTGAGGCTATATTTTCCATTGGGGATAGATTTCATGGATTTTTCTCGATCCTACCTTATATGAAACATAAATTCCACTAACCCCTTGCAGGGTTTCCACTTTCTTGATTTTAAAAGAGTGAGGTATTTATTTTGTAATCGAAAATTTTTTTTTAAATACATTTTAGAGCAACCGCAAAAATGTAGTGTGTTAAGTTAGCCCCCTTTTTTTTGAATTTGTTATTTTTGAAAGTTGTTCCCTACATGTTCCGCATTTCAATTTTTTTTTTTAAATATTCAAAAAATGGGAGTATTAGACCCAAGAAACTGTTTTTGACCTAGCTTTCCTTGTTTTCCAAAATCGAATTTTTGAAAATTTTCCAGATTGTTCTAGTTGTTCTGCGAACATTATTCCGTGTTTTTGGACCTCTATGTTCAAAATTTCAAAAGATATGGCTGAAGTTCGAAAAAAAAATTCTAGCCCCCCTTTTTTCGAAAATCGAACTATTTAATTTTGTTTAGGTTTCTAAAAGTGTTCTGAAGATTGTTTCAAAATTTTAAAGTTTTCAAAGGCCTATTTCTAAAGATAAGGCCTTCAAAACATTTTTTAAAAAACCTTAAAATCCAGGTTCCAAGTTGTTCTAGGGCTCTTCTAAATTCTTCCAGAATCTCGTTTCTTAATATTGGTTTTTAGTATGAAAAATTTAAATTTTTTTTAAATTGTTCATACTAAAAACAATTTAGAAGAGCCCTAGAACAACCTGGAAAAAATTTTTTGAATTTTGGATTTGTAAAACGGGAGGCCAAAACAAGGATAATACAATATTTTCATTTAAAGTGTTTTTTCGGCTTAAATCTTCTATTTTCAATTTTTTTGGCATGAATCTTTGAACCAATTAGGTTTGAGCGATTTTGAAATTGGAACAACTTTTGGATTTTCGAAAAAGGGGACTAAAGGAGTTGTCGATGTTTTTTTAAATTCCATTTAAGGGTATAATAATATAAATCTAAAGACACAATACTTTCATCACAAAAATGCATTTATCTTCCAAAAATATGAATCAAAAGTTTTTTTTTTTAAATAAAATATTGGAGACCCAATTTTTGCGTTTTTAAAAAATGTTTTGAAGGCCTAATATTTAAAAATAGGCATTTGAAAACTTTATTTTTTGGGGAAAATGTTCAGAACACTTTTTAAAACCTTAAAAAAAAAAGTTAAAAAGGGGGGGTAGGTCAAAAACCGTTGTTTGGGTCTAAAACCCTTATGTTTGAATATCTTTCAAAAAAATTGGAACAATGCGGAACAAATAGGGGAGACGGGAAAAACCTAGAACAAATTTCAAAAATAACAAATTAAAATAGGGGGGCTATATTTTACACATATTCGAGAAGTTATCTATTTATGCTTTTTCTGGGGTAGGAAATCCAATCTTTCGATCATCAACTTCTAGCAGGGGTATCGACCACTATTCTAAATTAAATATTCAATTCGTGTTTATGGGAACATCAATCGTGGTTTTTATTTTAAACAAATAATTTCATTCCACAATAATTTTGGAAACCTATCATTTTTTTTTATATTTAAAATATTGAAGAGTGATGGAAGAGTGATAACTAATCCTTAAAAAAATCGGATTTCTTGTCAATTTTTCACAGGACTAAATCTGAGTCCAAACTGTGGTCATCCGAAAATGGTTTTGAAAAATTTCATCCAGAAACTCCTTGATCGTTTTAAAAAAAATTAATTTTTTGATAATTATATGCCTTAAGCTAGGAGCAGACGGCATATGAAAAGTCGCAAACGTTTGCGACTCTGACGTCACGTAAATAGTCGCAAATGTGTTGCAAATTCTATACCTACATCATTGCTCGCAAACTTGCATATGGGGGTGTTCACACGATATGCAAAAACTGTCCCAAAAGTCGCAAATGCATTTGCGACCAAGGCACTCGCACATTGTGTGTCCGCAAATGTGGTCGCAAATGTTGTGATGGATATGCGAGGTGTTCAGACGATGTGCTATAAAGTCCGCATATCACTTAATTCCAATCATATGCAGGTTTGCGAACATTTCATATTTTTTTGGAACTGAAAAATTCTCATCTGAAAATTCATAACGAATGAATTATTGTGGGAAAATATTAAAAGCAGCCAGAATCGAGAATCGGAAAATTGTGCAATAATTTTTTCTTTGAACTTTACATAGTTTTGCTGTATTTTGTCAATAAAAAGATTTAACAAAAATAGAAAAAAAAAATAATGTACTTCATATTATAAAAGCAAACAATTGTATTGAAATTTTTAAAACCCTGTTGCTGCTTTACATTATAATATCACCCCCAGAACTACCCACGCTTAATTTTAAATTTACCATTTTATTTCGTTTAAATGTAAATCCTTTAGGCTATAGCTATGTACATGCAAGAATTTGACACAACAACAACAACTCTACTAGTAAAATGAAGAATCACAGCAGCTGATATGCTGCATATGTGGAGATGTGCAATTTTCGGTTTTCGTGTCATCGCAAATGCTTGGGATGGTCGCATATGGCCGCACATGCTCGCAAACTGTCACAAATTATATGCGAGGGTGTTCATACGATATGCAAGAAAGTCGCCGTCTGCTCCTAGCTTTATACATATATAATATGTACATATATACATAATAACATCGGTCTAAAGGTTTTCATATTCAAAAACATTTTCCTTCTTCTTCGGTTTTTTTTTAATTTTCTTATATTGCTGCCAATTTTTGTCACATGTTTTCAAAACGGTTTCTTCCGCAAAGCTTAGAACAATAAGTTTTAAAATACTTTTGTTGAAAGCCCTTTTTTAAATGTACATTATGTACTACAAATCAAATCACAAGCTTCAAACAAATAATTTTAATTTATTTCTCATTTAGTCAACGTTTGCTATTATGAACTCATTTTAAACAAAGTATGATGACTGCACACATGCAGTTGTAATTGTGTTCATAAACGTATTTGAACATATTTTATGCAGGACACGAGCAACAAACCCTGCAATTGCGAACTCAGCATATCTTTCGAATAAAGTAAATTTCATGTCAATTTAAAAAAACAATCTTTGTTTTATTCTATTTCAAAGTTCTATACAATAATTGACGTAGAAAAATGATATAATCAAATGAAAGGTAGCTAGTTTTCTTGCAGGTTTTTAAAATAATTCATTTAACAAGTTGAACGCAACCTTTTATTTCACACCAAACTCGTTTATGTATACACTCTTTGGCCAAGGCTCCATAGAAAAATGGGCATTCCCTTTAATAGTTTTAATCTCAGGCTCCAGTTTAGTTAAGCTGAATACAGTTTTATTGAAAACAGATGAATCCAAGTGAGATCGCCGGAACGAAAAGTCAATTTTTATGGACTAAGGGCTGTTAAAAGCTATTTTGAATCAATAATTCAACAAGTCCAATTAAATAGTGCTAAGTCATCTACTTGGCTGATGTATTTCAGTAGTATATAAAGAGTTTTTCAACAGGGACGCTACAAAAGTAGAGCAACAGGGACAGCAAACGACACCATATTTCTTGCCGCTCTTTTAATATTTCTCTTCAATAAGGTTTGCCATTTCATGATGGAAAGATATATGAACCAACAATGAGTCGAAATTATTTAAATTTACTACCGAAATTCGGAGTCAGTGGCCTCAACGTTAAGAGCGCTACGTCTAATTTATGGTTGTCATAATCGTCCTAGCAGATCAACAATTGAGCGTCTAGTGGACAAATTTGAATCCACAGGCACAGTACAAAATGTTCCAAAGAAGTGCCCGTAGTGTTGAGAATATTGCTGCCGCTGAGGCTTCAGTTGCAGAAAGCCCAAATGTATCTCTCACACGTCGTTCTCAAGCGTTGGGAATCTCTGTGACGTCGTTGTGGCGAATTTTGCGAAAAGATCTTGGCCTACATCCTTATACACTATTAAATTGACACAAGAACTGAAGCCGCTTCACCACCAGAAGCGTCGTATGTTCGTGAATTGGGCTGAGCAACAACTTGAAAATGATTCGGGTTTTCATCGAAAAATCATCTTCAGCGATGAGGCTCATTTCTGGCTGAATGGCTTCGTCAATAAACAAAATATGCGGTATTAGTCAGGTAGCAATCACACGTACTCCATGAGTCATCATTGCATCCCGAAAAAATTACGGTTTGGTGTGGTTTATGGGCCGGCAGCGTCATTGGGCCGTACTTCTTCCGTGATGATCAAGACCGGCACGTTACTGTGAATGGGGATCGCTACCGTTCAATGATTACCGAATATTTTTGGCCCCAATTGGATGATATGGACTTGGATGACATGTGGTTCCAACAGGACGGAGCCACAAGCCACACAGCGAATGTCGCAATCAAGTTTGGAGAACGTTTTATCTCACGAAATGGCCCAGTGGCTTGGCCGCCTCGGTCGTGCAATTTGACGTCGTTAGACTATTTCCTGTTGGGCTACGTCAAGTCTATGGTCTATGCCAACAAGCCAGCGACGATTGATGAACTTCGTACGAATATCGAACGTGAAATTGCAGCAGTATCGGCCGATTAATGCTTGAAAACCGTCGAAAATTGGGTTCAGCGTCTGGACTTCTGCAAGCGTGCCCGTGGTGGCCATTCAAAAGAAATTGAGTTCCATACATAACGGCATCAAACGTATTTTCACAGGAATAAGGAATTTCATTGATATCCAAAACCGTTTTTGTTTTATTTAAAAAAAACTTTTGTTTTTCAGTTTCATTAACGAATTTGCTGGGTGATTTTTTAAGAGGTTTAGAACTTTTTTTACAAAAAAAAACACAAAAAATTCGAAAAAATGAATGAAATATTTATTTGAATCGATAGTTTGAACCTTGCAATTTAATGTTTAAAGATAATTTCATGCAAATATTGACCGCGGCTGCGTCTCAGGTAGCCCATCCGCTGAGTCCAATTTTGGCATACTCTTTCACACATATCGGCCGGTATCTCACGAATGAATGCATGCATGTTGGCTTCCAGTGCGTCAATCGAAGCGGGCTTGTCCCTATAGACATAAGCCTTGACATACCCCCACAAAAAATAATCTAATGGTGTCAAATCGCACGATCTAGGCGGCCAATTGACCGGCCCGAAACGTGAAATTAACTGTTCACCAAACTCGCCTCGCAATTGCGCCATTGTTTCGCGTGCTGTGTGGCATGTGGCACCGTCTTGTTGAAACCACATATCATGCAAGTCAAGAACTTCCATTTCGGGCAAAAAAAAGTTTGTTATCATCGCTCGGTAGCGTTCACCATTGACAGTAACGCTGCGATTCGCATCATCTTTGAAGAAATAGGCCCAATAATGCCGCCGGCCTATAAACCGCACCAAACAGTGGCTTTTTCGGGATGCATTGGTAGCTGTTGCAATGCTTCTGGCTGATCTTCACTCCAAATGCGGCAATTTTGCTTATTTACGTACCCATTCAACTAAAAATGAGCCTCATCGCTGAACACAAGCAGCGCGCGATGAACATTTCCAACCGAGCACGAATTTTGATAGTAAAATTCAATAATTTGCAAGCGTTGTTCATTTGTAAGACGATCCATGGTTAAATTGCAAACCAAACTGAAGCTGTTTGACAGTGAAACAAGGTACTAAACACACGTCAGCTGTCAAAACCAGTGTTGCCAAAACCAAACCAGCTTAAAAATCACCCTATAATAAAACATCTTTGTCGGCTAATGAAGGAAGCATTTTACATATAATTGCATTAAAATAAAATGCATTAAGGAACATCATAACATAGCTTAGATGTACACTTTGAAGGGTAGAGCCCAGACCCACACGTATTCGTGTATTGATATAATTTTGTATATTATTCAAACCCATCAATCCAGGAAGGAGAAATCACAAGAAGACAATAAAAAAATATTTCTATATACGATTGTAATTATCATCGACACATTAGTATACTCGTATAGTCTAAGTGTTGCATTGATTATTTTTGATTACATAAATAAAACCGTATCTGTACTTTGCATAGTGTTCGTGTGAATAATTTAAATTGCGATTACCCCTATACTCGTGTCGGGAACTTCTTCTTCTTCAGAATGACGTAATTGGTCAGTTCGGTTGTATTTCAATTCCGCCAACTATACAACGCAAAATAACCATGACGACTTAGCTTAGAGGAGTGTTGGGTATAATTATTTTCATTGGTGTTATGTTGCTATAAGTCTGTAACTCTCGCGGACAATGGAAGAACCAAAGCATATCACTGCGAAATAGTTTTTTTATAGTCTGGGCAGAAGTGTTGGAATATTATAATAAGTTTAATATAATATTGCTTTGATAGTAAGATTATATTATAATTTTGTGAATAGATCAGCGAATTTAAAATAATGCTCAAGCCAACAGAATCTTACAATTAAGACCAAACCTCCCGTTTAAAGATTATCTCTCTCTTTAACAAACGGCGAACAACGGTGTGATAGGTCATATTAGGTGCGTTCGCGTACTAGTCCGAAACCACCCAAAACTACTTGATTTTACCAGATTTGGTCCAATCCTGTTCGCGTACTTCCATTTCGTGTCATTTTGGGCAAAAGAGAGTCCTCGCGAGAGAGAAAACTATTTCCCCTTCTTGCCAGTTTTTACCCGAGAAATTTCTTCGGGCAGAATCTGGTAAGTTCTGTTTTCTGTCAAAAGCCAGTAAAAGAACAACAAAAAATTACAAAATGGCTGTTGTTTACTTTTGCTTTAAGTTTTATTTTCAAGTGTTGAAGTGAAGTTCGTTTAAAATTAGTAAAATAATTCCCAAAAAAATGTATATAATAAAGAAAATCTATTTAAAACCGGTATTTGTGTGCATTGTTCAGTGCTTTTTTGTTTACAAAAAAAAATATTGAAATTAAAATATTTAACTTAAGAAATCATGCTTTGGTGTAGTTTAAATGAGTGTTTTTTAATTTAATTTTGGTTGAATTACGTTTTTTTTCAAAATTAACATTGAATGGCTTTCACTTTTGTCGTTTTCTTCGTTTTAAAATTCAATAAAGAAAGTAAAATTACAGAAGTAATTCCAATTTTGTCGCTTTGTTTACTTTTTTGTTTGCTATGGGGCTCTTTTTTGTTTACTTTTTGTTGACGTTTAAAAAGTGGGCAACTTTTTTGGTTCCAAGCGTTCGTGTACTTTTGGGAAATTTTACTTCCCCCTGAGAGAACTTCATTCCCTCTCCCATAGAGTACCTATATTATTAATATAGGTACTCTATGCCCTCTCCTATGAATTTGACAGATTGCCATTTTTAGTCCGGAAAGTACCCGAACAAACCTAATATAAAATATGGAATGGCCTGTGACATGTGATAGCAAGTGGATATCCTTAGCTCGCCAAACTTGCCATTTAAAGGCTTAACTACATAAGCCCAAAAAGTGAAAAAGTACAAAAGTGAAATTTTTCAAACTCATTTTGGAATAGTTTTTCTGACTGGAAAACTTTTAAAAATGATGCAGAAAGATTAAATTTTGGTTAAAACAAAAATTTGTATATTCTTTTTCACAAAACAACTGCGCTAGCGGGAAAAAAAATATTTTTACTTTTGAACAAAAGTACTTTTTGGCTTATGTAGTTAAGCCTTAAGGGACGGATAACACACACACATAGATCATCATAGAAAACCGTTTACTACTCAAATTATAGTTTTCATAAATCTGTGCAAGAATGTGATACACGTATTGTAATGAAGCATTGTAATTTCTACTACTCCACCACCCCCCCCCGTATAAGCTCAATTACTTGAAATCCATTCTACCCTAAAACCCTACATTCCTTTACATAACCCCTACCTAAGCTGTGCGCCTGCTCCCAGTGCTGGATTTAGGCTTAAGCCCGTGAGGCCCGGGCCTAGGGCGGAAAAATCTTTGGGGCGCAGAAAAATAATTGATTCTCAAAGTGAGCGATGATGCCTGTGGGTGCTAGTGGGCCAAAGGGGGGTGGCAACAGACCTGAGAATATTTTGTGTTGAATAAGAAGTTAAGGAGGACTGTGGATAATTTGTTGAGAAAGTTCAATTTTACTGCAAAAATGACAAAATAATATTTTATATTTTATCTCTTTCTTTGGCGGCGCTGAAAAATAATTGATTCTCAAAGTGGGCAATAAATGAATTAAGTTTGAACTTATTATTTTTTTGAGCGTTTTTTCATATTTGATTCAATTATAAAAACCATAATTTGTATATTCATAGATTTTCCTATTTAAATTTTAGAAAAAAAGGTCTGTATGGCGTTTTTTTTTAACAAAAATCGCAATAGGTACGTACTTTTATATATTTTTTCTAGTGTTACTTATATTTTTTTTTCTTTTCCAACATCCATCTCTAAGCAATATGAAAATGTAAGAAAAAACCCATTGCAAGTAAGAATATTTTTTCTTTTGGCAAGTTATGGATTCGTAAAAAAAATCGAACTCGAGATTACGATTACAGCAAAGTCGAAAAAAATGGGTCTCGCAATTCTGTCGTTTATATTGTACCCTAAACGAGTGCGTCGATTTTCTTTAAACTTTTTGGGTTTTTTTGGGCATTCCCCCACACGTTTTTTTTCATTTTTTGTTAACCTAAAATAACGGTATCTGCCGTAAAATTTTTTTTTAACAAAAAATAAAAATCTCATTTTTTTTGAAAAACATGCCCACAAATTAAAAAAAAATTCAGTGATTTTTTACAATTTTTTTACCATATACCTACGAAAAATGCAATAGTTACCTCCCATAGATCAGTTTTTTTTTTATTTCCGATTTTCTCAAAAACATATCAACTGATTTTGATAATTTTTTATAGAGAATGTTACAAAAAGTTATAAATAAATTGTATACTGAATTGTATATTGTATGAATTGATGCTGCCATATAATGTATGGGGGTATCTGACCCCACATTCCCTCCCCTGATGACAGTACATAATATCATATTGTAGGTCAACCTATAATAAAAGCGTGTGAAAAATGTTCGGGCGTTTTCTGGCAGCACAGAAAAAAGGGTCTGCAAGAACGATTAAGAATAAATTCAATTAAAAGAATTTAGTAAACAAAAATAAGGGGGGTGGCGTACTCAACCGGGCCGAGGGCTGCAGAAAACCTAAATCCGCCACTGCCTGCTCCTAAGAACAAACAAAGAATACTTGCCTGACCGGCAGCATGCTTCCATAGCTTGTGCACACCACCGACTATGATCGAGAACTGATTAGCAAGATAACGGATAGCCTAATCGGTGGAGTCATAGAAACTCACCACACTGACCACATACATACAACAACTAAGTGTGGTAGTTTTGATAAGAAAATAGACAAAAGGAGAAAGAACTAAACTGAAGGCAGCATCTGGAAAACGATCAAGAACCTTGATGGTGAATTTCCACTCTTGAATATTAACAAGATCCCTCAATCCTTTTGCCACTCACCCTCCCGCGATCGACAGCCTGATAAGTGAAATTTCTCGTACTGATATGGCGCAAGATCTATTACCCTCTTACCGCCGCCCTTCCATAGCACTGGAGGTAATAGAGATTCAGCACAGAAGGAGATGTTCCAGAACACCGATGGTGAGCAATAGCCAGTTATATTTACCATGGCAAATAAACACCATACCCGTCCCTTTGTTCTTGATATAGGCCAACAGTAGAAGAAATGATAACGTCGTAAATAACAAATTACAAAATGGAATTTTACACTTCATTGCCTTGCGGCTCACATCTGGTTTGACCGTCGAATGGGATAAGAGACAGTTACACAATCGACAAAATCATAGTGTATCAGAAGCTATCATACCAGTGGGTCACGATATAAGACCAAAGTTCTTACGAGACCAAGAGCCAGCCCGACTCAAAGACTCCCCCCACCAGTGGTAAGGGGTCTTTTGGCAAACACTCGACCAGGATATTTACCAGTAGTAACTGCGATTCTTACCGGATGCGTCCGCGATATTACCAGCTTCAGCTGCGACATTCTCCAGTAGTAATCTGAGCAGAAACTAATAGAACCAGGAAGAGGGACCGCCGGATAACTAACTGAAACGCAAGGGCGTGACCAGTACCCGACAGTATTGAACTCATGAACTTTTGGTTCCAGCTATTTCTGGAAAAAAAAAACTCTTTTCGGGGACATTTTCGACGGTACACGATACACGAAAAATGTATCATCATCGTCGGTTCGACAACCGGGGTCCGTTCCTGGCGTCCTTCAACAAGTCTCTCCACCCATCCCGGTCTCGAGCCGCCGTCATCCAGTTGCGCACCCAAGGCTCCGGGCGTCCTGGTCTATGCCATCTCTCCAGCGCAAGCATGATCTACCACGCTATCGTCTACCATAGAATGTACCACAAAGAACGTTCCGAGCAGGTTCCTCTTCGCTCATACGAGCTAGGTGCCCTGCCCACCGGAGTCTACCGAGCTTAATTTTTGTCATGATATCTGCTTCAAGGTAGATTGCGTACAATTCATGATTGTACCGTCTCCGGAATCGTCCTTCCTCACATATGGGGCCAAAAATTCTCCTGAAGACTTTTCTCTTGAAAGCAGCTAAAAGGTCGGAGTGCCTTTTGCTAAGCACCCAAGTCTCGGATCCATATGTGAGTACTGGCAGGACCATGGTCCTGTACAGCAGCAGTTTTGAAGTTATGGTGAGATTTCTGGATTTGAAGAGCTTTGACAGACTATAGTACGCTCTGTTGAATTTGAGAAGCCGCCCGCGTATTTCTTCTTCTATATTGTTATCGGCTGCTACTATTGACCCAAGGTATTTAAAGGATTGCACCACTTCAAATTCGTGCTCCGCTACCTTGATTGTTTGACCAACTGTTCCTCTCGCATTCGACGCCACCATGTACTTTGTTTTACCTTCACTAATGTGCAGCCCCAGATTTTGTGCCGCCTGCTCGATCTGGATGAAGGAATCATGTACAGCTTGCTCAGTTCTTCCGATGATGTCGATGTCGTCTGCGTAAGCCAGTATCTGGCTGGACCTGTTGACGATGGTCCCTCTTGTTGCTGTGCCAGAGTCACGGATTGCTTTCTCCAACGCCAGGTTGAAGAGGAGGCAGGCCAAGCCATCCCCTTGTCGGAGTCCATTAAAGATGTTGATTGGTTTGGATAGCAATCCGGCTATTTTTACTTGGCTTGTTTCGTTGGTCATGGTCAACCTACATAGTCGTGTCAATTTATTTGGGATGCCAAATTCTCTCATGGCTTTGTAAAGTTCTACCCTGGCTATGCTATCGTAGGCGGCCTTAAAGTCTATAAGCAGGTGGTATGTTGGGATGTTAAATTCTAGACATTTTTCCATCGCCTGCCTAAGGGTAAAGATCTGATCAGTTTTTGATTTTCCTGGAATGAAACCACACTGATATTGTCCGATGATGGTTTTAGCGTATGGGGTTATCCGGTCTTGTAGGATAGAGGAGAGTATCTTATAGGCCGTACTCAACAACGTGGTACCTCTATAATTGCTGCACGTTGTGACATCTCCCTTCTTATGTATGGGGCAAATTATACCTATTCACCAGTCTTCTGGAATTTCTTCATGCTCCCACACGTGCACAATAATCTTATGAATTGCTTGACGTAAAGCTGGCCCACCGTGTTGAAATAGTTCGGCTGGTATACCATCGGCTCCCGGGGCTTTGTTTTTCTTTAGCCGGCCTATAGCCTTCTCAACCTCTTCTATGCTTGGTGGCGGCAACATAGGGTACTCTTCTTGAAGTAGTGGAGCCTCCACTTCTGCAGTGAGCTGACCATTTAGCAATTCATTGAAGTACACTTCCCATCACTCCAGTATGCTTTGAGGATCGGTGATCAGATTTCCCTCTCCGTCCTTGCAGTATGTGCAGCGTGGTGTGTACTGCGTCATGTTTCGGACGGATTGGTAGAACTTCCGCGCCTGGTGCGGACCTCGCTCTCGACTTTTCTCTATTTCACAGATTATGTTCTCCTCCCAGGCTGATTTTTTCTGTCTGTGAAGCCGTTTTTCAATTCTTCTGAGCTCTTTATATTCGTCTTCGCGTGCCCGCGTTCTATGAGAAAAATGTATACTTATATACTAAATCAAACAATGTAAATAATTTGTACGGATACATATATTTCTTTTTGTCACACACAAAATAGTAATATAGCTTAATAAATAAATGTATTAATTTGAGAACCAGCATTTCAGGCTTTTCGTCTTCTGATTTACCTCAAGGACACCTGTTAGAATTTTAATATAAGAATTACTCTATGTACATAATAATGTACTTAGATGAGTCGATGTAAAATTAATTTCCCTTTTTTGCAACATTTCTTCTCAAACTATTAAGCCTGGTGTCTTATTTCTATACTAAGAATAAATTGTAACTGCAAGCAGATTGTGATTTCAATTCAACTGAGTTTTTTTTTTCTTCTTTTGTTGGTCATTTTTAATTGGCGTATTCGTTGATTTTCTGTAATTAGTAATTTTTTGCGAATGGTTTATTGCTTGGTGTTAATTTAAATAGTATCGCTAATTAGATGGTAAAATGCCATTCTTAAATTAACCCTACTCTGTGTTCTTCAAATTTATTAGAATAGGAATTGCTACTAATACCTACCTAATTTTAGATTTAAGAGTTTTGAAATAATACTATCAAATACATATACATACATATGTAGGTACTGATGGAACTCTTGATATCCGCATCTTAGCCGAGGTATATACATTTTTTGTACATGCTTTATTTCAATAATATTGTATAGGTACGTTAGAATTTAGCAGAATATTGTTGGTTCTCTTCATTCCTGGAAGCTTATAACAGCCATCATACAGGAATGGTTGAGAGTGAAAGCCACTAGACTCTGCTTGTCCGCTATTTGTAGCGCCATTCTTATTTAATATTTATTAATATTAGCTTATAAAACTCTCGCAGAAAGCGTTTACCAAATGCTGGTAGCTTAAATGTCTATATCATCAAGAGTGTAGAAATAGAAACGGTTCTGCGCGAAGCAAAAATAATTCTAAGGCATAGACAAGCAGAAATCGTGGGGCTGAAAATCAATACGGGAAAAGCAAAGATGATCAGCCTCGGGACCCAGTCATCCTCTCAAATAAATAAATATTTCTCAACAGCCGGTAAAGAAAGTAGTTTCCAATGTCTTCGGAGTAGACATTGTCTTTACCGAAACCCAAACCGAACAAGACATCAACAACCGCATCGGGAAACAAAGACTGCGTTCGGGATGTTGTCTAATATTTGGAGGAATAACTCTATCAGCTTAAAGACCAAGCTACGACTGTTCCGCTCTAATGTAGAATCCGTGCTGCTATACGGAGGCAGCACCTGGAAAGTTAGTAGATGTCTGCGAAGCATATTAAGGGTTTTCTGGCCCAATCGCAAATAAAACGAAGAACTTCATAGGAGGATGGGTCAGGAACCCATTGAGTCTATTATAAGAAGACGTAAGTGGCAGTGGATCGGACACACGTTTCGAAAAGTCAACGATTGCATTGCAAGCAAAGCAATGCAGTGGAACCCGCTTACTTAAGAATGCAGAAGAGTCGGAAGATCGAGAAGCTCATGGCGCAGAACAGTCGAGGAAGAGTCAGCGCAATTGGGGAAGAGCTGTAGAGAGCTGAAATACAACTCCGGAAACCCTACAAGCGATGGTGCGTAGGGGAAGTTGAGGCCCTATGTCAAGCAAGGGATCAACCACGAACTTAACAGGTCTGAAGCCCTAAGTAGGTATATGTAATATGTATGTAAACTGGCCAGTGAAAATAAAACAAAAGAATCGGTTTTCTAAAACTCCGTCTTTAAAGAGCACCTGAACCCTCAAAAATTGAATTGATAAAATTTTTGACTTTGCAATTAAGTGGGAAAAACAATATCATTCAAATGGCCACCTCGGGAAGATTCGCAACATGTGGTTCTCTTGAGGTAACTTTTAACCACTTTTTCACTCATTTCGGTGATATCTCGGTCATAACTTGAGTAATATTCAAATGTTGGTTTTTAATGCGTCTAGAGTTCGGGAATTATTCGCGTAGACATATTTTCTTTCGCTTAGCTCCACAGAAAATAATCTGACGGTGTCAAATCGCATGATCTAGGTGTCTAATTGACGTCGCCAAAACATGAAATTACGCTACCAGGAAACTTCTCACGCAATAAATCCATATATTGGTCGTGTTGTGTGGCTTGTTCCGCCGTCTTGTTGGAATCAGATATCGTCCAAATCATAATTTTCAATCGTCGGCCAGAAAAAATTGGTTATCATTCGACCTTATCGCTCCGAATTGACTGTAACCGTAAATTCGGATCATCACCAACACTTGCACTTGCAGCACTAATATTAGTTGATGCACATGTCTTACGACATCCACTCTCTTCAAATTTCTTCACAATTTTACCGATTGCTTGCGATGTCGGTCGATTATGACGACCGTAATCATCGCGTAATGCGCGAAAAGTGGCTACGATTGAACTACCACTTTTGTAGTAAGTTTTAATAATTTAAACGCGTTGTTCGATTGCTAAGCGATCCATTATCGTAAATCGCAAACATTTAACTGATATTTTGACACCTCAAATGACAGCTGAGTTTGACAGGTGTCAAATGCCAGCGCTACCAACTTTAAACCACGAAATGAATGACCCTGTACAAATATCATGAAGACTGGACGAGCCTTATTGATTAATGACTATGAAAGAGCTTAGCTTTGACTTGACTTGATTCTCCAAGTCGAACTACGAAAATAACGCACTTAGGTGATCCACCATGACAATCTTAGAATGAGCATTAAAGTCGGTTTCAAATGAACACTTAATGGACATGAAATCCAATCAACACTAACTAATTTTGGGGCTAACTGCAAAATGTCCATTTGGTGTTTTTTTGAAACCGACTTTAATGTTTTTTTTTTATAATGGACATTATGTCCGTCCAAATGGTCCACATTCTCATTCAAATAGACTTTATGTCTGCATTCAACGGAAATAATGGCCAAATGGAAATAATGCCATTTTTGAATAAACAATCTGTCAAAAACTAGAGTGATTTAATCACTATACTCTGTCCAATAAAATTGTTAGTGCAAGAGACATATAGAATATTTGCCTTTAATTCTGACTGCAATGGATTTTAAAAAGCTGTCACTACTTAAAAGCTCTAATAGGGTTGCCAATTTGTGGATATGTTTAACATTTAAACGGTTTTTCACTCATAAAAATAAAAAACTAAATCGAAACCAGAAAAACAGCAAGCGATAACACCTTTTCTCCTAAAGTTGAACTAGTTGTTCTCAAAAGCTTTTAAAAAAGCATACATTTTGAAAGCTCCTTAAAAAAAAAAAAAAAAAAACAAAGAAAAAGAAAAAGAAAAAGCCATAACGATTTGCCACAACTTGGGAACGTTAACTGTTTTTCAATGTGGGGTTATTGACAAGGATCAGGGCCGGACCAACTATATGTGCAAGATGTGTAAATGCACAGGGCGCAAAATTCTAGGGGCACATCATCAGGAGCAAGAAAATGTAGTCTCATCTTGCGCAACCTGCCATTTGCATTTCAACCACAAAGCTTGTTCAAATAATCCCAAAATAACATCCCTCACAACTATGCTAAGTTATTTCTTGCATTCAAGGAGAATTTAACTCAAAATATCGTAAAACTAAAGATCCCACTAGATCTACGCATTGAAAGTCTACCTCGTCGGTAATGTGGAAAAGTCTTCTGCAAATATAGAAAATGGCCCAAGTTTGAATGCGGCCGGCACTGACAAGGATTGACCGTTGATTGCTGATGGATGACCATTGGACACAATCAGTGATTTGTCTGTTCTCCACCAACTGGGTGACAGGAGGGATACACATGAGACAGAGTCTCTCTTGCTAATCTTAAAAGTTTCTTTAAGTTTTAATAAATTTGTAAATGTTACCAAAAAGCTCTAAATCCATAGCTATGGTTTTTTTTATAGATTGCGTCCTTTGTTTATAAAAAGAACCCTTCTAAAGGGTCCGCCAAATAACTTCTTTTTTTTTTTGAAAATGGCGCAAAACATCGAGTGTAGCTTCGGCTGTGTGGCACGTAGCGCCGTCCTGTTGAAACCAAATGTTGCCAATATCCTCCTCTTCAATTTTTGTGAACAAAAATTCATTCAACATGGCCCGATAACGATCGCCATTGACTGTAACGGCCACTCCTTGTCATTTTCAAAAAATGTCCCAATTATGCCTCTGGACCAAAATCCGCACCAAACAGTGACTCGCGCGTTTTGGGTGTATCGGCTTTTCAATGTATGCGTGCGGGTTTTCTGTGCCCCAAATGCGACAATTTTGCTTGTTTACTACCCGCCAAGATCAAAATGAGCTTCATCTGAAAAGATGATTTTTTTTTGGCGAAATCAGCATCTTCTCTAAGTCGATCGTAGGCCCACTTAGCGAAGCGTATACACAACCATATATTCGTTCAGCGGAAGGATAAAACTAATTATCTGAAAATCAGACATGAGCTAAGTGTTACCATTCACGAAATAAGAACTAGTTGAAAAAAAAAACTTTAGATGGCGGATCCTATATAAATACCTACCTGTCATATCTGTCTCCACAACCTGGAGCAAAAGAAATTTTCGGGCCACATCTATTTTGCCTTTTCTCTCCAAATTGATTGAAAGACATGCATAAACATATTAACAGTTTTAAACAAATAATCGTTTATTTCCCATAAGCAGTCCGAATTCCGACCACATCATAATAGTACTGTAAAGAAGCGTTACACTTTAGTGTCCTCTATCGACGAACAATAATAACAAAGTCAAAGTCCCTCTAAGTATGCAACAAAATATCGGAACAATGTCTATCAAATACACCGTGGCATACTAATGGGTGATTTTTTAAGAGGTTTAGAAGTTTTTTTAAAAAAAAAACACACAAAATTCGAAAAAATGAATGAAATATATATTTGAATCGATAGTTTGAACCTTGCAATTTAATGTTTAAAGATAATTTCATGCAAATGTTGACCGCGGCTGCGTCTCAGGTAGCCCATCCGCTGAGTCCAATTTTGGCATACTCTTTCACACATATCGGCCGGTATCTCACGAATGAATGCATGGATGTTGGCTTCCAGTGCGTCAATCGAAGCGGGCTTGTCCCTATAGACATTAGCCTTGACATACCCCCACAAAAAATAATCTAATGGTGTCAAATCGCACGATCTAGGCGGCCAATTGACCGGCCCGAAACGTTAAATTAACTGTTCACCAAACTCGCCTCGCAATTGCGCCATTGTTTCGCGTGCTGTGTGGCATGTGGCACCGTCTTGTTGAAACCACATATCATGCAAGTCAAGAACTTCCATTTCGGGCAAAAAAAAGTTTGTTATCATCGCTCGGTAGCGTTCACCATTGACAGTAACGCTGCGATTCGCATCATCTTTGAAGAAATAGGCCCAATAATGCCGCCGGCCTATAAACCGCACCAAACAGTGGCTTTTTCGGGATGCATTGGTAGCTGTTGCAATGCTTCTGGCTGATCTTCACTCCAAATGCGGCAATTTTGCTTATTTACGTACCCATTCAACCAAAAATGAGCCTCATCGCTGAACACAATTTTTCGATAAAAAAGCGGATCCTCGGCCAGCTTTCCAAGAGCCCATTCACCAGAAATTCGGCGTTGTGGTAGGTCGGCTGGCTTTAGTTCTTGCACCAGCTGTATCTTAAAAGGCTTTACGCCCAAATCCTTCCGCAAAATTTTCCACGTAGTGCTGTAACAAAGGCCTAACTGCTGGGAACGGCGCCGAATCGACATTTCGCGGTCTTCTGTCACACTAGCTGATACGGCCGCAATATTTTCTTCACTACGCACAATACGTAAACGTGTTGGTGGTTTAATGTCCAACAAAGTAAATTTGGTGCGAAATTTGGTCACAATCTTCCGAATAGACTGCTCAGAAGGTCGAGAATGCCGATCATAAAATGGAAGCAGCGCGCGATGAACATTTCGAACCGAGCACGAATTTTGATAGTAAAATTCAATAATTTGCAAGCGTTGTTCATTTGTAAGACGATCCATGGTTAAATTGCAAACCAAACTGAAGCTGTTTGACAGTGACACAAGGTACTAAACACACGTCAGCTGTCAAAACCATTTCATTCTTATTTTCCATGACCGTTTTCCTGTGAGCACTCAGCATACATAATCCTTTAAATTTTAGCATTCAATTACTTAAATTTTTTTCTTTCGTTTCTTAATGCATATCTGTCACAGGGTTCGTCAAGGAATGTTGGTTTTGTGAGAGTGCCATGTAACAAATAGAATTCAAAAGATTTTACGGAAAAGATAAGACTTTCGGTTTCGGACTTTCGGCACAAACGCTACGCAAAAACCTCGAACTGTTAACATTAAAAGACGTTTGGCATGGGGTTCGTCAATGGATTTTGGGCTACTTTTTTGCATTGATACTTGTGCGATTATTATGTAACAAATGGTGGCCACAAAATTTTATATGAGTCACTTTCCGTTATGGTTTAAGGTGCAAAAGTTACTTGAAAAACTGAATTTTACTTAAAAAAAATCGAACTTTCAACATTTAAAGAGGTCTGTCAGGGGTTCGTCAAGGAATTTTGGTCTCACTTTTTGCGCTGACCATTGTGGGAGTCTTATGTAAGAAGTAACGTTCATAAAAGTTATATGAAAGTTACTTCCAGTTTCAGTTTTATAAGCAAAAACATAAAGAAAAAAAACTGGATTTTATTGAAAATTTTCGAATTGTCAACATTTGAAGATCTCTGCTGGTGGGTTCATCAAGGAACTTTAGTCTAACTTTTTGCTCTGACACTTTTGGGAGTCTCGTGTAACAAATGGCAGCAAACAAAATTGTATACTAACTACTTCCGGTTAGGATTTAAAGTTAAAACATTATGCAGATGAGTTGACTTTTGCACACTTTGTGTCGAATTTTATATATGTTAGTCACACCAAAATGCAGACAGAGAAGGTGATTCTTGTATAGCGCCCCGAAGGCTTTCTATTGAAATGCCTTAAAACATTAAAGAAATGACTTGACTTTTTATGTCGTTGGCTCTCAGAATATATCTTCCACCTATGGTTTTTAGATTTGTTTTGACTCTTCTTAAGGTACTAAAGGTCCTTTCAATCGAACTCACGCTAGGGAAATATGAAGTATGGAAGTATTTTTGTTGGGAAAAAACTTCTGCTTCTTGTAATGGGTGATTTTTTAAGAGGTTTAGAACTTAAAAAAAAAAAAAAAACACAAAAAATTCGAAAAAATGAATGAAATATTTATTTGAATCGATAGTTTGAACCTTGCAATTTAATGTTTAAAGATAATTTCATGCAAATGTTGACCGCGGCTGCGTCTCAGGTAGCCCATCCGCTGAGTCCAATTTTGGCATACTCTTTCACACATATCGGCCGGTATCTCACGAATGAATGCATGGATGTTGGCTTCCAGTGCGTCAATCGAAGCGGGCTTGTCCCTATAGACATTAGCCTTGACATACCCCCACAAAAAATAATCTAATGGTGTCAAATCGCACGATCTAGGCGGCCAATTGACCGGCCCGAAACGTGAAATTAACTGTTCACCAAACTCGCCTCGCAATTGCGCCATTGTTTCGCGTGCTGTGTGGCATGTGGCACCGTCTTGTTGAAACCACATATCATGCAAGTTAAGAACTTCCATTTCGGGCAAAAAAAAGTTTGTTATCATCGCTCGGTAGCGTTCACCATTGACAGTAACGCTGCGATTCGCATCATCTTTGAAGAAATAGGCCCAATAATGCCGCCGGCCCATAAACCGCACCAAACAGTGGCTTTTTCGGGATGCATTGGTAGCTGTTGCAATGCTTCTGGCTGATCTTCACTCCAAATGCGGCAATTTTGCTTATTTACGTACCCATTCAACCAAAAATGAGCCTCATCGCTGAACACAATTTTTCGATAAAAAAGCGGATCCTCGGCCAGCTTTCCAAGAGCCCATTCACCAGAAATTCGGCGTTGTGGTAGGTCGGCTGGCTTTAGTTCTTGCACCAGCTGTATCTTAAAAGGCTTTACGCCCAAATCCTTCCGCAAAATTTTCCACGTAGTGCTGTAACAAAGGCCTAACTGCTGGGAACGGCGCCGAATCGACATTTCGCGGTCTTCTGTCACACTAGCTGATACGGCCGCAATATTTTCTTCACTACGCACAATACGTAAACGTGTTGGTGGTTTAATGTCCAACAAAGTAAATTTGGTGCGAAATTTGGTCACAATCTTCCGAATAGACTGCTCAGAAGGTCGAGAATGCCGATCATAAAATGGAAGCAGCGCGCGATGAACATTTCGAACCGAGCACGAATTTTGATAGTAAAATTCAATAATTTGCAAGCGTTGTTCATTTGTAAGACGATCCATGGTTAAATTGCAAACCAAACTGAAGCTGTTTGACAGTGGCACAAGGTACTAAACACACGTCAGCTGTCAAAACCAGTGTTGCCAAAACCAAACCAGCTAAAAAATCACCCGTTAGAACATCGCATAATTCAAGTTTTTGAAGACCTCCAGTGGACATTCTTTTGTTTTTTTCTCAAGAGCACGATTTATTTAAAAATTAGACTGCAGTTAATGAAGGGTGATTTGAGCGATTTTTTTGACGGTTCACTATTCTTGGCCTTTGAAGTTTTACATCAATTTCTTCTGCAAACAATTTCGAATCAACAATAAGTTCTTCAGCTCTCGTCTCCTGAGTATTGGATCGTTTATTTTGTTGCGAGATTTATAATTTTGTGAATATGTTTCGTGCACGGAAGCAGGTCTAACTCTTTTGATTGCAGAATATTCACGCCTGGTTCCAGGTAAGCTGAATATTTTGCTACTAACACAAAGCATGTAATGAATGTTGTTTATGTAATAGCACAATGCAACTAAAAAGCAGTTGTTTTTGCTACTGAATTTCCTTCAATTGAAGATTACGATGCTTTTGTACTTTCCAGACCATCGAGTTTGGCTAAAGGGGGGCAACTGCACCCCCCTCCCCCTGTGTACGCCCTTGACTAAGACACAACTTATGTTTTGATTATTTTACATTTTTTATTTTGAATATTATTATGTTAATTTTGTAACTAGCATTTCCTAGAGTTTTGCATATACATATCATGCAATATCGATGATGCGATAAACCAACCTAATGAAGAAGTAAATATAATGGGTGATTTTTTAAGAGGTTTAGAACTTTTTTAAAAAAAAAAAACACAAAAAATTCGAAAAAATTAATAAAATATTTATTTGAATCGATAGTTTAAACCTTGCAATTTAATGTTTAAAGATAATTTCATGCAAATGTTGACCGCGGCTGCGTCTCAGGTAGCCCATCCGCTGAGTCCAATTTTGGCATACTCTTTCACACATATCGGCCGGTATCTCACGAATGAATGCATGGATGTTGGCTTCCAGTGCGTCAATCGAAGCGGGCTTGTCCCTATAGACATTAGCCTTGACATACCCCCACAAAAAATAATCTAATGGTGTCAAATCGCACGATCTAGGCGGCCAATTGACCGGCCCGAAACGTTAAATTAACTGTTCACCAAACTCGCCTCGCAATTGCGCCATTGTTTCGCGTGCTGTGTGGCATGTGGCACCGTCTTGTTGAAACCACATATCATGCAAGTCAAGAACTTCCATTTCGGGCAAAAAAAAGTTTGTTATCATCGCTCGGTAGCGTTCACCATTGACAGTAACGCTGCGATTCGCATCATCTTTGAAGAAATAGGCCCAATAATGCCGCCGGCCCATAAACCGCACCAAACAGTGGCTTTTTCGGGATGCATTGGTAGCTGTTGCAATGCTTTTGGCTGATCTTCACTCCAAATGCGGCAATTTTGCTTATTTACGTACCCATTCAACCAAAAATGAGCCTCATCGCTGAACACAAGCAGCGCGCGATGAACATTTCCAACCGAGCACGAATTTTGATAGTAAAATTCAATAATTTGCAAGCGTTGTTCATTTGTAAGACGATCCATGGTTAAATTGCAAACCAAACTGAAGCTGTTTGACAGTGACACAAGGTACTAAACACACGTCAGCTGTCAAAACCAGTGTTGCCAAAACCAAACCAGCTAAAAAATCACCCGTTAGCAAGGTGCTCGGTGGGTATTCCGTTGAACTTCCTTTCAGTTCTTATTTCGTTGAAGCGCAAACAGGCACATGAGGAGGTTACCGTTAACAGTTACCGTGTAGATACCAATCTAGAGTACGTTAGCTTAAAGGGAGAATTCCTATTTAGAAACAGACTTAAGGGTAACGTAGTGTATCCACAAGAAGTTTCTATATTTGTTGGTTCGAAAAGTTTATTTTCAGCGATCGATTTTCTTCTAAAGTGTATCAGGGATAGAGGTGTCTTCACATCCCGTTTAGTCTTCTAGTGTTGCGCTAGAGGCAGGAGTTGCTCCAAACCGCTTATTCCTACGCTTACCCTTTCTTTCTTACTTGCTTTCTTTTGGATTGACCCTGGACAACCGCGAGCTTACCCGAGCCTCGACATAAAAGCATCACATCAGTACCATACTGCCGCACTCTTCAAAGTCATTAAGGAGTTAGGGAAGGCCTAGATAATTGCAAAGTTGCCCAACTACTCTAAAGCGTTCGATACCATTGATCATGATAAAGGGTGTTTTTTTAGACGTGGTTTTCAAGAAGAAATAAAACGCAAATAATCTAATGTTATGGCCAAGAATTTAGATTTATAATAAAAATAAGGCTGGCACAAATAAATTCCAGCCGTGAGGCCCAATTTTTGACAGCTCCAATTGTTGCGCGCGATGGCGGACGGACTAATTCGGGTCTTCTTCGATATTCCGCTCCACAGCAGCAATAGCGTCTTCGGTGCACACTGTACCGCGTCTCTGAGGATGCTCATTATCAACTAGAGTAAACGTAGTTCGAAACCGATCCATGGTTGCTCGAATTTATGCGATTTTGCGATTATGTCGACCGAATATTGGACGCAGCGCGCTATGCGTCACGCGAACCGAACCATAATTTTGGTAATAAATTTGCACGATTTACAAACGTTCTTTAGGAGTTAGTCTATTAATTATGAAATGGCAAACCAAACTGAGCATAAATAAAGTGACAGCTGTCAAAAAGACCAACTCCGAAAAAAATATTGCCAGACTGAAAACCACACGTCTAAAAAAAACGCCCTTCATAATTTGAAGGAAACTTTCATACTATCTCTATTTCTCCTCCGAGACACTATAACAAATTCATGTTTACCTCTTTGCTTGGAGAAGTCAATCTGTTGTTTCAGCAAATCGGGCTTCCGAATTATTCTCGCTGAGCTATGGTGTACCTCAAGGATCTATTTTGGGACCCCCTCTTGTCTCTGTTTAAGTAAACGATGTATCACATCCAGTAAAATATTGCGAGACACGAATGTGTGCTGGCGAAGTAATCTTCAATCTGAAACAGTCTTTAACTATTGCTCGTTCTAGCTAAGAGGTTGAAAGATAACGAAAATCGAACCAGTTGAATCAATTGCTTTTGTAATAAGCGCATATTTTACGTACATAATATGGTTGGAGACAGTGGAGAACCCAGACAACCTTGATAAATCCAAAGCAAGCCCCCATCAGCATTTTACTATACTGGAATTTGCAAGTCAAAATTTAAGAGCTCATCTTTATCATATTTATCATCAAGTGTGCATAGGTATTTGTGTTACTAAACAAAAATATCATTTCTTTCGAAGCACTGTGCCTTATCAGAAAATTACAAATATCTAAAAATTATCGCAAAACCTACCAGAAGAAAATATTGCCGAAAAAGTATCTGTCAGCTAACAAACCTATGCCATAACAAATTACGAGATAAATAATACTCTAAAACTGCCCAGCTTAATGTCGATTTTATATGCAATTTGCATAAAGTAATTGCAAGATGCTTCATAGATATTTTATTATAGATGTGCTTTATCAAGGTGAAAAAATAAGTATTCAGATAAAAATTTAAATTCCCCTATAAAAATGTATGTAGATACGTAATAAAGAAAAGGTCAGTGTTGAATTTTTTATTCTCCAGGCAAACACTCTGGGGATGTTGTGTATTTATTGTATAACCTTGCACAATACACAAATAATGTATCTTCTATCTCTTGATAACTTGTCACGATAAATCAAAAAATGACGTCGCATCGCGTCTTTGCAGTTGCTTGTCTGAATTTATCGTCAAGGGAGCTTCATACTACAAATATACGACACTCATTTCAGACATCAGATACATATGTATGTATATGTATTTATGGAAATGTTTGTAATTTCAATCTGTACTTTTATGCAATTGTATCTACATGCTTAGCATTTAATCTGATGTGTGCCATTTAGAATACAAGAAATTAAAAAAAAAAAAAACTAAAGCTAAAGCTAATAAATTTTTGAAAAATGCCAAATATTTTTTAAAAGCCATTTCCTTCCATATGACCGATGTCGATGCGATGGTATCGCGTGTGCAGAGGCTTGAAGTTGGAACGGAAGAGTTATTGCATCTTTTTAGATGGAATTCACACAGTTTTTCTTCATCCATTTAATGGAGGTTTATAAAACAAAGATAATCATCAGCAGTATGTCAGGTCCGCACATCCACGGTGTATGGCAGTAGTTGGAATTGGTTGTTGGATCTGGATGGCATTAAGCGGTGAGCTATGCATTTAAATAGGTACAGCTACATATCTATAAGGTGCACAGTGCACCATAATGCCTTGAGCTATGCAGGAGATAGCTTTGAACTCTTCGTGTCATTTAAAACTGCTGCCGACTTTGTCTCGCAAACTAAGGGATTTTGTATCTATATTATTTTTTTATTTTTTATCTTAGCTTTAGCTGGGTTTTCTTTTGCCTTGCTCGTGTATACCTACTGTTTGCATGTTGCATTATATGGTACACTGGGACTATAGGATATACATTGTTAACTGGGTTTGTTGGTAGCTTTGTATATGAAGAAGATGTGCAATCACATGTGCGGCTGTTGCATCATCTCCTTCTGCACTTGCTTTTTTTTTGTTTAATTTTATTTTATTTTCCTAGAAGAATATCCGGATGTGATAGTAAAAGTTGGCGATAGAGATACATAAAAACTAAATCCTGAAGGTTTTTCTTTAGCGAGGGTTCTTTATTCTTTTTCCAATGTAGAGAGAAAGAGATGTGTTTCAGTATCTATACATGTTTCAAAAGTCACTAAGATTATTGAATAAGAATAAAATGCGCGGCTATGTTTTACCTATTTTCTTACTCTTAAAAAATCATTATGAAATTTTCTGATTCAAATAAAAAAAAAAAAAGGGTGCGACAAAATTTGTTGCAAACTGTGTCTCTCTTAATATCTCAGCAAGCGCATTACTAGCATCAAGTGCAGAGGACCAGTGAAAGCACTGCCAACATGTTGTAAGAAGATAATCATCCCCTGGTTCA
This sequence comes from Leucozona laternaria, assembly GCA_932273885.2. NCBI lineage: Eukaryota > Metazoa > Arthropoda > Insecta > Diptera > Syrphidae > Leucozona > Leucozona laternaria. The sequence continues at coordinate 266,768,143 of OW026366.1, read as the reverse complement.
ATGGAGAGTGCCAACAGGCTCATACAGCCAAGAGCGAGTCCTTACATTCAATCCTAGATACTAAAACTGGAGCTGCTGAGAGAGCAGTCCGGGGCTTCGGGGGCTCTACGGGTTTACCAGATGAAGGGAATAACAGCGACTTCTCAGCAAGAAAAAGGAAGAGCACAAAAGTCTGTCGAAATGTGTGGTTTTTTAGACCAAGCAAAGCAACCGTCTATTACATTTTGAACTTGCAAGAGGTTTTGAAAAAAAAAATGTAAACATCAACGTTTGTCAATGCGCCTAATTTTTGTTACTGAACGTACTCAAAAGAAACACTGCTATATGGAATAATTAACATTGCATTACCTATCTGTAGGCAGTGCTTAAAAATCTAGTGTTGAAAGAACGGCAGCAAAATCCCCAGTGGCGGAACCGCTGTTACGAAAATTCCAAGGACTTAAATTGGCCATACACGATCGAGCCAAATGGCTCGGCCTGCCCAAATTGCATCGTGTGATTGGGCTCAACCGAGCCATTTGGATTTTAAGCCCGTCGGAAATGCACCACCCAAATTGGCCCGAGGCAAATCGCTCGATTGTGCATGGCCAGCTTAAAAGGCTGGTGGTCAAGTAGCCAACGGACAGAGGGTGTTTACCTATCCAAAAATTTGCAGACACCCTGAGTTGTTGTAGCTGTTTTTTATCAAGGGATTACAAGAACACAAACCTATCCGGACAGCTTTGGATCTATCCTCGAACGCGGCAATTCACATTTAACTTTAAGATGACTGCACATTACACATGGTTGTTGCTTATGATCAAGAATCAACAACAACAATACAATTGGAACGAAACTCTGAACCAAACAACCATCAGCGGAAAGAACTAAAATCGTGGTTTCATTCCAATGACACCGTAGCCAAACTCCATAAGAATTTAATGGTTTGACGGATAGGGGCCGGAAGCATTAGAGTATTTAGTTCGAAATGTCAACCAACTTCCAACCCTTATGCAACTCCATCTTTCGATTCAGTAAAACATGCACAATAATTTCAATCTAAAATGTAGATACTAAACGAACCTGCAATTGTCAGTCGAAATCACTAAAATCGCAGTTTCAATCAATTGATACCGCAGCCAACCTCCTATGGAATTTGACGCTGCGCTTTTAAATGAGTATTAACTTTTAGCAAGTGCAAAAGTAGCCGTGTGCTTTTGCAAGCCCGGAGGGATTTGGTTCAAAAAAGACATCGGGCCATTTAAGAAACAAAATGGAGTTTCCATACAAACTATCGGTAACAAAGTATCTATGCAATTCACGCCGGTATCACAGTAAAAGAATAATATAAAAATAAGTGTGAAATACATATTAATTGCGATAAAATATTATTCTCATCGTCGGTCGTGATAAAATCAATTTGCTTTCGTTCGCTGACAAAAAAAAAAAACACAAAATAGCAGCTGACCGCAGATGTTCGTAACGTAACGTGATACATCTTAACGTGTGACCTCGTAACGTTGCATATAATAAAATCCACGTTTTTCACTCTACCGCCGGCATAGATGTTTACACATCAACAAAATAACAGGAAATGTATATCGATGTATCTTTACCACGAACACCTTTATAACTTCAAACCAATCAAAGACTTTGTGTACCTAAGGCTCAACTGTTACCTCGCAAAATGACATCAGTGCAGATATCAAAAGAAGAATCATAGCTCTTGCCAATCGCTGTCTATTAGAAAATAACGATTTTAAACATTTGTTTTTCAGAAAGCTTATCTTTTAAATTTAAATAAAAAAATGATGCTCAGGCATTTTTCCTAAGTGTAAAGACTTTTATTTAGACGATCCAATGAATGGAACTAAATATATAAGCTTCTTAAGCGAACCTTATCGGCTTTTTCTAGAGATTTTATGCTAATCAACAACAGTCTCCAAAAGATCACACTTTAGGTGCCCCGCAGAGTTATAGGGAACGGCCAAAAATTTTGAAGAACTCGAGGCAGCAAGCTACGAAATGGGGCTTGTTGGTTGAATCAAAATACGAATTTATTTAGAAGTCCATACTGATAAGTTTTGGTGGGAAAGTTGCCAAGACCAAAGTTGTATGCAGTGAAATGACATAATTATCTGTTTACAATTACTGTTTCTTTTTCTCATTTTGCTCGTTCCCTTTGAAGCTTACGTTCATTTTTTTTTTACAAAAATTTAAGGACTTAACTAAATTTGAAGTATTCTCATATATGTATGTATAAGTATATATCTCTTCAAATGATGGGAAAACGGAGTTCAAAATTACAGAGCTCTGGAAAGTCGGTTAAACTCTGTACAAATCCGATGCTACACCAATTGTGTGGTTATATGTGTTTAAAGCGCTGTTACTTTGGACTGCAATGTATGGGACCATCTAAAAACATTTATTAACATTTTGGAAATTTTGTGCTCTACAATTTTAATGATTAGGAGAATTAACATAAGAAACTAAAACTTCTTGGCGAACAAGAACAATTCCAAAAAGGTTAAAATAGCTATTAAAAAGACATAGCCTAGAATAGTTTTGTATGTCATTGCCTACAACTTTGGTTTTGACAGATTTACCCCCAAAAAGATCAATTCGTGATATCCAAAATGGCTGATTTCACCATGGTCATGTCCTCCAGGAATATCTACACTTCATGATTTCAATCACAGTCTCTTCATTGAGTCAATGAAGAATTAAGACTCCCTGTATTTCTTTCAAGAAAATAGTCTTCTCATTCCAGTATAAATTATGAGAAATTTTTCGGTTTGTATAACTCGATTAAACAAAAATTCTTATATCCAACTCAATACTAAATTTTTTTGTTCAACATGAATAATTTTATTTTGTCATGTTATCATCATCATTACCGCATAATCATACCATATACAATGATTAATTAAGTTTTATTAATTTAAAATACTAGGGTATGCAATTAATTATTATGTCAACAGAGAAGCCAAGCTTCACCGATTGTGATTTGTTAACACTTCCGTTTTGCAGACATAATTGTGACGACACCCGATATTACTTCTAGATATTGATCGAAAGAAAACTTAAAAACCGTGTCAAATATAAAAATAATAAAAAAAAAACAGTAATCAATTTTTCCAACCCACCACCACCACCATTATATAGCTAACATTGAACGTCATTATCCGCACATGAAAGAGATACTATAACTTAACTTGAATTGTTCGCGCAGTGATGCTGATCAATTTTACATATGTGTGGATCTCACCGGAACGAGCCAATTAATCAATCCGGCTCGAGATCTAGCTGCACATCTCCCTCCACCGCACCACACCGCGCCGCACAGTGGTTCGGTTTGTATGGGAGAGCGGAAAAAAGTCTGTTTTATCTGAACGGTTCCACGGATTTAAATGAAATTTGGCACACACGTTTAGATTAGTCTTATACATATTTGGTCAAAATTTGGTCAAGAAAAAATTGTTAGAAAAAAAGTTATTGACATTTTTATAAAATTTGAGGGTTTTGATGTTTGTATGGGAGAGCGGAAAAAAAATCTGTAACATCTGAACTGCTTAACGGATTAAGATGAAATTTGATTCGCATTTTAAAATTAGTCATATACACATTTTGTCAAAATTTGGCTATGAAAAAATCATTAGAAAAACAGTTATGGGCTTTTTTTCTAAAATTTGAGTGTTTTGATGTTTGTATGGGAGAGCGGAAAAAAGTCTGTAAAATCTGAACTATTAAACGAATTTTAATGAAATTTGACAAACATGTTAAGATCAGTCTTATACATGCTTGGTCAAAATTTGGTCAAGAAAAAAATGTTAGTAAAAAAGTTATTGACATTTTTATAAAATTTGAGGGTTTTGATGTTATATTTAAATAAAAGTTTTTTTTTTAGTAAAATCTTAACTTTTTATTTTGAATAAAATATTATTATTAACTATGTATATTTTAATGTATTGAATTCACTTTATATGTTTGTTATTATATTTCACTTCACTTTCACTTATTGGTTGATCAAAGAGTACACATTTTTCTTACACACCTTGCACAAATGCTCAATAACTCAATACTGACTTTTTTTCATTAATCCTTTATATATGTATATAGATTTAAGTAAGAGATTTTATTCTAATAAGCCATTACTAATCCTTACAGGTAATACAAGATTACGCAATACACAACAAAAACAAAGCAATAAAACTTACAAAAAACACCTTTTTTTTATTTTACCTGCCCTACTTTTAGCGAAAAATTAAAAAATAATAAAGGATTATCCCTAATCCTTTTCTTTATTTTGTATTAAGCTCTATCGTATAATTAAAAAATATCATAAAACTTTATTATTTTTCGTGTGTTGTTTTCAAGAAAATTGAGTTGAAAGTTGAAAAATTTTCCAGGCAGAAATAATAGGTTTCGCAAAAATCGAAATTCTCAGCCCTGGGTCAATGTATTAATTTTGTTTTATTTTTAAAATAAAGTTTGACATTATTTCTTAAAATAATGGGCTTAACTAGTTCATTCTGACAATTAATACCAAAGTAGTCAAACTTTTTGGTAAACACCACCGTCAAGACGGAGTTTTTTGAAATCCGATTAGGTGAAACATTTTTGAGCATAACTTCCACATCTGCACGTATCTGCAGCTGATTTTTTCTGTGCTGTAACATGAATGTATGGAGCATATGGTGGCATTCTCGCGCGCCGTATAGACACTACTTCCACTGGCATTTATGTTTTCTCAGCTCTCAGGTATACGAGTGTGTTTCTCTATCCGATTGGACCAGATCTGGCGTAACACTTTCTGTTCGTAGGTATAACTTAGCTTGGTTAACAATCCGAATCATCGCAACATGATAGGGTTGGGAAGAGGCGTAAGATGCAAAATCATTTTCCATAGTGGGAATAAGGTAATAAGGCAACGTAAAATGGTATATAGGTACCATTTCAGTTATATGGATGCAATAGACCCTGAATATGGATTTCAAGAAAATTGCATTCAATTGAAAGCTTTTCGAAATGGAAGCAAATTATAGGTATTGATTATCAACTTAGGAAGCGTGCCCTCAGTTTAAACCTGAACTCAACCTTAATAGATGGTTGTCATGTCATATCAATTACTTGAATTGGATGGAGGGGGCATGAACAAAATGTTGCTACTTACAGGCTGTAGCACTGACCCAACTATAAAAGTTAGCAATTTAAATGGAAATATACAGAGTGTGTAATGGGTTTTAAGAAGCATCTCAGATGCATGTGGCATGTGAGTAATTTTTCAATGAGCGGCTTACTTTAAGTGTAGGCATTGAAAATTCAATAATGATGATGAAATAATGCAACCCTTTCATTATCTCTAGCAGAATCACAGTGAATATATTTTTATTTCCTGGTAAACGATATGATGGATTGATCTCTTGTTGGGCGCCATTTTAATGCATTTTCCTGGCTTTTTGTGCATAAATAACAAAATTGAGAGGAAATAAAAACATAACGATATAATACATATATGTATCAAGTATCTGTGCATACTTTGTAGCTTCTTGTAAGCAGGTAGGTTATACTGATGATAAAATCAGCCTCTTGTTGGGCGCCATTTCAATGTAGTTTTTGTCTTTTTAAGAACACGTCATATGAAGGAATAACTTTATATTTGTACTTGTACATATTTTTAAGTCTCTAGTAAAAAAGCTATTCCGATCATAAAAGTAATCTCCTGTTGGGCGCCATTCTATTGTATTTTTCTTGCTTCATAAAAAAACGTCTTTAGCTATGAGGAAATAACTTCATAACTATATATTTGTACTTGCACATACTTTGTAGCCTCTGGTGAGAGTTATTCTGATTTTTAAAATAATCTTTTGTTGGGCGCCATTTTAATATAAGTTTTTTTGCCTGGTAAAAATACATACATAATTCTTATTCTCCATATTTGAGTTCAAGTTATGTGTACTAAGTGTGACTTAATTTGACCTAATATGTTTCAAAATTTTGAAAAATGGAGATCCCGAAAGAGAAAGACTTATTTAGGAAAATGTTCATACCATCTGCAAAAAGATGCGGTCTGAAGTGACTTCCCTCAGGAACTCCTTAGTTAGGGTTTAAGAAAGAGTCTCTTAATTTTAGCTGGAAAGAGTTATACGGATGATAAGACGAAATTCAGTTGATGAGTTTATTTTTAAGAAGATTATTTGACGAAAGAGCTGATAAAAAGTCTTAAAATAGTCGGTATAAGTAGAGTCTAGCTCTTGCCCACGTTCTCTAACGCATTTGAGCACTTTTTAGTACATCTAACTTGGCAGTAAGTCTGTGGAGATGATATTGTCCAGCAATTGATAAAGCGTATGTTGAAATGAAGTCAACGATGCTCCTGAGGACTCGTCTACTGATGGTATCCAGTTAAACTTTGAAAGGTTGAAGTCCAATCAACGAAGAAGTTTTACCCTACAAAAGGAAGGCTAGTTCTAATTGGTTGATATGTTAGTATGGCGGGTAGAATTATATGAAACAAAAATCAACTCAGGAGCGGATTCGAGTCGTATTTTGTGTTAAAAAAAACTTGGACTGAGGAGTTGGACTGACATTATGTAACATTTTACGTGTGCATATCTAATTTTTCTTGTCTCCCGTCTAGTCTAGTGGAGTCTCGTGATTATATTGTTTTGTTGACTTTATTATCGGCTTTGAAAAATTAGAAAACTATGCAAAAAGGCATATAAATTAATAAATAATAAATAAGATGGCATCTCAACACCATTTCAACTCAACTCCAAATCGAGCTCTCAACTCGATCTAATACCTAACTAAAAACATGTTCTGACCCTAATCCAACTCGAGCTCTGGATCCTGTATACATATAGAGTAAAGGACTCTTTGAAGATTGCAAGAAAAAGGCTAAAATTCCGTATTTTGGTAAGGACTCAGTTTGGTTCCTCTTTACAACGCAATAACTCTTTAACTTGTGATTTTAACGTAAAAGTATTCATATTCAATATTGTAGGGAATTATATGACCAACAAATTACATGCAGGTATCACTTTTCTTTTGCGACCAATACTATCAGGTGGAGATTGAGAAAGTGTTATTTTGAACGTTTTTAATTACTTGCTTTCTTCTCTTTATGAGGAATTCAAAATTAACAGGGTGGGCCTAATACAAGTTTCGTTTTAAAAATGCAATAAAATGAACAAAATTAAATTTTGTCCATGTGTTATGGCTTTATTAGTAAGAGAAAACATTCCCATTAATTTATGGACCACAACGTCGTACAAGTGTCTGCCTCGGCTGGCTTCGCTGTAGCGCATTCTGTCACCATGTTGATGGTTTCGGGCTGTAGCTCAAGGATGGCTTGGATGATATTGACCTTAAGTGCTTGAATAGTTTCCGAATTGTCGGTTCTTTACGGTTCCTCAAAAAAAAAAATAGTCCAAGGGGTCAAATCGCAGCCCCGAGGCGGCCAATTGATATTTATCCAAAATGGCTGATAACACGATTTGGGAATTCGGTGCTCAAAAGATCGATTATGGCATGAGCTGTGTGGCATGGCGTGCCATTCTACATAAACCAGAGGTCGTCCACATGTCTTCAATTTAAGTAAACAAAAAGTCGGTTAACATGGCTCTGTAACGCCCACCGTTGACCATAACGTCGTTCCCAGTCTCATTTTCGAAGAGAAATGATCGAATTATACTCTCTGTGGATGCATTGGCTTCTCGACAATAACGTACGAGTTTTCCGAGCCCCAGATGCGGCAATTTTGTTTGCTAAAGAAGCCGCTGAGATTAAAATACGCCTCGTCAATAAAGATGATTTTTCGCCCAAAATCTGTCTGGGCTACACAACACTCACTTTGGAAATTCAATATATCCCAACGTTGTTCAAGCGTAAAGCGACTCATTTCGTTCGGCGGAGGTATGATACTGACTTTCTGTCGAGATTTCGAGCGGTAAACAGCTTTCAGTGTCAAAATAATCGATGATTTAAGAAGAAACTACTAGATGGCCCACCCGTTATAATATATCTTCCGATTGCATAGATATTTTGATGCAAATACATTCCATAGGAAGATGAAATTGTTTTTAATAAGGGTTACGTTTAAGCCCCCTCTTTTTACTATACGTTCGCAATATGACGGTCTTTGCTATGAAAACTAAGATGACTTGATTTAAAAGTTTATTATTATTAGAGCCAAGTTCCAATGCGATGGCCAGAAGATCATATGGAAACTCAGAGCTTTCTGACAGGAGGCCAGGAGCTATTTCAAAAGGATCAAAAAGTGAACGAGGAGCTATATATTCTATGTTGACTCAAAACTGATTGCTTTACTAATTTTATACATTTAATGAAAATATCGTTAGGTGTATTTTTTACCGCAACTAAATGTTATAGCAGACGAGACACAAATATCCTTTATCGTCTGATTACTATGGTTTTACTCAATTACTATATCCTTTTTTATTTCTTCAGTATATATCTTTTATTACAAGGTATTTAAATTTTGTCTGTAGTACCCCGTAGCGTACCTAATGGTTTGTGCGTTAGACTGTCAGGAAGTGACAAATCCTCGTTCTTATCTTTTGTCATATTAGTCGTTTTGATGTGGCAGACAATTGTAGCTCCCCTCCATTTCTTCCAATTTACAACACGCACACAGGAATGGTTGAGAGTTGTGTGCAAGTCACTTTACACCCTGGTTCTCTACGAGCTGTTGCGCCACCAATTTGTTTATTATCTGTTGTACTTAGCCCATCTTCCCTTAAATAGAGTTTCCATTCGCAGAACGCATCAGGTAATGATATTGATTTATGTCATCGCTTGCCTCTGTTTCTTTCTTACATCAAGTACTTTTTCCTCTCATTTGACCCGTATCAATAATACCTTCATCTTTGATCAGGGTTGTTTCACATCTCACCTCCAATACTCAAGTGCTCTTTTATTCAATGTATTACTACTAGCACTAGAGATCTATGTATGTATGTACTTACTCGGGCTCACCACAAATTGCGACAATTTCAAATGCGTACGTGACCGTCGCTCTTGTTATTCTATGAGGTTCCTATTCCTAGTATTGTTCCATTCATCCGGAATGCAATCGCCAACACTTTTCATCTCATCACTCTCAGCAGTCAGCACACTACGCGCAGCCTCCAGATTTTGTCATTAATTTGCCCGCTATAATCATCATCTTCGCATGTGTTTATGTTTATATTATTCCCCTCGACCTCGATTGTTTTCATTCTTTCCAGAATTTTCAAACCCGTAGACAGAAGTTTCGAGATTTATTTGCGTGAATTTTTATGACATCAATTTCTTCTATTTTCAATTCGATTTCGGATCGTCTAATCACTTTTATCAGCTATAGTGGTCCATCCTGACGAAAAGATTCCATTTGTCGCTAACGTTATCTCATACAAAATGTCATGGAGTTCAAACACCCATTTCTATTCATTTCCTCTACCAGTGATACACTAACACTTCTAGTTTTTTTTTAGCTCAAAGAAAATTGTATTAAGTTGATGTTTTGTTGTTGTTTTTTTTTTTTTTCAAGAACAAGCTGAGTAGTTTTTCTTGCCGACAGCGGCGATAATTGGAAAATATACTTTTAAATAATTCAAATACCGGCTTAATGACAGTAGCAGCACTATAGCATGCATACATGATCATATTCGCCACCAAGGAATGATAAGCATTTCATTGTACGTATTTTAATTAATAATAGAGCCGCATAGCGATGTACAAAACAAAACTTAAAAAAACACACAAAATGCATTCACTATGGGACTGGACACACACACCAATATATACTTACATATTTTCTGGACAAGGAAAAATGTTCTACTTTATTGAGAAACGTCAGAAATTGCACTTTAACTGTCACTTAAGCACTTTTTTATTGGAACTTCTACTTAAGAAGTTTAACATACTAAATAAAACTGTAAACAAATCGATTAGCTGCGGTCATTAACGTGAAGATTTTTTTCATTAACAAATCAAATATACGATAGATTTTGTTTTTATTTATTTTTTCTCTTTCGATATCCGAAATCACAATTTAACCAATACCGAAACTTATTCCGAAAATAAAACTTCAACGAACTGTAACTATAGGAACAAACTGCGACCGCGCGCTGAGAAAACCATTTAAAGACTGGCGCTGTTTTGAAATGAGAACAAGTAGATAAAGAAAGAAAGATACGAATGGAACGCGGAACATTATATACACACAAATCACAACAAAAAATATTTGTTGTTTTTCCTATTTATTTTTATTTGATTCGAAGAGGACAAGTATCTTCGAAAAGTGTTGACATTTGGTTTCGGTTTGGTGATTGGATTGGAAAAATGACAGCGGTAGTATGTGGATGGTTATTGAATTGGAATAATACAGGGTGGCATTTATTTGCAATTATGACACAAAAATGGTTGATAACTGGACTAACAGATATAACAGTAAAATATAACTGCACCCTACATAAAAAAAATAGAAATATAACATTAAACAAAACATGATATACTTTAAGGCGGAAAGTACAACAAGGTTGATTCACAGTTGCACTTGCAAGTTTTCTGTAATAAATTTCAAGCAAATCGATAGTTATTACATGCATTTTAGCTCTAGTTCGATGACGCACATGATGGACGACAGCTTTGGAGTTCTACATCATCGTAATGTTATTTTTGATTAACACTTTGAAGTTGAGTCGAAACCAGTACTTGCGACTTTCCGCATAGAGTTCGCAAGTTAGTAAAAAAGAAGATTTTGTTTTTTTTCAAGTTTCTACAAAAAATAGAAACATTTACAGCCATATTATTCACATTTCTTAAGTCTTGAAAAGAAACAAGTTTTCTTTTAAACTAGTTTTGTTAAAATATGTTTAAACTAGTTTCAAAACGAAAACCGTGGTCGATCACTTATGAAAAAAACTAAATGAAACTCGCTAAGGGCTTAAAAAAATTTCTAGTGTTGAGTACAAAGTAAAAAACTAGTTTTGTCAAAGAAGTTGCTGGTTTTAAACTGACAACAGAAATTAAAATTAAAATAAATTCTGTTACTCAAAAAAAAAAAAAAAACAATTGGTTTTCTGATTGGTCCACTATACTATATCTCTATAAAAAAAAATACTGTAACGATTTAATAATTACCCAACTACTTTGAATTTGAAACAATGGGAAATCCTCTAACTGTTTACAGCGCCATCTTTCCAAAAAGCTAAACACCAAACCTTTAACAGTTTACAGCGCTATCTTGTGATTCAGCTAAATATCAATTCCAGTATGCCATCTGTCAACAACTGCAATGGAAACTACTAGAAGGAGATATACTCGAATATTCCAGTGGATACTAGTGAAGACTAGAACCATTTAATTCCCTATATAACGGGATGATTTCGAGCGATTGGACACAGTTTAATTTTGTATGTGATAGCGTAAAGTAAGAAGTAAAAGTGTATCCGGAAGTGAATTTTAAATTTCACACTATTGAGATTGGAGAATAATAAAAACGATTTGAAGTGAATTAAAGTGTGTTTATTTTGAAAAGAAAATAAGTGGAAGTTATTATTTAAAGGAAATAAGTTTTATTATCGAACCTAGGTAGAACATTACAATATGTACTTATAGTTATTGTGATTTCTTACCAGTTTTTTGTTGCATATTTTTATGCAATAAATAAGGCCCCAACCGCAAAAGGACATCAAATGATGACCAAGACTTTGCTCTAGCAGTAAATTAGTGAGTATTTGTACTTCGTTTGGTACAATCGGATAAGATGCATCCTTTGACAAATCTGAATAACTGGAATGTTTCAAAAACATTTTTTAAATTAAATACAAATGCCTTCTACGGTGATAGGTACCAGGCTTGATTTTGAAGGCCTTATCTTTGACAGTTTTAATTTTTAGGAAACATGTTCAGAACACTTTTTGAAGCTTTAAAAAAAAATTAAAAAGTTCGATATTCGAAAAAGGGAGGCCAGAATTTTTTGAATTTTGGCCATAACTTTTGAAATTTTGAACATAGAGGTCCCGAAACTTGGAACAATGTTCAGGTTAGGTTAGGTTAGGTTAAGGTGGCTGCCAAGCTGAAAGCTTGACACACTTAGACCATAGTTGGTCCATTGTGATACCACAAGAATCTAGGAACTTTCCTTCCTATTCGTTGAACCACTTAGAGCTCCTTACGAAGCGTGCGAGATTAATTATGTCAACATTTACCAGATCACTAGGATCGTTGTAGTAGTACTCTCCGAGATGGAGTTTACATCGTTGGGATAGAGCAGAACAAGTGCAGAGGAGATGAGGAATCGATTCTTCCTCTTCTTCATCCATACAGCTTCTACAGAAATCGTTTGAGATTACTCCAAGCCTCGTTGCGTGCTTGCATATCAAGCAGTGCCCGGTAATGACACCTATAACGGAGCCGATATGCAGTCTGCTTAGAGATATTCAACTCTTAGAGCGCTTCACGTCCAGCTTTGGCCATATCTGTTTTGTCGCTACACAGGTGGTGATGTTTTTCCACCTTAGGTTTGTTTTCTCACTTGCATCTTGCTTCAGCATAAGCTTACACGTAGCAATGGGTATACCTATATTTGACCTATTTGGTAAAATAGGTAGTATATTTCCACTTCTGGCGAGTTCGCCAGCCTTGCAATTTCCTGGAATGTCCCTATGGCCCGGCACCCAGCAGAGGTGAATATTAAACTGATGTGCCATCTCAATAAGAGATGATAGACAGTTAAGGGCTGTTATTGAGTTGGTAGAGATAGAGATAGATTCCAGGGATTTTATGGCGGCTTGGCTATCCGAGAAGATGCGGATATCTGTGTTAGATATCACGTTTTCTTTAAGCCAAGGCAATACTGCTTTTATCGCCAAAAGTTTCGCCTGGAACACGCTAGAGTGATTGGGAAGGCGAAAAGAGAGATTTAAATTCATCATGTCTGAGTACACACCCCCACCAACCCCGTCATCATTTTTTGATCCGTCAGTATAGAAGTGGATTGATTCATCTTCCAGAAATACCAGAACGTCCCAGATAGATCTGGAGGGTATGGTGACCTGGAAGTTTTTATAGAACTGCAACTGGGGGATGGTGTAGTCAATGTTAATTTTAATTGTTCCGAATGAGTTCAAAATAATGGTGTGACCGATATCATTATTTTTCCACTGTGAGGAGGCTTTAACACACGAATGGCTGTGCCTGCAGGCTTGCAGCTGTTGGTTTAGCATATATATTGAGAGGTGCTAAATAGAACATAATATCTAATGCAGCAGAAGGGGTTGTACAAAGTACTCCGCCCATGCAACGGGAGGCTGACCACCGTTGGACCTTGCTTAGTTTTTCGCAGTTCGGCATTTTTTCTAAAGCGGTCCACCATACTGTCACACCGTATGTAAGAATCGGGCTGACAACCGAGGTGTATAGCCAATGAATAATGCTGGGTTTAAAGCCCCATTTGTTTCCTACGGCTTTTTTGCATGAAAAGAGTGCAACACCAACAGTTGCCTTTTTGATTCTTACTCGTATGTTGGGCTTACAACTTAACTTCTATCTAAGATAAGGCCCAAATATTTGTCTTCGTCTGAGAATTTAAGTGGAATTCCTTTGATAGACGGAGGGTCTTTGTGGGGGATTTTGTATTTCCTTGAGAAAAGGACAAGATCTATCTTATGAGGTTAAGTCCACAGCGAACTGCCCAGTTTATTAACTTGTTTAAAGCGTTTTGTAAGGGTTCTTTTAAGGTGCTGTGATGCTTTCCTGATACGGCAATAGCAACATCGTCCGCATAGGCGATCGCTCTGTAGCTCTCCGCTTCCAGGCTTGTCAGCAGCTCATTTACTACCAAGTTCAAAAGAAGGGGAGATAGAACAGCGCCTTGCGGCGTACCTCTACTGACAGATCTTCTTGTAGAAAAGCCGCATTTGATTAATCAACTCGCCAAGCAGAGCATCCACATTTTAACCTGACAGTGCAGATGCGATTGCAGCTGTGTCTACGTTATCAATGTTCAGAACAACTGTAACAATCTACGACAATTTTTAAAAATTCGATTTTCAAAAAAAAGGGGGCTAGGTCAAAAACCGTTTTTCGTGTCTAAGACACCCATTTTTGAAGGTTTTTCAAAAAAAAAATTTAACAATGCGGAACACATCGGAAACAACCTTCAAAAATAACTAATTCAAAAAAAGGGGGCTAATTTCACACGCTCAATTGAATTGAATTGAATTTTGTAACAAATAAGAAATATCAAAGAACGCATCCATCCGTTATTTCAAATCAGTCGATGCTGAATGAATGAATATTGTTGGGTATAATAATTGAGGCCATGAAAAGCAGAGTGGCCTAACTGCTTTTCTCAATGTGTTTGAAAAAACTAAAACTTATGTTTATTGTACTAAAAATCAGTTTATTTTGAGACAGTAATATCTATAGATTTATGAAGCATAGAACGCCTTCAAAAGAAATTTGTCCACTATGGTTCTCACTGCCTCAATTGCACTGCGACCTTAAGATTTATTGTGCCCCATCTAGAGCTGGATGAGATGGCTCATTTCTACAGCTCATCGTCTAAATTTTCTAAAAAAAAAGCACTTAAATTGGAAAAAAAATTATTTTGAAATATTGGTTATATACTTACAATTAAGTACTACACATTTTTTTAAATCTAAAAGTCTGTTCTATCATTTTGTTTTTAAATCAAGTAATTTCCATGAATGGTTTTTGAAAAAAATCTAATTTAAAAAAAAAGTTTTAATTGTTTGAATTCCAAACTGTTAGATTATGCACTAAATTTTTTCAAATATTTTTTGTTCTTATTTGTATCAAATAGGATACTGAAAACTTTTCTACTATTTTTCGAGAAAATTGAAAATTACCAAACTTACTTTTTATTCAATATTTAATAGTGGACTTTTTTTCTTTGAGTTTAATGAATAAATGATGTTGGGTGGCAATGGTGCAGTGCTTAACTGGTAACTTAGAGGTGTGGGTTCGAGCCCATCTCTAGGCAACATTCTTTTCTATATTCCCCCAGTTATATAACTGTCGCCACTCGTGGGATTCCATGATATAACCAATACCTACCTCTTCCTTATTTCTCAGTCGACTGTGCCAGCAAAAATACTTTCCTATCCTTCTATTCCTTCTAATTTATATCATGCAATTCAGGTTGCATTTAAAAGACCTTAGGTCTTACAGGCATATAGTTGAAAATTATTAAAAAAAAAACTATTATTATTAATAAGTGAAGTGCAGTGAGTCAATTGGCGTTGCCCAGAATGCACCACGAGGAGGTAGTATTAATTTTGCATTGGCGCCTATCTATGGCGACTGGACATGGTCATAGCCTAAGTATGACGAAAGGAGTTCCGTGAGCGGGTGTGCCACCGAAAAAGAAAGTTAAGATCCTTGGAACCCGCGAAGTGGTCCACCTGCATACGGCAGGGCGCGCGCCGAAGTGGCGACTGGGTGGAATGGTAGTGGCGTGTTGACGAAGTGGCAGGTGTGGCATTGCTAAAACCTATTTATGTATACATAATGAAGACGCATCAAAGTGGAGCGGCGTGGCGGTGGTGGCGTGGCGGTGGCGTGGCGTGATTTTTTTAAACAAATGGTGTGGTGCCAGTCTGGTGCCACTTATCTCGAACAAGTTTAATTTTCAATTGGCAAGCAATTAGTGGGGAAGTGGATTTTTTTAAGGTATATGCAATGTTACTAGGAGTTTGTATCCTTTTATTGAAGCACAGGTTTTAATTTTTTTCAGTAACTGGCAAAACGTCATATTCTTTATTCGAAAGAAAAGTATAAATTTCCCCTCCTGCCCAAATGGGGGAGATAGACCCCCCCCCACACTTATAGTAAAACATTCTTGCGTCTAACTGTTCTGCATAACAATCCGTTATTATTTCTTGTCGCCTGAGTTTTCGTACTCTTCCCGATCTCTTCTATCTGGTGGCATCCCAGATATACAGGGTGTCCGCCGAGAAGGTATACTACTTTGTTTGTTTATAAATTTTGATCAATTGAAAGAGATTGGATCTTATATTGATAAATGTTTTATTTAATTTTAAGCACATTTTTCATTACTTTCTCACACATTTCACGCGGTATTTCATTAATTTCATCACGAATATTTTGTTTGAGTTGCTCAAGCATTTCTGGTTTGTTTGCATACACCTTGCTTTTCAGATATCCCCACAAAAAGAAGTCCGGAGCAGTCAAATCCGTGGCGACCGTGGAGGCCAATCAACATCACCATTTCTTGAAATAACTTGTTGGGGAAAGAGGTCTCGCAGTAATTACATTGTAATCCTGGCTGTATGCGATGTGGCACCGTCTTGTTGAAACCACATGTTAAGGTAGCCCTAAACGACGAACATGCTCGCCGAACTTGTTCGTTTGCGATGTCCCCAACACGGCGAACATATTTGGTGAACATTCATTTCATTCTGATTCTTCACAGAATAAACATCGATAAAATCGCGGCTGACTGTCGCCATTGTGTTTAATCCGTGATATGCACTCAACGACGTTCAGAGCAAAAATGAGGTTTGCTCGCGAACATGGCCCTACACGACGAAAATATAGCGAGCACGAACAAGTTCGGCGAGCATGTTCGTCGTTTATGGCTACCTTTAATCAAGCCCAAAGCATGCAGTTGTGGCGTTAAAAAGTGACCAAATTGCACACCAGACTGTAACTTTATTATATTTTTCCATAATAAATTTGCCACGTGTCTACTTCACGACTGCCAAATATGAACTGTCAAGACTAATGTTTACCAAAATGGCGGCAAAACAAAGTAGGATACCTTCCCGGCGTACACCCTGATATAGGTCTTTGGTGCATAAGTGCATCACATTTGCCGAGTATGTTGTCCGGTGTCTCCTCATGGACGTTTCAGAATCTGCACGTGGCATTTCTCACTAGGTCAAGGATGTTCAGGTGTCTCCTTAACTTGCAGTAGCCCGTGAGGAGACTCTTCATTCAGTCAGTCGATGCTACGAAGCTTACAATTTCATCTTCAATATTTAATCATTATTTGTTCATTTTTTATTGTTAAATTATTTATTATTAAGATAATAACTTACTTTCCAATTTAATTAAAACAATTAGCTTATTGCCTTTCATATTGACTTATTTATTTATTTAATCAAATATTTCAAAACAAGAGGCCGTAGGCGTAGGTGACGAACCATCTCTTGAAAGATTTTATTTTAATCTATTTTATTTTATTTTCCTTCATTTTTTATAGAAAATTAAAATGAAAATGGACAGACACATAAATTTCAAAACAATAACATAAAACTGAATTAAAAATCAACTTTATTTAGATTTTTTCGTTCGAATTTTATTTTTTTACGATTTCTTAAGAACGCTAATATCTACAGAATTTTCTTTAAAACAGCCAAATTGCCACATAATTTTTTTTGTGTTTTAAATTTTAAATCTAATAATTTGTATTAATTTTTAAATCATTTTTTTTCTACATAAGGTAATGATATTTGTATCGGTAATGTGAATTTATAACAATCCAAAGCATTAATCTATTATTTATTTATATATAAGTATTACTTATAATTTACAAACAATTTTTTTGTTACAATATATTATAAAAAGCAATCATTACCTGAGTGAAAATTTTCTATTTGCTTTTTATGATAAAGATTTAGAAGAAGTTTTATTTTAAAATAAAAGAATACATAAAATAAATATACAATTATAGAGAAAATAAATAACTTTATAAATTTAAATATAGTTGATAGTAAAATTTGAGTTAAAAACTTCACAAAAGGTACAGAGATTTGATTTTTTTTTTCGTCAAAGGTACAAGGAATTTCGATAGTGAAATTAATTTATAATTTAAATAAATTTGCCTAGGATATAGCATAGAGTTTCATTTATTTTTATTTATTTAAGTTTAGTTATTTATTTTTTTTTTATAAATATTTTTTTTTTATTTAAGAATAAGGAAGAACGAACGATAAGCTTTGTTTGTACATTACTTTTAAAATTGACTAACTTCCAACCATGAAATTCAAAATGAATTTTTGTTTAAAGATACAATTAATAATATCTTAGAATTAGACAATAATTACAAGTAGGTATATAAATAAGCTAGAATGCTTATTCTGTTTTTTTTTTTTTTTTTTTTGTTTAACAATATCACTGAAGTGGTCATTCTTGTAGCAAAGAGACATGCTAAATAAGTATATATTGCTATCGCAAATGTTTAAAATTATTGCAATCTACATATTTTAATTAATAATGTGCTTAGGTAGGTATGTGTATAGTTTCAAAGTTGTAGTTTAGAAAGCTTAAGTTAAAAGTAAAAAGAATTTATAAGATTAAAATAAAAATTGTACAAATCTTAGCTGTGCATGAGCTTCAATAGCAAAAATTTAGTTTTATGCTGGGAACGCCACGGATATTATCAATTACCTAAATAACAAATTCATCATTTCAATTCATGGATCGATTTATGCAAACATTATCTTAGCTATGGATAAAATCAACAAAACTGTCCTAAACACTTTGAAGCTGGGCCAAAAGGCAATGTGATCTTTCATCAAGCTAATAAAGCTGCACGCGTGCATAAATGGCGTCCTGTTACAATGGCAACATTTTAGGCAAAATTTTTGAACGAATACGTTTTTTAGGAATTGTGATGTTTGGTTAAAATATTATCAACTTGAATTTACTACTTACAAGTTTATAGGCTTTAGGTATATGTCGTAGCAGGTGGAGTAATGGCTAGTGCATAGCACTGTCATACTAGAGGTGTGGGTTCGATTCCCAGCCTCATCCGCCTAAATCATTCAAGAGTATATCTCATGTAATAAGTAAGTGCCTCTCACTGTTAAGGTTAGCCCTAAGCGACGAACATGCTCGCCGAACTTGTTCGCGAACGGTTCGCTGTTGGCAAAAAATTTCGATTTTGTCGTGTTCGTTGGCTTCGATATTCGCCGTGTATAGGGCCATGCTCTCGAGCAAACCTCATTTTTGCTGTGAACGTCGTTGAGTGCATGATGTTTATTCACATGATGTTAATTCTTTGAAGAATAAAAACGAAATGAATGTTTTCCAAATGTGTTCGCCGTGTAGGGGATAACGCAACTGAACCAGTTAGGCGAGCATGTTCGTCGTTTAGAGCTACCCTTAGTCGTTTGGGTTCGGCGGTCCTCTCCATTCCTTCTTGTTAACAAACAACGCGCAAACAAGAATAGTCGATAGTTGTAAGTCACTATAGGTTCTAGCTCTCCACGAGCTTTCGCGCCATAATTTTGATTTATTTTATATTTATCTATAGCATTTGTATTTTCTTTATATTTTTATTTGCTTTTCTTTTACACTTACTTTCGTAAATAAAAACTCAGTAGGTGACGATAGTGCATTTTCTTGCTTCAATTAATGGGCATACATAAATATATTTCATACTTTAACGAAGCTCTTCATTAATCAACGAATTTTCTTTTATTTGTTGCAATTATAACGAATATGAAGAAATTTAGAAAGAATTGAATATAATTCTATTAAAGGCTCTCCCAAATCGGGGCGAAACATTCGCAGCGAATACCTATATGATGATCGAAAATGTTCCAAGATTCGCATCGCGTCGGTGTGTGTACTCTTATTAATCTTCATGTAAATAAATTAAGAAAGGCAAAAGTTTCGTTGTCGTTCGGACGTA
This sequence comes from Leucozona laternaria, assembly GCA_932273885.2. NCBI lineage: Eukaryota > Metazoa > Arthropoda > Insecta > Diptera > Syrphidae > Leucozona > Leucozona laternaria. The sequence continues at coordinate 266,748,468 of OW026366.1, read as the reverse complement.
TTCGCGTTGGTTTGGGAGAGCTTTAAAAGTTCAAATGACCTCAACCCCAAAACTGTGTTGAGGGCACTTGAACTTATAATTGAGTTAATTAAAATTATTTCATTAATCAACGCTAAATAAAATGCTGATATTAACGATTTTTTTTTTCTTTGAGACGATGCACTTTCTTGAAAGGTCAATAAACTTTCATAAGGGCCTGCTTCACAATATCTGAACAAAGTTCTCTTTAGTAACTCGACACATAATGAAAGATTTTGTTTTTGTATTTATATCCTATTCAGGTAGTTCAAAGAGAACTGTTATTGCTGTTGTGTACTTATGACCCTGTGTCGAGTAATTAATCAAAAATTTATTTTGAGAAACAGACCCTTAAAGGAAGTCAAAAACCAATAGCATTATTTAGCTAAACGTGTTGACTTATTGATTCAAACACACATTATAAAATCGAACACATTTTCGAGTTGGTTAATAGTTTTGTCCCTGTTGTATTTAGTTCACACTTTATGCTTGCCAAGAAATCTATTTAAAACATGGACAACACAACAAAAACTGCGAGAAGTCATGACATCTCGCGATAAAACGGAAGCATTTGATGAATATTTGGATAAAAAAAATTTTGTGCTAAACTCACTTAACGATCTAGCATACCTCGAGGAAGTCGAATCAAAAATAAAATAACCATCTTTAATGATGATAAGGATAACAATGCTGCTAGTGATCTCGAGCTGACTGGAAGTTTCACAAATCCCAAAGAAGTATCTGAACTAATCCATAGGGGTATAGACCTAAGAAATCCTTCAGACCAGTTATGATTTCCAACTAAATCTTAAGGTAGTTTCTCAAATTTATGATGCTATTCATTGCAATCCTACACAAGTGCACAAGAACTGCGTCAGCAATTTCTACTTCGCGAAGAGACAAGACATAGAAGACAGCTAAAATAGTCCCTCTAATAAAAAAAATGTGATAGGGGCACAGTTATTGGATATTGTGCCAACTGCCTGCTTAGCAATACCAGAAAAATTCTATAAGGACTTATTCTTGGAAAGCCCAACACGATTTCCAACACAAGAATATGACACCCAATACGCATTTGGGATTTCGGATTTAAGTAGAACCATTCTACGCTTCATCCGATTCGACGTAAAGTCAAGATTTTTGTATACAAAACTATCCAAAAAGTAGGAAGTAAAAACGAAGCCACTTGAATTGAAAATACGAATAATTGTATTCAAATTACTCATATCACTAATTCGGATGGTTCCTCGATATTGAGAAAGTATTTGACAGCATTTCGATACGGGGACTAACTTAAATTATTTAAAGTTTTGTCCATGTTGAAAAAAGTCCATCATCACATACTGATTTCTCACGTTATTTAACATTTCCAAAACCCAGGATGGAAAAGCTTGTAGCGTTCGAGAGGCAGATTCTGTGCGGATCTGCATAGGACTACTCTGTTTTGAGCGACAACAAGGAAAGTACTTCAGCAACCCAAGGCTCTACGCGGAATCACTCTTCTGGATAAATTAATGACCCAAAAAATGCCGAGTAACCTGAACAACCATCTAAACCCTCATTGAAAACTATAACAAGCGAAGAGAGACAAAAGAGAGACAAATGGATTCCCGAAGCCTATAGTTACCTACTGGACGAAAGACTAGAAAATTTAACATACAGACAAGAATCTAGCAAGGGTGACTACCGAAATAATCTAGGCCAGTAATGAACAATTTTTCCTCCAGAGAAGAACTATTTTACAACTGAGCTAATTCAAAATACAGGTACGATGTTGAAAATTTATAATTTAATACTTTAATTTTTAATAACATTGTTTATGTACCTATGCTGGTTAATAGGTTTTTGTTGTAAACAGGTTTTTTATAAGCAAGGGCCTCACGAATATATATATATATATCATGTCTTCTGAGTTTAGATGTTTCATACCAAAAACTTTCCAAGTCCTTGACTTGACTTGGAAAAATCTTACAAATTTCCCATTGAACGAGTACAAACGGGCTTTCATTGAGACAACTTATTCATTGAAGCAACGAAATTTGCGCTGACTAAAAGAATAAAAAGAGGATAATAAGTATCGGGTTTTTCAATAAGAGAGCTACAAAAGTTTTTTTTAAATAAAACAAAAACGGTTTTGGATATAAATGAAATTCTTTATTCCTGTGAAAGTACAATCGATGCCATTATGTATGGAACTTTTTTTGCATGGCCACCACGGGCACGCTTGCAGAAGTCCAGACGCTGAACCCAATTTTCGACGAAGTTCATCAATCGTCGCTGGCTTGTTGGAATAGACCATAGGCTTGACGTAGCCCCACAGGAAATAGTATAACGAAGTTAAATCGCACGACCGAGGCGGCCACAGCGACTGGACCATTTCGTGAGATAACACGTTCTCCAAACTTGGTTTCCAATAAATTGATTGTGACATTCGCTGTGTGGCTTGTGGCGCCGTCCTGTTGGAACCACATGTCCTGCAAGCCCATATCATCCAATTGGGGCCAAAAATATTCGGTTATCATTGAACGGTAGCGATCCCCATTCACAGTAACGTGCCGGTCTTGATCATCACGGACAAAGTACGGCCCAATGAAGCCGCCGGCCCATAAACCACACCAAACCGTAATTTTTTCGGGATGCAATGATGACTCATGGAGTACGTGTGGATTGCTGCCTGACCAATACCGCATATTTTGTTTATTGACGAAGCCATTCAGCCAGAAATGAGCCTCATCACTGAAGATGATTTTTCGATGAAAATCCGGATCATTTTCAAGTTGTTGCTCAGCCCAATTCACGAACATACGACGCTTCTGGTGGTGAAGCGGCTTCAGTTCTTGTGTCAATTTAATAGTGTATTAGGATGTAGGCCAAGATCTTTTCGCAAAATTCGCCACAACGACGTCACAGAGATGCCCAACGCTTGAGAACGACGTGTGAGAGACACATTTGGGCTTTCTGCAACTGAAGCCTCAGCGGCAGCAATATTCTCGACACTAAGGGCATTTCTTTGTCTCACTGGCACGGGAACATTTTGTACTGTGCCTGTGGATCCAAAATTTTCCACTAGACGCTCAATTATTGATCTGCTAGGACGATTATGACGACCATAAATTGGACGTAGCGCTCTTAACGTTGAGGCCACTGACGCCGAATTTCGGTAGTAAATTTTAATAATTTCAACTCGTTGTTGGTTCGTATATCTTTCCATTATAAAATGGCAAACCTTAATGAAGATAAATGTCAAAAGAACGGCAAGAAATATGGCTTCGTTTGCTGTCCCTGTTGCTCTACTTTTGTAGCGTCCCTGTTGAAAAACCCTTTATATGTAAATCAATTTTGAAGTAATAATCGAGTCTTAAATTACGAGGATGGAGTACCATCCGTTGGATTCAAGCCATGATATAGAACCTAAGCGCGTAAATCAATTTCCTTCAAATTCAGAAGGTTTTGAATGAAACAACATCAACTTCAGCGAACTATCACCATACCCTGCAATTATAGCTATTTCACGGCTACAGAGTATTTTCATAGCAGAGTATTCCCTGGAACAAAAAATCGAAATTTAGTTTTAGCTTATCTAGAAAGGGTAGCTCACATGCAACAATGTTGTTTTTTTTTTATTATTATTTTTTGTCGAAAGGGGCTATAATAATTTGAATTAAACTTCAAACATTTGATTTATTGATAAGTCTATTAATTGATAAACTTCCGAACAGTTCTTGCTCTGCAAAAAATTTTAGTTCATAAAGTCCCCTATTACTTATTCGCCAAAATAAAACCTGCTAGACCCGAAAGAACTTTTCAGTTAATTTCCCCCAGGTATAAATACTTAATGAGCTTTCGACATTTTTTCATATATGTGATTTATCTTTGGAACTTACTCCCTCTAGACATACAAAAATCAATACACTCAAATAATCAATTTAAAAAGTAACTTTTTAACTATTTTGCAAATATCTATGATGTTTATGTTAACTTATTGCTTTTTCTATACGTTTTTATACTTTTTTCTACTTGCTGGCTATTGTGTAAAACACTGTTTAATTTTGAATTTAAGTCTTTCTATCTTTTTTATACCAAATATTTTCTTTATAATTATGTAAAACAAATGTAAACTTGTACCCGTACTCAATATAAGTTTTATACTTGCATGTACAGTAAATAAAGTTAATAAACATAAATAAATCTAAAACTAAATCTAAAAGTCGGATTAAACAACGCTTAAGAATTTGATTGACATAACAAAAATAATATTGTTGACGTAATTTTTGCAACAATAGCCATAGTTTTTAGTTTTATGTTAGGTGTGCTTCCACTAAATTTTGGATGAAATTATAGCTTTTTCAAAGTGACCAACTCCATCATCACATTAGTTTTTTTGATGTTTAGTATAGCTCCGTGAAATAAGTCCTCAATGACATAACCCCCCCAAACCAAAAATTAAATAACTCTTCGAAATCCCCCAAAACTCCCCAGAATTTAGAATTTATTTCATCAGTTCTTTGGGGACATACTTAATTTTTAAATTATGGGGTTATTTCATGATGAAAAAAGTCCCCAAATTCAACTATGAAATAAGTCCCCGAATTTGGGGTAGCACGTGTGGCCTGCTGCTTTCGACACTAGATCCTCTGTGAACTATAGATTGCAGTACTTTATTGATATTTTTGTTTACGAATATTATTATCACCATCGCCAGCGTGGCGCAGCGCGAGCTTGCGTTTCACCCGATCACCCCCCCCCCCCCTACTTAATAAAGCGATAACTTAATGGTCGCTTGGCCGCCTCGGTCGTGCGATTTAGACTTTTTCATGTGGGGCTACTTCAAGTCAATGGTCTATGCCAACAAGCCAGCGACGATTGATGAACTTCATACGAATATCGAACGTGAAATTGCAGCAGTATCGGCCGATTTATGCTTGAAAACCGTCGAAAATTGGGTTCAGCGTCTGGACTTCTGCAAGCGTGCCCGTGGTGGCCATGCAAAAGAAATCGAGTTCTATACATAATGGCATCGAACGTACTTTCACAGGAATAAAGAATTTAATTGAGAGCCAAAACCGTTTTTGTTTTATTTAAAAAAACTTTTGTAGCGCTCTTATTGAAAAACCCGATAGAATTGACACGATGAAGCAACCGTGAGTGGACTCTTTTGTCACACGCTACTGGGTACCAGGCCACCAGGCAGGTAAAATATGAGCAATAAACTTTTAACAAAGCTTGAGCCTTATTGCGGAATAAGAGAAAACGTGCTCAGAAAAAAGTTGATGTTGATCAAAATTTAAACAAAAAAAATTCCCGAAACTTAGGCAATGGGATCTATTTCACAAGTTAAGCCATTTGCATTATGCTGATAACATTTGCTTAGTAGCAAACGGCACTGGAGCCCTTAACCGAATGTGCCACTCTCTTCAACAAAATGGGGAGGTGGCTGGCATAAAGACAAAAATTAATGCACATCAGCCGAAACCAACAACAGCAGGTTATTTTGAGACATTAGACAATAGAGGAGGTCACTCAGTTTCACTATCTGGGTAGTTATATGGCACTCGATGGTGGAACAGACCTGGACGTCAGCAACAGAATTAATAAAGCTCTTAGTACATTGAGAATGCTTTCTAAAGTGTGGAACTCCAGAAAAATATCGCTTCGTACTAAGTTAAAACTCTTTGAATCTAATGTGAAATCCGTGCTGCTATATGCTTGTGAAACGTGGAAATGCTCTACTGCCATCTCGAGTAGGTTGCAAGCTTTTGTTTACCGCTGTCTACGTTATATCCTGAACATCCGGTAGCCACAAATCATATCCAACAATGAACTGTGTCTCAGGACTGAGCAAACATAGGTGGATGTTGACATCGCGCAGAGGAAGTGGCGCTGGATTGGCCATACACTGAGGAAGATTGATGACAACATAGCAAAGGTATGAAGGAAGTTCAGTCCAGAATTTGGAGTCGTGGTCCGAGTTGAGATATCGTGCTAGGACTAGAGGGAGATGGAAGGAACTGGTTGCCGCCCTATGCTCCAGGAGGAGTAAAAGTGTTGTTACTAATGGTAATTTCCGGACAACAAGAAGAAGAAGAATTGTTATAGCAAATATTATACTTGGTAACATCTCATTTATTGGCCCTTTTCATACAAATTTCGTAATAGATAAGTACGTAAACGGTAAATTGTGTGGCCTTGGCGTTCTAATTCAAAACTCCTCTGATTCGAAAATTAAAAAAAAAAACTTTTAACCTCGCACCTTTACCTCACTTGGAGATCTCTTCAAATTACTTAAATTAATGTCATCGCAGCTTTTAGTTGGTCTTAGGTCTGGCT